>CM050690.1:65848448-67182992 GCA_027574665.1 Rhynochetos jubatus | reverse complement strand
ACAAAGTCCCACAGGCTCCCCCCACGCCCCAGCACTGCTGGCCAGGCCCCTGGGCTCCCACGGGGGTCACAGCAGCACTTGGCTCCCTCTCGCGCGTTTCCTCCTCTCCCTCTCCCCCAGCCAGGCGGCACGAGGGTGATCCCCCCGCTCAGCACCCATCAGGCCTCATCCCGGCACTGCGTCCCGTTTGGGGTCCTGGGCAGGGCGGAGGCCCACACACCAGAGGGACTCAGGGAGCCAAGGAGGATCTGTGTGTCTGGGGCTGGTCCGGCATGGAGCAGGGAAGGCCTCGGGGCACATCGAAGCGCACCCCAGTGCCTACGGGAAAGGCATCGAGGGCAGGGAGACCAAGCTCTTTCCAGCTGTGCCTGGTAGGATGGGGAGAGACAGCGGCCAATCCTGATGAGAGTCCTGAAGGCTGATATTGTCAGCCTCCCAGTCCCCTTGGAGCTGGCGGGCACCCCAGCTGCTGGTCCAGCACTGGTCTCACCAGCTTCTGGGGCAGCCTCCTACTGTCGCCGGCGGGGTGGCCTCTCGTTTGGCAGTGAAGTGGCCTCCTGGCCGCTAGCCCTCCTCTTCGGGGCTTGCCGGGGCCCCCACCGGGAGCCTTGGCTGCCCTGCATGGGAGTGGAGGTCCTGGGCACTGCCTCCTCTGGGTGCTCCTGCGGCTCTTCCTGCTGCCCGTGGGTGGGGTTGGGGGCAGAGGAGGGGCTGCCGGGATACTTCCGAAGGGCAGCCGATGAGGTGCTCGGGACCTCTTCTGCCCCCAGTCTGTTGGGATTGTGGGAAGGTGCTGGGTTGGGTGCAGCAGCATCCCCTTGGGAGATGGGGATGCTGCTCTTCCGAGACACGGAAGACTTATGCCCAGACGTAGGCATAGAACCTGCCCACTGGAGCCTGGAGCAGCGACTTCGCACCTGCCAGCCAGGTTGCTGCAGGCTGAGGGAGGCTGTGGGCGGCTGGGGTGTCCGGGAGCTTCTCCTGTCAGCTGGACGACGACTGATGGAGCTGCAGGTGTGGGATGACATGCTCCTCAAAGTCGTTGTGTGCCCGCACCCAGCGCACGGTGGAGGTCGCCCGCCTCTTGCACAGGGGGCACTCGGGCTTGCCCTCAGCCCACCGCAGGACGCACCCGTAACACAACTGGTGGAGGCACGTCATGGCGTAGCTGGCCTCCTCCCAGCTGTGCAGGCGTATGGACAGCGGTTCTCCAGCTCTGTGGCCATGCTGTCCACTCGCCGCAGTGGGCTGGGGGGAGCTGGGGGTGACAAGCAGCTCCCTCTCACTGCCGCTGCAGCAGCGGGTGCTGCGCTAAGAAATGAAGAGTGGCCATGGTCATGGGCTGCTCCAGGGAGAGCTGGAAGACATGCCCTGGCCCCTCAGAAAGGAAACCCTGCCAACACCCCACCCCAGGCTGAGCTTTCCCATCGCAGCTCACCTATGCTGCTGCGAGGGAGTCTGCTTCCCAGGTGCCCCCGGCTGCCTGAAGATGGCAGGGCCGGGAAGAATCCCCTGGTGGCTCTGGGGTCGGCCACCGAGAGCTGTGGCGAACAACTGCCTGAGCATGACGCCAGCACCAAAAGCAGCCTGTCACGACAGCTCCAAGCCTCAAGCCACCCCAGCCCTTCCTGGGGCCTTGGTGAGAGGCTGCTGCCCCTGGGCCCTCTCTTGTTCAGGCTGACCAGTCCCAGCTCTCCCAGCCTTTCCTCACAGGAGACATCCTCCAGGCCCTTCAGCATCTTGCTGGCCCTTGGCTGGGCTCTCTCCGGCACCTCCTCGTCCCTCTCGTCCTGGGCAGCTGGATACAGCAGTGCAGGGCTGGCAGCACCAGCGCTGAGGAGAGGGCAAGGACCCCCTCCCTCCACGTGCTGGCAGCACTCCTCCTGATGCAGCCCAGCAGACCGTTGGCCGCCGTTGCCACCGGGGCCCGCTGCTGGCACTTCTGCGTTTTGGTGTCCCCCAGGAGCCCCGCTTCCTTTTCTGCAAAGCCGAGGCGGATCACGCGCAGGAAGGCCGTGCAGCGGCCTTGCAGGCTGCAGGGGTGTCTGCCAGCAGGGCTGTCTGCCAGCAGGGCTGGGGGAGTCCTTGCAGGACGTGGGGCGAAAGCGTGTGGGGTTGCCCAGACCTTTGGAGAGGCTGTTGTCGAGAGGCTTGTGGGAACGGGCCAGGCTGGTGCCAGTATGTCTGGGGAAAGGCTTCAAAGCAGGACAGAGGTGGGCCCAGCGAGAAGCCGGGGGAGGCGGGGCATTTCAGCCCACGGCACAAAAGTGTTCTGCTTGAACGGCCAATCTGTTTCTGGATTGCTCCCGAAATCCTGGGGTGCTCGGGGTTGAGGGCTTTGCTGTCCGCACAGGCCAAGGCAAGGCCTGAGAGATGGGCCTCCGTCACCTGCCACGTCCTTCGTGCAGCAGGCCTGTCCCCACAAGAGAAGAGCAACGCCCTCCTGCCTGCCAGCCGTGGCCGCGGGCTTTGGGGCTGGCGGGCTTGGGCCGCTGTTGTGGAGCGGTGTCAGGGGAAGGCTGAGAGGGCTGTGACTAGAGGGTGCCGGGAGCCATTTGCGGGTGGAGGCACCAGCAGGGAGAGGGCTGTCAGCACGGCCTGTGTCCGTGGCCCCTGGCTTTGCCTCAGGACCGGCGGCCCTGCTGATGGTCAAGGGGCTTGGACAGCCTTGCTCCGGTGCTGGGAAGGGAGAGGCTGGCGGCGTGGGAGCGAAAGGGGCTCTCTTGCAGCATTCCCATTAAAGAAGTTCACTGCACACCCCAAGATATTCTCCCCTTTTGCTTTCCTGGCCTGTTGAGAGCCTGCTGGAAGGCATTGCCTGCAGTGCCTTGTGCTTGGCTTTGAAAAGAAAGACACTCTGAGAAGCTTCTGGACCTTTCTTTGTCAGCGTTGACGAAGCCGATAAGCTGAGCTCGCAGCGCCAGCACCCTGACGCTGCCGTCTGTCAGCAGGCCTGGCTGGGCGCGCCCTCGCAGCCTGGGGGGCGGAGGTGTTGGGGGTCTTTGGAGCTGCGTCGTGCCCGCTGGCCAAACGGGCCGAGCGATGCAGCGACAGCAGGCGCGTGCGAGGCTGAGGGACTCGGGGCCTTCTCCATCTCAGCCTTCACTGCCGCTGCCCCCAGGTGTTTCGTCCCCGAGGCAGCGATCAAGGAGCGGAGGAATCCCAGCAGCAGAGGACGTGCAACTCAGGGGGCTCCTAAGAAATCTTGCCCCGTACAAGCCCAAGGACCCTGACGGGATTTGTCTGGGGGTGTCAAGTGAGCGGGCTGATGTCACAGCCAGGCCACCCTCTGTCATCTTTGGAAGACTGCAGTTGGGGGAGGTACCAAAGACTAGGGAGGGACAGGTGTTGCACCCCATCTGCCAAAAAGGCAAGAGGATGGGCTGAGGCACTGCGGGGGAGTTCATCCTCGCTTCCACCTCTGGGGAAAGTATGGACCGAGTCCTGGTAGCCATGGCAGGCCACAGGAGAAACCCACACCGTTGGGGATAGCAACACCAGCTACACTGTCAGGAATGCCAAGGCTCTTTCGGTAGCTTTTGTACACTGTTGGATTCTTTAATGATTGGAGATGGACTGATAAGGTCAGCCTCCCGCTCCCCTTGGAGCTGGCGGGTGCCCCAGCTGCAGGTCCGGCGTTGGTGTCACCAGCACCTGGGGCAGCCTCCTACTGTTGCCGACGGGCTGGCCTCTTGTTTGGTGGTGAAGTGCCCACCTGGCCATCAGCCCTCCTCTTTGGTGCTTGCCGGGGCTCCTGCGGGGAGCGTTGGCTGCCCTGGCTGAGCGTGGAGGGCCCAGGCACAGCCTCCTCTCGGGGGTCCTGTGCCTCTTCCTGCCGATGGGCTGGCCTCTTTTTCAGCAGGGAAGTGGCCACCTGGCCATCAGCCCTCCTCTTTGGTGCTTGCCGGGGCTCCTGCGGGGAGTGTTGGCTGCCCTGGCTGAGCGTGGAGGGTCCAGGCACAGCCTCCTCTCGGGGGTCCTGTGCCTCTTCCTGCCGATGGGCTGGCCTCTTTTTCGGCAGGGAAGTGGCCACCTGGCCATCAGCCCTCCTCTTTGGTGCTCGCCGGGGCTCCTGCGGGGAGTGTTGGCTGCCCTGGCTGAGCGTGGAGGGCCCAGGCACAGCCTCCTCTCGGGGGTCCTGTGCCTCTTCCTGCCAATGGGCTGGCCTCTTGTTTGGTGGTGAAGTGCCCACCTGGCCATCAGCCCTCCTCTTTGGTGCTTGCCGGGGCTCCTGCGGGGAGTGTTGGCTGCCCTGGCTGAGCGTGGAGGGTCCAGGCACAGCCTCCTCTCGGGGGTCCTGAGGCTCTTCCTGCCCCGCACGGGGGGGTTCAGGGGCATGGGAGGGGCTGCCGGGATCCTCCTGTAGGGCAGCTGATGGGGTGCTGGGGACGACCTCTTCTGCCTCCTGCCTGTCCTCATGGTGGGAGGGGGCTGAGTTGGGTGCAGCAGCTTCCCCTTCAGAGGCGGCAGGACTGGGAGGAGCTGCGGGGCTGATCTCCCGCTCCTCGGCGTCACGGGGGTCCCCCAGGCCCATCCAGCGTCGGGCCTCACGGCCGCACCAGTCCACAATGCTGTCAATCCGCCGCTGGATGAAGGTCCTCAGGTGCTGGCGCAGGTCAGTCTGCAGCATCCGGACCAGGCTGTCCTCATCCAGGCCAAAGCGCTGCAGGGTGGACAGCACGAGCGCCCGTGCTGCTGCTCTTGCCGACCTGCCAGCCCTGAACAGCTGCTGCTGCAGGTCCTGTCGCAGCCGGAGCATCGCGAGCTGGATCAGAGCTAAGTGTTCCCAGAAGCGTGACAGCCAGGGGTGGCGTCGTCGTCGTTGTCGTCTGTGCACAAGAGCTGCGCGGGGGTGGAGGCGGCAGGCGGCTGGATGGCCAGGATGTCCCAGTGGGGCACGCGGTGGGATGACATGCTCCTCCAATCTGTCATCCCGCTGCACTGAGCGCACGATGGATGTCACCCTCCTTCTGAAGAAGGGGTGTCGTTCGCACACAAGAGCTGCGCGGGGCTGGGGGCGGTGGGCGGCTGGATGGCCAGGAGCTCCCGTTGCTGCAGGTGGTGGGATGACATGCTCCTCCAATCTGTCATCCCACTGCACCGAGCGCACGATGGACGTCACCCTCCTTCTGAAGAGGGGGTGTCGTTCGCGCACAAGAGCTGCGCGGGGCTGGAGGCGGTGGGTGGCTGGATGGCCAGGAGCTCCCGTTGCTGCAGGTGGTGGGATGACATGCTCCTCCAATCTGTCATCCTGCTGCACGATGGACGTCACCCTCCTTCTGCAGAGGGGGCAGTCGGGCCGACTGTCAGCCCACCGCCGGATATACGGATAGCAAAACCGGTGGAGGCAGGGCATGGTGTAGCTGGGCTCCTCCCAGCTGTCCAGGTATATTGGACAGCGGTTGTCCAGCTCTGCAGCCATCCTCTCTGCGTGCTGCGGTGGGCCTGGGGGGAGCTGGGGGTGTCGGGACGCTCCCTCTCACTGCTGCAGCAGCAGCCGGTGTCTCGTTGGAAAGGGGAGAGAGGCCGCAGTCAGTCACTGGCCCAGGCGGGAGGGGAAGAAAGGCCCAGGCCGCTCAGGAAGGAAACCTCCCAGCTCCCCAGGTTGGGCTTTCCCCTCCCAGCTCACCTCAGCTGCTGCGAGTGTGCCCCTTGGGTGCCCCGGCTGCCTGCAGCTGGCAGGCCCGGCCGGGGAAAGTCCTCCCGCTGCTCTGGAGCAGCGAGCGGAAAACTGCCAGGACGAACTCCACAGTCAGGACCCAAGCACCAGGGCTCCTGTGAGCAGTGCAGCCTCGCAGACTGCTCAGCTGGAGTGAGGGCACGGGCCGGCTGGGTGGGACTTTGATGCCTGGAGACATTGCATCGCTCGGTGACATCACAGTCCACCCGTCGGCGACAACAGAACCAACCCATCGCTGGGGACCATACCTCATTGGAACCATCGCTCAGTGATATCACAATGGGCAACCCTCGGCCCAGCAGCCCTGCAGCCCCAGCTCACATGTCTGGGGTTCCCACAGCGCCACTGCCCACTCCATCCCCCCATCTCCTGGCTTGTGCCCAGCATCGGTGTTTCACGCCAGGCACCGAGGCCTCGGCCGTGTCTTCCCAGGGCCCTGTCAGCTCGCTCTGGCTGGGGCAGCCGTCTCCAGGCACCTGCAGCAAGAGGGTTGACAGGGTGACACCTCCTGCCTCCCTGGGAGGCTGCAGGACAAAGTCCCACAGGCTCCCCCCACGCCCCAGCACTGCTGGCCAGGCCCCTGGGCTCCCACGGGGGTCACAGCAGCACTTGGCTCCCTCTCGCGCGTTTCCTCCTCTCCCTCTCCCCCAGCCAGGCGGCACGAGGGTGATCCCCCCGCTCAGCACCCATCAGGCCTCATCCCGGCACTGCGTCCCGTTTGGGGTCCTGGGCAGGGCGGAGGCCCACACACCAGAGGGACTCAGGGGAGCCAAGGAGGATCTGTGTGTCTGGGGCTGGTCCGGCATGGAGCAGGGAAGGCCTCGGGGCACATCGAAGCGCACCCCAGTGCCTACGGGAAAGGCATCAAGGGCAGGGAGACCAAGCTCTTTCCAGCTGTGCCTGGTAGGATGGGGAGAGACAGCGGCCAATCCTGATGAGAGTCCTGAGGGCTGATATTGTCAGCCTCCCAGTCCCCTTGGAGCTGGCGGGCACCCCAGCTGCTGGTCCAGCACTGGTCTCACCAGCTTCTGGGGCAGCCTCCTACTGTCGCCGGCGGGGTGGCCTCTCGTTTGGCAGTGAAGTGGCCTCCTGGCCGCTAGCCCTCCTCTTCGGGGCTTGCCGGGGCCCCCACCGGGAGCCTTGGCTGCCCTGCATGGGAGTGGAGGTCCTGGGCACTGCCTCCTCTGGGTGCTCCTGCGGCTCTTCCTGCTGCCCGTGGGTGGGGTTGGGGGCAGAGGAGGGGCTGCCGGGATACTTCCGAAGGGCAGCCGATGAGGTGCTCGGGACCTCTTCTGCCCCCAGTCTGTTGGGATTGTGGGAAGGTGCTGCATTGGGTGCAGCAGCATCCCCTTGGGAGATGGGGATGCTGCTCTTCCGAGACACGGAAGACTTATGCCCAGACGTAGGCATAGAACCTGCCCACTGGAGCCTGAAGCAGCGACTTCGCACCTGCCAGCCAGGTTGCTGCAGGCTGAGGGAGGCTGTGGGCGGCTGGGTGTCCGGGAGCTTCTCCTGTCAGCTGGACGACGACTGATGGAGCTGCAGGTGTGGGATGACATGCTCCTCAAAGTCGTTGTGTGCCCGCACCCAGCGCACGGTGGAGGTCGCCCGCCTCTTGCACAGGGGGCACTCGGGCTTGCCCTCAGCCCACCGCAGGACGCACCCGTAACACAACTGGTGGAGGCACGTCATGGCGTAGCTGGCCTCCTCCCAGCTGTGCAGGCGTATGGGACAGCGGTTCTCCAGCTCTGTGGCCATGCTGTCCACTCGCCGCAGTGGGCTGGGGGGAGCTGGGGGTGACAAGCAGCTGCCTCTCACTGCCGCTGCAGCAGCGGGTGCTGCGCTAAAAAATGAAGAGTGGCCATGGTCATGGGCTGCTCCAGGGAGAGCTGGAAGACATGCCCTGGCCCCTCAGAAAGGAAACCCTGCCAACACCCCACCCCAGGCTGAGCTTTCCCATCGCAGCTCACCTATGCTGCTGCGAGGGAGTCTGCTTCCCAGGTGCCCCGGCTGCCTGAAGATGGCAGGGCCGGGAAGAATCCCCTGGTGGCTCTGGGGTCGGCCACCGAGAGCTGTGGCGAACAACTGCCTGAGCATGACGCCAGCACCAAAAGCAGCCTGTCACGACAGCTCCAAGCCTCAAGCCACCCCAGCCCTTCCTGGGGCCTTGGTGAGAGGCTGGTGCCCCTGGGCCCTCTCTTGTTCAGGCTGACCAGTCCCAGCTCTCCCAGCCTTTCCTCACAGGAGACATCCTCCAGGCCCTTCAGCATCTTGCTGGCCCTTGGCTGGGCTCTCTCCGGCACCTCCTCGTCCCTCTCGTCCTGGGCAGCTGGATACAGCAGTGCAGGGCTGGCAGCACCAGCGCTGAGGAGAGGGCAAGGACCCCCTCCCTCCACGTGCTGGCAGCACTCCTCCTGATGCAGCCCAGCAGACCGTTGGCCGCCGTTGCCACCGGGGCCCGCTGCTGGCACTTCTGCGTTTTGGTGTCCCCCAGGAGCCCCGCTTCCTTTTCTGCAAAGCCGAGGCGGATCACGCGCAGGAAGGCCGTGCAGCGGCCTTGCAGGCTGCAGGGGTGTCTGCCAGCAGGGCTGTCTGCCAGCAGGGCTGGGGGAGTCCTTGCAGGACGTGGGGCGAAAGCGTGTGGGGTTGCCCAGACCTTTGGAGAGGCTGTTGTCGAGAGGCTTGTGGGAACGGGCCAGGCTGGTGCCAGTATGTCTGGGGAAAGGCTTCAAAGCAGGACAGAGGTGGGCCCAGCGAGAAGCCGGGGGAGGCGGGGCATTTCAGCCCACGGCACAAAAGTGTTCTGCTTGAACGGCCAATCTGTTTCTGGATTGCTCCCGAAATCCTGGGGTGCTCGGGGTTGAGGGCTTTGCTGTCCGCACAGGCCAAGGCAAGGCCTGAGAGATGGGCCTCCGTCACCTGCCACGTCCTTCGTGCAGCAGGCCTGTCCCCACAAGAGAAGAGCAACGCCCTCCTGCCTGCCAGCCGTGGCCGCGGGCTTTGGGGCTGGCGGGCTTGGGCCGCTGTTGTGGAGCGGTGTCAGGGGAAGGCTGAGAGGGCTGTGACTAGAGGGTGCCGGGAGCCATTTGCGGGTGGAGGCACCAGCAGGGAGAGGGCTGTCAGCACGGCCTGTGTCCGTGGCCCCTGGCTTTGCCTCAGGACCGGCGGCCCTGCTGATGGTCAAGGGGCTTGGACAGCCTTGCTCCGGTGCTGGGAAGGGAGAGGCTGGCGGCGTGGGAGCGAAAGGGGCTCTCTTGCAGCATTCCCATTAAAGAAGTTCACTGCACACCCCAAGATATTCTCCCCTTTTGCTTTCCTGGCCTGTTGAGAGCCTGCTGGAAGGCATTGCCTGCAGTGCCTTGTGCTTGGCTTTGAAAAGAAAGACACTCTGAGAAGCTTCTGGACCTTTCTTTGTCAGCGTTGACGAAGCCGATAAGCTGAGCTCGCAGCGCCAGCACCCTGACGCTGCCGTCTGTCAGCAGGCCTGGCTGGGCGCGCCCTCGCAGCCTGGGGGGCGGAGGTGTTGGGGGTCTTTGGAGCTGCGTCGTGCCCGCTGGCCAAACGGGCCGAGCGATGCAGCGACAGCAGGCGCGTGCGAGGCTGAGGGACTCGGGGCCTTCTCCATCTCAGCCTTCACTGCCGCTGCCCCCAGGTGTTTCGTCCCCGAGGCAGCGATCAAGGAGCGGAGGAATCCCAGCAGCAGAGGACGTGCAACTCAGGGGGCTCCTAAGAAATCTTGCCCCGTACAAGCCCAAGGACCCTGACGGGATTTGTCTGGGGGTGTCAAGTGAGCAGGCTGATGTCACAGCCAGGCCACCCTCTGTCATCTTTGGAAGACTGCAGTTGGGGGAGGTACCAAAGACTAGGGAGGGACAGGTGTTGCACCCCATCTGCCAAAAAGGCAAGAGGATGGGCTGAGGCACTGCGGGAGAGTTCATCCTCGCTTCCACCTCTGGGGAAAGTATGGACCGAGTCCTGGTAGCCATGGCAGGCCACAGGAGAAACCCACACCGTTGGGGATAGCAACACCAGCTACACTGTCAGGAATGCCTAGGCTCTTTCGGTAGCTTTTGTACACTGTTGGATTCTTTAATGATTGGAGATGGACTGATAAGGTCAGCCTCCCGCTCCCCTTGGAGCTGGCGGGTGCCCCAGCTGCAGGTCCGGCGTTGGTGTCACCAGCACCTGGGGCAGCCTCCTACTGTTGCCGACGGGCTGGCCTCTTGTTTGGTGGTGAAGTGCCCACCTGGCCATCAGCCCTCCTCTTTGGTGCTTGCCGGGGCTCCTGCGGGGAGCGTTGGCTGCCCTGGCTGAGCGTGGAGGGCCCAGGCACAGCCTCCTCTCGCTGGTCCTGTGCCTCTTCCTGCCGATGGGCTGGCCTCTTTTTCGGCAGGGAAGTGGCCACCTGGCCATCAGCCCTCCTCTTTGGTGCTTGCCGGGGCTCCTGCGGGGAGTGTTGGCTGCCCTGGCTGAGCGTGGAGGGTCCAGGCACAGCCTCCTCTCGGGGGTCCTGTGCCTCTTCCTGCCGATGGGCTGGCCTCTTTTTCGGCAGGGAAGTGGCCACCTGGCCATCAGCCCTCCTCTTTGGTGCTCGCCGGGGCTCCTGCGGGGAGTGTTGGCTGCCCTGGCTGAGCGTGGAGGGCCCAGGCACAGCCTCCTCTCGGGGGTCCTGTGCCTCTTCCTGCCAATGGGCTGGCCTCTTGTTTGGTGGTGAAGTGGCCACCTGGCCATCAGCCCTCCTCTTTGGTGCTCGCCGGGGCTCCTGCGGGGAGTGTTGGCTGCCCTGGCTGAGCGTGGAGGGTCCAGGCACAGCCTCCTCTCGGGGGTCCTGAGGCTCTTCCTGCCCCGCACGGGGGGGTTCAGGGGCATGGGAGGGGCTGCCGGGATCCTCCTGTAGGGCAGCTGATGGGGTGCTGGGGACAACCTCTTCTGCCTCCTGCCTGTCCTCATGGTGGGAGGGGGCTGAGTTGGGTGCAGCAGCTTCCCCTTCAGAGGCGGCAGGACTGGGAGGAGCTGCGGGGCTGATCTCCCGCTCCTCGGCGTCACGGGGGTCCCCCAGGCCCATCCAGCGTCGGGCCTCACGGCCGCACCAGTCCACAATGCTGTCAATCCGCCGCTGGATGAAGGTCCTCAGGTGCTGGCGCAGGTCAGTCTGCAGCATCCGGACCAGGCTGTCCTCATCCAGGCCAAAGCGCTGCAGGGTGGACAGCACGAGCGCCCGTGCTGCTGCTCTTGCCGACCTGCCAGCCCTGAACAGCTGCTGCTGCAGGTCCTGTCGCAGCCGGAGCATCGCGAGCTGGATCAGAGCTAAGTGTTCCCAGAAGCGTGACAGCCAGGGGTGGCGTCGTCGTCGTTGTCGTCTGTGCACAAGAGCTGCGCGGGGGTGGAGGCGGCAGGCGGCTGGATGGCCAGGATGTCCCAGTGGGGCACGCGGTGGGATGACATGCTCCTCCAATCTGTCATCCCGCTGCACTGAGCGCACGATGGATGTCACCCTCCTTCTGAAGAAGGGGTGTCGTTCGCACACAAGAGCTGCGCGGGGCTGGGGGCGGTGGGCGGCTGGATGGCCAGGAGCTCCCGTTGCTGCAGGTGGTGGGATGACATGCTCCTCCAATCTGTCATCCCACTGCACCGAGCGCACGATGGACGTCACCCTCCTTCTGAAGAGGGGGTGTCGTTCGCGCACAAGAGCTGCGCGGGGCTGGAGGCGGTGGGTGGCTGGATGGCCAGGAGCTCCCGTTGCTGCAGGTGGTGGGATGACATGCTCCTCCAATCTGTCATCCCGCTGCACGATGGACGTCACCCTCCTTCTGCAGAGGGGGCAGTCGGGCCGACTGTCAGCCCACCGCCGGATACACGGATAGCAAAACCGGTGGAGGCAGGGCATGGTGTAGCTGGGCTCCTCCCAGCTGTCCAGGTATATTGGACAGCGGTTGTCCAGCTCTGCAGCCATCCTCTCTGTGTGCTGCGGTGGGCCTGGGGGGAGCTGGGGGTGTCGGGACGCTCCCTCTCACTGCTGCAGCAGCAGCCGGTGTCTCGTTGGAAAGGGGAGAGAGGCCGCAGTCAGTCACTGGCCCAGGCGGGAGGGGAAGAAAGGCCCAGGCCGCTCAGGAAGGAAACCTCCCAGCTCCCCAGGTTGGGCTTTCCCCTCCCAGCTCACCTCAGCTGCTGCGAGTGTGGCCCTTGGGTGCCCCGGCTGCCTGCAGCTGGCAGGGCCGGCCGGGGAAAGTCCTCCCGCTGCTCTGGAGCAGCGAGCGGAAAACTGCCAGGACGAACTCCACAGTCAGGACCCAAGCACCAGGGCTCCTGTGAGCAGTGCAGCCTCGCAGACTGCTCAGCTGGAGTGAGGGCACGGGCCGGCTGGGTGGGACTTTGATGCCTGGAGACATTGCATCGCTCGGTGACATCACAGTCCACCCGTCGGCGACAACAGAACCAACCCATCGCTGGGGACCATACCTCATTGGAACCATCGCTCAGTGATATCACAATGGGCAACCCTCGGCCCAGCAGCCCTGCAGCCCCAGCTCACATGTCTGGGGTTCCCACAGCGCCACTGCCCACTCCATCTCCCCATCTCCTGGCTTGTGCCCAGCATCGGTGTTTCACGCCAGGCACCGAGGCCTCGGCCGTGTCTTCCCAGGGCCCTGTCAGCTCGCTCTGGCTGGGGCAGCCGTCTCCAGGCACCTGCAGCAAGAGGGTTGACAGGGTGACACCTCCTGCCTCCCTGGGAGGCTGCAGGACAAAGTCCCACAGGCTCCCCCCACGCCCCAGCACTGCTGGCCAGGCCCCTGGGCTCCCACGGGGGTCACAGCAGCACTTGGCTCCCTCTCGCGCGTTTCCTCCTCTCCCTCTCCCCCAGCCAGGCGGCACGAGGGTGATCCCCCCGCTCAGCACCCATCAGGCCTCATCCCGGCACTGCGTCCCGTTTGGGGTCCTGGGCAGGGCGGAGGCCCACACACCAGAGGGACTCAGGGGAGCCAAGGAGGATCTGTGTGTCTGGGGCTGGTCCGGCATGGAGCAGGGAAGGCCTCGGGGCACATCGAAGCGCACCCCAGTGCCTACGGGAAAGGCATCGAGGGCAGGGAGACCAAGCTCTTTCCAGCTGTGCCTGGTAGGATGGGGAGAGACAGCGGCCAATCCTGATGAGAGTCCTGAAGGCTGATATTGTCAGCCTCCCAGTCCCCTTGGAGCTGGCGGGCACCCCAGCTGCTGGTCCAGCACTGGTCTCACCAGCTTCTGGGGCAGCCTCCTACTGTCGCCGGCGGGGTGGCCTCTCGTTTGGCAGTGAAGTGGCCTCCTGGCCGCTAGCCCTCCTCTTCGGGGCTTGCCGGGGCCCCCACCGGGAGCCTTGGCTGCCCTGCATGGGAGTGGAGGTCCTGGGCACTGCCTCCTCTGGGTGCTCCTGCGGCTCTTCCTGCTGCCCGTGGGTGGGGTTGGGGGCAGAGGAGGGGCTGCCGGGATACTTCCGAAGGGCAGCCGATGAGGTGCTCGGGACCTCTTCTGCCCCCAGTCTGTTGGGATTGTGGGAAGGTGCTGGGTTGGGTGCAGCAGCATCCCCTTGGGAGATGGGGATGCTGCTCTTCCGAGACACGGAAGACTTATGCCCAGACGTAGGCATAGAACCTGCCCACTGGAGCCTGGAGCAGCGACTTCGCACCTGCCAGCCAGGTTGCTGCAGGCTGAGGGAGGCTGTGGGCGGCTGGGTGTCCGGGAGCTTCTCCTGTCAGCTGGACGACGACTGATGGAGCTGCAGGTGTGGGATGACATGCTCCTCAAAGTCGTTGTGTGCCCGCACCCAGCGCACGGTGGAGGTCGCCCGCCTCTTGCACAGGGGGCACTCGGGCTTGCCCTCAGCCCACCGCAGGACGCACCCGTAACACAACTGGTGGAGGCACGTCATGGCGTAGCTGGCCTCCTCCCAGCTGTGCAGGCGTATGGGACAGCGGTTCTCCAGCTCTGTGGCCATGCTGTCCACTCGCCGCAGTGGGCTGGGGGGAGCTGGGGGTGACAAGCAGCTGCCTCTCACTGCCGCTGCAGCAGCGGGTGCTGCGCTAAAAAATGAAGAGTGGCCATGGTCATGGGCTGCTCCAGGGAGAGCTGGAAGACATGCCCTGGCCCCTCAGAAAGGAAACCCTGCCAACACCCCACCCCAGGCTGAGCTTTCCCATCGCAGCTCACCTATGCTGCTGCGAGGGAGTCTGCTTCCCAGGTGCCCCGGCTGCCTGAAGATGGCAGGGCCGGGAAGAATCCCCTGGTGGCTCTGGGGTCGGCCACCGAGAGCTGTGGCGAACAACTGCCTGAGCATGACGCCAGCACCAAAAGCAGCCTGTCACGACAGCTCCAAGCCTCAAGCCACCCCAGCCCTTCCTGGGGCCTTGGTGAGAGGCTGGTGCCCCTGGGCCCTCTCTTGTTCAGGCTGACCAGTCCCAGCTCTCCCAGCCTTTCCTCACAGGAGACATCCTCCAGGCCCTTCAGCATCTTGCTGGCCCTTGGCTGGGCTCTCTCCGGCACCTCCTCGTCCCTCTCGTCCTGGGCAGCTGGATACAGCAGTGCAGGGCTGGCAGCACCAGCGCTGAGGAGAGGGCAAGGACCCCCTCCCTCCACGTGCTGGCAGCACTCCTCCTGATGCAGCCCAGCAGACCGTTGGCCGCCGTTGCCACCGGGGCCCGCTGCTGGCACGTTCTGCGTTTTGGTGTCCCCCAGGAGCCCCGCTTCCTTTTCTGCAAAGCCGAGGCGGATCACGCGCAGGAAGGCCGTGCAGCGGCCTTGCAGGCTGCAGGGGTGTCTGCCAGCAGGGCTGTCTGCCAGCAGGGCTGGGGGAGTCCTTGCAGGACGTGGGGCGAAAGCGTGTGGGGTTGCCCAGACCTTTGGAGAGGCTGTTGTCGAGAGGCTTGTGGGAACGGGCCAGGCTGGTGCCAGTATGTCTGGGGAAAGGCTTCAAAGCAGGACAGAGGTGGGCCCAGCGAGAAGCCGGGGGAGGCGGGGCATTTCAGCCCACGGCACAAAAGTGTTCTGCTTGAACGGCCAATCTGTTTCTGGATTGCTCCCGAAATCCTGGGGTGCTCGGGGTTGAGGGCTTTGCTGTCCGCACAGGCCAAGGCAAGGCCTGAGAGATGGGCCTCCGTCACCTGCCACGTCCTTCGTGCAGCAGGCCTGTCCCCACAAGAGAAGAGCAACGCCCTCCTGCCTGCCAGCCGTGGCCGCGGGCTTTGGGGCTGGCGGGCTTGGGCCGCTGTTGTGGAGCGGTGTCAGGGGAAGGCTGAGAGGGCTGTGACTAGAGGGTGCCGGGAGCCATTTGCGGGTGGAGGCACCAGCAGGGAGAGGGCTGTCAGCACGGCCTGTGTCCGTGGCCCCTGGCTTTGCCTCAGGACCGGCGGCCCTGCTGATGGTCAAGGGGCTTGGACAGCCTTGCTCCGGTGCTGGGAAGGGAGAGGCTGGCGGCGTGGGAGCGAAAGGGGCTCTCTTGCAGCATTCCCATTAAAGAAGTTCACTGCACACCCCAAGATATTCTCCCCTTTTGCTTTCCTGGCCTGTTGAGAGCCTGCTGGAAGGCATTGCCTGCAGTGCCTTGTGCTTGGCTTTGAAAAGAAAGACACTCTGAGAAGCTTCTGGACCTTTCTTTGTCAGCGTTGACGAAGCCGATAAGCTGAGCTCGCAGCGCCAGCACCCTGACGCTGCCGTCTGTCAGCAGGCCTGGCTGGGCGCGCCCTCGCAGCCTGGGGGGCGGAGGTGTTGGGGGTCTTTGGAGCTGCGTCGTGCCCGCTGGCCAAACGGGCCGAGCGATGCAGCGACAGCAGGCGCGTGCGAGGCTGAGGGACTCGGGGCCTTCTCCATCTCAGCCTTCACTGCCGCTGCCCCCAGGTGTTTCGTCCCCGAGGCAGCGATCAAGGAGCGGAGGAATCCCAGCAGCAGAGGACGTGCAACTCAGGGGGCTCCTAAGAAATCTTGCCCCGTACAAGCCCAAGGACCCTGACGGGATTTGTCTGGGGGTGTCAAGTGAGCAGGCTGATGTCACAGCCAGGCCACCCTCTGTCATCTTTGGAAGACTGCAGTTGGGGGAGGTACCAAAGACTAGGGAGGGACAGGTGTTGCACCCCATCTGCCAAAAAGGCAAGAGGATGGGCTGAGGCACTGCGGGAGAGTTCATCCTCGCTTCCACCTCTGGGGAAAGTATGGACCGAGTCCTGGTAGCCATGGCAGGCCACAGGAGAAACCCACACCGTTGGGGATAGCAACACCAGCTACACTGTCAGGAATGCCTAGGCTCTTTCGGTAGCTTTTGTACACTGTTGGATTCTTTAATGATTGGAGATGGACTGATAAGGTCAGCCTCCCGCTCCCCTTGGAGCTGGCGGGTGCCCCAGCTGCAGGTCCGGCGTTGGTGTCACCAGCACCTGGGGCAGCCTCCTACTGTTGCCGACGGGCTGGCCTCTTGTTTGGTGGTGAAGTGCCCACCTGGCCATCAGCCCTCCTCTTTGGTGCTTGCCGGGGCTCCTGCGGGGAGCGTTGGCTGCCCTGGCTGAGCGTGGAGGGCCCAGGCACAGCCTCCTCTCGCTGGTCCTGTGCCTCTTCCTGCCGATGGGCTGGCCTCTTTTTCGGCAGGGAAGTGGCCACCTGGCCATCAGCCCTCCTCTTTGGTGCTTGCCGGGGCTCCTGCGGGGAGTGTTGGCTGCCCTGGCTGAGCGTGGAGGGTCCAGGCACAGCCTCCTCTCGGGGGTCCTGTGCCTCTTCCTGCCGATGGGCTGGCCTCTTTTTCGGCAGGGAAGTGGCCACCTGGCCATCAGCCCTCCTCTTTGGTGCTCGCCGGGGCTCCTGCGGGGAGTGTTGGCTGCCCTGGCTGAGCGTGGAGGGCCCAGGCACAGCCTCCTCTCGGGGGTCCTGTGCCTCTTCCTGCCAATGGGCTGGCCTCTTGTTTGGTGGTGAAGTGGCCACCTGGCCATCAGCCCTCCTCTTTGGTGCTCGCCGGGGCTCCTGCGGGGAGTGTTGGCTGCCCTGGCTGAGCGTGGAGGGTCCAGGCACAGCCTCCTCTCGGGGGTCCTGAGGCTCTTCCTGCCCCGCACGGGGGGGTTCAGGGGCATGGGAGGGGCTGCCGGGATCCTCCTGTAGGGCAGCTGATGGGGTGCTGGGGACAACCTCTTCTGCCTCCTGCCTGTCCTCATGGTGGGAGGGGGCTGAGTTGGGTGCAGCAGCTTCCCCTTCAGAGGCGGCAGGACTGGGAGGAGCTGCGGGGCTGATCTCCCGCTCCTCGGCGTCACGGGGGTCCCCCAGGCCCATCCAGCGTCGGGCCTCACGGCCGCACCAGTCCACAATGCTGTCAATCCGCCGCTGGATGAAGGTCCTCAGGTGCTGGCGCAGGTCAGTCTGCAGCATCCGGACCAGGCTGTCCTCATCCAGGCCAAAGCGCTGCAGGGTGGACAGCACGAGCGCCCGTGCTGCTGCTCTTGCCGACCTGCCAGCCCTGAACAGCTGCTGCTGCAGGTCCTGTCGCAGCCGGAGCATCGCGAGCTGGATCAGAGCTAAGTGTTCCCAGAAGCGTGACAGCCAGGGGTGGCGTCGTCGTCGTTGTCGTCTGTGCACAAGAGCTGCGCGGGGGTGGAGGCGGCAGGCGGCTGGATGGCCAGGATGTCCCAGTGGGGCACGCGGTGGGATGACATGCTCCTCCAATCTGTCATCCCGCTGCACTGAGCGCACGATGGATGTCACCCTCCTTCTGAAGAAGGGGTGTCGTTCGCACACAAGAGCTGCGCGGGGCTGGGGGCGGTGGGCGGCTGGATGGCCAGGAGCTCCCGTTGCTGCAGGTGGTGGGATGACATGCTCCTCCAATCTGTCATCCCACTGCACCGAGCGCACGATGGACGTCACCCTCCTTCTGAAGAGGGGGTGTCGTTCGCGCACAAGAGCTGCGCGGGGCTGGAGGCGGTGGGTGGCTGGATGGCCAGGAGCTCCCGTTGCTGCAGGTGGTGGGATGACATGCTCCTCCAATCTGTCATCCCGCTGCACGATGGACGTCACCCTCCTTCTGCAGAGGGGGCAGTCGGGCCGACTGTCAGCCCACCGCCGGATACACGGATAGCAAAACCGGTGGAGGCAGGGCATGGTGTAGCTGGGCTCCTCCCAGCTGTCCAGGTATATTGGACAGCGGTTGTCCAGCTCTGCAGCCATCCTCTCTGTGTGCTGCGGTGGGCCTGGGGGGAGCTGGGGGTGTCGGGACGCTCCCTCTCACTGCTGCAGCAGCAGCCGGTGTCTCGTTGGAAAGGGGAGAGAGGCCGCAGTCAGTCACTGGCCCAGGCGGGAGGGGAAGAAAGGCCCAGGCCGCTCAGGAAGGAAACCTCCCAGCTCCCCAGGTTGGGCTTTCCCCTCCCAGCTCACCTCAGCTGCTGCGAGTGTGGCCCTTGGGTGCCCCGGCTGCCTGCAGCTGGCAGGGCCGGCCGGGGAAAGTCCTCCCGCTGCTCTGGAGCAGCGAGCGGAAAACTGCCAGGACGAACTCCACAGTCAGGACCCAAGCACCAGGGCTCCTGTGAGCAGTGCAGCCTCGCAGACTGCTCAGCTGGAGTGAGGGCACGGGCCGGCTGGGTGGGACTTTGATGCCTGGAGACATTGCATCGCTCGGTGACATCACAGTCCACCCGTCGGCGACAACAGAACCAACCCATCGCTGGGGACCATACCTCATTGGAACCATCGCTCAGTGATATCACAATGGGCAACCCTCGGCCCAGCAGCCCTGCAGCCCCAGCTCACATGTCTGGGGTTCCCACAGCGCCACTGCCCACTCCATCTCCCCATCTCCTGGCTTGTGCCCAGCATCGGTGTTTCACGCCAGGCACCGAGGCCTCGGCCGTGTCTTCCCAGGGCCCTGTCAGCTCGCTCTGGCTGGGGCAGCCGTCTCCAGGCACCTGCAGCAAGAGGGTTGACAGGGTGACACCTCCTGCCTCCCTGGGAGGCTGCAGGACAAAGTCCCACAGGCTCCCCCCACGCCCCAGCACTGCTGGCCAGGCCCCTGGGCTCCCACGGGGGTCACAGCAGCACTTGGCTCCCTCTCGCGCGTTTCCTCCTCTCCCTCTCCCCCAGCCAGGCGGCACGAGGGTGATCCCCCCGCTCAGCACCCATCAGGCCTCATCCCGGCACTGCGTCCCGTTTGGGGTCCTGGGCAGGGCGGAGGCCCACACACCAGAGGGACTCAGGGGAGCCAAGGAGGATCTGTGTGTCTGGGGCTGGTCCGGCATGGAGCAGGGAAGGCCTCGGGGCACATCGAAGCGCACCCCAGTGCCTACGGGAAAGGCATCGAGGGCAGGGAGACCAAGCTCTTTCCAGCTGTGCCTGGTAGGATGGGGAGAGACAGCGGCCAATCCTGATGAGAGTCCTGAAGGCTGATATTGTCAGCCTCCCAGTCCCCTTGGAGCTGGCGGGCACCCCAGCTGCTGGTCCAGCACTGGTCTCACCAGCTTCTGGGGCAGCCTCCTACTGTCGCCGGCGGGGTGGCCTCTCGTTTGGCAGTGAAGTGGCCTCCTGGCCGCTAGCCCTCCTCTTCGGGGCTTGCCGGGGCCCCCACCGGGAGCCTTGGCTGCCCTGCATGGGAGTGGAGGTCCTGGGCACTGCCTCCTCTGGGTGCTCCTGCGGCTCTTCCTGCTGCCCGTGGGTGGGGTTGGGGGCAGAGGAGGGGCTGCCGGGATACTTCCGAAGGGCAGCCGATGAGGTGCTCGGGACCTCTTCTGCCCCCAGTCTGTTGGGATTGTGGGAAGGTGCTGGGTTGGGTGCAGCAGCATCCCCTTGGGAGATGGGGATGCTGCTCTTCCGAGACACGGAAGACTTATGCCCAGACGTAGGCATAGAACCTGCCCACTGGAGCCTGGAGCAGCGACTTCGCACCTGCCAGCCAGGTTGCTGCAGGCTGAGGGAGGCTGTGGGCGGCTGGGTGTCCGGGAGCTTCTCCTGTCAGCTGGACGACGACTGATGGAGCTGCAGGTGTGGGATGACATGCTCCTCAAAGTCGTTGTGTGCCCGCACCCAGCGCACGGTGGAGGTCGCCCGCCTCTTGCACAGGGGGCACTCGGGCTTGCCCTCAGCCCACCGCAGGACGCACCCGTAACACAACTGGTGGAGGCACGTCATGGCGTAGCTGGCCTCCTCCCAGCTGTGCAGGCGTATGGGACAGCGGTTCTCCAGCTCTGTGGCCATGCTGTCCACTCGCCGCAGTGGGCTGGGGGGAGCTGGGGGTGACAAGCAGCTGCCTCTCACTGCCGCTGCAGCAGCGGGTGCTGCGCTAAAAAATGAAGAGTGGCCATGGTCATGGGCTGCTCCAGGGAGAGCTGGAAGACATGCCCTGGCCCCTCAGAAAGGAAACCCTGCCAACACCCCACCCCAGGCTGAGCTTTCCCATCGCAGCTCACCTATGCTGCTGCGAGGGAGTCTGCTTCCCAGGTGCCCCGGCTGCCTGAAGATGGCAGGGCCGGGAAGAATCCCCTGGTGGCTCTGGGGTCGGCCACCGAGAGCTGTGGCGAACAACTGCCTGAGCATGACGCCAGCACCAAAAGCAGCCTGTCACGACAGCTCCAAGCCTCAAGCCACCCCAGCCCTTCCTGGGGCCTTGGTGAGAGGCTGGTGCCCCTGGGCCCTCTCTTGTTCAGGCTGACCAGTCCCAGCTCTCCCAGCCTTTCCTCACAGGAGACATCCTCCAGGCCCTTCAGCATCTTGCTGGCCCTTGGCTGGGCTCTCTCCGGCACCTCCTCGTCCCTCTCGTCCTGGGCAGCTGGATACAGCAGTGCAGGGCTGGCAGCACCAGCGCTGAGGAGAGGGCAAGGACCCCCTCCCTCCACGTGCTGGCAGCACTCCTCCTGATGCAGCCCAGCAGACCGTTGGCCGCCGTTGCCACCGGGGCCCGCTGCTGGCACGTTCTGCGTTTTGGTGTCCCCCAGGAGCCCTGCTTCCTTTTCTGCAAAGCCGAGGCGGATCACGCGCAGGAAGGCCGTGCAGCGGCCTTGCAGGCTGCAGGGGTGTCTGCCAGCAGGGCTGTCTGCCAGCAGGGCTGGGGGAGTCCTTGCAGGACGTGGGGCGAAAGCGTGTGGGGTTGCCCAGACCTTTGGAGAGGCTGTTGTCGAGAGGCTTGTGGGAACGGGCCAGGCTGGTGCCAGTATGTCTGGGGAAAGGCTTCAAAGCAGGACAGAGGTGGGCCCAGCGAGAAGCCGGGGGAGGCGGGGCATTTCAGCCCACGGCACAAAAGTGTTCTGCTTGAACGGCCAATCTGTTTCTGGATTGCTCCCGAAATCCTGGGGTGCTCGGGGTTGAGGGCTTTGCTGTCCGCACAGGCCAAGGCAAGGCCTGAGAGATGGGCCTCCGTCACCTGCCACGTCCTTCGTGCAGCAGGCCTGTCCCCACAAGAGAAGAGCAACGCCCTCCTGCCTGCCAGCCGTGGCCGCGGGCTTTGGGGCTGGCGGGCTTGGGCCGCTGTTGTGGAGCGGTGTCAGGGGAAGGCTGAGAGGGCTGTGGCTAGAGGGTGCCGGGAGCCATTTGCGGGTGGAGGCACCAGCAGGGAGAGGGCTGTCAGCACGGCCTGTGTCCGTGGCCCCTGGCTTTGCCTCAGGACCGGCGGCCCTGCTGATGGTCAAGGGGCTTGGACAGCCTTGCTCCGGTGCTGGGAAGGGAGAGGCTGGCGGCGTGGGAGCGAAAGGGGCTCTCTTGCAGCATTCCCATTAAAGAAGTTCACTGCACACCCCAAGATATTCTCCCCTTTTGCTTTCCTGGCCTGTTGAGAGCCTGCTGGAAGGCATTGCCTGCAGTGCCTTGTGCTTGGCTTTGAAAAGAAAGACACTCTGAGAAGCTTCTGGACCTTTCTTTGTCAGCGTTGACGAAGCCGATAAGCTGAGCTCGCAGCGCCAGCACCCTGACGCTGCCGTCTGTCAGCAGGCCTGGCTGGGCGCGCCCTCGCAGCCTGGGGGGCGGAGGTGTTGGGGGTCCTTGGAGCTGCGTCGTGCCCGCTGGCCAAACGGGCCGAGCGATGCAGCGACAGCAGGCGCGTGCGAGGCTGAGGGACTCGGGGCCTTCTCCATCTCAGCCTTCACTGCCGCTGCCCCCAGGTGTTTCGTCCCCGAGGCAGCGATCAAGGAGCGGAGGAATCCCAGCAGCAGAGGACGTGCAACTCAGGGGGCTCCTAAGAAATCTTGCCCCGTACAAGCCCAAGGACCCTGACGGGATTTGTCTGGGGGTGTCAAGTGAGCGGGCTGATGTCACAGCCAGGCCACCCTCTGTCATCTTTGGAAGACTGCAGTTGGGGGAGGTACCAAAGACTAGGGAGGGACAGGTGTTGCACCCCATCTGCCAAAAAGGCAAGAGGATGGGCTGAGGCACTGCGGGAGAGTTCATCCTCGCTTCCACCTCTGGGGAAAGTATGGACCGAGTCCTGGTAGCCATGGCAGGCCACAGGAGAAACCCACACCGTTGGGGATAGCAACACCAGCTACACTGTCAGGAATGCCAAGGCTCTTTCGGTAGCTTTTGTACACTGTTGGATTCTTTAATGTTTGGAGATGGACTGATAAGGTCAGCCTCCCGCTCCCCTTGGAGCTGGCGGGTGCCCCAGCTGCAGGTCCGGCGTTGGTGTCACCAGCACCTGGGGCAGCCTCCTACTGTTGCCGACGGGCTGGCCTCTTGTTTGGTGGTGAAGTGCCCACCTGGCCATCAGCCCTCCTCTTTGGTGCTTGCCGGGGCTCCTGCGGGGAGCGTTGGCTGCCCTGGCTGAGCGTGGAGGGCCCAGGCACAGCCTCCTCTCGGGGGTCCTGTGCCTCTTCCTGCCGATGGGCTGGCCTCTTTTTCGGCAGGGAAGTGGCCACCTGGCCATCAGCCCTCCTCTTTGGTGCTCGCCGGGCCTCCTGCGGGGAGTGTTGGCTGCCCTGGCTGAGCGTGGAGGGCCCAGGCACAGCCTCCTCTCGGGGGTCCTGTGCCTCTTCCTGCCAATGGGCTGGCCTCTTGTTTGGTGGTGAAGTGCCCACCTGGCCATCAGCCCTCCTCTTTGGTGCTTGCCGGGGCTCCTGCGGGGAGCGTTGGCTGCCCTGGCTGAGCGTGGAGGGTCCAGGCACAGCCTCCTCTCGGGGGTCCTGAGGCTCTTCCTGCCCCGCACGGGGGGGTT
Source organism: Rhynochetos jubatus (assembly GCA_027574665.1). NCBI lineage: Eukaryota > Metazoa > Chordata > Aves > Eurypygiformes > Rhynochetidae > Rhynochetos > Rhynochetos jubatus. Next base: position 67,160,187 of record CM050690.1, on the reverse strand, counting down.
CAGGGGCATGGGAGGGGCTGCCGGGATCCTCCTGTAGGGCAGCTGATGGGGTGCTGGGGACGACCTCTTCTGCCTCCTGCCTGTCCTCATGGTGGGAGGGGGCTGAGTTGGGTGCAGCAGCTTCCCCTTCAGAGGCGGCAGGACTGGGAGGAGCTGCGGGGCTGATCTCCCGCTCCTCGGCGTCACGGGGGTCCCCCAGGCCCATCCAGCGTCGGGCCTCACGGCCGCACCAGTCCACAATGCTGTCAATCCGCCGCTGGATGAAGGTCCTCAGGTGCTGGCGCAGGTCAGTCTGCAGCATCCGGACCAGGCTGTCCTCATCCAGGCCAAAGCGCTGCAGGGTGGACAGCACGAGCGCCCGTGCTGCTGCTCTTGCCGACCTGCCAGCCCTGAACAGCTGCTGCTGCAGGTCCTGTCGCAGCCGGAGCATCGCGAGCTGGATCAGAGCTAAGTGTTCCCAGAAGCGTGACAGCCAGGGGTGGCGTCGTCGTCGTTGTCGTCTGTGCACAAGAGCTGCGCGGGGGTGGAGGCGGCGGGCGGCTGGATGGCCAGGATGTCCCAGTGGGGCACGCGGTGGGATGACATGCTCCTCCAATCTGTCATCCCGCTGCACTGAGCGCACGATGGATGTCACCCTCCTTCTGAAGAAGGGGTGTCGTTCGCACACAAGAGCTGCGCGGGGCTGGGGGCGGTGGGCGGCTGGATGGCCAGGAGCTCCCGTTGCTGCAGGTGGTGGGATGACATGCTCCTCCAATCTGTCATCCCACTGCACCGAGCGCACGATGGACGTCACCCTCCTTCTGAAGAGGGGGTGTCGTTCGCGCACAAGAGCTGCGCGGGGCTGGAGGCGGTGGGTGGCTGGATGGCCAGGAGCTCCCGTTGCTGCAGGTGGTGGGATGACATGCTCCTCCAATCTGTCATCCCGCTGCACGATGGACGTCACCCTCCTTCTGCAGAGGGGGCAGTCGGGCCGACTGTCAGCCCACCGCCGGATACACGGATAGCAAAACCGGTGGAGGCAGGGCATGGTGTAGCTGGGCTCCTCCCAGCTGTCCAGGTATATTGGACAGCGGTTGTCCAGCTCTGCAGCCATCCTCTCTGTGTGCTGCGGTGGGCCTGGGGGGAGCTGGGGGTGTCGGGACGCTCCCTCTCACTGCTGCAGCAGCAGCCGGTGTCTCGTTGGAAAGGGGAGAGAGGCCGCAGTCAGTCACTGGCCCAGGCGGGAGGGGAAGAAAGGCCCAGGCCGCTCAGGAAGGAAACCTCCCAGCTCCCCAGGTTGGGCTTTCCCCTCCCAGCTCACCTCAGCTGCTGCGAGTGTGGCCCTTGGGTGCCCCGGCTGCCTGCAGCTGGCAGGGCCGGCCGGGGAAAGTCCTCCCGCTGCTCTGGAGCAGCGAGCGGAAAACTGCCAGGACGAACTCCACAGTCAGGACCCAAGCACCAGGGCTCCTGTGAGCAGTGCAGCCTCGCAGACTGCTCAGCTGGAGTGAGGGCACGGGCCGGCTGGGTGGGACTTTGATGCCTGGAGACATTGCATCGCTCGGTGACATCACAGTCCACCCGTCGGCGACAACAGAACCAACCCATCGCTGGGGACCATACCTCATTGGAACCATCGCTCAGTGATATCACAATGGGCAACCCTCGGCCCAGCAGCCCTGCAGCCCCAGCTCACATGTCTGGGGTTCCCACAGCGCCACTGCCCACTCCATCTCCCCATCTCCTGGCTTGTGCCCAGCATCGGTGTTTCACGCCAGGCACCGAGGCCTCGGCCGTGTCTTCCCAGGGCCCTGTCAGCTCGCTCTGGCTGGGGCAGCCGTCTCCAGGCACCTGCAGCAAGAGGGTTGACAGGGTGACACCTCCTGCCTCCCTGGGAGGCTGCAGGACAAAGTCCCACAGGCTCCCCCCACGCCCCAGCACTGCTGGCCAGGCCCCTGGGCTCCCACGGGGGTCACAGCAGCACTTGGCTCCCTCTCGCGCGTTTCCTCCTCTCCCTCTCCCCCAGCCAGGCGGCACGAGGGTGATCCCCCCGCTCAGCACCCACCAGGCCTCATCCCGGCACTGCGTCCCGTTTGGGGTCCTGGGCAGGGCGGAGGCCCACAGACCAGAGGGACTCAGGGGAGCCAAGGAGGATCTGTGTGTCTGGGGCTGGTCCGGCATGGAGCAGGGAAGGCCTCGGGGCACATCGAAGCGCACCCCAGTGCCTACGGGAAAGGCATCAAGGGCAGGGAGACCAAGCTCTTTCCAGCTGTGCCTGGTAGGATGGGGAGAGACAGCGGCCAATCCTGATGAGAGTCCTGAGGGCTGATATTGTCAGCCTCCCAGTCCCCTTGGAGCTGGCGGGCACCCCAGCTGCTGGTCCAGCACTGGTCTCACCAGCTTCTGGGGCAGCCTCCTACTGTCGCCGGCGGGGTGGCCTCTCGTTTGGCAGTGAAGTGGCCTCCTGGCCGCTAGCCCTCCTCTTCGGGGCTTGCCGGGGCCCCCACCGGGAGCCTTGGCTGCCCTGCATGGGAGTGGAGGTCCTGGGCACTGCCTCCTCTGGGTGCTCCTGCGGCTCTTCCTGCTGCCCGTGGGTGGGATTGGGGGCAGAGGAGGGGCTGCCGGGATACTTCCGAAGGGCAGCCGATGAGGTGCTCAGGACCTCTTCTGCCCCCAGTCTGTTGGGATTGTGGGAAGGTGCTGGGTTGGGTGCAGCAGCATCCCCTTGGGAGATGGGGATGCTGCTCTTCCGAGACACGGAAGACTTATGCCCAGACGTAGGCATAGAACCTGCCCACTGGAGCCTGGAGCAGCGACTTCGCACCTGCCAGCCAGGTTGCTGCAGGCTGAGGGAGGCTGTGGGCGGCTGGGTGTCCGGGAGCTTCTCCTGTCAGCTGGACGACGACTGATGGAGCTGCAGGTGTGGGATGACATGCTCCTCAAAGTCGTTGTGTGCCCGCACCCAGCGCACGGTGGAGGTCGCCCGCCTCTTGCACAGGGGGCACTCGGGCTTGCCCTCAGCCCACCGCAGGACGCACCCATAACACAACTGGTGGAGGCACGTCATGGCGTAGCTGGCCTCCTCCCAGCTGTGCAGGCGTATGGGACAGCGGTTCTCCAGCTCTGTGGCCATGCTGTCCACTCGCCGCAGTGGGCTGGGGGGAGCTGGGGGTGACAAGCAGCTCCCTCTCACTGCCGCTGCAGCAGCGGGTGCTGCGCTAAAAAATGAAGAGTGGCCATGGTCATGGGCTGCTCCAGGGAGAGCTGGAAGACATGCCCTGGCCCCTCAGAAAGGAAACCCTGCCAACACCCCACCCCAGGCTGAGCTTTCCCATCGCAGCTCACCTATGCTGCTGCGAGGGAGTCTGCTTCCCAGGTGCCCCGGCTGCCTGAAGATGGCAGGGCCGGGAAGAATCCCCTGGTGGCTCTGGGGTCGGCCACCGAGAGCTGTGGCGAACAACTGCCTGAGCATGACGCCAGCACCAAAAGCAGCCTGTCACGACAGCTCCAAGCCTCAAGCCACCCCAGCCCTTCCTGGGGCCTTGGTGAGAGGCTGGTGCCCCTGGGCCCTCTCTTGTTCAGGCTGACCAGTCCCAGCTCTCCCAGCCTTTCCTCACAGGAGACATCCTCCAGGCCCTTCAGCATCTTGCTGGCCCTTGGCTGGGCTCTCTCCGGCACCTCCTCGTCCCTCTCGTCCTGGGCAGCTGGATACAGCAGTGCAGGGCTGGCAGCACCAGCGCTGAGGAGAGGGCAAGGACCCCCTCCCTCCACGTGCTGGCAGCACTCCTCCTGATGCAGCCCAGCAGACCGTTGGCCGCCGTTGCCACCGGGGCCCGCTGCTGGCACTTCTGCGTTTTGGTGTCCCCCAGGAGCCCCGCTTCCTTTTCTGCAAAGCCGAGGCGGATCACGCGCAGGAAGGCCGTGCAGCGGCCTTGCAGGCTGCAGGGGTGTCTGCCAGCAGGGCTGTCTGCCAGCAGGGCTGGGGGAGTCCTTGCAGGACGTGGGGCGAAAGCGTGTGGGGTTGCCCAGACCTTTGGAGAGGCTGTTGTCGAGAGGCTTGTGGGAACGGGCCAGGCTGGTGCCAGTATGTCTGGGGAAAGGCTTCAAAGCAGGACAGAGGTGGGCCCAGCGAGAAGCCGGGGGAGGCGGGGCATTTCAGCCCATGGCACAAAAGTGTTCTGCTTGAACGGCCAATCTGTTTCTGGATTGCTCCCGAAATCCTGGGGTGCTCGGGGTTGAGGGCTTTGCTGTCCGCACAGGCCAAGGCAAGGCCTGAGAGATGGGCCTCCGTCACCTGCCACGTCCTTCGTGCAGCAGGCCTGTCCCCACAAGAGAAGAGCAACGCCCTCCTGCCTGCCAGCCGTGGCCGCAGGCTTTGGGGCTGGCGGGCTTGGGCCGCTGTTGTGGAGCGGTGTCAGGGGAAGGCTGAGAGGGCTGTGACTAGAGGGTGCCGGGAGCCATTTGCGGGTGGAGGCACCAGCAGGGAGAGGGCTGTCAGCACGGCCTGTGTCCGTGGCCCCTGGCTTTGCCTCAGGACCGGCGGCCCTGCTGATGGTCAAGGGGCTTGGACAGCCTTGCTCCGGTGCTGGGAAGGGAGAGGCTGGCGGCGTGGGAGCGAAAGGGGCTCTCTTGCAGCATTCCCATTAAAGAAGTTCACTGCACACCCCAAGATATTCTCCCCTTTTGCTTTCCTGGCCTGTTGGGAGCCTGCTGGAAGGCATTGCCTGCAGTGCCTTGTGCTTGGCTTTGAAAAGAAAGACACTCTGAGAAGCTTCTGGACCTTTCTTTGTCAGCGTTGACGAAGCCGATAAGCTGAGCTCGCAGCGCCAGCACCCTGACGCTGCCGTCTGTCAGCAGGCCTGGCTGGGCGCGCCCTCGCAGCCTGGGGGGCGGAGGTGTTGGGGGTCCTTGGAGCTGCGTCGTGCCCGCTGGCCAAACGGGCCGAGCGATGCAGCGACAGCAGGCGCGTGCGAGGCTGAGGGACTCGGGGCCTTCTCCATCTCAGCCTTCACTGCCGCTGCCCCCAGGTGTTTCGTCCCCGAGGCAGCGATCAAGGAGCGGAGGAATCCCAGCAGCAGAGGACGTGCAACTCAGGGGGCTCCTAAGAAATCTTGCCCCGTACAAGCCCAAGGACCCTGACGGGATTTGTCTGGGGGTGTCAAGTGAGCGGGCTGATGTCACAGCCAGGCCACCCTCTGTCATCTTTGGAAGACTGCAGTTGGGGGAGGTACCAAAGACTAGGGAGGGACAGGTGTTGCACCCCATCTGCCAAAAAGGCAAGAGGATGGGCTGAGGCACTGCGGGGGAGTTCATCCTCGCTTCCACCTCTGGGGAAAGTATGGACCGAGTCCTGGTAGCCATGGCAGGCCACAGGAGAAACCCACACCGTTGGGGATAGCAACACCAGCTACACTGTCAGGAATGCCAAGGCTCTTTCGGTAGCTTTTGTACACTGTTGGATTCTTTAATGATTGGAGATGGACTGATAAGGTCAGCCTCCCGCTCCCCTTGGAGCTGGCGGGTGCCCCAGCTGCAGGTCCGGCGTTGGTGTCACCAGCACCTGGGGCAGCCTCCTACTGTTGCCGACGGGCTGGCCTCTTGTTTGGTGGTGAAGTGCCCACCTGGCCATCAGCCCTCCTCTTTGGTGCTCGCCGGGGCTCCTGCGGGGAGCGTTGGCTGCCCTGGCTGAGCGTGGAGGGTCCAGGCACAGCCTCCTCTCGGGGGTCCTGAGGCTCTTCCTGCCCCGCACGGGGGGGTTCAGGGGCATGGGAGGGGCTGCCGGGATCCTCCTGTAGGGCAGCTGATGGGGTGCTGGGGACAACCTCTTCTGCCTCCTGCCTGTCCTCATGGTGGGAGGGGGCTGAGTTGGGTGCAGCAGCTTCCCCTTCAGAGGCGGCAGGACTGGGAGGAGCTGCGGGGCTGATCTCCCGCTCCTCGGCGTCACGGGGGTCCCCCAGGCCCATCCAGTGTCGGGCCTCACGGCCGCACCAGTCCACAATGCTGTCAATCCGCCGCTGGACGAAGGTCCTCAGGTGCTGGCGCAGGTCAGTCTGCAGCATCCGGACCAGGCTGTCCTCATCCAGGCCAAAGCGCTGCAGGGTGGACAGCACGAGCGCCCGTGCTGCTGCTCTTGCCGACCTGCCAGCCCTGAACAGCTGCTGCTGCAGGTCCTGTCGCAGCCGGAGCATCGCGGGCTGGATCAGAGCTAGGTGTTCCCAGAAGTATGACAGCCGGGGTGGCGTCATCGTTGTCTGCGCACAAGAGCTGTGTGGGGGTGGAGGCGGCGGGTGGCTGGATGGCCAGGAGCTCCTGTTGCTGCAGGTGGTGGGATGACATGCCCCTCCAATCTGTCATCCCGCTGCACCGAGCGCACGATGGACGTCACCCTCCTTCTGAAGAGGGGACACTCTAGCCGACCCTTAACCCCTCTGCTGGATACACGGCACTGCGTCCCATTCGGGGTCCTGCGCAGGGGGAAAGCTGACAGACCTGAGGGGCTGAGGGGAGCCATGAAGCGTCTGTGTGTCTGAAGCTGGTCCAGCATGGAGCAGGGAAGGCCTCGGGGCACATTGAAGCACACCCCGTGCCTATGGGGAAGGAATCAAGGGCAGGGGGACAAGCTTTTCCCAGCTGTACGTGGTAGGATGGGGAGAGACAGTGGATTGAGGGCAGGGGAGGGGCTGCTGGGACCCCCCTGAAGGGGAGCCGATGAGGTGCTGGGGACCTCTTCTGCCTCATGTCTGTCAGCATGATGGAAGGGTGCTGGGTTGGGTGAAGCAGCATCCCCTTTGGTTTTAGCATCTTCCGGGCGAGCTGCGGGGCTGCTCTCCCACTCCTCAGTATCACGAGGGTTACCCTGGCCCATCCAACACCCCAGGCCGCTCAGGAAGGAAATCTCGGAAGTCTCCAGGTTGGGCTTTTCCCTCCCAGCTCACCTCTGCTGCTGCGAGGATGAGGGGCCAGGTTGTTGTACAGTTAAACCCTGAGATCAACAACTGGGCAGAGCAGGGCAGCCTTTGAGTGGAAGGGCTGGCCTTCTGCCCCAGCGGGACTCCCCCTTTTCCCTCAAGGCGTTTTATTTTCTATTCACTTTCTTTGGGGAAAAAAAAAAAAGCTGTCATGATTCGAATAGTTAACTGCTGCTCTCCTGGAGATGCCCTTCTTCCCTGCAGGAGGGCTCCAGCCAGCGCTGCCTAAACCATTTCAGTGCCAGGTCAAACCAGTTAGGTCAGGTTGTCCTGAACATCAGACGGGTCTGGCACTACGCTGGAGAAGATCGAGTTTGCATTGACTGGTAAGAGCATCGACCTCAGCTGATGAGCAGGAATGCGTGGCTGGAAAAGAGAATACGTTCAACTGGGCTGGCTGAAACGGTGGTCTGCATTACAGTAGCTGAATTCACTGTAACTGCACAATTTTCTTAGTGGCACTGTTAGCAGGTGCCTGTGTTTAAAACCAGCTCGTCTTCTTGAATCTGTGTGTTTCAGAAGAGAGCACAAAACAAACAGACTTTTCAAAGGAGACGTGAAAGTTAAATTGTTTCTGTCTGTTGGTGCTAAAACATGCCTTGGGAAACTTCAAGCCACTGAAGAAATGAGCACTTTTTGCCCTTTGAGAAAGTGGAGATTGCTCGTCTCTGTTTTCTTTCTGCTAGGAACTGGGAGAATTCACAGCTCTAGAAGTAACCTCTAGCTAGCAGAATCACTTGAAGGCTCGTGCTTTGTATATTTAGTTTGCTTTTCCCTTCTAATGCTATGCTCTTTTTTTCCCCTTGTCTGCTGTATCTGTCAGTTACTCACCACTGTGAAAGACTTTTCACAGATTAAAGTGTTCTTCCTCTAGCAGGAGAGGTCACAGCCAGAGCTGAAGACTACAGCTGGATCTAGACAGTCAGCCCAGTGCAGAGCTTTCTTTCAGATATTCATTTGAAGCAGTCTGGAGTCTCAGTTACCCGAGGTCCTTAAATCAAAGTAGGATGTCCTTGTAAAATATACTTTGTGGTTCGGATTCCTTGGTATCGTATTCCTGGAGCTACAGGGTGAAAGATGACATTCCTGTACCATGCAGGAAAGTGAGATGAGGTTTCATGTAACTGTGGTTTTTTCACCGAAGAACCTATGACATTTTTTTCCTGTCAAGTTTTTTGGCTACCAGGACAGTAATTTTTAAAATTAATTCACAGTGCTGATTCTATATTTATGATCCTATGACAGAGTATTGGTGGTGCTGAATAAGAGCGCTTTTCACCTCGCCACCTGAATCACAGAATCAGAGGGGTTTGGGCTGAAAGGGACCTTAAAGATCATCTAGCTCCGACCCCTCCTGCCATGGGCAGGGACACCCTCCACTAGACCAGGTTGCTCAAAGCCTCACCCAGCCTGGCCTTGAACACTTCCAGGGATGAGGCATCCACAGCTTCTCTGGGCAACCTGTCCCAGTGCCTCACCACCCTCTCCGGGAAGAATTTCTTCCTGATATCTAATCTAAATGTGCCTGCTTTCAGTTTAAACCCACTACCCCTTCTCCTCTTTGGATGTGAACACACAACCCAGGATTGGGTGATCTTGAAGGGGGTCTCAGGTTTACAGCTGGGTGTGTTCACAAGTCAACCCAATAAATACTCCCTGCCGTGTCCATATGAGCAGCCACGGACACACGGACCTGTCTCCATTTCATCATTCTGAAGCCTGAAGAAGAGCTGGTGCTGTGAACAGTAAATGACAGTCGGTTCAAAGAAGTGCAAGAGAACAAACTCCAGATTTTATTGTCACCGAGATATTTCGCAACGAGCTCTTGGAAAAAAAAAAAAAAGTAGTTTTGAAATTTTTTCTCCAAGGACAAGAAATAGAAGTTTCTGATTGGAGTTTTTTTTAAATGTTTCTTTAAAATGCTATTTGTGATCCAGACACCACGGGTATCACTGGGGAGTCACTGGCTTACAGTCAGAGGGGGCAGAGGCCTTCCCTAGAAATCTCTTCATCTGGCTGTTGTTTGTCGCCTTCTCCCCTGTGTGCGCACGATGTGGCTCAAGTTCTCCGAGTGGATGGAGTGTGTACGGGGTTCCCCAGGCAACTGAAGGAAAATGAAGGCAGACAAAAGACGCCATGGCTGCGCTTGATTCTCGTGAAAGGCGCAGAAGCCAGTTCTGTGGCAGAAGAGCTGCTGGTGGTGTAAGAAGGGTGGGTACAGTGTTCTCGACATCCAGGGATTCTACTCTGCAGCCCGTTCTTAATCTTAGGATTCGACTTTTTTTCTTTTCTCTTTTGCTTCTTCTGTCTTCATGTTTGCTTTTTTCTCCTTCTCTGTCTCTTCCTCCTCCTCTGTCACTTTGTTCCTCTTCTCTGTCACTTCTTCCTTCTTCTCTGTCATTTTTTTCTTCTCTGTCTCTTCCTCCTTCTCTTTTGCTTTTTTCTTCTTTTTTGCTTCTTTCTTCTTGTCTGTTGCGTCTTCCTTCTTCTCTGTCATTTTTTCCTTCTTCGCTTTCGCTTCTTCCTTCTTCTTTTTGGCTTGTTTTCTTCTTCTCTGTCACTTCTTCCTCCTTCTCTGTCATTTTTTTCTTCTCTGCCGCTTCTTCCACCTTCTCTTTCTCTTCTTTCTCTTATCCTTCTCACTCTCTCAGCCCGTTCTCGTTTCTGGTTTTCTTCATGCGCTTTTTGTTCCGCGGTGTCTCTCTTGATGCGCTCCTCTAGGGTGTCAAAATCTTCCTCTATGTTTTGTAGAAGCCAGTAAACCCTTTTGGATGGACTTATTGACTTTTTTTCCCCCAGCCCATGGTGGCTGAGCAAGGTTCAGTTTGGGCCGGACACTTGGACTCACTGACCATCTTCTCCAGAGATAAGCAGTGGAGGAGATCTGCTACTGGCAGAGCTTCTTCTCTGTCCTGCTTATTTGCCAGGACTAACATGGGGTTTCCTGTGAGCTCGGGGCTCTTTAAAACTTCTCTCCTGGCTTCCTTGGTTTCTTCCATTCTTGAAACATCACTAGAATCCACGACAAAGATGCCCCCCTAGCACTCAGCATAGTATTTCCTCCAGAGAGTTGGCATTTCTTTTCCACCCCCTAACCCAAAGATGGTGATTTCCAAGTGTCCCTTTGGCATGTGGATCTGGGAAAAGCCACCTGTTGGAGGCACATCTTTAGTCGACTTGCCTTGAATTGTGTGGACCACAGCAGTCTTGCCAGCACGATCCAGGCCCAGCATCACCAGCGTCACCTTCCTGGCAGGTTCCTGCCGCCGCCTGAACAGGCCGCAGCCGCCGGCCGTTAGGCTGAACATCCCCCTTTGCCGGCCTCGGTGGCTCTGGAGGGCTGGGGAGACGGCGTGGCCGGTCGAGAACAGCCAAAGGCGGCCGGGAGAGAGAGCGCAGGAGCCCAGGCGTTGTCTGGCCACCGGAGGTGCGACGTGAGGCTCCGCTCGGCTCGGCTCCGCTCCGCTCGGCTCGGCTCGGCTCGGCCCTGCTCGGCTCCGCTCGGCTCCGCTCGGCAGCCCCGCACAGCGCGTCCTCGCCACAGCGTCTGCCAACGGACCCGCCGTTGCCCCGGGCGACGGGACGCGGCTGCCACACGCGGCCGCCCGCGGGCACCTGAAGGGGGCGGGGCGAACGAGGGCAACAGGCGAGGAATTGTGACAAAATCTTTCTGCCACTTGACCTCCTTGAGATTTTTCAAGCAGTTCCGTTACCCTATACGCACGAGGCAATTTAGTGGGGGCTGTGAACTGAGGCGAGGAGCCTCCTCCTTCGGGAAAGGCTGGAAACGACTGGATTTCTGCCCTTGGAGACGTTCCTAGCCATCCTGGGCAGCCAGAGGGGGCCCCAGGAAGGACTGTCATCTCCATCTGGCAGACTGAGCTCCCCACACTGCTGCTTCTTCCTGAAAACAGGGAGGACTAGAAAACATCAGGCTACTCGGGCCGAAACAAAGCATTTACAGCCCAGCAAGTGCTCTTGACTCCATGAAGAGCTCTGCTGGTGTTTGCAGGGGGAACAGGAGTTGTTTCCAACTGGCGATTCAGCCCAGCTCCTCCTTTAACACAGCGGTTCTTTGCCAAATTTTGCCGCCAAGTCATTGAGCACAGGCAAGACAGTGTCACAGAAAACGAGGATTTGCTGTCATCTGGTGGTAACGTTTATTTTAGCAACGGCTTGTGAGCTGCAAGAATGCAGTTTTAGGTTTCTCCTAGGAAATGGTATGCCGCATTTTGGCTTTATGCTCTTTCCAGGTCGTAGGGGATTGATGAAGACTAAAAATTCTGTATCCCTTTACTGATGGTTTGCTCGAAAATCCTAGTGACATTTTCTTCCTGCCAAAAGCTTTCCTCTTCCTTCTAAAACTACGAGCATTCTGACTTCATTTGTTTCACACAGGGCTTTGCTGACATCATTGCGAGATTGAATGATGGCATCAAAGGTGCCTGAAGTCTAAGCTGGAGCTTTCCACCGCCACCACCATAGGAAGAGGGATAACTTTGTTATAGTTACTGTTAACAGTGTTATTGTATAATAGAGTTATAATATGGTGATTGTATAATGTTGTTACAGTTAGATTGTTATGGTTATTTTTGTGTCCTCCACAGGTATTCTTGGTGCTACAAGTTGGAGAGTGACACATGAATTCTTGAGGCATCCTTCACATCTGTAACATACCATGCGTGGGGTCCTGAGGTACAGCTCCTGCTGCTCGGTTTAGCTCGGTAGCTATCAGTAAAGCTGCATCAACGTATACTCTTTGAAGACCTGTCAAACAAACCACCCCTGCTTTGCATCGTTTAAAGGCAGTTACACCGAGGGCTTTTAGACGGCAGGTACTCTGGAGGGAAGTCTCCAATCGTGCATCAGAGAACCAGGAAAAACATGAATGTTAAACCTGGGATGCTGCCTTCTGCTCAAGGTTTGGCAGGCGGGAAAGGACGCCCACAGCACTGCTGGGAAAGGGTGGGAGAGATGAGAAATGAGGCTATGCCATTAGACACCCCTGTGAAGAGAGAACACTGAGAAAAAGTGATGTGGGGGTCCACCAAGACCCACTTCCACGTTTCTGCGAACCTCTTTTTAAATATCTGTGTCAGAGCAATGTGCATGAGAAAGGAGAAAGTTAAACTGTCTGATGTTTTCAAGTGTGTGTCCAGCCCCTTCCACTTGACTAGGGTCTTAGGAAGGCAAATGAAAGGCAGGCTTCTAAACTCAAGATCGCCCCAGAACAATTACTTTTCTTTAAGGCAGGGACAGCTTCAACACTGGAAAAAAGCTAAAAATAAAGGTCCAGAAATCCCAGAAACCCACCAGTTTTGCCAGGTGTTTGCTGGTTAATCATGTGGCCATGGGAGAGGCTGGAAGGGAAGGGGTGTCCTTGACACTGATTCAGGGTAAAACCTGACAGGCAAAGGCCAACGAGGGCGAGTCAAACCAGCACCCTCAGGAAAAGCGGCAGGTAGAAAGAGCCCACCACTTCTGTGCAAGGGCAGCCTGCTGGGAAAAAGAGCCTGTGATTCCAGAGTACAGGGTGCAAGCAGCACGTTACTTCTCTAACAGCGTTGTGGTCTCAATACGACAGACTTTACAAGCCACTTCCACAACGGATTTCCTTCCTGCAGCAGTAGGTTCCAGACAGCCCAGGTGTGGACTGCAGGTAGAAATAGCTGCACTGACTCCAGGTCTTTGGTGATCTTAAGGAAACGCCCTACTGAACACCTGCAAGTGACCCTTTAGTTTAGCTACCTTGGTATTGCAGCTGCCAAGTACGACTACGCTCATTTCCCACAGTGCTTCAGGGTTTTGTTCCGCTTACACTTTCACAGAATCTAAGGAAGAAAATCTGAGGTTACGCTGGATTTAGCCGGGGCCAGGTGAAAGGCCAGGCAAGACCAGGAGAAGACACACCAAAACTGCAGGGCTGGTTTGTCTGACTGCAAGTGCCTGAAGACAGACATCCAAACGGCTGCCCCTAATTAAGCACCCTTCCGGGCTTGCAGGTCGTGAGAACTGAGAGCGAACTTCTCAGCGATGAGCCAGAGGAAACGGTCGGTTACAGAAGGGAAAAAGAACTCACACTTTTCCTGTGGACAGACCCTCACAGAGCAGACCTTAAGGCAGAGCAGACAATGCCCACAGAGGGAGGCGCTGCTCGACCACTTGCCACACTGCGGGTGGCACCTGCAGCTGCCTGGGGTTCTGAGCTGCAAACCAGGCTCAGGTGCAGGTGTCTTGAGGCATCTTGAATGACACCTTTGACTCACTCTGTCTTTTCTATTTATTTATTTATTTTAAAAATTTCCCTGGATCTTAAAGCCAGTGGCTCTTTCTGGGTTGTTTTCATCAGTTTAAAGTACTGCTTTTACGTCTACCTAACCTCATTGGCGGCCAAGGAAACGATCAGAGCCACGTGAATTTGGAGAGGTTGCCTAGCAGACGCTGTATATTGCTGCAAGAAATTCTTCTTCTCTTCGCCAGGTGTAGTCAGAAGATAAAATAAGTTGCCTGGCAGAATCAATCTGTCAGCTGAAAAATTACCTGCCCGGCGTCATGAGAGAGAAGGGAACTCTTAAACTCTCAAGTGCTGTGTCCAGTCCTGTTCCCTCCAAATGGCAGGGCCAGAAACAGCAGGCAGTGATGTCAATGTCTTTTTCAGCGGGTGTAAAAAACAAAGTAAATCTTTAAGGAGCTATGCAAAGTGATCACAACCATGACACTGACACTTGCTAAGAGCCTGTCTTAAGATAGGGCTGTTTAATCCCTAGTCCTCAACGTGCCCTCTAAAAGGCCAGTGAATTTTGTTGGTGAACCGACGAGTTAAATGTTTTGTGACTTCCCCAAAAACTCGGAAAGAAAACTGGTATTAAAACCCTTTTTTTATTCTTTTCCCCATATTCCCAGGTGTGGACTGCAGGTAGAGATAGCTGCACTCCCACTTTCCAGGGTGTTAGGTTTTCCATAGGATTCATAAGACAGTAATAATCTGTTAGTTCCTGTCTAGCTCACCTTTGTGTTGCTCTGAACAGAGCTCTCGACCTCCCGAGCTGGGTAAGGCTGCAACTGTGCTGAGCAGAGGAACGCTGTCTTGCTTTGCTCCATTTTTTTCCAGCTGCAACCTGAATGTAAAAAACATACCGTGCTTGTTTATGTTTTCAGAGGCATTTGCAGTTGTCAGTGAAAACCCCCAAACAAAAAGATAGTTGGTTGTCAAACACCTTTTTATCAGACTTGGGAGGTTGCCACGCGTACATCTTGCACTGCAAACCTTCTGGGTTTGCCCATTTTCAAACAAAAGAGGAGAAACAGACAACATCAGATTAACGTTACCTTAAGAAAAAAGGGTTTATGTGCAACTTAATTTCGGTGGAAGTTTTTAACTAACTCTAGTTAGACTAGGCTAATTAATTCTTCCTTGGATTACCCTGAGATTCTGTTGAGGTACTGGGGTGACTCAGGCTTGCTGACCGGAATGTAGGACTGGTTTTGGCTGAATATATCGAACAATCCTTTAGGATATGTGGTTCATGAGCTGTTTGCAGGGAAAAGTAGTTTATAGGCAGCAGGCCAAAGCTTCCAGTGGTTATTGACAGGTATGAAGGAAGAGGGGTCACAAGGGGGAAGGTAGTGAGGTTAAAGGCAGAAAAAAATAATGAAGGAGTAACAAAAGCTAGTTGATCCCTGGGTGTGTAGTTTCCACCCCGCATGGCAATACGGTTTCCCTTTAACAATGTCCTCTCTCAGCTTGCAGTTCTTATACTTGTCCATGTGTATCCCAGCGTAGCTGGAATTTCCCACTGGATTTGTCCAATATCGCACAGTGAGGAGGTCTGTTGAACCCTGCTTTCCTGCTGTTGAACACTGTGTCTTGCTTTCATCGGAGTACAGCCTTTCCCCTGGCAGCTACGGAAGATTTTTCCACCTGCGTTTGTGACTGAACCAGCTGCTAGCAGCAGCAGGAGCCAGATGCAATGGCATTTTCTGTCATGAAAACTGTGTGAGTGCTCCTTGGTCGGTCCTGGGGCGCAGCACAAGCTGCTGCCCAAGTCTGGCTTTGCCCGCACTGACTGGTGGTACCTTCCTTTCTTCCTTAACTCGTTCTGTGACAGGATTAACCTTCTCACCGGGGGGGGGTGGGGGGGGTGGGGGGGGGGGGGGGTTGGGGGTGTGTGTGTGGGGTGGGAGTGGGGTGGACGGGACGTGTATGCTTTCAAGCCACCATGACTTGTTGCTGCTCATGTGAAGAAATGCTCATGGTAAGATTACTGTTAAGAAAGACACAGTGATTAATTGTGCATTAGGGATGAATGATGGGCACCTTTGAAAAAATGCGAGGAGATGAGAAATGGCTGGTTATAATGAAATCTTTTGCCTAAAGGTAATTTTTCTCCTCTTTCTCCCTCTGGGGCCAGCAGTGTAGCACACCGAGCTGCCACCATAGGAAGAGGGATAACTTTGTTACAGTTATTGTATAATATAGTTATAATACAATATTGTATAATGTTTTGGTGATGTGAACAGTAAATGACAGTCGAATCCAGTAAGTGCAACAGAACAAACTCCATATTTTATTGTGATATAAAAATGCCTAGATTATAGGCCTCCAACAGGCCTGAATCATAGGCCTCGAACCAAAGTTGACTTCTGAGTGAGTCTCCCGACCAGCATCATATCAGTGTGGGAGGTGACTGTGGGAGCACCCGCTGATCATTGGTGGAATGGATGTGCTCGTTAGCAGAGGATGAAGCTTAGATAAAATATAATCACTAGAAGCATGAAACATCTATTTAGAGACAGACTGCCAAGGCCATACAGCCAGATGTCCAGCCTTGTCCGAGCCAAACAGATCGAGATGCCACTTTTGGATTCCGCCCTGGGCCCTGGCCAGGCCTCGGGTGGAATCCAGTGGAAGCGGGGGGAACGTCAGATGTGTCCGCACGTGGAGTCTCAAAGATTGTTTATTCAGCTGTGTAACAGCTGGACCCTCTCGCAGCGACTTTGGAGATCCTCACCTACGAGTGGACGCACTGCGTAGGATTTCCCAATTGCCGGGACAGGTTCTCCAAATCCTGGCTGCGACCGGGCTCCCCAGCTGATGTGCGGATCTGGATGATGGTAAAGTGTTAGGGCCGTTGGTGCTGTATCTTTCTTAACCACTAGTAGTAACTCGGTGTAGTAAGGATAGATGCGTTACCTTGCCTATGCTGTCTGCTGGTTTAGACTGCAGTAAACAAGTTTCTCTTTCCCACTTTAACTTGGTATCTGTGTTCTTTCTGCCAACCCCGTCAGCTAGTGAAACACAAGCACACCTACAGAGTAGCTCAGGCAAGCACCAGTGCAGCTCCCAAGCCAGGCGGTGAGGGGGGTGTGGGTGCAAATCCCCAGATGTGGCTTTTCACAGCCCTTCTTATCCATTTTTTCCCCAGCATTCCCAGGTTAAAAGGCTGTACCATATCAGAACTGGAGTTACACACAGGCAGCCAAACCCTTGGGGAGCAAGAGGTTGCAGAGCCTATTGGTGCACTGAGGGTCCCGATTCTCATGTTCCAACTGGCTGTGCTGCTTTCTTTTCCTGCTTGGTCTTTACCATGGGACACACCTAACCTTCTGTGCCAGTGTGATACACTAATTCACAAAGAAGCAAGAATGAGTTTTTCTGCCCAGCAGGGAAAGTGACAGCTCCTGTTGTGTACACTGGCTGCTTGGCAAACCCGTACCAGCTGATGGGCCGGCTCACAGAACACTAATTGTTAGAATGACACCTCTGGTGTTAAGGCAGGGGGGGCACTAACTTACAAACTCCCATCAAGCCCCTTATTTTCAAGGAATCTATAGAAACTTTGTATCTTGGATTTGCCCGTGGCTGAACTAAGCTGAGGCAGACAGATACCTGAATTCTTATCTGTTTAAGGAATTAGGGCCTCCGCCTCTTAGACATACCCTGAGGTGTCTGTTTTAGTGGGCAGAAGCTTGCTGAGAAGATGAAAACAAGAAATTGCCATGCATAAAAAGAAAGAGTGGCTCAGCTTCTGCCTCTTAACGCAAGCTTCTGCCAGTGTGGAAACCACTAGGAAGCAATGCGCTTTAGGGAATTCCCTTCTCTAAAGGAAGAGTAATCGCTTGGTCTGGTGAAGGATGGTGAATAGACTGGTGCTGACCATCAGTTATCCAGCCCATAAAGGTGCCAGGGTTTGTGAGCACTTTGGCAGCTTCACACCAAAGCCCAGTACAGAATTAATGAGTGCTAGGGAAGGACTACTTTATTAGCAGTGCCCAGGCTCACGTGGCTTCCTCAGTATACCTGAGGGGCATGAAGGATCATTTGAACCAGCGCTGCAGACTCTCCAAAGGTCAGAAATAGCCCAAGATGCTCACTGTAGCAAGCCCACGCCTCGTACATATTTATTTCTCCTTCCCTCAAAAACTAGGGTGGAACTACCTAGTAAAGGTGGTAGGAATGAGGAAAGACTAGGATACTCTTCACCACCGTGCAGTCTCCCCGCTGCTATTCATCATTCCTTGCTGCCTCTGTTTCTGTCTGAAAAGGGACAAGTTCTCCACATTGGCCCACGGGGACTCTCTTAGACCAGCAGCTCACTGGGGATCTACAACATCGCAAAGGGTTTTTGTCAACCGCAGTACACTTCCTTCTTCAGCCGTTGCCGGAATTGCTAACTATGCTGCTAACTGTGCTCTTTTAATATATAAATCACATTCCTGGCAAATTCAGAGAGGAAGATCATACGTGTCTGAGGGCAGAATGTGCCTCTGTGATGTAGGAAAATTATGAAACCAGCCTGCTGCCTGTGGGGTAGTTCAAGGCTAGTTATTCTTCATTGTGAACCGACCACATTAGCTTTGGATTGTCCTTAGGGAAAGGATTTTGTGGGGAATCTAAGAAATTTTCCTTTGCTCTTAGTCTCATGCAATTCTAGGCCATGACACCAGAGGCACAAAATCAGAACAGCAGCATGTAATATCTGCTTGGTCTTCCAGTCAACAACTGTCAAGAAAATAGGGCTGTTGCTAAATTGAATGTATTGTAAAAGTCTCACCAAAACCAGTCAAAAAAAGAAGGGTCAAAATGAAGTGTTGCTGACTACAGAGATGAAGAAAGCATTCCAGCTTGCAGTTTGCCAAAGAACTCATCTTTGCTAGTGCTTCACAGCCTCTTAAGGCACTTGGGCATGTAGCCACAAACGTGGTTCGGGCATGCCCATTTCCGTCAGCAGACGGGAGCTAGCCCCAGTTTTGATACTATCAATAGATGACATGAAGCGTTGATCGCAGGTGGCTTGAGATTCCAAAGGATGTGACTGTCCACCCACAGCCTGGAACAGGGGTGCGGAAAGGAAATTCATAACACTTTCTGCCCCTCTTTGCACATGCAGCATTTCATGCTGAAGACCATATTTGTGCATTAGCATTGTTTAGGCTGTTTAAAACGATTCCATGTTATTAATTAATCCTTGTCACTTTGATTCTGTGCATTTGTCTTCATGTGTACTTCACCAGCACCAAAAGCAGCCTGTCACGACAGCTCCAAGCCTCAAGCCACCCCAGCCCTTCCTGGGGCCTTGGTGAGAGGCTGGTGCCCCTGGGCCCTCTCTTGTTCAGGCTGACCAGTCCCAGCTCTCCCAGCCTTTCCTCACAGGAGACATCCTCCAGGCCCTTCAGCATCTTGCTGGCCCTTGGCTGGGCTCTCTCCGGCACCTCCTCGTCCCTCTCGTCCTGGGCAGCTGGATACAGCAGTGCAGGGCTGGCAGCACCAGCGCTGAGGAGAGGGCAAGGACCCCCTCCCTCCACGTGCTGGCAGCACTCCTCCTGATGCAGCCCAGCAGACCGTTGGCCGCCGTTGCCACCGGGGCCCGCTGCTGGCACGTTCTGCGTTTTGGTGTCCCCCGGGAGCCCCGCTTCCTTTTCTGCAAAGCCGAGGCGGATCACGCGCAGGAAGGCCGTGCAGCGGCCTTGCAGGCTGCAGGGGTGTCTGCCAGCAGGGCTGTCTGCCAGCAGGGCTGTCTGCCAGCAGGGCTGGGGGAGTCCTTGCAGGACGTGGGGCGAAAGCGTGTGGGGTTGCCCAGACCTTTGGAGAGGCTGTTGTCGAGAGGCTTGTGGGAACGGGCCAGGCTGGTGCCAGTATGTCTGGGGAAAGGCTTCAAAGCAGGACAGAGGTGGGCCCAGCGAGAAGCCGGGGGAGGCGGGGCATTTCAGCCCACGGCACAAAAGTGTTCTGCTTGAACGGCCAATCTGTTTCTGGATTGCTCCCGAAATCCTGGGGTGCTCGGGGTTGAGGGCTTTGCTGTCCGCACAGGCCAAGGCAAGGCCTGAGAGATGGGCCTCCGTCACCTGCCACGTCCTTCGTGCAGCAGGCCTGTCCCCACAAGAGAAGAGCAACGCCCTCCTGCCTGCCAGCCGTGGCCGCGGGCTTTGGGGCTGGCGGGCTTGGGCCGCTGTTGTGGAGCGGTGTCAGGGGAAGGCTGAGAGGGCTGTGACTAGAGGGTGCCGGGAGCCATTTGCGGGTGGAGGCACCAGCAGGGAGAGGGCTGTCAGCACGGCCTGTGTCCGTGGCCCCTGGCTTTGCCTCAGGACCGGCGGCCCTGCTGATGGTCAAGGGGCTTGGACAGCCTTGCTCCGGTGCTGGGAAGGGAGAGGCTGGCGGCGTGGGAGCGAAAGGGGCTCTCTTGCAGCATTCCCATTAAAGAAGTTCACTGCACACCCCAAGATATTCTCCCCTTTTGCTTTCCTGGCCTGTTGAGAGCCTGCTGGAAGGCATTGCCTGCAGTGCCTTGTGCTTGGCTTTGAAAAGAAAGACACTCTGAGAAGCTTCTGGACCTTTCTTTGTCAGCGTTGACGAAGCCGATAAGCTGAGCTCGCAGCGCCAGCACCCTGACGCTGCCGTCTGTCAGCAGGCCTGGCTGGGCGCGCCCTCGCAGCCTGGGGGGCGGAGGTGTTGGGGGTCTTTGGAGCTGCGTCGTGCCCGCTGGCCAAACGGGCCGAGCGATGCAGCGACAGCAGGCGCGTGCGAGGCTGAGGGACTCGGGGCCTTCTCCATCTCAGCCTTCACTGCCGCTGCCCCCAGGTGTTTTGTCCCCGAGGCAGCGATCAAGGAGCGGAGGAATCCCAGCAGCAGAGGACGTGCAACTCAGGGGGCTCCTAAGAAATCTTGCCCCGTACAAGCCCAAGGACCCTGACGGGATTTGTCTGGGGGTGTCAAGTGAGCGGGCTGATGTCACAGCCAGGCCACCCTCTGTCATCTTTGGAAGACTGCAGTTGGGGGAGGTACCAAAGACTAGGGAGGGACAGGTGTTGCACCCCATCTGCCAAAAAGGCAAGAGGATGGGCTGAGGCACTGCGGGAGAGTTCATCCTCGCTTCCACCTCTGGGGAAAGTATGGACCGAGTCCTGGTAGCCATGGCAGGCCACAGGAGAAACCCACACCGTTGGGGATAGCAACACCAGCTACACTGTCAGGAATGCCAAGGCTCTTTCGGTAGCTTTTGTACACTGTTGGATTCTTTAATGATTGGAGATGGACTGATAAGGTCAGCCTCCCGCTCCCCTTGGAGCTGGCGGGTGCCCCAGCTGCAGGTCCGGCGTTGGTGTCACCAGCACCTGGGGCAGCCTCCTACTGTTGCCGACGGGCTGGCCTCTTGTTTGGTGGTGAAGTGGCCACCTGGCCATCAGCCCTCCTCTTTGGTGCTCGCCGGGGCTCCTGCGGGGAGTGTTGGCTGCCCTGGCTGAGCGTGGAGGGCCCAGGCACAGCCTCCTCTCGGGGGTCCTGTGCCTCTTCCTGCCAATGGGCTGGCCTCTTGTTTGGTGGTGAAGTGGCCACCTGGCCATCAGCCCTCCTCTTTGGTGCTTGCCGGGGCTCCTGCGGGGAGTGTTGGCTGCCCTGGCTGAGCGTGGAGGGTCCAGGCACAGCCTCCTCTCGGGGGTCCTGTGCCTCTTCCTGCCGATGGGCTGGCCTCTTTTTCGGCAGGGAAGTGGCCACCTGGCCATCAGCCCTCCTCTTTGGTGCTCGCCGGGGCTCCTGCGGGGAGTGTTGGCTGCCCTGGCTGAGCGTGGAGGGCCCAGGCACAGCCTCCTCTCGGGCGTCCTGTGCCTCTTCCTGCCAATGGGCTGGCCTCTTGTTTGGTGGTGAAGTGGCCACCTGGCCATCAGCCCTCCTCTTTGGTGCTTGCCGGGGCTCCTGCGGGGAGCGTTGGCTGCCCTGGCTGAGCGTGGAGGGTCCAGGCACAGCCTCCTCTCGGGGGTCCTGAGGCTCTTCCTGCCCCGCACGGGTTGGTTCAGGGGCATGGGAGGGGCTGCCGGGATCCTCCTGTAGGGCAGCTGATGGGGTGCTGGGGACAACCTCTTCTGCCTCCTGCCTGTCCTCATGGTGGGAGGGGGCTGAGTTGGGTGCAGCAGCTTCCCCTTCAGAGGCGGCAGGACTGGGAGGAGCTGCGGGGCTGATCTCCCGCTCCTCGGCGTCACGGGGGTCCCCCAGGCCCATCCAGTGTCGGGCCTCACGGCCGCACCAGTCCACGATGCTGTCAATCCGCCGCTGGACGAAGGTCCTCAGGTGCTGGCGCAGGTCAGTCTGCAGCATCCGGACCAGGCTGTCCTCATCCAGGCCAAAGCGCTGCAGGGTGGACAGCACGAGCGCCCGTGCTGCTGCTCTTGCCGACCTGCCAGCCCTGAACAGCTGCTGCTGCAGGTCCTGTCGCAGCCGGAGCATCGCGAGCTGGATCAGAGCTAAGTGTTCCCAGAAGCGTGACAGCCAGGGGTGGCGGCGTCGGCGTCGGCGTCTGCGCACAAGAGCTGCGCGGGGGTGGAGGCGGCGGGCGGCTGGATGGCCAGGATGTCCCAGTGGGGCACGCGGTGGGATGACATGCTCCTCCAATCTGTCATCCCGCTGCACCGAGCGCATGATGGACGTCACCCTCCTTCTGAAGAGGGGGTGTCGTTCGCGCACAAGAGCTGCGCGGGGCTGGCGGCGGCGGGCGGCTGGATGGCCAGGATGTCCCAGTGGGGCATGCGGTGGGATGACATGCTCCTCCAATCTGTCATCCCACTGCACCGAGCGCACGATGGACCTCACCCTCCTTCTGAAGAGGGGGTGTCGTTCGCGCACAAGAGCTGCGCGGGGCTGGAGGCGGTGGGTGGCTGGATGGCCAGGAGCTCCCGTTGCTGCAGGTGGTGGGATGACATGCTCCTCCAAACTGCCATCCCGCTGCACGATGGACGTCACCCTCCTTCTGCAGAGGGGGCAGTCGGGCTGACTGT
This sequence comes from Rhynochetos jubatus, assembly GCA_027574665.1. Classification (NCBI taxonomy): domain Eukaryota; kingdom Metazoa; phylum Chordata; class Aves; order Eurypygiformes; family Rhynochetidae; genus Rhynochetos; species Rhynochetos jubatus. The sequence continues at coordinate 67,137,979 of CM050690.1, read as the reverse complement.
CAGCCCACCGCCGGATACACGGATAGCAAAACCGGTGGAGGCATGGCATGGTGTAGCTGGGCTCCTCCCAGCTGTCCAGGCATATTGGACAGCGGTTGTCCAGCTCTGCAGCCATCCTCTCTGTGTGCTGCGGTGGGCCTGGGGGAACTGGGGGTGTCGGACGCTTCCTCTCACTGCTGCAGCAGCAGCCGGTGTCTCGTTGGAAAGGGGAGAGAGGCCGCAGTCAGTCACTGGCCCAGGCGGGAGGGGAAGAAAGGCCCAGGCTGCTCAGGAAGGAAACCTCCCAGCTCCCCAGGTTGGGCTTTCCCCTCCCAGCTCACCTCAGCTGCTGCGAGTGTGGCCCTTGGGTGCCCCGGCTGCCTGCAGCTGGCAGGCCCGGCCGGGGAAAGTCCTCCCGCTGCTCTGGAGCAGCGAGCGGAAAACTGCCAGGACGAACTCCAAAATCAGGACCCAAGCACCAGGGCTCCTGTGAGCAGTGCAGCCTCGCAGACTGCTCAGCTGGAGTGAGGGCACGGGCCGGCTGGGTGGGACTTTGATGCCTGGAGACATTGCATCGCTCGGTGACATCACAGTCCACCCGTCGGCGACAACAGAACCAACCCATCGCTGGGGACCATACCTCATTGGAACCATCGCTCAGTGATATCACAATGGGCAACCCTCGGCCCAGCAGCCCTGCAGCCCCAGCTCACATGTCTGGGGTTCCCACAGCGCCACTGCCCACTCCATTCCCCCATCTCCTGGCTTGTGCCCAGCATCGGTGTTTCACGCCAGGCACCGAGGCCTCGGCCGTGTCTTCCCAGGGCCCTGTCAGCTCGCTCTGGCTGGGGCAGCCGTCTCCAGGCACCTGCAGCAAGAGGGTTGACAGGGTGACACCTCCTGCCTCCCTGGGAGGCTGCAGGACAAAGTCCCACAGGCTCCCCCCACGCCCCAGCACTGCTGGCCAGGCCCCTGGGCTCCCACGGGGGTCACAGCAGCACTTGGCTCCCTCTCGCGCGTTTCCTCCTCTCCCTCTCCCCCAGCCAGGCGGCACGAGGGTGATCCCCCCGCTCAGCACCCACCAGGCCTCATCCCGGCACTGCGTCCCGTTTGGGGTCCTGGGCAGGGCGGAGGCCCACAGACCAGAGGGACTCAGGGGAGCCAAGGAGGATCTGTGTGTCTGGGGCTGGTCCGGCATGGAGCAGGGAAGGCCTCGGGGCACATCGAAGCGCACCCCAGTGCCTACGGGAAAGGCATCAAGGGCAGGGAGACCAAGCTCTTTCCAGCTGTGCCTGGTAGGATGGGGAGAGACAGCGGCCAATCCTGATGAGAGTCCTGAGGGCTGATATTGTCAGCCTCCCAGTCCCCTTGGAGCTGGCGGGCACCCCAGCTGCTGGTCCAGCACTGGTCTCACCAGCTTCTGGGGCAGCCTCCTACTGTCGCCGGCGGGGTGGCCTCTCGTTTGGCAGTGAAGTGGCCTCCTGGCCGCTAGCCCTCCTCTTCGGGGCTTGCCGGGGCCCCCACCGGGAGCCTTGGCTGCCCTGCATGGGAGTGGAGGTCCTGGGCACTGCCTCCTCTGGGTGCTCCTGCGGCTCTTCCTGCTGCCCGTGGGTGGGGTTGGGGGCAGAGGAGGGGCTGCCGGGATACTTCCGAAGGGCAGCCGATGAGGTGCTCGGGACCTCTTCTGCCCCCAGTCTGTTGGGATTGTGGGAAGGTGCTGGGTTGGGTGCAGCAGCATCCCCTTGGGAGATGGGGATGCTGCTCTTCCGAGACACGGAAGACTTATGCCCAGACGTAGGCATAGAACCTGCCCACTGGAGCCTGGAGCAGCGACTTCGCACCTGCCAGCCAGGTTGCTGCAGGCTGAGGGAGGCTGTGGGCGGCTGGGTGTCCGGGAGCTTCTCCTGTCAGCTGGACGACGACTGATGGAGCTGCAGGTGTGGGATGACATGCTCCTCAAAGTCGTTGTGTGCCCGCACCCAGCGCACGGTGGAGGTCGCCCGCCTCTTGCACAGGGGGCACTCGGGCTTGCCCTCAGCCCACCGCAGGACGCACCCGTAACACAACTGGTGGAGGCAAGTCATGGCGTAGCTGGCCTCCTCCCAGCTGTGCAGGCGTATGGGACAGCGGTTCTCCAGCTCTGTGGCCATGCTGTCCACTCGCCGCAGTGGGCTGGGGGGAGCTGGGGGTGACAAGCAGCTGCCTCTCACTGCCGCTGCAGCAGCGGGTGCTGCGCTAAAAAATGAAGAGTGGCCATGGTCATGGGCTGCTCCAGGGAGAGCTGGAAGACATGCCCTGGCCCCTCAGAAAGGAAACCCTGCCAACACCCCACCCCAGGCTGAGCTTTCCCATCGCAGCTCACCTATGCTGCTGCGAGGGAGTCTGCTTCCCAGGTGCCCCGGCTGCCTGAAGATGGCAGGGCCGGGAAGAATCCCCTGGTGGCTCTGGGGTCGGCCACCGAGAGCTGTGGCGAACAACTGCCTGAGCATGACGCCAGCACCAAAAGCAGCCTGTCACGACAGCTCCAAGCCTCAAGCCACCCCAGCCCTTCCTGGGGCCTTGGTGAGAGGCTGCTGCCCCTGGGCCCTCTCTTGTTCAGGCTGACCAGTCCCAGCTCTCCCAGCCTTTCCTCACAGGAGACATCCTCCAGGCCCTTCAGCATCTTGCTGGCCCTTGGCTGGGCTCTCTCCGGCACCTCCTCGTCCCTCTCGTCCTGGGCAGCTGGATACAGCAGTGCAGGGCTGGCAGCACCAGCGCTGAGGAGAGGGCAAGGACCCCCTCCCTCCACGTGCTGGCAGCACTCCTCCTGATGCAGCCCAGCAGACCGTTGGCCGCCGTTGCCACCGGGGCCCGCTGCTGGCACGTTCTGCGTTTTGGTGTCCCCCAGGAGCCCCGCTTCCTTTTCTGCAAAGCCGAGGCGGATCACGCGCAGGAAGGCCGTGCAGCGGCCTTGCAGGCTGCAGGGGTGTCTGCCAGCAGGGCTGTCTGCCAGCAGGGCTGGGGGAGTCCTTGCAGGACGTGGGGCGAAAGCGTGTGGGGTTGCCCAGACCTTTGGAGAGGCTGTTGTTGAGAGGCTTGTGGGAACGGGCCAGGCTGGTGCCAGTATGTCTGGGGAAAGGCTTCAAAGCAGGACAGAGGTGGGCCCAGCGAGAAGCCGGGGGAGGCGGGGCATTTCAGCCCACGGCACAAAAGTGTTCTGCTTGAACGGCCAATCTGTTTCTGGATTGCTCCCGAAATCCTGGGGTGCTCGGGGTTTAGGGCTTTGCTGTCCGCACAGGCCAAGGCAAGGCCTGAGAGATGGGCCTCCGTCACCTGCCACGTCCTTCGTGCAGCAGGCCTGTCCCCACAAGAGAAGAGCAACGCCCTCCTGCCTGCCAGCCGTGGCCGCGGGCTTTGGGGCTGGCGGGCTTGGGCCGCTGTTGTGGAGCGGTGTCAGGGGAAGGCTGAGAGGGCTGTGGCTAGAGGGTGCCGGGAGCCATTTGCGGGTGGAGGCACCAGCAGGGAGAGGGCTGTCAGCACGGCCTGTGTCCGTGGCCCCTGGCTTTGCCTCAGGACCGGCGGCCCTGCTGATGGTCAAGGGGCTTGGACAGCCTTGCTCCGGTGCTGGGAAGGGAGAGGCTGGCGGCGTGGGAGCGAAAGGGGCTCTCTTGCAGCATTCCCATTAAAGAAGTTCACTGCACACCCCAAGATATTCTCCCCTTTTGCTTTCCTGGCCTGTTGGGAGCCTGCTGGAAGGCATTGCCTGCAGTGCCTTGTGCTTGGCTTTGAAAAGAAAGACACTCTGAGAAGCTTCTGGACCTTTCTTTGTCAGCATTGACGAAGCCGATAAGCTGAGCTCGCAGCGCCAGCACCCTGACGCTGCCGTCTGTCAACAGGCCTGGCTGGGCGTGCCCTCGCAGCCTGGGGGGCGGAGGTGTTGGGGGTCCTTGGAGCTGCGTCGTGCCCGCTGGCCAAACGGGCCGAGCGATGCAGCGACAGCAGGCGCGTGCGAGGCTGAGGGACTCGGGGCCTTCTCCATCTCAGCCTTCACTGCCGCTGCCCCCAGGTGTTTCGTCCCCGAGGCAGCGATCAAGGAGCGGAGGAATCCCAGCAGCAGAGGACGTGCAACTCAGGGGGCTCCTAAGAAATCTTGCCCCGTACAAGCCCAAGGACCCTGACGGGATTTGTCTGGGGGTGTCAAGTGAGCGGGCTGATGTCACAGCCAGGCCACCCTCTGTCATCTTTGGAAGACTGCAGTTGGGGGAGGTACCAAAGACTAGGGAGGGACAGGTGTTGCACCCCATCTGCCAAAAAGGCAAGAGGATGGGCTGAGGCACTGCGGGGGAGTTCATCCTCGCTTCCACCTCTGGGGAAAGTATGGACCGAGTCCTGGTAGCCATGGCAGGCCACAGGAGAAACCCACACCGTTGGGGATAGCAACACCAGCTACACTGTCAGGAATGCCAAGGCTCTTTCGGTAGCTTTTGTACACTGTTGGATTCTTTAATGATTGGAGATGGACTGATAAGGTCAGCCTCCCGCTCCCCTTGGAGCTGGCGGGTGCCCCAGCTGCAGGTCCGGCGTTGGTGTCACCAGCACCTGGGGCAGCCTCCTACTGTTGCCGACGGGCTGGCCTCTTGTTTGGTGGTGAAGTGCCCACCTGGCCATCAGCCCTCCTCTTTGGTGCTTGCCGGGGCTCCTGCGGGGAGCGTTGGCTGCCCTGGCTGAGCGTGGAGGGTCCAGGCACAGCCTCCTCTCGGGGGTCCTGAGGCTCTTCCTGCCCCGCATGGGTGGGTTCAGGGGCATGGGAGGGGCTGCCGGGATCCTCCTGTAGGGCAGCTGATGGGGTGCTGGGGACGACCTCTTCTGCCTCCTGCCTGTCCTCATGGTGGGAGGGGGCTGAGCTGGGTGCAGCAGCTTCCCCTTCAGAGGCGGCAGGACTGGGAGGAGCTGCGGGGCTGATCTCCCGCTCCTCGGCGTCACGGGGGTCCCCCAGGCCCATCCAGCGTCGGGCCTCACGGCCGCACCAGTCCACAATGCTGTCAATCCGCCGCTGGATGAAGGTCCTCAGGTGCTGGCGCAAGTCAGTCTGCAGCATCCGGACCAGGCTGTCCTCATCCAGGCCAAAGCGCTGCAGGGTGGACAGCACGAGCGCCCGTGCTGCTGCTCTTGCCGACCTGCCAGCCCTGAACAGCTGCTGCTGCAGGTCCTGTCGCAGCCGGAGCATCGTGGGCTGGATCAGAGCTAGGTGTTCCCAGAAGCGTGACGGCCAGGGGTGGCGTCGTCGTCGTCTGCGCACAAGAGCTGCGCAGGGGTGGAGGCGGCGGGTGGCTGGATGGCCAGGATGTCCCAGTGGGGCACGCGGTGGGATGACATGCCCCTCCAATCTGTCATCCCGTTGCACCGAGCGCACGATGGACGTCACCCTCCTTCTGAAGAGGGGACACTCTAGCCGACCCTTAACCCCTCTGCTGGATACACGGCACTGCGTCCCATTCAGGGTCCTGCGCAGGGGGAAAGCTGACAGACCTGAGGGTCTGAGGGGAGCCATGAAGCGTCTGTGTGTCTGAAGCTGGTCCAGCATGGAGCAGGGAAGGCCTCGGGGCACATTGAAGCACACCCCGTGCCTATGGGGAAGGAATCAAGGGCAGGGGGACAAGCTTTTCCCAGCTGTACGTGGTAGGATGGGGAGAGACAGTGGATTGAGGGCAGGGGAGGGGCTGCTGGGACCCCCCTGAAGGGGAGCCGATGAGGTGCTGGGGACCTCTTCTGCCTCATGTCTGTCAGCATGATGGAAGGGTGCTGGGTTGGGTGAAGCAGCATCCCCTTTGGTTTTAGCATCTTCCGGGCGAGCTGCGGGGCTGCTCTCCCACTCCTCAGTATCACGAGGGTTACCCTGGCCCATCCAACACCCCAGGCCGCTCAGGAAGGAAATCTCGGAAGTCTCCAGGTTGGGCTTTTCCCTCCCAGCTCACCTCTGCTGCTGCGAGGATGAGGGGCCAGGTTGTTGTACAGTTAAACCCTGAGATCAACAACTGGGCAGAGCAGGGCAGCCTTTGAGTGGAAGGGCTGGCCTTCTGCCCCAGCGGGACTCCCCCTTTTCCCTCAAGGCGTTTTATTTTCTATTCACTTTCTTTGGGGAAAAAAAAAAAAGCTGTCATGATTCGAATAGTTAACTGCTGCTCTCCTGGAGATGCCCTTCTTCCCTGCAGGAGGGCTCCAGCCAGCGCTGCCTAAACCATTTCAGTGCCAGGTCAAACCAGTTAGGTCAGGTTGTCCTGAACATCAGACGGGTCTGGCACTACGCTGGAGAAGATCGAGTTTGCATTGACTGGTAAGAGCATCGACCTCAGCTGATGAGCAGGAATGCGTGGCTGGAAAAGAGAATACGTTCAACTGGGCTGGCTGAAACGGTGGTCTGCATTACAGTAGCTGAATTCACTGTAACTGCACAATTTTCTTAGTGGCACTGTTAGCAGGTGCCTGTGTTTAAAACCAGCTCGTCTTCTTGAATCTGTGTGTTTCAGAAGAGAGCACAAAACAAACAGACTTTTCAAAGGAGACGTGAAAGTTAAATTGTTTCTGTCTGTTGGTGCTAAAACATGCCTTGGGAAACTTCAAGCCACTGAAGAAATGAGCACTTTTTGCCCTTTGAGAAAGTGGAGATTGCTCGTCTCTGTTTTCTTTCTGCTAGGAACTGGGAGGATTCACAGCTCTAGAAGTAACCTCTAGCTAGCAGAATCACTTGAAGGCTTGTGCTTTGTATATTTAGTTTGCTTTTCCCTTCTAATGCTATGCTCTTTTTTTCCCCTTGTCTGCTGTATCTGTCAGTTACTCACCACTGTGAAAGACTTTTCACAGATTAAAGTGTTCTTCCTCTAGCAGGAGAGGTCACAGCCAGAGCTGAAGACTACAGCTGGATCTAGACAGTCAGCCCAGTGCGGAGCTTTCTTTCAGATATTCATTTGAAGCAGTCTGGAGTCTCAGTTACCCGAGGTCCTTAAATCAAAGTAGGATGTCCTTGTAAAATATACTTTGTGGTTCGGATTCCTTGGTATCGTATTCCTGGAGCTACAGGGTGAAAGATGACATTCCTGTACCATGCAGGAAAGTGAGATGAGGTTTCATGTAACTGTGGTTTTTTCACCGAAGAACCTATGACATTTTTTTCCTGTCAAGTTTTTTGGCTACCAGGACAGTAATTTTTAAAATTAATTCACAGTGCTGACTCTATATTTATGATCCTATGACACAGTATTGGTGGTGCTGAATAAGAGCGCTTTTCACCTCGCCACCTGAATCACAGAATCAGAGGGGTTTGGGCTGAAAGGGACCTTAAAGATCATCTAGCTCCGACCCCCCTGCCATGGGCAGGGACACCCTCCACTAGACCAGGTTGCTCAAAGCCTCACCCAGCCTGGCCTTGAACACTTCCAGGGATGAGGCATCCACAGCTTCTCTGGGCAACCTGTCCCTGTGCCTCACCACCCTCTCCGGGAAGAATTTCTTCCTGATATCTAATCTAAATGTGCCTGCTTTCAGTTTAAACCCACTACCCCTTCTCCTCTTTGGATGAGAACACACAACCCAGGATTGGGTGATCTTGAAGGGGGTCTCAGGTTTACAGCTGGGTGTGTTCACAAGTCAACCCAATAAATACTCCCTGCCGTGTCCATATGAGCAGCCACGGACACACGGACCTGTCTCCATTTCATCATTCTGAAGCCTGAAGAAGAGCTGGTGCTGTGAACAGTAAATGACAGTCGGTTCAAAGAAGTGCAAGAGAACAAACTCCAGATTTTATTGTCACCGAGATATTTTGCAACGAGCTCTTGAAAAAAAAAAAAAAAGTAGTTTTGAAATTTTTTCTCCAAGGACAAGAAATAGAAGTTTCTGATTGGAGTTTTTTTTAAATGTTTCTTTAAAATGCTATTTGTGATCCAGACACCACGGGTATCACTGGGGAGTCACTGGCTTACAGTCAGAGGGGGCAGAGGCCTTCCCTAGAAATCTCTTCATCTGGGGGTTGTTTGTCGCCTTCTCCCCTGTGTGCGCACGATGTGGCTCAAGTTCTCCGAGTGGATGGAGTGTGTACGGGGTTCCCCAGGCAACTGAAGGAAAATGAAGGCAGACAAAAGACGCCATGGCTGCGCTTGATTCTCGTGAAAGGCGCAGAAGCCAGTTCTGTGGCAGAAGAGCTGCTGGTGGTGTAAGAAGGGTGGGTACAGTGTTCTCGACATCCAGGGATTCTACTCTGCAGCCCGTTCTTAATCTTAGGATTCGACTTTTTTTCTTTTCTCTTTTGCTTCTTCTGTCTTCATGTTTGCTTTTTTCTCCTTCTCTGTCTCTTCCTCCTCCTCTGTCACTTTTTTCCTCTTCTCTGTTGCTTCTTCCTTCTACTCTCTCACTTTTTTCTTCTTCTCTTTCACTTCTTCCTTCTTCTCCTTTGCTTCTTCCTACTTCTTTTTGGCGTGTTTCTTCTTCTCTTTCGCTTCTTCCTTCTTCTCTGTCGCTTCTTCCTTCTTCTCTTTCACTTCTTCCTTCTACTTTTTGGCTTGTTTCTTCTTCTCTTGCACTTCTTCCTTCTTCTCTGTCACTTCTTCCTTCTTCTCTGTCATTTTTTCCTTCTTCGCTTTCACTTCTTCCTTCTTCTTTTTGGCTTGTTTCTTCTTCTCTGTCACTTCTTCCTCCTTCTCTGTCATTTTTTTCTTCTCTGCCGCTTCTTCCACCTTCTCTTTCTCTTCTTTCTCTTATCCTTCTCACTCTCTCAGCCCGTTCTCGTTTCTGGTTTTCTTCATGCGCTTTTTGTTCCGCGGTGTCTCTCTTGATGCGCTCCTCTAGGGTGTCAAAATCTTCCTCTATGTTTTGTAGAAGCCAGTAAACCCTTTTGGATGGACTTATTGACTTTTTTTCCCCCAGCCCATGGTGGCTGAGCAAGGTTCAGTTTGGGCCGGACACTTGGACTCACTGACCATCTTCTCCAGAGATAAGCAGTGGAGGAGATCTGCTACTGGCAGAGCTTCTTCTCTGTCCTGCTTATTTGCCAGGACCAACATGGGGTTTCCTGTGAGCTCGGGGCTCTTTAAAACTTCTCTCCTGGCTTCCTTGGTTTCTTCCATTCTTGAAACATCACTAGAATCCACGACAAAGATGCCCCCCTAGCACTCAGCATAGTATTTCCTCCAGAGAGTTTGCATTTCTTTTGATTTAGGGGGTGGAAAGATGGTGATTTCCAAGTGTCCCTTTGGCACGTGGATCTGGGAAAAGCCACCTGTTGGAGGCACATCTTTAGTCGACTTGCCTTGAATTGTGTGGACCACAGCAGTCTTGCCAGCACGATCCAGGCCCAGCATCACCAGCGTCACCTTCCTGGCAGGTTCCTGCCGCTGCCTGAACAGGCCGCAGCCGCCGGCCGTTAGGCTGAACATCCCCCTTTGCCGGCCTCGGTGGCTCTGGAGGGCTGGGGAGACGGCGTGGCCGGTCGAGAACAGCCAAAGGCGGCCGGGAGAGAGAGCGCAGGAGCCCAGGCGTTGTCTGGCCACCGGAGGTGCGACGTGAGGCTCCGCTCGGCTCGGCTCCGCTCCGCTCGGCTCGGCTCGGCCCTGCTCGGCTCCGCTCGGCTCCGCTCGGCAGCCCCGCACAGCGCGTCCTCGCCACAGCGTCTGCCAACGGACCCGCCGTTGCCCCGGGCGACGGGACGCGGCTGCCACACGCGGCCGCCCGCGGGCACCTGAAGGGGGCGGGGCGAACGAGGGCAACAGGCGAGGAATTGTGACAAAATCTTTCTGCCACTTGACCTCCTTGAGAATTTTCAAGCAGTTCCGTTACCCTATACGCACGAGGCAATTTAGTGGGGGCTGTGAACTGAGGCGAGGAGCCTCCTCCTTCGGGAAAGGCTGGAAACGACTGGATTTCTGCCCTTGGAGACGTTCCTAGCCATCCTGGGCAGCCAGAGGGGGCCCCAGGAAGGACTGTCATCTCCATCTGGCAGACTGAGCTCCCCACACTGCTGCTTCTTCCTGAAAACAGGGAGGACTAGAAAACATCAGGCTACTCGGGCCGAAACAAAGCATTTACAGCCCAGCAAGTGCTCTTGACTCCATGAAGAGCTCTGCTGGTGTTTGCAGGGGGAACAGGAGTTGTTTCCAACTGGCGATTCAGCCCAGCTCCTCCTTTAACGCAGCGGTTCTTTGCCTAATTTTGCCGCCGAGTCATTGAGCACAGGCAAGACAGTGTCACAGAAAACGAGGATTTGCTGTCATCTGGTGGTAACGTTTATTTTAGCAACGGCTTGTGAGCTGCAAGAATGCAGTTTTAGGTTTCTCCTAGGAAATGGTATGCCGCATTTTGGCTTTATGCTCTTTCCAGGTCGTAGGGGATTGATGAAGACTAAAAATTCTGTATCCCTTTACTGATGGTTTGCTCGAAAATCCTAGTGACATTTTCTTCCTGCCAAAAGCTTTCCTCTTCCTTCTAAAACTACGAGCATTCTGACTTCATTTGTTTCACACAGGGCTTTGCTGACATCATTGCGAGATTGAATGATGGCATCAAAGGTGCCTGAAGTCTAAGCTGGAGCTTTCCACCGCCACCACCATAGGAAGAGGGATAACTTTGTTATAGTTACTGTTAACAGTGTTATTGTATAATAGAGTTATAATATGGTGATTGTATAATGTTGTTACAGTTAGATTGTTATGGTTATTTTTGTGTCCTCCACAGGTATTCTTGGTGCTACAAGTTGGAGAGTGACACATGAATTCTTGAGGCATCCTTCACATCTGTAACATACCATGCGTGGGGTCCTGAGGTACAGCTCCTGCTGCTCGGTTTAGCTCGGTAGCTATCAGTAAAGCTGCATCAACGTATACTCTTTGAAGACCTGTCAAACAAACCACCCCTGCTTTGCATCGTTTAAAGGCAGTTACACCGAGGGCTTTTAGACGGCAGGTACTCTGGAGGGAAGTCTCCAATCGTGCATCAGAGAACCAGGAAAAACATGAATGTTAAACCTGGGATGCTGCCTTCTGCTCAAGGTTTGGCAGGCGGGAAAGGACGCCCACAGCACTGCTGGGAAAGGGTGGGAGAGATGAGAAATGAGGCTATGCCATTAGACACCCCTGTGAAGAGAGAACACTGAGAAAAAGTGATGTGGGGGTCCACCAAGACCCACTTCCACGTTTCTGCGAACCTCTTTTTAAATATCTGTGTCAGAGCAATGTGCATGAGAAAGGAGAAAGTTAAACCGTCTGATGTTTTCAAGTGTGTGTCCAGCCCCTTCCACTTGACTAGGGTCTTAGGAAGGCAAATGAAAGGCAGGCTTCTAAACTCAAGATCGCCCCAGAACAATTACTTTTCTTTAAGGCAGGGACAGCTTCAACACTGGAAAAAAGCTAAAAATAAAGGTCCAGAAATCCCAGAAACCCACCAGTTTTGCCAGGTGTTTGCTGGTTAATCATGTGGCCATGGGAGAGGCTGGAAGGGAAGGGGTGTCCTTGACACTGATTCAGGGTAAAACCTGACAGGCAAAGGCCAACGAGGGCGAGTCAAACCAGCACCCTCAGGAAAAGCGGCAGGTAGAAAGAGCCCACCACTTCTGTGCAAGGGCAGCCTGCTGGGAAAAAGAGCCTGTGATTCCAGAGTACAGGGTGCAAGCAGCACGTTACTTCTCTAACAGCGTTGTGGTCTCAATACGACAGACTTTACAAGCCACTTCCACAACGGATTTCCTTCCTGCAGCAGTAGGTTCCAGACAGCCCAGGTGTGGACTGCAGGTAGAAATAGCTGCACTGACTCCAGGTCTTTGGTGATCTTAAGGAAACGCCCTACTGAACACCTGCAAGTGACCCTTTAGTTTAGCTACCTTGGTATTGCAGCTGCCAAGTACGACTACGCTCATTTCCCACAGTGCTTCAGGGTTTTGTTCCGCTTACACTTTCACAGAATCTAAGGAAGAAAATCTGAGGTTACGCTGGATTTAGCCGGGGCCAGGTGAAAGGCCAGGCAAGACCAGGAGAAGACACACCAAAACTGCAGGGCTGGTTTGTCTGACTGCAAGTGCCTGAAGACAGACATCCAAACGGCTGCCCCTAATTAAGCACCCTTCCGGGCTTGCAGGTCGTGAGAACTGAGAGCGAACTTCTCAGCGATGAGCCAGAGGAAACGGTCGGTTACAGAAGGGAAAAAGAACTCACACTTTTCCTGTGGACAGACCCTCACAGAGCAGACCTTAAGGCAGAGCAGACAATGCCCACAGAGGGAGGCGCTGCTCGACCACTTGCCACACTGCGGGTGGCACCTGCAGCTGCCTGGGGTTCTGAGCTGCAAACCAGGCTCAGGTGCAGGTGTCTTGAGGCATCTTGAATGACACCTTTGACTCACTCTGTCTTTTCTATTTATTTATTTATTTTAAAAATTTCCCTGGATCTTAAAGCCAGTGGTTCTTTCTGGATTGTTTTCATCAGTTTAAAGTACTGCTTTTACGTCTACCTAACCTCATTGGCGGCCAAGGAAACGATCAGAGCCACGTGAATTTGGAGAGGTTGCCTAGCAGACGCTGTATATTGCTGCAAGAAATTCTTCTTCTCTTCGCCAGGTGTAGTCAGAAGATAAAATAAGTTGCCTGGCAGAATCAATCTGTCAGCTGAAAAATTACCTGCCCGGCGTCATGAGAGAGAAGGGAACTCTTAAACTCTCAAGTGCTGTGTCCAGTCCTGTTCCCTCCAAATGGCAGGGCCAGAAACAGCAGGCAGTGATGTCAATGTCTTTTTCAGCGGGTGTAAAAAACAAAGTAAATCTTTAAGGAGCTATGCAAAGTGATCACAACCACGACACTGACACTTGCTAAGAGCCTGTCTTAAGATAGGGCTGTTTAATCCCTAGTCCTCAACGTGCCCTCTAAAAGGCCAGTGAATTTTGTTGGTGAACCGACGAGTTAAATGTTTTGTGACTTCCCCAAAAACTCGGAAAGAAAACTGGTATTAAAACCCTTTTTTTATTCTTTTCCCCATATTCCCAGGTGTGGACTGCAGGTAGAGATAGCTGCACTCCCACTTTCCAGGGTGTTAGGTTTTCCATAGGATTCATAAGACAGTAATAATCTGTTAGTTCCTGTCTAGCTCACCTTTGTGTTGCTCTGAACAGAGCTCTCGACCTCCCGAGCTGGGTAAGGCTGCAACTGTGCTGAGCAGAGGAACGCTGTCTTGCTTTGCTCCATTTTTTTCCAGCTGCAACCTGAATGTAAAAAACATACCGTGCTTGTTTATGTTTTCAGAGGCATTTGCAGTTGTCAGTGAAAACCCCCAAACAAAAAGATAGTTGGTTGTCAAACACCTTTTTATCAGACTTGGGAGGTTGCCACGCGTACATCTTGCACTGCAAACCTTCTGGGTTTGCCCATTTTCAAACAAAAGAGGAGAAACAGACAACATCAGATTAACGTTACCTTAAGAAAAAAGGGTTTATGTGCAACTTAATTTCGGTGGAAGTTTTTAACTAACTCTAGTTAGACTAGGCTAATTAATTCTTCCTTGGATTACCCTGAGATTCTGTTGAGGTACTGGGGTGACTCAGGCTTGCTGACCGGAATGTAGGACTGGTTTTGGCTGAATATATCGAACAATCCTTTAGGATATGTGGTTCATGAGCTGTTTGCAGGGAAAAGTAGTTTATAGGCAGCAGGCCAAAGCTTCCAGTGGTTATTGACAGGTATGAAGGAAGAGGGGTCACAAGGGGGAAGGTAGTGAGGTTAAAGGCAGAAAAAAATAATGAAGGAGTAACAAAAGCTAGTTGATCCCTGGGTGTGTAGTTTCCACCCCGCATGGCAATACGGTTTCCCTTTAACAATGTCCTCTCTCAGCTTGCAGTTCTTATACTTGTCCATGTGTATCCCAGCGTAGCTGGAATTTCCCACTGGATTTGTCCAATATCGCACAGTGAGGAGGTCTGTTGAACCCTGCTTTCCTGCTGTTGAACACTGTGTCTTGCTTTCATCGGAGTACAGCCTTTCCCCTGGCAGCTACGGAAGATTTTTCCACCTGCGTTTGTGACTGAACCAGCTGCTAGCAGCAGCAGGAGCCAGATGCAATGGCATTTTCTGTCATGAAAACTGTGTGAGTGCTCCTTGGTCGGTCCTGGGGCGCAGCACAAGCTGCTGCCCAAGTCTGGCTTTGCCCGCACTGACTGGTGGTACCTTCCTTTCTTCCTTAACTCGTTCTGTGACAGGATTAACCTTCTCACGGGGGGGGGGTTGGGGGGTTGGGGGTGTGTGTGTGGGGTGGGGGTGGGGTGGACGGGACGTGTATGCTTTCAAGCCACCATGACTTGTTGCTGCTCATGTGAAGAAATGCTCATGGTAAGATTACTGTTAAGAAAGACACAGTGATTAATTGTGCATTAGGGATGAATGATGGGCACCTTTGAAAAAATGCGAGGAGATGAGAAATGGCTGGTTATAATGAAATCTTTTGCCTAAAGGTAATTTTTCTCCTCTTTCTCCCTCTGGGGCCAGCAGTGTAGCACACCGAGCTGCCACCATAGGAAGAGGGATAACTTTGTTACAGTTATTGTATAATATAGTTATAATACAATATTGTATAATGTTTTGGTGATGTGAACAGTAAATGACAGTCGAATCCAGTAAGTGCAACAGAACAAACTCCATATTTTATTGTGATATAAAAATGCCTAGATTATAGGCCTCCAACAGGCCTGAATCATAGGCCTCGAACCAAAGTTGACTTCTGAGTGAGTCTCCCGACCAGCATCATATCAGTGTGGGAGGTGACTGTGGGAGTACCCGCTGACCATTGGTGGAATGGATGTGCTCGTTAGCAGAGGATGAAGCTTAGATAAAATATAATCACTAGAAGCATGAAACATCTATTTAGAGACAGACTGCCAAGGCCATACAGCCAGATGTCCAGCCTTGTCCGAGCCAAACAGATCGAGATGCCACTTTTGGATTCCGCCCTGGGCCCTGGCCAGGCCTCGGGTGGAATCCAGTGGAAGCGGGGGGAACGTCAGATGTGTCCGCACGTGGAGTCTCAAAGATTGTTTATTCAGCTGTGTAACAGCTGGACCCTCTCGCAGCGACTTTGGAGATCCTCACCTACGAGTGGACGCACTGCGTAGGATTTCCCAATTGCCGGGACAGGTTCTCCAAATCCTGGCTGCGACCGGGCTCCCCAGCTGATGTGCGGATCTGGATGACGGTAAAGTATTAGGGCCGTTGGTGCTGTATCTTTCTTAACCACTAGTAGTAACTTGGTGTAGTAAGGATAGATGCGTTACCTTGCCTATGCTGTCTGCTGGTTTAGACTGCAGTAAACAAGTTTCTCTTTCCCACTTTAACTTGGTATCTGTGTTCTTTCTGCCAACCCCGTCAGCTAGTGAAACACAAGCACACCTACAGAGTAGCTCAGGCAAGCACCAGTGCAGCTCCCAAGCCAGGCGGTGAGGGGGGTGTGGGTGCAAATCCCCAGATGTGGCTTTTCACAGCCCTTCTTATCCATTTTTTCCCCAGCATTCCCAGGTTAAAAGGCTGTACCATATCAGAGCTGGAGTTACACACAGGCAGCCAAACCCTTGGGGAGCAAGAGGTTGCAGAGCCTATTGGTGCACTGAGGGTCCCGATTCTCATGTTCCAACTGGCTGTGCTGCTTTCTTTTCCTGCTTGGTCTTTACCATGGGACACACCTAACCTTCTGTGCCAGTGTGATACACTAATTCACAAAGAAGCAAGAATGAGTTTTTCTGCCCAGCAGGGAAAGTGGCAGCTCCTGTTGTGTACACTGGCTGCTTGGCAAACCCGTACCAGCTGATGGGCCGGCTCACAGAACACTAATTGTTAGAATGACACCTCTGGTGTTACGGCAGGGGGGGCACTAACTTACAAACTCCCATCAAGCCCCTTATTTTCAAGGAATCTATAGAAACTTTGTATCTTGGATTTGCCCGTGGCTGAACTAAGCTGAGGCAGACAGATACCTGAATTCTTATCTGTTTAAGGAATTAGGGCCTCCGCCTCTTAGACATACCCTGAGGTGTCTGTTTTAGTGGGCAGAAGCTTGCTGAGAAGATGAAAACAAGAAATTGCCATACATAAAAAGAAAGAGTGGCTCAGCTTCTGCCTCTTAACGCAAGCTTCTGCCAGTGTGGAAACCACTAGGAAGCAACGCGCTTTAGGGAATTCCCTTCTCTAAAGGAAGAGTAATCGCTTGGTCTGGTGAAGGATGGTGAATAGACTGGTGCTGACCATCAGTTATCCAGCCCATAAAGGTGCCAGGGTTTGTGAGCACTTTGGCAGCTTCACACCAAAGCCCAGTACAGAATTAATGAGTGCTAGGGAAGGACTACTTTATTAGCAGTGTCCAGGCTCACGTGGCTTCCTCAGTATACCTGAGGGGCATGAAGGATCATTTGAACCAGCGCTGCAGACTCTCCAAAGGTCAGAAATAGCCCAAGATGCTCACTGTAGCAAGCCCACGCCTCGTACATATTTATTTCTCCTTCCCTCAAAAACTAGGGTGGAACTACCTAGTAAAGGTGGTAAGAATGAGGAAAGACTAGGATACTCTTCACCACCGTGCAGTCTCCCCGCTGCTATTCATCATTCCTTGCTGCCTCTGTTTCTGTCTGAAAAGGGACAAGTTCTCCACATTGGCCCACGGGGACTCTCTTAGACCAGCAGCTCACTGGGGATCTACAACATCGCAAAGGGTTTTTGTCAACCGCAGTACACTTCCTTCTTCAGCAGTTGCCGGAATTGCTAACTATGCTGCTAACTGTGCTCTTTTAATATATAAATCACATTCCTGGCAAATTCAGAGAGGAAGATCATACGTGTCTGAGGGCAGAATGTGCCTCTGTGATGTAGGAAAATTATGAAACCAGCCTGCTGCCTGTGGGGTAGTTCAAGGCTAGTTATTCTTCATTGTGAACCGACCACATTAGCTTTGGATTGTCCTTAGGGAAAGGATTTTGTGGGGAATCTAAGAAATTTTCCTTTGCTCTTAGTCTCATGCAATTCTAGGCCATGACACCAGAGGCACAAAATCAGAACAGCAGCATGTAATATCTGCTTGGTCTTCCAGCCAACAACTGTCAAGAAAATAGGGCTGTTGCTAAATTGAACTTATTGTAAAAGTCTCACCAAAACCAGTCAAAAAAAATGGGTCAAAATGAAGTGTTGCTGACTACAGAGATGAAGAAAGCATTCCAGCTTGCCGTTTGCCAAAGAACTCATCTTTGCTAGTGCTTCACAGCCTCTTAAGGCACTTGGGCATGTAGCCACAAACGTGGTTCGGGCATGCCCATTTCCGTCAGCAGACGGGAGCTAGCCCCAGTTTAGATACTATCAATAGATGACATGAAGCGTTGATCGCAGGTGGCTTGAGATTCCAAAGGATGTGACTGTCCACCCACAGCCTGGAACAGGGGTGCGGAAAGGAAACTCATAACACTTTCTGCCCCTCTTTGCACATGCAGCATTTCATGCTGAAGACCATATATGTGCATTAGCATTGTTTAGGCTGTTTAAAACGATTCCATGCTATTAATTAATCCTTCTCACTTTGATTCTGTGCATTTGTCTTCATGTGTACTTCACCAGCACCAAAAGCAGCCTGTCACGACAGCTCCAAGCCTCAAGCCACCCCAGCCCTTCCTGGGGCCTTGGTGAGAGGCTGGTGCCCCTGGGCCCTCTCTTGTTCAGGCTGACCAGTCCCAGCTCTCCCAGCCTTTCCTCACAGGAGACATCCTCCAGGCCCTTCAGCATCTTGCTGGCCCTTGGCTGGGCTCTCTCCGGCACCTCCTCGTCCCTCTCGTCCTGGGCAGCTGGATACAGCAGTGCAGGGCTGGCAGCACCAGCGCTGAGGAGAGGGCAAGGACCCCCTCCCTCCACGTGCTGGCAGCACTCCTCCTGATGCAGCCCAGCAGACCGTTGGCCGCCGTTGCCACCGGGGCCCGCTGCTGGCACGTTCTGCGTTTTGGTGTCCCCCGGGAGCCCCGCTTCCTTTTCTGCAAAGCCGAGGCGGATCACGCGCAGGAAGGCCGTGCAGCGGCCTTGCAGGCTGCAGGGGTGTCTGCCAGCAGGGCTGTCTGCCAGCAGGGCTGGGGGAGTCCTTGCAGGACGTGGGGCGAAAGCGTGTGGGGTTGCCCAGACCTTTGGAGAGGCTGTTGTCGAGAGGCTTGTGGGAACGGGCCAGGCTGGTGCCAGTATGTCTGGGGAAAGGCTTCAAAGCAGGACAGAGGTGGGCCCAGCGAGAAGCCGGGGGAGGCGGGGCATTTCAGCCCACGGCACAAAAGTGTTCTGCTTGAACGGCCAATCTGTTTCTGGATTGCTCCCGAAATCCTGGGGTGCTCGGGGTTTAGGGCTTTGCTGTCCGCACAGGCCAAGGCAAGGCCTGAGAGATGGGCCTCCGTCACCTGCCACGTCCTTCGTGCAGCAGGCCTGTCCCCACAAGAGAAGAGCAACGCCCTCCTGCCTGCCAGCCGTGGCCGCGGGCTTTGGGGCTGGCGGGCTTGGGCCGCTGTTGTGGAGCGGTGTCAGGGGAAGGCTGAGAGGGCTGTGACTAGAGGGTGCCGGGAGCCATTTGCGGGTGGAGGCACCAGCAGGGAGAGGGCTGTCAGCACGGCCTGTGTCCGTGGCCCCTGGCTTTGCCTCAGGACCGGCGGCCCTGCTGATGGTCAAGGGGCTTGGACAGCCTTGCTCCGGTGCTGGGAAGGGAGAGGCTGGCGGCGTGGGAGCGAAAGGGGCTCTCTTGCAGCATTCCCATTAAAGAAGTTCACTGCACACCCCAAGATATTCTCCCCTTTTGCTTTCCTGGCCTGTTGAGAGCCTGCTGGAAGGCATTGCCTGCAGTGCCTTGTGCTTGGCTTTGAAAAGAAAGACACTCTGAGAAGCTTCTGGACCTTTCTTTGTCAGCGTTGACGAAGCCGATAAGCTGAGCTCGCAGCGCCAGCACCCTGACGCTGCCGTCTGTCAACAGGCCTGGCTGGGCGCGCCCTCGCAGCCTGGGGGGCGGAGGTGTTGGGGGTCCTTGGAGCTGCGTCGTGCCCGCTGGCCAAACGGGCCGAGCGATGCAGCGACAGCAGGCGCGTGCGAGGCTGAGGGACTCGGGGCCTTCTCCATCTCAGCCTTCACTGCCGCTGCCCCCAGGTGTTTCGTCCCCGAGGCTGCGATCAAGGAGCGGAGGAATCCCAGCAGCAGAGGACGTGCAACTCAGGGGGCTCCTAAGAAATCTTGCCCCGTACAAGCCCAAGGACCCTGACGGGATTTGTCTGGGGGTGTCAAGTGAGCGGGCTGATGTCACAGCCAGGCCACCCTCTGTCATCTTTGGAAGACTGCAGCTTGGGGGAGGTACCAAAGACTAGGGAGGGACAGGTGTTGCACCCCATCTGCCAAAAAGGCAAGAGGATGGGCTGAGGCACTGCGGGAGAGTTCATCCTCGCTTCCACCTCTGGGGAAAGTATGGACCGAGTCCTGGTAGCCATGGCAGGCCACAGGAGAAACCCACACCGTTGGGGATAGCAACACCAGCTACACTGTCAGGAATGCCAAGGCTCTTTCGGTAGCTTTTGTACACTGTTGGATTCTTTAATGATTGGAGATGGACTGATAAGGTCAGCCTCCCGCTCCCCTTGGAGCTGGCGGGTGCCCCAGCTGCAGGTCCGGCGTTGGTGTCACCAGCACCTGGGGCAGCCTCCTACTGTTGCCGACGGGCTGGCCTCTTGTTTGGTGGTGAAGTGGCCACCTGGCCATCAGCCCTCCTCTTTGGTGCTCGCCGGGGCTCCTGCGGGGAGTGTTGGCTGCCCTGGCTGAGCGTGGAGGGCCCAGGCACAGCCTCCTCTCGGGGGTCCTGTGCCTCTTCCTGCCGATGGGCTGGCCTCTTTTTCGGCAGGGAAGTGGCCACCTGGCCATCAGCCCTCCTCTTTGGTGCTTGCCGGGGCTCCTGCGGGGAGCGTTGGCTGCCCTGGCTGAGCGTGGAGGGTCCAGGCACAGCCTCCTCTCGGGGGTCCTGAGGCTCTTCCTGCCCCGCATGGGTGGGTTCAGGGGCATGGGAGGGGCTGCCGGGATCCTCCTGTAGGGCAGCTGATGGGGTGCTGGGGACGACCTCTTCTGCCTCCTGCCTGTCCTCATGGTGGGAGGGGGCTGAGTTGGGTGCAGCAGCTTCCCCTTCAGAGGCGGCAGGACTGGGAGGAGCTGCGGGGCTGATCTCCCGCTCCTCGGCGTCACGGGGGTCCCCCAGGCCCATCCAGCGTCGGGCCTCACGGCCGCACCAGTCCACAATGCTGTCAATCCGCCGCTGGATGAAGGTCCTCAGGTGCTGGCGCAGGTCAGTCTGCAGCATCCGGACCAGGCTGTCCTCATCCAGGCCAAAGCGCTGCAGGGTGGACAGCACGAGCGCCCGTGCTGCTGCTCTTGCCGACCTGCCAGCCCTGAACAGCTGCTGCTGCAGGTCCTGTCGCAGCTGGAGCATCGTGGGCTGGATCAGAGCTAGGTGTTCCCAGAAGCGTGACGGCCAGGGGTGGTGTCGTCGTCGTCTGTGCACAAGAGCTGCGCAGGGGTGGAGGCGGCGGGTGGCTGGATGGCCAGGATGTCCCAGTGGGGCACGCGGTGGGATGACATGCCCCTCCAATCTGTCATCCCGCTGCACCGAGCGCACGATGGACGTCACCCTCCTTCTGAAGAGGGGGCACTCGGGCTGACCCTTAACCCCTCTGCTGGATACACGGCACTGCGTCCCATTCGGGGTCCTGCGCAGGGGGAAAGCTGACAGACCTGAGGGGCTGAGGGGAGCCATGAAGCGTCTGTGTGTCTGAAGCTGGTCCAGCATGGAGCAGGGAAGGCCTCGGGGCACATTGAAGCACACCCCGTGCCTATGGGGAAGGAATCAAGGGCAGGGGGACAAGCTTTTCCCAGCTGTACGTGGTAGGATGGGGAGAGACAGTGGATTGAGGGCAGGGGAGGGGCTGCTGGGACCCCCCTGAAGGGGAGCCGATGAGGTGCTGGGGACCTCTTCTGCCTCATGTCTGTCAGCATGATGGAAGGGTGCTGGGTTGGGTGAAGCAGCATCCCCTTTGGTTTTAGCATGTTCCGGGCGAGCTGCGGGGCTGCTCTCCCACTCCTCAGTATCACGAGGGTTACCCTGGCCCATCCAACACCCCAGGCCGCTCAGGAAGGAAATCTCGGAAGTCTCCAGGTTGGGCTTTTCCCTCCCAGCTCACCTCTGCTGCTGCGAGGATGAGGAGCCAGGTCAATTTTCTTAGTGGCACTGTTAGCAGGTGCCTGTGTTTAAAACCAGCTCGTCTTCTTGAATCTGTGTGTTTCAGAAGAGAGCACAAAACAAACAGACTTTTCAAAGGAGACGTGAAAGTTAAATTGTTTCTGTCTGTTGGTGCTAAAACATGCCTTGGGGAACTTCAAGCCACTGAAGAAATGAGCACTTTTTGCCCTTTGAGAAAGTGGAGATTGCTCGTCTCTGTTTTCTTTCTGCTAGGAACTGGGAGAATTCACAGCTCTAGAAGTAACCTCTAGCTAGCAGAATCACTTGAAGGCTCGTGCTTTGTATATTTAGTTTGCTTTTCCCTTCTAATGCTATGCTCTTTTTTTCCCCTTGTCTGCTGTATCTGTCAGTTACTCACCACTGTGAAAGACTTTTCACAGATTAAAGTGTTCTTCCTCTAGCAGGAGAGGTCACAGCCAGAGCTGAAGACTACAGCTGGATCTAGGCAGAGTCAGCCCAGTGCGGAGCTTTCTTTCAGATATTCATTTGAAGCAGTCTGGCGTCTCAGTTACCCGAGGTCCTTAAATCAAAGTAGGATGTCCTTGTAAAATATACTTTGTGGTTCGGATTCCTTGGTATCGTATTCCTGGAGCTACAGGGTGAAAGATGACATTCCTGTACCATGCAGGAAAGTGAGATGAGGTTTCATGTAACTGTGGTTTTTTCACCGAAGAACCTATGACATTTTTTTCCTGTCAAGTTTTTTGGCTACCAGGACAGTAATTTTTAAAATTAATTCACAGTGCTGACTCTATATTTATGATCCTATGACAGAGTATTGGTGGTGCTGAATAAGAGCGCTTTTCACCTCGCCACCTGAATCACAGAATCAGAGGGGTTTGGGCTGAAAGGGACCTTAAAGATCATCTAGCTCCGACCCCCCTGCCATGGGCAGGGACACCCTCCACTAGACCAGGTTGCTCAAAGCCTCACCCAGCCTGGCCTTGAACACTTCCAGGGATGAGGCATCCACAGCTTCTCTGGGCAACCTGTCCCAGTGCCTCACCACCCTCTCCGGGAAGAATTTCTTCCTGATATCTAATCTAAATGTGCCTGCTTTCAGTTTAAACCCACTACCCCTTCTCCTCTTTGGATGAGAACACACAACCCAGGATTGGGTGATCTTGAAGGGGGTCTCAGGTTTACAGCTGGGTGTGTTCACAAGTCAACCCAATAAATACTCCCTGCCGTGTCCATATGAGCAGCCACGGACACACGGACCTGTCTCCATTTCATCATTCTGAAGCCTGAAGAAGAGCTGGTGCTGTGAACAGTAGATGACAGTCGGTTCAAAGAAGTGCAAGAGAACAAACTCCAGATTTTATTGTCACCGAGATATTTTGCAACGAGCTCTTGAAAAAAAAAAAAAAAAGTAGTTTTGAAATTTTTTCTCCAAGGACAAGAAATAGAAGTTTCTGATTGGAGTTTTTTTTAAATGTTTCTTTAAAATGCTATTTGTGATCCAGACACCACGGGTATCACTGGGGAGTCACTGGCTTACAGTCAGAGGGGGCAGAGGCCTTCCCTAGAAATCTCTTCATCTGGCTGTTGTTTGTCGCCTTCTCCCCTGTGTGCGCACGATGTGGCTCAAGTTCTCCGAGTGGATGGAGTGTGTACGGGGTTCCCCAGGCAACTGAAGGAAAATGAAGGCAGACAAAAGACGCCATGGCTGCGCTTGATTCTCGTGAAAGGCGCAGAAGCCAGTTCTGTGGCAGAAGAGCTGCTGGTGGTGTAAGAAGGGTGGGTACAGTGTTCTCGACATCCAGGGATTCTACTCTGCAGCCCGTTCTTAATCTTAGGATTCGACTTTTTTTCTTTTCTCTTTTGCTTCTTCTGTCTTCATGTTTGCTTTTTTCTCCTTCTCTGTCTCTTCCTCCTCCTCTGTCACTTTTTTCCTCTTCTCTGTTGCTTCTTCCTTCTACTCTCTCACTTTTTTCTTCTTCTCTTTCACTTCTTCCTTCTTCTCCTTTGCTTCTTCCTACTTCTTTTTGGCGTGTTTCTTCTTCTCTTTCGCTTCTTCCTTCTTCTCTGTCGCTTCTTCCTTCTTCTCTTTCACTTCTTCCTTCTACTTTTTGGCTTGTTTCTTCTTCTCTTGCACTTCTTCCTTCTTCTCTGTCACTTCTTCCTTCTTCTCTGTCATTTTTTCCTTCTTCGCTTTCACTTCTTCCTTCTTCTTTTTGGCTTGTTTCTTCTTCTCTGTCACTTCTTCCTCCTTCTCTGACATTTTTTTCTTCTCTGCCGCTTCTTCCACCTTCTCTTTCTCTTCTTTCTCTTATCCTTCTCACTCTCTCAGCCCGTTCTCGTTTCTGGTTTTCTTCATGCGCTTTTTGTTCCGCGGTGTCTCTCTTGATGCGTTCCTCTAGGGTGTTAAAACCTTCCTCTATGTTTTGTAGAAGCCAGTATAAACCCTTTTGGATGGACTTACTGACTTTTTTTCCCCCAGCCCATGGTGGCTGAGCAAGGTTCAGTTTGGGCCGGACACTTGGACTCACCGACCATCTTCTCCAGAGATAAGCAGTGGAGGAGATCTGCTACTGGCAGAGCTTCTTCTCTGTCCTGCTTATTTGCCAGGACCAACATGGGGTTTCCTGTGAACTCGGGGCTCTTTAAAACTTCTCTCCTGGCTTCCTTGGTTTCTTCCATTCTTGAAACATCACTAGAATCCACGACAAAGATGCCCCCCTAGCACTCAGCATAGTATTTCCTCCAGAGAGTTGGCATTTCTTTTGATTTAGGGGGTGGAAAGATGGTGATTTCCAAGTGTCCCTTTGGCACGTGGATCTGGGAAAAGCCACCTGTTGGAGGCACATCTTTAGTCGACTTGCCTTGAATTGTGTGGACCACAGCAGTCTTGCCAGCACGATCCAGGCCCAGCATCACCAGCGTCACCTTCCTGGCAGGTTCCTGCCGCTGCCTGAACAGGCCGCAGCCGCCGGCCGTTAGGCTGAACATCCCCCTTTGCCGGCCTCGGTGGCTCTGGAGGGCTGGGGAGACGGCGTGGCCGGTCGAGAACAGCCAAAGGCGGCCGGGAGAGAGAGCGCAGGAGCCCAGGCGTTGTCTGGCCACCGGAGGTGCGACGTGAGGCTCCGCTCGGCTCGGCTCCGCTCCGCTCGGCTCGGCTCGGCTCGGCCCTGCTCGGCTCGGCTCGGCTCGGCTCCGCTCGGCTCCGCTCGGCTCCGCTCGGCAGCCCCGCACAGCGCGTCCTCGCCACAGCGTCTGCCAACGGACCCGCCGTTGCCCCGGGCGACGGGACGCGGCTGCCACACGCGGCCGCCCGCGGGCACCTGAAGGGGGCGGGGCGAACGAGGGCAACAGGCGAGGAATTGTGACAAAATCTTTCTGCCACTTGACCTCCTTGAGATTTTTCAAGCAGTTCCGTTACCCTATACGCACGAGGCAATTTAGTGGGGGCTGTGAACTGAGGCGAGGAGCCTCCTCCTTCGGGAAAGGCTGGAAACGACTGGATTTCTGCCCTTGGAGACGTTCCTAGCCATCCTGGGCAGCCAGAGGGGGCCCCAGGAAGGACTGTCATCTCCATCTGGCAGACTGAGCTCCCCACACTGCTGCTTCTTCCTGAAAACAGGGAGGACTAGAAAACATCAGGCTACTCGGGCCGAAACAAAGCATTTACAGCCCAGCAAGTGCTCTTGACTCCATGAAGAGCTCTGCTGGTGTTTGCAGGGGGAACAGGAGTTGTTTCCAACTGGCGATTCAGCCCAGCTCCTCCTTTAACGCAGCGGTTCTTTGCCTAATTTTGCCGCCGAGTCATTGAGCACAGGCAAGACAGTGTCACAGAAAACGAGGATTTGCTGTCATCTGGTGGTAACGTTTATTTTAGCAACGGCTTGTGAGCTGCAAGAATGCAGTTTTAGGTTTCTCCTAGGAAATGGTATGCCGCATTTTGGCTTTATGCTCTTTCCAGGTCGTAGGGGATTGATGAAGACTAAAAATTCTGTATCCCTTTACTGATGGTTTGCTCGAAAATCCTAGTGACATTTTCTTCCTGCCAAAAGCTTTCCTCTTCCTTCTAAAACTACGAGCATTCTGACTTCATTTGTTTCACACAGGGCTTTGCTGACATCATTGCGAGATTGAATGATGGCATCAAAGGTGCCTGAAGTCTAAGCTGGAGCTTTCCACCGCCACCACCATAGGAAGAGGGATAACTTTGTTATAGTTACTGTTAACAGTGTTATTGTATAATAGAGTTATAATATGGTGATTGTATAATGTTGTTACAGTTAGATTGTTATGGTTATTTTTGTGTCCTCCACAGGTATTCTTGGTGCTACAAGTTGGAGAGTGACACATGAATTCTTGAGGCATCCTTCACATCTGTAACATACCATGCGTGGGGTCCTGAGGTACAGCTCCTGCTGCTCGGTTTAGCTCGGTAGCTATCAGTAAAGCTGCATCAACGTATACTCTTTGAAGACCTGTCAGACAAACCACCCCTGCTTTGCATCGTTTAAAGGCAGTTACACCGAGGGCTTTTAGACGGCAGGTACTCTGGAGGGAAGTCTCCAATCGTGCATCAGAGAACCAGGAAAAACATGAATGTTAAACCTGGGATGCTGCCTTCTGCTCAAGGTTTGGCAGGCGGGAAAGGACGCCCACAGCACTGCTGGGAAAGGGTGGGAGAGATGAGAAATGAGGCTATGCCATTAGACACCCCTGTGAAGAGAGAACACTGAGAAAAAGTGATGTGGGGGTCCACCAAGACCCACTTCCACGTTTCTGCGAACCTCTTTTTAAATATCTGTGTCAGAGCAATGTGCATGAGAAAGGAGAAAGTTAAACCGTCTGATGTTTTCAAGTGTGTGTCCAGCCCCTTCCACTTGACTAGGGTCTTAGGAAGGCAAATGAAAGGCAGGCTTCTAAACTCAAGATCGCCCCAGAACAATTACTTTTCTTTAAGGCAGGGACAGCTTCAACACTGGAAAAAAGCTAAAAATAAAGGTCCAGAAATCCCAGAAACCCACCAGTTTTGCCAGGTGTTTGCTGGTTAATCATGTGGCCATGGGAGAGGCTGGAAGGGAAGGGGTGTCCTTGACACTGATTCAGGGTAAAACCTGACAGGCAAAGGCCAACGAGGGCGAGTCAAACCAGCACCCTCAGGAAAAGCGGCAGGTAGAAAGAGCCCACCACTTCTGTGCAAGGGCAGCCTGCTGGGAAAAAGAGCCTGTGATTCCAGAGTACAGGGTGCAAGCAGCACGTTACTTCTCTAACAGCGTTGTGGTCTCAATACGACAGACTTTACAAGCCACTTCCACAACGGATTTCCTTCCTGCAGCAGTAGGTTCCAGACAGCCCAGGTGTGGACTGCAGGTAGAAATAGCTGCACTGACTCCAGGTCTTTGGTGATCTTAAGGAAACGCCCTACTGAACACCTGCAAGTGACCCTTTAGTTTAGCTACCTTGGTATTGCAGCTGCCAAGTACGACTACGCTCATTTCCCACAGTGCTTCAGGGTTTTGTTCCGCTTACACTTTCACAGAATCTAAGGAAGAAAATCTGAGGTTACGCTGGATTTAGCCGGGGCCAGGTGAAAGGCCAGGCAAGACCAGGAGAAGACACACCAAAACTGCAGGGCTGGTTTGTCTGACTGCAAGTGCCTGAAGACAGACATCCAAACGGCTGCCCCTAATTAAGCACCCTTCCGGGCTTGCAGGTCGTGAGAACTGAGAGCGAACTTCTCAGCGATGAGCCAGAGGAAACGGTCGGTTACAGAAGGGAAAAAGAACTCACACTTTTCCTGTGGACAGACCCTCACAGAGCAGACCTTAAGGCAGAGCAGACAATGCCCACAGAGGGAGGCGCTGCTCGACCACTTGCCACACTGCGGGTGGCACCTGCAGCTGCCTGGGGTTCTGAGCTGCAAACCAGGCTCAGGTGCAGGTGTCTTGAGGCATCTTGAATGACACCTTTGACTCACTCTGTCTTTTCTATTTATTTATTTATTTTAAAAATTTCCCTGGATCTTAAAGCCAGTGGTTCTTTCTGGATTGTTTTCATCAGTTTAAAGTACTGCTTTTACGTCTACCTAACCTCATTGGCGGCCAAGGAAACGATCAGAGCCACGTGAATTTGGAGAGGTTGCCTAGCAGACGCTGTATATTGCTGCAAGAAATTCTTCTTCTCTTCGCCAGGTGTAGTCAGAAGATAAAATAAGTTGCCTGGCAGAATCAATCTGTCAGCTGAAAAATTACCTGCCCGGCGTCATGAGAGAGAAGGGAACTCTTAAACTCTCAAGTGCTGTGTCCAGTCCTGTTCCCTCCAAATGGCAGGGCCAGAAACAGCAGGCAGTGATGTCAATGTCTTTTTCAGCGGGTGTAAAAAACAAAGTAAATCTTTAAGGAGCTATGCAAAGTGATCACAACCACGACACTGACACTTGCTAAGAGCCTGTCTTAAGATAGGGCTGTTTAATCCCTAGTCCTCAACGTGCCCTCTAAAAGGCCAGTGAATTTTGTTGGTGAACCGACGAGTTAAATGTTTTGTGACTTCCCCAAAAACTCGGAAAGAAAACTGGTATTAAAACCCTTTTTTTATTCTTTTCCCCATATTCCCAGGTGTGGACTGCAGGTAGAGATAGCTGCACTCCCACTTTCCAGGGTGTTAGGTTTTCCATAGGATTCATAAGACAGTAATAATCTGTTAGTTCCTGTCTAGCTCACCTTTGTGTTGCTCTGAACAGAGCTCTCGACCTCCCGAGCTGGGTAAGGCTGCAACTGTGCTGAGCAGAGGAACGCTGTCTTGCTTTGCTCCATTTTTTTCCAGCTGCAACCTGAATGTAAAAAACATACCGTGCTTGTTTATGTTTTCAGAGGCATTTGCAGTTGTCAGTGAAAACCCCCAAACAAAAAGATAGTTGGTTGTCAAACACCTTTTTATCAGACTTGGGAGGTTGCCACGCGTACATCTTGCACTGCAAACCTTCTGGGTTTGCCCATTTTCAAACAAAAGAGGAGAAACAGACAACATCAGATTAACGTTACCTTAAGAAAAAAGGGTTTATGTGCAACTTAATTTCGGTGGAAGTTTTTAACTAACTCTAGTTAGACTAGGCTAATTAATTCTTCCTTGGATTACCCTGAGATTCTGTTGAGGTACTGGGGTGACTCAGGCTTGCTGACCGGAATGTAGGACTGGTTTTGGCTGAATATATCGAACAATCCTTTAGGATATGTGGTTCATGAGCTGTTTGCAGGGAAAAGTAGTTTATAGGCAGCAGGCCAAAGCTTCCAGTGGTTATTGACAGGTATGAAGGAAGAGGG
This sequence comes from Rhynochetos jubatus, assembly GCA_027574665.1. Classification (NCBI taxonomy): domain Eukaryota; kingdom Metazoa; phylum Chordata; class Aves; order Eurypygiformes; family Rhynochetidae; genus Rhynochetos; species Rhynochetos jubatus. The sequence continues at coordinate 67,109,457 of CM050690.1, read as the reverse complement.
GTCACAAGGGGGAAGGTAGTGAGGTTAAAGGCAGAAAAAAATAATGAAGGAGTAACAAAAGCTAGTTGATCCCTGGGTGTGTAGTTTCCACCCCGCATGGCAATACGGTTTCCCTTTAACAATGTCCTCTCTCAGCTTGCAGTTCTTATACTTGTCCATGTGTATCCCAGCGTAGCTGGAATTTCCCACTGGATTTGTCCAATATCGCACAGTGAGGAGGTCTGTTGAACCCTGCTTTCCTGCTGTTGAACACTGTGTCTTGCTTTCATCGGAGTACAGCCTTTCCCCTGGCAGCTACGGAAGATTTTTCCACCTGCGTTTGTGACTGAACCAGCTGCTAGCAGCAGCAGGAGCCAGATGCAATGGCATTTTCTGTCATGAAAACTGTGTGAGTGCTCCTTGGTCGGTCCTGGGGCGCAGCACAAGCTGCTGCCCAAGTCTGGCTTTGCCCGCACTGACTGGTGGTACCTTCCTTTCTTCCTTAACTCGTTCTGTGACAGGATTAACCTTCTCACGGGGGGGGGGTTGGGGGGTTGGGGGTGTGTGTGTGGGGTGGGGGTGGGGTGGACGGGACGTGTATGCTTTCAAGCCACCATGACTTGTTGCTGCTCATGTGAAGAAATGCTCATGGTAAGATTACTGTTAAGAAAGACACAGTGATTAATTGTGCATTAGGGATGAATGATGGGCACCTTTGAAAAAATGCGAGGAGATGAGAAATGGCTGGTTATAATGAAATCTTTTGCCTAAAGGTAATTTTTCTCCTCTTTCTCCCTCTGGGGCCAGCAGTGTAGCACACCGAGCTGCCACCATAGGAAGAGGGATAACTTTGTTACAGTTATTGTATAATATAGTTATAATACAATATTGTATAATGTTTTGGTGATGTGAACAGTAAATGACAGTCGAATCCAGTAAGTGCAACAGAACAAACTCCATATTTTATTGTGATATAAAAATGCCTAGATTATAGGCCTCCAACAGGCCTGAATCATAGGCCTCGAACCAAAGTTGACTTCTGAGTGAGTCTCCCGACCAGCATCATATCAGTGTGGGAGGTGACTGTGGGAGTACCCGCTGACCATTGGTGGAATGGATGTGCTCGTTAGCAGAGGATGAAGCTTAGATAAAATATAATCACTAGAAGCATGAAACATCTATTTAGAGACAGACTGCCAAGGCCATACAGCCAGATGTCCAGCCTTGTCCGAGCCAAACAGATCGAGATGCCACTTTTGGATTCCGCCCTGGGCCCTGGCCAGGCCTCGGGTGGAATCCAGTGGAAGCGGGGGGAACGTCAGATGTGTCCGCACGTGGAGTCTCAAAGATTGTTTATTCAGCTGTGTAACAGCTGGACCCTCTCGCAGCGACTTTGGAGATCCTCACCTACGAGTGGACGCACTGCGTAGGATTTCCCAATTGCCGGGACAGGTTCTCCAAATCCTGGCTGCGACCGGGCTCCCCAGCTGATGTGCGGATCTGGATGACGGTAAAGTATTAGGGCCGTTGGTGCTGTATCTTTCTTAACCACTAGTAGTAACTTGGTGTAGTAAGGATAGATGCGTTACCTTGCCTATGCTGTCTGCTGGTTTAGACTGCAGTAAACAAGTTTCTCTTTCCCACTTTAACTTGGTATCTGTGTTCTTTCTGCCAACCCCGTCAGCTAGTGAAACACAAGCACACCTACAGAGTAGCTCAGGCAAGCACCAGTGCAGCTCCCAAGCCAGGCGGTGAGGGGGGTGTGGGTGCAAATCCCCAGATGTGGCTTTTCACAGCCCTTCTTATCCATTTTTTCCCCAGCATTCCCAGGTTAAAAGGCTGTACCATATCAGAGCTGGAGTTACACACAGGCAGCCAAACCCTTGGGGAGCAAGAGGTTGCAGAGCCTATTGGTGCACTGAGGGTCCCGATTCTCATGTTCCAACTGGCTGTGCTGCTTTCTTTTCCTGCTTGGTCTTTACCATGGGACACACCTAACCTTCTGTGCCAGTGTGATACACTAATTCACAAAGAAGCAAGAATGAGTTTTTCTGCCCAGCAGGGAAAGTGGCAGCTCCTGTTGTGTACACTGGCTGCTTGGCAAACCCGTACCAGCTGATGGGCCGGCTCACAGAACACTAATTGTTAGAATGACACCTCTGGTGTTACGGCAGGGGGGGCACTAACTTACAAACTCCTATCAAGCCCCTTATTTTCAAGGAATCTATAGAAACTTTGTATCTTGGATTTGCCCGTGGCTGAACTAAGCTGAGGCAGACAGATACCTGAATTCTTATCTGTTTAAGGAATTAGGGCCTCCGCCTCTTAGACATACCCTGAGGTGTCTGTTTTAGTGGGCAGAAGCTTGCTGAGAAGATGAAAACAAGAAATTGCCATACATAAAAAGAAAGAGTGGCTCAGCTTCTGCCTCTTAACGCAAGCTTCTGCCAGTGTGGAAACCACTAGGAAGCAACGCGCTTTAGGGAATTCCCTTCTCTAAAGGAAGAGTAATCGCTTGGTCTGGTGAAGGATGGTGAATAGACTGGTGCTGACCATCAGTTATCCAGCCCATAAAGGTGCCAGGGTTTGTGAGCACTTTGGCAGCTTCACACCAAAGCCCAGTACAGAATTAATGAGTGCTAGGGAAGGACTACTTTATTAGCAGTGCCCAGGCTCACGTGGCTTCCTCAGTATACCTGAGGGGCATGAAGGATCATTTGAACCAGCGCTGCAGACTCTCCAAAGGTCAGAAATAGCCCAAGATGCTCACTGTAGCAAGCCCACGCCTCGTACATATTTATTTCTCCTTCCCTCAAAAACTAGGGTGGAACTACCTAGTAAAGGTGGTAGGAATGAGGAAAGACTAGGATACTCTTCACCACCGTGCAGTCTCCCCGCTGCTATTCATCATTCCTTGCTGCCTCTGTTTCTGTCTGAAAAGGGACAAGTTCTCCACATTGGCCCACGGGGACTCTCTTAGACCAGCAGCTCACTGGGGATCTACAACATCGCAAAGGGTTTTTGTCAACCGCAGTACACTTCCTTCTTCAGCAGTTGCCGGAATTGCTAACTATGCTGCTAACTGTGCTCTTTTAATATATAAATCACATTCCTGGCAAATTCAGAGAGGAAGATCATACGTGTCTGAGGGCAGAATGTGCCTCTGTGATGTAGGAAAATTATGAAACCAGCCTGCTGCCTGTGGGGTAGTTCAAGGCTAGTTATTCTTCATTGTGAACCGACCACATTAGCTTTGGATTGTCCTTAGGGAAAGGTTTTTGTGGGGAATCTAAGAAATTTTCCTTTGCTCTTAGTCTCATGCAATTCTAGGCCATGACACCAGAGGCACAAAATCAGAACAGCAGCATGTAATATCTGCTTGGTCTTCCAGTCAACAACTGTCAAGAAAATAGGGCTGTTGCTAAATTGAACTTATTGTAAAAGTCTCACCAAAACCAGTCAAAAAAAATGGGTCAAAATGAAGTGTTGCTGACTACAGAGATGAAGAAAGCATTCCAGCTTGCCGTTTGCCAAAGAACTCATCTTTGCTAGTGCTTCACAGCCTCTTAAGGCACTTGGGCATGTAGCCACAAACGTGGTTCGGGCATGCCCATTTCCGTCAGCAGACGGGAGCTAGCCCCAGTTTAGATACTATCAATAGATGACATGAAGCGTTGATCGCAGGTGGCTTGAGATTCCAAAGGATGTGACTGTCCACCCACAGCCTGGAACAGGGGTGCGGAAAGGAAACTCATAACACTTTCTGCCCCTCTTTGCACATGCAGCATTTCATGCTGAAGACCATATTTGTGCATTAGCATTGTTTAGGCTGTTTAAAACGATTCCATGCTATTAATTAATCCTTCTCACTTTGATTCTGTGCATTTGTCTTCATGTGTACTTCACCAGCACCAAAAGCAGCCTGTCACGACAGCTCCAAGCCTCAAGCCACCCCAGCCCTTCCTGGGGCCTTGGCGAGAGGCTGGTGCCCCTGAGCCCTCTCTTGTTCAGGCTGACCAGTCCCAGCTCTCCCAGCCTTTCCTCACAGGAGACATCCTCCAGGCCCTTCAGCATCTTGCTGGCCCTTGGCTGGGCTCTCTCCGGCACCTCCTCGTCCCTCTCGTCCTGGGCAGCTGGATACAGCAGTGCAGGGCTGGCAGCACCAGCGCTGAGGAGAGGGCAAGGACCCCCTCCCTCCACGTGCTGGCAGCACTCCTCCTGATGCAGCCCAGCAGACCGTTGGCCGCCGTTGCCACCGGGGCCCGCTGCTGGCACTTCTGCGTTTTGGTGTCCCCCAGGAGCCCCGCTTCCTTTTCTGCAAAGCCGAGGCGGATCACGCGCAGGAAGGCCGTGCAGCGGCCTTGCAGGCTGCAGGGGTGTCTGCCAGCAGGGCTGTCTGCCAGCAGGGCTGGGGGAGTCCTTGCAGGACGTGGGGCGAAAGCGTGTGGGGTTGCCCAGACCTTTGGAGAGGCTGTTGTCGAGAGGCTTGTGGGAACGGGCCAGGCTGGTGCCAGTATGTCTGGGGAAAGGCTTCAAAGCAGGACAGAGGTGGGCCCAGCGAGAAGCCGGGGGAGGCGGGGCATTTCAGCCCACGGCACAAAAGTGTTCTGCTTGAACGGCCAATCTGTTTCTGGATTGCTCCCGAAATCCTGGGGTGCTCGGGGTTTAGGGCTTTGCTGTCCGCACAGGCCAAGGCAAGGCCTGAGAGATGGGCCTCCGTCACCTGCCACGTCCTTCGTGCAGCAGGCCTGTCCCCACAAGAGAAGAGCAACGCCCTCCTGCCTGCCAGCCGTGGCCGCGGGCTTTGGGGCTGGCGGGCTTGGGCCGCTGTTGTGGAGCGGTGTCAGGGGAAGGCTGAGAGGGCTGTGACTAGAGGGTGCCGGGAGCCATTTGCGGGTGGAGGCACCAGCAGGGAGAGGGCTGTCAGCACGGCCTGTGTCCGTGGCCCCTGGCTTTGCCTCAGGACCGGCGGCCCTGCTGATGGTCAAGGGGCTTGGACAGCCTTGCTCCGGTGCTGGGAAGGGAGAGGCTGGCGGCGTGGGAGCGAAAGGGGCTCTCTTGCAGCATTCCCATTAAAGAAGTTCACTGCACACCCCAAGATATTCTCCCCTTTTGCTTTCCTGGCCTGTTGAGAGCCTGCTGGAAGGCATTGCCTGCAGTGCCTTGTGCTTGGCTTTGAAAAGAAAGACACTCTGAGAAGCTTCTGGACCTTTCTTTGTCAGCGTTGACGAAGCCGATAAGCTGAGCTCGCAGCGCCAGCACCCTGACGCTGCCGTCTGTCAGCAGGCCTGGCTGGGCGCGCCCTCGCAGCCTGGGGGGCGGAGGTGTTGGGGGTCCTTGGAGCTGCGTCGTGCCCGCTGGCCAAACGGGCCGAGCGATGCAGCGACAGCAGGCGCGTGCGAGGCTGAGGGACTCGGGGCCTTCTCCATCTCAGCCTTCACTGCCGCTGCCCCCAGGTGTTTCGTCCCCGAGGCAGCCATCAAGGAGCGGAGGAATCCCAGCAGCAGAGGACGTGCAACTCAGGGGGCTCCTAAGAAATCTTGCCCCGTACAAGCCCAAGGACCCTGACGGGATTTGTCTGGGGGTGTCAAGTGAGCGGGCTGATGTCACAGCCAGGCCACCCTCTGTCATCTTTGGAAGACTGCAGTTGGGGGAGGTACCAAAGACTAGGGAGGGACAGGTGTTGCACCCCATCTGCCAAAAAGGCAAGAGGATGGGCTGAGGCACTGCGGGAGAGTTCATCCTCGCTTCCACCTCTGGGGAAAGTATGGACCGAGTCCTGGTAGCCATGGCAGGCCACAGGAGAAACCCACACCGTTGGGGATAGCAACACCAGCTACACTGTCAGGAATGCCAAGGCTCTTTCGGTAGCTTTTGTACACTGTTGGATTCTTTAATGATTGGAGATGGACTGATAAGGTCAGCCTCCCGCTCCCCTTGGAGCTGGCGGGTGCCCCAGCTGCAGGTCCGGCGTTGGTGTCACCAGCACCTGGGGCAGCCTCCTACTGTTGCCGACGGGCTGGCCTCTTGTTTGGTGGTGAAGTGGCCACCTGGCCATCAGCCCTCCTCTTTGGTGCTCGCCGGGGCTCCTGCGGGGAGTGTTGGCTGCCCTGGCTGAGCGTGGAGGGTCCAGGCACAGCCTCCTCTCGGGGGTCCTGTGCCTCTTCCTGCCAATGGGCTGGCCTCTTGTTTGGTGGTGAAGTGGCCACCTGGCCATCAGCCCTCCTCTTTGGTGCTCGCCGGGGCTCCTGCGGGGAGTGTTGGCTGCCCTGGCTGAGCGTGGAGGGCCCAGGCACAGCCTCCTCTCGGGCGTCCTGTGCCTCTTCCTGCCAATGGGCTGGCCTCTTGTTTGGTGGTGAAGTGGCCACCTGGCCATCAGCCCTCCTCTTTGGTGCTTGCCGGGGCTCCTGCGGGGAGCGTTGGCTGCCCTGGCTGAGCGTGGAGGGTCCAGGCACAGCCTCCTCTCGGGGGTCCTGAGGCTCTTCCTGCCCCGCATGGGGGGGTTCAGGGGCATGGGAGGGGCTGCCGGGATCCTCCTGTAGGGCAGCTGATGGGGTGCTGGGGACAACCTCTTCTGCCTCCTGCCTGTCCTCATGGTGGGAGGGGGCTGAGTTGGGTGCAGCAGCTTCCCCTTCAGAGGCGGCAGGACTGGGAGGAGCTGCGGGGCTGATCTCCCGCTCCTCGGCGTCACGGGGGTCCCCCAGGCCCATCCAGCGTCGGGCCTCACGGCCGCACCAGTCCACAATGCTGTCAATCCGCCGCTGGATGAAGGTCCTCAGGTGCTGGCGCAGGTCAGTCTGCAGCATCCGGACCAGGCTGTCCTCATCCAGGCCAAGGCGCTGCAGGGTGGACAGCACGAGCGCCCGTGCTGCTGCTCTTGCCGACCTGCCAGCCCTGAACAGCTGCTGCTGCAGGTCCTGTCGCAGCCGGAGCATCGCGAGCTGGATCAGAGCTAAGTGTTCCCAGAAGCGTGACAGCCAGGGGTGGCGTCGTCGTCGTTGTCGTCTGTGCACAAGAGCTGCGCGGGGGTGGAGGCGGCGGGCGGCTGGATGGCCAGGATGTCCCAGTGGGGCACGCGGTGGGATGACATGCTCCTCCAATCTGTCATCCCGCTGCACTGAGCGCACGATGGATGTCACCCTCCTTCTGAAGAAGGGGTGTCGTTCGCACACAAGAGCTGCGCGGGGCTGGGGGCGGTGGGCGGCTGGATGGCCAGGAGCTCCCGTTGCTGCAGGTGGTGGGATGACATGCTCCTCCAATCTGTCATCCCACTGCACCGAGCGCACGATGGACGTCACCCTCCTTCTGAAGAGGGGGTGTCGTTCGCGCACAAGAGCTGCGCGGGGCTGGAGGCGGTGGGTGGCTGGATGGCCAGGAGCTCCCGTTGCTGCAGGTGGTGGGATGACATGCTCCTCCAATCTGTCATCCCGCTGCACGATGGACGTCACCCTCCTTCTGCAGAGGGGGCAGTCGGGCCGACTGTCAGCCCACCGCCAGATACACGGATAGCAAAACCGGTGGAGGCATGGCATGGTGTAGCTGGGCTCCTCCCAGCTGTCCAGGTATATTGGACAGCGGTTGTCCAGCTCTGCAGCCATCCTCTCTGTGTGCTGCGGTGGGCCTGGGGGGAGCTGGGGGTGTCGGGACGCTCCCTCTCACTGCTGCAGCAGCAGCCGGTGTCTCGTTGGAAAGGGGAGAGGGGCCGCAGTCAGCCACTGGGCCAGGCGGGAGGGGAAGAAAGGCCCAGGCCGCTCAGGAAGGAAACCTCCCAGCTCCCCAGGTTGGGCTTTCCCCTCCCAGCTCACCTCAGCTGCTGCGAGTGTGGCCCTTGGGTGCCCCGGCTGCCTGCAGCTGGCAGGCCCGGCCGGGGAAAGTCCTCCCGCTGCTCTGGAGCAGCGAGCGGAAAACTGCCAGGACGAACTCCACAATCAGGACCCAAGCACCAGGGCTCCTGTGAGCAGTGCAGCCTCGCAGACTGCTCAGCTGGAGTGAGGGCACGGGCCGGCTGGGTGGGACTTTGATGCCTGGAGACATTGCATCGCTCGGTGACATCACAGTCCACCCGTCGGCGACAACAGAACCAACCCATCGCTGGGGACCATACCTCATTGGAACCATCGCTCAGTGATATCACAATGGGCAACCCTCGGCCCAGCAGCCCTGCAGCCCCAGCTCACTTGTCTGGGGTTCCCACAGCGCCACTGCCCACTCCATCCCCCCATCTCCTGGCTTGTGCCCAGCATCGGTGTTTCACGCCAGGCACCGAGGCCTCGGCCGTGTCTTCCCAGGGCCCTGTCAGCTCGCTCTGGCTGGGGCAGCCGTCTCCAGGCACCTGCAGCAAGAGGGTTGACAGGGTGACACCTCCTGCCTCCCTGGGAGGCTGCAGGACAAAGTCCCACAGGCTCCCCCCACGCCCCAGCACTGCTGGCCAGGCCCCTGGGCTCCCACGGGGGTCACAGCAGCACTTGGCTCCCTCTCGCGCGTTTCCTCCTCTCCCTCTCCCCCAGCCAGGCGGCACGAGGGTGATCCCCCCGCTCAGCACCCACCAGGCCTCATCCCGGCACTGCGTCCCGTTTGGGGTCCTGGGCAGGGCGGAGGCCCACAGACCAGAGGGACTCAGGGGAGCCAAGGAGGATCTGTGTGTCTGGGGCTGGTCCGGCATGGAGCAGGGAAGGCCTCGGGGCACATCGAAGCGCACCCCAGTGCCTACGGGAAAGGCATCAAGGGCAGGGAGACCAAGCTCTTTCCAGCTGTGCCTGGTAGGATGGGGAGAGACAGCGGCCAATCCTGATGAGAGCCCTGAGGGCTGATATTGTCAGCCTCCCAGTCCCCTTGGAGCTGGCGGGCACCCCAGCTGCTGGTCCAGCACTGGTCTCACCAGCTTCTGGGGCAGCCTCCTACTGTCGCCGGCGGGGTGGCCTCTCGTTTGGCAGTGAAGTGGCCTCCTGGCCGCTAGCCCTCCTCTTCGGGGCTTGCCGGGGCCCCCACCGGGAGCCTTGGCTGCCCTGCATGGGAGTGGAGGTCCTGGGCACTGCCTCCTCTGGGTGCTCCTGCGGCTCTTCCTGCTGCCCGTGGGTGGGGTTGGGGGCAGAGGAGGGGCTGCCGGGATACTTCCGAAGGGCAGCCGATGAGGTGCTCGGGACCTCTTCTGCCCCCAGTCTGTTGGGATTGTGGGAAGGTGCTGGGTTGGGTGCAGCAGCATCCCCTTGGGAGATGGGGATGCTGCTCTTCCGAGACACGGAAGACTTATGCCCAGACGTAGGCATAGAACCTGCCCACTGGAGCCTGGAGCAGCGACTTCGCACCTGCCAGCCAGGTTGCTGCAGGCTGAGGGAGGCTGTGGGCGGCTGGGTGTCCGGGAGCTTCTCCTGTCAGCTGGACGATGACTGATGGAGCTGCAGGTGTGGGATGACATGCTCCTCAAAGTCGTTGTGTGCCCGCACCCAGCGCACGGTGGAGGTCGCCCGCCTCTTGCACAGGGGGCACTCGGGCTTGCCCTCAGCCCACCGCAGGACGCACCCGTAACACAACTGGTGGAGGCACGTCATGGCGTAGCTGGCCTCCTCCCAGCTGTGCAGGCGTATGGGACAGCGGTTCTCCAGCTCTGTGGCCATGCTGTCCACTCGCCGCAGTGGGCTGGGGGGAGCTGGGGGTGACAAGCAGCTCCCTCTCACTGCCGCTGCAGCAGCGGGTGCTGCGCTAAAAAATGAAGAGTGGCCATGGTCATGGGCTGCTCCAGGGAGAGCTGGAAGACATGCCCTGGCCCCTCAGAAAGGAAACCCTGCCAACACCCCACCCCAGGCTGAGCTTTCCCATCGCAGCTCACCTATGCTGCTGCGAGGGAGTCTGCTTCCCAGGTGCCCCGGCTGCCTGAAGATGGCAGGGCCGGGAAGAATCCCCTGGTGGCTCTGGGGTCGGCCACCGAGAGCTGTGGCGAACAACTGCCTGAGCATGACGCCAGCACCAAAAGCAGCCTGTCACGACAGCTCCAAGCCTCAAGCCACCCCAGCCCTTCCTGGGGCCTTGGTGAGAGGCTGGTGCCCCTGGGCCCTCTCTTGTTCAGGCTGACCAGTCCCAGCTCTCCCAGCCTTTCCTCACAGGAGACATCCTCCAGGCCCTTCAGCATCTTGCTGGCCCTTGGCTGGGCTCTCTCCGGCACCTCCTCGTCCCTCTCGTCCTGGGCAGCTGGATACAGCAGTGCAGGGTTGGCAGCACCAGCGCTGAGGAGAGGGCAAGGACCCCCTCCCTCCACGTGCTGGCAGCACTCCTCCTGATGCAGCCCAGCAGACCGTTGGCCGCCGTTGCCACCGGGGCCCGCTGCTGGCACGTTCTGCGTTTTGGTGTCCCCCAGGAGCCCCGCTTCCTTTTCTGCAAAGCCGAGGCGGATCACGCGCAGGAAGGCCGTGCAGCGGCCTTGCAGGCTGCAGGGGTGTCTGCCAGCAGGGCTGTCTGCCAGCAGGGCTGGGGGAGTCCTTGCAGGACGTGGGGCGAAAGCGTGTGGGGTTGCCCAGACCTTTGGAGAGGCTGTTGTCGAGAGGCGTGTGGGAACGGGCCAGGCTGGTGCCAGTATGTCTGGGGAAAGGCTTCAAAGCAGGACAGAGGTGGGCCCAGCGAGAAGCCGGGGGAGGCGGGGCATTTCAGCCCACGGCACAAAAGTGTTCTGCTTGAACGGCCAATCTGTTTCTGGATTGCTCCCGAAATCCTGGGGTGCTCGGGGTTTAGGGCTTTGCTGTCCGCACAGGCCAAGGCAAGGCCTGAGAGATGGGCCTCCGTCACCTGCCACGTCCTTCGTGCAGCAGGCCTGTCCCCACAAGAGAAGAGCAACGCCCTCCTGCCTGCCAGCCGTGGCCGCGGGCTTTGGGGCTGGCGGGCTTGGGCCGCTGTTGTGGAGCGGTGTCAGGGGAAGGCTGAGAGGGCTGTGACTAGAGGGTGCCGGGAGCCATTTGCGGGTGGAGGCACCAGCAGGGAGAGGGCTGTCAGCACGGCCTGTGTCCGTGGCCCCTGGCTTTGCCTCAGGACCGGCGGCCCTGCTGATGGTCAAGGGGCTTGGACAGCCTTGCTCCGGTGCTGGGAAGGGAGAGGCTGGCGGCGTGGGAGCGAAAGGGGCTCTCTTGCAGCATTCCCATTAAAGAAGTTCACTGCACACCCCAAGATATTCTCCCCTTTTGCTTTCCTGGCCTGTTGAGAGCCTGCTGGAAGGCATTGCCTGCAGTGCCTTGTGCTTGGCTTTGAAAAGAAAGACACTCTGAGAAGCTTCTGGACCTTTCTTTGTCAGCGTTGACGAAGCCGATAAGCTGAGCTCGCAGCGCCAGCACCCTGACGCTGCCGTCTGTCAGCAGGCCTGGCTGGGCGCGCCCTCGCAGCCTGGGGGGCGGAGGTGTTGGGGGTCCTTGGAGCTGCGTCGTGCCCGCTGGCCAAACGGGCCGAGCGATGCAGCGACAGCAGGCGCGTGCGAGGCTGAGGGACTCGGGGCCTTCTCCATCTCAGCCTTCACTGCCGCTGCCCCCAGGTGTTTCGTCCCCGAGGCAGCGATCAAGGAGCGGAGGAATCCCAGCAGCAGAGGACGTGCAACTCAGGGGGCTCCTAAGAAATCTTGCCCCGTACAAGCCCAAGGACCCTGACGGGATTTGTCTGGGGGTGTCAAGTGAGCGGGCTGATGTCACAGCCAGGCCACCCTCTGTCATCTTTGGAAGACTGCAGTTGGGGGAGGTACCAAAGACTAGGGAGGGACAGGTGTTGCACCCCATCTGCCAAAAAGGCAAGAGGATGGGCTGAGGCACTGCGGGAGAGTTCATCCTCGCTTCCACCTCTGGGGAAAGTATGGACCGAGTCCTGGTAGCCATGGCAGGCCACAGGAGAAACCCACACCGTTGGGGATAGCAACACCAGCTACACTGTCAGGAATGCCAAGGCTCTTTCGGTAGCTTTTGTACACTGTTGGATTCTTTAATGATTGGAGATGGACTGATAAGGTCAGCCTCCCGCTCCCCTTGGAGCTGGCGGGTGCCCCAGCTGCAGGTCCGGCGTTGGTGTCACCAGCACCTGGGGCAGCCTCCTACTGTTGCCGACGGGCTGGCCTCTTGTTTGGTGGTGAAGTGGCCACCTGGCCATCAGCCCTCCTCTTTGGTGCTTGCCGGGGCTCCTGCGGGGAGTGTTGGCTGCCCTGGCTGAGCGTGGAGGGCCTAGGCACAGCCTCCTCTCGGGGGTCCTGTGCCTCTTCCTGCCGATGGGCTGGCCTCTTTTTCGGCAGGGAAGTGGCCACCTGGCCATCAGCCCTCCTCTTTGGTGCTCGCCGGGGCTCCTGCGGGGAGTGTTGGCTGCCCTGGCTGAGCGTGGAGGGTCCAGGCACAGCCTCCTCTCGGGGGTCCTGTGCCTCTTCCTGCCGATGGGCTGGCCTCTTTTTCGGCAGGGAAGTGGCCACCTGGCCATCAGCCCTCCTCTTTGGTGCTTGCCGGGGCTCCTGCGGGGAGTGTTGGCTGCCCTGGCTGAGCGTGGAGGGCCCAGGCACAGCCTCCTCTCGGGCGTCCTGTGCCTCTTCCTGCCAATGGGCTGGCCTCTTGTTTGGTGGTGAAGTGGCCACCTGGCCATCAGCCCTCCTCTTTGGTGCTTGCCGGGGCTCCTGCGGGGAACGTTGGCTGCCCTGGCTGAGCGTGGAGGGTCCAGGCACAGCCTCCTCTCGGGGGTCCTGAGGCTCTTCCTGCCCCGCACGGGGGGGTTCAGGGGCATGGGAGGGGCTGCCGGGATCCTCCTGTAGAGCAGCTGATGGGGTGCTGGGGACAACCTCTTCTGCCTCCTGCCTGTCCTCATGGTGGGAGGGGGCTGAGTTGGGTGCAGCAGCTTCCCCTTCAGAGGCGGCAGGACTGGGAGGAGCTGCGGGGCTGATCTCCCGCTCCTCGGCGTCACGGGGGTCCCCCAGGCCCATCCAGCGTCGGGCCTCACGGCCGCACCAGTCCACAATGCTGTCAATCCGCCGCTGGATGAAGGTCCTCAGGTGCTGGCGCAGGTCAGTCTGCAGCATCCGGACCAGGCTGTCCTCATCCAGGCCAAAGCGCTGCAGGGTGGACAGCACGAGCGCCCGTGCTGCTGCTCTTGCCGACCTGCCAGCCCTGAACAGCTGCTGCTGCAGGTCCTGTCGCAGCCGGAGCATCGCGAGCTGGATCAGAGCTAAGTGTTCCCAGAAGCGTGACAGCCAGGGGTGGCGTCGTCGTCGTTGTCGTCTGTGCACAAGAGCTGCGCGGGGGTGGAGGCGGCGGGCGGCTGGATGGCCAGGATGTCCCAGTGGGGCACGCGGTGGGATGACATGCTCCTCCAATCTGTCATCCCGCTGCACTGAGCGCACGATGGATGTCACCCTCCTTCTGAAGAAGGGGTGTCGTTCGCACACAAGAGCTGCGCGGGGCTGGGGGCGGTGGGCGGCTGGATGGCCAGGAGCTCCCGTTGCTGCAGGTGGTGGGATGACATGCTCCTCCAATCTGTCATCCCACTGCACCGAGCGCACGATGGACGTCACCCTCCTTCTGAAGAGGGGGTGTCGTTCGCGCACAAGAGCTGCGCGGGGCTGGAGGCGGTGGGTGGCTGGATGGCCAGGAGCTCCCGTTGCTGCAGGTGGTGGGATGACATGCTCCTCCAATCTGTCATCCCGCTGCACGATGGACGTCACCCTCCTTCTGCAGAGGGGGCAGTCGGGCCGACTGTCAGCCCACCGCCAGATATACGGATAGCAAAACCGGTGGAGGCATGGCATGGTGTAGCTGGGCTCCTCCCAGCTGTCCAGGTATATTGGACAGCGGTTGTCCAGCTCTGCAGCCATCCTCTCTGTGTGCTGCGGTGGGCCTGGGGGGAGCTGGGGGTGTCGGGACGCTCCCTCTCACTGCTGCAGCAGCAGCCGGTGTCTCGTTGGAAAGGGGAGAGGGGCCGCAGTCAGCCACTGGGCCAGGCGGGAGGGGAAGAAAGGCCCAGGCTGCTCAGGAAGGAAACCTCCCAGCTCCCCAGGTTGGGCTTTCCCCTCCCAGCTCACCTCAGCTGCTGCGAGTGTGGCCCTTGGGTGCCCCGGCTGCCTGCAGCTGGCAGGCCCGGCCGGGGAAAGTCCTCCCGCTGCTCTGGAGCAGCGAGCGGAAAACTGCCAGGACGAACTCCACAATCAGGACCCAAGCACCAGGGCTCCTGTGAGCAGTGCAGCCTCGCAGACTGCTCAGCTGGAGTGAGGGCACGGGCCGGCTGGGTGGGACTTTGATGCCTGGAGACATTGCATCGCTCGGTGACATCACAGTCCACCCGTCGGCGACAACAGAACCAACCCATCGCTGGGGACCATACCTCATTGGAACCATCGCTCAGTGATATCACAATGGGCAACCCTCGGCCCAGCAGCCCTGCAGCCCCAGCTCACTTGTCTGGGGTTCCCACAGCGCCACTGCCCACTCCATCCCCCCATCTCCTGGCTTGTGCCCAGCATCGGTGTTTCACGCCAGGCACCGAGGCCTCGGCCGTGTCTTCCCAGGGCCCTGTCAGCTCGCTCTGGCTGGGGCAGCCGTCTCCAGGCACCTGCAGCAAGAGGGTTGACAGGGTGACACCTCCTGCCTCCCTGGGAGGCTGCAGGACAAAGTCCCACAGGCTCCCCCCACGCCCCAGCACTGCTGGCCAGGCCCCTGGGCTCCCACGGGGGTCACAGCAGCACTTGGCTCCCTCTCGCGCGTTTCCTCCTCTCCCTCTCCCCCAGCCAGGCGGCACAAGGGTGATCCCCCCGCTCAGCACCCACCAGGCCTCATCCCGGCACTGCGTCCCGTTTGGGGTCCTGGGCAGGGCGGAGGCCCACAGACCAGAGGGACTCAGGGGAGCCAAGGAGGATCTGTGTGTCTGGGGCTGGTCCGGCATGGAGCAGGGAAGGCCTCGGGGCACATCGAAGCGCACCCCAGTGCCTACGGGAAAGGCATCAAGGGCAGGGAGACCAAGCACTTTCCAGCTGTGCCTGGTAGGATGGGGAGAGACAGCGGCCAATCCTGATGAGAGTCCTGAGGGCTGATATTGTCAGCCTCCCAGTCCCCTTGGAGCTGGCGGGCACCCCAGCTGCTGGTCCAGCACTGGTCTCACCAGCTTCTGGGGCAGCCTCCTACTGTCGCCGGCGGGGTGGCCTCTCGTTTGGCAGTGAAGTGGCCTCCTGGCCGCTAGCCCTCCTCTTCGGGGCTTGCCGGGGCCCCCACCGGGAGCCTTGGCTGCCCTGCATGGGAGTGGAGGTCCTGGGCACTGCCTCCTCTGGGTGCTCCTGCGGCTCTTCCTGCTGCCCGTGGGTGGGGTTGGGGGCAGAGGAGGGGCTGCCGGGATACTTCCGAAGGGCAGCCGATGAGGTGCTCGGGACCTCTTCTGCCCCCAGTCTGTTGGGATTGTGGGAAGGTGCTGGGTTGGGTGCAGCAGCATCCCCTTGGGAGATGGGGATGCTGCTCTTCCGAGACATGGAAGACTTATGCCCAGACGTAGGCATAGAACCCGCCCACTGGAGCCTGGAGCAGCGACTTCGCACCTGCCAGCCAGGTTGCTGCAGGCTGAGGGAGGCTGTGGGCGGTTGGGTGTCCGGGAGCTTCTCCTGTCAGCTGGACGACGACTGATGGAGCTGCAGGTGTGGGATGACATGCTCCTCAAAGTCGTTGTGTGCCCGCACCCAGTGCACGGTGGAGGTCGCCCGCCTCTTGCACAGGGGGCACTCGGGCTTGCCCTCAGCCCACCGCAGGACGCACCCGTAACACAACTGGTGGAGGCACGTCATGGCGTAGCTGGCCTCCTCCCAGCTGTGCAGGCGTATGGGACAGCGGTTCTCCAGCTCTGTGGCCATGCTGTCCACTCGCCGCAGTGGGCTGGGGGGAGCTGGGGGTGACAAGCAGCTCCCTCTCACTGCCGCTGCAGCAGCGGGTGCTGCGCTAAAAAATGAAGAGTGGCCATGGTCATGGGCTGCTCCAGGGAGAGCTGGAAGACATGCCCTGGCCCCTCAGAAAGGAAACCCTGCCAACACCCCACCCCAGGCTGAGCTTTCCCATCGCAGCTCACCTATGCTGCTGCGAGGGAGTCTGCTTCCCAGGTGCCCCGGCTGCCTGAAGATGGCAGGGCCGGGAAGAATCCCCTGGTGGCTCTGGGGTCGGCCACCGAGAGCTGTGGCGAACAACTGCCTGAGCATGACGCCAGCACCAAAAGCAGCCTGTCACGACAGCTCCAAGCCTCAAGCCACCCCAGCCCTTCCTGGGGCCTTGGTGAGAGGCTGGTGCCCCTGGGCCCTCTCTTGTTCAGGCTGACCAGTCCCAGCTCTCCCAGCCTTTCCTCACAGGAGACATCCTCCAGGCCCTTCAGCATCTTGCTGGCCCTTGGCTGGGCTCTCTCCGGCACCTCCTCGTCCCTCTCGTCCTGGGCAGCTGGATACAGCAGTGCAGGGTTGGCAGCACCAGCGCTGAGGAGAGGGCAAGGACCCCCTCCCTCCACGTGCTGGCAGCACTCCTCCTGATGCAGCCCAGCAGACCGTTGGCCGCCGTTGCCACCGGGGCCCGCTGCTGGCACGTTCTGCGTTTTGGTGTCCCCCAGGAGCCCCGCTTCCTTTTCTGCAAAGCCGAGGCGGATCACGCGCAGGAAGGCCGTGCAGCGGCCTTGCAGGCTGCAGGGGTGTCTGCCAGCAGGGCTGTCTGCCAGCAGGGCTGGGGGAGTCCTTGCAGGACGTGGGGCGAAAGCGTGTGGGGTTGCCCAGACCTTTGGAGAGGCTGTTGTCGAGAGGCTTGTGGGAACGGGCCAGGCTGGTGCCAGTATGTCTGGGGAAAGGCTTCAAAGCAGGACAGAGGTGGGCCCAGCGAGAAGCCGGGGGAGGCGGGGCATTTCAGCCCACGGCACAAAAGTGTTCTGCTTGAACGGCCAATCTGTTTCTGGATTGCTCCCGAAATCCTGGGGTGCTCGGGGTTTAGGGCTTTGCTGTCCGCACAGGCCAAGGCAAGGCCTGAGAGATGGGCCTCCGTCACCTGCCACGTCCTTCGTGCAGCAGGCCTGTCCCCACAAGAGAAGAGCAACGCCCTCCTGCCTGCCAGCCGTGGCCGCGGGCTTTGGGGCTGGCGGGCTTGGGCCGCTGTTGTGGAGCGGTGTCAGGGGAAGGCTGAGAGGGCTGTGACTAGAGGGTGCCGGGAGCCATTTGCGGGTGGAGGCACCAGCAGGGAGAGGGCTGTCAGCACGGCCTGTGTCCGTGGCCCCTGGCTTTGCCTCAGGACCGGCGGCCCTGCTGATGGTCAAGGGGCTTGGACAGCCTTGCTCCGGTGCTGGGAAGGGAGAGGCTGGCGGCGTGGGAGCGAAAAGGGCTCTCTTGCAGCATTCCCATTAAAGAAGTTCACTGCACACCCCAAGATATTCTCCCCTTTTGCTTTCCTGGCCTGTTGAGAGCCTGCTGGAAGGCATTGCCTGCAGTGCCTTGTGCTTGGCTTTGAAAAGAAAGACACTCTGAGAAGCTTCTGGACCTTTCTTTGTCAGCGTTGACGAAGCCGATAAGCTGAGCTCGCAGCGCCAGCACCCTGACGCTGCCGTCTGTCAACAGGCCTGGCTGGGCGCGCCCTCGCAGCCTGGGGGGCGGAGGTGTTGGGGGTCCTTGGAGCTGCGTCGTGCCCGCTGGCCAAACGGGCCGAGCGATGCAGCGACAGCAGGCGCGTGCGAGGCTGAGGGACTCGGGGCCTTCTCCATCTCAGCCTTCACTGCCGCTGCCCCCAGGTGTTTTGTCCCCGAGGCAGCGATCAAGGAGCGGAGGAATCCCAGCAGCAGAGGACGTGCAACTCAGGGGGCTCCTAAGAAATCTTGCCCCATACAAGCCCAAGGACCCTGACGGGATTTGTCTGGGGGTGTCAAGTGAGCGGGCTGATGTCACAGCCAGGCCACCCTCTGTCATCTTTGGAAGACTGCAGTTGGGGGAGGTACCAAAGACTAGGGAGGGACAGGTGTTGCACCCCATCTGCCAAAAAGGCAAGAGGATGGGCTGAGGCACTGCGGGAGAGTTCATCCTCGCTTCCACCTCTGGGGAAAGTATGGACCGAGTCCTGGTAGCCATGGCAGGCCACAGGAGAAACCCACACCGTTGGGGATAGCAACACCAGCTACACTGTCAGGAATGCCAAGGCTCTTTCGGTAGCTTTTGTACACTGTTGGATTCTTTAATGATTGGAGATGGACTGATAAGGTCAGCCTCCCGCTCCCCTTGGAGCTGGCGGGTGCCCCAGCTGCAGGTCCGGCGTTGGTGTCACCAGCACCTGGGGCAGCCTCCTACTGTTGCCGACGGGCTGGCCTCTTGTTTGGTGGTGAAGTGGCCACCTGGCCATCAGCCCTCCTCTTTGGTGCTCGCCGGGGCTCCTGCGGGGAGTGTTGGCTGCCCTGGCTGAGCGTGGAGGGCCCAGGCACAGCCTCCTCTCGGGGGTCCTGTGCCTCTTCCTGCCAATGGGCTGGCCTCTTGTTTGGTGGTGAAGTGGCCACCTGGCCATCAGCCCTCCTCTTTGGTGCTTGCCGGGGCTCCTGCGGGGAGTGTTGGCTGCCCTGGCTGAGCGTGGAGGGTCCAGGCACAGCCTCCTCTCGGGGGTCCTGTGCCTCTTCCTGCCGATGGGCTGGCCTCTTTTTCGGCAGGGAAGTGGCCACCTGGCCATCAGCCCTCCTCTTTGGTGCTCGCCGGGGCTCCTGCGGGGAGTGTTGGCTGCCCTGGCTGAGCGTGGAGGGCCCAGGCACAGCCTCCTCTCGGGCGTCCTGTGCCTCTTCCTGCCAATGGGCTGGCCTCTTGTTTGGTGGTGAAGTGGCCACCTGGCCATCAGCCCTCCTCTTTGGTGCTTGCCGGGGCTCCTGCGGGGAGCGTTGGCTGCCCTGGCTGAGCGTGGAGGGTCCAGGCACAGCCTCCTCTCGGGGGTCCTGAGGCTCTTCCTGCCCCGCACGGGTGGGTTCAGGGGCATGGGAGGGGCTGCCAGGATCCTCCTGTAGGGCAGCTGATGGGGTGCTGGGGACAACCTCTTCTGCCTCCTGCCTGTCCTCATGGTGGGAGGGGGCTGAGTTGGGTGCAGCAGCTTCCCCTTCAGAGGCGGCAGGACTGGGAGGAGCTGCGGGGCTGATCTCCCGCTCCTCGGCGTCACGGGGGTCCCCCAGGCCCATCCAGCGTCGGGCCTCACGGCCGCACCAGTCCACAATGCTGTCAATCCGCCGCTGGATGAAGGTCCTCAGGTGCTGGCGCAGGTCAGTCTGCAGCATCCGGACCAGGCTGTCCTCATCCAGGCCAAAGCGCTGCAGGGTGGACAGCACGAGCGCCCGTGCTGCTGCTCTTGCTGACCTGCCAGCCCTGAACAGCTGCTGCTGCAGGTCCTGTCGCAGCCGGAGCATCGCGAGCTGGATCAGAGCTAAGTGTTCCCAGAAGCGTGACAGCCAGGGGTGGCGTCGTCGTCGTTGTCGTCTGTGCACAAGAGCTGCGCGGGGGTGGAGGCGGCGGGCGGCTGGATGGCCAGGATGTCCCAGTGGGGCACGCGGTGGGATGACATGCTCCTCCAATCTGTCATCCCGCTGCACTGAGCGCACGATGGATGTCACCCTCCTTCTGAAGAAGGGGTGTCGTTCGCACACAAGAGCTGCGCGGGGCTGGGGGCGGTGGGCGGCTGGATGGCCAGGAGCTCCCGTTGCTGCAGGTGGTGGGATGACATGCTCCTCCAATCTGTCATCCCACTGCACCGAGCGCACGATGGACGTCACCCTCCTTCTGAAGAGGGGGTGTCGTTCGCGCACAAGAGCTGCGCGGGGCTGGAGGCGGTGGGTGGCTGGATGGCCAGGAGCTCCCGTTGCTGCAGGTGGTGGGATGACATGCTCCTCCAATCTGTCATCCCGCTGCACGATGGACGTCACCCTCCTTCTGCAGAGGGGGCAGTCGGGCCGACTGTCAGCCCACCGCCAGATATACGGATAGCAAAACCGGTGGAGGCATGGCATGGTGTAGCTGGGCTCCTCCCAGCTGTCCAGGTATATTGGACAGCGGTTGTCCAGCTCTGCAGCCATCCTCTCTGTGTGCTGCGGTGGGCCTGGGGGGAGCTGGGGGTGTCGGGACGCTCCCTCTCACTGCTGCAGCAGCAGCCGGTGTCTCGTTGGAAAGGGGAGAGGGGCCGCAGTCAGTCACTGGGCCAGGCGGGAGGGGAAGAAAGGCCCAGGCCGCTCAGGAAGGAAACCTCCCAGCTCCCCAGGTTGGGCTTTCCCCTCCCAGCTCACCTCTGCTGCTGCGAGTGTGGCCCTTGGGTGCCCCGGCTGCCTGCAGCTGGCAGGCCCGGCCGGGGAAAGTCCTCCCGCTGCTCTGGAGCAGCGAGCGGAAAACTGCCAGGACGAACTCCACAATCAGGACCCAAGCACCAGGGCTCCTGTGAGCAGTGCAGCCTCGCAGACTGCTCAGCTGGAGTGAGGGCACGGGCCGGCTGGGTGGGACTTTGATGCCTGGAGACATTGCATCGCTCGGTGACATCACAGTCCACCCGTCGGCGACAACAGAACCAACCCATCGCTGGGGACCATACCTCATTGGAACCATCGCTCAGTGATATCACAATGGGCAACCCTCGGCCCAGCAGCCCTGCAGCCCCAGCTCACTTGTCTGGGGTTCCCACAGCGCCACTGCCCACTCCATCCCCCCATCTCCTGGCTTGTGCCCAGCATCGGTGTTTCACGCCAGGCACCGAGGCCTCGGCCATGTCTTCCCAGGGCCCTGTCAGCTCGCTCTGGCTGGGGCAGCCGTCTCCAGGCACCTGCAGCAAGAGGGTTGACAGGGTGACACCTCCTGCCTCCCTGGGAGGCTGCAGGACAAAGTCCCACAGGCTCCCCCCACGCCCCAGCACTGCTGGCCAGGCCCCTGGGCTCCCACGGGGGTCACAGCAGCACTTGGCTCCCTCTCGCGCGTTTCCTCCTCTCCCTCTCCCCCAGCCAGGCGGCACGAGGGTGATCCCCCCGCTCAGCACCCACCAGGCCTCATCCCGGCACTGCGTCCCGTTTGGGGTCCTGGGCAGGGCGGAGGCCCACAGACCAGAGGGACTCAGGGGAGCCAAGGAGGATCTGTGTGTCTGGGGCTGGTCCGGCATGGAGCAGGGAAGGCCTCGGGGCACATCGAAGCGCACCCCAGTGCCTACGGGAAAGGCATCAAGGGCAGGGAGACCAAGCTCTTTCCAGCTGTGCCTGGTAGGATGGGGAGAGACAGCGGCCAATCCTGATGAGAGTCCTGAGGGCTGATATTGTCAGCCTCCCAGTCCCCTTGGAGCTGGCAGGCACCCCAGCTGCTGGTCCAGCACTGGTCTCACCAGCTTCTGGGGCAGCCTCCTACTGTCGCCGGCGGGGTGGCCTCTCGTTTGGCAGTGAAGTGGCCTCCTGGCCGCTAGCCCTCCTCTTCGGGGCTTGCCGGGGCCCCCACCGGGAGCCTTGGCTGCCCTGCATGGGAGTGGAGGTCCTGGGCACTGCCTCCTCTGGGTGCTCCTGCGGCTCTTCCTGCTGCCCGTGGGTGGGGTTGGGGGCAGAGGAGGGGCTGCCGGGATACTTCCGAAGGGCAGCCGATGAGGTGCTCGGGACCTCTTCTGCCCCCAGTCTGTTGGGATTGTGGGAAGGTGCTGGGTTGGGTGCAGCAGCATCCCCTTGGGAGATGGGGATGCTGCTCTTCCGAGACATGGAAGACTTATGCCCAGACGTAGGCATAGAACCCGCCCACTGGAGCCTGGAGCAGCGACTTCGCACCTGCCAGCCAGGTTGCTGCAGGCTGAGGGAGGCTGTGGGCGGTTGGGTGTCCGGGAGCTTCTCCTGTCAGCTGGACGACGACTGATGGAGCTGCAGGTGTGGGATGACATGCTCCTCAAAGTCGTTGTGTGCCCGCACCCAGTGCACGGTGGAGGTCGCCCGCCTCTTGCACAGGGGGCACTCGGGCTTGCCCTCAGCCCACCGCAGGACGCACCCGTAACACAACTGGTGGAGGCACGTCATGGCGTAGCTGGCCTCCTCCCAGCTGTGCAGGCGTATGGGACAGCGGTTCTCCAGCTCTGTGGCCATGCTGTCCACTCGCCGCAGTGGGCTGGGGGGAGCTGGGGGTGACAAGCAGCTCCCTCTCACTGCCGCTGCAGCAGCGGGTGCTGCGCTAAAAAATGAAGAGTGGCCATGGTCATGGGCTGCTCCAGGGAGAGCTGGAAGACATGCCCTGGCCCCTCAGAAAGGAAACCCTGCCAACACCCCACCCCAGGCTGAGCTTTCCCATCGCAGCTCACCTATGCTGCTGCGAGGGAGTCTGCTTCCCAGGTGCCCCGGCTGCCTGAAGATGGCAGGGCCGGGAAGAATCCCCTGGTGGCTCTGGGGTCGGCCACCGAGAGCTGTGGCGAACAACTGCCTGAGCATGACGCCAGCACCAAAAGCAGCCTGTCACGACAGCTCCAAGCCTCAAGCCACCCCAGCCCTTCCTGGGGCCTTGGTGAGAGGCTGCTGCCCCTGGGCCCTCTCTTGTTCAGGCTGACCAGTCCCAGCTCTCCCAGCCTTTCCTCACAGGAGACATCCTCCAGGCCCTTCAGCATCTTGCTGGCCCTTGGCTGGGCTCTCTCCGGCACCTCCTCGTCCCTCTCGTCCTGGGCAGCTGGATACAGCAGTGCAGGGTTGGCAGCACCAGCGCTGAGGAGAGGGCAAGGACCCCCTCCCTCCACGTGCTGGCAGCACTCCTCCTGATGCAGCCCAGCAGACCGTTGGCCGCCGTTGCCACCGGGGCCCGCTGCTGGCACGTTCTGCGTTTTGGTGTCCCCCAGGAGCCCCGCTTCCTTTTCTGCAAAGCCGAGGCGGATCACGCGCAGGAAGGCCGTGCAGCGGCCTTGCAGGCTGCAGGGGTGTCTGCCAGCAGGGCTGTCTGCCAGCAGGGCTGGGGGAGTCCTTGCAGGACGTGGGGCGAAAGCGTGTGGGGTTGCCCAGACCTTTGGAGAGGCTGTTGTCGAGAGGCTTGTGGGAACGGGCCAGGCTGGTGCCAGTATGTCTGGGGAAAGGCTTCAAAGCAGGACAGAGGTGGGCCCAGCGAGAAGCCGGGGGAGGCGGGGCATTTCAGCCCACGGCACAAAAGTGTTCTGCTTGAACGGCCAA
This sequence comes from Rhynochetos jubatus, assembly GCA_027574665.1. Taxonomy (NCBI): domain Eukaryota; kingdom Metazoa; phylum Chordata; class Aves; order Eurypygiformes; family Rhynochetidae; genus Rhynochetos; species Rhynochetos jubatus. The sequence goes on along the minus strand of CM050690.1, from coordinate 67,086,378 downwards.
TCTGTTTCTGGATTGCTCCCGAAATCCTGGGGTGCTCGGGGTTTAGGGCTTTGCTGTCCGCACAGGCCAAGGCAAGGCCTGAGAGATGGGCCTCCGTCACCTGCCACGTCCTTCGTGCAGCAGGCCTGTCCCCACAAGAGAAGAGCAACGCCCTCCTGCCTGCCAGCCGTGGCCGCGGGCTTTGGGGCTGGCGGGCTTGGGCCGCTGTTGTGGAGCGGTGTCAGGGGAAGGCTGAGAGGGCTGTGACTAGAGGGTGCCGGGAGCCATTTGCGGGTGGAGGCACCAGCAGGGAGAGGGCTGTCAGCACGGCCTGTGTCCGTGGCCCCTGGCTTTGCCTCAGGACCGGCGGCCCTGCTGATGGTCAAGGGGCTTGGACAGCCTTGCTCCGGTGCTGGGAAGGGAGAGGCTGGCGGCGTGGGAGCGAAAGGGGCTCTCTTGCAGCATTCCCATTAAAGAAGTTCACTGCACACCCCAAGATATTCTCCCCTTTTGCTTTCCTGGCCTGTTGAGAGCCTGCTGGAAGGCATTGCCTGCAGTGCCTTGTGCTTGGCTTTGAAAAGAAAGACACTCTGAGAAGCTTCTGGACCTTTCTTTGTCAGCGTTGACGAAGCCGATAAGCTGAGCTCGCAGCACCAGCACCCTGACGCTGCCGTCTGTCAGCAGGCCTGGCTGGGCGCGCCCTCGCAGCCTGGGGGGCGGAGGTGTTGGGGGTCCTTGGAGCTGCGTCGTGCCCGCTGGCCAAACGGGCCGAGCGATGCAGCGACAGCAGGCGCGTGCGAGGCTGAGGGACTCGGGGCCTTCTCCATCTCAGCCTTCACTGCCGCTGCCCCCAGGTGTTTCGTCCCCGAGGCTGCGATCAAGGAGCGGAGGAATCCCAGCAGCAGAGGACGTGCAACTCAGGGGGCTCCTAAGAAATCTTGCCCCGTACAAGCCCAAGGACCCTGACGGGATTTGTCTGGGGGTGTCAAGTGAGCGGGCTGATGTCACAGCCAGGCCACCCTCTGTCATCTTTGGAAGACTGCAGTTGGGGGAGGTACCAAAGACTAGGGAGGGACAGGTGTTGCACCCCATCTGCCAAAAAGGCAAGAGGATGGGCTGAGGCACTGCGGGAGAGTTCATCCTCGCTTCCACCTCTGGGGAAAGTATGGACCGAGTCCTGGTAGCCATGGCAGGCCACAGGAGAAACCCACACCGTTGGGGATAGCAACACCAGCTACACTGTCAGGAATGCCAAGGCTCTTTCGGTAGCTTTTGTACACTGTTGGATTCTTTAATGATTGGAGATGGACTGATAAGGTCAGCCTCCCGCTCCCCTTGGAGCTGGCGGGTGCCCCAGCTGCAGGTCCGGCGTTGGTGTCACCAGCACCTGGGGCAGCCTCCTACTGTTGCCGACGGGCTGGCCTCTTGTTTGGTGGTGAAGTGGCCACCTGGCCATCAGCCCTCCTCTTTGGTGCTTGCCGGGGCTCCTGCGGGGAGTGTTGGCTGCCCTGGCTGAGCGTGGAGGGCCTAGGCACAGCCTCCTCTCGGGGGTCCTGTGCCTCTTCCTGCCAATGGGCTGGCCTCTTGTTTGGTGGTGAAGTGGCCACCTGGCCATCAGCCCTCCTCTTTGGTGCTTGCCGGGGCTCCTGCGGGGAGTGTTGGCTGCCCTGGCTGAGCGTGGAGGGCCCAGGCACAGCCTCCTCTCGGGGGTCCTGTGCCTCTTCCTGCCAATGGGCTGGCCTCTTGTTTGGTGGTGAAGTGGCCACCTGGCCATCAGCCCTCCTCTTTGGTGCTTGCCGGGGCTCCTGCGGGGAGTGTTGGCTGCCCTGGCTGAGCGTGGAGGGTCCAGGCACAGCCTCCTCTCGGGGGTCCTGTGCCTCTTCCTGCCGATGGGCTGGCCTCTTTTTCGGCAGGGAAGTGGCCACCTGGCCATCAGCCCTCCTCTTTGGTGCTCGCCGGGGCTCCTGCGGGGAGTGTTGGCTGCCCTGGCTGAGCGTGGAGGGTCCAGGCACAGCCTCCTCTCGGGGGTCCTGTGCCTCTTCCTGCCGATGGGCTGGCCTCTTTTTCGGCAGGGAAGTGGCCACCTGGCCATCAGCCCTCCTCTTTGGTGCTCGCCGGGGCTCCTGCGGGGAGTGTTGGCTGCCCTGGCTGAGCGTGGAGGGCCCAGGCACAGCCTCCTCTCGGGCGTCCTGTGCCTCTTCCTGCCAATGGGCTGGCCTCTTGTTTGGTGGTGAAGTGGCCACCTGGCCATCAGCCCTCCTCTTTGGTGCTTGCCGGGGCTCCTGCAGGGAGCGTTGGCTGCCCTGGCTGAGCGTGGAGGGTCCAGGCACAGCCTCCTCTCGGGGGTCCTGAGGCTCTTCCTGCCCCGCACGGGGGGGTTCAGGGGCATGGGAGGGGCTGCCGGGATCCTCCTGTAGAGCAGCTGATGGGGTGCTGGGGACAACCTCTTCTGCCTCCTGCCTGTCCTCATGGTGGGAGGGGGCTGAGTTGGGTGCAGCAGCTTCCCCTTCAGAGGCGGCAGGACTGGGAGGAGCTGCGGGGCTGATCTCCCGCTCCTCGGCGTCACGGGGGTCCCCCAGGCCCATCCAGCGTCGGGCCTCACGGCCGCACCAGTCCACAATGCTGTCAATCCGCCGCTGGATGAAGGTCCTCAGGTGCTGGCGCAGGTCAGTCTGCAGCATCCGGACCAGGCTGTCCTCATCCAGGCCAAAGCGCTGCAGGGTGGACAGCACGAGCGCCCGTGCTGCTGCTCTTGCCGACCTGCCAGCCCTGAACAGCTGCTGCTGCAGGTCCTGTCGCAGCCGGAGCATCGTGAGCTGGATCAGAGCTAAGTGTTCCCAGAAGCGTGACAGCCAGGGGTGGCGTCGTCATCGTTGTCGTCTGTGCACAAGAGCTGCGCGGGGGTGGAGGCGGCGGGCGGCTGGATGGCCAGGATGTCCCAGTGGGGCACGCGGTGGGATGACATGCTCCTCCAATCTGTCATCCCGCTGCACTGAGCGCACGATGGATGTCACCCTCCTTCTGAAGAAGGGGTGTCGTTCGCACACAAGAGCTGCGCGGGGCTGGGGGCGGTGGGCGGCTGGATGGCCAGGAGCTCCCGTTGCTGCAGGTGGTGGGATGACATGCTCCTCCAATCTGTCATCCCGCTGCACGATGGACGTCACCCTCCTTCTGCAGAGGGGGCAGTCGGGCCGACTGTCAGCCCACCGCCGGATACACGGATAGCAAAACCGGTGGAGGCATGGCATGGTGTAGCTGGGCTCCTCCCAGCTGTCCAGGTATATTGGACAGCGGTTGTCCAGCTCTGCAGCCATCCTCTCTGTGTGCTGCGGTGGGCCTGGGGGGAGCTGGGGGTGTCGGGACGCTCCCTCTCACTGCTGCAGCAGCAGCCGGTGTCTCGTTGGAAAGGGGAGAGGGGCCGCAGTCAGCCACTGGGCCAGGCGGGAGGGGAAGAAAGGCCCAGGCCGCTCAGGAAGGAAACCTCCCAGCTCCCCAGGTTGGGCTTTCCCCTCCCAGCTCACCTCAGCTGCTGCGAGTGTGGCCCTTGGGTGCCCCGGCTGCCTGCAGCTGGCAGGCCCGGCCGGGGAAAGTCCTCCCGCTGCTCTGGAGCAGCGAGCGGAAAACTGCCAGGACGAACTCCACAATCAGGACCCAAGCACCAGGGCTCCTGTGAGCAGTGCAGCCTCGCAGACTGCTCAGCTGGAGTGAGGGCACGGGCCGGCTGGGTGGGACTTTGATGCCTGGAGACATTGCATCGCTCGGTGACATCACAGTCCACCCGTCGGCGACAACAGAACCAACCCATCGTTGGGGACCATACCTCATTGGAACCATCGCTCAGTGATATCACAATGGGCAACCCTCGGCCCAGCAGCCCTGCAGCCCCAGCTCACTTGTCTGGGGTTCCCACAGCGCCACTGCCCACTCCATCCCCCCATCTCCTGGCTTGTGCCCAGCATCGGTGTTTCACGCCAGGCACCGAGGCCTCGGCCGTGTCTTCCCAGGGCCCTGTCAGCTCGCTCTGGCTGGGGCAGCCGTCTCCAGGCACCTGCAGCAAGAGGGTTGACAGGGTGACACCTCCTGCCTCCCTGGGAGGCTGCAGGACAAAGTCCCACAGGCTCCCCCCACGCCCCAGCACTGCTGGCCAGGCCCCTGGGCTCCCACGGGGGTCACAGCAGCACTTGGCTCCCTCTCGCGCGTTTCCTCCTCTCCCTCTCCCCCAGCCAGGCGGCACGAGGGTGATCCCCCCGCTCAGCACCCACCAGGCCTCATCCCGGCACTGCGTCCCGTTTGGGGTCCTGGGCAGGGCGGAGGCCCACAGACCAGAGGGACTCAGGGGAGCCAAGGAGGATCTGTGTGTCTGGGGCTGGTCCGGCATGGAGCAGGGAAGGCCTCGGGGCACATCGAAGCGCACCCCAGTGCCTACGGGAAAGGCATCAAGGGCAGGGAGACCAAGCACTTTCCAGCTGTGCCTGGTAGGATGGGGAGAGACAGCGGCCAATCCTGATGAGAGTCCTGAGGGCTGATATTGTCAGCCTCCCAGTCCCCTTGGAGCTGGCGGGCACCCCAGCTGCTGGTCCAGCACTGGTCTCACCAGCTTCTGGGGCAGCCTCCTACTGTCGCCGGCGGGGTGGCCTCTCGTTTGGCAGTGAAGTGGCCTCCTGGCCGCTAGCCCTCCTCTTCGGGGCTTGCCGGGGCCCCCACCGGGAGCCTTGGCTGCCCTGCATGGGAGTGGAGGTCCTGGGCACTGCCTCCTCTGGGTGCTCCTGCGGCTCTTCCTGCTGCCCGTGGGTGGGGTTGGGGGCAGAGGAGGGGCTGCCGGGATACTTCCGAAGGGCAGCCGATGAGGTGCTCGGGACCTCTTCTGCCCCCAGTCTGTTGGGATTGTGGGAAGGTGCTGGGTTGGGTGCAGCAGCATCCCCTTGGGAGATGGGGATGCTGCTCTTCCGAGACATGGAAGACTTATGCCCAGACGTAGGCATAGAACCCGCCCACTGGAGCCTGGAGCAGCGACTTCGCACCTGCCAGCCAGGTTGCTGCAGGCTGAGGGAGGCTGTGGGCGGTTGGGTGTCCGGGAGCTTCTCCTGTCAGCTGGACGACGACTGATGGAGCTGCAGGTGTGGGATGACATGCTCCTCAAAGTCGTTGTGTGCCCGCACCCAGTGCACGGTGGAGGTCGCCCGCCTCTTGCACAGGGGGCACTCGGGCTTGCCCTCAGCCCACCGCAGGACGCACCCGTAACACAACTGGTGGAGGCACGTCATGGCGTAGCTGGCCTCCTCCCAGCTGTGCAGGCGTATGGGACAGCGGTTCTCCAGCTCTGTGGCCATGCTGTCCACTCGCCGCAGTGGGCTGGGGGGAGCTGGGGGTGACAAGCAGCTCCCTCTCACTGCCGCTGCAGCAGCGGGTGCTGCGCTAAAAAATGAAGAGTGGCCATGGTCATGGGCTGCTCCAGGGAGAGCTGGAAGACATGCCCTGGCCCCTCAGAAAGGAAACCCTGCCAACACCCCACCCCAGGCTGAGCTTTCCCATCGCAGCTCACCTATGCTGCTGCGAGGGAGTCTGCTTCCCAGGTGCCCCGGCTGCCTGAAGATGGCAGGGCCGGGAAGAATCCCCTGGTGGCTCTGGGGTCGGCCACCGAGAGCTGTGGCGAACAACTGCCTGAGCATGACGCCAGCACCAAAAGCAGCCTGTCACGACAGCTCCAAGCCTCAAGCCACCCCAGCCCTTCCTGGGGCCTTGGTGAGAGGCTGCTGCCCCTGGGCCCTCTCTTGTTCAGGCTGACCAGTCCCAGCTCTCCCAGCCTTTCCTCACAGGAGACATCCTCCAGGCCCTTCAGCATCTTGCTGGCCCTTGGCTGGGCTCTCTCCGGCACCTCCTCGTCCCTCTCGTCCTGGGCAGCTGGATACAGCAGTGCAGGGCTGGCAGCACCAGTGCTGAGGAGAGGGCAAGGACCCCCTCCCTCCACGTGCTGGCAGCACTCCTCCTGATGCAGCCCAGCAGACCGTTGGCCGCCGTTGCCACCGGGGCCCGCTGCTGGCACGTTCTGCGTTTTGGTGTCCCCCAGGAGCCCCGCTTCCTTTTCTGCAAAGCCGAGGCGGATCACGCGCAGGAAGGCCGTGCAGCGGCCTTGCAGGCTGCAGGGGTGTCTGCCAGCAGGGCTGTCTGCCAGCAGGGCTGGGGGAGTCCTTGCAGGACGTGGGGCGAAAGCGTGTGGGGTTGCCCAGACCTTTGGAGAGGCTGTTGTCGAGAGGCTTGTGGGAACGGGCCAGGCTGGTGCCAGTATGTCTGGGGAAAGGCTTCAAAGCAGGACAGAGGTGGGCCCAGCGAGAAGCCGGGGGAGGCGGGGCATTTCAGCCCACGGCACAAAAGTGTTCTGCTTGAACGGTCAATCTGTTTCTGGATTGCTCCCGAAATCCTGGGGTGCTCGGGGTTTAGGGCTTTGCTGTCCGCACAGGCCAAGGCAAGGCCTGAGAGATGGGCCTCCGTCACCTGCCACGTCCTTCGTGCAGCAGGCCTGTCCCCACAAGAGAAGAGCAACGCCCTCCTGCCTGCCAGCCGTGGCCGCGGGCTTTGGGGCTGGCGGGCTTGGGCCGCTGTTGTGGAGCGGTGTCAGGGGAAGGCTGAGAGGGCTGTGACTAGAGGGTGCCGGGAGCCATTTGCGGGTGGAGGCACCAGCAGGGAGAGGGCTGTCAGCACGGCCTGTGTCCGTGGCCCCTGGCTTTGCCTCAGGACCGGCGGCCCTGCTGATGGTCAAGGGGCTTGGACAGCCTTGCTCCGGTGCTGGGAAGGGAGAGGCTGGCGGCGTGGGAGCGAAAAGGGCTCTCTTGCAGCATTCCCATTAAAGAAGTTCACTGCACACCCCAAGATATTCTCCCCTTTTGCTTTCCTGGCCTGTTGAGAGCCTGCTGGAAGGCATTGCCTGCAGTGCCTTGTGCTTGGCTTTGAAAAGAAAGACACTCTGAGAAGCTTCTGGACCTTTCTTTGTCAGCGTTGACGAAGCCGATAAGCTGAGCTCGCAGCGCCAGCACCCTGACGCTGCCGTCTGTCAACAGGCCTGGCTGGGCGCGCCCTCGCAGCCTGGGGGGCGGAGGTGTTGGGGGTCCTTGGAGCTGCGTCGTGCCCGCTGGCCAAACGGGCCGAGCGATGCAGCGACAGCAGGCGCGTGCGAGGCTGAGGGACTCGGGGCCTTCTCCATCTCAGCCTTCACTGCCGCTGCCCCCAGGTGTTTTGTCCCCGAGGCAGTGATCAAGGAGCGGAGGAATCCCAGCAGCAGAGGACGTGCAACTCAGGGGGCTCCTAAGAAATCTTGCCCCATACAAGCCCAAGGACCCTGACGGGATTTGTCTGGGGGTGTCAAGTGAGCGGGCTGATGTCACAGCCAGGCCACCCTCTGTCATCTTTGGAAGACTGCAGTTGGGGGAGGTACCAAAGACTAGGGAGGGACAGGTGTTGCACCCCATCTGCCAAAAAGGCAAGAGGATGGGCTGAGGCACTGCGGGAGAGTTCATCCTCGCTTCCACCTCTGGGGAAAGTATGGACCGAGTCCTGGTAGCCATGGCAGGCCACAGGAGAAACCCACACCGTTGGGGATAGCAACACCAGCTACACTGTCAGGAATGCCAAGGCTCTTTCGGTAGCTTTTGTACACTGTTGGATTCTTTAATGATTGGAGATGGACTGATAAGGTCAGCCTCCCGCTCCCCTTGGAGCTGGCGGGTGCCCCAGCTGCAGGTCCGGCGTTGGTGTCACCAGCACCTGGGGCAGCCTCCTACTGTTGCCGACGGGCTGGCCTCTTGTTTGGTGGTGAAGTGGCCACCTGGCCATCAGCCCTCCTCTTTGGTGCTCGCCGGGGCTCCTGCGGGAAGTGTTGGCTGCCCTGGCTGAGCGTGGAGGGCCCAGGCACAGCCTCCTCTCGGGGGTCCTGTGCCTCTTCCTGCCAATGGGCTGGCCTCTTGTTTGGTGGTGAAGTGGCCACCTGGCCATCAGCCCTCCTCTTTGGTGCTCGCCGGGGCTCCTGCGGGAAGTGTTGGCTGCCCTGGCTGAGCGTGGAGGGCCCAGGCACAGCCTCCTCTCGGGGGTCCTGTGCCTCTTCCTGCCGATGGGCTGGCCTCTTTTTCGGCAGGGAAGTGGCCACCTGGCCATCAGCCCTCCTCTTTGGTGCTCGCCGGGGCTCCTGCGGGGAGTGTTGGCTGCCCTGGCTGAGCGTGGAGGGCCCAGGCACAGCCTCCTCTCGGGCGTCCTGTGCCTCTTCCTGCCAATGGGCTGGCCTCTTGTTTGGTGGTGAAGTGGCCACCTGGCCATCAGCCCTCCTCTTTGGTGCTTGCCGGGGCTCCTGCGGGGAGCGTTGGCTGCCCTGGCTGAGCGTGGAGGGTCCAGGCACAGCCTCCTCTCGGGGGTCCTGAGGCTCTTCCTGCCCCGCACGGGGGGGTTCAGGGGCATGGGAGGGGCTGCCGGGATCCTCCTGTAGGGCAGCTGATGAGGTGCTGGGGACAACCTCTTCTGCCTCCTGCCTGTCCTCATGGTGGGAGGGGGCTGAGTTGGGTGCAGCAGTTTCCCCTTCAGAGGCGGCAGGACTGGGAGGAGCTGCGGGGCTGATCTCCCGCTCCTCGGCGTCACGGGGGTCCCCCAGGCCCATCCAGCGTCGGGCCTCACGGCCGCACCAGTCCACGATGCTGTCAATCCGCCGCTGGACGAAGGTCCTCAGGTGCTGGCGCAGGTCAGTCTGCAGCATCCGGACCAGGCTGTCCTCATCCAGGCCAAAGCGCTGCAGGGTGGACAGCACGAGCGCCCGTGCTGCTGCTCTTGCCGACCTGCCAGCCCTGAACAGCTGCTGCTGCAGGTCCTGTCGCAGCCGGAGCATCGCGAGCTGGATCAGAGCTAAGTGTTCCCAGAAGCGTGACAGCCAGGGGTGGCGGCGTCGGCGTCGGCGTCTGCGCACAAGAGCTGCGCGGGGGTGGAGGCGGCGGGCGGCTGGATGGCCAGGATGTCCCAGTGGGGCACGCGGTGGGATGACATGCTCCTCCAATCTGTCATCCCGCTGCACCGAGCCCATGATGGACGTCACCCTCCTTCTGAAGAGGGGGTGTCGTTCGCGCACAAGAGCTGCGCGGGGCTGGCGGCGGCGGGCGGCTGGATGGCCAGGATGTCCCAGTGGGGCATGCGGTGGGATGACATGCTCCTCCAATCTGTCATCCCACTGCACCGAGCGCACGATGGACCTCACCCTCCTTCTGAAGAGGGGGTGTCGTTCGCGCACAAGAGCTGCGCGGGGCTGGAGGCGGTGGGTGGCTGGATGGCCAGGAGCTCCCGTTGCTGCAGGTGGTGGGATGACATGCTCCTCCAAACTGCCATCCCGCTGCACGATGGACGTCACCCTGCTTCTGCAGAGGGGGCAGTCGGGCTGACTGTCAGCCCACCGCCGGATACACGGATAGCAAAACCGGTGGAGGCATGGCATGGTGTAGCTGGGCTCCTCCCAGCTGTCCAGGCATATTGGACAGCGGTTGTCCAGCTCTGCAGCCATCCTCTCTGTGTGCTGCGGTGGGCCTGGGGGGAGCTGGGGGTGTCGGGACGCTCCCTCTCACTGCTGCAGCAGCAGCCGGTGTCTCGTTGGAAAGGGGAGAGGGGCCGCAGTCAGTCACTGGGCCAGGCGGGAGGGGAAGAAAGGCCCAGGCCGCTCAGGAAGGAAACCTCCCAGCTCCCCAGGTTGGGCTTTCCCCTCCCAGCTCACCTCTGCTGCTGCGAGTGTGGCCCTTGGGTGCCCCGGCTGCCTGCAGCTGGCAGGCCCGGCCGGGGAAAGTCCTCCCGCTGCTCTGGAGCAGCGAGCGGAAAACTGCCAGGACGAACTCCACAATCAGGACCCAAGCACCAGGGCTCCTGTGAGCAGTGCAGCCTCGCAGACTGCTCAGCTGGAGTGAGGGCACGGGCCGGCTGGGTGGGACTTTGATGCCTGGAGACATTGCATCGCTCGGTGACATCACAGTCCACCCGTCGGCGACAACAGAACCAACCCATCGCTGGGGACCATACCTCATTGGAACCATCGCTCAGTGATATCACAATGGGCAACCCTTGGCCCAGCAGCCCTGCAGCCCCAGCTCACGTGTCTGGGGTTCCCACAGCGCCACTGCCCACTCCATCCCCCCATCTCCTGGCTTGTGCCCAGCATCGGTGTTTCACGCCAGGCACCGAGGCCTCGGCCGTGTCTTCCCAGGGCCCTGTCAGCTCGCTCTGGCTGGGGCAGCCGTCTCCAGGCACCTGCAGCAAGAGGGTTGACAGGGTGACACCTCCTGCCTCCCTGGGAGGCTGCAGGACAAAGTCCCACAGGCTCCCCCCACGCCCCAGCACTGCTGGCCAGGCCCCTGGGCTCCCACGGGGGTCACAGCAGCACTTGGCTCCCTCTCGCGCGTTTCCTCCTCTCCCTCTCCCCCAGCCAGGCGGCACAAGGGTGATCCCCCCGCTCAGCACCCACCAGGCCTCATCCCGGCACTGCGTCCCGTTTGGGGTCCTGGGCAGGGCGGAGGCCCACAGACCAGAGGGACTCAGGGGAGCCAAGGAGGATCTGTGTGTCTGGGGCTGGTCCGGCATGGAGCAGGGAAGGCCTCGGGGCACATCGAAGCGCACCCCAGTGCCTACGGGAAAGGCATCAAGGGCAGGGAGACCAAGCTCTTTCCAGCTGTGCCTGGTAGGATGGGGAGAGACAGCGGCCAATCCTGATGAGAGTCCTGAGGGCTGATATTGTCAGCCTCCCAGTCCCCTTGGAGCTGGCGGGCACCCCAGCTGCTGGTCCAGCACTGGTCTCACCAGCTTCTGGGGCAGCCTCCTACTGTCGCCGGCGGGGTGGCCTCTCGTTTGGCAGTGAAGTGGCCTCCTGGCCGCTAGCCCTCCTCTTCGGGCTTGCCGGGGCCCCCACCGGGAGCCTTGGCTGCCCTGCATGGGAGTGGAGGTCCTGGGCACTGCCTCCTCTGGGTGCTCCTGCGGCTCTTCCTGCTGCCCGTGGGTGGGGTTGGGGGCAGAGGAGGGGCTGCCGGGATACTTCCGAAGGGCAGCCGATGAGGTGCTCGGGACCTCTTCTGCCCCCAGTCTGTTGGGATTGTGGGAAGGTGCTGGGTTGGGTGCAGCAGCATCCCCTTGGGAGATGGGGATGCTGCTCTTCCGAGACACGGAAGACTTATGCCCAGACGTAGGCATAGAACCCGCCCACTGGAGCCTGGAGCAGCGACTTCGCACCTGCCAGCCAGGTTGCTGCAGGCTGAGGGAGGCTGTGGGCGGTTGGGTGTCCGGGAGCTTCTCCTGTCAGCTGGACGACGACTGATGGAGCTGCAGGTGTGGGATGACATGCTCCTCAAAGTCGTTGTGTGCCCGCACCCAGCGCACGGTGGAGGTCGCCCGCCTCTTGCACAGGGGGCACTCGGGCTTGCCCTCAGCCCACCGCAGGACGCACCCGTAACACAACTGGTGGAGGCACGTCATGGCGTAGCTGGCCTCCTCCCAGCTGTGCAGGCGTATGGGACAGCGGTTCTCCAGCTCTGTGGCCATGCTGTCCACTCGCCGCAGTGGGCTGGGGGGAGCTGGGGGTGACAAGCAGCTCCCTCTCACTGCCGCTGCAGCAGCGGGTGCTGCGCTAAAAAATGAAGAGTGGCCATGGTCATGGGCTGCTCCAGGGAGAGCTGGAAGACATGCCCTGGCCCCTCAGAAAGGAAACCCTGCCAACACCCCACCCCAGGCTGAGCTTTCCCATCGCAGCTCACCTATGCTGCTGCGAGGGAGTCTGCTTCCCAGGTGCCCCGGCTGCCTGAAGATGGCAGGGCCGGGAAGAATCCCCTGGTGGCTCTGGGGTCGGCCACTGAGAGCTGTGGCGAACAACTGCCTGAGCATGACGCCAGCACCAAAAGCAGCCTGTCACGACAGCTCCAAGCCTCAAGCCACCCCAGCCCTTCCTGGGGCCTTGGCGAGAGGCTGGTGCCCCTGGGCCCTCTCTTGTTCAGGCTGACCAGTCCCAGCTCTCCCAGCCTTTCCTCACAGGAGACATCCTCCAGGCCCTTCAGCATCTTGCTGGCCCTTGGCTGGGCTCTCTCCGGCACCTCCTCGTCCCTCTCGTCCTGGGCAGCTGGATACAGCAGTGCAGGGCTGGCAGCACCAGTGCTGAGGAGAGGGCAAGGACCCCCTCCCTCCACGTGCTGGCAGCACTCCTCCTGATGCAGCCCAGCAGACCGTTGGCCGCCGTTGCCACCGGGGCCCGCTGCTGGCACGTTCTGCGTTTTGGTGTCCCCCAGGAGCCCCGCTTCCTTTTCTGCAAAGCCGAGGCGGATCACGCGCAGGAAGGCCGTGCAGCGGCCTTGCAGGCTGCAGGGGTGTCTGCCAGCAGGGCTGTCTGCCAGCAGGGCTGGGGGAGTCCTTGCAGGACGTGGGGCGAAAGCGTGTGGGGTTGCCCAGACCTTTGGAGAGGCTGTTGTCGAGAGGCTTGTGGGAACGGGCCAGGCTGGTGCCAGTATGTCTGGGGAAAGGCTTCAAAGCAGGACAGAGGTGGGCCCAGCGAGAAGCCGGGGGAGGCGGGGCATTTCAGCCCACGGCACAAAAGTGTTCTGCTTGAACGGCCAATCTGTTTCTGGATTGCTCCCGAAATCCTGGGGTGCTCGGGGTTTAGGGCTTTGCTGTCCGCACAGGCCAAGGCAAGGCCTGAGAGATGGGCCTCCGTCACCTGCCACGTCCTTCGTGCAGCAGGCCTGTCCCCACAAGAGAAGAGCAACGCCCTCCTGCCTGCCAGCCGTGGCCGCGGGCTTTGGGGCTGGCGGGCTTGGGCCGCTGTTGTGGAGCGGTGTCAGGGGAAGGCTGAGAGGGCTGTGACTAGAGGGTGCCGGGAGCCATTTGCGGGTGGAGGCACCAGCAGGGAGAGGGCTGTCAGCACGGCCTGTGTCCGTGGCCCCTGGCTTTGCCTCAGGACCGGCGGCCCTGCTGATGGTCAAGGGGCTTGGACAGCCTTGCTCCGGTGCTGGGAAGGGAGAGGCTGGCGGCGTGGGAGCGAAAGGGGCTCTCTTGCAGCATTCCCATTAAAGAAGTTCACTGCACACCCCAAGATATTCTCCCCTTTTGCTTTCCTGGCCTGTTGAGAGCCTGCTGGAAGGCATTGCCTGCAGTGCCTTGTGCTTGGCTTTGAAAAGAAAGACACTCTGAGAAGCTTCTGGACCTTTCTTTGTCAGCGTTGACGAAGCCGATAAGCTGAGCTCGCAGCGCCAGTACCCTGACGCTGCCGTCTGTCAACAGGCCTGGCTGGGCGTGCCCTCGCAGCCTGGGGGGCGGAGGTGTTGGGGGTCCTTGGAGCTGCGTCGTGCCCGCTGGCCAAACGGGCCGAGCGATGCAGCGACAGCAGGCGCGTGCGAGGCTGAGGGACTCGGGGCCTTCTCCATCTCAGCCTTCACTGCCGCTGCCCCCAGGTGTTTCGTCCCCGAGGCTGCGATCAAGGAGCGGAGGAATCCCAGCAGCAGAGGACGTGCAACTCAGGGGGCTCCTAAGAAATCTTGCCCCGTACAAGCCCAAGGACCCTGACGGGATTTGTCTGGGGGTGTCAAGTGAGCGGGCTGATGTCACAGCCAGGCCACCCTCTGTCATCTTTGGAAGACTGCAGTTGGGGGAGGTACCAAAGACTAGGGAGGGACAGGTGTTGCACCCCATCTGCCAAAAAGGCAAGAGGATGGGCTGAGGCACTGCGGGAGAGTTCATCCTCGCTTCCACCTCTGGGGAAAGTATGGACCGAGTCCTGGTAGCCATGGCAGGCCACAGGAGAAACGCACACCGTTGGGGATAGCAACACCAGCTACACTGTCAGGAATGCCTAGGCTCTTTCGGTAGCTTTTGTACACTGTTGGATTCTTTAATGATTGGAGATGGACTGATAAGGTCAGCCTCCCGCTCCCCTTGGAGCTTGCGGGTGCCCCAGCTGCAGGTCCGGCGTTGGTGTCACCAGCACCTGGGGCAGCCTCCTACTGTTGCCGACGGGCTGGCCTCTTGTTTGGTGGTGAAGTGCCCACCTGGCCATCAGCCCTCCTCTTTGGTGCTTGCCGGGGGTCCTGCGGGGAGCGTTGGCTGCCCTGGCTGAGCGTGGAGGGCCCAGGCACAGCCTCCTCTTGCTGGTCCTGTGCCTCTTCCTGCCGATGGGCTGGCCTCTTTTTCGGCAGGGAAGTGGCCACCTGGCCATCAGCCCTCCTCTTTGGTGCTTGCCGGGGCTCCTGCGGGGAGCGTTGGCTGCCCTGGCTGAGCGTGGAGGGTCCAGGCACAGCCTCCTCTCGGGGGTCCTGAGGCTCTTCCTGCCCCGCATGGGTGGGTTCAGGGGCATGGGAGGGGCTGCCGGGATCCTCCTGTAGGGCAGCTGATGGGGTGCTGGGGACGACCTCTTCTGCCTCCTGCCTGTCCTCATGGTGGGAGGGGGCTGAGTTGGGTGCAGCAGCTTCCCCTTCAGAGGCGGCAGGACTGGGAGGAGCTGCGGGGCTGATCTCCCGCTCCTCGGCGTCACGGGGGTCCCCCAGGCCCATCCAGCGTCGGGCCTCACGGCCGCACCAGTCCACAATGCTGTCAATCCGCCGCTGGATGAAGGTCCTCAGGTGCTGGCGCAGGTCAGTCTGCAGCATCCGGACCAGGCTGTCCTCATCCAGGCCAAAGCGCTGCAGGGTGGACAGCACGAGCGCCCGTGCTGCTGCTCTTGCCGACCTGCCAGCCCTGAACAGCTGCTGCTGCAGGTCCTGTCGCAGCCGGAGCATCGTGGGCTGGATCAGAGCTAGGTGTTCCCAGAAGCGTGACGGCCAGGGGTGGCGTCGTCGTCGTCTGTGCACAAGAGCTGTGCGGGGGTGGAGGCGGCGGGTGGCTGGATGGCCAGGATGTCCCAGTGGGGCACGCGGTGGGATGACATGCCCCTCCAATCTGTCATCCCGCTGCACCGAGCGCACGATGGACGTCACCCTCCTTCTGAAGAGGGGGCACTCGGGCTGACCCTTAACCCCTCTGCTGGATACACGGCACTGCGTCCCATTCGGGGTCCTGCGCAGGGGGAAAGCTGACAGACCTGAGGGTCTGAGGGGAGCCATGAAGCGTCTGTGTGTCTGAAGCTGGTCCAGCATGGAGCAGGGAAGGCCTCGGGGCACATTGAAGCACACCCCGTGCCTATGGGGAAGGAATCAAGGGCAGGGGGACAAGCTTTTCCCAGCTGTACGTGGTAGGATGGGGAGAGACAGTGGATTGAGGGCAGGGGAGGGGCTGCTGGGACCCCCCTGAAGGGGAGCCGATGAGGTGCTGGGGACCTCTTCTGCCTCATGTCTGTCAGCATGATGGAAGGGTGCTGGGTTGGGTGAAGCAGCATCCCCTTTGGTTTTAGCATGTTCCGGGCGAGCTGCGGGGCTGCTCTCCCACTCCTCAGTATCACGAGGGTTACCCTGGCCCATCCAACACCCCAGGCCGCTCAGGAAGGAAATCTCGGAAGTCTCCAGGTTGGGCTTTTCCCTCCCAGCTCACCTCTGCTGCTGCGAGGATGAGGGGCCAGGTTGTTGTACAGTTAAACCCTGAGATCAACAACTGGGCAGAGCAGGGCAGCCTTTGAGTGGAAGGGCTGGCCTTCTGCCCCAGCGGGACTCCCCCTTTTCCCTCAAGGCGTTTTATTTTCTATTCACTTTCTTTGGGGAAAAAAAAAAAAGCTGTCATGATTCGAATAGTTAACTGCTGCTCTCCTGGAGATGCCCTTCTTCCCTGCAGGAGGGCTCCAGCCAGCGCTGCCTAAACCATTTCAGTGCCAGGTCAAACCAGTTAGGTCAGGTTGTCCTGAACATCAGACGGGTCTGGCACTACGCTGGAGAAGATCGAGTTTGCATTGACTGGTAAGAGCATCGACCTCAGCTGATGAGCAGGAATGCGTGGCTGGAAAAGAGAATACGTTCAACTGGGCTGGCTGAAACGGTGGTCTGCATTACAGTAGCTGAATTCACTGTAACTGCACAATTTTCTTAGTGGCACTGTTAGCAGGTGCCTGTGTTTAAAACCAGCTCGTCTTCTTGAATCTGTGTGTTTCAGAAGAGAGCACAAAACAAACAGACTTTTCAAAGGAGACGTGAAAGTTAAATTGTTTCTGTCTGTTGGTGCTAAAACATGCCTTGGGGAACTTCAAGCCACTGAAGAAATGAGCACTTTTTGCCCTTTGAGAAAGTGGAGATTGCTCGTCTCTGTTTTCTTTCTGCTAGGAACTGGGAGAATTCACAGCTCTAGAAGTAACCTCTAGCTAGCAGAATCACTTGAAGGCTCGTGCTTTGTATATTTAGTTTGCTTTTCCCTTCTAATGCTATGCTCTTTTTTTCCCCTTGTCTGCTGTATCTGTCAGTTACTCACCACTGTGAAAGACTTTTCACAGATTAAAGTGTTCTTCCTCTAGCAGGAGAGGTCACAGCCAGAGCTGAAGACTACAGCTGGATCTAGGCAGAGTCAGCCCAGTGCGGAGCTTTCTTTCAGATATTCATTTGAAGCAGTCTGGCGTCTCAGTTACCCGAGGTCCTTAAATCAAAGTAGGATGTCCTTGTAAAATATACTTTGTGGTTCGGATTCCTTGGTATCGTATTCCCTGAGCTACAGGGTGAAAGATGACATTCCTGTACCATGCAGGAAAGTGAGATGAGGTTTCATGTAACTGTGGTTTTTTCACCGAAGAACCTATGACATTTTTTTCCTGTCAAGTTTTTTGGCTACCAGGACAGTAATTTTTAAAATTAATTCACAGTGCTGACTCTATATTTATGATCCTATGACAGAGTATTGGTGGTGCTGAATAAGAGCGCTTTTCACCTCGCCACCTGAATCACAGAATCAGAGGGGTTTGGGCTGAAAGGGACCTTAAAGATCATCTAGCTCCGACCCCCCTGCCATGGGCAGGGACACCCTCCACTAGACCAGGTTGCTCAAAGCCTCACCCAGCCTGGCCTTGAACACTTCCAGGGATGAGGCATCCACAGCTTCTCTGGGCAACCTGTCCCAGTGCCTCACCACCCTCTCCGGGAAGAATTTCTTCCTGATATCTAATCTAAATGTGCCTGCTTTCAGTTTAAACCCACTACCCCTTCTCCTCTTTGGATGAGAACACACAACCCAGGATTGGGTGATCTTGAAGGGGGTCTCAGGTTTACAGCTGGGTGTGTTCACAAGTCAACCCAATAAATACTCCCTGCCGTGTCCATATGAGCAGCCACGGACACACGGACCTGTCTCCATTTCATCATTCTGAAGCCTGAAGAAGAGCTGGTGCTGTGAACAGTAAATGACAGTCGGTTCAAAGAAGTGCAAGAGAACAAACTCCAGATTTTATTGTCACCGAGATATTTTGCAACGAGCTCTTGAAAAAAAAAAAAAAAAGTAGTTTTGAAATTTTTTCTCCAAGGACAAGAAATAGAAGTTTCTGATTGGAGTTTTTTTTAAATGTTTCTTTAAAATGCTATTTGTGATCCAGACACCACGGGTATCACTGGGGAGTCACTGGCTTACAGTCAGAGGGGGCAGAGGCCTTCCCTAGAAATCTCTTCATCTGGGGGTTGTTTGTCGCCTTCTCCCCTGTGTGCGCACGATGTGGCTCAAGTTCTCCGAGTGGATGGAGTGTGTACGGGGTTCCCCAGGCAACTGAAGGAAAATGAAGGCAGACAAAAGACGCCATGGTTGCGCTTGATTCTCGTGAAAGGCGCAGAAGCCAGTTCTGTGGCAGAAGAGCTGCTGGTGGTGTAAGAAGGGTGGGTACAGTGTTCTCGACATCCAGGGATTCTACTCTGCAGCCCGTTCTTAATCTTAGGATTCGACTTTTTTTCTTTTCTCTTTTGCTTCTTCTGTCTTCATGTTTGCTTTTTTCTCCTTCTCTGTCTCTTCCTCCTCCTCTGTCACTTTTTTCCTCTTCTCTGTTGCTTCTTCCTTCTACTCTCTCACTTTTTTCTTCTTCTCTTTCACTTCTTCCTTCTTCTCCTTTGCTTCTTCCTACTTCTTTTTGGCGTGTTTCTTCTTCTCTTTCGCTTCTTCCTTCTTCTCTTTCGCTTCTTCCTTCTTCTCTGTCGCTTCTTCCTTCTTCTCTTTCACTTCTTCCTTCTACTTTTTGGCTTGTTTCTTCTTCTCTTGCACTTCTTCCTTCTTCTCTGTCACTTCTTCCTTCTTCTCTGTCATTTTTTCCTTCTTCGCTTTCACTTCTTCCTTCTTCTTTTTGGCTTGTTTCTTCTTCTCTGTCACTTCTTCCTCCTTCTCTGACATTTTTTTCTTCTCTGCCGCTTCTTCCACCTTCTCTTTCTCTTCTTTCTCTTATCCTTCTCACTCTCTCAGCCCGTTCTCGTTTCTGGTTTTCTTCATGCGCTTTTTGTTCCGCGGTGTCTCTCTTGATGCGTTCCTCTAGGGTGTTAAAACCTTCCTCTATGTTTTGTAGAAGCCAGTATAAACCCTTTTGGATGGACTTACTGACTTTTTTTCCCCCAGCCCATGGTGGCTGAGCAAGGTTCAGTTTGGGCCGGACACTTGGACTCACCGACCATCTTCTCCAGAGATAAGCAGTGGAGGAGATCTGCTACTGGCAGAGCTTCTTCTCTGTCCTGCTTATTTGCCAGGACCAACATGGGGTTTCCTGTGAGCTCGGGGCTCTTTAAAACTTCTCTCCTGGCTTCCTTGGTTTCTTCCATTCTTGAAACATCACTAGAATCCACGACAAAGATGCCCCCCTAGCACTCAGCATAGTATTTCCTCCAGAGAGTTGGCATTTCTTTTGATTTAGGGGGTGGAAAGATGGTGATTTCCAAGTGTCCCTTTGGCACGTGGATCTGGGAAAAGCCACCTGTTGGAGGCACATCTTTAGTCGACTTGCCTTGAATTGTGTGGACCACAGCAGTCTTGCCAGCACGATCCAGGCCCAGCATCACCAGCGTCACCTTCCTGGCAGGTTCCTGCCGCTGCCTGAACAGGCCGCAGCCGCCGGCCGTTAGGCTGAACATCCCCCTTTGCCGGCCTCGGTGGCTCTGGAGGGCTGGGGAGACGGCGTGGCCGGTCGAGAACAGCCAAAGGCGGCCGGGAGAGAGAGCGCAGGAGCCCAGGCGTTGTCTGGCCACCGGAGGTGCGACGTGAGGCTCCGCTCGGCTCGGCTCCGCTCCGCTCGGCTCGGCTCGGCTCGGCCCTGCTCGGCTCGGCTCGGCTCCGCTCGGCTCGGCTCCGTTCGGCTCCGCTCGGCAGCCCCGCACAGCGCGTCCTCGCCACAGCGTCTGCCAACGGACCCGCCGTTGCCCCGGGCGACGGGACGCGGCTGCCACACGCGGCCGCCCGCGGGCACCTGAAGGGGGCGGGGCGAACGAGGGCAACAGGCGAGGAATTGTGACAAAATCTTTCTGCCACTTGACCTCCTTGAGATTTTTCAAGCAGTTCCGTTACCCTATACGCACGAGGCAATTTAGTGGGGGCTGTGAACTGAGGCGAGGAGCCTCCTCCTTCGGGAAAGGCTGGAAACGACTGGATTTCTGCCCTTGGAGACGTTCCTAGCCATCCTGGGCAGCCAGAGGGGGCCCCAGGAAGGACTGTCATCTCCATCTGGCAGACTGAGCTCCCCACACTGCTGCTTCTTCCTGAAAACAGGGAGGACTAGAAAACATCAGGCTACTCGGGCCGAAACAAAGCATTTACAGCCCAGCAAGTGCTCTTGACTCCATGAAGAGCTCTGCTGGTGTTTGCAGGGGGAACAGGAGTTGTTTCCAACTGGCGATTCAGCCCAGCTCCTCCTTTAACGCAGCGGTTCTTTGCCTAATTTTGCCGCCGAGTCATTGAGCACAGGCAAGACAGTGTCACAGAAAACGAGGATTTGCTGTCATCTGGTGGTAACGTTTATTTTAGCAACGGCTTGTGAGCTGCAAGAATGCAGTTTTAGGTTTCTCCTAGGAAATGGTATGCCGCATTTTGGCTTTATGCTCTTTCCAGGTCGTAGGGGATTGATGAAGACTAAAAATTCTGTATCCCTTTACTGATGGTTTGCTCGAAAATCCTAGTGACATTTTCTTCCTGCCAAAAGCTTTCCTCTTCCTTCTAAAACTACGAGCATTCTGACTTCATTTGTTTCACACAGGGCTTTGCTGACATCATTGCGAGATTGAATGATGGCATCAAAGGTGCCTGAAGTCTAAGCTGGAGCTTTCCACCGCCACCACCATAGGAAGAGGGATAACTTTGTTATAGTTACTGTTAACAGTGTTATTGTATAATAGAGTTATAATATGGTGATTGTATAATGTTGTTACAGTTAGATTGTTATGGTTATTTTTGTGTCCTCCACAGGTATTCTTGGTGCTACAAGTTGGAGAGTGACACATGAATTCTTGAGGCATCCTTCACATCTGTAACATACCATGCGTGGGGTCCTGAGGTACAGCTCCTGCTGCTCGGTTTAGCTCGGTAGCTATCAGTAAAGCTGCATCAACGTATACTCTTTGAAGACCTGTCAAACAAACCACCCCTGCTTTGCATCGTTTAAAGGCAGTTACACCGAGGGCTTTTAGACGGCAGGTACTCTGGAGGGAAGTCTCCAATCGTGCATCAGAGAACCAGGAAAAACATGAATGTTAAACCTGGGATGCTGCCTTCTGCTCAAGGTTTGGCAGGCGGGAAAGGACGCCCACAGCACTGCTGGGAAAGGGTGGGAGAGATGAGAAATGAGGCTATGCCATTAGACACCCCTGTGAAGAGAGAACACTGAGAAAAAGTGATGTGGGGGTCCACCAAGACCCACTTCCACGTTTCTGCGAACCTCTTTTTAAATATCTGTGTCAGAGCAATGTGCATGAGAAAGGAGAAAGTTAAACCGTCTGATGTTTTCAAGTGTGTGTCCAGCCCCTTCCACTTGACTAGGGTCTTAGGAAGGCAAATGAAAGGCAGGCTTCTAAACTCAAGATCGCCCCAGAACAATTACTTTTCTTTAAGGCAGGGACAGCTTCAACACTGGAAAAAAGCTAAAAATAAAGGTCCAGAAATCCCAGAAACCCACCAGTTTTGCCAGGTGTTTGCTGGTTAATCGTGTGGCCATGGGAGAGGCTGGAAGGGAAGGGGTGTCCTTGACACTGATTCAGGGTAAAACCTGACAGGCAAAGGCCAACGAGGGCGAGTCAAACCAGCACCCTCAGGAAAAGCGGCAGGTAGAAAGAGCCCACCACTTCTGTGCAAGGGCAGCCTGCTGGGAAAAAGAGCCTGTGATTCCAGAGTACAGGGTGCAAGCAGCACGTTACTTCTCTAACAGCGTTGTGGTCTCAATACGACAGACTTTACAAGCCACTTCCACAACGGATTTCCTTCCTGCAGCAGTAGGTTCCAGACAGCCCAGGTGTGGACTGCAGGTAGAAATAGCTGCACTGACTCCAGGTCTTTGGTGATCTTAAGGAAACGCCCTACTGAACACCTGCAAGTGACCCTTTAGTTTAGCTACCTTGGTATTGCAGCTGCCAAGTACGACTACGCTCATTTCCCACAGTGCTTCAGGGTTTTGTTCCGCTTACACTTTCACAGAATCTAAGGAAGAAAATCTGAGGTTACGCTGGATTTAGCCGGGGCCAGGTGAAAGGCCAGGCAAGACCAGGAGAAGACACACCAAAACTGCAGGGCTGGTTTGTCTGACTGCAAGTGCCTGAAGACAGACATCCAAACGGCTGCCCCTAATTAAGCACCCTTCCGGGCTTGCAGGTCGTGAGAACTGAGAGCGAACTTCTCAGCGATGAGCCAGAGGAAACGGTCGGTTACAGAAGGGAAAAAGAACTCACACTTTTCCTGTGGACAGACCCTCACAGAGCAGACCTTAAGGCAGAGCAGACAATGCCCACAGAGGGAGGCGCTGCTCGACCACTTGCCACACTGCGGGTGGCACCTGCAGCTGCCTGGGGTTCTGAGCTGCAAACCAGGCTCAGGTGCAGGTGTCTTGAGGCATCTTGAATGACACCTTTGACTCACTCTGTCTTTTCTATTTATTTATTTATTTTAAAAATTTCCCTGGATCTTAAAGCCAGTGGCTCTTTCTGGATTGTTTTCATCAGTTTAAAGTACTGCTTTTACGTCTACCTAACCTCATTGGCGGCCAAGGAAACGATCAGAGCCACGTGAATTTGGAGAGGTTGCCTAGCAGACGCTGTATATTGCTGCAAGAAATTCTTCTTCTCTTCGCCAGGTGTAGTCAGAAGATAAAATAAGTTGCCTGGCAGAATCAATCTGTCAGCTGAAAAATTACCTGCCCGGCGTCATGAGAGAGAAGGGAACTCTTAAACTCTCAAGTGCTGTGTCCAGTCCTGTTCCCTCCAAATGGCAGGGCCAGAAACAGCAGGCAGTGATGTCAATGTCTTTTTCAGCGGGTGTAAAAAACAATGTAAATCTTTAAGGAGCTATGCAAAGTGATCACAACCACGACACTGACACTTGCTAAGAAATTGCTGGAATTCTACCTGTGAGCCTGTCTTAAAATAGGGCTTTTTAATCCCTACTTCTCAAAGTGCTCTCTAAAAGGCCAGTGAATTTTGTTGGTGAACCGACGAGTTAAATGTTTTGTGACTTCCCCAAAAACTCGGAAAGAAAACTGGTATTAAAACCCTTTTTTTATTCTTTTCCCCATATTCCAAGGAGCTGTTTTTCCATGCTGCTTTCTTCCTCCGTTTTTGTTGTATTCTTGAGTAGCTTTAGTCTCGCGTCTTTGTCAGAGACACTGTGAGTTAGAGCAGGGGTGATGACGGTTTGCTTTTCCTACCTCGATATATTGCTGTAGAAGCTGGTACATATAAGATGAGGAATTCTTCTACCAAACTACCATTATGTCGAGTGTGTATCTTCCTTCAGGTGTGTTTATTGTCAGAAGGGTGTCAGGGGAACAGTACCTGCTCTGTGTTTTTAAGCTTTGCATATGCTTTGACTTAATGTTCAAAGTCCTGGGCTTTTTAAATGGGTGGACAGTAGATCTGTACTATCAGTTCAGTCTCTGCTTCATGTACCAATCTGTTACACAGCAAGAAAACCAGCATTTTCGTCTCTTACCTTTAATCACTAGCATTCCTGGGGCTAGGAGATAGGTATCCAGGATATATTTGAGAATGTATTTTTCACTTCTGTATTATCACTGCCCAGTTTCCAGGATCAAATCATTGTACCTCAGCTGAGATTTGCATTTTACTCAGTAATTCCACCACTGAAAAGGATGAACATGCATGGAGAATGTGCTAGCTTGGAAGGTGTGGCCTGTAGGCCATGAAATAACTTGCCTGACAGGATTCTGCAGTGCACAAGTGGGTGATCACATGGGAGAGGCCATTCAGTTGGCAGTATCTGTAAGGTATATTTTGTCATGGTTATACAACATGATGGCATCTGAGCATTACAGCCTGCAGGGCCTAGTCTTGTGTCACTGTCACTGAAGGTGGTGGGGAGTACCTATTTCTCATACCTCTGGAAATCAGACCTGGAATCTGCAGGCCTCTGGCAGTAGGACCCATTTGTGGGTTCTGTTTTATTCTTTGCATATCATATGCCAGAATGGCAATCATATGGACAAGGTTTACACTCTTAGCTTGTGACACAACAGGTAAATAGCTATAAATGGAAGTGTAAGGCTTCCACAGTGCGTATGGAGTAAGCTCCTGCTAAACCAGGTGTTGACAACACAGTGCTTACTTGGCAGTACAAACAGCTGAAGCAGAATATATCTATCTCCACCATGCAGTCTGGCAAGACTGTGGTGACTGCACACTTCATTTTACATGAAGTAAGATAAATTAACTAACTTAGTTGCAGTTAGAAAAAGTATATGACTCTCGACAGTGGGCAAAACTAAGGGTATGAAGCACCCTTCCATATTCAGCACTTCCACACAGACCTTGTGTTGGACTCAGGGAATCTGTCATTTCCTGAGCAGGAATTTAGTCCGTTAGTTACAAAGTGTTAATATCTGAAAATGTTACTATTTTAGATGGCTTAAATATACTTGCAGATTTTGTAAGAACTCGCAGGGGATTCACATCAGACATCTTTGTTATTTTGGGATTGTGTCTCTGCTACATTAATTCTGGACGTTAACCACATAGAAGAGTATTTACAGGGCAGCAGGAGGGAATCGTACTGCAGTGTCCTCTCCAACTGCCTTCTTCTCCCATGACAGGCGAGACCACTAGATTGTGTAGCTCTTTCCTGTCCATAGCCTTTCCCTTCCTCATCCCCATCATAGCCCTTTCCACCCTTGAATCATGTTACTTCCCCATCTGTACTTAATTAAATGACAGCAACAAACATTGCATGTGCTGATGGTTCATCATTCTATCCTGAACTTTCTGGTATTAATTTACTTTTAATTCCCATACAGAAAAAAAAATAATCTCACATCTGTATATAAATCCAAACATGAACCCAAGTAAAAAATACAGACTTTCTTCCCAGAAGATGCCCTCTGCAGATGTCCTAACTCCTAATATTCGTGGCTACCGTGTGCCCAAAGAATTGTACAAATTTTACAGCTTATTTGAATGATCAGATCTAGCAGCTGTTCAACAAGGGTTACTGAACAATACTGGGAAAAACTTGAACCATATATTACTTACAGCCTTTGCATCAATGCAGCATTTATTCCACCCCTTGTTCCCTCCGATGCCAACCCAGAGAGGCTGCCTAAGGAGAAGCTGTAATTTGTGCAGTATATCCACTATATCCTGGATTTCAGACTTTCAGCAAAAGCTGTTGCACAGCAGTGCCTGTTTTGGTCTCCACAAGCCATTTAGCAGAACCTAGCATGTGGAGGAAGGCTTTAACACATCTGTAATGGCTTGCCTTAATCTACAAAGGAGTGCATAACAAGTGACGAATCTAAGCAAGCTGTGTAAATAAGTAGGATGGTGCTCTTGCTAGTGAGGTGACCTACTCAGAGGAGAAGCATTGCATACCTCCTTGCAGAACTGGAGAGAGGGCTTACTCCGACTCCCAGGAATTACATTTTGTTTCCTCTCCTGTGCTGGTGAGGCACATTCCAAGCTGCTGTTAAGGCGATAGGACAATTACAGTGTCAGTTGCTTCCACCGCTTATTCCAGTCCTGGCAGTGGGAAGAGGCTAGACCAGCAACAGGACAAACTGTGGCAGGACTAGAGCTGGGGGAAAGGCTCTTGGGTCCATGTCCAGGTTCTGCTTCTTTCCCACGTTGTCAAGAGCCATCACATGATGGATCTGCTGTTCATACCCGTCTGTAACACCTTATGGCCTAGCATTCCATGTGCTTACCTAGAGTATTTCTATGGAATTACTTGCTGAAAACAAGAATGATGGGACTGGTCTGTCAGAAACACTGGAAAATGAAAAATTGCTAGTGATTCTAAGATATCCAAGGCACTAACTTGTGTAGGCATATTGTTAGAGTTTTGAAATGGTTATTTCTGTTGATTTTCTCTGCCATGCACCAAACTATTTGAATAAACTTTCTGCAACTGAGTCTTTGGGCACTTTGGGGAATGCCCTTTTTACAAAGGCTGCTTTTTTTTATTAGGTCAATGATCGGTGGTCTTCCTCCCTTCATCAGTTCCTTCCTTCCTTCCTTGTTACTTGATGCATAGTAACAGGCAACATTATACACAACATTACGAGTTGCTGACATAGTAAATCAGTTGTCAATTATAAGAAATACGTTTTCAGGGAATTTTTCCTGTTTTGGGTCTATAAATCAATTTGCATGTAAGTTTGCGTGAATATGTTCCTTAGAACAATTGCTCTGTTTCACAGCAATTAGAGACTTACAGCTGTAGCAAAATATAGTCTTTTCTGGTGATTAACTATAATTTCCAGAAAACAACCTCACTGAGTTGTGGTAACCACCAGATCATAAATACAACCTCTCAATAAAGCTCTGCAGCTAATTTTCCTATAAGAGTACAAAACAGACTTTCTCTGTCTTTTCTACACATTATAGCACGGCCTACATTAAAAAGCTTTCATTTGTGAACTGAAAGACAAGACAGAGCAAGTCAGTCAAAATGTCTAAAAAGAAATCCAGTTTTACTGTCTCTTTTTTAACTCCTAAGTAATTTACATTTTGAAACAAAGTCAAAGAAAACCAAGTATTCACAAGTAGGAAATGCCTCAGTTGGAAGCACTGTGTTTTAAAACTACTTTTGCTTTTATTAGCAAACCAATATATTCACTGAAATTAGCCATTTTCTTTGGATGGTATTGGCTTTGATAAACCAACATTTTATTTTTAGAACTTTCCTGCAAAATGATTTTTTCAATAGCTCAGCTTAACAACCAGGTTATCTTATAATACCACTAACATTCTTCAAGTGACACCTACACTATAAGAGTAATTGGAAAATCCCGTTCAGGGGCAGACTGAGAATTTGAACTGCAAAACATGGCGCCATGAGGAATGGCTGAATTAACTTTTGGTACACGTTTCTATCGCAAACACATATTGCATGACAAAACTGCAAAAATATGTTTCCTTCTAAAACTTGGTTATTATACTAGCGCTGAGTTGTGAACGTAGTGAAACTGAAGGAGCAAAACTTGCTTAATTAACGGTGCTGGTACAGTTCTGCTGCAACATTTGCAAGCTGATATGAAAGTAAGCTTCAGGTCCCCAGCAATTTCTTGTATATTAGCAACAAATCAGAGCTGGGCTGGGCTTCCATAATCTACCTTTAAGAAGATCCATTAGTACTTCTGCCATCTTGTAGAGGGGGCACTTCGGGTCACCAGGTCAACTGAATCAGAAGTAATTGTGTGGCTATAGAGGGCTTCTGTTGCTGTGAGACAGATTTCTTTCCTTGGAGTCGATGCAGTCAACAACCCAATGCCCAGCTCAGTGCGTGAAAAAATTGGACCTAAAAGGACACAGAAAGGCAACGCTGGTAAAAAAAAAAGCGAAGGAAATGCAAAAATTATGGCTCCTAAAGTAATTAACATTGCCTTGGCCAATTGCACAAGACACATGAGTTATGGCAAACATCTGCAGGCTCAGGAATTAAAAAGAATCAAAGTTAAGGGTTGAAAATGTTTCTGAACTAGATAGCCTATGTCAAGCCAAGCTTGCAAAACTGGCAGTCAGAAAGCTAATTGTTTTACTTGGAAAAGGAACAAAATTAACATGTATCCTATCACTCCATTAAGTTGTTTTTTATTTTAACAACCTTTTACAAACTAACAACACACTATGGTAATACTAAGAATATATTTAGCTGTTGTTTTCCAAGAAGGCATTCCAGGCTTTTAGTATCATCCCATATTAATGATTATTCCTGTGTTGAAGATACATGGCAGTAATCACTTAACGCACTGGTCATTTACAGAGACCTCCGCTTCTCAGTGAAATCTGCCCAGAGCAGAACTGCTTGTGAGACTTGCACTGCTATAAAAGAGAATTTGAAGAACTTCCCCATGTAAAAATGTGTCAACGTAATGCTAACCCAGATACTGGAAAACTGAAGCATTTAGTAAAAAAAGCAAAAAAATAGTTCCATTTCTTCAACTTTTGTACCAGAATGTTCAGGCTCTCTACATTTAACTTTTTCACACATTCCACTACTACAGTGAAGGTTGGCTTTTTAATTTTTTTAAACAAAACCTGAGCTTCTGATGAAATAGGATGTTTTTGGGAACCTGAGCTTTGCAAAGTATTACAGGAATCACAGTAAAAGAAGGGTTACAGAAACTCCTGCTTGGAATGATCTCAAGCAGAGCCTGAGCTTGAGCTGAAAAATTTACAGGGCTCTTTACAACCCATTACACTCCTAGTGGAGCCACTGTCAAGATGATTCTGGGAATGTCAGTGTTCGCAGAGTTTTGAAAACTGATTCAAACTGATGTATTTTCTTCCAAATGCTGAACACATTTCCCCTATCCATATGAAAAATGCAGTCAATTGTTTCGAAGACTATTGCTTTGCTTCTTACTTGGGACATCTGTTTTCCTTTAGTTGGCATTGGGAACTTATCATCTGTTCTTTCTAATGCTTTCAACCTTTGTTGCTGTTTCCTTGTTGGACACATGCTGTGGTTACCTGATTCCATTTCAGCTTTCCCTAACGCAGACTATGTCGAGGCCTCATTACCAGCAGTGCCCAAAAAAGGTGTAACAACCTCATCTAAACGAAATATAAACAACCTTGGTGACAGTAGGGATGTGAGAACTGGCATTTCCATATTACAGAATTTTTCCTTTTGCTATTTAAAATGCATTTTGAATCAGCACAGGAAGCCACAACTGTGACTACAGACTAGGAGGTTTAACAAAAGAGAATGAAGAGGTTACTGATTCTCTGTACCTGTTTTGGCCAGAGTCTATGGCCCAGCGTATGGGTATTCCTTTGACAGAGCTAGGATTCTTGTTTCTGCTTCAGTGGTACATAAACTAAGCTATATTTTATTGAAACTGAGCTGTTGGGCCTTGCCCACTGTAGCATGTATAGTTTTCTACTGTGAAGATCACTGCCAAAGGGATGGGCGAGTAGCAGACAATGGTATCTTAAGATGAGCTGGTCATAAACCCTAAGTTTCAGTCTATCTGCTATGAACCACTGAAAAGTCTTTCAGAGACAAGGCTCCAAACCATGACTGAGTTCCTCTGGTTACCATTCTCCAGGTGACTCTCAGTGGTTCTTAACGAGCTCTCAGCCTATGTAACAGACAAAAGCACTTCACCCCACGTTTACCTGGCCACCTCATGTCATGCAGCTTAACGCCTGGTCTGGTTGAGCCGTGATGCTCCGTCATGCTTCTGAGCAGTTCGTGAGCAGGCTCCCACGTAAAGCCCTGAAGAATGTCTTACAAAATTACTGTTGCCTGCTCAGGTGCAGGTCCACACCAGGGATTTCTTAAGTAGAAGAATGCCATCTAGGTTAAATGACTCTTTTTTCCAGCTCTCCAGCCAACAGTTGTCCCTGCAAAACGTTGTTGCGTGGGCCCAGTGTGAAACGAGCATTGGGATGGAAAATTTCAGCTGATGCTTGACAGTCATAGGCATCTGTAAACACAGCCTCGAGGGCTGGAAATGTCGGGCTTCTTCGCAACTGCCAGTGCAAATGCCACCTCCGCATTTAATTTAAGCAGAATGAACACGTACGTCAGGGAACGCAGCCTCACCGCACCCGTATGAAACACCTTATGGTTACAGAGGGTTGCGCGGCCTTGCAGGGCGTAAGGCTGGAAAGAAACCAGCGCCATCAGTTATCCTACAATCGGACCAGACTCTCCCTGCAGTGCTTGGCTCCTGCTGTGAAAGGAACAAATCAGAATCCCTCTGTAAGCTTGCTTACTATGAAAAAAACTTGCTTTCAAGCCATACAGTTAAAAAAAACATCGATTCCCCTCGCTTAAGGTTCAGTAGTGGAATAACTTGTTCATTCCTTGGTTGCCTGTTCTCCCGTCTTCTCGCCTGCACAGCGGGACAGTACCAGCTCCCGGCCTTGCTCCGGCCAGGGGACCGATTCCCTGGCCCCTCGTTCAGCCGGGAGCCGCTTCCGCAGGGCAGGGACCGCCGGCGCGTTTCACCGGCTCCCGGGGGCCGGCGGCTGCCCTTCAAGAGGGAGGCAGCCGGCGGGGCTCGGCAGGGCCGGCTCCAGCGCTGACAGGGCGTGATCCCCCCGAGCAAGTGTGCGCCGCTGGCTCGCCCTCCGCCCCCTGCCTCCGGTTACATCCCTGGCAGCAGACGGCCATTCTCAGCCTCGCCTGCCGAGCTGATTTTTGGCCGGGGCCACCGCACGCTGCTGGCAGCGGACCGGCGAGCCCCGGCGTGGGATCCCCGGCCGGGGGGGAAGGAAGGGGCGGCGCGCACCCCGCGCCCGCCCCGCTTCCCCCGCGGCGCCCCGGCTCCCGCCGGCGAGCCCTGAGCCAGCCCGCCTGCGGCCCCGCGGGGGGCCGGCCGTCAGGGAGCCCGACCCCGCGGCAGGGAAACGCCTCTCCGCTCGCCGTCGGCGGCCAGACGGCCTGAGCGAGGGGCCGCCGCGGCCGGGCGGCAGCGGGGTGCCGCCATGGAGAGGACCCCCATCCCGGTGCTGACGGTGCAGACGGCGCCCTTCGAGGACCAGCGGCCGACGGGCGGCGGGGGGCTGCGGCGGCCCACGGGGCTCTTCGAGAGCCGGCGCAACTACCTGCCCAACTTCGTGCAGAGCCTCCTCTCCTCCGTCGACCTCCGCGACCGCCAGGGCTGCACCATGGTGGTGGGCAGCGACGGCAGGTACTTCAGCAAGGCGGCCATCGAGATCGTCGTCCAGATGGCGGCGGCCAACGGGGTAAGCGGGCCCCCCTCTCCCTCCTCGACCTCCCGCTCACCGCCCCCCAGGCGCCGGACGCCCCCCTTGAACCCCTGCCGCGCCGCGGAGGCTCAGCGCCCTGCCCGCGCCTGCGGTGGGGTGCGCGGAGCAGCCCCCCGGGAGCGGGGGGGCCACGTTTTAGTGTCCAGCCTGTGCAGCGATGAGTGGACCGGTGAAAGTAAGCCGGACTTGGCGTCCGGCTGTGCCTCCGCTGCCCCGTCAGCCCGGTGCCTGCTCTCCCTGTCCTGGCTGGTTGCATCCCCGTAGAACGGGGGTGCAGGGGGCTGCTGGCAGTGCCGTGCTGGTTCCCACCTCCCTGTACACGGAGGCAGGAATGGGAGCTGAAAAACACGGTTGGCCGCGGGACAAAACGTAGCAGAAGTGAAAATAAGCGTGTGAGAATCAGGCGTGTATCTACGGCTCAAGATATTTTAAAAATATTCAAGGAAAATGGTGTTATTGAAGCGAGATGCATCATTAGCTGCATCCTGAAATAATCGTTCTTCTCTGTGGTTCCCTTGGAACAAATTGTGAAAGGCAAGGAGACCACGGTGGCAGACACCTCTGTGATCAGATGGGTTACAGCTCTTCTGGCGTGGTTTTGGGAATACGTGCACGTTGTTGTGTTGGGGTGTAGGTACAGAAAGCTGGAAGTACCAGCTGATGGTGGGCTTGAAGCTTCTACCTCAAAGCCGAGTTGAAGCTGCTGTCTGGCATTTGTGGTGGCTAAATTGATTCACCAGATCTGCAAGAGATGTGATACAATTTTTCATATATATATATATATATATATATATATTTAGTGAATTTACTTTTTCTTAATTTTTTTTTCAAAAGCTCCATTTTTTACATGCGGTCCCATTTTATAACCAGGAGGTCTTTCAGCTTTGAAATGAATGTCCGTGTATGCCTCAGTTTCCCCTGCCGATTTATTGTCGCATACAAGCTGTATGGATTAGCCAGCCTGGTATAAATAACGAGTATTTTAGATCTGTTTCTAAAGGGCGTTCTCAGCACGCTGACACTGTCAAGCAGGCACTGAGTGATAGAGAGACCGGCTCTGTTACGCACTGACTAGCGTTTGCGAACTCACCGTCCACTCATGGAGGAGGCCAGGGCTTATGTGGTTCTGGGTGTGAGGAGGGCTGGGGGTTGTGACGCAGTTGAAACTGGGGACGCTGGCAAGGCTAAGGCAGTGGCGTTTCATCCGCAGCATTGGGCAGCGAGGGTACAAGGAGCGAGCGCAGAGCAGCGGGAGCGGGGTTGTGTGTGGGAAGAAGGCAGGATAGGGCCGGAGGAGAGGTGCTCCCTAGCCGCCTTCCCCCATGCAGCTCAGTGGAGAAGCCTTGCTGCTGGAATTGTACCTGTTGACCGGGCGGGATAAAGTGCAGCAACAGCTAAAGCAAGCACCAAGCAGCAAGAGCTGCCTGCCCTTGCACGCTGGCAGGAGCTACGGGGTGGGTTACAGCCAGAAGGTGACCACAAGGCCTGAGGTGCCGAGGAACACAAGAAGTTTAGAAGCCCAGGGGCTTGTCAGCCAGGTTATTGTGTATTCAGGACTCCTTCCCGAGTAATTTTCCCTGTCAGCTTGGATCCTTCCTGCTGTTTCTGTCACATTTCCCCACTTTGCTCTGTTTGCCCTGAAGATCAGGGCTTTTTGACTTCAGGAGATTTCCAGTTTAACATGTTTCTGGGACCTGGCTGTAGGAGTGCTTCCGCTTTCTTAAGTTACTGCAGGGTTCTTGGAAACACCGTTTCTCCTTAGTGTTTTCTGAAGCCAGAAAACAAGCTTTTCTGCTCACAGTTCCCACAAATATCTGAATTCAAGCATGATACTCTTACTAATGACACAGTGCTCACAAATTCAACAGGCCAGCTGTCAGGGAGCTACTAATAGTGAAAAGGTCCCATTTTCCATGTGCTCCATCCCCTCTCTACCATCCTCACTCTGCCCACCCTCATCCCCATTTCTCAAGCACGCTGTAAATGCCTCACATTTACTTAGTGAATACTGTTTGTGGGTTTTTTTTAATTATTTTTTGTCTGTTAGAATACATCTGCTGGGAAAATATCTAAACCTCCCCAAAGGCATTGTTTAGTGCTGAGCTATGTAAGTAGGGGGAGAGAAAGGGGATACTCATGAGGGCAAAGGTCTCTCCCTTTGAGTGAGTTTATTGTGATTAAAAGGGCTGTAGCCAGTATCACAAGGAAAGAAGTGAGCAGGATGGGATGAAATGTGTAGAAATCTTGAAATTACATTCAAAACTTAAGTCACCTCGGAGTGCCAGGGAAGGGATACTCATGTAATGCTGATAAACTGGACTTGAATCTCCTTCCTGGAAGACACATACCAAGTGTTATGGTTAATTGTGCTTACTGAGTACAAAAATAAAAGGGATTTTCTCTTATCAACTGTAAATGTATTGCCCTTTCGAGTTGCTAGGTTCCTCTTGTTCTAATTTGGTGACTCACCCCACATTCCCGCTGTGTTACCAGCCTAGCACAGTTGGCATAGGCCCCAGTACAAGGAATGAGATGAGGCCCCCCTGCCCGGTCAGCTGCTGGTGCTTGCCCTGCTGCCTTCTCGTCCTCAGTCCCTCTGGCTCATGCCCTCCAGCTTGGGTTTGCAGGTGCACACCCCCAGCTATAGCCTGCGTAGGCTTCCACTGGTGGCAGCAGCCACAGGCTGGTCCATGCTGTGCAGCCGTCATCCGCATGTGCTCCACCAAACCTTTCTGCTCAGAGCTGAAGGTGGCTAACCAGGGTTACCCTTCTATGGGTCACACAGCTGGGGATGTAGCAAGCACCTTTGGGTAAGGGGCTGCCTGTCATGAGAGGGCAGGGGAGTGCGAGGAAAGCCAGACAGAGGTCCCGTACCATTCTGGGTTGCAATAAGCAGTTTTGCAACGTGGGGTTGTAGGAGACTGTCTGAGGCTCTGCTTCCCTTTTCACCAGTGTCCTGTCACAAGTAGTGTCCTTGAGCCTTAAGGTCAGGCAGAACTGAGGTAGAAGGCTCAACCGTTTGTAATACAGTTCCACTACAGATTAAATGCAGGTATTCCATTAGACCCATCAGCTGGATGTGGGGTCTCATTTTTGACGCAAAGTTCAGGATAGGTTGAAATGAGAAGCTGCTGTGTGTGAGTCTTGGTGGCAGATCAGAAGCTGATGATGGTCATACTCTGAATATGGAAAGTCATCGCAACAGCCTAGAGAGGTCATGGAGTATTGCTAGTAACTAAGTATTGCTGTAGAAGTTTGAGATGACAGAGTTTTCCAGTTGTTTTCTTTATAATTCCATGTTGTTTTCTTTATAATTCCATGTTGTTTTCTTTATAATTCCATGTTGTTTTCTTTATAATTCCATGTTGTTTTTATTTTCCATGGTCTTCCATGCAAACCTTGCCCTCCCTCGCTGGACCAGTATCACTGATATGTTTGCTTCTACGTTGAGTGTGGTGCTCAGTCATCTTTACGATACTGTAGTGAAAGATAGGAAGGCACAACCCCGTGCTGTCCAGGATGTTATCCGTTTGCTTCATGTTCTTTCAAGTTTAATTGACTCAGGCATGTGGGAGATTACTGGGAAAAAATAATAAAAAAAAGCATTAAGTGACTCCATGATAATCAAGTGAATCGTCTGAAAATGCACAGCTGCGAGTGGTAATAATGCATAAAAATGTTCTTGTAAAGTACTTTCTAGGGTGACTGTTCTTTCAGCCGTAACAGTTTGCTGAGGATCATGGTCTTTGTTTCTGCTGTTGCTACTAAAAGCAGAGGAACAAAATAGAACGTGGCGTAGGGGCACAGTATTAGAAGAGACATCGCATGCCTGTGATCTGGTAGACATGCAAGGTTTTGAATTCCGAAGATAATCTTTCCATGCTATGAAACTTTCCAAGATTTACAGAAGGATATTTCTGGAACTTTAATTGTGGGTCATTATTGGGTTACTCTTTCAGCCCAAATTGCAGGAAGTCTGTAGATCTGAGTGTTCATTAGTTAAAATCAATTAAATGTCAGTTTACTATTTAGTTTAGAGACAAAATGAACAGCTTCTGGGCCAAGAGAGGATGAGGTTGTGCGTTCTTGCCTCCAAAATGAAGAGAGCTGAGGAAGATGGGTAGCAAATGTACACTTCTATGGTCTGCACTGGCCTCAGGGAATTGTGTAAACGCACTGAAGACCTTCACTTAAGGTCACTCTTGTTGCAATAGTCACTGCAAAAATCTCTTTGCTGTAGTCACTGCAAATAAAGTATCTGTATCATTCATGCAATTCCACTTTCAACATACTTGATTTAGAATACTAAATATTGCCATATTTCTGTAGTATAGAAATTACTATAATAAATATTTCTGAGTAGTGTAGAAGTAATGGCATTGTGACAAATGCTGAAGGCAAAACAATTTGATCCTGTTTGTATTAATATTGGGCATCCAGAAAAATGGGAAAACTGCTTTGTGCAACATGTACTGAAGAGGAAAAACGAAAATACGGTAAAGGGGTAGTGCCAGGTAATTTGTGCATTCTGAATAATCTTGAGTATTCTACATACTTTAAAAAAACCCAGTTTTGGTGTGCATGAAGGCAGAAACCTAAACCTCTCTAGTTTAGATGTAGAAGTACAGAGAACATGTGCTTGTGATAATCATAGAATCATAGGATGGTTTGGGTTCCACCCCCCCTGCCATGGGCAGGGACACCTTCCACTAGACCAGGTTGCTCCAAGCCTCATCCAGCCTGCATGCAATTATAAATGCATTTATGCTTGAGTATCTCAAGATGGATTCAGTGTTACTGTTTTCAGGCATTTTGCAAAATGTAATTCCTGCCATCTTCATTTTGCTTACCCATACACAATACTGTTTTAAGAGCTGGCACCCATTTCTGACAGCTGGATTTGGAAGATTGACTCATTTAAAATTTATAGTTTAAAAAAGGGAGAAACAATATTCAAAACATCTTCAGTATTTATTTTTGTCATGATTTTCTTTTCATAGTAAAGCTACAGGAGTAGACGGTTGTATAGACTAGAAGAGGGTTTGTTAAAGTCTATTTCCCAATGTTCTGTGTTTTGTCTAATGCTTCAGTACAATTGTAGTTATGCTGTGATTTAATCACTACTGCCAACAGTCTTGCAAGCATGTTGTCCAAGAGCTGCTTCAAGAGCTGACTGAAAAGAAGCCATAAAAGGACACACTCAAATTCGGAACAATTTGAAAAAAATCGCTATTTCTCCTTCAAATTATTGACATGGCACGGGCATAAATAAAGCAGTAAACTGTGTGGCTAATGGAAAGTTTTCTTTGTTGAGCTTGCTTCTAAAAGTGTGTCAAAGCACATGCTAGAGCTCGTAGTGATTTCAGTGCCTCTCCTGATGGATGGAGTTTTACCCTACACGTTTTCTCAGTTAAAAGTGTGTCTCCCAGTTGTCAGCCCACAACAACTGAAAACACTTCTGCTGTTTGGTTTTGGTTTTTTTTTTTTTTTTTTTTTTAAAAGGGTCTTCCTTGAATTGCATTTCTGTGTCAACAAGTAGGTTTGTGTAGAAAGTATTTTTGTAGTAGTTTAATACTCAGAACAGTCAAATGACTAGAATGTAAATGTAGCATTTGGAGGTCTAAAAAGGTTTTAAAAGATGGGAAAAAATGACATAAATGTGGAGAAGTCTGATCAGTAAGATACCAGTTTTGTTCTGCAATCAGTGAACAACATTTCTTCAGCTGCCTTGCTTGGCGTGGAGCTAGGAGTGGAGGAAATACACCTTTACTGTTGTTCCTAAGGTCTGTAAATTATGGTAAATTAAGAGGTTTACAAATACACGTGCCTTAAATTACTGCTTAGTTTTACCTTTGGGGAGAAGCAAGAGTGGGAAGCCAGGAGGGACATAAAGTGATACTGAATCTCACAAGTAAATGCTGTCACAGTGCACAGGCATAGCATTTAATCTGTTCTTAAAGGAAAGCTGTGTTTACTGGTGTGTTGTGTTCATACATAATCAGGAGTATTTATGTTGTAGTCGGCATCAGGGAAGATGGTGTTGCTATTTATCATTCAGTCCTAGGTTAATGAAACTGTGTTATTAGGCTTAAATAGGAAATAAAATTGTTTGCTACCACTGAAGTGAGCAGAAGTGAGGTTCAGCTGTGTGTTGTATGTGTTAACTGTGTATACACGTCACTCTCACCAACTGACCGTGTCAGTGGAAGCGCTGCTTTAAAAAAAATCTGTTGAAACAAAAAATGTGGATGATGCTGATTTGCATTTTTTGTCCTGGAAAGGATACTTGTTTTTCCTGGAAAATATTTTCATTATAGTAGCAAAATGAGAAACCAAATTTTCTTTCTTCAACTTCGTCTTTTTTCATTTCCTTCCGAATTGTTCCAACCCGGGAAAAAAAAAAAAACCAAACAGTGAACAAAACATTTTCCTAATAGTAGCAAGAGCAAATGAACCTTGACGATCTTCTGTGTACTGTACTTACAATTTTGACGGCTTTCCTGTTTACTAGCAACAGTCCATAGACTTCAAAATTATCTGCAAAAAACTGGGAAAAGAGAGCCAGGTAGGCAAACAGTCATCCTATCATCAGATCATGAGGTGGAAATCTCAGTTAATAGAATGCATTGTTCTGCACATTTTTTAAAATATGAAAACAGATCTTGTAATTCTTAGTGAGAAACTGCTAACCACAGTTTGTGCTTTGTGAGGGTTAGCAAAGTATAACGTACGTTTACTTTAGAAGTTGATCATTTCAACATAGAAATCTGTTTTTTTTTATATTAAAATGGTTCACAAAACCAGGCTAAATAAATCACCTATTAGTCCTTGGCTTTTCTGCACTCATTTGGAACCCCACTTCTAAATAACCATTAAGGGCCTCACGCAAGTACTGGATGCAGAAGGTGATCATCTGTATGTGAAGGAACAGCTTGTTATCGGATGGAGGCAGGTAGTGACACCTGCTGTGCTGTTGCTTTGCCACACAGACATCAGAGCTGTCAAATCCTCCTCAAACTAGAGAAGGAAATCTGAGATTGAACTTCCAGCCTGCTTTTAGGTAGCGAGTGGGAAGAATGCAGTATTTTGCCTCGCCGTCCCTCTGCCCTCCCCTTCCTAACCTTTCCAAACTACTCAAGTGGTGGAGTGGTGGGTTTTTTTTTTTTAATTTTTGATTTTTTAAAGGGAGGATATTTAAAACCCCCAAACTTTGGCAATATCCATTTAAACCTCCATATGCACCTGCCTGAGTTTTCACCTGTGACAGTAACCTGCCTTTCTCCCTTCCTTTTTTTGTGTCTGCCTGTTTTCCAGGAACTGGAACTGTTTCATATTTCTTTGTAAATACATTTCTGGTTGGCTCCTAGATTATTTATGTTGAGCTGAAACTGTAGTATCTGTGTAGGGGATGAAGGAAAGGTTTTGAAATCAGGACCTTGCAGTGGAACTG
This sequence comes from Rhynochetos jubatus, assembly GCA_027574665.1. Taxonomy (NCBI): domain Eukaryota; kingdom Metazoa; phylum Chordata; class Aves; order Eurypygiformes; family Rhynochetidae; genus Rhynochetos; species Rhynochetos jubatus. The sequence continues at coordinate 67,048,668 of CM050690.1, read as the reverse complement.
CACATAATGCCAAAACCATTGAGTCAGTGTTTAATAACCCCACCTGAAAGCTTTTTTAACTTGAAGAATGGTGGGAACTTCCCCTGCCCAGCTGTGCCCTGGGAAACACACCCTCTTCATCTGGAATAGCCAAGGAGTCACTGGTGGCTGGAGAAGGAGCAGGACAGCCATGGGTAGCAGAGGGGTGATTCGAAGGTGACAGTGCTTAGTAGGTAGTGGTACTTGTGACTGCGCTGAAAGGCTGCTTCATGGCAGGCAGTTTGCTTGATGCTGTCTTTCATGCTAGTTCAAGCCCCAACCCTGCAAACTGTATCCACAGAGATAATATATTGATATAAATATAGTGATATTTATATATAGCTATATTTGAGAGGATTTGCTGTTTTGTGGGGATACCCAAAAAGGTTTGTGAGCTTTGCAGGTGACTGGCAGGGCTGTGCTTTTGCTTTACCATCAGTACACGGGCCACTGGGGTTCGATGTGCCGGCAGGATACAGTATTTTTCGTCAGCACTCTACGTTAGCATGCAGCCAACTGATGTACGTGTATTTCTCTGCAAAGGAAAAGGCTCTGTACGAGGACTTCCCAGTTCCTGTTATATACACAGAATCATAGAATGGTTTGGGTTGATGCATACCTGTATGTGTGTGTGTGTTTATTAATTTTCAAAAGCTTAGTACCATCCAGAGTACTTTGACTTCCTTTTCCACCTAGATCGGCAGATTGGTTATTGGACAGAATGGTATCTTATCCACACCTGCTGTTTCATGTATCATCCGGAAGATCAAAGCAGCTGGTGGAATTATTCTAACAGCTAGCCATAGTCCTGGGGGACCTGGAGGAGAGTTTGGAGTCAAGTTTGAGGTGGCCAATGGAGGTAGGTTTTTTTTAATAACACATTAAAACATTGCATCTTGGTGTGATTAAAATACGCTGACAAGGATAACGAGCTGACTTCATTTGTTTTCCATTTATTCTGTTAAAACTATGAAGAACATATGCTTTGCTTTTTTTAATTATTTTTTTTTTCCCCAGTAATAAGAGTGTATTTGTTTACATGGGTCTGTACAACAGGCGTTAAATGTTCACTGAAGTCCCTGTGGTAGCTGTAAGATTTCTATAAGCCAGAGGTTTGCCTTTTTTATAGCATTTTATGTAGTCTGCCAGATCATTGTAACAGTTCTGATCCTTTTATTAAGATGCCTATGAGGGAGCTGTGTTTTGCTCATATTTTGTGTTGTTTGTCTTGGCATTTACTTCAAAGCATGTAATGTTGGAAGTGCTATAAGCAGTGTAACTCATTGTCTTGTGTGGAAGAATGCACTTAAGTTTACCCAGGAAATAACTGCTCTTATCCAGGGAGAGGGTTGTGCCATTTTAACTATTTCACTGTTGAATAATGAGAACTTGAGAAGGATGTCTTTCTTCCTTGTCCCTTGTTCAACTGAAAAACGTGCGTGGCTAAACCAGCATGATTTTATAAACAGAATAAGCTTGAATCCCAGAGAGATTAAAGGGACAGTGTAAGGTCAGGCAGTGGGAAAGCCAGGGTCACAGCACGAACATGCCAGAGCCAAACCATTAGATGCGTTTGCACTCTATAAGAACACTGTGTACACCTAAAACCTGTTTGATGAAAGGGTAACAGTTGGTGTTACCCAATTCTTATTAGTGTACTTTGCCTTTTTAAAGAAAATTCAGCCAAGCTATTAAGCTTTAAATATGAAACACTCCACAAGCACAGGTCACAAGGATCAATTACTTATGATAATGAGCAGGGATGTAATGAAAAATAGTTGGTTTAAGTTGCAGCTGAGAAAATGTGGGTTAAGTATTAGGCAAGGCTTTTGAACTAAGAGAGTGGTTAGGCACCACGACAGGTTCCTAGGGAAGGCTGTTGTTCTCTGCATTCTTGCCTAGTATGCTTTTTAGGTCCAGGTCAGGCAGAAACACTTCGTTTCTGTAGCGGTAGCAGGGAAGGCAGGGTGACACTGGCATCTCCGTAGCTGGGAGTATCAATAGATAATACATCCATCTGTCAAGGATGATCTGAAGCTAATGAAACCTGTCCTCACCCCTAGGATGGGTTTGGATTAGATGAATAAGAAGTGATTTTCTAAGCCAAATGAAGAGTTAAGCAACTGTTACTTACTGTATTGCCTTGGACCATCTGGTACATGGCATCCGAGATGAAACACAGTTTATGTGGCAAAGCTGCACTGAATACACCAGCGCTGCTAGAGTATTTCTTTAGCCCCCTTCTTTAGCACTGAAAAGAAGGGGGCTTTGGGTTAGGAGAGAGACCATGTAAAAGAGACTAAAGGATGTAATTTTTCAGAGTGGAAGTGTGGCTTTAATATAAGCAGTGATGAGTCAGATAAGTCAGACTTTTGTTGTAACTCAGAATCAGCTCTTGCACTACATATGGCATAGCTCATCTGGTAATTTTTGCATCAAGCCTGCAACTTTTATTTTATTGAGAGTAAGTCTTTAAAAATAGAGCCAATCTTCAGAATTTGGCTATAGAAGTAATGCACAAGTAAGATGTGATTTCTGTTTCTGAATGACATAGCTGTTCCAGGTCATAATTGCTTGTTAAGCAATTAAGGTATTTTGAATTCTGCCAAAGATACGTTTCACTAAGTCACTGGAGGAAAACTGCAGAACATCACTGTCAAACTGGTAAGACTGGTAAAAATGATAATTATGTCTAATGAAATAATGTGAAACACAAAGCTGACTCACCTTCCCAAGTGAGACAGAAAGCCCTATGAAACACTGGAAGCTGCTGCTGAAGGACAGCCGTTCCTTTAATATATATGTTGAGATTCTGTGTAGAGTAAAAAATGGCAGCCTTTGAGCAATAAACCCAAAGAATGATTATTGTGTGGTTTTTGGTTCCCTTATCCCTCCTGCCCTGGAAAAGGATTGATATAAATACTCCATGTGAATCAAAATGTTGTGTAATGCACTGTCTTTCCATGTTATATTTTTTTCAGAATTTGTTTTAAACCTGTGTTACACTGAAAGAAAAGACCTTTTTTACTATAGTTCTTCGTTTGGGTTTATTCTTTAATAGCTCAAATATATTCAGAAAAATGTTTGCTTTTTAAAATTCAGTGACTTGCCCCGTCCTTTTTCCTTATAGGACCTGCTCCAGATATAGTTTCAGACAAAATCTATCAAATAAGCAAAACCTTGGAGGAATATGCCATTTGTCCGGATCTCAGAGTTGATTTATCACGCCTAGGAAGACAAGAATTTGATCTGGAGAACAAATTCAAACCTTTCCGAGGTACCAGTGTGTGCTTTTATGCGTGCTACATCCACTGATTCTAAGTCTTAGAATTGCTGAAGAATGATAATGGGTAATTATTTAAACAGGACTTGAGTTCTTCCAAATGCCTTACTACAAGATATTAGGCAGTGTTTTTGTTTTGCACATAAAGAAGCTGAGTTTCAGATTTCAGGTGCATCAGGCCTCATCATTTATGCAAATAAATACCTTAGCTAAATATGTGCTTAAGCTTGATAGCAGTTAAACACCAAACAGGTATTTTTTTGACTGGGAATGGTTTGCTTAATGGAAGTCTAATTGTCAAAAGACTTCATGAGACTCAGTTTACTCATTCTTTGCTCACACTTTCTGAAAAGATATGGCATGGATAAGGCACTATACATCCAGTGACTCCAAATGTAAAGGGAATGCTTAAGCACGTTTAATTTTAAGCATGTGAATAATTTTGTGCTGACACTTGATTTGAAATGAGCTAACACAGCCGTTTGGTCCTCAAGGAGTCCAAAGCAAAGGAAGGGGTCTAGATGGCATTTCAAATACTGTAAAACTCTGTGGCCTCAGGAACTCTTCCTCAGTCCTGATGTCCTAGAATAAAAGACAGTTTATTTTCCACCAAAACAACCTATTTTGAGACAAAGTACATTTTGATAAATATAGTTTCTGATTAAAGAAAACATTAAATTACGATTTTTGTGATGGCAAAGAACAGGTGCGGCTTTTATAAGCAAACAAATAGCAAAAAAAAAAAAAAAAAAAAAAAAATCAGTTCCAGCATCACTCCGGAATCATGATTGCCACAGTTTTAAATTCTGCTTTTCAACTTTTTAATCTCTCAAAATTGTATTTTTCTAAATGAAAGTGAAACACACCCCCCTCCCCTCCCTACCCCGGTAGTATAAGAATAGATTAATTGAAATTTGTCTGATATTTTTCTAAGGAAAAATAATTTCCCAATATCTCTTCCCAGAATACATCATCCTGCAAGGGATCCCTGCTGAAACGATGTAATTGACTTACAAGGGAATGACTGAGTATAGTTTACAGAGGTCTGAATGCAGAATGAAAGTGCAGAAAGAATGAAAATAATTTAGAAAGTATTTTAAGTTAGTATGTGATGTATTTAATGTTTCTGCTTTTTCAGTTGTATGAACTGTCTCTTCTGAATCAAACTTACAGAGGTATTGAAGCAACTGAGAGTAAACCAGTTGGGTTTGCAGGAGCTAAAATAATTTTTAGACTTCAGTCTTACATGCACTTAGCCTGTGTGAGCAGCTTCACTGCAGTTGGGGCATTTGTCCATATGTGTAAAGGTTAGACCCCACTTAAACATTGTTAGAAACAGGGCATAGAAAATAATAATGTAATTTTAGTGAATAGAAGATAATAGAGTAATGTAATTTTAGTGAATTTAGCGTTTTTCAGCCCTGAGAACCTTTTTCTTTGTTTCTGCATTCAAGTGTGTTGTCACAATCTATTCTAAGTGTTTTACTCAGGCTTGAAAAATGTCTGTGTCATTTTCGTGTTATCCTAAAGAAGAGTGTTCGGGTGAGGTCAGTGTTTCTGAGGAAAATTGGCTGATATTCTAAGTAATAATTAAATTTGTAACTAAAATATTTCAAGATACTCATTTAATCAGATAAAAAGACACTTGTATAACGTATGCTCTTTGATTTAATCAGGAAAAGTCATACATTCCAAGGTGACTGAGAAGCGTGGCTTTTGACAGTGGTTTGGAAGCTGCTTTCGTTATGACAGATGTGCTTTAATTATTTCATTTTTGGTTAATGTTTCACATCCGAAAGAACTACAAAAAATTGTAGTGCTCTGCTTTCATGAATTTAAAATTCAAATTAGCAAGACGTTAGCAAAAAACAGATGTGTTGTGGTTTAACTCCAGCTAGCAAAATACCACAAAGCCGCTCTCACAAGTGCCCCTCCCCTCCTCCAGCGGAGGGGAAGAATCGGAGGAAAAAGAAATAAGGAAGCTCGTAAAATTGAGATAAGAACTATTTACTGATTAAATCTAAATCAGTATATACAGATACTACTACTCATCAATAATTAAAATAGCAGAAAATAAAACCTATGATACAATATATACAATATGATACAGTATGATACAATTTCCCACCATCCACTGACCAATGCACACCCAGATGTTGAGGGATGAAAATCAGACCCCGAGAGCCCGAGACCCACAGCCCGAGAGCGATCGCAGCCCGAGAGCCGCGGCCTGAAGGCCGGAGCCCGGGAGCCTACGCAGCAGATTCCGAGCAAACCTTATCACTGATAACACGGCCAGAAAACTCAAAACAATCCACCAGCTCCCACACGAAGGAGCCAGCACAGGAGTCAGCAAAGCAGCTAACACGGGAGGGTTAGCAAGTGCCCAGAGAGACGAGCAAGGGAGTAAGGGAGAGAGAGAGAAGGGCAGAGTAATGGCTACTGGACCCCCTTCCCCACCCCAAGAGACCGGAACATGACGTACTATGGGATGAAATACTTCCTTGGTTAGTCTGGGTCAGCTACAGTATCCGAAGCGGACAAAAGACCTTGAGTTCAGTACAGGCCATCCCCAGCACCAGCTGAGGCCTTATCAATGTTTTCCCTTACTGTCCAGCAACATAGTTTCTTGGCAACCAGAGTAAAGGGAGTTAACCCTTTCCTGACTGAACCCAACACAAGATATTACATCTGAGACTTAACTTTCCTAAATCGGTGAGACACAAAATGCGAAATTGTAGTGGTGGATTGACAACAAGCTGGAGAGAGATGTTAGGTGCCCAAACCAAGAAGAATAGGCTGTAAGTCTCCTGATGGAGTGGTGCAGACAGACACTGCTGTCAGAGAGAAGAATAGAACATGTGGCTTTTCAACTTGGCATGGACATCTTCCATCCTCTGCAAATAAACCTGTTGAGCTTGAAAAGTTGTTCAGGGGTTGAGTGAATGATAAATAAAGGGTTTACTTTGATAAAATGTGCTCTCCTGGTTTTTTTCAGCAAAATAGGAGCTGTCAACTTCTGTTACCTTTGCAGTCCTTCAGCAGTCATAACTGCTGATCTTTGCAAGGCTTAAAGCTTGATGGTAGCTGCACTGAAACCAGTGGTAGTCTTTGGCTTTTCCTCTATGGGCTTCAGAGCAAATCCATATTATGTTGAGGTTGCATGTTGTGGTTTCAGTTGAGGTGCATGGCTGGTGGAATTGTGCTGAAAGAGACGTTTTCCCATGTATGCACTGCAGTGATCTTTTTCCTGCCTGATTTTTCTAGTGGAAATTGTGGATTCTGTGGATATCTACCTCAATCTCCTTCGAAGTATCTTTGACTTCAATGCGATCAGAAATTTGCTGACTGGACCCAACCAGATTAAAATAAGGATTGATGCCATGAATGGAGGTATGAACTTAAGTTGCTATTAGGACAAAATTGTAGGTACACTGCAATAGCTTCCCAATGAAGACGGTACCCTGCAGTACTATAAAGTACAGCGTATGAAAGTCAGATTTTTTTTTTTTTTTTTGATAAGGTTAAGGGTAGTAAAAAAGGATTTTAACGTTATACTGGTAACAAAGCCAATCTTAACAAGAGGTTAGGTCCCTTATTAGGCAAAGAGGTTTATCTTTCTTGATAAAGAAGCAAAGGCATATGTGTCCAATAAATGTTGTCTTTCTGCAATTTGGCAGCAAGCAGGATGAGGTAATCTTGCCATGAGAGGGTGATGAAGTATGTTGCAGTGTGTAGTAACCAAGGAGGTTACAAGGCAGACTCTACTAAGAGTAAATTCTAAATGGTATCAAATTGGTTAAGTCTGAATAAATTGCACCCAAGAGTCCTTACAGAGTTGGCTGAGATTTCTGTCTCACTAATGTTAACTCTTCAAAAGTTTCAGTGTAATGGGGGCAAGATGAAAGAAGGTGTCACAGGAGACTGCAAGGGACCAGTTCTGTGCCAATAGTAAAAAAATTACAAGCTGTGTCACTTGGGGAAACATAAATCAGTATGGGATCTGTCTTAGGCTACATAGTGAAAAAATACATAAACATTTCTACAGATAATGACTTGAAGGGTAGGAATGTAAGTAATGCTGTTCAGCATTACCTTATGGAAAACAAATTCTGTCAAACAAACCAGGTTTTATTTTTTAATGGGGTTCCAAAACCAGACTGTTAAAGGTAGCTGGATAGACTTACGAAGCTTTGGTAAAGCATTTTGTCTAGTACAGTGTGATAGTCACTCTTGAAAAGATCATAGTGGGCACACGATCAGTGTGAACTCCCAGTTTTACCAGGCTGTGGCAAAAGGGCAGATGATGTCCTTGAACAATGCAGATAGGGCACCGAGGAAGGCACTGCCTCCTGTCACGTACAGAACTGGAGGGAATGTTACTCAAATAGTTTGTGGAGTTCTGATGTCCAGTTCTGTAACTGAGTGTTGAAGAATTTTACCCATAGTCAAAAAGAAGCATAGTCTGGCTCAGTATTAGAAAAACTGATGCATCACAAACGTTTTAAAGGACTGAGTTTGTTTACTTTATTTACAAGGTGATAAAGAATTGGCTTTATGGCTGTATCTTGGTGGAGAAATAGCCATGCTGTAATGCACAGAACACATGCAGTAAGTGTATACAAGAATATTTTTTATACAGAATATTTTTTTTAACAGGAAGTTTTTGTTTTTACAGAAAAAAATATCAGTCTTCTATTCCCCAAAATACCAAAAAGAATCAATAGGGAGAAGCTGAGGCCAGACAAATCAAAATTGAAATGTAGCTCACGTGTTTATGGGTAACAGTGAATAACCACTGGAGCGATCTACCAAAGATAGTTCAGGCTTGTCCTTCTGTTGGTGGCATCAGATCACAAGACTTTCTGGATGAGATGCCTTAGCCAAAAGTGAGTCTCTTGCCACAGTACAGCGAACATAAGAGAGGACCACATGCGCATGTGGACCAACTGTCTTCCAAAGTTTGTTTTAGCTATGCACCTCTGGAATATGCTTTGATGCTTGTAGACACTGATAGCTAAACATTGCCATAGAAAAGAGTAATTTCTCAGGAATCTAATTCTGGTATTTTTTTCCCACCTGTTTCAGGGATGCAGAGGCCTCAGTCAGTTGTTGGTGTCTGTTCAGTCACTGAATGCATATAACAATTATGATATATAGTAGCAGGAGCTGGGATCTTAGTTGGCTTAGTTTTGTTGGTTAACAAAGAAGCTATTTAGGAGTTAGTTTTGAGAAAGGTTTTATTTATTATCTACACGATAGTAAATAAAATGTGCTAAAATTATTAGGTGGACAAACCTGTTGCGATTTTAACATGAATTAGAATGTTGATGTAAATTTATTTTCCATTTATATTCCCCTACTGTTTATTTTCCTTGCTACTATGTCTTAAACTCTGGTTTGCATTCTAGGACATGTAGAAGAGCATCTTATTTTCATTCTAGTGAGAAAAAAAGCCCTCTATGATAAATGCTTTACTTAATAATGGGTAAATAAAACTTGCATTTTTCACCATTCAGTCGTTACTTTTCACTTCCCTTAGTGAGGAACTGTGTTTTTAATGACGAATTGCAGATAGATTATTTACTGGGGGGACAATCACATACTCCTATGTGGAATAATAGTTTTGTTTTTGTTGCTAGGACAGATTAATAGAATTGCTGAAGGGGTGTTTTGAATCAAGTCTCCATGGTGCTGTGAAAAATTTGAACGTCAGGCATACGCTTTTGTGATTGCATGGCAGATTTCTGTTTTTGCAGTTATGGGACCTTATGTGAGAAGAATCCTGTGTGATGAATTGGGAGCTCCTGCAAATTCTGCCATAAACTGTATTCCTCTGGAGGATTTTGGTGGACAGCCTCCTGATCCCAATTTAACATACGCAACTGCCTTGCTGGAGGCTATGAGAGGTGGCGAGTATGGATTTGGAGCTGCTTTTGATGCTGATGGAGTAAGTATTTTGATCTGTCTGGAGATTTCACCATAGTTATTTTGTTTAGGGTCAGATATGGGTCATGTAAGTATAATTTATTTGCTTTTCAGTAAGCCCTCGAAGCTGAAAGTGATATTGCTTTCAGGTACAGATGATAGCATTTGCAACACATAAATCAGACACATATGTTGTAATTTGTCTCTGCAGATGACTGCAAATCAAGCAGGATTTGAATGCAGAATGAAAATTCTTTAAATACTGAGCCGAGTTTATCTTTTGCTGGTGTAACATTTATTCCCTGGGTAGGAAGAGACAGGATATATAGATAATATGGACTTGTCACAGGAAGTGGTAACTAAGTTCAGTCCTTTTTTGGTTAACATTGTAAATTGAGGGCTCTTTAGCTAAATGAATCACTGTATCATAATCTGTTTCATTGTTTTCATGTCATATTACCAGTATTATCAACAGTGCAGTATAACAGAAACAACTTTCTGCCCAGACAGGATGGGAGAAAGATGAGAAGGTTCTGAAGGACAGAAGCTATTTTCTGTTGTCAGTAAACACAAAACACCCTCCTACGCCCCGTATAGTGTGTGTTGTTGGAAAAATGATTCTCCTACACAAGCATTCCCTGGCAGGAACAGACCTACTGAAGTATCATGTAGGAGGCTGAAGCTAGGGACTGATCTGAAGCTTTGATTTGCAAGACTGGAGGGAGTGATGGTGTGATAGTGAGATTATAAACCTGCCAGGATGCTTGCCAGTAAATTATTCTGCCCCAAGAGGTAGGCGAGTAACCCAAAGCCTGTTCTTTTTTTCCCTACCTACAGTGGATCTAATAAAAGATATTGCCACTCCCCAAAATGTGGAATTTAAGATGCTTTTTTGAATTTCTGTTCTTGTCCAGGACCGGTACATGATCCTTGGCCAAAATGGTTTCTTCGTTAACGCATCAGATTCATTGGCTATAATTGCAGCCAATCTGTCTTGCATTCCATACTTCTGTCAGATGGGCGTCCGAGGATTTGGCCGGAGCATGCCTACCAGCACAGCCCTGGACAAGTAAGATGAAACGTTTATTTCTATCGCCTTGGTCATTACATTAGTTATCTGTCTGTTTTGTACCACATAACGGTTCCAAAATTCAGAAGTCTTTTGATGAGAGCTTTTAATTTTCACAATCCATATGTGCTTTATTGTTTTAACTGGTTTTGATGATATTTTGATCTTACCTAGGCTAATTTTACCAACCTTTACTTAGATGAAAATAGTTTAATTCAGCCTGGAAAAGAAATAAATAAGTTATATTATTTTGAGAGTAACAACACTTGACTGATAATTCCTTTTCCAAATAACCTGATTCATAGTAAGTAGTAGTTTACAGCCTAATTTAGAAGCCCTTCTTATGAAAGTCATGGAAGTTTAAAGCAGATAAAGTACTAATTCAGTACTAAGCAAGCATTTAAAAAAACCCCAAACAAAAAGCCCCTCTTTAGCCGCTGAACTGTGTCATCGACTATGTTACAAAATGTCCCAGAATGGACTGCAGACAGTCATGAAATCTATTCCCAGTTTCAGGGCAGGTTAAAAGTATAACTAAAGCTATTTCTGACATGCCCAATCTATTCTTAAAAGATCTGCTGGACGTGCATCCTGTATTAACAGCTGAATTTTGAACAAGGCTCATCCAGGCCTATATTTTCGGTAAATACTGGCATAAGAGGATTAAGCTAAATATTATTGCCTTATATATACTGTGTGGAAAGAGCATTCACTGAGTCAGTTTTGTCTCGGTGTTGATCTGGTTGCATAGCTTTATTAACACAAGAATGGTCTGCTGCTCCCATTAACTCTGTCTAATAGGAAACAGTAATTTATAAGTGAAATGTAGCTTGTAAGAAAAGGCTGATTTCTCTTGGAAAAGTAAGGATATTAGGGTGTTCCCCTATTCAGGAAAGTTCTGAAAGTTACTAATTCAGAACTAGCAGCTTCCTCTAATGCTTAGCAGAGGCTTCCAGGAGATATTCCTTACTTGTAGGTAGACAGCCTAGTTTAAGGAAATATAGTTAGGTCAGGGTTTGCTGTGTTTCTGTTTTGTTTAGAGATCCAAAAATCTCATTGTTTAAGTGAAAGCTACCATTCTACTTAAACACTGTGTAAAATAAATGGGCATTCACTGTGGATATAAAACCCAGGATATCTGCATTCCTGTAAGACTTAAAGGAACAGTGACATTTAAATATGTTTTTTGTCTTCGTTTCTTAAAGTTTGGTAAATATGTCAGGAAGTATGAATGTGCTGAAGTCGTCTTCAGTAAGGCTGTGACTATTTGAACTGTGTTCTTGACAATGTTTACTTGACCTTCTGGAGCACAGATTGTCTCATGGTGATTACTGCCTTATTTAGTTCTGTGGAGCGAAGTCTGATTATTTAATAAAACTGAGCAATTGATAATGATGGAAGGATGTAAATATTTTCCCAGTCATTCTTACAAATATTTAGTATTATGAAGTTTGCAGTCTGTATCCAGGACACTTGAAATTTTTTTCTTTTTTCTTTCTTTTGTTTTCCTGAAGACTTAGAAGTTACTTGTTTTCAGAGTTGGTCACTTTTGCTTTGTGACTCATTTACACACATGACAGTCCAAAAATACCAGAATTTTAATTTTCTGTAAAAATCTATAATCTTGTCCAGAGATTCTCGTGCTTTGGTGGCCAAAATTGTATAACCTGCTTAGCTTCTGAGTGCCAGTGCTGAGCTCACTCCCTGAGGAGCCCATCTTAGACCTGAAATCACAGTCAGTAGTTCATCTTAACCAAATAATTTCTCTGATAGAGTGACTGGCTACATAGATTGGAACACAGTAAGGAGTATCATAAACACCTTCCTGAGATGTTCAGTGCATGAATTATTGAACCATCGTGTTTTCCAGGATTTCCAGTGAAGCCCACCATAAGGAACTGCTGAACTTCCAGGAAAGATGGTTATCTGTAAGAGATATTTGTCAGTAAACTCATAGAATGTCATTGTCTGAAATCCAATATCTTGCTTGAAGGAGTGGCTAACAAAGAGGTTGATTCTCAGTATAGGTTTCATGTTGAACTGAATTCTAGTTTCATGTGTCTGTAAACATGGGACAGTTCCACTAGTGTCAATGAAATCTTACAGTGGGAGAGTGAGTGTGAAAGAATATGTGTAAGGCATTCACGATTCCATTCCCATGGACTAACTAGCCAACATGCAAGAAAAAGAAAAGCCCTTTTTGGAAGGACAAGAATATTCCCAATCCAACGAGGCAAAAAGAAAAAAGAAAGACGGAGCAATTCTATGTATGATTAGTACACCAATATAACATTTAGTATTAAAATTCCAAAACCTCAATCTGTACTTCTGCAATAGGAAGGGAAATGCAGTGTCTGATACCAGACAGGATGTTGTTTAGTGCGAGGGACAGCATCCTCTCTGTGTTTGTTGCTGCATGTCTCACCTCCAATATAATAAAATTAGTAAGAAAAATATTTTGTGCTCTGAGTAGAACATTCAGAAAAGAATGGATAACACTGCTTACTTAAGTCCTGCAGTAGGTTTCAGGATACAGCTTACTAGTATATGCTTTAAATCTATTACTTTTTTTGTTTCTTGATCTCTTTTATTCCTTTCTAATGGTCTGGCATTAGGTGCTTCAGGGACAACTGTCAGAGAACCCTTTTGTGTATCTACCTGTAAAGCGCATGCACTGGAAAGAAATGGTAGACAGGGATGGGGAGCAGAATGAAGCCCACACAATCCAAGGGAAAATGGTTTATGACCTTCTGCCCCACTTCAACACCCACAAGTCTATGGGACTGGATGGGATCCACACAAGGGTACTGAGAGAGCTAGCACCAAACCACTTTCTGTCATTTATCAGTCGTCCTGGCAAACTGGGGAGGTCCCAGTTGACTGGAGGTTAGCAAATGTGACATCCATCTACAAGAAGGGCTCTAAGGAGGAGGTGGGGAACTACAGGCCTCTCGGTCTTTGGCAGCAAAGAAGGAAATGGTCATAGACTAGTGGAGACTGAAAAGGGTGCCTGGATGTCCTCTAGTCCAACACCCCGGTTCAGAGCAGTGTCAACTAGAGTAAGTTGCTAAGAGCCATCTCAGCTTGGGTTTTAGTATGTCCAAGGATGAAGATTCCATAGTCTTGCTGGGCAACCTCTGCCAGCATTTCACCACTCTGAGTAGAAAAGTTTTTTCCTAAGTAGAAACAAAATTTCCAGAATTTCAGTTTGTGCCCCTTGTGTCTTGTGCTGTTACCGGGCACTGTTAGAAGAGCCTGGCTCTGTCTTAATTACTACCCTCCAGCCCCCTAGTGGGTATTTTTACACATTGACAAGATTTCCCCCCTAAACCTTCTCTCTTTGAGGCTTACCAATCCCATCTCTGTCAGCCTCTCCTAGTATGATAGGTGCTCTGATGCCTTAGTCAACTATGTGGCCCTTTTCCAGAACTGCTCCAGTAGGTCCAGTACTGGACTCAAGACCCCAGATTTTGTCTCACCAGTGCTGAGCAATGAGGACAGATCAGTTCCCCCCACCTGCAGGCAATGTTCTTCTAATGCTACCTAGATTGTTTCTGGCTTTCTTTGCCATAACAGCTTATTGCAGGCTTATGGTCAGTTCATGGTCCACCAGGACCTCAGATCCTTTTCTGAAGAGCTGCTCTCTAGCTGTTTGGCTCCCAGTGTGTGCCAGGGATTATTCCTCCCCATGTGGAAGGCATGGCAGAATTGCCCTGTCTTGACTTTCATGAGGTTTTCATGAGGTTAATGAAATAAATCCTAATGAACTTCCAAATAGTTTTAATGAAATAACTAAAATGTTTTGAGTGAAATGGGTTGACCTTGGCTGGCTGGCTGCCAAATGCCCAGGCAGCCGCTTTCTCACTCCCCCACTTCAACAGGACAGGGGGAGGAAATAAGATGAAAGAGCTCATGTGTTGAAATAAAGACAGGGAGATCACTTGCCAATTACTGGAATGGGCAGAAAACTTGACTTGAGAAAAATTAATTTAATCTATTGCCAGTTAAAATAAATGTGGATAGTGAGAAACAGAAAACCCACAAGTTAAATTAATACCTCCCTCTCCCTTTTTCCCAAGGATCAAATTAACTGCATCATTCTCCTACTTCCTCCATCCTAAGTGGTGCAGTGAGGTGGGGAATGGGGTTGTGGTCAGTCCATTACAGCTCCCCTCTGTTGCTCCTTCTTCCTCATACTGATTCACAGAGAGTTAGGGGTTGGAAGGGACCTCTAGAGATCACCTAGTCCAACCCCCCTGCCACAGCAGGATCACCTAGGGCAGATCACTCAGGAACAAGTCCAGGAGGCTTTGGAAAGTCACCAGGGAAGGAGACTCCCCCACCTCTCTGGGCAGCCTGTTCCAGGGCTCTGTCACCCTCACAGTGAAGAAGTGTTTCCTCACGTTCAGTTTGAACCTTCTGCTTTCCAGTTTATGGCCATTGCCCCTAGTCCTGTCACTGGACACCACTGAGAAGAGCCTGGCCCCATCCTCCTGGCACCCACCCTTTAGATATTGATAAGCATTGCTAAGATTCCCCCTCAGCCTCCTCTTCTCCAGGCTAAACAGACCCAGCTCTCTCAGCCTTCCCTCACACGGAAGGTGCTCCAGGCCCTTCATCATCTTAGTGGCCCTGCACTGGGCCCTCTCCAGTAGCTCCTTGTCCTTGAACTGAGGAGCCCAGAACTGGTCACAGCACTCCAGGTGAGGCATCACTAGCGCAGAGTAGAGGGGGAGGATAACTTTCCTCGACCTGCTGGCCATGCTTTTCTTAATGTATCCCAGGATGCCATTGGCCTTCTTGGGTGTGAGGGCACACTGTTGGCTCATGGTCATCCTGTTGCCCACCAGGACTCCAAGGTCCTTTTCCCAGAGCTGCCCTCCAAGAGATCAGCCCCCAGCCTGTACTGGAAACATGGGGTTGTTCTTCCCCAGATGCAGCACTTTACACTTGCCCTTAGTGAATTGCATTCGATTTCTCCCTGCCCAGCTCTCCAGCCTGTTCAGGTCACGCTGGATGGTAGCACGGCCTTCTGGCATGGCAGCCACTCCTCCCAGTTTGGTATCGTCAGCAAACTGGCTGAGAGGACATTCGAGCCCTTCGTCCATGTCATTGATGAATAAGTTGAATAGTGCTGGACCCAGCACTGACCCCTGGGGTGTGCCACTAGCCACAGGCCTCCAACCAGGCTCTGCCCCACTGAGGAAGACTTGTTGCCCTGCTGCAGTGTGGGCTATCCTCCTGGGCTGCAGTCCTTCAGGAAAAATATTTGGTCCAGTGTGGGCTCTCCAGAAGCTGCATTTCCTGTCAGGAAATACCCATCTGCTCCCCCAAGGTTCTCTTCATGGACTGCAGGGTGATCCTGCTCCAGCATCTGGAGCAGCTCTTCCTCCCCCTCTCTCTTCTCTGATTTTGGGGTTCACAGGGCTGTTTCTTCCTCAATACCCACTGCTGGGCAGCTTGTTGCCCTTTCTTAGTATGTTTTCCCAGAGAGGCAACCACTTTGGCTGCTGTGCCCTGTGGTGGGACTGTTGGAGCTGACTGGAACTGACTGTGTCTGGCACTGTGCAGCCCAGGCCACTTCTTGCAGAGGCCACCCCTGCAGCCCTCCACTGGCAAACTGCCACGTACACCAAGTACAACATCTAAACCAAATCACTTAATACTTAAATGTTTCTCTCGTATCGAGACTGTCATTCATTCAAATCAGCATTTATTCCATTTGAGGTAGTAGATGCATTGCAGACCTTCTCATATACAAAGGTGAAGTGGTAAGTTTTGTTCTTATTCATACCAGTCTATGTCCATGGGTTTCTTAGACATGTCCCACTTACGTTGCTAGATTTAATCTTGAAGTATGACAGCTTGAGTTAGTCATAATTTTGCCTTTAATGCATGTACAGTACCATTCAAGTCCATGGGATTGGTTGTTTAAAAATACTTTGGAAAGTCTTTGTTGTTAATGAATTAGAAGAAATAAATAAAGGAAAAGGACTTTCAGGCCAACTGTGGACAACAATAAGAACGACACTTGATTAACAAGGGAGGGAAAGCATACTTAATAAACATAGTACTTAAGATTCCTACTGTGCTGTTGAGTGCTGATAACCCTTATTTTCTGTATTTTGTTTTTCTAGCACTAGAAATAGAGAAACTCTTCAAATAAAGATGATTGAAAAGGTCATGGCAACATTTGTAGTATGAGGTGCAGTAGGATAGCAGAAAAAGTGCATAGGAAAAGAGAAGAAACCTATTCTCATGTTAGTCTTCCTGAAGAAGTACAGAAATGCTAACTTCTAGCACATCTAACTAGGATTTAATTGTACAGTGTCTGCTCCATAAAAAATGAAATGCTTGGATATCTTTTCCCAATAGATGTTACCAGAGTAGAGAAACAGAGATAATGATGGTCAAAAGGATCTTGTATGTGAACATCCCTTTTTATTTTTTTTCATGAGAGAAAGCTTAATTCTGGTAGAAATACTTCAGTGTATTTGATGATGTCATCACAGTGTCTCTGGGATAACACTACTTTGGTCATCAGACCCCTGCTATTATCTGAAAGGTGTAACTTGATTTGTGTCTACAGAATGAATCTTGTTATGGTAGTGTACCTAACTAACTCTTCTGGCCCTCTTCTGGGCTTTGGTAGTCAGAGGAGCGCTCGTATGAGGAAATTGTATCAATTCCTGGCCACTTGGCTGCTGTCTTTTGAGGTCACAGGCCACTCTCCTGAAGTCTGTGCTAGAGAGCAAATGAAAACCACTCTTCTTACGGTGTGTCCATATTGTGTGGCCACTGTTTAGCCTATATCATTGTATGAGAGCTTTGTCTTAGCTATACAAATAATCACACATATTACTTGAAAGAAAGGATTTAGAAAATCTGGTGCTTTTTCACTTGTGTACATGATCATGTGTTGTTTAACAGTTTTTCACAATGCAATATTAAACTTAAACAGAAGGAAGCAATAATCCAGAGGACTCTAAATGTTACAACATTAACAAACGGAGCAGTGGATTGCAAGAGAATTCACTCAAGATGTTTAACATTTATATGTGTTTGCTTGAAGTGACTGTTGGAATATACTAGTGTGTACTTTAGGGGGAGTGTAACACTTGGCAGGAAACATCTGCTTTAATATGCTCCAAAATCAACAGGATTGTGGCAGAATGTATCCAGACTTCAATTCTCTGGTGATATGTACCCTTAGGTTGGTGTTTTTCTTGTGAGGAATGCGATGCTGTGTACCCTGTTCAACAAAATGTTCTTTTTTCATATCCTTGTATTCTGATTTATCTGATGTCTGCATAACAGGAAAAGAAATTAAATACTGAGATGTTAGTTCATGGTCTACGAAATGAAAATCCCAAGGGTAGTAAAAATTGCTTTCTGTAGGAATTATGAAGCTGGGTGGGTGTGGAAAACAGCAGTCAAGTTGGTACGGGAAAAGAGAGTTGTTGAGAGAATACTACTGTGGCTAGCATTATCTGGTAGCCTGTTTCTAGCTATTCTATCTGGTAGCAAGGTCATTTCAACAGCATGTAGGTGCTGTGATTATATTTACTCTGAACAAAGCTGAGCACCTTAGCACGGAGCACCCTGCCACTGTACATCTGGTAGCCCAACTTTTGATGCAACTTTGACACATCATTGTTCTGTCTGCTGACTGTCCATTTATCATCTGGTCACGTAGAGGGAGGTTTTAGGGGGCCTGCAGTGACAGTGACTGTTCTGACTTGTTTCAAGACCTGTCTTCACGCAGTGGAAGTCAGAGCTGTGACAAGCTGTAGAGAAGCTGTTGTGGGTGCTGGAAGGAGGCGGATCCTGGCTACAAGAAATTCTTAAATTCATAGGGCCGGTTTAGAGTGAGGTCCATTTTGTCTGAAGCAGAGGAGGAAGCTTTGCTTAAGTGGCTCTGTATGCTCTTTAGGACAGGAACCCCAAACACTGTAAGCAGCAATGAATGGACACAAGGACAGAAAGAAAAAGAATAATTCAACTAACTGTCGTCTTACAATTATTTTGCCCAGCTCCCTAGCCAAGTTTGCCCAGTTATGGCAGAGGCTGGAATTCTGCTCACTCATTATTATCAGGTGGGTTGCTCTCTCTTACTGCTTGGAGAGGAGCAACACTGCTCCAGGAATTTTTGCCTCATTGTGAGAATTAGGAAACAAAGAAAGAATTGGCTGTTTGGTAGGAGTTGCCCAAGAAAAGGTCCTCTCTTTTTTCTCAGATTACGTCAGCTTGTTTTTATCTCTCACTCCTTCCTGCAAGCTCTAGAGAAGCAAATTAACTCCACTAAGAAATAACATTTCTCTTTGCCATTTAAAACACAGTTATAGTAAAAGGAAACCACGAGGGCATAATGAAGCTTCAGTAATGGGATTGTGCATACTGTGTTATGTCAAAGTCAAGTTATGTACAAAAATGGATATAGGTTGATGGGAAGGTGAAGAAGGACGGGCTGACTGTTCCTCTGCAGGTGGTCCCAGCAAGCAGTAGCTGTTACAGGAATACATACCTCTGGCCATGGAGAACAGCACACCACATTCCACTTGTGCCTTCGTGATTATTTCCTTGAATTCTTCATTTACACATCCCACATGGATTTTTTTGTCTGTCTTTTCTTGTGAATCTGTAGCTTATTGTTTCTTTGCAACCATCGTCTTTTCTTCTGTATTGTTGATTATCTGTTTTAATGAAGAAGTTTGTGCCAGAAGCAGGACAGATGCTGTACATTTCTTTCTCTATGTGGATGTCCTTTACTGTTGATTTATAAGGGATTCTTCCAACATAAAGACTTCTCCAGGTTATAAGTACATCTTTCTACATGGATGATACTGCATTCAGTCTGTGACACTGATTTGTTCAAGTTACACCAGTTGTGACCTCACTCTGTTTAGCTTCCTCCAGTAGCATAAGTCAGTCTCACTTTCTCTTATCTGGAATAGGCTTGCTGTGAATTTTTTAAGACACCTCTGTCAAACTGAGTCCATGTCACGTACAAGCAGTTTTTAAATTGGATGGGGCAGAAGGACAAACTCTGTTCTGGAATGCTGCAGAAAGACAACTGCATAAAAACTTAATGAATGTAATTTATTATGTTTGAAGTGTAATACAAAATTGTGGAGCACTGTGATAGGAAATTTGGTCAGAATTTGTAACTTTTTAAATAGCATTGCATTTTAAAAATAGCTTTTTGTGTCTTCTGTGTACTTGTAGAGCTAGTAAAGAATGGTAGTTTCTCTGTATCAGCTTTTGAATCTGTTATGAAGCTAAATGTTTTGTTTATACAGATATGACATGTTTGAAAAGACTTGTGGAGAAAAAAACCAACTGTCATGAAAGGACATCAATGCCTTGTATTTGGCTGTGCCTTTTATTTTTATTTCTGCAATGTGCTTGTAATCTGGCTGTCATCCTTTCATCCCTGAATGGTTTTTAAGCCATGGAGGAGATTTATCATTGCAAGTATTTTAAAGGGTATCTTTAAGGAGTTGTCTTTCTCTTCTTTGTATTTTCTTTCATGCTGGATTTGGCATGCTTTAGTATAGTGCGGTATATTTGACTGCTGCAAGCCCACCGTGTTCCTGGCTATCCAGTGTTTCATTATCCTAGCCTGCAGAGATGAAAACTTGCTGCCCAGTGTGTATGGCAGGCCCCATTTTGGATGTATGTGGGGTAAGTGTTTATTCTTAACACTTTTCAGGACAGCAGCAGTCAGGCTTCCAGATACTTTCTCAGTCAAAGATAAGAATGAAACTCAATGTATTGCATACTTCTGAATTTTCCAGGAGAGAATTAATTCTTCAGTGGCTACATTTCATTGCTTGTGAAGAAAAGGACAGAAAACATGTCAGTGTCCTGGAGAATATCAGTAGAAAACTCTGTGTTGTCCTTTATGGATAGAGAGGCTAGCAGTCCTGTGGCTTACCTCCTTTTACTTGACACACAACTTAGTTTACGGGTCTGAGAGGGATTCACTGTCCGTTTCTGAGCCTGAAGGCAACTGATCCCTATTAAGAACGTCAGGCTGCGGAGCAGCCTTACACAGCATACAGCTCTTATTCTCATTCATAGTTAGTTGCATTCTGGCCTATGCCTGGAGCAGACAGCTATAGCTATTTATCTTAAAATGAGCAGGTTAATTGATCGTGCATTGATCGGTCACGGAGTACCGAAAGGTGTACTGAAAGCTCTTGTCATTTAAATGGAAAAGATGAATTGAAAACTTTGCAGTGCTGTTTCCAGCTTAAGCTTTGGCTGTAAATGAGATCAGTTTGTCCACCAGAGTTAGAGCGAGCAAGATTTGGTGCTTGGTGGCACATGAATATATTCTGTAAACTTGATTGACTCTTATTAAGAAATATTTCTATTGCCGTTCGCAAACAGACTTTTATCTGGGCTTAGTACGTCACATGTGAAAGACTACCTGAGAAAAATACACTTTTTGGAAAACACTCTGAGCAGGCTTTGCACTGTGCAATAGACAGATGTTGGGTAACAAACTCCACGGTTTTCTTAGTGCTGCATCTGTCTTATATCTCAGAAAGTACACAGCTATGAATTAACAACAGGAATTCCTACAAATGTCCTGATAAAAAAGTCCAAAAGCGTTTCAGTTAAAACAACGTGTGGAAGTTTACAGCAAGTCAGTTATGGCAGACTTGGTGACTACTAAAAGTTTAAAATAAAGGCCTCTTTTCTTTCAAGGGCTTATGCAGTCATATTTTATTCTTCACCCTAGAAAGACTCCCACGTGGGTTAGTGCATCTGAACATGTTTTGCCTGTGCCGGACAGCACAGCTGGTATCAGCCCAAGTGCAACCTTTCCCATCAAAGGATTTTTTGTAAATGGGTGACCCTCATTGAGAAGGTTTCATGCTGATTTCAAAGAAAACTTTTTTGGCGGGGAATTTCACAGCTCTGTGTTTAAAATTCTACTTATTATGTGTATTATAGTGCAGTCTTCTGCGAAAGGTTGTTTACAAATCAAGAAGACAGGAAATTGTTCTTTACATTCTGCGTGTTTTGAAGATCTCTGTGAGACTCTGAGAGGGTACTTAGAATTAATTGAAGAAGTTTGGGAGTCCTGTTTAGAACAGATCTTACTTTAAGTCATAGCCTCTTGAATTGTCAGATTAACTTTGGAGGAAAAGAAAACATTGTCTTCTGTTGCATTTTGTGGGGAAATGGAAAAGGCCTAAGATCTTTCCAACCTTGACCATTCTGTGATTCTGTAGAGTAACAGTCTATTTCTAGGGCATACTGTAGTTTCTTCCTTTTTTATTTTCTCTGTTTCTGTGGACACTATCATGAAGTTGTGAAACTGCTTTCTTCTTTTCCCTTCCCAGCCAAGTATCACAAACACACA
The DNA here is from genome assembly GCA_027574665.1 of Rhynochetos jubatus. Classification (NCBI taxonomy): domain Eukaryota; kingdom Metazoa; phylum Chordata; class Aves; order Eurypygiformes; family Rhynochetidae; genus Rhynochetos; species Rhynochetos jubatus. The sequence goes on along the minus strand of CM050690.1, from coordinate 67,026,993 downwards.
GAGCACTTTCCAATTCTTACTCTCTAAAATCCACAGAACAGTTTGCAAAAGAGGAAAAGCAGAACTAGTGTAAGGAAGGAAATCTCAATGGCATCATTAGGGAGCTACTGGGATAAATCATATCTAAGCAACCTGGTCACAGTGGTGATAAAACGATTGAATCTGTTGATAAGGTTAGGGCAGCACATGTCATTTACTTCCATTTCAGTAAGGCTTTTGACACTGTGTCCCACATTATTGTATCCAACTCAGGACTTAAGGATTTGGGTGGGTGGACAACTCAGTAGATAAAAATCTGATTCAGTGGTCGGACTCGAATGCCACATGAGCTGGTAAATAGTGGGATACTACGGGGGTCTGTTCTGTGACCTGCCCTGTTTAACATCTTCGGCAGTGTTTTGGAGGAGGGGATGGAGGCCACTTTATCAAGGTTTGCAGGTGACACCAAAATGAGGGGGTTACCTGTTGGTGTGCTGGAGGGCAGAGTTGCCAGTCAGGGGAACCTGGACAGCTGAACAAGGACCTGATGAAATTAAGCAAGGACAGTCTGTGATTCCTGGCTGAGCCAGTTGTGTGTCCTGGAATCGGAGAAGGCCAGCAGCACCCTGGGCTCTGTGAATAAGAGCATGCGCCAGAGAGTGAGGGAAGTGATGGTTCTCTGCTCAGTGCTTGTGAAACCACTGTGTCTGGTTTGGGGAAACCCACTACAGGAGAGACAACAGTAAACACAAATGAGTTCAGCGTAGGATCACCAAGAGAGGGGCTGGAGGACAGGGCCTATGAGGCAAGGCTGGGGAACTGGATTTTTTCAGCCTGGAGAAGGATGGCTTTGGTGGGACCTAACAGCAGCTGCCTGTACCTACAGAGAGGCTGTCAAGAAGGTGGGGCCAGGCACTTCACAGCTATCAGCTATGCATGGTGCGAGGACAAGAGGCAACAATAATTTTGAAACAAGGAAATTGGCGGTGTTCAGCTGCATATAGCCATGAATAACCTCATCTTATCTCATAGCTGACCCTTCTTTGGTCCTTCCATGGTCACTTTGCTGGAAAGTCCTCATACTACCAAGACTGTGGAGCCTGCCTGCACTCTTGAAGTATTCTAGTTACCATGGTTAACAACAAGGTGATCCACAGAAAACTTTGATGTTGGCTTAAATTGCTTACTTTTTTATTTTCTTCTAAACCAAGGAATTACCCAGCTGGAGAAACTGCACTGGTTTTCTTTTTCCTGATAATTTTCAGAGCTATCCTGCTGACTCTGTGGGAGAGGGTGGATGTAGTAGTACAGTACTACAGTACAGTGCAGCAACCAGTAACTTCTCATATGTACGGAAAGCTATTGTTTCTCTATTATTCAGACAGTTCAGAGTACTGAAACCCCAATTTGAGTCACTGTCAGTACAGATTTGTACCACATGTTGTTGTTATGTTCACATCTGTTATGCATCTTTGTCAATCAGTGTAGGCATAGTGCTTTTTTGAACCAGCTGACCTCATTGTAAAAAGCCTAAAAAGGCTAGTGATTATGGGCCATGTGTAATCCTGAGTTTATAGAGTGTCTTTTCCCTGGGCTTAGTTTACAGGATTATTGCATTTCCTGTTTAAGAACGCAATTCTTTCCAGTAATTCATGATGACCTTACTGAGGCTCACCTTGGTATCTGCAGAAGGATGTAAGGAGAATACCTCTCCCTTTTCTCCATTTATTACATCTCTCCTCCTTTTTGGTATAATAAAATCTCCCTGACAGTTTCTGTAGAATAGGAGAACTTAAACAACACGTCCCCTTGCCTTCATAGACCATTTGTATTGCTGGACAACTCACAGGCTTTGTTTGCAGCAGCCACTGTGCAGGACTTGAGACTGGAACAGATAATGTCCCTGTCTGAGTGTGGGGAGGTGTGGAAGCTTTGAGTGTTGGTTGTTCCCTGCTCAAGCTTTGGTTCTTTTCCCCCATAGTATGCGTGCATTACAGGTCCTTCTGACGTTTCGTTGCTGCACTAAATATGACTGGTTTTGCCAAATCCTTAAAGGGACAAAGTCCACTACTGAAATTAATTCGTGTAATTTTGTGCTCAGGTGTGTCTTACACTGGTAGGTGGAGTTCCTTTTCTGAGAACAGTCTTGCTTTGAACAACTTGAATCTTTATGTTTGTTTCTGCTCTTTCTATGCATTAAGAAGATAAAAAAAGTGGACAGTATCTTTCCTAGAACAAGGCATAATCTTTCTGCTGCTGAGCCATGGAAAAATACGCTAAAATAAGCTTGGAATCCTTAAAGGAATTAACATCTGTTATGTAAAAGTTCACTGAAAATGCTAGAAGTCATCATACCCAATTGCCATCCATTCCCTTCATCTTTTAATTTACTGACAAGGAGGAGTTAACTTACTCTGTAGGCATATGAAATTCTGAAATAGTAATGAAAAGTGATTCTTGTGCCCCAGTCAGGAAGGGCATGAATAACCTTAGGGATTACTTCAGTACATCTGGAGAGCATGGCCACATGCTTGCCAGATGGTTGGACTTTTCTTCGTTAGTACTGTGAACTGTGTAATCAAACCTCAGATTCTGTGTAGATCTAATGTACATATGTGTCTAATTTGTCACTGGAACAGGCTACCCAGGGAAAGTGGTCACAGCACCAAGCCTGTCAGAGTCCAAGGAGCATCTGGACAATGCTTTTAGTCATATGGTTTAATTTTGGGTAGTCCTGTCAGGAGCAGGGAGTTGTATGCGTCCCTTCCAACTTCAGATATTCTATGACTTGATGGTTCTAATTTCACCTCACAGGACTCAGACCACTGTGCCAGCTGGTTTTATTATGTGAAAGACAGAATTCTGTTGGCGTACGTTGCTGCCAAAGCACATATCTCCCTCATTGTATACTCATAGAAACACTTGTGTTTTCTAGTCTGTAGCAAAGCAACTTTTGTCTCTTGCTTTATCCTTACTTTTAGCGCAGCCATATCTAGATACTGTGTATGTCAACAGCTGTTTCTAGTTATTCTATTAGAGCTTGTGTGAGGGGGACAATGAAGTTTTCACAAGGCAGGGAGTCACAGGCACTCTATCCTGAAGGTTATACATCCTTTGGCAGTCGACTCTTGAAACATTTACAAAAGAGGGTGCGAAGTTATGCATTTTGGATTTGAATCTCATTTGAACCAATGACTAAAGCAACATGAGAACAGCATTTGGTGTGGAACATCATCATAAGTACACCTGTTAGCATCCCACACACTGAAGAAAACAACCCCATAATAAGAAAGAGTTACACACACTGCATCTACTGCAAAGCTTTCCAATACATTTGTAACCAAGAGAAACAGTTGAAAACAACATTAGTTACTGTAATACTTTCTGTTAGAAGTTTTCAAACTCGTAGATTTGGGTTCCTGGAAATGTACTGTTCAAAGGCAACAATGACATTTTCATGAACTTGCATATTATACACTCTGCATGAGTGATTTATATTAAAAAGAGTATTTTCCCACAATAAATAGTTTTTTACCCTAGCTCATTTTGCTGGGAAACTGGTGAGACTTTTCATGTTTTCAGCCCTTTTATCAGTTATGTCACTCATTTGAGTTTCTGCGACTAGGTATGGACTTTGTTGTTGATGAAATTCATTAGGATTTTGCTGTCCAAGTAGCATTTATTACCACTAAAACAACATCATGAGGCTGCCAAAATGTTACAGCGTGGACTAAGCCACAGCCTATAAATTTTATTAAAGGATTGCTCTCTTCTTTTGTTTGTTTCGTTTGGTAGTATGGATTTCAGGTGTGCTATGTGTAGGGCTACAGCACCATGGGAATCTGTGCTTTTTGTGTGCTCTAGAAGGCATTTATTGCCATCTCTAACTACCAAATTTCAGCAGTGTAGGATATGTAGGATATGTACCTCCTCACTTAATGTCAATGTGCAGGCATTACAGGTAGTTTGACTGGCCTGCAGAATATTTCTGTGATTCCAGAGAGGAATAATATACATATAGCAAATGTTTCCATACACTTGCTGCTGGGTTGTGTTAGGAAATTAGCTTAGTCATAGATCTATTTGTACACTGGAGAATTAAGTTCTTCAGCAGCTGCTCCTGGCTGGCTGATCACTCACTGCTGGAGTAGTCTGCTGGATTGTTTTAGCTCTGTGATCACCCAGTGTCATATTTTTCTCAGTATCTTTCTTCCCATATGAAGATTGATTTCTTGGGGAAGACCGGGCATGATGCATTCATAAGGATAGTTCCTTGTGGGCCAAAACATTGGTTATCAGCCCTTGTGCACTGGTCCACACCAGCTCTTGGTTCTTGAGTCTTGCAGAATCCAGAGCTAATTCTACACCCCTCATAGTTACCAGAATCTTGCTTAGATAGTTTGAAACTTCAGAAACACAACAAATTGTGGGCTAAAATCATATCAGCCTGTATGTTCTCAGGAGGCCTAATGTGAGCTGATAGATCTGTAAGATTACTTCCTGTTGCTCAAATGAATTCGGTCCCCATCACGTACACCTACAGCTCTTTTAGCTTCTTCTTGTCAAAAATCTGTACAAACATGGTTTGCTCTTTCTTCCATCATTGAGATATGCTTGAGAGGCCTGATCCATGCTTGCTTTTGTCAGTCCTAGGTTCCTATTGACATTGTTACCAGGACGTGAGCTGCGTGCTCCTCATGCAGTTTTAATCTTACTTTGCTCCTTTGCAGAAATTGTCTTTGTGGTGGGTATCACTCAGCCAGCATAATTAGAATGTGAATTTAGGTTCTTCTAACTCACTGCAATGAAGTATTGGTAAAATGCCCTGCAGAGTTTACCATAATAGTATTTAACTGCTGCTTAAACTAATCCATCAGACCATTCCTTTTCTGTCCTTACGACCACCATCAAATACAGGATGAATTGTGCTCCACATGTCATATATTTTCAGAGAACTTGGTTATTAGTACCAGATAAGTCAATTCTTTGTTTCACTGAAAAGGGTTGTGTAAAGCCAGGCAATATCTTTTTGGAAATCCTTCAGTTGGATCATTCGGCACATGAAAAGTTTGTTATTGATGAATGGATGAGAATCTTGGCAATGATTCAGCATGCCTAAGCCTATTCCCATACCTGATAAAATGGGCAAAGAGTCTGCTGAGTTCCTCCTGTGCCTGTTGCTCATGCCCCAGTTATTTAAGGAGAGCTTTTACATGCTTCTTATTTAACCAGCTATCTTTAGGATCTTGTAAGCGTCAACATGTGTCTTGGGAGACTGATGGAAAGCCACCGTAAGTGAGTTGAATCCATGTGGGCAGAGACACAGAGAAGAAATAGAACTTTTTAACATGCAGTAACTTTATTCTAGAAGGTTTTCTTCCCCCCATGTGGATCTGACAAACTGGCCTTCCTCCTGTGAGCTTTGGAGTCTGTCTCAGCTACAGGTCATTTGTTAGTGATGACTGATACCTGGTCAAACCAATCTGATGGGCCTTTATTTAACAAGGTTAAGTAAAGTCATATAAAGGAAAGAATTTTCCTATGGGTACTTCTGATTAAGGACAAAGAGGGGTCTGAGGGGCATGACGGGAGGAACACATGCAATTTATAGTCTCAGCACAGACAAATATCTCATCTAGCTTCAGTCACACTGAAGAGTCATTGAGCTTCTTTATAGGGTGTGTCCGCAGCATCCTGTTTTTCTATGTAGATGTACACAATGAGGAGAAATCAGAAGCAAGAGGATGAACATGTCCATTTTTGTACTTTGAAATTGCTTCTTCCCTCCCTTTAAAACAATAAACCTTCCAACTTATCTTTATTTACACAGACCTATCCACCTCAACATCAATTTTTTTTCTCTTCCTAAGGAGCAGTATTTCTTTCTGCAAGGTACTAGATTTATTAGCAGATTTCTTTGAAACAGGTTTTACATTAAACATAACCAGTCTTGCTTCATAGCGGGTGCTTTAATACTTAGTGAAGCAAAATCGTTGACTTTTACCTGTTGACACCAGTTCAGCAAAATACTTAAGCACACATAACTCCTGGACTCATGAGTAGCCCCAGAGATTTGAATGGAAATATGAAAGCCTTTTGTAAAAATTTATTTAAAAAAATGAATGTAGCATATGGAAAAAAGAAATTTTGCACAAAAGTACTATTTTTTTCCATTGCTTCATTGCTTTGTCTTTTCCCCCCATTTTATTATGTACTATCCTCATTGCTTTCTGGCACAGAGCCCTTGTATAACACACTTGTCCTGTGAAGGAGAAGCTGAAGCTGTGCTGTGACTGAGTCAGCATCCCTTAACATGAACCTCCTAAGTTGTTTCTCTTCATGAATCTTAGCGTGGGTGGCATGCTGGAGCAGGGCTGAAAAGGCATAAGAAGACGTGGAGGTTGCAGGTAGGAGGGACAGAACTCAGAAAACTGGGTTGCATGTCCACAGACAGTACTGTAGTTTGAAATCTTAACAAAGCTGGTGAACATTCTGAACGCTGCTCCAGCTACGGAAAACACGGTGCAGTAATTCAGCAAAGCCTGAATCATGCCTGCTTCACACCGTGCAGTGATGTTCATGGAGGCCTGGGTAAGCCCATATGTCTATATGGTACAACACAGTGCAGAGATACTATCTAGAGTCCCACTGCCTGTGTGTTTGTGCCAGCAAAGCACCAAACCCAGCCTGTGAAGGAGACCAATCAGCAGTGCCACACATGGCACCAGACTGCTTCCTGCTTCATCATGAGGTTATAGATCCCTGAATCACGCTCAGTTGCACAAATGGCATATGTTTTACTGTCATTTGCGCTTCAGAGCTGCCTAAGGTTGGTGAGTGTTCAGCAGGACTTAAATCACTCTAGCCATCTCCTGCCACAAAAATTTGGGCTATGAATTTTGTGGAGCTGCACCTAAGAAATGCTGCAGACTTGTTCCTGGTGTCCTTTCTTGTTTCTTTTCATAGCATCATGTCTGTGTTTTCCCTCACATGCAGCAGACACTAGTATAAATACTGTACTTAGAATAAACTCTTGATCTTAGCAAACTCAGTCCAGATACAGGCATTCAGGTTGACAGTCTGTGTTAGTTTTAAACACAGTGCATTCTTCGTGTGGGAGAGAAAGAAAAGACAAGTGTTGGTCATTTGAGGACTTTAAAAGGGTAAAATTATTAATAGCTTAGAAACAGAATTTTATACTGAATAAATTCCTAGCAAAAAGTAGCTGAGAATTGTATCTAGCAGTTAGATATGAATTGCTGTAAGACCTGGTTCCACTACCTGTAATAAGAGCACAAATAGTTCTCTTGGAATTAAAGATTTCTCATTATTAAATGAATATTTCTTTTAAAAAGTAGGAACAATTTTTTTCTCTTGACTTACTAATATATTTATTACAGATGAATTCCAGTGTTAAAAACAATTTCAAGTAAGTGCTTCCTAGTAGCTCTGCTTACAGCAAGCAACACTGAGTCAGCGCTTACTCAATTTAATGCTATTATTGTGCAAAAGTCTGGCGTCTAGCAATTTTGCCCGTTTCTGATTCTTTTCTGAACATCTGCTCGCTAAAATGTGTCAAAATGCTGAGATTTTTATAAAAACTGAGAGAGAGGATTTTGATTTTTTTTCTGGTGACTGCAAAGAGTGGCATGTTTTGTAGTCTGAGCTACAGTACTTTCATGCTGATAGCCCTGTCCATACCATGGTAGTCTGGCTGAGCAGAAACAGATGTAGCCTCATTGGCCAGTTTCCTGTCTGAAGGAGAGGCTTCTGATAAAGTCCAGTTTTTCATGGTGGGATTTCTTTCATGCTGTATTTCCTTGAAAAGAAGGGAAGTTCTTACTTTCCATACACACAATCTTTGGTTATATTGAATTAGGCACTAAACATTTTGAAGAGCTTTTTTCTCCCATGGAATCTCATTGCTAGGACTGTTCTCATCCAGACTTCAGAGAGGAACTTGCAAGCCAAAGCTGTACTCAAGACCTTAAAACCTAAGCCTCTGTGTGGGGTTTCTCCCGGTGTCCCTTCTTAAAAGTGATTCAACTTCTCAGATGAAGATTCTTTAGTGCGTCATAGTGCCCACAAATTTGAGATGGTAACAATCTCACTGCAATAATAAATACGTAACTTGCATGCTGTTGATAGTTTTAACATTGGCAGTGAATTCATGTCATGATCACTATGACAATAACCTGCTTGCAGCACCTGCAAATATGGGATAAAAAATTCCAGCTTTGCATGCTGTCTGCTTCGTGTATTCGTTAAAGGTGCATTTACTGTCCCTGTTCACCAGTGAATTCTGCATCAGTGGCAGTTTGCAGCAAATTAGGGAGACTAGGCTAAAGTACAGTGTCCATAAAAAGTGTCCTTGCACCGCCTGTAGCGGACAGGATTATCACATGAGTTTTGAAGGCAAAGGCAGACTCAGCAAGGAACTGTCGTGGCTATTTTTACTTTGACCACTTAGTCCCTGAAGAGCAGGGAAGAGACAGAGGCATTCTGCAGCCCTTTCTCAGAGATCTGAAGCAGAGCTGTGCTGCAGCTGTTGGCCTACTTACAAATACATTTCAGTTCTGCAGTGCTCCCCTGGCTCGGTAGCTGTGTATGAAGTTAAGCATGTGAATTTACTTCTACCCTCAGGGATTGAATGAAAAAGTGGCCTTTTGGGATTGGGACACAAAATAGTTTACCATTATTTTGTAAAGTGTCTCGAGTACTTTTAAAACTGCTATCTTTTTGGTGTGTTTCACAAGGTGCTTGTAACATTTGCCTGAGCTATTACAGGGTCTGTGTGCAGGAAAGTTGATGGTATGAAACACTGAGCCGTGTGTTTGCATGGTGGCTGAAGGGTGGCACCAAGGAGTGTGAACAACGGCTGAGCCCTGCTGTGTCTGTGCTTGGGAGCCAGAGTTCCTGGTGAGGGTTTTTGACTGTCTTGAAGGGCCCAAAGGAACTTGAAGGGCCCAAAGGGAGATACTAAGTTTTAAATTTGTTTGTTGTAGGAATTTAAAGCCAAGGGGCTGACCTTGTGCACAATAATTCACGTCCGTGGAGTATAGTGGTGATTGTGCTGAACATGAATGTGTTCCATGTAGCTCAACTACGTTTCGAGTATGTATGGTTGCTGTGTGTTAGAAGGCATGAGCAACGTAGGTTGTGTTTATAGGACTTTGCTTTTCTGCTGGGATAATATTTAGTTCTTGCTGTGGAAAGATTTCAAACACAGGGAAAGGCCAGTGTGAAACTGAGAGGCAGGAGAGAATATTGGAACAGTTAGTTACCACTGCAGTTATTTTGCATGAGTGACAGGAGGCTTCATTGATAAAAAGGGAATTCAAATTGTTCTGAATAGAACCTAACAATATGATTTCTGCAGTTATTAGCAATCCACAATAATCCTCAGAACTACTGTCAGCCAAAAAAGTCCACCTGAAGTTACCAGTTTTCAAGACAGACACTACCACTGAGCACCAGACCTCGATTCAGGGTAGCTTTAGTCCACCTGCAGAAGCATTTTAGAGTTAAAACTTTGCAGGAATGAGGAGGAAGCAAAACAAAAATGTCAAATGTGCTTAGATCCTTTGTAACTAAAGCAATTTCAGATTTTTTTTTAATTGATTTCTGTTACTATGATCTTTCTTTGTGAGATGTAGCATACTAGAAAGCAGAAAGAAAATGAAATTGTTGTCTGCTGGGTTTTTTTCTGCCTTCTGTGCTCCTGACAGCTTCTCAGCCAGCTATGGCAGTTTACGTCTTATCTTAGTGATATGTCCTGGTTATCTGTGTTGTGTGCAAGGGCTTGGAATTCCATTGCTTTTTGCTTAATAAATTAAAGACTGGGAAGGAGCAACACTGTAATACTTGACCATATAAGGGGGGGGGGTGACTGTTGTTTTAGTTCTGCTCCTTGCACAATACACAGTTGAAGCCTTTTAAGGGAAGGTGGTGCAGAGTGAAAACATCCAGCAGCAGAACATCCATTTCACATTACAGCTGATGCCAGTGCTGGTGCTGTCATTGCTACTGCTGTGAATTTCTCACAGACTGCTGAGTTACCTTGTTAAAAGGAAGAAGAGACTTACAGGTGACGCTGATGAGATAAAACCGTTTAGTTCATCTCCTGCATCTTGAGAAATAATAAGGATTAAGAGAGAACTGACTAAAAGTGAGCTGAATTAGACTTCCAGAGCTGAGAAATGAAGTAGCAAATTGCTCTTCAGCATTAATAAGAGGAGACCACAGCAGGAATAAGTGGAAACATCATGCAGTGAGAATGGGATAGGGACTCAGTGACTAAAACGGCTTGTCCCTAAATTTTCATTGAAGTTAAAAAAAATTTCTTTGTATAAGAAAAGTGAATGTTGGAGAGGGGATGAGATAGCTAATGCAAATGATTGGGTGGAAACGAAACTGTAGCAGTATGGTAGGAGTTCAATCCTGGATGTCATCTTGCTACTCCGAAAGAATGAACCCATGAAATTTTAGGTCTGGTTGCCAATACACTTAAGTAAGTCCATCAAGGCAAAGACAGTAATGTGTAGCAAAAGCAGGATCTCTACTAAAGGGAAGGAAAAAACGATGTAGGCAAGATTAAGTCTGTTTTTTTGATCTCAGAAGTGTCCAGAGTGCTACAAAATTTTTGAAGCATCTCAGGCAGTAAAGTATGAAATAAAACACATCCGTATGCCAAGGTTAGGCTGTGTGAAGACTGTTACTTTCAGCTAGAGAAATTATTTTCATGATAAATCAGATTCAGATCCTTACTTGAGATATTTTTCATTCTTTCTGTGAAGAAAGACTACAGAAGTGGGAAGAAAAACTGGTTTTCTTAGTTTCAGTCAAACTGTAGTTTCATTGTTTAATTAAAATATGCTTCAGGCCTTAAATCAAATGAGGCTTTTATCAGCTGAAGATTAGGTAACACGGTCTACTTCAGTGGCTAAATAGACATTTAGAAGACCCAGTGTGAAGCCTTTTTCTTCAATAGCCAGTAACTCTGAAAGAAACCATTACAGAAATTTGATCTCTTGCAAAATGCAGCTACCACACACTAACCTTCCGTGGTCCTCATCTCTGTCCCACAAATTCCTCAGTTCCTGTTTGTTAGGGCCCAGGAGTGCATAGCCTTCTGCAGAAGGAGGCTCGTTGCTCTCTAAATTACTGCACCTCTTCCACCTCAGCACTGGCTCCACAGAGAGGAGTAGGATTGAAAAAACCCCATGTCCATGAAACACCAGTCTGTGTTTTGAAGCCTGCTCACCCGAGGGTCTGTGAGCATCTTTCATACGTGCAGCTGATACCTACAGATGGTGGAAGACGAGAGAGACAAGGACATGGAATAGCCGCTTCTTTAGTGATTCTTTCATTAATATCTTTCTTCCTCCTAGCGAAGACTCCAGAAAGAATGCAGTGCTGCAATTTACCCTAGCCAGCATTTCACCTACAATGCAAAACTCTAGCCGGTCACTTAAAACAGTTCCTGAGACCTGTCAAAGAGAGCCCTTCCCCCAGCCTTGCGACCTTTATCTTTGTGGTGCTCAGGCATCTGGACTTTAGCAGGATAATTTTGTTTGATTGACTGGTCTATTCTCAGAAGTTATAGAAGTTTCACTGGGCACAAGAAAGTCATCTTGCCACAGGCTATTTGTTGTATCTGCATGACGTGTATTCATCAGGATGTTTTGTGGCATTGTAGAGAATAGGTGGGAGCAAACTTACTTCTGACTTTAACGTGAGTCAGGGTAAGTCTGCTGGCATCAGTAGTGTTTTGCTAGTGCAAAAACACAGTGACTGGGAGATGCCCTCAAGGCCCACTTTGCTTTATTAGCCCATCTGTGAAAAATAGTCTGTTGTCTCCACTGAGCGGACAACTGAAAGAGAGGTATTGCAAGGATATTCCTTCAACTCTTTGTTGTAGATTAAGCCCAAATGACAACTAAGCCCCACACAGCTGCTTGCTCAATCCCCCTCAGTGGGATGGGGAGAGAATCAGAAGGGTAAAAGTGAGAACACTTACAGGTTGAGATAAGGACAGTTTAATAGGTAAAGCAAAAGCTGCACATGCAAGCAAAGCCAAACAAAGCATTCGTTTACCACTTCCAATGGGCAGGCAGGTGTTCAGCCATCTCCAGGAAAGCAGGGCTCCATCACATGTAACAGTTACTTGGGAAGACAAATGCCATCACTTCAAGTGTCTCCCCCTTCTTTCTTCTTCCCCCAGCTTTAAATGCTGAGCATGACATCCTATGGTATGGAATATCCCTTTGTTCAGCTGGGGTCAGCTGTGCTGGCTCTGTCCCTTCCCAGCTTCTCGTGCACCCCCAGCCTCCTCGCTGGTGGGGTGGTGTGAGGAGCAGAAAAGACCTTGAGTCTGTGTAAGCACTGCTCAGCAGTAACTAAAACATCCCTGTGTTACCAACACCGTTTTCAGCACAGATCTGAAACCCAGCCCCATAGCAACTACTGTGAAGAAAATCAACTCTGTCCCAGTCAAAACCAGCACACCCTTTTAAATAAAATAACTTCCCCCGCCCCCTCCCCACCTCTCAATGGAAAGCTATCTTTTTACACAGTTTAAGCACTGCAATATTTTTACCATAATTTCAAGGAAAATAATGTGGATTATCAAGAGCCCTGTATCCTGTTTTCTTAGTTAGATGACATGCTTATGGCTGTGAAGTATAAGAAAGAAGTGCTGGTTATTCAGATGTGCAGCTGTACAGTAAGTAGTCCAGTAGCCTGGTGCAGAACAGCTAAGTTTTCCTCATTAGTCTGTTAAGGATTTCAGGACCAATTTTTGAATTAGCTGTTAATTTTTTTTTTTCTGTCAGGAAATTTTCAAAAATTCTGATCTTCATTATGAAGAAGATTATGATGTTCATTATTACCTTTATTATGAACTGGCCAGCTCATGCTTTGGTGAGACTAATTGTACAGTTCAAGATGTGGTTTAACAGTTCTGTGTTGGTACTAAACTCTCCAATAATTCTGTTTTCTAGTGATGAAATAACTTAAACTGCTTCTCATGGTTGTGTTGAATGTGTTCTCCTTATAAAACAGGGACAGTCAGTAAGGTAGTGTGGGACTAGCTCTTCAAAATAAAAAAGAGAATGAAGTCCTACAGTAGGAAGGTAAATTTAGCTATGTAACCTTACAATAATTTATATTCTTATTTTAACTCACTTTATTATCTCCCCATTTAAATCCAGCTGCTCCTGCTTTTTTTAAATACTCAAAATACAGTTTTAAATAATGTGTGTAATTGCAAAAAGTAGTTTTCTCTTTTTTGATTTTTTTTTTTTTCTCCTTAATTAGTATTCCAGCATACTGGGAACATAAATACCCCCTCAGTGATTGCCCCTCAGTTTAAGTCCAATGTAAATACCCATTTCCCAGTCTAGCAAGTGCTGAGTAGTGCTACACACGGACAGAAGAAACTTTGTTGTGTAATCTCATTGATGTAGTGAACACTTATGTGGAAAGAAGGCAAGCAAGAATACTGTTTGAAGTCAGTCCCATTAAATGTCTGAGATGACAAGAACCAGAATGTCAACCGTTTGTTGTATTCCATTCTCACAGAACATATAAACACAGGTATATCAACTGTGTGGTTAGACATAAATAGAATGCCTTTACTTCAAATAGACTAGGAAAATGAATGGCATATTTTTTCCAGATTTTATTTTGAATTGCATTTGAAGTATATTCCATCCATCAAGTTGGTCCTTTTGGCAGCTAACACCTTCACCCAGAGAACTCAGGTACTCAGATATTGCCCTCTTAGGGGCACTGCTGCATCAGTATCTTGTTGATGATGCATTATACATATATATAAGGAAATACAAAATTTACTTTGGTGAGTGAGTCCCCTGCAAGATATAAACTCTTTGCAGCACCAGTTCCAAAAGTCACTTTCAGAGAGAAGTAGTAATCTGTCTGACCAAGAGATCTCCTATAAACAACGAGATCTTTATGGTAACCAGTTGAGTTGCCATTTCTAACTTCCCAAATATAGAAACTACAACGTGGAAGTACAGAAAGAAGACAAACTTTAAAAGCTGTATATATAGAGACTTGTTTGAACTGTCCTGTGAAATTACATTGCTAAAATCTTCATAGATTGTAGTTAATGGATGTCTTTTGTTATAGATAAACCAAAAACTTTTACCGTGACTCATCGGCAGTTGTTCTTGCAGAATTACAGATTCCAGAGACCCTCATCCTAAACGTTTGTTTGCCCAGCAGAATGAAATGTTTCCTTAATATCTTTCAAGCTTGCCATGAAGCCATACGCTGCATTAGGTAGTGCTGGAAATCTTCAATGGTACACAGAAACTACTTTCCAAACTTTGGTCCAAAAGGGATGCTACCCCTTTGTCTCAGCTGGCACTTAAAAAAAAATAATAATCTGGCTACTTGGTGCAGCAGTGACTGAAAGCTCTGATTTTGTCATTTTGTCTACAAGAAAGCAAATTGGTGAATGTAGAATGAAAAAAAAAAGTTTTGGTAAATAAAGGTATTTGGGGGGTGGGGGGGTGGTGTTGGTTGGTTTTTTTTTTTTAACTTTCTCTGCACTGAAGTCATACTTGTTGTCTTTCTTGTTTAGAAAGATGTACATGCAGGAGCATTAAAAATCCCTCCCCCTTCCTACACTTAATCTCTATTTCCCTGTCATTGAAGATCCAGTGATTTCCCAGTTACAGAGTATTAGTTTCCTTCCTCTGAGGGTATTTTCCTTTAGTTTGCACTGTAATTTGTTTGATCTGATGCAGCAGATTATTTCTCTAAGTTTGGAGCTTTGAAAATTTTTTGCATCTTCCTGTGGGAAACTCTCGTGTGTTTCTTGGGATCATCATTCACCTTACAAGTCTGGGGGTTTTATGAAGGAATATTCTGCATTTATTGAGACTTCCAGTGATGATTCTTTAGTTTAGTAAAATGGCAATAAAAAGAAGAGTATGCTTCATTTTCTGTGTGCTTCTACTTATTTATTCTTATTTATTAAAGTCTTAAGAATCAAGAAAAAAAGATACTGGAAGGAATAATCGGTCCTATATTACTATAAACTTTGTATGTATATGTTTATATATAATATGTTTCTTTGTTTGAAAGGCTTACTTTACAATAAGCCCAATGCTAACAGAACCAACACTTGTATTTTCAGTGTTAGCCTGGTACGTAGAAATCTTTGAAAACCATTACTGTCCCTGGAAAACTTTGGTGCTGGTCAGTGTAGGTCCATCCAAGGGTGTTTTTCCTCCTATAGTAGAGGAATACAGGAGAGTGAAAGGGAAAGGATTTCCTTCTTCAGAAACAGTACCAGGATATGGGAACATTTATGCAAGCAGATATGTTCCTGCTGTACTGTTAGGCTGCCTCAAGAGAATTGATTCTACCCTTCCAATGTGTTAGCCATTGTTTCCTCATTGATTTTCTACTTTCTGGCATCACGGTCCTGTTCTCAGCCTGCATTTACTGTCACACAGAGATTAAATCCTTCTGTGTTCTTACTTTTTGCAGAGCCAGAAACCTGTTCAGCTCTGTATCGTGTAACCTCCCTTAGGCAGCAGCATTTCTAAGGGCCAATAATACAGCAAGTGCTGTATAAGCACCAGGACGTATACACTTGCCTCCGCCTCTAAACTAGATATATGAAAAACGAGTTTAGGATTAAACATTTTGATAATAGTTTTTCCTCCAGGTACCTTGTAGCTCTTTTCAAGTAAGTATCAGCAGTTCCTACAGTATCTGATTTAAAAAGCACTCTCTTTAGATGTAATACATAAGTACAAAAATTGACCTCGGCTGACTAGGAGACTTGGATAGCAATGGATATTTATTACATTAAATAAAAGAAAGTGCATTTGGAGACTTAATACCAGTGCTGATTAACAATTTAAAAATTTCAGGAAGAGTAATTAAGGGTTGAACTATCATTTAGGTACATTTCTGTACCAGCTTTTGAAAGGGTCAGTATTTGCGTATTTGGACAGTTCATCCCGTCTGCTTTACACACCTACTTTAAGACAGAGAGATGGAATGTCTGAAAACAGTTGTTTCTCTGTTGATCAGAGAGGTGACTGTTTTTTGCCTTGACATGTAACTTTTAGGTGGAATGTTTTAAGCGTGTTGAACCCCACTTTCATTGAGCTGCTTTGCCTGGGTTGACTGGTTAAAATTGCGTGAATCATCCATGTCAAGTATTCTTCTGTGGGGGTGATATATAGGAAATGTTTGTAAGGTGTGATTGCTGCAGCAATCCTAGGGAGATTGTAAGGTCATTTTCAGTCAGTCAGATTGCTTGACTATATCTCAAATCTTATTTTTCACATTAAAACCAAATTGTCTCTGAAGATCCTAGGCACACAATGAAAATAAGCAAATATAATTAGAAAAAAGAGGAATATTGATACTCATTCTGCAGAAGTCCCAGCTTGGTAGTGGGCATCTTAGTTGATTTTTTTTTTCTTCTTTATTGTTTTTTAGTCCAAGAAAGGATTTTTTTTCAATATAATTTATGACAGGAATAATTACCAGTTAACAACTCAGGGAACGGAAAGCACATCTGGTTTATATGGTGGTTTATTTTGGTTCTTGAAAATACTGGCAGGTCAGCCAGCTAGTGGGAGTGTTTCGTATAGTGCGTCAGAGGAGACAGCGAAAGTAAGTTCAGACTCGGGTTGAGGTTGGGAAAGCTTTTTTAGTGGAGATGCTGCATCGTGCATTCCTGTGTTGTCTTGGCTTTGAACACATGAACAGAATTGTCTTTCAAGCATATCGGTGTCGATCACCTCTATTTTGTAAAGGAAGGTACTGCAACATGATGCTTTAACTTTCATTAAAATATCCGAATAACAAAACTGATCTCTAAGGATAACGGTTTCTTGCTTTGTAACAAGAGAAAGGTACTGCTAATGCCTATTGAGCTGAGGTCCTCCGTTTTCCAAAATCGTATACTCAGTGTATGATCATACCTGGGTTCTGGCTGAAGTCAGGTTCTGAGACAAGGGTTGATTTTGAATGGTGCTGTCAATCTGTTGAGACTTGGTTTGGTGTTTTGTTGTTTGGGTTTTTTTTACTTGCAGCCCAGCTGTCAGGAGATGTAACAAAACCTGGAATATTCCTAGAATAAGCACGGACCTAATCATGTGATGTTTTATTGTGTCTTTTCCAGAGTGGCAAAAGTAATGAAGGTTCCTGTGTATGAGACACCAACAGGATGGAGATACTTCTCCAATCTCATGGACTCTGGCCGTTGCTCGCTTTGTGGAGAGGAAAGCTTTGGTACTGGTAAGTAATACCTAATCAAAACTTTCCGCAGACATTTAATGACAACTTTTAATTTTGTTTGGTGCTTCAAGTCAAAGTCAGAAGAATCAGCAAGTTAACTGTGTCTTGGAACAGAGTCTGTCTGATGGAACAGAGAACTGTCAGTTGTTCACATTTTGAGGGTCTTCTTGCAGCTCTGGTGTCTTGAACCTTGATGTATGAAAAATGTGGAAGATGGACATTCAAAAGCCGTAGGCAATCTTATCATTGCCTGACAGCTTGTGGACGTGCCTGACGCTGTCTTCTGACTTGAATATAACACAGTCTCACTGGTTCCACTGTCTTTTCACAGACTGCGTCAGCATTTGGAGGGATTTGGCCTGTGCGGGAAAACTCCACATTTTTTCCTAATGTTATTGAGTGTGCAAAGTATGAGGATTGGTACGCTTTATGGTGTGTCTAACGAAACCTGTCGCAGGTGTCCTTTTTTGGGACATTACAATTACCAAAACTCAGATAAAATCATCGACAGAAGAAATTCAGTTGCGTGTCAGCATCTGTGGTTTTCCTAAGTATTTCTCCCTTATCTGTCCCAAGAACCATTCAAATGATAGAATGCAGAATGAAGGATAAATTTGAGCCCTCATGAATTCCGTAATGACAGGAAGTATTAGAGCAAATGATTAAAACGTGTAGTCTGTAAATCTGCACAAATGTGGTTTTGGTTTATGAGAAAAACTGAACAAATTTCACAGTGTTTCTTTCTATCTTTCTTGAATTCTGGCACAGAAATTCTTCTTTTTATTTATTAGTAGGATTGTATTACAAGTGGTTTTGAATGAGCATATATCAGAATAACGTAACCACTTGCCTAATAATTCATTTTATGTTTTGATGAGAATTCCATGGAGTTCTTTAATTTGGTGTATAATTAATTGTCTACAACTTTTCACAGAAAATAATATATCATGCAGTAAAACTTGGTTACAAATTTCATTTTGCTTTGGTTAAGTCTAGTATTAAGTTTGTTGGTTAATATCAATTAGAGCAGAAAGCTGCTTTTTAAAAATGAGGAGGCTTTTAAACTGTAGCTGTGCCACTTTATGTGTTAGCCTCTAATTAACTGTAAGTGTCTGAATGGACTGTGATGGAAAAACAAAAAATGCATTAGATTTCTTTGAGTGTCTATCTGTAAAATGTAAGAGAAGTTAAATTAATAATGAATGTCTGTTTTCTTTGTTGCAAATGGAAACCAATTTCCCATGATTAGCAGCCTGGATGCCTTGCCTTAATTACTGTGACTGGCACGAATTTGTATTGCCTTGAATGTATCTTTTGAATAGACATTTTCAAAGGGTGTTCTGCAAGGTCACTGACTGAGTTCTAACTTGGAGAGAGGGACAGGAAGATCTTGTACCTTTCAGAATATACTGCCATTTCATTTGAGAGGTTGGGACTGCGGAGTTTTCTCTCACTGCTTTTTTTCACCAGACCAGTTCTGTACCCTTTCCCTCTAAATATTGAAGTTCCTCCTGCTCATTCAAACGCAGCTATTTCCATAAAACTCAGGTGGGTCTTGAGACATCAGTATGACCTCATTAGCATGCAAATTATTTGGAAAAATATCCTGCCTTCATCATCCTGCTGAAGAACGGGAAGTGTGGGTTTTGAATGGAAGGAACTTGTAGAAGTTTGTTGGTGGGTGACCATAAGCTGAAGTACCTCTGGGTGCCTTAGCCCACAGACTGCAGCATCTCCTTCTGCATGCCGTTTTATCTGTAGGGGTATGTAAAGCAAGTAAGGCTGGGCTTTGTGTTCCATATGCCATGATAAACCGCTGCCTCAGATCTGTTTCTCCTTGGAAGGAAGCTCCTAGACCATCTTCATCTGGTGATGCTGAGCACAGCTCTTGCAGATGCTTTTCTGTCTCAGGGAGAAGAGAAGAATCTTCGGTTGCTTAGTAGAACCCTTGTCTGCTTTGAGGAGACTTGTCATTAAAATTTTATGGTACAGTTATAAAAAAGCCAAACATCAAATTTCCTTGGCACATTGAAAAAGCATGTGCACATCTCACTAAGCAGGCTGTCCCAAGCATTGGTGGGCCTTAGCCCTGCCCATCAGTTATCTAGGAGTCAAGTGGTTTCAGGGCATGGTGTACTGAAACACTGAGGGCATTGTGTCTGTGTTGGCCTAACTTTATTAGCTTGAGTATCAGACGGTTGTTGATGTTGGGAAGGGGAGGTGGTTGTCTCATAGAGGTCAAGGAAGGGTCTCTGGAGTTTGTTCTTCTAGGTAGGCAAGAAAATTCCTCTAACTTATCTCTGTTCTTATACTTGACTTTTCCTTGACTTGTATCCTTCTGTAGGGTCCTGAAACAATTACATTCTGTACTATAGCCTCTCTGCCGATTTTGCAGCTCCTGTCTCCTGACCTCAAACCAGGGTGTGCATTCCTAGCACTCTCAGTGTTCCTGTCTTCATCCGGTTCTCCAATCCTATCATTAATTCACATTCCTGATAAATTCTGTCTCTTGTGAACCGTAAAGGTGCTTGAACAACATTCTGCTGGCCAGCATGGAGAGCTGCTCTACAGGAGTATTTAATGTGCGCAACCTGGTATGTTTTGGTCAGATGAGCTTTGTTGTACCTGCAGCACTTCAGTGCAGAAAGCCTCCTGCACTCCCATATAAGCCAATACCATCTAAAGGCTAGTCTGAACCCTCAACATTCAGTCCCATGGGCATCCAGACAACCCGAGCACTGACTTTAAATTCCTCAGTGTGTGTGTAGTTGCTGTGTAAATCAATCGTGACAGTGCCTACAGGGCAATTATGCAGTGACTATGTTGCCTAAAGTTTGTTTTTCTGCCTGCCTCAATTTCCTTATCATCTTTCAATTCAATGCAGCTGTCTGAAAATATCTCATATGCCAGGAGGTTTATTTGTAAAACAGAGTCTGGTCTGTAGATGACCAATACTTCAGCGATGCGAGCTGGTTTTAGCAAGAAATACTTACCTTATTGTGAATCTTTTAGTAATGTCCTAAGCTTTGTGACCCTCACAAATTTTTGCCAGTACTGAGCATTTGGATAAATTTTATAGCCTTCCCCTCAATTATATCTGTTTAGGAAACTGAAATGTGGCACTTTAGCATTCAGCGTGGAGTATTTAAAGAAATGTACCATATAGCTGATCAGAGTGGGAAACTTGCTGTTCTGTGGAAGAGAAAGGGTTTTACAGATTCACGTTCTGTTGTAAAACTAACTGAACATCACTGGAGGCCGATTGCTTGTGTACCCAGGTAATCCAGCCCAGCTGGAATGTCCAAATAATACAGAGCCCTGGTTTTATAACATAAGGGATTTTTCTCTGGCAAGTAAATAAAAGCAAATTTTCTGCTATAAAAGGATGAAAGATTTTGAAAACATCCCATAGGGCTGTGTTTCCCAGACTGGTTTTCTGGCAGCTGATCTTGGAGCTCAACCAATGCTTTAAAAAATTCCATTTTTGTAGCAGTGTGGGGAGCTTGTCAGATGAGGTTAGTAGCTTTCAGATGGTGTGACTAATGCCTAGGACACAGTTCAGAGAAGGGCGTCAGCAGCAGCAATTAGTTTCTAAATTTCATCAGCAAACTATTAATCAGGATTAAGAGAGCTGTGTGGCTGATACATCTTTCTGCAGTTTAAGCCACTTCAGTAATTGCTATGTCTTTCCTAAATTTGCATGCTTCATCTCCGAATTTCCAGATGCTGTTAACATCAGCCACCTTATCCTGCAAGATTATATGGAAGAAGCACTAGTGAAGAATATAAAAATGTGTGGCAGCTGAAATGAATGAAAGCCTTGGAAAAGCTGTTTGGTGGTAACTGTTACAGTAAAACAAATCTAAAATAATCTCATTAGGCTGAACAAAGGAACAGATCAGAATGCCCCTAAATCTCAATTTTCTTAAAATATCATCAAGTTTCAGATTGCTGGATGATAAATTTGTAGAAGTGTGTGCAGGCAAAATGATTTACAGTGGGCTTGTATATTCGCTTCAGTCAGATTATTTTTTTTAAAATCACATTTACAGAACACAATATGCTGGACAGAGATGA
This sequence comes from Rhynochetos jubatus, assembly GCA_027574665.1. Classification (NCBI taxonomy): domain Eukaryota; kingdom Metazoa; phylum Chordata; class Aves; order Eurypygiformes; family Rhynochetidae; genus Rhynochetos; species Rhynochetos jubatus. Next base: position 67,005,645 of record CM050690.1, on the reverse strand, counting down.
CTAATTTAGGGAAAAGCAATTACATTTTTATTCATGCAAATCACTCTCAGGGCTCAGTGTCTCTATCAGAATCTGAAGTCTCAGATACGGAATAAGTCAGACATGTAAAAGACTGCATGACCAAGAGCTTTTCAGTATCAGAAAAAACACAGTATGGACATTTTTGTATGATCTTACTTTGTTTCTCAGGCTACTGCCTAGCAAGACTTTACTTCAGATTAAGCCTGTTTAGGCTGAGTACTACTTTAAGAATGGGAGCATGCTCTGAGAGTTTTCCTAGGTTGTTTACTCTCAGTCCAGCCATAGCAATTGACTATTGCAGTAATAAAAACTTTTGCTACCGCTATATGGAGAAATATGTGACAAATTAACTTAAAAATAAATTGTTCTTACCGATGGCAAATTAAATATAATGGGATAATCAGAAAAGTACTTGTTGACTCCTCTATTGTCCCTTTCTGCTTCAGCTCTTTAAACAGAGTCCGTAACTCGTTAATGCCTTGGATGTTTCAATTAAAAGTATCACAGAGAATTATCCCGAGACTAGTGAGGGCAGAGAGAAGTATTGCAACCTTCGGGCATGCATAGTTGCAAGGCACCTTTTGCTGGATCCGTTTGCGCAGGGCAGCTCTGCCTCTGCAGATCCACAGCAGCAAAGAAGAAAGGTGTTAACTGGGCTGAGACAGCAGAACCAGCTCCTTCCCCAAACTTTGTAACATGTCAGCTGTGCAGTAGGAGTAAGTGAGTGAGTAATGACACCCATGGTGTTACCACAGATGAAAAACAGAGTTGACTAACAAGTGGCAGTAATAGATTTTAATTTGGTAAAGAAGGGCAATACATAGAGCAACATATGTGCATATAATAACCCAGTTCATGGATATTCTGGTGAAGTGGGAGAGGTGAAATAAACAAGTTCTGAGAAATCCCAGTTGCCAGTTTTCCTCCTATACAGAATAACAAACTGAGACACTTTTTGGGCACATGGGATTATTGTCCCTGTACTCACATCAGGCTAGTGTTTGTAATCGGTGATTTCTGATTCTGGGCTGTTTCCAGGTTTTCCATCCAGACTGTTGCATCTGGATTACTTTCTTCCTATCTTTTCTCTTTCCAGAGAAGCAACAATCTGTTTGTCCTCCTGAAGGACACACAGGGACACAGCATATGTGGAAGCTGCTAATTAGACCAGAAGAATGATATGTGGATACGCTCATTCCTCTTCATAGAGATTTTTGAGCTTAACCCATGCCAGAAGAAGGCGCAGAGCACAACAACGAGCTTTCCAATTATTCTGTCCATGTTTCACTGGACCATTTTGGTTCAATGAAACATACTCAAACTGTTTGGTAAATCAAAATTCATCTCTTCTTTGGTGTTCAGTTCAGACCGTTGCACAGATGTCATGATGTATAGACCATTTTGGTGAATGAATGCTCTGCCTTTCACTGTATGATTTGTTGGCCTGTTGTCTGCTGTTGCAAAAAAGCAGCATAAATGATTGTTTACATTGCAAGTGTTTAGCTCAATACCATGTATCTACTTCATGCTGGTGTCTTTTGAAACACTTAAGCCATTGAAGTTGTTGATAATATCAGCAAAAAGGATGACTTTTTAGGTGAAATTTAATTTTTCAGTGATAAAGCTGAATGGCTGAAGGAAGCAAGTAGGTTAAGAAGGAATGGAACAGCCATGATGGGGTGAGCTTGCCATTACCAGGGCCTTGCTCAGCCCCCTGAGGTTCCCCCACCCTGCCTATGGCCCAGGACTGTGTGTCAGCTCCTGGGGCCATCAGTCCCTGCCCCAGTGATGCTGCAGCAAGGCCAGTCTCCAGCTCCCCACAGCCCTGCCCTGCCTGGCCATGGTCCCCCTGACCCGGGCATACCCATGGTGCTACCTCCTTGCCTGGCCTCAGCCCATCCCCAGGGAGGTGCCTGATGCCTGGGACTGGGGCTCTCCTGGTTCCTTCTGGCTGCCCTGCTGCTGGCTGGAGCAGTGGGATAGGCCTGGTTGCCAGGCCCTGACCTGCCATCTTGGAGAAGCCCCTGGTTTTCCCACTTCCCAAAAAGCCCCAGCCCCTGTGGTGGCCTGATGACTTCCCTGCTGCTATCAGAGGAACAGTGGATGCTGGTGGGAAGTGGTAGCTCTATTCTAGGCCCTTCTTTTGATGGCAGTGGCCGGAACCTGCACCATTATCTGGGAACAGACTCTTGGCTACAGTAACAATGATCCTGATCATGCCGTCTGGTTTACCTACGAGTAAGCTGACTTTGTTATCCGTAGGCCATGTTGCTGGTGTTTCTGTGGAAGGCATCCTTCAGCTGGTCTAATGTGTTATGAATAGAGAAGGTGAGGACCTGGTCGTCCAAAGGGCTGATTTCCTGTGGAGGGACATTTCCTTTCTAATTTGAAGCTACTCACAAAGCTGTGAGAGCTTATAAATAACCTTGCCCTTTGTATTCTGATTAGTTAGTACTCAGCGCTTTCACAGCACCCTGGACTCTGGATCAGGGAACAGAGTGACCTGTCACTCTTCCTATAGCAGCTCCTCGAGGAGCAGCCCACACCTGTGGCCACTGTAGTGGGACACTGTCCTTGTGGCAGAGACCTCACAGATTACAGAAGGCAGATAAAAAGTGGCAGAAAGGATGTATTCCTACTATCATGACAGCTACTTTGCAAATGCAAAGGAATGTTCCCATTTGTTTCATCTCTTAAATCCATCTACAGTATTCAGTGTCATTGTTTTCTGCATTACCTAACTCGTAGACACAAATGTAATCTTTGTGTAAGTCCTTTTCATCCTCACAAGTCCTAATAATTCCTGTACAACTCTGATATTGTGCTGAAATAGTAATTTGCATTTAGTAAGCTCTGTGGTAGTTAACTTGTTTAATGACAGGTTCAGGGTGCTGGAGCTCTACACCCCCAGGGTTGAACATAACACAAGAAGACTAAGTGGGAGGCAGAGCTATGGCAGGCCCAGGATGATGGGTTCTTAGCAAATGTGTATGAGTAGCAGCTGCTACCGTGCTCTCTCCTGAGAAGAGGAACTGCAAGTCCAAGTCAGCAGCAGTGACTGGAAGATGGACGTCAAGAATGAACCCTAGGAATCACAGTGGCTCTCTGCACATCTTGCTGTTTCCTTATATGTCTTTAATTTTCTGTTGACAGTTTTTCACAGGATTAACAGCTTCAGTGCATCAATTTATATTATTGGAACCAGGGCCTCTGCCAGTAACAAAACACAGCCGTTTTGACAGATGATCTTGCAGGCTCTTATGTAAAACCACAGCACTGCAAAGCACTCTTGCTGCTACAGGATTTTTGTATTTGAGGAAAGAGGATACTTCATAAAACAGGTTTTCAAGCTAAGACTTTTCAGATTCCACTCTGGGGGATTTTGCTAAGAGCAGATAGTCCAACTGGTTGCCTTTGAGACTGGTAGGGAAAAAAACCAGTGAAAATGCACTTGCTTTGTACTCTGTGTGACTAGACAGAAAATGATAAGGTTGCAGATAACAAACTTCAACCAAATCTAGTATTATTATGCCAGAGCAATGGCCACATATCTAATGGTTCTTCAGATTTCTTGAATCTGTTAACTTGTGTAGTTATTACCAGTTCCTACTGAGTGTGAGCTGTTTTGGATCTTACTTCGTGTTGATTCTCATGCATGCTTCCTCGTGATTTTTTGGTAACCTGGGTTAGATACATATTGCCACAAAAGCTTGTTCTAAATTATCCAGAATGAGAGGGTACTTCCTGAGATGACCAAGGACCTTCCCATGAAACAGTATTTTGTTAGAAAATACTGATTTTATTGAAAATTTTTGCTGATTGATAGATTCTGGTTTTAATGGGTAGAGCTTAGCTTCATGGAAGTCTTTCTTGTTAAGATATGTCACATGTCTATTTCAGAGCAGCCTATTACTCTAAGTTGGCATTTTGGCTTTGGACATGGGAAGTGCAAGATCAAGTGTGTGCTGTCTTGAATTCAGATAATAGACTGGTACTTGTGCCTCCAGTATCTGAGAGTATGTGCTAAATCCTGTGCGGTATTCCAAAATTATACTTAGTCTCCACTGTTGGATAAATTTCTCGCTTCATAAATATAAACCTAGGAAGGGATTTAGATCTGAACACCCAAACATCTGTACCACCAAGAGATATAGACAAATACAGAAAGGGGGAAAAGTACTACTCTCTTTTTTGGTGGTTTGGTTTTTTCCCCCCCAGAAACATTTTTTAGGCTTTTGTTTTGCATCCTGATGGGAGGTTATGAACATTCTGGAAATCTTCATTTTTTGTGGAATGGGAAAATTCTTTCTCTGCAGCTTGACAGATGAACATCTGCAGAGATAAGAATATGCTGTTCTACTTGACTCACATAACTCAGAACATTCTGGTTCATGGCCAGAAGTTTGCATATCTAGCCCACTCTGGGCAACAGTACTGGAGGTATGAAAACTCCCTGTATGTCCGTGAGCCGGAATCATGACTAAAAATATTTTCCTACTATGACTATTTCTCTTCAGTTCTATTCTGGAATTTCTATTCATTCTTGTACATCTTTTTACTAAACCTCAGCCGTATGGACTTTGTCATATATACATAAATCACATTTTAAACGTTAGTTCTGGTTGACCAGAACTAATCAGAGTTGCAGAGGTTAGTACTGTTGATTACTTTACTGTGTTATGCAACATACAAAGTTAAATGAGACATTTGCCCAGACTCTTTACCTTATATTCTGGTTTGCACTGATACCAAATAATGTGCTTTACATATGTTTTCTTCAGGGTCTGATCACCTTCGAGAGAAAGATGGACTATGGGCGGTGCTTGTTTGGCTCTCAATCCTAGCAGCTCGAAAGCAGAGTGTGGAGGAGATTGTCAGGGATCACTGGACAAAATTTGGCCGGCACTACTACTGCAGGTGAGAAAAATGAGGAAAAGGCACAGGAAATTGTTCAGTTGATAGGACAATTCTGCTACATTCATGACTTGTTTAGCTGTGTTCAGCTGCATTTAGGTGTGCATTTGCTGTGTCCACAGAATGAAAATCTGACACAGATTACCACAGTTCTGTAAGCAGGTTTTTTCTGATGAGTAGGTGCAACCAAAGTTACTTGCTGAAGGAGCAGCATATATATGTCACTTCTAGCATATGAGTAATTGAATTTTCTGATATCGACTAGCAGAAAGATTTGTTTACTTGTGGAATCTCTAGACTTAACTCATCAAAATCCCGCAAGTTTCACACTGCGTTTGTTCTGTATATGCTTCTGTGTGACGGTGAGAACTGGAACTATGCCTAGTTTTAAATTAAGAGAACTCCAAAGATATGAAAATTTACTAATTTTTATTAAGGTCTCAAAAGGGTGAATTCTACCTGTCATTTACATCTTAGATTCTGCCTTTCTGTCAGAGTAGTCGTAACCCAGCGAAGTTCACATATCAGTAAGGTCTTTTGCACACAGCTGTTCCTCAAATCTTGAAGCAAAGTTTTCTCTGTTTCACTTGACTGATCACAAGTCAATAATTCTTCACTTAACTGTTGAGCACTGTATTGATTATGTCCTTAATTTCAGAGAGTTAGCTGTGTATCAATGACGTTTTTGGTGATACTTTAGAAACCATGCATTTTCTAAATGATTTCTGTTGACTCAGGGTCAGGTGGCCAGTGTAGAACTGTGGTGCACACACATAATGGTCAGATTGCCCAGGACTTGCATGTGTGTGCTGGTTTATTTTGCATTCAGTACTTCAGTGGTCCACCTCTGATTTTTGAAGTAAGCAGTGAATTGCTAATTCTGGGTATGTTGAGTTCTGTGAAAGCAGAACTGTCTTCTCAGCTGTAGAGGACTTACTTCTTGGTTTTACTTTTTTTATATATGTGCAAGGTTTGATTATGAAGCACTGGAACCCAGAACAGCATATTTCATAATGAGAGACCTGGAAGCTTTGATCACTGACAAATCATTCAGCCATCAGCAGTTTGCTGTGGGTAACAATATCTACAGTGTGGAAAGAACAGACAGCTTTGAGTACATAGATCCTGTGGATGGCACTGTGACCAAAAGACAGGTATGTGATGGAGTAGCAAGGTTTTGCAACTGTCATTGCCTCCAACAGTCATTTTTAATGTTCAACTGGCAAGCCTTTTCACTTATTTATAGGATGGTGTTTTCTTTGCTCTGAAAGGTACCACATTTCCTACTTAAGATTAGTTCAGTCTGTGTAAGATAATCCACGTCTGGTTTAGCTTGCACTTGCTGTGCGTAAGTGGAGGCAGTAGTGTCACAGAGAATGTAGGAGGGGATGGAGTCCCTGTTGACAGCAATGCATATATAGGGAGGGTTCCCTTTCCTCAGCAGTGCAAAGTGTCATGTGGAAAGACAGTCTTTCCATTTTCTATCTTCTGTCTGAAATCTCCACTTGCTATACATTACAAAAAAAGTTAAGATTTTCTTGCTCTGGGCGACCCACAGCATTTGCATAATTAGGGCACAGTATCTGTTGTAGCTAATGGCATGCAGAGAATGCATGTGGATTGTACCACTTGTGGGCACGTTTGACTTCTCTAGCCCAGATGACCAGTTCTGTATTCCTTCTGGGCTGTGTCCATGGTGAGATGCTTTAGCTATTGAGAATTGCAGTTCAAACTGACCCTTCAGTGTTTTGAAATTCATTATGTGCTCAGAACTAACCATGTACTTTGTCAGTTGTAAGTGAATATTCACACATCTTGAATGTGAGCGATGACTCATTAAAACTGTGTTCTGATTTTATGCTGTTTATTTTTATTGTCCTTGTTTCTCTGTTTTGTAAATTACTTGACCTGGCCAGACCCTAGCAAATGATATTACAAGCCATTAAAACTATTGACATGCCATTCTGCTTGGAGCCTTTATAGTTTCCATTCATCATTGAACGCATCTGCTACTGAACTACTCACTGCGCATATTACTGCTGAAACAAGATATGAGGATATTGTTGTATCCAAGTCCACTGGAAAATTACAGGCACAGGAGACTTGTGGCCCTTGTACTTTTAAAGAACAGCTTGTGAATTTCCAGTGCACTTTTCTTTCCCTAATTTTCGTAAACAGTCCAATTAGCAATTTGTGCTAAATTGGAATATAATTGCTAAACATATCATCATGTAACACAGAGAATCATGAGTTGGCATGCTTCAGATGGAGTGTGAAAGTGAGCCCATAAAACCAAAAAACATGTCTTTTCATAAGGAGAAACACATATTCATTGAGACTACAGTTCGACCAGTTTGTCTTTTCATGAGGATACATTCCTAGCTCTGTATATCTGCAGCCTCAGTGGGATTCTCCAAGCACAATAAAAAAAAAGAGGACATTGATCCACGCAAATGAAACAACATTTCACTGCTGCCATTGTCCTCAGGCAGCTTGCTCTTCGTGTAAATGCATATGCCTCTTTCTGACTATCCTGAGCTTCATGTTAAAGGTTTTTCACCAGACCAAGCAGGTTGCTCTAGGTATGCCGTTCATTTAATCACAACTCAGAGTTGGGCCACCACCTCAGTGAGTGGCAAATGGCCCAAGATCTCGCACAGTTTTTGTACCATTCAATCAATACCCATTACAGAAGGTCCAAAGTCTCTGTATATTCCCACTCAGCCTTTCAGTCCCCAGATTTCATCATTTATCACAGACCATCCCAATGCCCTGTCTCAGCTGCGTTCTTCTGTCCTGGTTCCAATCCTTGGTTCAGTTTCAGGGTCTCTTTGGGTCGCCGTCTCTGTAATCACTCGTCTGCCGTTTCTGTCTTGCACAATTCTGAGACAGACTTCGAGATGTGCTCTTAAGGGTTTACCTTTTGGCTAGCAAAGCACCTGTGCTTAATTAATTAATTAATCACTCTTTGTTGAAACTGTCTCTGCATGATTAGCTTGGCTGGGTTTGAAACCAGCCTTGGGTGGGTCTGTATAAGGAGCAGGTTGAGATCAAACATTCTGGGCCTGTTGAGTGGTATTTCTGCACTTTTACAAGACCCCAAATCTCAGATCTAAACCCGCACTAGAGACTAGGAAAGATTCCTTTACACTTCATGCAGGTTTTCCAGCTATGTTTTCAGGAATCTGTTCAAAATTTTGTTCCCCAGTATGTAGAGTAGTGAGATTTATATTCAGTGTAACTTCACTATGTCTTATGAATGAGAAGCTGGCTACATGATAATTAATCAGTGTTAACAAACAGCATGTTCAGAAAACAAATGCAGTAACAAAATAGGCAGCAAGCAATAAGCCCAGATTGTAGCTTCTAATTAATTCTGACTATTTAGACCCATGAATATTGTTTTATCACAGTGCAATAGCAAGGCATAAAATGAAAGGTTCCGCTGTTCTTGAAGATTTTTTCATTTTTAAAGTCCTACTGTGCTAGCCTTTGCGCACATGAGCACGTAACAGTGCTGCTCCTTGGGATCTGCAAGGGGGACCTGTTGTGGTTTTGTGTGAAATTTCCATTAAGATGAGTAGTACAAGCTGCCCATTATAGTGATTAACTTGGAGCTCTTCAGTGAAGCATTCTTACATTCTTAGATTCACAGAATAAAACTCTGGAGCTTTGTTATTAAAATTCTTTAATATTTTCTTGCTCTGTTGTTAGATTTGGGATGCAAAGGGTTCTGCATGTAGTGTAGGGTTTTTTTGCATTTCAGTTCGAGCAGTAGTCTGGAAACAGGCATTGGAAAAGTTGGGAAAAAGTTATTTCAGATAATTCTCCAGAGATAAGGCAAATATCCTCCTCTGTTCAGAACGATATTCCAATCATGTATCAGAAATAAGCTATTTCCTGTTAGAGTAGCGAGTGTGGCCTGCTATGCCTTGGGGACACTCAGGGGTCTGTAGAGGAGCAACTAAACATGATAATCACAGTATTTTGAAGTAAAAGTATAGCCATTTAACATGCTCCTAATTTATATGTAATTCTCTGTGTGGCACTAAGCTAGATATTCTACTGATGTTACTCCCTGCTGTTATACTTTAACGATGTTTTTCAAAGTCCTGAGATATTTTGCTTTAAGTGTGCTGCTTAGTCTTGTTCATACTAACTTATTATGCCAATTTATTAACTTTTATTGAATTATGAAGTTGGTTACTGGAAAAAACTCAATCCACTGGACAACAGACTACAAAGTACAATATCTAGTAAGTTTAGTTTTTGAGTGCTTCATGAATACTAACGCATCGGTAAGCTGCTTAACTGGATTATAATGTAAAGGAGAGAAATCCTTGTGAAGCTCCATCTCCGTCACATCAGCTTCAAAGCCAGTGGGTTAACCATGGACCATAGTTTTGTTTCAGAATTTCTACACATTTCATTAATATCCATTAGCAGGCCCAATTTGCCTAAAATAAGTATCTGCAGATGTTCAGTGTGGGAACTATACTGAACCTTTTAATCTGTTTCCTCTTAGGAAAAAAAAAAAAAAAGAGATCTGTTCCCATAAGAAAACATTCTTCTTAGTGACAAATAGTGCATCCTATTTTATTAGGAATGGAAGTTTTCTGTCCTGTGAGCTTTTCAGTGTGTTGCTCTTCTTCTTCTCTACATTGGTTTATAAGTTCTGCATATGAAATTTTGTGTTTTGTGGAGCTGACACCTTCTATATAATAAATAGCAAATATATTGCTTTAATGGAGTTTGTCAGGTGAAAAAATACCAAAATGACAAACAGTAAGTAGGGTGCTTGCAGTTTCACCAGCTTGCTTTGACTTTGCTGACCACAAAAGCTCAAAAATGTTAAGCAAAACTTTTATATGTTAGACTGGGTATTCTGTAACAGGCAGGGAAAACCTGTTTGGTTTTGTCTTTAGACAAGATGCAGAGTCACAGGCTATTCTTCAGGCAATGGATTTACATATTTATTTGGTAACAGCATTTTTGGCTGTGTTTTTTGGCTTTAACAGAGTTTTGTAACTCATGGCTTTTAGGTATAATTTCCAGAAAACAGTGAGGAATATAAAAGTGTAATAGTTCTCATTATTTTCTGTGGCCTTCCTGAGTGAAAAGCTTTGCTCGTGCTTAAATTGCTGTTTCCGAGAGGGGGTCTAAAGTGAGATGTTTTGCTGCTGGGTCCTCTGAAAAATGAGTTAAACTAGTTCTCCAGCTGCAATTATTGTGACTTTAAAAGTTTTCTTTGACAGTCAGTCTCTAAAGGCCATTGCTGCCCTAGTGTATGATTTGTCCCTGGCACTTAGGATTATTGTTTTTAAGGAGTACAGCCTCTGTGTATCTGTAATTTCCTTCTAGTATTTTCAACTTTTAGGCAGGAATTGTAGTCTTACAGACAAATATTAGGTGTCATCATGGATGTGTAAAAATCAATACTGTCAGTCATGTGTCCCTGGGAAATGCAAAATCGATGAAGTAATAAGCTCAGAAATAGCACAGTGAACTGTCTGAATGCTGGACATGTGTGTATATACGTTGCATAAACATCCCAACTGTCATTAACTGTAACAGTAAACTGGCTACAGATGCTGTAGTTTGGTGGAGTGTTTTGATGTTACAAAGTTATGAGCAGTGTTTATAAATCCTTTTTGTTCCAAAGACCATAATTTAACGAGGGGTGAGACTTCAGATGTGCTAAACCAGTTAACAGTGTGTTACTGTTATTATTGCCAGATAAACATGGAGTATGTGGAAGGGTATTTAAGTGGTCTTACTAGTCATGTTATTGTGGGAGTTACTAGGCCTGGCTGGAGCACGTGGAATTCCCATTTAGTCTTTGGAGAGGAATGCTTTGATGTTCACTCTTTCATTTTGTGGAGATATGTTAGACTCCCTTCCTTCTCTCTTAAAGCTGCTTGACATGAATGTTCCGTACTTTGAGCCGGTGGTCCTGGGTTTGACAACCATTTGAAACAAACTGTACTCAGAACTGTGAAACTCTCCAATTTATCTCCTTTCTTTTCACTGTGGTAATGTTAAGTGTAATGAGCCATCAGCAAGAGACAACCCCTTGCTCACAGCATCGGATCGTAACAAACTACCTGTGTAATTCTAGGCATCCAAGATGAATCTTCATTCCATTGAAATCAACAGCAAAAATCCCATCAGCATCAATTGAACTGTCTTATTACAAATTTGGCTTAATAGCAAGTATTAGAAAAATAGGTTCTAAAGCTCAGTCTTCTAAATGTGAACTATTTCTGTTTGTCATTCATGCACTACATATTGAGACTACTAGATAAATTTCTGTTGCTGATACATGTTAAAATTAATATAAAATGCCATACTAGGAGCTAAAAAAAGTTTCAGGGTATCACCAAAGTTAGAGATGAAAAACATCTCTTAGGCCATCTAATCCAACCTTTTATCCATGTGGGGTATTTTCCTGCTGTATATTTTCTAGTGTTAATGGACGTTACATAGGAAAGACATGGACCTGTTGGATCGGGTCCAAGAGGAGGGCCAAAAAAATCATCAGAGGGCTGGAACACCTCTCCTGTGGGGACAGGCTGACCAGTTGGGGTTGTTCAGCCTGGAGAAGGGAAGGCTTTGGGGAGACCTTGTTTCAGCCTTTCCGTACTTGAAGGGGGGCTTGTAATAAAGATGTGGACAAACTTTTTAGCAGGGCCTGTTGTGGTAGGACAAGGGGTAGTGGTTTTAAACTAAAGGAGAGTAGATTCAGACTGGACATAAGGAAGAAATTTTTTTTTTATGAGGCTGGTGAAACACTGGATCAGGTTGCCCAGGGAGGTGATAGATTCCTCATCCCTGGAAACATAGAATCAGAATCCTAGAATGGTTTGGGTGGGAAGGGACCGTAAAGTTTATCTAGTTCCAACTCCACTACCATGGGCAGGGTCACCCTCCAGTAGACCAAGTTGCTCAAAGCCTCATCCAGCCTGGCCTTGAAGACAGCCAGGGACAGGGCATCCACAGCTTCTCTGGGCAGCGTGTTCCTGTGCCTCACCACCCTCTCCAGGAAGAATTTTTTCCTGATATCTAATCTAAATCTTCCCTCTTTCAATTTAAACCCGTTATCCCTTGTCCTGTCACTACAGACCCTTGTAAAAAGTCCCCCCCAGCTTCTTTATAGCTCCCTTTAGGTACTGGAAGGTGCTATAAGGTCTCCCCAGAGCCTTCTCTTCTCCAGGCTGAATAAGCCCAATTCTCTCAGCCTGTCCCCGTAGAAGAGGTGCTCCAGCCTTCTGAAAGATTCAGGGTCAGATTGGACAGGGCTCTGAGCAACCTGCCCTAGTGGAAGGTGTCCCTGCCCATGGCAGGACAGTTAGATTAGATGATCTTTAAAGGTCCCTTCCAACACAAACCATTCTGTGATTATCAACCAAACAATGTATTGCTGAAGATGTTTTGGCATATACTGAGGAAACAAAGATTTCTACTTATACTTTAGAATATTAGAGCATTGTGTTGCTAACATCAGTATCTTCTCAAACTGCTGATAAAACTGGAAGAATGAAATGCTTCTCTCTTAATTCTCGTCTCTCATTTTCAATGGTGTATTACCCCTTAAACAAAAGGAGCAAGGATCTCAGTTTATGCACTAGACATTTGCCAACAACAGGACTAAAAGGGGAAATAAAGTTCAGTGGCATAGCAGGGGTGGCACTTAGCCTGAGGATACTATTTACACAAAGGGAACTAGACTGCATGTTAGCGCAGAATTGGTAGAATATTGAAACACTACAGCTTTAACTGTGCAATTTAGTCCTTTGGCCTTAATGTCCTTCCTGTACAGAAAGCCTGTCAACTGTGGATCCAAGTGTATGATCTGTAGTCTGCAGAAGAATGTGTTCATATAAACAGTATGAAAGAGAGGAGAAGAAAAGAAAAAAAGAAGTGAAGCTGAGAGCAAAGAACAAATTCACAGTTAATTAATAATAAATCCTTTTATTATACTCATGGTTAATGTGCATTAATTAGTATACTGGAAATTAATTAACACCTTAAGTTTCCCAAGTTGTACTACAGTCTCTTGTTGAAATTGTTGTAATCATATATTGTTGCTTGGTCTGTGAGAGGTAGCAACCGATCCTGTCTTTTGTATTCACTGCTGACAACTGTTTTTTCATCCTGGGATCCTGTAGCTAATTTCTAAGGCCACTGATACTTGCTGCTATTATAATGTTTTCTCAGGCCGTTGATTTTGTGCTCTGCCACACAGAACAAGACCAAATCATCTAAAGAAAATAAAAGCAGCAGTAAGAGAGTCTTTGTTATGAGGAGTGGAAGGGAATACACAAGTTCATTTCTAGTCTTTAGAGGGGAAAAAAGAGTAATAAATGAGTTGTCCAGAGTTACAGGGAAAGAAGATTGCATCCAATACACTCTCCCTTTCACTTTTTATCTTAAAGCAGTGAACTGTGATTTGTAAAGGTACTGTCACCTTATGTATATGCTGCTCCTTCTTCTCCTGTAGGGGCTGCGGATTATATTTTCAGATGCTTCCAGGCTCATCTTCAGAATGAGTGCTTCTAGCCATGTGAGAGCTACTCTCCGGATCTATGCAGAGAGTTATGAAAAGGATCCTAGCCAACACAATAAGGAACCACAGGTAATGCAATAGCATTGTAATAAGTTGATCTGTAACAGCAATGGCTACAGGTTTTCATCTTTAATTGGAAAGAACGCTCAGTACTTTGACCTTTGTTTACTGTGTTTGTGGATGATTTTCCTAATCATGTGCCTGCACACATTCTGAGACAGGATCAGCAGTTTTAATGTAGGTTTGTGTATGTGAATGTCAGGGGCTGAGATGCCTGATGATAGATGCTAGGGAATGACTTTTGGTCTGTTAAGGAAAGCTATTAAGAAAAAGTTTTCATTTTTCACCATTTTTTTGCAAGTGGTGTAATCTGAGTTGTAGAACATTATTTAAAAAAAAAAATATTTTTCAAGCAGGCTATCTGTGATCACTCAGTTACAGTATCCCAGGGATTCCTCATGATGAGACTACAGTTAGGAAATATGGATGCCAGTGTCTAAACAGTGTAAGGATTCCTTGTAAGGGAAAGACTTGCAGCTGTTTGAGAATTATATCATAACCAGACGCTTTCTGAAGAAGAGTGAAGGTTGAGAGCAAATTGCAGTATAGTCCAGCAGATGCTTAAACCAATTTATAATGTAGATCACATTTCAAACTCTCAGATTTTTCCCAGTAAAACACCTTCATGCTGTGATATACAATGAGAGAGAACTAAGGATGGAGTTCTAATGGGGGAGAGGGGAAGCATTTGGCTTGTAGTAAATCAAAACCCTGTAGTTTGAAGTCCCATGTAGTTGTGTATTCATGACTGGAATGCAAATAAAAATTTCCCAAAACATAAAAACTGTCAAATGCATTTAAGCCTTACGTAAATATTTGACATTGTTTTTTCACCAGATTCCCATCATAAACTTACTGCGTTTCTTTTTATGCCATTAAACAATTGTTTATTGGTCGTGAAAAGTGCTTCAGTTTTTCAAGAAATGCTGCAGACTCCATTTATTCAGATTGGAACTATTGATTTTATTTACTTTTTCTTAAAGTAATTGTTCACATCCTCAGTAACTCCTTGGATAGAATACTTATAATGTTAAGCCTTCAACAGATTAAAGAACCATTTTTTAGCCATTTTATTGTTTTTCTGTACATCCAGGTTTAGGCAGCTAGCAGGCTCATAAATATATTTTCACCAGGGAAGAGCACTGCTACAACCCCTTTCTCCCTTGATACTGTGTTGGGTTTACCGGGAAAGGTTTTGCTAGCGGGAAGGCTGCAGAGGTGGCTTCTGTGAGAAGACACCAGAAGCTGCCCCCGTGTCAAACAGAGCCAGTTCCAGCTGCCTCCTGGATGGACCCACCAGTGGCCAAAGCTGAGGCAATCAGCGATTTTAGTAGTCCCTGTGTGATAACATATTTAAGAGGTGTAAAAAACGCTGTGCAAGAGCCACAGGGAGGGACAAGTGAGAGCATGTGGGAGAGACAACTATGGAGACACTAAGGTCAGTGAAGAATGGAGGGGGAATGACTGAGTACCTTGGTGGGCACTTGGGTATAAGCCAAGGTCAATGCACCCACCACACCTGTGTCAAATTTTGCTACAACACAAGTTGCTTATCAGTTGCATATTAAACATGGTTAGTGTGCTATGTAGGTAAGGCATAAATGAAATAATAGAAAATAATTCATGGTAAGAGAGACTAAGTTCATTTGAGAGGTTTTCAGTGGACTTAAAGTAACCCTGTGATATGTGACACAAAAAGTGTGTTCAGAACATGTCATGTCTAATGAGTTGCAACAAAAAACACTAGAAAATTAATAAAGCATGTACTTGCAGCATTCATCTAGCTAAACTTTTGACTGTTCAATTACAAATGAGAATGTGCCTTTTTAAATGGAATCCTCTTTGCATCAATGGATTGTTCTACTTGACTTGTTACAAGGTATGCAATATAAGAGAAGTGACATGCTGACAGTGTTTAGGCTTGCATGTCTCCTGAAGTAACCGACAATCAGTGCCTGGTATTTAACACTCATTTATTCAAATTAGTGGAAAACAGCAAATGTTCTCAGCGAATTTTCCACTTGTGAAGAGACTAGATTGAGGAAACAGAGGTTATCCTCAGAAAATGGGCAATATGCTGCCCTACTCTTGCATTTATTCTCTGTTCTGCATGGATTTGCTTGACAGAGGTGCATAAAGGCCACTGCAAGGCTTAGTGACCTCACCAGCAGGACAGACTGTGTCCAGAAAGCAGCAAGAATGGGGCTGCTGCACAAGGACCCAGGTACCCAGAACAGCTACAGGCATGGCAGTGCCCTCACTGTCCAGGGAATAGTCCTACAGCAGGCAAGTGGAGCCGGCAGAGCAAGGCTCTGGTAACAAGCTTCATTGACCATTCCAGACAAGGAAAGTGATGGGTCAGGTTCAGGGTCCATCTGGAGCAGCAAGAGATGGGACCAGAGGCACGGCTGGAGACAAGGCAACAGTGTGGGTCCATCCATGAGACAGAGTCTAAGTTAGAACTGGAAGCAAGCTACAGTGTACATCCAAGGGGTCCTTCAGGGAGAGAAGCCACCTGTAGGACAGGCTTGAGGTCCACCCAGGCAGCAGAGCCAGAGATAGGTCTGGAAACAAGCACGCCTACAGCATAGCTCAGGCAGGGATTAACACCCCCGGGGCAGGCAGAAATGGGCTGCATGAACATACAGGCAGGGTGCAGGTGGAGACCTTGGGGAGCCTGGGCAGGCCCAGCAGGGCTTGTCACTGCCCTCACAGCTTTCAGGGTCTAGTCTTTATTCCAGACACCAAAAGGGTCTGTTAGTCCTAAGGACAGAAAAAAGGCTGGAAGTTTTTTTTTCTGTACATATACCAGAGCCTGTCAGATTGTTACACTTTTGGCTGCTTGTCCAGGATATTCACTGCTGAACAGATAATCCCAGGGGTAGAAACGCCATTGGCTTGAAACTTGTTGCAGGGACTTTCCATCATTCAAGCAGTGCAGACAGATACTTTAACATCCAGACTGCCTCAGGAAATACATAGTCCTGTAAACACCCTCCTCATCTCCTGGCATGTGCACAAAATCAGGGACAAATAGCAGTTTTATCCTGATTAATACCATAAATTATTTCTCTGGTTTCTCATTGTATAGTACTGCACAGTTCCAACTGTTGAGGAAGTTCCCCTGTCCTTGCCCTAGCTGTATACGTTGCCAGGAGCATGAGGGCATTAGGACCGACAAGGTCACAGATTGTATCCTGCAGGCAGATGGTGGAGTTCAAGGGAGTACATAAATTTGATTTCAGGAGATCCTTATGTTAGTACAAAAATAACTAAAAATGTATTGGGACAGCATTTGGCAATCTGTGGAGTATCTGGAAGAGAGTGAATAGCAAACTCCTTTTCCAGAAAACAACATTGCTGGAGAGGGGTGACATAGTTTTCCTGATACTGTAATTCCTTTACTGTTTAGTTTGCTTTGAGATTCATGCTGGCACGTGTACCTCTAGAAGAACTGTGACAGATTTGAAGTTTTAAGTACTTTGTTTCCTATTTACTTTCAGTAATAGTGTCATAGTCAACATATTCACGCATGACCAGTTATTCAAAGAGCACTGAGGTACAGTATGTAAAGTATATACCTTATATATTGTATTTAAGGAAATAGCTATATTTGAGATAAATGCTTATTTTTCTTCAAGTGTAGTTGATCTTTATCATTGAGTAGATGACCGCATGTAGCTTCCGTATTGTTGCACTCTGACTGAAACAGCTGACTGGGAAAAAACTATCTTACGTACTTTTTATATCATAGACCAAGACATAAAATTATTTGATGATTGGCTGCTTAAGTAAATAGCTGTTTGCTTCGGCTTAATAGACCATCTCCTTCCAGTACCTTCTTTTCATTGCTTACATAAGTAAATGGAAGATTAATGCTTTGCATTCCTCCATGTTTTTGTCTGGTGACAATTCCAGTCAATAGCTGAAATGGAAGGCAAAAATAAATGGAGACTTTTTTTGGCTCTTTTTCACAAGAAATAAATCTCTGTCTTGATCGACAACTCACATTGGAGGGTACAGTGCCATTTTGTGGAATCATTGTGGTAACTAGCTTGGGTTTGCCTCATATCAGTATCCTCTTTATTCCCCCTTTCAGATAAAGAATTTTCTAAAATTAATCATCTAACTTTTCAGCAGTTTTCAAGTTTTTCTAGTTTGCTTTTCTTCTCTGACAGTGCACCTTCTGATGGTGAATCTTGTACAGATGTGCAGAAATCTAAACCACACCTTCCAGTGTGCATGCTGAGACATGCATATGGTCCTGAAACATCTGTATGACATTATGGCACCAAGTGTTAATTGACACATATTGTAACGACAATATATACCAGCACACTTCTTTTAAAAAAACCTGTTCCCTTGAAGTGAACAGAGTTAATCATTCACGTTAGAGGTGCTGTACTTCTGTGGATGGCCATAACTCCTTTCCCACGAAAGGTTGGACCAGATGATCTTCTGAGGTCCCTTCCAACCTGCTCTGATCTATGATGAACCCTTGTCCAGAATTAAGTTTGGACAAAGATCTGTAACAATGCTCAGTATCATCCGGGTTCGGTTACTATGAGACTGCTAGCTGTAGGCCCTGCCTTGGTTTGATACCCAACAGAAAGCCTGACATATTTGAAGCACTTGGGGCTGCTCAAAGCTGTACCTTTTAATTTTGGCCTCAGGAAGACATTCAAGTGAATAGTGCTCAAGTGAAGCTCTCTTCATACTTTGTTGTGCCTCAGTACTGTGTAACTCTCTGTGAGTCTCATGGAAAGAGCTGATTTTCAGGCCTTACTGCCTTTAAGTGTATATTCCCCTTCAGAAACATTAGAGCTTCTGTAAGAGCGTTCTTGTAACCAGACAGAAGCCAGACTCGTAAGGACCTTTTATTCCGCTTTATGTATGAGCCGAACAGTAGCTGTTAATGAATGTAAGGGTCACCCAAATCTGATTTTAGTAGTGTCTTTCATGTAATTAATTGGCAATGCTTCCCACCGAGAATAAGTTAAGCATAGACAACTGCCTGATCAACAACGTAGGAGTCCAAAGTAGCAAAATATGCCAGTAATTAGAAATCTGAGGTCATAAATGTGAATATCACTGGCTTCTGACTGTTGAACAGTCCATTGAAGGAAATTGGCAGAAGCAGCTTCACAGAATCATAGAATCATTTAGGTTGGAAAGGACCTGTAAGATCATCAAGTCCAACCATTAACCTAACACTGCAAAGCCCACCACTAACTATGTCCCTAAGCACAACATCTACATGTCTTTTAAATACCTCTAAGGATGGATGGTGACTCAACCACTTCCCTGGGCAGCCTGTTCCAGTCCCTGACAGCCCTCTAGGTGAAGAATTTTTTCCTAATTTTTCCTAAACCTCCCGTGGTGGTTGTTACTTGGGAGAAGAGACCAACACCTACCTCTTTGCAACGTCCTTTCAGGCAGTTGTAGAGAGTGGTAAAGTCTCCCCTGAGCCTTCTTTTCTCCAGGCTAAACAACCCCAATTCCCTCAGCAGTTCCTCACAGCACTTGTTCTCCAGGCCCTTCCCCAGCTCCGTTGCCCTTCTCTGGACACGCTCCAGCACCTCAGTGCCTTTCTTGCAGTGAGGGGCCCAGAACTGAACACAGGATTTGAGGTGCGGCCTCACCAGTGCCAAGTACAGGGAGATTATCACTTCCCTAGTCCAGCCGGCCACACTGTTCCTGATGCAGGCCAGGATGCTACTGGATATTTTGGCCACCTGGGAGACAAGGAGTGTCTACTTTTTTTCCCATGAGTAGTTCAGTTCTTCCTATAAGCAAGTATCAACAGGAGTGCGAATCAGGAGCCATAAAGAAAAATGACCATCATGGTCTGCTCAAAGTATATTAAAACCAGTTAAATGTAAGCATTTTAAAATTACGTAATTTATAGTGGTGATGCAATCTGGTTCTAAAACAAAGTCTTAAAAACAATGCCCAATGCTTTTCTAAAACTGCAGTGTTCCCCTTGGAATGAAAGACTACTCTGTTGGTGCTCCGTGTCACTCATGATGCCCCTCACCACTGTGCGTTCCTGAGAAAATTGCTTTCCATCTAACTTGCAAAATTTCCTTAAAAGGACGATTTCTTTGGCTTTAACCAATCAAATAGGTACACACCTATTAATTTCAGGGAGTTCAGTTCATTATATCAGAACTAATTTGTCTGTCTGAAGTCTTGGACGTCTATGCATTGGCGTGTATCTTTTTCTAAAGTTAATAGTTACTAGCTGTGCTAAATTTATCACACATGGAAAACCTAGAGAGATGTTCAGTGGGTGTGAAGTACTAAAATAGGGCTTTATTGACCTTTAGGCTCATTTATAGCCTCACTTTATGGAACAACTCATCATTTGTTATTGGCAAATTCCAACACATGGTTAATCTTCTTGTCCTTTGTCTAGCCACCTGGATATATTATCAAACTTGGGTAAGATTCAAAGAGGAGGTTTCATATATGACGACCAAGAAAAAAATGACTCATTATGCGTAGTTGTTTCGAATTGTTTTATTTTAAATCCAGTGTGTCCTTCAGCACCATGGATGTGCTGCTGTTGCAGGATAAGTGCCCTGGGAATAGTGTAGTGAATAATCTGGATGATTCTGAATATAGATTAACCAGCTCTGTTTACAGTATGTTATTATTCATTATGTGAATTGCAACAGCAATAAATAAGTGTTCTCATAAACCTATGCAGGCTCTATCAGGTACTCTTTAAACAGAATGCAGTGAATCAAAAATGCTGCAATTTCTTTGGCCAGAAACTAGTGAACTACGTGCTCATTAGCTACAGAATCATTAGATTGGCAGCAGCCAAGCAAAAATTTTTGAGCAGGAGTTGTTTCTGTGTTTTTACCCAAAAAGGCACACCAATTAAAAGAAAAACGGTTTGGATAAAAAGTGTATTGATCACCAGAGACTGAATTTCTGAAACAATTTTTGAATGGCAAGTTGCAGAGGAAAAAACAGGTTTTCATGTGGTCCTTGGTCAGTATATGAAAGGATTATGATCATATATGATCGTGTATGTATGGTTATTATATAAAGCAAACGTTTATGGTGTGAGTTTGTCCAAGAGGAGGGAACTGAAATCAGCAACACAGGAGTCCTTGTGTCCAATATCACTTCATAGGGATATAATTAAAGGTTTTTATGTGGTTCTGTAAGACACTCATGCAACCATAGCACAAGTGCAGTTTGCTAGAGGATTACTGCCTCTTTGGTTTATTTTTAAGCATTAGGTCTTTTAGCATGTCTCTGTTTGGCTGTTAAAACATGCAGCATGGTCTAGAGAAATCAAAGTTTCACCTTTACTGTTAAAATTTTAAAGTTTTTCTTTGAGGGGATGTGGGATATGGAGATTTCCATGTGTTTGATCGCTCTCTTAGGTAACAGCATGTTTGTGCTGTTAACGTAATGTAGCTTCTGATGCTGCCCAGAGCCATACAGTGAACAAATTGTAAATCAGATGGAACTGGAAAGGAAAGTCTGTTTTCCTATTACACAAGAAAAATACTTCATGTGACAGTAATTATAAAATATTTCATGAATCAAGGAAATGAGTTCATTAATCTTCCCTCAAAGCTCTTTGGATACACTAGAAAAGAACTAATCTGTTACAATCGCACCCCTCAGTTTACATTTTCCTCCTGTCTTTTCACCCCTCATGCCTGCCTTCCTCTATTGCTAGGGACAGAACAGCTGGCCTTCTGACCTGTATTGTAATTTTATTGGAGTTAGCAGCCAGACCATGCGCAGGAATAGAGAGGTCAGCTTCCTTTTTCCCATGGCGACTGTGCCGCTTCACAATAATGAAGTGAACGCCACCAGTGCTGTGGATGTTACAGAGCCAGTCCATTGTGTTCCACGATGAACCAGGCTATCCATGTTTCTTAGATCTTCTAGGATGAGTGGCTGTGGCATACACCTTTCCAAAGACTTCTGGTTGTGGAAGGCCAGACCCAAGCAGACACGCTGAGCTGAGCTGTTTGTTGAGCCCTTATGGCAGAAGCCCGGTGGGAGTTACAGCTGTGGTGCCAGACTGTGATCATAGTGCTGAGTTAACTTTGTAGTTGTTTCAGAACATTCCTTGAGTCTCTTCCATCACTTTAGTGTTGCTTTGTATGTGTGTCAGTTTGACTTTTGAAATATATTACAGCCAAGGGAAAAGATCTTTCTAATATGTAAGGCCATCGAAACATGTTTTGGAGGATTTGCCCTTCTCTTCTGCCTTTCTTTTTCTTTCCCTTATTTTATGTGATAGTGATTCTGTTGCCCAGGTTACAAAGGGCTCACGGCAGCCTTAAGCAGTCACATGAAGCAAGGGAAAATGACGTTGGAGTAGAAGGAAGTAGGAAAGGAAGGAGTTATTTCTTAATTCCTCTGTGTCCTTGTTCCAGGACTTAGAGCTGTCTCAGTTACCCTGACCTCTCTGAGCAACCTTCTGTGTAATGTCTGAATGGTAAAAAGGGAAGGACTGAGAATGGGTTTCAGTGTTAGGAGAGAAAAGGATTTCTAGCCCATGCCTGAAATGTCAAGGCTTATCATAATTTATACAATAATAATAACACCACCTAGCAGTTAGAGTTTTTGGTGACTTCAAAATATTCTGCAAGCATGTTTTTCTCAAGACTGCCTTTACAAACTGGAAAACTACTTGAATTGATACTAAATCCAATAGACAAGTATCTGAAGATGTGGAATTTGGGGTTTGACAACAGTTTTTAGGGAGGGAAGATGGAGAGGTGGAAAGCACTTGGCACGTCTTGTGTCTTTACAGAGCTCCAAAAGTTAGACTATAGCCCTTCTTTGACAACTGCATGCTGTACTAACCCACTTGTTTATCTCTCTTTAGTTTTGAAGCATTAACGATTGTTCCAGGGAAGTGAATTCTTCTGGAACATGTAGTGCTGTGCCAGCTCTGCTTAGAAATCTCTCACAAGGTCTGAATGTTTGTTCTGAAATAATTACTATCCAAGGTATCATTTTGATTATTAGTAAGTCAGGTGCCTAAATGTCTGTGTAAAAGCCACTCAAGGTTTAGCAGATTGCTGCTGGATCTCTGCCCCCAGCGGGACATTGTCTTTAGACTGGCTAATTCAATGGCCTTCCATTACCTCTCCCTGTGATCCCAGAATAAAGGGAATGAATAGTTTAGTGTTTCATGTTTTACAAATACTGACATATATACAAATAATTGACCCTGTGCTATTGGTGTTCCACCCTGTATGTTCACTTGGGTGTATGTAAACATAAGAGAGCCCAAAATGAGGCTGGTGGACATGATTCTGAATACAAAATGCAGATCAGTACAGTAAGAGAATACAGAGCAAAAGTTTGAGAACCGTGAAAGAGATCTGTAGCTACCTGGTGTTCACTAAAAATGTTTGGATCCTATTTGAGGGTATTACCATTTTCTGAGCTCTTTTTTTTGTTTTGTTTTATTTTTCCCAGATAAATTTTGCAGAATTCTTTGCACTGATGAGACTGATGGGGCAACTTGTTTTTGAGACTTGCACTGGACTGGGAAAAGTGAATTTGAGACTTGTGGGAAATGTCCATTCCTAGACTATGTAAAAGTCACCTACATTTGGTTTTCCTAACAAGATTGACATTCAGTGCAGGCTGTGGGAAAGACTGAAGAGAAAAGGTTCACAAGCTTTCTAGGAAAAGTCTGGAAAGATGATTTTGCATCAGAACTGCATACATTTTTTATTGAAGTTGGCAAGTTTAAGCTTAAGTGCTACACACAGTAGGTTTTCACAGGCTGTTTCTTGACATACAGATGGCATTTGACCACCTATTCAGAGAAAAATATTTTCTAAAGCCAAAGTCCAGACACATGCTGAGCTTTTAACCTGCATGCAGGTACATTGCAGCCCTGCCTGAGCCTTTGATAAACTGGATGCAGCATGGGGCAAATCTTACACGAGAACTTGACTAGAAGATAGGGAGTTGTATAGAAAGTTTTTTGCACACAAAGAGAAAAAATGCTCCATGAGCCAAGCAGGAATGATGCACCTCTGGTACAGATTATTACCAGTCAAAGGGCTTTTGATCATTATTCATTTTATGTTTGGTATCTGCTTGTTTGGTGTATTTCCTGGTATGAATAACCATTCCTACCAGTTATTTTTAGAAGTATAACTTCTGTTATTGCTAAACAAAATTCTAATTTAAGCTAGTTCTGTTAATTTTCAGTTCTTTATTTTATCTAAAGGATAACATGCCATATGTCCCAAACAGTTTACAAGAGATAAATACACTATTAGTGTACAAAGCGACTGCAATTGTGATTTTGAGTTGACGTGCCAATAAAGTTTTACAATTTCTTAAGTAGAAGGGACCATTTGAAAAATATTTTTAAATCAAGATCTCCTTAAGATATAGAAGTCTTTCTAGAATCTTATTAACTATAAATGATTGCTGGTGAGGATTTCTCTTTTGCAGCTGAAATGTAAACTATTCATTGCAAAGGTAAAGGAGTTTTTAAAAGGCATATCAGCTCTGGTTCCTTGTTATTCTGCCTTGGTTTCGCTATTCCGAAGAGAATGCACTTTTGGTTTTTATTACATCTGCAGGATGAAGCAAGTGTAGTTAAATTGAAGTGTGAGAGAGCAGAACTAAAATAGGACTTTCTCCGTTGAGAAGCGTGATTGTAACAAGCAGAATATCTAGTAGTAATTGGAACGACTTGGCAAGAGCAGCAGCTAAATTGTTTATGTAACTGGTGTCACATAAACTCATTTGATTTTGTGGTTTTTTTCAAAGCGTTGTGTAGACTTTGGTTTAGTTTTGTTGGTTTTTTTTTTTTTTTTTTTTTTGGAGTGCAGTTGTTGCTTAAGAAAGAAGGGTCAAGTAAAGCTGGTCAGTAGGGTTGCTTTTTACATTTTCCTGTGCTTTCTAGATTACAGTAAGGCAAAGGGTTCTTAGGGGAGTGCCAGAAGGACTTCAGATGCTTTGATCTTCTTTCAGTTCTCCCTAATCCATGTTGCTGGAGGGAAGGGATGATATGGTCCAGACCTTACAAACTGGCACGTTTTAATATTTACTTTTGCAGAATTTGCCCGCAGATGCGAATTTGTGTTCTGAATATTAATCTTCTTTAAGCATGTTTGACTTTAATGGACTTCTATTCCGCTTCAGTGGTCATTCAGTACGTAGATATCTACAAATATGGAGCTTTTTGCTCATGCCGTACTTCTTACACTTGTGAATAGCTAAGTTTGATCATAAACTCACTTGACACCAGTGGCATTCATGGTGTTATCCCGTGACTCTGCTTGCACAACTAGTTTGCCTCCTTACTCTTTTGATTTAGACATCTCACCACTTGTATAAATAAAGCAGACACCTCATACTCTCAGAAACTGTCAGGTGGCTGAAACAGATCCAAAGTATTGATTATATTAACCTTAGAAAAAAGATATCTGTGAATATAAGCTCTCCAGAATTACTGTTTTGTTTGATTTGATTTCTGAACATGGCGGGTTTAAAGCCAAAATGTCATGCACTGGAAAGAGGCAGCAGGGGTAAATCTTTGAGGGTCAGAACCTCACTAGTTTAGTATTCAAATGTATGATTCTCTGAAAAACAGATTTTCATACAAAACTCAAGTCTGAGTGTTTATCTTTGCATATAATTTACTTAACTGAGAGAAGAGTCAGTTGCCATTTGAAAAGATTTATTTTACTTGGTTTTCATGTGGTACTGTCGTAGTTGTTATCTGCACTCACTCATCAGGGCATTGTCATACTTAGGGCCATTTAGTAAGGTCTGTAGCCTGAAACTTGGGAGTTCATGTTGCTTCTGTTGGAATTTATCCTATTTAATATAATTACGGGTGGTATTACTCAAAACACACTCTTGTGATTTGTGTTAAGGTAATTGTTACAGAACCTTCTGACCCTCAGCTGCTCAGGTTAAGTGTGTATAGGCACAAAATTTCATCTACATGGCTTCTGCTCATCAGAATGGAAATAATTCTGTGATTTCTAGGTTGGTTTGTAGAGCAGATTTCACACGAGCTCCACAATTGCCTGTTACATAGAGACATTATTAGTATAGTGTATTTACTGTTTTTTCTGCATAGCTTGAGTATACTTAGTGTAACACTTCACACAGAACATGCTCAGCATGGGACTTCATTATATCGAGTTTGACAATATAGCCTCTGTAACTGTGTCAGTGTTTACCGTTACTGAACTATTCACTATTACTGTATAACACTACTGTTAAAAGAGGGATTTATAAATATGTACGTTGATATTTCTGCTTTATGTAATTCAATGTATTTCTTCCTCTTCAGGCTGTGCTGAGTCCTCTTATAGCGATCGCACTGAAAATATCTCAGATTCACGAGAGGACAGGGCGAAAGGGACCCACTGTCATCACCTGAAGCCACAGAAGATCATTAACCCAGGGCCAAAAGAGGGACAGCAAGGAAGAGACAGGACCTTGCTGAAACATGTTAACCATTTGTGCCTTATATGATTTTAAAAGTTTTCTCGGGGATAGAGGTGGGTTGGGAAGACAAATTCAATATAATATTGAGCATATTCATTTGCATTGAACTTCAAATACAATAATGTGTTGACTTCTTTGTTTTACCTGCAATATCTTAATTTCAGATAACAATATAACCGAAAAAGGGGCCTTAACCTTTAAATGTTGTTAGCAATGTGACAGAAAATAAGAACTACTTGTCTCTGAATGCTGAGTAAAGGTTGGGGGAATATCAGTTAGGGAGAGAGAGGGAGGAGTTGCAAAGCAAAGACATGCTTGGTGAATATTGTTTGGAATCCTCGTCACCTTCTGGTTGGTTTATGAAGAGAGCATGTCTGAGCCCTAAGGGCTGTATACTAATCTTTGCAAAGGGTGTATTTCCTCACCTGACACCCCTCCTCCTGTCCTGTCTCTCCCATTGCTCACGGATGCACGCTGACAGCACTTGCACATGCTCCCAAAGAAGGGGTTATCCCATATCTTTTTTACCCCTGCTTTTAAAGCATATCTATGTGATTTGTGCCTTTAGATTTTCCTGATTTTTTTTTTGACTCTCTTTTTTTTTTCCTCCAAAGGGAGGCATTTGTGCTGTAGAAGCTGATTCTGTCCTTCCAGCAATATGTTGGGTGTGGAATTTGGCTATCTATCTTTTGCAATATTCCTCATATCAGCAGGTGATACTGGTGCTTACTGTGTTTGAAAGCTAATCACGGCAAGTTCAGCAGTTTTTCATGAAGGGTTATAATGGAAGTTTTTTTAAGTCTTTGGAATACCAATGTTTCACTTACCACAGAGTGGTAAGCGAAGTGCGTAGAGAAGAGGAAATGAAAACAAACGCTGATGAATTAAATAGAAATACTTAACTGAAACACCAGCTGGATGCAGTTTGTGTTAGGTTCTTTGTAACATTGGCTCATGGAATAAAAAGCAGGGGAGTGCAGAGGGAGGAGAGACATCCCGGCATAGATCTGAGAAGGATACTGGGGATATAGACATCAGCATTTTTCTGCTTGTGAAATGATACTGCAGTTCTAGCCACAATACTGTGCTCTGAAGAACAACACGATCACCTTATGCATGTGACTTGTTTGAAAGTTTTGCTTCCTTGGGAACAGTGTGGTCACTTGTGTCGTTTGTCAAGGTGGCTTCGTGCAACTTGCCTCTTTGCAGTGTGTTTCAATTCATTGTGGTTGTCAAATTTTAGTGCAATTTATATAATATTGCATCAAAGGAAATTGTTAGGATTTCTTTCAACACTTCTGTCAAAAATTGCTCTGGCACTTACGACACAATAAAGAGTAACGCTGTATTTTCTGTCTTAATACGTAATTGTGGACAAGACACGCTGCACTTTCAAGCACCCTAATAAAACTGCCTTTAATACAGTTACATTATCCACTTAATTGACTCTAAACAAAGGAGGTACTAATGTTCTCACCTTACCACTAAGTATTCCCATAAACCAAAAGAGATTTAAAAGCTTTAGTTCTTCCTATAAAGATTTATTTTTTTGAGACAACTGCAGCGTTCTCACACAGTTTGGACATCTACTTTTGAATACAAGACTATTCATCTTTACAGAAACCTTCTTTATCTAACCTTACATTTTTGTCATGGATCAAACTCTCTAGGTGCAGGATAGTAAGCTCCTAACTAGTGGATCATACATGGTCAAGCATAGACATGCTCTGGATTATGACATTTACTGGGCTGCATGAAAGAATGTTCCGAAAGGCAGTCCTAGGACTTCATACGTGTTCTCTGACAACAAAATACTTTTCGATCACATAGTGGACCATCTAGTTATAGTACCAGTGATCCCATTTGTGAAGTTTCTGGGGCTGGGAATTGCGCTTTGAAAAGTAAGATGTACTGAAGCCAGGTGTCTTTCAAGGTGCAGTGGGAAGACTTAGGAGGAACATATCGGGCCTGCGCAGAAGCATACTTCTGCTTTCATCGGGAAGTCACTAGAGCACTAGCTGCAGTAGGTGGCACTCTGCTTGCATGAAGGCAGGCTTTGTGAACAAAGGAAATGATATAAAATCTCCATACTGACTTTTTCCTGGGCTTCAGAAACAATAGTTGTGCATCTGTACCGAAATGGAGAAAAGGGCACGTTTTGTGTGGTTTTGAACAGCTGTCAAACAGCAGAATTCCAGAACTAGCCTAGCCCCAAACCCACTCACCATCCCTTTTTTATGAGGATTGGTGATACTGATAAAATGTAACAGCTGGTATGTTCCACCAGTTAATTGCTTTTCTCTGCAAGATTAATAAAACTCTGTAAGGCTGAAGTGCAGTGTGTGTCTTTACATCTGATGTGTTTGGGGAAGGACTGTAGCCATAATCTCATAACGTGCGCTCTGTTTCCTGAGGTCTTTTACTTAGTAACGTGAGAGGTGAACACTTGGAAAGAGCAACATATATGAACTTACACAAAGATGTAGGGCTTCTAAAAACAGACCGTCCATCTGGCAGAGGGAAAACTATTATTAATACTGTTTGTCTTATTAGTGTCTAGGCACTGTGACAGAGATCCAGGCGCTTCTGTGGCGATTGTTGGATTAGCAGTTTTATCAGTTCTGGAAATTGCAAGATTCCCGTGTTGTTCAGCTCTGATCGCACTAACATTTACTTGGACAGTAATTCTGTTTCCCAAAATCTCAGTTTTCTCTGTAACCAGAAACACAGAGATAAACTCCCAGCATGCTGGAGGAAAAGGAAAAAGGTATTTGGAAAGACCAGTGAGAGAGTAATTTTAAGGTGCGTTAGCAGAGGGCGGACCAAGACAGGGCTTGATGGGCCTGAGGAACAGAGAAAGAGGCAGCACGTGGCAGAGAGGATTAGGAGAGGACAAATTGCAGAGTTTAGCTGGAAAGAGAGAGATGTGACCAAAGAATACTAATGGCACAACAATGGATTTGAGAGAGGGAAAGAGAGAAAAAGGATTTAAAGGTGGGAAGGGAGCATAGGCAGAATGATTTGATGATGTTCCGTATTAAAGCTATTTATAATCTCATCTGTTTAATGACAGTGTATTGTAGTAACTGCTGTCATGGACTAAGGTAAATAATAATCTACACTAAGGGGGAAATTTGGGGCAGTATGAATTGGTGACTGACATAACTTACTTCAGCAGTTTACAAAAACACAACAGCTGAGACCAGATTACTGAAAATGGTAGAAGACTGTAGTGCCAGTGTGACTAAAAGCAACAGAATGTGGGTGTAGTTTCACTGGGGAGCATGGTTGGGGGATTTTACCACACAGGCTTCAAGCATCTTCTCTTCGGCATTAAGTGGTTTGAGCTGTCATGAAATACAGCAAATTCACCTACCAGTACGGGTAAATGGTTATTCCATTTTCCCTTGGGAGAAGTGCCCTTCTGTAAGAGAGTCAGTGGCAGGATGAGAAGCACATTGTGTTCAGAAACAATTTATAAGGCAGCAGTGCTCACCTCTAACCAAAAATCTGAAAATCCTTGAGGTTGGAGGGGACCATCTAGTCCATCAGGGCTATAATCACTTAGTCCATCCCCCAGCTCATAGTAGGGTCAGGTAGAGGAGGTTGCCCAGGACCATGTCCACTAGTGTTTTGATTATATCTCCAAAACCTCTTTGGCCAAACTGTATTTGACCACTCATAGGAAAAAAAAATCCCTGACTTTCTTGAGTGTTCAATTGGAATGTCATGTGTTTCAGTTTGTGCTCACTGCCTATTGCCCTGTCACTGGGCACCACTGAGAAGAACCTCTTCTTTCTTT
Source organism: Rhynochetos jubatus (assembly GCA_027574665.1). Taxonomy (NCBI): domain Eukaryota; kingdom Metazoa; phylum Chordata; class Aves; order Eurypygiformes; family Rhynochetidae; genus Rhynochetos; species Rhynochetos jubatus. Next base: position 66,975,802 of record CM050690.1, on the reverse strand, counting down.
CCCATCTTGATAGAAATCAGTAAGATCCCTCCCAAACCTTCTCTTCTCCAAGCTAAACACTCCCAGCCCTCTCAGCCTCTTGAATGACATATGCTCCAGTCCCTTGACCTTTGTGGCTCTTTGCTGGAGGTACTCCAGTATGTACATGTCTCTTTTGTGCTGGGGAGCCAAGACCTGGATGTGGCACTCCACATGCATCTCAGCGGTGCTGAGCAGAGGGGAAGGATGACCACGCTCACATTTTCCTAATGTAGCCTAGGATGGCATTGGCTATCTTTGCTGTGCGGAGTTGCTGGCAAGTCGTCAACTTGTTGTCCAGCATGTGACCCCCACCTCCCTCTCTGTTGGAGCTGCTTTCCACCCCACTGGCCCCAGCCGGTGCCTGGGTTTATTCCTCCCCAAGCGCAGCACTTTGCATTTCCCACTGCTGACCTTCAGGAGGTTCCCGTTAGTCCATTTCTCTAGCACATCCAGGTCGCTTGGAATGTCAGCAAAGCCCTCTGGTGTGTCAGGTGCTCCTCCCAGTGTTGTATCATCCACAAGACTGCTGAGGGTGCAGTCTGCCCTACCATCCAGATTGGTGAAGAAAGTGTTAAACAGCATTGGCTCCAATATTGACCCCTGGGTCACACTGCTGGTGACTGGCCTCCAGTTGGACTTTGTGGCAGTGATCACAACGCTCTGGGCCTGGCTGTTCAGCCACTTCTCAATCTACCTCACTGTCCACTCATCGAAACTGTATTTTGGCAGCTTGTCTGTGAGGACGTTATGGGAGACAGTGACAAAAGCCTTACTGAAGTCAAGGCAAACGATACCCACTGCTCTCCCCTCGTCGACCGAGCTGATGATCTCATTGTAGAAAATCATCAAGTTGGTTAAGTGTAATTTCCCCTTCGTAAATCCATACAGACTACCTACAGTAATCTTCTTGTCCTTCATGGGTTTAGCAAAGGTTTCCTGGATGAGTTACCATCAGCGTACCAGGAACTGAGATGAGGCTGCCCAGTCTGTAACTCCATGGAGCATCCTTCTTCACTTATAGATAGGAATGCCATTTGCTCTGTTCGAGTCCTGAAGAAGCTCTCCCAGTCACCACAGTCTTTTAAAGATAATGGAGGATGGCCTTGCAATGGCATGTCCCAGCCTTTTTCAGGACTGTGCATGCATGACAAGTCACCCCATGGACTTGTGTATGTCCAGTTTATTTAAGTGCTCCCTAAGCTGATCCTGCTTCAACCAGCGTAAGTCTTCCTTTCTCCAGACTTTCCCTCTGGTCTCAGGGGCTGCAGGATCTTCTCTCCAGGGCTGTAACTATGGCAGATCTCTGAAGAGATTAAAGTGTACTCTGCTTACTTGGTCTCACGTTTTGCCCTTCTCCCTCCTTTCAGTCCTGAACTCCACCATCTCATAATCACTGCAGCACTCATTTTTTTGTGGTATTGTAAGTATCAGGACAGCCAGGCGCCTTTTTGTTGGCTCCGTAGTCACCTGTGTCAGGAAGTTGTTGTCAATGCACTGAAGGAACCTATCATAGAATCATAGAATGGTTTGGGTTGGAAGGGAACTTAAAGATCATCTAGTTCCAACCCCCCTTCAGAACCTGTTCTGTTCTGAAGCCTTAGTTTGACCTGTTCGTATCCTTCAGTCCACAGAAAATTCCTTTTAATCTAGAACTTCCAGCTGCTATCCTTGTCAAAGATGACTTCCTGCCAATAAGTTTGATCAAAAGCAAACAGTTTAAAAGCTTTTGCTGCTTTAAGATTGATGACAAATTTGAACTAATTGCCCACACCATTTTCCATTATGCTCATAGTCAAATGGTTCATTAGCTGAAAAGACAAACTGAAAACCAGGTTGTATCAAATAAAATACGAGGTATTAACCTTAATTTTTCTCATCTCAATAGCCTTTGTATCTCAAATCCTTTCTTCTATAGTGCAGGTTGTAGATGCACTTATCTTTGGTTTCACATTTCTGGTTCTATTGAGACCACATAACATCTGGAGAAGGCTGGAGCTAAAAAGAGGCACTTCAGGACTGCCTTGAGAATGGGAGAAAGGAAGAGAGGGTTAGTTCTTCCTGATTATCCATAAACTATGTGGAGAGAATCTGCATGTCATTTCCCATAGCAAACTGGTCCAAGAGCAACCTTCAACAGGAGTCCTGCAGTACTTGCACTCAGAGCTACCTGTAGTCGCAATCATTTCCCACTCATCTGGCCTTGCTTTAAAAGTGACCTGGTGGAAAAGTTAGATTTCCACCGTAAAAATAAAAGTTGATCTTGCACAGGACAAGAGTTCTGCCACAGGAGATCTCCTGGTTAATCCGCCTCATCTTCTGCGATTGGTCCCTGCACCAATACCTGTGCAGGGCACACAGCCTTCAGCATCAGGGGCCTAGGAGTGAAGAAGCAAAGGATTTCAGGGTGCGGGGATGGTCGTGCTTGGAGGTAAGACCAAGACAGTGTCACTTGTCATAGGAGATCCTCACTTCAGCTGTTTTGAAAAAAATGCGAAGTGTTCCTCCGACTTTTACTGTTCTCCTCTGTGCTGTACCACTTTCGGGCTCTTTGAAAAACCTTCATATGCTGATGACATCTTCTATCAGTTTCCGTCTTTTTCAGGGACTCTTATAGTATAGAATTGTTTTAATGGATTTCTCTTCTTCAACTTGTCTTGATTTTCCTTTCTCTGTAGTTTCTCCACCCCATTTTATTCTGCTTTCCTTTCTCCTTACGTCAACTGAAGGTTTATAGGTCCTTCCCATAAAGGACAAAATTCTTTGGAAGAAAAACCTGAAGAGATTGCACTTCCCTGGCTGCAGTCATTGCTACCGTCACCATGGCACCTTGTTTTCTAATGCATATGCAGCCATAATGCTAAAGTTGTCTTGCGGTATGTGGCATTTGGAAAGTGTAGGAACTTTTCCGTCTTGCTTGGTTCCACAACAAAAATGGGAGGTGATAGATGTCCCATCCCTGGAAACATTCAAGGTCAGGTTGGATGGGGGTCTGAGCCACCTGACCTAGTTGAAGATGTGCCTGTCCATGGCAGGGGGATTGGACTGGATGACCTTCAAATGTCCCTTCCAACCCAAACTATTTCCACAAAACCAAAACTCCACCTGTAGTTGGTGTTGCAGGTCCAAATCGGAGTGATGCCCATGAGATTTTTCTGGTCATCTGGAATTACAGATGACAGCAGCCTGGATGCACATCTACCTCAGTGATTTTGTGGAAGAAAGGAAATGTGACAGGGGAAGGATGAGTCCAAGCCTGTCCTCTTTCTGGTACTTGTTCCCTAACCACGAGGGCATTTGTGTCAGAAACAGGACACAGAACCACAGGACACCTTTTTTGGTTCCCACAGTGTCAGGCAAGCTGCAGTGGAAGCAACTGCTTTTAGGAACAGCTCAGAGGAGTCAGAGAAAGTTTTTCCTCTTGCGATTCCTAGCTCCCTCTGAGGTGCTGTGGGCATAACCAGGGTTTCCTGTTTAGCAGCTAGGAAGTATGCTGTGTTGTATTATGTGCTTATCCTGAATCATGGACACCTGGCATCATGCAAGCAAATACAAGGTATTTGTTTTAAATACAAATTTTATTCATGAATTCAGTAATAAAATACCAGCTATTAGTACCCCAAAATAAACCAAGTAACTTGAAAGTCATATGATAAAAAAATAATCAGTTACAACAGATAATTTACAAGTTCCCAACAAAGGCTGAATTAATAGGTTTCCCAAGCCAGTTGATGTTACAAAGCTGCACAAGAGGACTTTCAGACTAAACTCCTTACGAGGCACAAGACATTTAAGACTGATAACACATGTTGTTTCATTTATCTTGTAGCGTAAGAAACTCCTATTGCCACTGATGTTGACTTTTATAGGATAGAGCCTGGTTGTCTCTATCTCTGGAGAATCATTTTGCTCTGAAATACTGAACACCTTTATATATATCCCCTCCAGCTCCACTCAGACACTGTCAGCACTTCTCCTCGGCAGTTGTGCTCCATGTGGTGTACTATTAGGGGTCACTGACACGCCTCTTCTTCCAGTTTTCCCTGCTTCGCAGATTATGGATTTTACCCACTGCCTACCACAGATGTTCTGACAGATGTTGCGCTTTCTGAGGTCCCCTGGCAGTCTGTATCCTGTTGGTAACTGTTTTCTTGCATGGATGAATGAAAAATTGACTCCAATCCGGGGTTTGAGCCTTGGTCAGCAGTTTGCTGTTGCCGTAGCTGCGGCACGGATAATTCATACGGTGGTGGCTGTTCCTGCTCATTAGTTTCACTGATGAACTCTGCGCTGCTTTCACTATACGGAGGCGGAGGGATATTGGTGGCTTCTTGCGGTTTTAGTGGGGAGGAAACTGGCAGTGGGTGGGTCTGTTTTTCAGGATCTGTGCTGTCTTCATAGGAGGGGGGATAGAAGTCAGGCCTGAATAAAAGCAAACGGAAAAGAAACACATCATGGTGACATGTGAAAATTCTCAGAGAGCTTCGTTAGATGCTTCATCTGTTATGTTTCCCAAGTTTGTATGAGTCTTAAACTGTAAATGGAAACTAAGCATCTTCAGATCAGCAGAATATATTAATATAAAACAGCTGGCATAACTGGCATCCTTACCTGTGTCTTTCTGCAAAATGTTCTATTACAACATAGCATTCTAAATACATGAGCCTTCCCCTTAAAGAGTTCCCACCCAAGGTATAGAAACACTCATGCTTGTGCCTATTTCAGTAAATGCCTCAGAAAAATTTGATTTATAAGAAGAGAGAGGTCACTGTCCAAAGTAGGTTAAATTAGTGAGTTATTTATTATTATAATAATCATTATTTTCCACAGTTTTAAAATACATGTTGCATGTTCCTGCTTATCTAACCAAAATTTGCTGAATGTTGTTTTTATGGTGCTTTTAGAGCACCCATTTTCAGTGTTGCTGGTGTGGTTTCCACAACAGTCCAGGAAAAGTAATTTGTATCCAGTGACTCAGTTAAAGACCTTTGTCAGGCCTTGTGCCAATCAGTTTAAGAAACGTTCTCTCAAAGCATCAGACTTTGCTCAGAAATAGTGGGGACAATTATACAAGAAAACGCTAGCAGGGACCATATCAGGAGCTGAAGCTCCCCGCACTCCGCATTGGTGATAAGTAATATGAGCACATATCCCACAGCAGCACATCTGGAATTGTCTGTTGAGACGGAACTAATGATGCTCCTGCAAGAGCTCCATGAATTCGGTGTAGCTACACCTGCTCCCTCCGCACATGGCGCTGGACTGCTCCATGCAACCTGCCCTGTTTCCTATATTATTATATATTCCTTACCTTATATATAGTTTGTGCAAACTGCTGTTTGCACATTGCTGCTCGCTCTAGGAAATCAAATTTCACAATACGGTTCTCTCCACAGAAATTCAATAAAATGGCTACATATTTTTTATTTTGTAAAAACCTTGTATTGCTTCTTTCTTCTCAAAGTAGGTTTACAAAACGACATCCCTCCCTCCCAGTTTGTCAGCAGCCGTCTGCAACACATACCTGTCTATCGTGCTGACATGTAGCTCTCTGTGGCTGGGATTTTGCATGAAGATGCTGCTGAGGCCCCTGTATTTCAAGACTTCATGGAAAATGCTCCAGAAAATGCCAGTCACAAGGATAAAAAAACCCACAGCTAACAGACAGTAAAACACCAGCTTGTTATTTCCACATGTGTGTGTGTAGGAACTTGTGGAAATGCAAAGAGCACCCAGAGAAACAGTGGAGAAACCGAGTAAGAGCACAAAAAGATGAATTAAGGTAGAAATATGTTTTGGCGTCTTCCCCAGCAGACACAGCACGTGGCTCATGTCTGCTGTTTGTTTGCTGGCTGTCTCAGCTGTGTTTCTCGTATTCATGCATTGGCATTTTATACACTTCAGGATCAACTGGCCTTTGGACAAATAAAATGGCCTGGAGAAACAGGCCATTTTAAGATACTCATTAACTCTTCAAGATACTTATAATCTCTTTTGAGATTAATTTGTAACCTTAAACCTACTTTAAGGAAGGAAACAGGACCTTTCTGCACCATCCCTTTGACACTGTAATCTCCAGAGTGCATACTGAACCGCTGCTTTTGTTGCCTGTTACAATTTGCAATGTTTACACACTTGTTAGTTTATGAATCTTTGTCTTAAAAAACCCCAAACAACAAACAATAAAAACACTGCTCATAACTCCCTGTTAAAAGCTTGAAGGGAAATATACTTTCTTAATCATGCATTTTCATCTTTCATTGGGTTTTGGTCTCCCTCTGTCTTCAACACGTTATTCAACTCCATTGATATTTATCATAGTCCTTTGAAAAAGGATAAATTTCTAGCTTGCAATGTGATACAATCAATTAATTTAGTATATAAAACAAAAGAAATCAATATTGCATAATGTCACAAAAGGACACAGGCATACAAGAAATCTCCTTCTTTGTCTGCAGATTCAATTGCACCCTGATTCCTTTACTGTTGTTCTTTTCTGTCTTCCAGCAATTTTTATTGACTGATACTCAAAAGGGTCAGTGCTCAAAGCTTTGCAGGAACACCTATACTCATTTCTCCAACTATACTTAGACATCTGAAATTCAGAGATACTTGCTATCAACAGATTTTATGCCTAAATATTGCTACTTCAAATGCAAAATATTATTTATAATTAGCCCATGAATTATCTCTTGGAGAATATACCCACTAGTTTTTGACAGGCCGTAGCAAACTCCATAATCAGAACTTGACTAATCTATTAATGCTACCTTATTTGGAATACTACTCATTATGTTTCTGAATATTTTCGACAATGGAGTAACTAACCAGACCTTGCTTAGGTTTGTTGTAAAATCTCCATTACACACAGTGAGACAATCATAACAGGGTACCATTCAAAAAGTAGGCTCAGGCTCAAATCTTCATTGCAATAACAAGTTTATTGCAGGTAATTTTGGGTGGTATTCAATGAGGTGCGTTACGTATAGGTAAGAGCAAATGACTATGAGAATTTTCTGCCATGGCCTATAAGAGGATTTCTTCCTACCTACTATGGACTCTTTATTTCACTAACACAGTCTGAGGGAGCTGTAGGACTTCTGTAGTCAATGCAATAAAACTTTCTAATATACTGCTTGGTTCTAGACGCTCTACATCATTTATGCAAATCCTGAAAGAGTTATGTTTGATGGGATGAGGAAGGCTCCAGCTCTTGCTACTATAGACCCTCCCTGCAGCTCTGGAGGGGGAAGCCCTTCACAAGCACTTTCAATAGGGCACCTGAACTTCGAATGTTCACTTACAGAAGATGATAATTTTGATTTCTGACTGGCCAGGAGTCCTGAAAGTACTGGGTCTCCTGTCTCACCCTCTCCATCCCAGGCTGTACCTGTGTGAGCTGGACCTCAACACCAAATCTCATCTCACAGAACCTTTATGGTATCTCATGCAACAATTCATGTCTGCTCAACCACCACAGTATTTTTCTGCCTCATGTTTATCCAAGTGTGGTGGATGTTAATTTAAAACAAATCAGAGTGTTTGTAAGGAAACAGCAACTGGTACAAAGCTGCCACACAATCTGATCGAACACAATTATTTCAAGCTCCCACCACCATCACTACTTCTTTAGTTCTCAAAGGATCTGCAAAGCCATTTTCACCTTTTCAGGATCTATCAGAACATCAACACCAAGAGCAAATTTTGTAAAACATCATATTCATTAGACAGAATTTTTCTAAGTTGGGACACTCATGTCATAACAAAAGCAAAAACACAGCAAGACCAGCTACTGCCCTTCCTAAGGAAGGCATTCAGGTAAGGAGTGATTTGGGGCAGCCTTCATTCCAGAGCAAAACCCTACCAAAGTTCCCTCAGCCCTTGGCTACAGCCACCAACACAACACTGAAGAAGCGTGACATCGCTTCATGTGCAGTAAGGGTTAGGGGGAATGCCAGCTAATCTGTGGCTGATATGATAAACCAGGTGATAAATTGAGTGCTTCCCGCTCTGCGATGCGTTCTCACAGTTCCTTCAGGTCATGTTTCCTGTAAGCCTCCTTTTCCTTTACCAAAAGTCACCTATTTATTTTGATCTGAGTGTATGAAACCCACATTCACATGTAGTTTCCTGTACTATACTTACCCTGATCAATTATGACAAGAAAATCAGCTTATCAGTAATTTATTAGGCTGTCAATATTCTTGTGGCAGGAGGACATCACAGACTGATACCTCAGGATCATTATACACAAGAGCAATTCCCAGACATACTTAAATACACCAAATCTCTAGATGCCTTGGATGCACAACACTGTTGTACACTTTCAACTTTGATGTCTTGAGCGTTGATCGCAGCCTGTAGAATAGCAAATCTCTCTTCTTTATATTTTCATATGACATAGCTGGGGAAGCCAGTAATAATTAACTGTTTATCTCTATGGTTTGGGCTACCCCTTCACAGAAAACCTGCCAATGATTTGGGGAAAAACATTGTTTCCTGCTCATGGATGAATAGAAATTAAAATTGCTCAGCAAAGCTTTCCCTTGGGAGCTCATGGTTTGTTCAGTACCACTTCTACAGGTTCCCAGTTGTGCAGTTCAGCTGGGAAGGTGACTAGCAAATTTTGGATAGCATTAGCAACCTGATTCTCAGTGCTGCATGTTCCTGAAAGGTCAAAACAAATTCCCAGTTCCTCTCCAGGAATGTGCTTATTCTCATCCAGCTGTTGCAGATCCAGGACTGTGTAACAGTGTTGGTCAGGACCGCTGCTCCTGTTTCAAAACTGCTGGCCTGCTTGACAGGGGTTTCATCTTCCCTTAAAAATCTGCATCAGCCATGCAAAGCACTGCGCTGACTTCCCACCATGCAGAGCTACAGCTAAAAAACCTGTGACTGGGTCTGGAGCCCTGCACCTTCTCCTGTTGCCAAAATAATAGTTTGATTGATGTCTGCACTGAACATGCACTTCCAGGCTGGATCTGGCCCCTTGTCACCACATGGAAGAAAGGCTGCAGCACTCATCCAAGCCTGGAGTTTAACATGTTCCTGGGCTACTACCATTTTTGCTTGGGAAAGGGCAAATTAATTATGCTCCACCTCACTGGGAAGCAGTTCCCAGAGAGGCTCAGACCACTGCGGCACCAGCAGCATGGTGTGCTACCCCAGCAGCCGGACTGCTGCACATGAGTCTGGTATGAGCACAGGCAGCAGGGTCTTCTTCCTCAGCGTGACGGCTTTTACTGCACCCTTCACAGAGGAGGTTGAGGTGGGACAACCCAGCGAAACCTCAGGTGGAGTTAATGCTGCAGGTAAGACCGCTGCATCGTTCAGCATTTTAGCAGTGTATGTACACAGAGGAGCTGAACCTGTTCATTTGTGTACAGAGTTCAGCGCTGTATGCTGATATGGTCTGTGCTATTTCTTATGGAATTATAGAAAAAAGATTGCCTTGAAATTTGAACTCAGAATGCACCTTAACTGAATGCAAAGCTATTTTTCCAATCCTTATGTTAAGGAAAAACTCCTCTTTCTGTTCCTCTGAGTCTTGCACATGGGTATTTTGTACTGAGCTATATAATTTTTATCTTTGAGGCATCGAAGTTTTCTGTCAGTCTTACTCACAGTGAGCTGTCCTGTACTGTGTTTCCTTCTTAGATAAATGGGAATGAATGTTGTGTATTGGTACTTTTAGTTCTTTTATAATGAAAGATCCCTACAGAAAAGATGAATTCTGCTCTTGTCACCCTGCAGTAAAAGCATGACTTCATGTGATGCCTATACTGCTCTGAAACACGGTCTAAGTGCAACAAGTTCATTTTCCATGTGCTCTTAGTTCATGTGCCTGCACTGCAGGCAGGCTCTGGGCTGCTTCCGTGGGGACGCCTGCCAGTCATTAACACTCCTTGGTGTGACCTTGCACATTTTCTGGAAGAAGTGTTCCAACAGTCCTTGAGGATGAGCCAGGGTGGACCTACAGAGGTATGTATGACAGGTCCATATCGATACACAATGCATACACACGGACGTTGACACAGGAGGGAAATGGGCATACATAGGTAACAACTGCTGCTCTCTGAAAAGCTATATAATCTCCTTTTTTCCGTCTTGTCAAGATAAGGTGCCACTGAAGAATATCAGTGTCTGACAGGTATCAATCTGGATTCAACAGAAGATTTACATGTCTAAGGATGAGTTGTTTCCATCTGTAACCTTGGGGCAGCGAGCCTAGGAATCTGACATTAAGCACCTGCGTGCCCTGCACAGTCCATAAAGGAGTCCAGCACCTCAGACTGGGACCCAGGTTGGGTACCTTGGACCCAGGTTCCCTTCTGGGAACTCCCAGATACTAGCCAGCAGGTTTCCTAGATGTGAGCTACCTCAAAGCTATGCTGGGCTCTGAATATCACACAAAAGTTGCTCCCTGGCTGCTTAATCTGGGGCTGATGGGTATTTCAAGACGCAGCACACACCTACTACTGCCATAGTAAGTAACATACTGCCTAGCAAGATTCAGGATACAAAATACAGCAAAAATTTGGCTGCAAAAAGCAGCTGGTGAACACAACAGACAGACCTCTTCCCTTAAAAGAGCTGCTCCACTAGAGAAGGTGTAAAGTGGAGCAAATTCCCACTGTCATGAGGTGCCACTTAGCACTTGTGCAGCTACAGGTTTGTCAGGGACCAAGGGATCATGGAAAACTGTTAGTTCAGCTACTGGTTTCACAAAATCCAGGTCTTCAAAGGAGGTGCCCGAGTCACAACAGAGGAAAGCAGTGACAAGGAAGGGTAAAGCCGTGCACTGGAGTTTGTGCAGGGAAAAAGAGAGTGGAAGCTGGGGGCACTAGGGGCAGGTGGGGCACATTGGGACCCCTCAGAGCTGCGGTAGTCGGTGTCGCTGGGTGCCTGCTCAGCAGCAGCAGCTGCCCTTCCAGATAAGTAACTGCTGAAGTGTAAGCATGCAACAGAAACACATTAAAATAAAATGGCTTAAATAGGCATGGAATTTACAGCTCTCTTGCATAATATAAGTCCACCAGTTCATCTCCCTGCTAGTGCAGGACTGTCACCCAGAGCACCTTTGGTTGTTATTTCAAATGCTCTTCCTGCAATTTGTTTTCCTCACAAGCTAACAGATCCAGCTGAATTTACAGTAACATTTTTCCTGTATAAATTGTACTTTCTATCTGTTAAACATACAAAACAATTTTTCTTACAGGCTTACAGACTACTCCCACGCATAAAGAGAAATACTGGGTTATTCATGACTGCTATCCAAAGTTCAGGTAATTACTGTAATTCGCACCTTCTGTAGTACTTGTCCTTCTACTACCACACAGTATTTACTGAAATAATTATTATGTTGATGAAAACACCTTTTACTTCCTGTTTTCCATTTATTGATCTGTGTGTTTTACTTTTACAGCTGGAACATGACAGCATCTATCTGTGGTGATACAGGCTAAGTTAACTGCTACAGGAAAAGCTGGACAGGAAATTATATTCTGGCTATGTGAAAAAAATTAAGAATTCAGATACATTCCCTTTCTATACTAGGAAAAAAGATAAAAAGAGACATTTTAAAAGACCTTTAATGAAGAAGTTGCGATACTAGATAATCTTTATAACTCTCAGAGCAATCAAAAGCTAGTGACTAGGCTTCACGTCACATGGGGGGAAGAACTGGTTTACATGATAAACTTCAACCTCAGAAAAATAGATTAATTTTCTAACCCAACCAGTTCCCAAGTGTGCCGGTTTCAAGAAAAGAGTTAATTTTCTCCACAGTGGTGTTGGCTGGCCCAGAGCAGCATTTCATTCCATGATAGTCAGGCTCAAGGCACATGCACAATTCTGGGGTGGGAAGTGGCCTGCGGGGGTCGTTAAGACTTGGGCTAGCTTGATAGCTGGGTCCTTTGCTCTTGTTGTGGTTGTTAGCAGTGGGGCAGGTTAGTTTGTTAGTAGGTTGGGGGGTCAGCTGGCTTTTGTCCCTCTCATGTTGTTAGCCTCAGGCTCTGGCTTTGGGGGCTCTCAGACTGGTTGTCTCCCTTCTCTGGTTGTGTGTCGGTTGGTGAATGGTGAGCTATCATGTCATATGTTCTATTTTCTATTATTTTAATTACTTATTAGTAGTAGTATTGTTAATATTAGTATCATTATAATTTTCATTTATATTCAATTATTAAATAATTCTTAACTTGACAAGCTTCCTTGTCTTTCTCTGACTCTCTTGCACTGGGGGAGGAGGAGGGGAGGGGAGCAAGCAACTGTGTGGTACTTAATTGCTAGATAAGGATAAACCACAACACTGAGCAACTCTGAAAAATTCAAGAGAAGCAAGCAAGTCCTGTCAGTGCCAGCCACTCCACAGCACAATAAAGGCAGAACCTGCCCCCGCCCCCAACCTGGGAAGGAGCAGACTTGCAGTGCGATGGCAAGGAGAGGTGACCAGAGGACTGTTCAACATCGCATGAAAGCTGTGGATGAAAGGGTGACAGGGGGATGAGAGGTTAGTCCCTTCTGGTGCTGTGGGAGAAGAAGAAATAAAGGAGATATTGTTTTATGGGGAAGTGATATATCTGCCAGTTGTTTCACATGTTCAGGTCTTCCTATTTTTGGAAACAGCAGAAGTTCAGTGCTTTCTGCAAGAAGTCAGTTAATGACAACAGACTGTGGGTATCTTATCCTTGAAAATAGCACTTGATTTCAAATTACTGCATCTCACGCAGTAGATATATAAAGAAAAACTAAGAGAAGGTGAGAAACTTAAATAGCCCCATAATGCTGTTTAATTTTCAGGTTTCCATTATTTATCTTGTTTCCATCACTTAAGGTTTTCTGTAATGTTGTTCTTGGCCTTTTTAAACTTCACTAACATTTTGTAGCTAGACTGCTTTATTGGCAGCGAGTGTCTTGGACTGTTTCATACTGGATGAGCAGATTTCCTATGTCTCTTACAAAACAGGAAGAAAGTCATTTCTAATGAGCGTCAGGTGGGAAAAGGAATAGCTAACATGGTATAAAGGTTGCTGAGTAGAACTGGCTGTAGAGCAAGGTCAAAAGGTAGCAGTCCAGGCGCACAAAAATCACTTCTTAGGAAGTCTGACTGAAGATGAACTTAATGGATGTTCCACTGGACGATTTGATGACTGAGATTGTTGTCCAATTTGTATTTCACTCCATAAGGTCATTGCTTATCCTGCATCCTGTTGAAACCTGTAAGGCACTTTTCTCACAAAACAGTTGTTAGAATTGTGCTACACAAAAAGAAATTCATGTTATCATACACATTTTTATGAAAGTTGTGAAAGACAAACATATTTTTAAAAATACTAATGAAATGGAAAACTTTAAAATAAGAAAATAAAACCCCCAGACATTTTAATGGAAGTAAGTGGGATGCAGCAGTAGCAGCTGCATGCCATATGAAAGTACACGGTGCGAGATAATACCGTATTACAGGTCACATGTGCTGCTGTCACTAAAAAGTGAGATTTTACCGGAAATTTCAAGATCATCACTTTTGCTCTAGTCTAAAATGTGTTATTTTTAATGAAATGGTAATTTAAAACCATTTTGTTTTTCTCTTCTCTCACCTTTTAGCACCCTTAGGTGATCAGGATTTATTGGTAATAAATGATTCAAAGGAAACTGTACATTATTGTCAACAATTCAGTGCACTTTTGGGCCTCTTTTTAACAACGCTACCATTCATTACAAATTCATACTTGAGGGCATGGGAAATTATTTTAAGCTCTGCTGATGTAGTCTCTTCTCCATATCACACCCAAATTAATTACAGTGGTTTTGAGAGCCTGGGGGAGTTTGAAGCAATAGGAACATCAGAATCGTGTCTTACAGACTGGCTCCCAACCTGTGAATTTGATGATGCCTGTTCAAACCCAGATGTGTTGACACAGCCAGGGCTATTTGTTGTCTTTGAAGACAGTGTGGTGTTATGGGCACTAGCTGCTATTTGTGAATGAATGAATGACGGAACAGCATAAAGGAAGCTGAGTTCCATTTTTTCTAAAAATACTTGAAAGGAGCAGGGATGAAACAATTTAATTGAAAATAGTAACCTACCGGATTTTTACTGACGAATTTTCTTGAATGATTGAGAATAGTCTATCCCAGAAGTGTGTAGAAGAAACAAGCAATAAATAATAATATTTAAAATAACAAGTTAGATATTAAGTTTTGATATCACACAGAACAGTTTGAGTTTTAACAAATAATATTTTAACAAATATTTACATTTTCTTTTTGGTAACTCCTACATTCATGTTTTCCAGGTATTCTTCCCAAATTGTTTTCTTTATTTACTAAAAGAATGAAATACAGTAATTGTGATAACAATTCAATAATTTAGCATGATGTTGTGAACTGGCTGGGCAGAAAAGAAATCACACACAAAATGGGACTGTTCCCTAATGAATGTGGAAATTACCTCTCACCTATCAGGGTGCTAATAACTCCGTCAGAACAGACATATTAAAAACAAAAAAACATGAACATGAGGGATTCTCAGCAGATGTGATGGTTTCCCTTTAAAGTTCTTTCTGTCAAACCCAGAATGCTAGCTTTCTGTGTGAAAAAATATATCAGTTGGCATTCTTCTATCTGCAAGAACTTACAAAGGAAGATTCTACCAGAGAACATATGGGCATGCTGTGTTTGTCTCATACTCACGTCTTACATGCTATTGAAGAGACTGGGAAAGCTATGAACAGCATATGCATTCCTATTCAACCAGACATTATGGTTCTTTCTGCAGAATTAGGGGTTAAAAATTGTCACATGTCCAGTGGAATAGAAAGCATTTAGAATGGAAAAAAAACCAAACCACCAAACAAAAGAATTTGCTGCCTCTTTACCTAGGTGTAAAAGTTAGAGCTGTAGGTATAAACAGGGTGACTGACTGTGTGGTGTGAATTACAGGGGAGGCAGGGCAGGCGTTTCCATTTTGCTCTTTACCAACCGTTTGCTACACAGTGGTGCCTCAAGGGCAGCTATATCTGCATCTCTTCTGAGTAGGAAACAATTTTACAGCACTGCTTAGCAAACACGGATAACTTTGATCCCAATGAATAAGGATCCTCTGTGTGGCAGACAAGCTCCCTTTTGTTCATGCACTGAAAGCACAGATGGTGTGCTAACTAACTGAAGTGTCCATCTTACAGAAAGTTTCATAATCCACCATTGCACACATAAGGATTTTGGTAGACTTCTAATCATAAATTAGTGTGCAATCACCAGTTTGTTAGGAAGCAGTGTTATCATACGTAATTAGCTGACTGTATTGTTTAATGACGGTGTAAAATATCTTGGGAAAAATTCACTTACTTAGGGAGAAAGAGTAAAAACGGTACTTTCTATTCAAAGTTTGTATGTAGTTTTCCCAAAATCTTTTTCTTTTTCCTTTCACTCCCCCTACATACTTCTTTCATACAGAAGCCATCCTAAGATTAAACTTCTTTGCTTTTCTAATTGAGATTTAAGGGTAAGATATGTTTTTGTGCAAGGAGTCAAAGACAGACATAGACCTTCCATAGTTTCTTCCAAACAGGGCTCAGATAAGCAGGCAAACGTGACGTATGACATTGCCCATACTAACAGTGCTGCCCTCCTCTAGGAAAGGTGAGGACTACACCTAGCACTTGTTTATCTGTCTCTACAGCGAGTAGGGAACTGAAGCACAGTCCTGTTGGCACTGAGGCCTATTTGTCACTGGCAACAGAAACAAGGTCAGATCTTCAGGCTTGGCTGTCAGGCTTGTCAGTTTTGTCAAAAGCAGATTAAAAATGAACTTTGAGGGAACTGCTGATAGCTCTTTTTCTAACAAAGCACTAAAAGCTTACAGCTAGCTGTTTCGCTGTGCTGGAAGGTTTAATATTAAAACAAGAGTTCCTATTTGCTTTCAAATACTGTTAAATATTATAACATAATTAGATTGAACCTCCTGAAACTCTTCTTATTTGACGTCATTCCAGAGGTTGTCTAAGCTCTACAATCAAATGTCAGATACTAAGAGGTAGTGAGAGTTTGATTGTTACGGGTCTAGCTTTTCAGAATGTTAAGTGGGAAAGACGTAAAAGCCCTGCTATAATTTAGAGAAAACATCCTGTGACAGAGTTTTACACAAAACCAACAAATGGTCCCAGGTAGGAAAGCCTTCAAATAATTTTCAGCAATTATTTTCAGGAGTGAATCTGGTGTCAGTAGTGACAGATATGTGTACTTATTTCTGGAACAGCAATGCATGCTTTAGTATGTGATTTTGTTTGCAATGGTTTACCTATCTCTGATTTGAACTAAATGAGTTATTCAGAGTGCAAGGAAGCCTCAATGGTCCATCACTCATGCAGTCAGGTTTATAAAGAAGCAGGTTGTGAGCACTTCCAGCATACCTGATTTGCCAAAGCAAATCAGGGAGGTGGAAATCAAAAGAAAATACAGAGAAAATAAAAAAAGGGATAAGCACAGTAGCTAAAGCAGCTGCTGTATAATTATGCAGTGGCTGGGGAAGCACGTGGAAGGTACAGCCTGTAGCATGTATAAAGCTTGTACCATGTAAATTTTTCACACCTGTGCAAGTGAACAGGCATGCCTGAGGGAGGATTGTCAGTCATACTCAGGAAAAAAAAAAAAAAAAAAGAGGCCAGAGTTCTAGCACAAGACTATGTGTACTGTTGGACTGTGTTGAAGAGTACTAGTGCTCTTCAACTTAGCTCAGAAACCCGAATTGCTGATACTGGTAGGCAGTACCTACACAGCACTGGTCATCAGTGCACAAAGCAGAGAGGCCTACATATAGATGGCTTCTCTATGGGAGAATGGAGAAGTGCAGGAGACTGTTATGTCCCTAATGATTTAAGGAGAAATGTCTGTTAGGACTGCAGGATCTGAAATGTACCACCAGCAGGTGAATGCAGAGGAGAGAGAGTCCAATTGTAAAAGCTCACTAATTTCACACCTCTGGGAAGATCCTCTGTTTTCCTTGCAGGCTGATACAGAATGCTGTACTGGTATTGCTTGTGATGATTTGAAGATCCCAACCCATATATCATACAGGAACATCTCCAGCTCCACCAACTCTGCCTCCTTTGTAGTTCATGAGCCTTACACTTACGGAAGACTAATGGGTACTTCCTACCTCAGAAAAGGCATCTTTTAGGATGGTCAGCAGTTGCCTGCAGGAAAGCAGTGGGCCTGTTGCTAAGCCCTTCCATCAGGTACGAAGGAGCAGAGTGAACATTATTTCTGGTCAAGGAGGTGGTACAGACTGAGCTATACATTCCTAAGATACAACCTGGTCTGCAACAGCATGGAGGTCCAAATACATCAACAACTCTAGTTGATATCAGTGTGGCCTTGATGGCTTCATAGAGGAGGCTCATGGTCCAGCACCCCACTGCTTACCCCTTGCTGGGAATTATAGCCACAGTGGAAAAATTGTAGCAAAGGCCACCTAGAAAGCATGAGTAGAACCAGAGCTGGTGGTAATGCTGGCAGCAGAGTCAGTGCTAGTGAGACCATAGGGTGTAACACAGACTTTTGTTTTGGACAGATCGTTAAGGTATTTGATGCTGATCTGGTGGATGGTACAATGACACTCAAAAAGAAGCTAAGAAAGTCCCTGGTTTTGATTGAAAACACAGAGAAGGGAAGGCACAGGAAAAAAGTAGCAAGTTAACAGAAAATTGTAAAAAGGGGGGGAATAAAGGAAATTTTTCTTTGAAAAACAGCTTAATCAAAAGCAAAGTCTGGATGTCCCAAACAACAACTCCACCTTTAACTTACGACCTTAGAGGAACTGAAGAGTAAATGTAAACAATATCAAATACATTCTTAGTAAGAAACAGAAGAGGCACGGAACGTATGTTTTATCAGGCTGACTCAAGTTCCTAGGAACCAAAAGGAGTACACAAAGAAAGACAAACACTTCACAGAGAACACTTACGCCTTCACGAGGGGTGAGGGAATAAATCTGCTGTACAGCTGATAACAATCATTGCTCAGTGTTGCAACTGTAATGCAGACAGATACAACCGTAGGAAGCATCAGGAAAGGTCTCTTCTGCAGGAATAGAGAAAAGTTAATATCCATACTCAAAGGCAATGATGTCATACACAACTTTCATTATCCTTGTCAAAGATTCTTTGAGCCTGTAGCAGATGTACAGAATTGCTATCAAGTAAACAGGTGAATGAATAAACAGCCTGTTGTACAGGAAGCAACTGAAAGTGCCGGACATGTTGTACTTGGCAAAATGGAAGCTGAGAGGCAATCTGGTTATTGTCTACAAACACAACAAATTAACACCAAGGTGGGGGGAGAAAAGAACTATTAAAATTATTAGTGATGGAAGCACAAGAAAAAAGGTATTCAAAATAGTCAGGAAGATACTTTGCCTGGAAAGGAGTAGGCTTAGAAGAGGGAAATTCTTGCTTCATTTCATAATCACGAGGGAAAAAAATGTAATGGCTATTGAAATAGCTTAATAGGAAGGGACTCAGTGCCAGTGAATGCACATCCACAGTGGCTGGTTTCCCTGTCCTGTATTCCCAAGTCACTTTGCATGAACAGGCATAAGCATGAGAGGAAAATATAAACCATTTCAGGATTATGAAGTTCACTTATTGATATTAACGGATGAACCTGAACCACAGTTCACTGTCTTGTGATCTCATATAACATACTCTAACTAAATTAACAATGTTGTCTTTGAGAGAAATAATGTCCATCTTCCTCTTTCCTTCCCAGCATGTTGCCTCCAAAGTGGGAAGGCATTAAAGGCTTTTCAGAGGTATTTTACCTGCAAAGTTTAAGGTGAACCTGGTCTCCAATTCATTGTGTCAGCAATTCAATTCACTTCTGTTGTTGATCATTTGTTCTCTGAGGAAAGAAAAAATGTGACCATGCTGGACACCTATGTTAGCTTGACGGCTAATGCTTAATTTTCCCAGTTAGAAGCTGCCTCCTCAGCTCCCTCTTCCCAGATGACAATCCCAGCTAGGACCTATGTCCATCACTGATTGCTGTTTCTATCCACCCGATCCATGCTAGGTCTTGTAAGTAGAATGTCCCATGCTCCTGATAGCTGTTGCCTTTATTATTGCATCACAGTCATAGAATCCATTAATTTGTCTGAAGCACAACAAAAGCTATTAAAATAACAACTTCAGAGGTTTCTCCTTGAAAAATGCAGCTGTTGATCACTGCCTTTGTATTTGCCTTACTGCATGTAGCAATAACTGCTTCTTCTGTCCAGACTCAGCCCCTGTATTTTTCAGGGATATGTATCCTTCAAAGCCTTCCATATTCTGGCCTTGAAGAAGCAGCAGATTTGAAGTCCTGTGTATTTACACTTCAGCTCCTGTTAAACATTGCTCAGAAGTAATTTAGCTTCTGGGATAGTTCTATAGTTTTCAGTCACCATAAACCACTACCCTAGGGATTATGTGCCCACCTCACAGGAACTTCCCTGTGTCTTTTCTCATCCCCTTTTTCCCTTCCTTCACATTTGATCCAGTACTCACATTCAAATGACCACAATGTGAATCAGAGAAGGGAACTGTTCTTTTTTTCCTCCTTTTTCCACTCATCCCATTCACCTTGCAGCTGCTCAGTTCCTGGACCCAAGTGAAGGAGCAGCTAGAAATGGGCAGCTGGAGCAGGAAAAAGGGCAGAACTTCACATTTTGGCATCTGTGTGCTTGTTGATTATACACCCACAGGAGCAAGAGCTCATACCTACATTCTGGGAAGAGTTTTTTATTTCTCAGACAGAAGCGTTGCTCTCCACTTCTCATTCTCGCTCACTTTCCACACCACCCCCACCCCCACCCGTTCTTTGTCAACATCTTCTCACAGCTTTTCCTTCCCAATTCTCTTTGCAAAGCCAACTTCTTTCTTTATTGCTGCTGCATTCTTACTTGAAACCAGGAAAGTTTCAAGTTTAACAGCAATAAGTGTCCAAAACAGGTAGCAATAAAGTTAAGTCTTGTTAAGGACGACCCAAATAGCTGCAGCTGGAGCATGTGATGTATAAGAAAGAGCTAGGGGAGGAGTGCTTGTTCAGCTCAACAAGAGACGGATGAGGTGAGGAGCCAAAGCAGACTTCCACCACCTGGAGGGGGCCTATTGAGAAGAGAGCGCCAAACTTTTCTCAGAAGTGAAACAATAGCTGCGGGGGGGAAGCGGGGGCAGGGGGGGAGCGGGAAGCAAATAGGTAGAAATTGCAATGAGGAAGCATGGGAGTGGTGCAACTCCAGGTCAGAGACTGTGCGTTCTCCACCCTTTCAGATTTCCCAAATTTGGCAGCTTCACTGAGCATTGCAGTTAGCCCCACCTGCAGTAGATTAGGTGACTTCCACAGTTGTCTTCTGATCTGAGTCCTTCCTTTCTTTGGCATTGCCTAGAAGGTAGCAACCTAGTACTGGAACAAAACTGCCATTATTTATCATGGCAACCATGAGATACAACAAGATACTTAACTCATATTGGTCTCCTTTCTAGCAGCAAGCTCTTCTCTAATAGCACACTATTGTTTAGTGTAAGGGTTTTGTCATGATACTTATTGGACTATACATTTTCCTAAATTTATGATGCTCACAGAATGCCACCATTCATTTGTTTGAAATCACCTAAAAGACTGCTGTCCGCCTTCATTAGCTGAATCATTTAAACAAATCTTAGACATGTTACCATGCTGTGTAATCCATCAGTATCACACTGTATGTGTAAGTAGGTTGATTATTTTTAAGCAGATCAGCTAGTTTATTATGAGACACCTCACTCTGGAAACATTGCAGACTGCTCCTCCTTTATAGTACATTTTTTGCATAATGAAGATAGCTACATTTAAGAGGGAAAGAGTATCCAGTACTTGTGTTTTTTCAACATTTTTCACTATTTTCCACCTTTCTAGTTGACTCCATCCCATTCGCTTACAATCCACTTTCCTGAAAGCTACACATCCTGCTCATGCTTACCGAAAAAGGGAATGCTGCTTCCATTTATCCCTAACCCTTGACTCTGCATATTGCCAAAAGTTGGCACAGTCTCCTGTTCTCAAATTATCTTTCAGTATGTTATTCCTTTGCAATTTACATTGCCTTCAGCTTCATTTGATCTCATTTTCTGACTTTATTCTGATTCATTTCCCCTGAAAATGCTGAGGCTAGCAAAGACAATCTAAAAATTACCAGTGTAATGAAAAGCATGACAGAGAACATGTTCTCACAAGGAAGTACACCTATGATCTTTACGGGATTTGTTTGATGGAAGTTCTGCTCTTTGCTTTGAATTCACAGGTACAAAACAACTCGACATGTGAAGAGTTCACCTTTAATGGTGACATCATGCACGACATCCTTGTCTCTAAATTGGAGAGCATGGATTTGACAGATGGACCTCTCAATGGATACGGAACTGGCTTGACGGTCACACTCAAGAGAGTGGTGGTCAACAGCCCTATGTCTGAGTGGAAAGCAGCAACAAGTGGCGTTCCTCAGAGTTTGGTACTGGGACCGGTGCTGTTCAACATCTTTGTCAGCAACATGGGGGAGATGTTTCCTCTGTGGGGAGGAGCGAGCAAATTGCTGTGTGGTGCTGAGCTGCTTGCTGGGCCTAAACCATGACATGGGCCTACAGCCCTGGAGTTTGGCTGTGCTAAACTTGTGGCTCAATCCAACTCCGTGATTTTCACCCCAGAAATTCAGAAGTGCTGGTCTTTTGCTGACACCTGGTGGATTAAAACAGAATTGTACACAGGCTCTCATTCTGGAAGTCGGGAATTTGGTCTCCCATAGCTGCCGGATGAGAGTATCCCGCCTCTCGAAGACCTTGGCCTAAGGAGTTTTCAGTTCCCTGCAAGGTTCACGATACTGCAGTGACGAAGGCAAAGTGGCACGTGTTGATTTGCCAGATTAACGTTTGTCACTCTTTCGCACTTTCCCTGGGGACAATTCTCTGTGAAAAGTGGTTTTGCTTTTTCCAGGTGCGCATCTAGTTGTGTGTTTTACAAGAGCAAAAGCAGGGCAAAGCAGTGTTCCTTGTAGTTGAAGCTCAAAGGCACGAGGCATCATGGACAAAATCAAACTGGTTTTAGCCTACCTGTGTCTTTGCCTGCTGAGCAGGACAGACGGATGGGAAGAGGGAACAGCACCTTGTTCACACTCAGCATTGATATGCTTGTTACAACTGCTGCTGGAATAGCTATAGCATTGCCAATGCCCTCCCATGGACCTCCTTAGGCTAACACAGGCTCACACTTTAGCATGGCATCATGTACCTCTCTATGCAACATAAACTTCAGCATGTTTGTTTTGCTGGTCCTTACAGGTATGGAAAGACTTTCGCTGGCATACAGTATTTATAAGAAAGTTACTGGATTGCTGAAGTGAAGCTACTGTTTATATGAAAACTTTGATATGGAACTAGGATAAATTGACCTCAAACTAGGATTATTTTAGCACAAAATACCTGTATCTTGAGAAGGCCTACCATCCACTGTCATGCGTACAGAGAAAGCTCATAGAGTTAACATATAGGTAGCATAACAGGATCATTATTAAGGAGGAGGAGGAGGAGGAGAAGGAGGAAGAGGAGTAGGAAGAGGAAGAAGAGTAGGAAGAGGAAGAGGGGAAAAGAAAAAAGAACCATCTGTCACCATCCTGCCTCTCCCACCAATGAGAGCCACCCCTGGCCATGGACTTGCTGGAGTCAAATCAGTAAGTGCAGTAATCACCAGTGTGAGGTATCATCACTTACTGCTTGCTGTGTCTTGCTATACTTGTGTATAGCATATGCTCGTTAGAAAACATTTCTCGTTTCCTTGCCTCTGTCCTCTTTAATCATCTTGATTGTCTTGATAAAACAACAGCACTTCTAAGATCAGTTTTGCACCTGACATAAAGCTCTGCACTCAGATTAGCTCCAGCTGAAGCCAAACCTTGGAAGAAGGTGACAGTCTTTTGACAATCATTTGGGGTCAGATTGATTCACTGCAAGAATACCTTTCCTTGTCTTAGGAGTGCCCTCACCCTGTCCTTCCACAGTGATTTCTGTGCTTTGTTGAAGGTTTGATTTGTAAAATCTTTATTGTAAAGTTTCATACAGCAGAAGGTTTTGAATGAGCTGGTTACTATCCCTACAGCATGCTGTGGGGCTTTTGCTGCATGGCTGGACAAACTAACTTTTCTAAACCATTTTCTTAGTTGTTGAAGTGACCTTTGTGGTCTTTTGAAAGTTAAGCAGTGCCTGATGTACAGCACTACTGGGGATAAGAGGAAAAGAAAACCACAGTTCTTTTGCATTGCTGGGGTATCTTCTTCAGACCATTAAAGGTGAAACAAAGAGGTTTGCTTAATGGTGGGGCCTTGCTACCTTAGCAACAGAGCATCCTCTTGGTGGTAGGAGTCTCCTGGCTTGCAGTTGTTGTGACAGACCCTGATGACACACTTAGTTGATTTTTTTCCCCAACCCTTTCTCAAGATCCTAAAATACATACAGACCTCTCTCACAGGAACCCTTCCTATTTGGCCGTGTGGCACCCTTTTCTACATGCTGTTCCAGTGTTATATCAGTAACTACCACTGAAGGGCAGCAGTAGCCTGCTCATATAATTGTGCCATGACTACTTAAAAAGGTATTAAAGTAAATGTTCAGAATAAAGCCGTTCAGAATAGATCACTGCTTTGAGTTAATTTGGACACCTCCCCAGTACTTTATAAATACACGGTCTTTACACTTTTGTGATTACATTGAAGTAACCTTTTATCATCATGACAGTGATCACCTTGACTACTAAATATATTAGAAGCAACAATAGAAGGCAGAGTTAGAGCAAAAAGTGATATCTTTCTCTTTAAATAAAAGGACTCTTCCCTGTGGGTTTTCAAGCCTCCACTGTGGAGACCAGAAATAATCTTCTCCAGTACCTGTGTTCTATATGTAACATTTTTGTACGTGTAGTGTAATCCTAATACACATTTCATACAGTGTTCGCAGACATTTCTCTTCTGGAGTGAGAAGAGTAATCTCTAATCAAAGGGACAGCAAATGCAGTGGTAATACTTCCTGATTAAAGTTTCAAGAGAATGAAAATACAGATACAGATCTATGGTTTATAGCTTAAAAAGAAGAAATTCCTTAGTCGTTTGTGTGATCTGTACTCACAGAGTGTTGATGAAACTAAAACTTAACATTTTGTGCTCTTGTGACCATTCGTGCTCAATATGGAAAAGTGCCTATGTCTTTTCAACTCTTATTTATGGGAATTGGCCCATTGAAATCAAGGGCCAGAGTTCACCACCTCTAGTTATGCTGAAGGATTTTTGAGCAGTACCCCCCGATATTCACTGGTGCCCATATCAATTTCTAATTTAGCTTGAATAACACTGTGCGACGGGGTAGTTCTTCACTGAGATACCTCTGTTCAAGCCGCAGGATTGAGATACACTTTCATGTCCTTTATATAACAGAGCTGCCATATTCAACAGCTCTGGAACCTTATTTGGACTCCACTACCGCTTTCAGATCATTAACCAACCTCAACATCCCCTGAAGATCACTGCTGAAAAGACAATAGTTCCGTAAGACGATTGGGTGGCACAACTTCAGGCCAAGAACAATCTGTACTTCTTGTCATTGTGACATTCTAAAGGGAGTGGAGGCTGTGAAAAATGAAGACCAATAGGAATAACCAGAGATACTGGCGTGTAAGTATACACTTGAATACTACCCACTTGTCTGTGTGTAGTGGGCATCCTTGATACTCACCTGTGTTTGTAATGCAACTTGAGAAAAAGAAAGAGCTACAAAGGAAGTGAGAGTGAAATAATGCCCTTTTTGCTACTGAATTTTGCCTATCATGTGCCAAAGAGGGCATGGGGGTGTATTAATGTCATTCCAAGACACTATTCTCTTCACAAATAAAAATATGACTAACTATTTAGGGTTGTGAGGGTGGGAGGCCCCCAGTGTAGGTGGAATGGGGGAATGTGGCTGTTCTTCACATCTCCCAAGAGTGTGTTAGTCCATGAGGTCAGTCTGGCTCCATGCAAACAGTGATTCTCAATGTGCTTGCCCATTTCTGCGATCAGCGAAGGACACAGAGAATGCGTACAGAAAGGCTCTGTATCACACCTGTCCTAAAAGTGGTTTACTCATCTTTGTTATTTCCTTAATGACCACTAGTAATACTGTTAGGTTTTTTGGTTTGGGTTTAGGTGGTTTTTTTCAACTTTCTTTTTTTTTCTTTTGAGGAATCACAGTGAAGACATCTGAAAAAGCAGTAGGAATCTGATCCCTGCAGCATTTACAACACAGGCAGCAGCATGCACAGAGAAGCCTCATCTGTTCTAAGTTAAACTTGGGAAGAGGCCCATGTTCATAACCCAATGTTAAAATTAGCAGGATTTCTTTTGAGGTGGATGCCAAGCCATTGATGGCTCTGAGTGCAAGACAGGGTTTGTTTGGTTTTTTTGAGTTGTTTTTTTTTTCATACATATCTAGTAACACAACTACCTCTTTATGAATCCCTTGTTTAAGATCTGACAGCCTTCTTGGTACTATGTGGAAAGTACAAGAAAGGCAATCTTTTCTCCAAACTACTTAATAAATTAAGCGCCTGTTTTTTTCTCTGTGTGTTTTCCCACTGGGGAATGCAAAAGCAGGACTAGGTCAGTACTGGTGTAGAAAAAGCACACACTATGCTGACAAACCCCAGAGCATGTAAGAGTCCTGTTTTTCCATCCTCAACCACATCTCCTTGGCCTGGTAGCCTCAGAGGGTGGCCCCAAACCCAGGGAAAGCCACTGTTTCCTGGGTTTGGCTGAGCTGGAAGTACCACAAATCATGATCGTTTGCTGCCCCTGATGTAGGGCCAGAATAGGAATTATGGCTATAGAGGAAAATAGTTGATGTTTAAAATCAAATTTCCTGAAAGTCAACAGTAATTAGAAGTAGGGATTGCAAATGTAGGTTAAAGTGAATGACAATGTGTTTCCTCTCACCTCAGAGCGCATTTCACCTGAGTGAGCCCTCTGCAAGGGGTCAGGGGTGGGATAATGCATCTGAATTTGCCTATCCTGAGTGGTGAGACTAAGAGAACCAAGTTCAGATGGGAGGTAAGAAGCCTAACATGAGATCTAGTTGCTGTTTCCAGGTACCTAGTGGGGCGGTTACAGAGGAAGTGGAGTCAGAGCCTTTTTCAAGATGTAAAGGTAAAAAGACACAATTTGCACCAAGGGAAATTCTGAGCGGGTATTAGGAAAGAGTTCCTCATCATAATAGCCATTGCACTGAAACAGGCTGTTGAGGGATGCTGTGGGGTCTTGGTCCTCAGAGACATACAAAACCTGTCTGGGTAAAGCAATGAATGACCTCATGCAGTTTTGCGATCAACTCTGTTTTAAGCAGGGTGTTGGATTTGAGACCTCCAGGCTTTTCTTCCATTTTATGAAACTAATAAATTTATCTATGGGGTAAGTTGAGAAGTTATGATAAACTGTTCTATGAGATCTTTAGACTCCCAGGGGTTATGCTGCTTTTCAGAGGTGAAAAGAAATCAGTCAGGTATTACAGAATATGGGACAGCATGTTTGATCAGACTCCTCTCTGGCAAAGGCTTGAGGGAAGCTTATTTTATCTCTGGCACACCCTCGCCATAAATATTCTTCTCATGTCAAGCTCTGGTAAATAAAGCAGTATGTGTATTTGTAAGGTGACTGCAATGACTGTTGATATGGTTAGTGCTGCACAACATAGCATCAAAGATAAGCAGGCTCTGCAATAACAATTGGTGGTGAATATATTAATTGATTACATTAAGTTTTATATGAAGATTTGCATCCTTGATAAGCTGAGCAAGAAACCAAGAAAAATTGTGCATCTAATATTGACTCCTATGTTCAACCCCCTTGCTAACATGCTCCTGTGCCACTACTGAAAGCACCTGTGATACTGGAGGTAGTTTGAGAGAGACAGTCCCTTCCCGGTGAGGCTGTCTGTAGCACTGCCATGTCTCATTGCAATGGTGACCTGTTAGGATTCTTTTTTCAGCTGGATTTCAATGTATATGCCAAATGAAGCTGTCATTGCAGTGTACACTTCTGCCTGTAACACAGTGATCTAGCATAAGTATGTATTGTGGTCTCTAAGGGCTGGGAATCAGTATTCATTTTCCCTTTGGACTATGGTAAACCTGCAGGAATATGATTGAAACCTGGCAACTCCCTTCATGTTGGTCATGCCTGGTGTTTCTTGTCTGAGAAGGATGAGCAGGACTAGTGCCCAGGCTATGTAGCAGCAGCCCCAGCCACCCCAGGACATGGTGGGTAAGAAATGAAAGCAGTGAAGGTGTTAGCTTCCCCTGCTAGCCTTCATCCAGGGACACCCCATGTGGGCTTTAGGTGATGAATATTGAAGCTTGGGAAAGTCAGTGTTGCTATGTGACAGACAGCTATGTCACCTACTAGGCACAGGGAACAATGCAAACAAGGGGTCAGGCTAAGTGCATTGACTTAAAATCTTAACTTCAACATTTAATTAACATTTCCAAAGTTTCTTGGATCCTTATGAGACTTTTCCCTTGGTGTTGACCATCAGCCAGTATTGTTACTGGGCAGATGCCAGAGTCCTTGGCTTTAAATCTTGTCTGAACCACAGTCACTGTTTCCCAAGTTTTATGTCTTGATCTCTCATAAAAAAAATATCCTGTTCACTTCTGAAATGGAAATAGAAGGCTTTACAGCACTTCTCAGATTTTATCCATGCACATGTGTGTCTGTACAGATATGCTCCAGCCAATCTGCTTGAAACTCAAATACAAGAATTGCACAAAGATTTGAAATCAGTGCTTGCAATAAATGCTTTTAAACAAAAAGAAAAAATATTCTTATCAGAGGATATTAAATACATCTATGGCTGGTTCTTGAGAAGGGTGGCTCACAGATACTCTAAGTATGACAAATGGGAAAAAGAAAATGGTGGTGTGAAGGTCAGTAGAATAAATGGATTAAAAAAAAGTCAGTAAGAGGAGGTTGGCACTAAGCAGTGAGACTTTAGAAAGGCTTGGGGTGAATGGTACTAGAAATTTCCTTAATGAACGCAACACCTGGGTCTTAACATAAAAGGCTACAGGGCAGAAAGCCAAAGAGTGCTTGGAGGGGCTGTCCCTGTGGTTTAAGGGTACATCTCACCCTCAGGCAAGGCAGAGTCTTGCAGTCCTGGTTATAGGAGTGAAAAACACCAGGAGGACAACACACTTGCTTAGAGATCCTTTGTTAAAGAACTTTACTTAAGGGAAAATTCACGGGTATTTTGTATTGCCATATTGGCATATTCTGTATGCCAAATATGGTATATTTAATGTGTTAAGACAAGTGCAGTTTTGTTGCCTCCTCTGATTTCTTTGGGAAGAAAATACATGTTAGAAGCATGACTTGGAAAAGACAAACGTCTGAAGGAACAATGAGGAAATCTACATACTTTGTGAAGTTTTAAATTATTGTGTAAATTTAATTTAATTTGTTTTTATTTTTCTCATGCCAGCTCCATTTTTTTAATTCAGACACTGAGACCCTGCAAATTAAGCGACTGCACACATGGCAGTGCATTGGCTTTGGATGTTCCTGCTTGCTCAAGACACTGCTTGTCTTAACCTCAGGTGCATGGACTGTAGAGAGAGGCGGACACGTATGTAGCCCTGCTCTTCTCATGCTCACTCCAGGAGGGAAATTCATAAGTAGTGACCAGGAAAACTTTTTTCAAATTAGTGCATTCCTGCCCAGTCCTTGTGAGGAGATGTCTGTTATGCGCTTACTTGAAAAGTATCATGAAAAACCAAACCGACCAAACAAAAATAACCCTTTCTTAAATAAGAGCATGTCTTATTAAAGCAGCCACGCTTTAGCTAGCAGCATAATCTCAGTGAAGGGTTTCACTTTCATCAACAGAAGACACGATTCCCATAAAAGTCACCCTGCTCTGCGTTTGTTTGGGACCCTAGCAAATCTTAGCTGCTAATGCTCTGAGCCTTCAGACCTTAAAGAGAAAAGCATCTGCTGACGCTGCTCCCCCACCCGGGTGTCCAGGTGGTTTTGGGTGGGTATTCTGTATTTTGCAAGGGGATTTGTGCACGCATTAGCATAAATGGCCATTATCCAGGCTAATTTCCCACAAGCTGGTGAGGTAATAGGTCTTTGCTTTTTTTAAACTGCTTGTTGGAAGCTGACACCAAAAATCCTTTTAAATGTAGCCCATCGAAACCAGCCAGCGGCTTCTTTTTTTTCTGATGATTGCTGAGATCGTGTTCCTTATGGAAGCATCGGCAATACATGGCTTTTATAAACTTCAGCCTCAGTCAGTAAGTGGCTTGGTTTTAGATTGATCCTTCTGCTTCAGTAGTTATTTGACAGTAGTCAGATCTCACGGTTTGCTGTTATAATCCTTGTGGTTATCTTCCGCCCCAGCCTCCCCCTGCAGCAGATCTCACCATCTGCTTTAGCTCTGCTGCCTGGGGCACTGAAGTTCTTTCTCTCTCTTCCTCCCTCTGTTTTTAAAAATTGTCTTGTCTCCTTCATTTCTCCACTCAAGGCGAAGCCAACAGATCTCAGAAGCAGGATGGGCCTTGCAAACCTTGGTAGCTTCAGCTTGCAGCAGAGCACCTTCAGTCTTGCTGACACCATGGGAGAAAGCCCCCTGGCCAGTGTGGTACATAGTCTCTGGGGGATTCAGCTTTGGGTTTGGGGTTTGTCACTGAGGTCCATCTCCCACTGTAAAATAAAAGTTGTGCTGTGGGCACACCAAGAAGCAGTTGAGTGCTACCTGGCTGTTACTGAGCTTGAGCCAGGCAGGGACCTTGGTGCAGAGGTGGAGAGGGGTGCAGGTTTGTTTCCTTTCTCCCCATTCTGTTGCTTAGGGAGGATGATGAACAGAGAGAGATGCAGATACAGCTCAGCCCTGCTGCCTGTGCTTTGGAGAAGCTATAAAGAACCTCTTGGCACTGGTGACCAGCTGGAAATGTGCTGAGATGCTACAGTAAACCTACCATTGCCTGCATGAGCTCCTGGCAAGGAGTATGCTTTATAAGAGGACTGCCGCAGAGTCTCAGATGCTCCTGAGCACGATCTAGAAGGATGCAGCAGTTCTGTGTATGGACAGTGTCAAAGCGCGACAGACCAGTGAAGTCTGAAGAACTGTTATCCAGAGTCAGCTGGGTAGTAGGACTGGAGCCCAGCCGTGGCTTTAACAACTGCTGTTGGCTCAGATATCTGGCTATGTCCACTGTTAATGTGAAATGGGGCTGATGGAAGCTGTATGTCACCAAGACATGGCACGGAGGAAACCTGAATGAGAATCTCATTCTGAAAACGAATATCAAAAAGTAAAGGAACAATCCTGTAAATGCTTTCCTTATGCTTTTGCTTTGTTTTGCATTTTCTGGATAGAGCAGGAGGGGTCTCTCATCTTAGAGTTCATTACTCAAAACTCTAAACAAAAAATAATAGCTCAAAAGACAGTGTGCAAAAGCAAGAGTTGTGTACCCAGTGTTACAGTCCTCTCTGTACCTGGGTGGGAAACAACCCTGCCTCACAGTGGGCTCCCAGTTCCCGACTTGAGTACTGTTGAAATAGAAATACCTTAAAACATAATGTTTAGACATTGAAGCTCTTAGTGTTTTTAACCCTTCACTAAGTTCCCCATTCATCTCTTACACTACAGCTCTCTTTGAACAGGCAGCTGTGATGGAGAATGTCACACTCACATCCAATTGATGTCCCCTTGAGAACCTTTAGAAGGCAGATCCTCAGTTGGTATATGTCAGTGTGGCTTGCAGGAGCTGACATTTTGAGATTCACTCTCCACTGACACTAATTATATAGTGCATGGGAGCAAGTTCACATGTTCTTCTGTATGGGGTGAGGTCCTCATGCTTTTACTTTCTTTGTTTTCTGGATAGAAGAGGGGGTTCTCTCAGAGTTCATAACTCAAAACTCTAATAAACAAAAAATTACAGAGAAGACAGTGAGGAAAAAGCAAGTGTTGTGTACCCAGCGTTCCAGACTGTTCTGTGTGCTTTTGGTTAGAGGATGCTGAGGAAGAAGCTGATGACTGGGAACACTGAGTACCCTTCTGGTGTGCGTGGCAATCCTGTTGGCTCCTGCAGGGTCCCAGAAATGAAGCTCTCTAAATAATGCAGTCGTTAATGTTTCCACTTCTCTCCCTCCAGGCTTGCTATGGATGGGCTCAGGGGTTTCTTAACCAACCTGTGAAAGGAAGGATAAACCACATGCTCCTCATGAGTCCCCTCTCTCCTTGGTCTCTCCTGCTTTGCTAAGGTGGCCAGAGAATGGGAAGATTAAAAGTCACTCACTGCCTGGAAGCCCTCTGAGAGCAGCAAAGAGCTGAAGCCTCCAAGCTGGGAATTTCACAGGGTAGCTGACCAAAACCAGGCTTCACTGAAGCCTGCACATTAAGAAGCTTTTAGAGAGAGAAATCTTGGGCTGGAAGGAACAATACATTGTAAAAATCAAGCACTAATACGGTTATATATTTTAAGCTTGTTGTGCATGTAGGAAGAAAGGAACAGTAGCATCTGAGATATTGATGTGTTTGTAGCTGGTTTTATTTTAGCTGCTGTAACAGCTGGTGATGGATGATGCCATTTTAATGAAGAATATACTTCCGTAGAAAAGTGGTGGTTTTCTTCGTTGTTTATTGTCCTTTGGGCTTTGAGTTACTTGAGGTTTAGTCTCTGTGTTGCATATTATATTCTTTTCTGTTTTGATTGGCATTTTGCTGAGTCACATCTTTGTTTTTAATTTCCCAGTGACTCAGGAGCTGGCAGTATTGTGTGGACTTATGCACTGCGGTGCCAGGCAGTAGTGTAGCTCAAAATACAAGGGGCACAGCAGCAGCAAAAGAACAGCTTGTGCTTGGCTGTAGCGTTTGGATTTGGCTGCAGCGAGCATCTCATTACTGGGTTGTAGCGATTAACAACAGAGGAGAAAAGCCTCCAACATCAAAGGCCCTCCGCTCCAGAAAGATATTTTATCTGTAAAAATTCAAATTTCAATTAGTTGTAACAGAAACCTCTGAGGAAAAGAAATTGATCTACTGATATATGGTGCTTCTGCCAGTGAAGGAACATATTTTCTAAAACGCCATTACATCTAAAGCAGAAAAGGAAGGCCTAAATTTCTGCTTTAACTTTAAAGAAAGCAAATAAGGCAACTGCTACATCAGCTGTGGTCTTTGCCAAGCTGTTTGCTGGTAAACGAGGGGAGATATTCTAATGTCCTGATTAAGTAACTCAAACATCATATTAAACATGGCTTTTCTTTAAGCGAAGAAGTCTGTAGGAACATAGTCGCTGCAGAACTGCTGACTCGTTGACTCAAGTCCTTCACATTCCAGGGTCAAAACTGAGTTGCTAAATTCAATTCTGACTAAGCTATTCGAAGACATCCCCTTTGGGGACATATTTTGAAAATTCAGTCTGGGAAAAAGATGAGTGACTGTGGCTGTGATTGCTGTGGCAGTGAGCATCACTGCTGGCCCACTGGAAGCAATCTTATGGAGGGTGGAGGAATAAAGCTTGTCATAGTGATGTTTACTTAGAAAAATGTCCCTATGCCTATAATATCCATAAACGAATGAACTATGTCTACTGGCAACAAGCTGTGTTGTATCAGAAAAAGCAGAGCGCTTTTTGTCCTGTACAGCAGATGTGAAGTGCAATATTCTCCTCTGTTGCAAGCTTCTGCCTGATTTTGACCATGAGTGCACAGTTTTGCATTTAGAAAGATAACAGTTAAACCAAAATTTGTAGAAATACTCAGAAACTAATCTTTGCAGAGAGTAAAGTCTTACTGATTCTGCCGTCTTTGAGGAAGACTGAGGTACCAGCTGACCAGCCCAAAGTCTACAAGCCAGATCCACAGCTGTAAATTAGATTACATTGAACTCTCTTTGAGGTAAACACAGGGCAATATTTTCTAGCATTTCTAGTTCTCAGGAACCAGCCATTGCCCAGTACAGTGTCTTCAACTGCTGTTGCTGTGCAACTAGTGCAGCATCTTCTGTTTCAGAGGTATTTATTCCATGGGGTTTAGGAGGAAAGTGGGAACACGCCACCTGAGTATAACTGATGCAGTGAAGGTCTGTAAGGACTTAAAGATGCTCAGGGACAACAGTCTGCAGGTATCCCAGCTATCCCAGGCCTCCCAGCAGGGTGTTAACAGGAGAAGAGAAATGGGAAGCATTCACAGCTGAGGGAGCATGTTGTTGGTGGAACCTGTGGGGTTTCAGTCTGGCCTGGGGAGGAAAGGCCATGTCACTCTACCACAGAAAAGAGGTATCTGATACTTCTGAGGGAAGGAAACCTCTTCACTTTGGAGAGAGGATTTAATGTTCTTGCTGTGGACTGATTGAATTCAGACTATGTCTGCCCTGGGTGCTGAATAAGGCAGGTGATACAGGACCAGAGATGAGGAGGGTCTGTCAGATACCCCTCCCACACTGAGTGTGGTGAGATGAATGCACATTTTTTTATGTCATCAGTTCTAAGGTTGAATTCTTAATTTTTCCTTGCTGTCTCTTCCAAAGTACATTTCAGCACAGTACACTTCATGCTGTGTTCCAAAATCATCTGTTAAAGATAATATGTTTTCAAGGCTCAAATTGTTTGGCTGTAGCACACTTTCTACAGATACAAAAGTTCATAATGCAGTTCTCCTTTCTCTAAAAAAACCCCACAAACCCTAAAAACCTTGGATTATTTATTTTTAATTCTGTAATAAGAAGAAGCTATGAAAAAAACTTGGTTACTTCCAGGTTTTCAGACAACTGTGCCCATAGACAATTATGTGCACCTGAGCCAAGTCTCCAGTTTTGTCCTCAGCTGAAAGAGGGAGTACTATATTACAGGCAATATGTGAAATTTTCATATCATCAAAATGTACCATACAGTTATGGGCAAATCTTGAAAAAAAATACTTAATTTATCACCAAGGGAATGACTATGAATAGCATTATAATCCACTCTTTCTGCTTTAGTCACTTTGCCGTCTTCACATTTCTTAGCAGTGCTCATTCACAAGGTTTGATAGAAGCTAGGCTGGAATGTCTTTTATGATCTGCTCCATTTGCACAGTGCCTTATAGCTGACAAGTTACAGTAAAGCCTTATGGCAGTTATTGTTATCTTCATAGATCTGTGCAGAGTCACTTCTCTGTTCCTTCCAGGAATCTCCTTTAAAGGGGTTGGTTTGAACTGCTATGCCATATTAGTGATTGTCACACAGAAGATGCAAATGCAGATTAACTTGATCACTTGAAAATACGTAAATAGAATTTATGTTTAACCTTAGGTCATTCTCACTCTATCTGTTCTCTACATCCAGCATACCAGACTAATACTGGTTTAATGCAAGCAGTATTTAGTTTGGGATAAATGTATGGGATATCATTAGCCTGAGATGCCAAAAGGTGGAATTATATAGGTTAGCCCTCAGGGATTTAGTTTAGGCAGTCAGGAACTGGTTGGAAAATACTTTTCAGATGCTGGGGTTTTTTTTGAGATTGAAGTCATTTCTGAACTATGCCCTCAGTTACTTGTGAGCTCAGCACCATCCTTGGTGGAATCCCATCAGAGACCTCCATGAAAACTGGAAACCCACCCCTTTACCCCTCGTTTGCCTTTGCAGCCCAGCAGCCTGGCAGCAGTGTAGCAGGACAGCAGTGCAATGCAGTGAGCCCCTGTGGCTCCAGCTGTCCTTTGCTCCCTGGCTGCTGCACCTGAGAAAACTTTTGCATCAACCTCTAGGAACATCTCTCTCCGAAAGCCTGTGGACCTTCTGGAAGCAGCTGGCTGCAGCAGTGATCACAGTTCTGCCTATCACCGTCTCTCTGAGTCATCTCAACTGAGTGCCTATATCCACAAACACCTGGTACTTACATTGCCTCCAGTGACCCCCTCAGAAGTTGTCTTCTCTGCATACTTCTTCATTATGAGCATTACAGGTGCGAAAGCAGAGGTACAATATTTTAATAGCCAAAATCTCGAATATGAAGTTTTCATTTCAGATGAGCAATTTAGCTCTGCTCTGAGGATCAATTTCTTATCAGTGAAGATATTTCATCCTAACAAATAAAGCAAAGAAATAGGAGACAATCATTCAGGATAAGGGATGACTCATTCACCAGTTGAAGCTCAGGGCTTGCCACCAACATACTTCAAACTGACCCTTTGTTAGTTGATGGCAAATACAGCCATTTCAAAATCTAACTGTCGTCAGTGTTGCTGTAGAAAACAATCTGCCTTTCAGCCTCCCCTATGTGGGCATCACACAAAATGAACTTATAATGAAGGCACAACCTTATGCAAGCAGAGCAAAGGTTTAAACCCTTGATGATCAAGTTGTAAAGACTGTTACAACAGATATGTGACAAATATTAAAATGCAGTGCAGATACTTCATTAATTTCCTCAAAGAATTTCCCTCCTTTGCCCACTCCTCCAACACCCTTTAACGGTTTGGGGGGGGTCTCATCCCAGAAATCCCTGTTGCTGTGTTTTCCGCACTTATCACAGTGTGATGGAAGTTGGAACCTCCCCGAGGCAGATTACAGCAAAGCTCTTGTTGTTCCCAGCACCAGGAGGACCAGCACTGCAGCTGGGTAGTGCTTGGTACCACAACTGCACATGGCTTGTTGTCGAAACCACCACAGCATTCACCCAACACCACTAATGGGGGATAAATGACAGCTATGGAGGAGTAGCCTCCAGGAATAAAGAGGAGCTGAATGGCTTGAAATGTGTGAAAATCATGTGCTACTTGTCCAAGAATAGAAACAGAATACAAGGGTTCATTTTTTTTTAATTTATCTATAAATACTTCAAACCAAGGAGAATAGAAACTTTGAGAAGTTTTATGTTCTAAATGTCACATTAATGTCTTCAAAATGACTTTTAGGGTGTTTTACTTTGTGAAATTTAAAACTGACTACGTTAAGCATGTAGTAAAATAAGTAACCAATATTTTCTGTGATAAATATGCCTGTACAGAAATAGCATTCTGCAAAAGTTAAAAGGTTTTCTAAATATTTGACATGTGCAAGAGCACTAATTAATGCTTTCTATTGTAGAAGTATTGAATGAAGCACTGGGAATTGTTTACGATGGCTTGATAGAGGGGCTTTACACAAAGGACGGAATGCTCAAACCGGATTTTTATACAAAATTCAGCTTGAGCATTTCTGTGTGATTGGCTACATTAATTAACACACTTTGTTCTGGGTGACCTAATCTGATCATTATCCCTTTTTGCCAGTAGGATTTCATGGGTTTGGTGTTAAATTCTCAAGTATCAAAGGAAGTGTGATTTTTTTTTTAATTGCATTTTTTCAGATTCCTGCAAAACTGCAAATGGAAGCAAAATGAATGCTCTCACACATTCCCTGTCATTCACATGGTCTAGGCAAACATCTTGTAACAAATGTACCGATAATAACATGAGTTACCATATGATTACCTAGATAAGCTACTAAAATAGCTTCAGTTGAAACAGATGTTTCTGTGTTGACTGATATCTGGAAAACAACCTCCTTGTTAGGGAACCACATGCTGTGATGGACAGACTTTCAGGGCAAAGGAAGGAGGATTTATGGGCTGAGTATATAGTTACTGATATGAACTGGTTAAATATGTTTAAAAAAATCAGTTTCTTTAAGCAGAATCTAAGTCAGTTTGCATTCCTTTCCAACGTACTTGTTTGGAATAGGAGCTGGGAACTGCCATAGTGGATCAGTTGTCGATCTAATTCAGTATTTAACAATGACTGAAGAAGATTTGAGACACATATGAAAAGGTCCTGACATGGGTAATCATAAATTAACCAGTCCATAAGAGAAGTTTCTTTATAATCCCCTTTGCAGGGAATCTGGCATGTGCCCTGAATAATGAAAACTCATAACATTGCCAAAACTCACGGCTCTTGAAATTAAACATTTTACAGTAACTGCAGTTTTTATCTTTGTTCACAATGTGGTTCAGTTATTGTTTTGGATCCTGCAAAGCTCTTTCCTTTAGTGGTGGAGGAACATGTATCTTCTGGATAATGCCTTTTCCAGTAATTTTCAAAGCAGCTGCAAAGAAGATCGCTATAATTAAAATATTCTCCTTTCTAAACTTAAGCTGCATAATGAGTTTCATGAATTAAGTGGTGTTGAAGAAATGGTTTCACAATTTAAAGTACGCCATTCTTCATAAGCATATGGAGGAATAAGAAAAAATCTTACCCTGCTTTCTTGTTAGCCTTCCTTTATTTCGTACTTATGACCTATCACTTGTTTTCTGTTGTTTTACTGAGCTTTGCATCATGATCTTACATAAAATATAGAGTATTAAATTACTTCCAAAGGCACCTGCGGAATTATTAGAGTCCATGTGTTACCGGCATTTTCGTGTCTCCCTTGTGGATGGACCTGCTCTGCATTTGGCCTTCTGATAATCGGAGGCCAGATAGACCCAAGCAGTATCTCACTGTTTCTCTGGCCCTGAGACATCCTACAGCCAAAAACTGTGGTTCCGGAAACTGTCCCCTGAGTTGAGCTTTGGGCTTTCCTGTTTTTTGGTGACAGCTGGAAGCAGAGCAGGAGTATGTGTTATCCCCCCTGTTCCGTGACCTATTCTGATAAGCTAAGGAGGTCTCTGCTTAGAGGATCAGGTTATGCTCTGCACTGCAAATGTGCAAGGATTATACCAACATATTGCAACAGTGTTGGGAAAATGTTTTTGAAATTACTGGATGAATTATTTTTCTCCAGCAATCTGAGTCTAAATCTTGCCATGACCAAAGCAAAGATTTGGGCTCATTAGCCAGACGAAACAAAACAATTTTGAATGCCAAAGAGTTTTTACAAACTCTTTGTGAGAACAGAGATCATTTGCAGAAATTACATCACAGGCTACTTCTGAATAACATATTTTAGAGAGCCCTGGACTTCTTGTTGAGAGCACTAAAGAAAGGTGATATTTGTGAACAACATAACTGTATGATTTAGGTATTTCCAGCCTGAAGGTGTTACCTGATATGTTCTTCTCACTTCTTTTTTCCTGGTATGATAAAACTTTGGTGATAGGTTTCAAACAATTATATGTTCCCATCAAACATGGCTTCATATTCCTCAATTCTTCTGTGTTGCTGAGCTGCATGTTTAGTTTTTTGGTATCTTCTCTGCCTTCAGCGAAAGGACAACCTCTCACCTTACATTTTAAAGTTAATCTGTAAGTGAAATGGTTTGCAGTATGTGGGATCGGGTGCGCTGCTGTGACGAGATGCAAGCTGCGAAGGGACCGCATGTACTATGGGTGTGTGGGTCTTGGTGTAGTCAAGCACGTAAATGTATGCCCCACTTTGAACATGCGGTGCGTGTTTGGCTGTGCCAGGCTGTGGGGTCTGGGCTGCGGGTGCTGCTGCTGCACAGAACCATGGCAGGGCTCCAGCAATGAGTGGCAGGAGAGGTGTCTTGCTTTGCCCATGCTGGGAAGGCAGCAGCTCCTGTACTCTAGTACAGTCTGGCCCAGCCACGAACATTTACTGCCCGTGTCATTCCCTAGCCAGCACCTGGCCTTGGGATCAATAGATGCTACTGGAGGCATGAGCCATGAGCAGCAAGAAGGGCCCCTGGGGCAATGCTGGCCCCATGCTGGCATGAAGACACCATGCCTGAATATGCAGTGATAGTTGTGCTTTCTTTGACTCCCACCCCCTTGCCAGAGGAGTGCAAGTCTGTGCATTAAAATAACAATAATGAGGGTATGAGACTGTTTTCCCGTTGATAAAAGTGCCAAATTAGGCAGCCTGTGAATGAAAGGGGCAGTGCTGTAGGGAGAAATCTTGTGAGGGTTCAGTGCTCTGCCCTGACAGCAATCAAGACGGTTAACTTGTGTCATATTTCATTCTGCCGACAACTCTGCCCCAGCACTGTAATTCTGTCTTAATGTCCAGTATCTAATGCTTTATTAGTTTTGAATTTTTTTGCTTACTTCAGTACAAATGATCAGCTATCACTGGGGAAAAGTAGAAAATTCCTTCTGTTGCCTCACACATTTCATTAACCTTCCCTCCGACCTCTGACACTTCTGCCTCCAAAAACATTCTTTCTGAGGCTTCGTTGCCATGTCAGGCAATTCCGGCCCGCCCCGCCCCCCCCCCCCCCCCCCCCCCCCCCGCCCTTTTCTTGATACAAAGGCATATTTAAAATAGGACACTCCGAAAGTGTGTATGCTCAAACATGTCCAGCCAACAGATGTCAGGCATCACGGCCTCTTGGCACAACACAGTTTGGGAGATGGTTAAGATGTAGGAGCCAAGCCTAAGTCAAACAATTATCTGCGACTGTAGCCTGGTGTGTGGGTACCAGAAATTACTTCTGTAGCTGAGCCTAAGCATAAAGACTCTTCAATGGGCCAGATTTCAGGAAGACAGTGTTTCCCTCTTCCTCTCCTTTCCTTTTCCCTTGCCCTTGAGAAAGACCATGTTTAAGAACAGAGATAAGGGAAGAAAAGTGGGCCGGGTACTACAGCGCCCTCTGAGGTGAAGGCCTAATAATACAGTTTCTGTCTGTCTAACTGTTCTCATTATCAATCTGTTGTTGAAGGCGGCACATGCAGAGGGAAATAAGTAGATGATTGATTTGCATGAAGAAGGTTAATATGGGTCACTGCACTTGACAGCGCAACAATACGGTAACGGTGGATATGTAAAAGCATAAATGCGAACAATAACCAAGCACAGCAAACTTGTTAGTGAAAATCTCTGTCCCCGCCTGTGGCGGGAAGCCTGTGTGTTACTGCTCTGGGAACGTTGTTCAAAAAGCAGTGGAGTGCATAAGGGCCTGGGTATAGCACCATGGCTCCTCCTGGGTAGGGGGCCCATGGAAGGGATTAGGTATCTGGCCTCCTTGTTGATCCAGGACGAAGGCATTATCTGTGTGGCAATGTAGAGCTGCAAAACTGATGAAAACAAGCTTTGATATGAGAAAATGGGGATATCATTTTCATATGGCCAATGCATAAATTGCTCCCCATGGTTGTGCAGCGATGTGCTAACTTCATTCCCCAGCTGCTGTTTGAACAGCCTCAAGACAAGAGCCTCTTGTCATTCATTCCCTCCTTCCTCTGCCAGCCCCAGCATCATGCCACGATGTCTTTTTTATTTTGTTGATATCTCCAAATGAGGAAGGAATTTTCCCCAAAACACAAAGAAATCACAATGTGTCTGTACCTAGCCAGAATAGAATAGAAAAAGAAAACCAGTAGTTCTTTAATTCCTTAATATGAGTTTGATTTCTGAAACTACGCTTGAACCTTGGACCTGGTGAGACCATACGCACCATCCCTGGGCCAGGCCTGCTGCCTCTGCTGGTGGCTTCAGCAAGGGGACTACATCAGAGGCCACACATCAAGGTCCTGAAACTGGCAGAGGATAGTGGGAATAGAACAGGACAGGAGAGATCCTTTTTTTTTTTTTTTCTTTAACAGCAAAATTGCTGCTGAAAATTGTAGAAATCATGAGGAATAGATTATTTTTCAGACGATAATTCAAGAGCATTCCTCTACCTCTGGAGCATCTGCCCATGGTTCTGAGTAAACCGGAGCCTTGGCCTCACAAGTGTGCATGGCTGGCCAGAAGATTTCTGGTTTTGCTCTCATTGCATTGTGGACGCTCTGGTCCTCCATCTCATTTAGGACAGGCCAAAGACACATAACTTTGTGCTGGGGCACCACCATGGTCCACCAAAATCCCAGTGCTCATTCCCGAGAGAGGGAGCTTTTAAAATTTCATAAGTGACAGAGAAAAAACCACTTGTATTGGGATGTCTCCGAGGTAATGAGTAAAGCTCTCTTCCTGGCAGCAGTAGCCTGCAGAGAGGCAGCTCTTATCCTCTGCTCACTACCCTTTCTCAGCAGCGTCAAAGCGCTATTTCTGGTCAGCCACTTTACATTGCCCAGGTGTCAATACTCATTTACTTAACTTCCTGTTATCACCTAGTGAGGAGCAATGCCCAGCATTAGAAATGTGGAGAAACTTTTGCTGGAGCTGGATATAGATGTGAGGGTATGATGGTCTTTTATGGAGGTGGGAGATTATACAGGCAAAGAGCAGTGACATATTAGCCTCCGATACCAGACTGAAGGTGCCTTCATCTATTTGTACAGAATTCCTCTTAGCTGCTGTTAATGAAAGACATGCAAATTTTACTTTCACATCTGTCAATGAGCATGACACATCACTGCTCCTGTGCCACAGGGTAAGGCATCACTAGTCTGTCTCCTGGGAAATGTTGCATCATGATGCAGGGGCACTAAATCTGAAATTTTAAGTACCCTGGTTTTCCGGGATGCTTCTGTACTGTTTTAGTCCACTGCTATTTCCTCCCTCAGAAAAGCAACCTGTGCAACCGGTTGGACCATTGCAAAATAGAGCTGTAACCGAAGAATTGCTAATATGAAATGTCCACAGGGAAAGGGACATTTATTCCCTAGCAGTTCCCTCCTTCACCTAAATGTGATCCAAATCCACAATGCCACCTTGATCAAGTATTATGTCTGGAGGATGAAAGATTTTTCATATTGATTAAACCAGTCTTAAAAGAGGTTGGAGGTTGCTGCTTACTGTGCTGTCGTCACTAATTAGTTCATGTTTGCTGCTCCTCAGTTCTGCAGTCTTGCT
This sequence comes from Rhynochetos jubatus, assembly GCA_027574665.1. Lineage (NCBI taxonomy): Eukaryota > Metazoa > Chordata > Aves > Eurypygiformes > Rhynochetidae > Rhynochetos > Rhynochetos jubatus. The sequence continues at coordinate 66,934,037 of CM050690.1, read as the reverse complement.
CTCATCTGAAAGTACCTGAACCTTCTAGTGTTTCAGAGGGAAAAGCAACAGCATGAAGTGCAAAGACCCAGAGCCTCTTCTGAGTCAACCTCTGAACATTTTGGAGCAGCTCGAATGTTTGACCTGTTTGGAACTGCAGATATTGCATGGTGCCTGGGGGTGGGACAAGCAAAGTCAATGTTGGAAATTTGTGTAACTTACATTACTAGATTATTAGATTTGTAGGAAGAAAACTGTTATATAGCTGTGGGATATGAATAGTTGATTTCTTGACTAGGGAAAGGCTTCCTCACTCCCAGTAACTCACTGTTGCAAAACTGGAACCTGATCACATGTATTAAGCATGAAAGTGAAGGTGAGTGGCAATGCAAGGGGGTGATGAGGGCTTACAATTGGTACAAGAAGGTAGAAAGACCATCAGATTTTTTCCTGAACATCTTGACAATAAGGTGTTTTAGAAGGTTTGAGTTGTTTTTGTCTCAGTGCAAACTGATTTTTACAGGATTTCTCTCCTGGGGCTGACCTGACCAAGTGGGAAGCACTCATTGGCTGGGACCATCTTGCCCAGAAATGATCCCATGCTTAAGCTTCACTGTGGTCTGCGCTCCCTCTGAGTGCTGCACTTGGCAAGCCAAGCCCTTGGTGAAGCCTGGCAGGGAAAACACTCAGCATAGAGTGTGTTTTCTTCAGGAACTTGTTGGGGTGCTGCACGCGGGTCCACAGTTGAAAGCACAGGCCACGGGTGAAAGCTTTCGCTGGTAATGAGCAGGGAGCTGTGACTGCTCCACAGTCCCCTGGCACATCTTCCAGTCCAGTTTTAATTGGCTGCAGCGTGAATTTGAATTCTGCTTTTCTGACATTCATTATGTGGATAATAGATGCACACACAGTCTGTCCTCATACAACAAAGATGGTGTGGAGCTAATTTGCAAGCACTTGTGAAAACTCCAAGGTCAGCTGGCTTGTTGAAACAAAAGCCCCAAAACTGTGTGTACATCGCTACAGTGAACCTGATTATTGCTGAGATTCACCCACTTTTTACCATAACCTGCCTTTTGCTTTCCTTCTCCAACATACATCTTTCTGTAAGGGAAATGCTGCCATAGCATTGCACATGCACTTTCCAAATGTTCAGCCTACACAAAAATACTTGCTTTGTGTTTCAGGTTTTAGCCTATCCTTTCATACAGTTCTTCTTTCAGTCTTTGGGTATGTTTCCCCCACGGCAACATATTTGTTTTGTTTCTTTCTTTCAGCAGCTGGGTTATTTGTGCTACTGTTTTTTAATTGCAAAAGTCAATACAGTGGGCCAGACTCAGCTTTGGTGTAATTGTATTGAATTTAATGCATTTATTTATGTGCAGCATTGCCACATCTTTATATTGCTTTTCAGTATTAAATATTAATGCGTGTACCTAGCACATTGATTTAAAGGGCACCGCAGCCATTAAATGCTTGTCTGTGAGATTAAAACCATTACTGGTCACACCGGGTGACATTGCAGAAGCATTGATGCTGCTCTCACTAGAATCTTTGGCAATTGCACTGCTGCTTGTCAGACACGGGGACAAAAAACTGCAAAACAAACAAACCAAACTTAGCGAACAGCAGCGTAAATAAATGCAGCTTTCCTCACACTCTGGCACTTGTTATGTATGTGTAACTACCAATAGCAATGGGAGAGGAAATAAAAACTGAGAGACACATATGGAGAGCAATATATGTTTTCATACACATAATGGCACTCTTCAATGTACCTTTTTACTTTTGTTGAACTTCTCAGTGACCCTACCTGATTTTATAATCTTGAGAAAAAGAGATTCATAGATGGCCTTTTATAGTTTAGAGAAACCTACTTGTTCATGAGATGTTATTTTCCTCACCATGTGTGTCGTGAAGGGCTGCATGTGAGATGCTAGAGCCCAGCTCCTTGCTTTGCTCCAGCTTCACTGGCTGTTCAGCAAGCCCCACTCCCCTCGGGAGCATGTGGGTCCCAGACCAGTCTGAGGGTTCATTCTCCCTGTCTGGGTGTCAGACCTTGAGAACTGATGATTGCATTGCCTGAAAGGGAGAAAGGCATTAATTCCTCAGTGAAATGCTGTGGCAATGTTGGCAGCTCTTGGCTCAGCCACTGTGAGGGAGCGATGCTCTCGTCCTCTGTGCCAGCTCCTGAAATATTTCCTCTGGCAGACTGTGGCAATGTTAGCAAATTGTCATCAGCATGAATTATTTCTGAGATGCTCAGCAACTTTCTGATGCTGGCACTCGTATTAGGAACAGAGATGTTGTCATTGGCATTAGGAATCAATATTATTGTGGGCTGCTTGTTTGTGTTTATCAGTAAAGTGTCTGGGTATGTCTCAAGTGCTAAGGCTTAGCCCAGCAGTAACAACACAGTGCTCCTTAGAGATTGCTGGGTTGAGGCATAAGCGACCCGTACAATAAAACTGCAGGTATATTTTTTCTATTTCCAGGCCTAGCAAGACTGTGGAATAAAAGGTTTAAAGTGGTCCCTTAACAGTGTTGTCAAAGCATTATTTAGCATTTTGCCAATATCTATTCTGCAAGAAAAAAAACCCCACATGACTGTGTTTGTCAGAAAAAGCTTATTTTTATTCTGAATTGTCCAAGATACAGGGCACCTTTATATTGCTTTGCTGAATGGGAGTGATCTGCCAGGGCCCTGCAGACGGTGGCATAATATGTGCAGAGCCCAAATCCTGTTCTCATGAGTGACAATAGCTGGGGCTCGGGCCATTAAACCTGCATCTGGCAGCCTGTGATGGGTGATGTCGGGAAAAGTCACTTTTGCAGCTCAAAAAACCACATGGTAAGCTGGCATATAACTCTGTGGAGTTTCTCTCTAGTAACTTCTCCCCAGAGTTTTGTATGCAAGATATATTTGTGCTGTTGAAAGAATATAAGGATGTGAAATAGCCTCTGGTTTTATGCTGTGTGAGATGGTAGGAAATATTTTTTTTCTCCTTCACTCATGCTTGGTTTTAATGCTGTGCTTTTCCCTTCTTTGCATTGCCATGTTTTGTCCACGTCCAGTTTCCAAAGATAAAGAATATATTTGTATTTTCTTCTGTGATGAATAAAAAAACAGGAGCCAAAACTTCACAGAGACGTTAATTTATACCAGATGGATAGATTTACAGGAAGACAGGAGGTTTACTATGCATAAAATATGGGACTGACACAGCTTGCGCTCCTTCAGAAAGGAACTGGTCTACAGATGACATGCTAGATACTGTAGTTAAATAACAGAAAATGTTTTTAAAGTTTTGTGTGGATGGCTGACCAATTAAACAAAGTTCTGCTGCTCTCTGAAAGGCTGCCAGGGAGACCACAGCATGCTTTACTGGCCAAATTACTTGGGGTTCTTTAATGCTGTTTCCCTTTTCCACTATATGCCTACATATTGTGACATAGTTATACAACAGACATCCTTCAGCTGTTCCTCCTGAAGGATATATACAGCAAAGCTTGTGAAACTGATGAAGACAAATAGGGTTTTTTTACATACATACATGTGTAAAGATTGGTGTCTGACCTGCACTGAATGCTGTGCATGCATTTATCTTGTTACACTCATGTACGTTTATGTGTGTTCAGATACATAGAAAACACACATGTACACACACATACACTTTTCTGTGTGGATATAGGGCAATGTTCACTTTACACTGCCAGTATAGCCTCAGTGTATGGCCTGATTCACCGGAGCACGGTACTAATTTTATACTTTTTCATGTATGTGTCTGAACAGGAGTGTACAAAAAGAAACCCTAGTTAGACTGCTAGGTAGGGCTTTGCTCTTTATAGCATTACTTTCGTTTCAGCAATTTTTAGAATGGTAATAACAGATTCGCTTGCTATTAGGGGCTTCATTTGAGAGGCTCAGAGCTCTGTAAAATCAATTACATTTATAAACAATGCATCAATTACAATACTTGCATTTCACTACAGGGTATAAAACAGCTCGAAGAGGTCAGGTTCTTGTCCGCAGTCTTGGATCAATGTGGTGGCCAAGGGCTGAACTGAGCTGGAGATTTCTGACCTTTAGGCCATTTTTTTTCAGCCATTAAACCTCTTAGTCACCATAAACTGCGACTTAAGCAAATGCTATCAGCTGGAAAACAGAGGCATTTTGTCAGAAAGGAAAGGGAGGCCTAGGGGAAAGTGTTATCCTGCACTTTCAGACACCTGCAGATTCCAACTGCTGTTTCATGACCAATTGTCTACATCACTCTGAGCAAGACACTGATGGCAACGTTTTGAAAAAGCACCTGCATTTCCATTTTTAAATGAGCTGGCTTCCAGTGAGACAAAGACCTCTTTTTACAAAGGTTCTAAATCTTTGGATGTAAATTCACTGTCTAACGTTGAAGCTTGGTGCACAATATTCCCTTGGAACTGGGGGTTTTCTATGCCAGAGTTCCTCTGGTTGTAGAAGAGTGCTAAGCAATTGCACAGACTTGTGAGTATCATCAGGTGCTGTGGTGACAGTGCCTGTGCACACATCTTAGGCATGGAAGAGAATGTTGTGTGGTCTTTAGGAGACAGGTAGCTGACACTGTTCTTCATATTATATTGGCTGTGACAAACAGCCTTGATGAGAATTGTTATGCTGGTGATTTACAGATTGTACAAGGTGAGTTGGTATGGTTTGAGCACAGTAGTTTTCCATACACTAGTTTAACAGGCTGAGGATCCATCAAGGCACCAGTCATATTCAAGGAAACAACGCTCTCAAAGGTGCTTGCTGTGACATATGTGTGGCTTGATTTCCCACATTCCTGTATATGGCAGGCAGTAACTATTGAAGAAGCCCCTGATTCAGCCTTTATCTTCACCTCAAAGGGATAAGGCTTGCAATCCGTCTATACCTTGGTCTGCTCTACTGGTCTAGTAGCAAAGCAGGGAAAGCAAGTGACTGTTTTCTATGTTGCATGTCCTTGCTTCCTGAACCACCCAAAAACACAGTGTGACTTTATTCTCCTTTGCTGCTACTGTGCTGCATTGCACAGCATGCCTTCTTCAGGGCATAGAAATTTTTGAGTAATCAACATGTAATGCAAAGTGATTAATGAAATAATGTGTCTATAAAACATGCATGAAATTGGCTTCCAGTCTAGGATTTCACATGTGTTTAGAATGGAAGGGTACTGTATGTTCATAAAGGACCAAGAGCTCACTGTCTAGCTCCCAGCTGTCCCATAGATTTTCTGGGTGACCTGGGGAAAGTCAGGTATGCTCAGCAATCTTCTGTGAGCTTCAGTCTCACACTGAACAGGAAAATTTGTGCTTAAGTGTACTGGCATGTGCTTGAAGTTAGGCATGTTTGGACATTAACCACATACACTTTCTCTCTTCCAAGAGAAAATGTTAACAGCAAATACCCTCCTATTCAAAACTTTCCTTACCCTTGCAGAAAAACAGTACAAAGATAATTGGATCTATGTGTATGATCTGTATTGGTGAGATGCACAAGGAGTCACGCAACTACCTTTAACAAGGTAGTATTCATGCTGAGCCTATAGAGGAGTTGCTGTGAACAGGAAGGGGGAGCTCAGCTGCCCTCAGACTTGGCCCAGAGCCTGCTGGACCGAGCTACAAGAAATGACGGTCCTAGCCTGCAACCACTATCTGCCCCATTGGATAGATGTCCTTACCCTGCGCTGTGTCTCAAGCATGAAACCTTTGGGTTTCTATTGTTATTTGACATGTGTTCTGGTGCCTCACATGGCAGTGCTGTCCATGACACCCAGAGGAGCTCACCATCTTATCCTGGAAGTCTTTTAGAAGTCTGACTGTGGGGATCTGCTGGACTGGGCTGTGTCTTCTCTGGTATGACATTTTTGAAGCTTTGCAGCGTGTGAGGAAGATGTCCACAGCAGAGCCTGTACCTATTTGTCTTTCAGAGATTCTCACTGTAAGCTTGGCAGTTACCTGATCAGATGCTTCAGAAAACATGTTGTCTTTGGTTTTCGCTCATTTTCAAAGGCTTAGTTTGCTTTATTACATTGTCTGGCTCTCTGCAGATGATTGATAAAATGGCAGTATTTGGTTTCAGGGGCCATAGGGTGAATTTGGCTCCTGCATCCTGTCTCTGGAAGAGTTGTTCCAATGTCAAGAAAGCCAGACAGTTGCATTGAAGAGTTAAGCTTTTAGGAGGGATGTAATGCAAGCTGCAGCATCTCACTGTAAATAATTCACAGAATGTCAGCTGGTGTCAAGAAATGGAAACCTTTTGAACACAACTGAGATGATCAGTCATGTGTTTGCTTCCAAAGCAAGGCCAGAATTATGCAGGAACAACGTAAGATGTATTAAATATGCAGACCTTATAATCTGCTCATTCTCAGACATAAACTTGAAGAACACTGCCCTCCTTCTTCTTTTTGCCTTCAAGCAAATCATCTAGCCGAACGTTCTGCTTTGGTATCACATACTGTTGGCAAAATCACAGTGCTGTAAAAATCTGATAGTGCAAGAAAAGAAAAAACAAAACCAAATTAAAGGTCATAAAATCACATAAAAGTGACTGTTTTCAGAGCCATGCTGCCAGGCACCGGCTCCACCTCTGCCTTTCACCCAAGTGAATAATTCCTTGCCCTTTTTTTAATCTGAGAGAAAATATCAGCTCCCTTCTCTCAGGCCTCTGCTTTCCCTCTTGGGTGCCATGTAGCTGGATGCTCCAGATGACTTGGGGCTGCAGCAGCAAGAGACACAGCAGTGCATTTTCCCACAGCCAGGGCTCAGCAGCCAAAAACCACAGGGAATGATTCTGCAATCAGCATAAGTGCAGAATTGTTCTTTTTTGTAATATTGGCTCTTAGATTTCTCCCATATTATAACAACCATACCCACACCAATTCCTAATTCTTAAACTTTGTCTTCCCTGCACTTCTCTGCATCTGAAAGCTGTTAACCCTCCAAATGGCTGGTATTGCAGGGACTGGGCAGCAGATTTCATTCTGCCCTTAGAGGCCAAGGCAAAAACACACTTAAAAAATATATATTACTTTCTCTCTTTCAATACCAGGGAACAGTGGCAACTCTGGAAGCAAGGACCATAATGACAGGCAATTTTGAAATAGTGGAGGAAAAAGGAATACTTTCAGTGAAGCCCCAGTGATCCCAATTTAGAAGTGGGTTTTGTCAGATCTTTATAATGTGTCTGCCACCTGCTATCATAATCTACTTCTGTACATCATTTATGCATTTAATTTCTGGAATTCTTCAAAAGGCTTTCCTATAACCAGACCTCGGTTCTTATTGCCCAGAATGGCAAAATTCGAACCCACTCCTGAGCTGAGCTCTCTCTCTGCTTCCGCAGTGTGCTCCAGGCCAGCTGCCGCGAGACCAGCCCAAGACTGTGCCAGTGTTTGCTCTCAGTTTTCCAGTGCCTGCCTGCGCCTGGGAATGGGGACACTGCCATTGCCTTCCTCCTCTAGAAGGACAGGCACGCAGGGGCTCTAAGGCCAGGTAGAGAAGCTGTGAGAGCCTTTGCCCCATCTTGGCCATTGCATTGTAAATGATTAACTGCAAACGAGCTGCTTGGGAGGAAAGAGGATAACTGACTTACTGAGTGACTCATACAGTGTTATCCAACACTTAATGTGTGGCCAATGCATGGAGTGATGATTTGTTGTGAGAAAATGGGCCAATTCTGATTGTCCAAAAAATAGAAAATATATTCATGAGAGAATCCTCTCTCTAGGCTGTGCCATTAACACTAAGAAGGGTGTTGGGGCCTGCAGAGACTGTGTTTGCCTTGTCCTGGCAGGAACAGTGCAGGAAGGAGGGTTGGCTCTGCACCCTTGCCCTGCAGGGAACAGAGAGCAACCAAGGTAGAAAAAAACTCTTCTGATGCTTCTAATGTGACTTGAAAGGTGCTATTTCACAGAAAGAGGTGATTCCCAATGCTCCCTGCAAGACATGTAACACCCTTGTGCTGAGAGAGGGTGAGGACGGTGGCACTGGCAGCCTCAGGAGATGTCAAGAGGCCAAAGAGGGTACCTTGGTCATGCAGCATCGCTGCCTGCCTTAGGCAGGGAGCGGGAGCCATGTGGTCACCACACACTCTCACTGCTTTTTAAGAAAGCCTGGACCTGTGTAAGAGTGTGTGTGCTGCATCTGCCGCAGCAGCTGCAGAGCTAATGGAGTTATTGTACCAGAAGATGTTGCTGAACAACACACAGTGTTATTTACAGGGTGTTTTTTGTGAGGTTTGATACCACTCTGATCGATGGGTATCAAGCAAAATTGCAGAAGATCCATTCAGGGAAAAAAGAGAAGGATCTGCATGGAAGCATATAGGTGAGGATGATGACCCTGGCAGTAATTTCAGTACAGCTTGTGAGAAACTAAATGTTATTGGATTAAATTCTTATTCCAAATAAATATCTGGTACGAACTGTCAGAGCCAAAGGTGATTTCAGAATAAATTTGACATTATAAAAAGTCATATATTGATTTAGTAGGAAAGGTGTAGGGAGACAGGGTTTTATTGTGCTTTTTGTTTCTAGTTATCACAAAGGCACCAAATCCCTGAGCACTACAGTCTGTGTAAAATCAGTTGCATTTCTGTATCTGTGCAATACATAATTGCCCATCTGGAAGAGGAATTACCTGCTATGTAGGCGCTGTCAATGTAACTGAAAAAAAATTAGCCATGTAATTGTTCTGTATTTTTTTGCAAATGACCTTTTGAATTCAGTTGAAAATTTGGCTTGTAATGTTTAAAATGGAAGATATGGGATGATATTATTTTTCAGTGTTTGGTTTAATAGAACAAAGTAATACATACAAGACAATACATTTCATAGACTCACACTGGGGAAGGTTTCCTCACTGTTTCAGAAAATTCACTGAAAGCCCTGAATTTCACACATTGCTATTTTCTTCCATTAACAGCTTGATAATCTTCCATTTGCAAAGACGTGTTAGAGCAAAGCAGCGTTTAGATGGTATTCTAATTTTTGGTGGGTTTTGGGAAGCCAAACAGATTTTGTGATTTGACATTTGCTTCTAAAACTATTTGCTCTAATTTGCTCTTATCTCAGCCTCTACCTGTTATTTTTTTTGTAAACTCGTGAGTGATCTGCAGTCTCTAGGCATGGTGGGACCAGTATTAAATCCATTACACATCACCTACCCTTTTCTGTTTTTCACATGAGAATTCACTGATAAATATTGGTTGTAGACAAGAGGAAAGGGGCATCACAGTGACTGCAGTAATGAACAAACTGTCACCAAAGAGCACTGGCGTACTCCTCAGTGCACCCTCTCACAGTTGAGACGGTAGAGAAATAGCCCTGGCGACCACTGTGCCACCATATGAGTGGGCTTAGCGCTAGGCACTTAGTAGCATAATGCTTAATCTTTACAAAAGCCTGAGCTTTTAAGATTCCCACTTGTCTCAAAAGCTGAAAACAGAAAAATGAGGGAAATTTTTGATGCGCAGCTGGGACTATAGCAAGACACTACAGTGCCGTGAAATCCCTTCTTTGCTGTCCTTCACTTTTATGCTTTCCTGACACTTCCCTTTTCCGCCTGCCCAAACTGGGTCCTTCGCCCTGCCAATAGGCAGCACTGTCTTATTTTCATGCTGTTGCTGAGTCCATAATCACCTTTCCTTCGCTGTCCTGGTGCAGCTTGACATATTTGCTCTCACCTGATATATCTCTCACTTTTTACTTACTGTGGTTTTGCTGAGGGCCATGCTGTCTCATTTTATCACCTCAGTCTACTAGAGTGCAGCCTCTACCATGTTACGGCCAGAGTATGCTGTGGGATGCTTAGTTATTCCTTAAAAGCACTGCACATTTATCTGATGGTGTAGCATCCTGGGATGCAGGGGATGGCAGCGTGTGATGTGTAGGTGTGTGTCTTCTGGAGGATGAGTATTTTCATGAATAAATGAGAATGATCAGTGCTCATGGTTTGTGTATTCTATTCCTGCCTGTGGTTTTCGCTGACTGTTTTAGTTTTTCGATTTGTATTCTGATCATTTATTCTAACCTAATTCTCTGCATTAGGTTCATTGGCAAGAGCAGTGACAATAATAAACATTGACCTTCAAGCTAATTTTTTCTCCCAGCTTTTCACAGGCTTTTGCCTAATTTCCCACTTTGTTGCTCTCTCCCTCTCACTAACTGGTGACCATCTGCCCTGCAGCTTGATGGAGAAAGCAAGTTATGGGTTATCGAGCAGAATGGAGCATGCTCAAGGCTGACACTGGCCACCAGCAAAATGTGCTAGCGGCAGGATCTGCCTCTGTTTGCTGGGTCGGAAATTGTGGCAAGCTGGGTGTCAGTCTTTTCTCCCAAGTAACAAGTTGTAGGACAAAAGGAAAAGGCCTCAAGTTGTGTCAGAAGAGGTTTAAATTGAATATTAGGAGAAATTTCTTCACCAAAAGGATTGTCAAGCCTTCGAACAGGCTGCCCAAGGAAGTGGCTGAGTCACCATCCCTCATTTAAGGTATTTAAGAGATGTGGTGCTTAGGGACACGCTCTAGTGGTGGACTTGGCAGTGCTAGGTTAACCATTTGACTTGATCTTAAAGGTCGTTTCCAGCCCAAATGATTCTGTGATTCTATGCCATGGCCGGGCAGGCAGCAGGCCTGCAAAGAGTGACGATAGCAAGGCAGAGCGTTATTGGCTTCATAAAATCAGGTAGTCAGTTTAGCAGCCAAACAGATAAACACTCACCTACAATCAGTTAAAAAACCTGACAGACCTGTGGTGATAGTCATAAATGAAAGTCAGAAAGGGATCTTAGCTTTCCCTCTTGCATTTTATAGCAAGGCATAGGACAGAAAATCCATAAGTAAATGCATGGAGGTCCAAGCTTTTTTCCTATCAGAGGTACCCTAAAATTAGCCTTGGAACTCAAAATTCTTTGGCTATTTTATGTATATTGATGTATTGCCTCCAGTACAGGGGCTTGATCCAAGCGCTAATGTTTTAAGCAACAACAACAGAAATCTAGAAGGAAGACGCTGCATTTGCTTACTGGGACCCAAATACCCTTCAAATGTATGCATCTGACAGATGATGATAATTTATCACTTTCTTTACCTCCTTGATACACTAATAGTAGGGACATCAATCTTCTATTACTTTTTCCAGCCAGTGGTTTTAATCCATTTCAGTATGGATTGTAGCTTGTTTACCTTTAAATATTCCTTCTTTCAGTTAAATGAAGAATTTTGAGGTCACAGTCAGTTTTCAGATGTGGCTGTGTGATTATGTGTAGCACAAAACATGGAATAAACATAAGAAAGATATATCTTTCTGCCTGAAGTCTTTTTGAAATTTACAATTTGAAAAATCTGCAATGTGAGAGTTCTAAGGCAGCTCCTTTTATAACTAATCCCATTTCAGTATCACAAGTTTGGAAAGCTTGTGATACCTTGCTTAATAAAAACCTAACAGGAAGCTCATGTTCATGAAGAACACCCTCCATGGAGTACAGATGGAGTACTCCTGGCAAAGCATGACCAGGGACAACTAGAAATTTGACCCTAGGATTTTAATTTCTGCTTAACAGAACTGTTTTTGTGTCAAATATATTTTTAAGCAAAGATATTATTTTCAGGCAATAAAAGAAAATGGAAATGGATAGCACTTGTTGACCTGTCTTCCTTTAACATTTTTGCATCTGTTTAATGTATCAGTATTGGATTTTATTAATAAATTAAAAATAAATTTTAGAATTGCAAGAAAAATAGAAAAAAGATGCAGATCGTGCAACTAAATTCTGTGGGCACTAGACTGAGTGCCAGTGATTGATTTAATTTCTTCAGTAGTCTTAATGTAGACTCATTATTTATGTGCATATCTAATTTACAAATGTGAATAATTCAATTTAGAAGTCTGCTCACGTATTTAAAGTTAGCCTAGTGCCAAGGTATCGTATTGAACAGAAGTCATAAATCTAAAACTGTGATGTAGCATTTTTTCTCATTAAAAAAGTATTTTCAGTGAGGGATATAGAATGTTCAAAAGTACTTCTTCATTTCCACCATTTGAACTACATACAAAATTTTGCATCAGGATTGTTGTTTCTATTTACCTAGGCTTTCTCCAAGAATTTGTTCTCATTTTATCTTGTTAGAATTTAAGGATGCTAGAATCTACCAAGGAAATAAAGCTTCAGTATTTCTGTATTGCCAGGAATGAAGAAAATGAGGCATTAGTTTAATAGAATTTTTTTTTTTGAGCAGTGACAGGAATAAGGTTTACATAAGCATCCATACTGACCATCCCAAGTTTCTGAAACATGCATTTACTAGAATATATCATAATTTTATTGTATTCATGCAAATTCATAATTTCGCTTTGGCTAGTTTCTAAGGGGGTTGTAATGAGCAAGTCCAGGCCTGGGTACATGGCACGCTGTTGTATTCACTCCCTGGATTATAGCCATAATAAATCAAATAAATAATGGTGATGTCAGGTCTTGTTAAGTATGTTATTTTACATCACAAGAATCATTAATAAAAACTAGCATGTTAGTAATCTATGTCAGTAGTCCGTTCTGCAAACTGATACCTACACTTGCACCCGTAAGACTTAAAAATCCATGTTATTCTGCTACCTGCTCAGTTTGCACAGTAACACTGTCTGCATTTGCCCATCTTTACGTATCAGCACAAGGTAAACAATATCTTGACAATTCATTACTTTGATAATTTGATAACACTATATTGATGAATTATTCTAAACTAAGCCACCATATGACTATGATCTGGCAGTATTTTTCTCATTAAAATAACTGCTGTTGCTAACAAAATCACTGTATTTTGAAATATTTCTTTCTTATTTGCAGTTGCTGACAGCTGTCTTCAGGCTGATCTTGAAGTACTCTTTTAAGCTCTCAGCAATTGTGAAAGTGAGTGGGAATGAATATAACCAGATGCAACAAAGACCTGAAATTTCAAAGCTTATGGAGTGACTACCTGTTTATAGCACTAGAAGAATTGCAGAAGTACAAGTTACAGATGTGTGACCATGTTTATTACAAAATCTCTGTTCAGAAAGAGCTTACTGTTTTCTTTGACATTTTATTCCCAAGAACTTGTATTAGTAGCCTGGTCATTAATTGAAATTAAATGCTCTCAGATGCTATGATTGCTTCCCTGTTTTAAACACTGCCTGCAGCTCTTCCTTGCTTTGTTGGTTTTGCTTTGTCTGCTCTCACAGATTCAAACAGTTGTTTTTTTGCTTTATCCCTTTCAGCTCATGTTTGCAGAAAATTATATGGTACATTGACTTATCTTGCCTCCTTGGCATTAACAAATGAACTTTCAAATATCACCCCTTTGTGTTTCTCAAATTAAATTTTAATAGCTCCAATTGCAGGAAGAAATAGAAATCATAGTGCAGTCCTGCCTCCATCAGCCCCTACGGAGTGTTTCAGCCACCCGCATGGTGTCTCTGGATGCATATTTGAGAAATTGTTGCTCCCTATGTGTATTGGGTTTGTGTGACAAGGTTTTGGTAGCAGGGGGATACAGGGGGTGGCTTCTGTGAGAAGCTGCCAGAAGCTCTGCCTGTGTCCAACAGAGCCAATGCCAGAAGGCTCCAAGATGGACCCACCGCTGGCCAAGGCCGAGCCCATCAGCGATGGTGGTAGCGCTTCTGGGATAACGTGTTTGAGAAGGGGGAATAAGACTGCGCAACTGCAGCCTAAGACCAGAGTGATAATATGTGAGAGAGGCAACCCTGCAGACACCAAGGTCAGTGGAGGAGGAGAGGAGGAGGATCTTCAGGCGCCAGAGCAGAGGTTTTCCTCAGCCCATGGTGAGAGGGCAGGCTGTGCCCCTGCAGCCATGGAGGATCATGGGGGAGCAGAGACGTCCCTGCAGCCTGGGGAGGACCCCACGCTGAAGGAGGTTCTGACTGTGGGAAGATCCTGGCTGGAGTAGGCCGTTTCTGAAGGACTGCACCCCATGGAAATGGCATGGAAGGGACCCATGCCAGAGCAGTTAATGAAGAACTGCAGCCCGTGGGAAGGACCCACATTGGAGAAGGTCATGGAGGACTGCCTCTTGTGGCAGGCACCCCACGCTGGAGCAGGGGCAGAGTGTGAGGATTCCTTCCCTGAGGAGGAAGGAATGGCAGAGACAATGTGTGATGGACTGGCCACAACTCCCATTCCACATCCTCCTGCACCACTGGAGAGAGGAGGTAGAGGAATGGGGATCACAGCTGAGCCCAGGAAGAGGGGAAGGATGGGTGGAAGGTGTTTTTAAGATTTTGGTTTATTTTTCATTATCCTACTCTGATTTGATTGGCAATAAATTAAATTAATTTCCCCAAGTTGAGTCTGCTTTGCCTGTGACCATAATTGGTGAGCAGTACTTTCCTGTCCTTAAGTCAAGCCATGAGCCTTTTATTATATTCTCTCTCCCCTGCCCAGTGGTGGGGGCAGTGTCAGAGCAGCTTTGGTGGGACTCTGGCCTCCAGCTGGGGTCAGCCTACCACATCACATTAAGCATTGTCTCCACTGTCCAGGCAAGGCTCTGGGGAGGTGCTGGGTTTCAGGGAGAGGCTGTGCTCCTGGCGGCCGTCAAGCACCTTTGGGGAGCCTCTCCAGGCACAGGTGCCTCTGCCCTTTCCACACGGAGGGCCTCTAGCACTGTTTTTTTCACAGCCATAGTCCTAAGCACCATCAGGGGGTTAGCACTCCTTGATGAGATTTTACTTGCTAATTCTTTCTGATTTTGTGTTGAGCTTTGGTTATCTTGTGCAGAGGCATTTATTGGCTGTGTGAGTAAGTTTTAAAAAGGAATTGCTGATTACATTTACTACTGCATTGGCAGGAGACTACAAATTAAACAAATGTGAGTGGCATAAAGACTTGTGTTTCTGCTGAAATCCAGACCAAATATGAGGTGCTTTACCCATATCCAGTCAGAGGTGAACCAAAAGGCAGGGTCTGAAACTAAACATGTCCATGGAGTTATCTAAAGTCCAGAGCAGAGATCTGCAGCTGCAAAATGCACTGTTTCAGAGTGGGATAAAGAGAAATCAGGTTCAGAAAGCTCCAGCATAACAATGTTTGGCAAGTTTTGATATTCAGGTGAGAACTATATAACTGAAATTCATTACTGTTTCTGACAATGCTGCTTTATTTCATGGAAATATTCAAAGGACATACTATACACTGATATTGATGGTGAGCTTTCCTGCCATTACATGTTGGTGTGTGCTTTCAGACGGCAAACAAAAAACACAGTCAGGTGTGGGGCTGCTATCATCTTTCTTGTGAATCCTGAAGTCATGTAGTCTCTTACAGCTGGCAGTCAGAAAAAAGGGAAAATGTGATGAATGGCTGATGAATAAAAGACTATATTCTTTCTTTTAAAGCAGAAAACTGCATTGCCTGCTTTTCCTCTTAAATAACAAGATAATCACAGGGAGATAGCTAATAACTGGCTTGTTACTAGGATTTCACATTGTGTCCAAGACGTTTTGATGGCAGGAGCTTCCTGTCAGGCTCAGCTGCTGTTCCTTTGTCTTCGTCCCCACAGTCCCGACTCCTGCCAAGCAGCCAACATCTCAGTGCACGGTGGGGCCGGGCTGCTCCCCACCTGACATCCCCACCGAGCATCTGGGTGCCTTTGCCCACAGCCTGGCAGCTAGGAGGAACTGGCAGAGGAAAGTTTCCTGTCCATCAAAAAGCAGATGAGTAATGATGCCCAGGTCTTAGCCGCTCCTTTCAGGCTGGGATATGCTGGTGAACCTGAAGCACACAGGGTGACAGGAGTATGCTGAAAGTGCCCACATCCTTTCCTTTGTATCCAAAGTGCTATAGGATACTACCACCTCTTATAGCAGTAATAAATCTCAGCAGCTTTGGTTTTGGCTTTGGGGTCTTTTATTTTGATATTTGCTCTAATATGTTTGCCACCTGAGCCAACTACCAGCCACTTTTTTGCAAGTCTTGTAATGATTGAATGACATTAGGTCTTCAAAAATCCCTGGAAAGATATTCTCACTATTGTAGTAACTAATGTTTATGCCCCAGTGGACAATAATTCTGCATTTGCCAACTTATCAATCAGCTGTTTTTTAATCTGGTTATTACAGGTTTTGTAATACAATATCAATATTCAACACTACATCTTCGCTAAATACTAGTCCGTAGTTTCTAATATGTAGTTAACTTTATCTACAGTATCACCCTGATGCTTTGTCTTTGAGTAACTAATATGTGCTTAAAGCCTAAATGCAAGCAAAGATAAGGTTATCTGTGGAAATAAATGCAAAGTAGGGAAAGGGAGGAAGAAAGACATAGTTCTTGTAGAAGGAATTGAGCTAAGGGTGGCAAAACACTCCACTCACATCTTAGGTCCATAAAAGCTGTCTGGTTTTTGTTGCACTGTCAGTAGGACAGTCAGCCCTGGCAAGAAGCCTCAGTCTTACCAAAAATAAATTCAGGTTTTACATTCACATGAGGGTCTATTTCTCTCCTATTAAGTCTCCAGACTGAAGTATTTATTGTAAACAGTCTCATCTAGTGTCATCGATGTGGTAGGTTCTTGCTTTATAACTTAAATGGACAACTTTCATTGCCAGAGTGGAAACCAGTCCTTCACTAATTTTGTATCTTTTGGGAGGTGTGTCAATTTTGTGTAGTGTAGAAATCTAAGTAGTGTAAATAAAAGACTACAGAGATTCAGCAATGTAGTTGTTACATTGATTAATATTTGAACAAATAAATGAAGAAACACCAAGGAAAGTTGTTAGGAGGTGAAGGCATACCAGTGGTACTGGTGTGTAAAAGCCAGACTGCTGAAACTGTAAAAGTTACTGAAAACTTGCTTTCTGCAGATGGTAGCGTAGGAAATGTTGTCTGGGAGCAGCTGAACTTCTGCTCACATTTCTTGTTTCTGTCCTGATGCAGATACTGTGGGACCAGATGAGTCAGCACTAGTATAAACTCTGACAAATGTCTCCTGAATTTGGGTGCCTCAAGCTGTCCAAACTGACATGTGTAGAGATCTGATTTTTGTGTAGGTCAGATATATGATGATTCCAAAAGACACATCTTTTTGAGTACGACAACCAAAACCATGCCTCCTCCTTGGTGAAGAAGGTGGGCATTCTCTGTTCTCTCAGGGGGGCCAGACATGGACTTGACCATCCCCATGAGACATGATCCACTCAACATCAGTGTTAGAGAAGTTCACATAGCTCAGGAACTGGTCTTCTGTCACTGTGCCAGGCAGCATCGCACTTCTTCAGGCAGCATTTCATTTCTTCAGGCAGCATTGCAGCCCAAGGTGTTTACAGCCACTTCAGGGCAAGGTGAGTGATGGAAAGCAGATTTCAGAAGACCACAAATGGTATGGCAGCCAAAGAAAAAGACACTGCCATTCTCCTGCTGAACCATAATGTGTAAATTTGCACTCTTATCCTGGGTGCTCTATGTACCCATGCCATTAACTCTTGGGTGTTGCAGCTATTATGTAGATCACATACATTTCTTCTGTTTCCATGTAAGATGTAGAGGAACAGGCCGTTGGCACTGGCATATGAGCTACCACCTTGACCGATCCTGAGTCTGTCAGTCCTGAGTCATGTCTGATTGTGCCCAGGCAGTGATCCTGAGGTTTGCACTGCAAAGCTGCTACTTCTTCCAAGGAGGCTAGTGGTGCATCATTGCCATGCCACAGCACTGCATTTCTATTTGACCCAGGGTCTATACATGTATGTAAATACCTTGAGAGCACCATTTTGAAGATTACTACTTGCAACAGCTCTTGCTCTGTACCATGATGTAGCATCTCATGTTAGTGGGGATCACAGCAGTGAGAGACGTTCTGGGGGCACAAATGTAAGCCCCAGCCCTCCCTCCTACAACTCTACAGCTATAGCTCTTGCATTAGATATGAGTACATCTCTGATCCATTTGTAGAAGTGTGTTCTATGTGTTCATCTAAACCATTTCTGACCATGCTGATGCCATCTGCCTCAGGCCCCTGTGGCAGTAAAATTACAGAACATAGTACTTGTTGGGTAAAGAAGGACTGTATTTTACATGGTTTAGGCTTTCCTCCTACCAATATATTTGCATGCAGCTTAATTGTTTGGCTGCAGGGTATAGTGAACAGTGCTTCCCCATTCAGCTTACCCCCTCCCCGCTGTTTTGGAAACATAGATCATATTCCACTCAGCCATATCCCTGAGGTGTCATAGCCTTCCTGGTCTCCCCTCATAGACAGCTGCAGCACCTCTTTACTTGCTGTATTCATCCTTCTCTGTACTCCCACCAGCTGCTGAACCTCCTTCTTGAGATGCTGGAAACAGCTGTGCAGAGCTGTCAAGAAGTGGCTGCACAAGCGTTTCATAGAGCAGCAAAACTGCACCTTCTTTCTTGGTCTCAGCACACTTCCCTACAATGTCCTGTGGTTTTGCTGGCTATTTTAGCTTGCCCTGAACACTGAGACCAAGATTTTAGAGGGCTGCCCAAGACCTAAATAGTAACTGCCAGTCCCAAGTTCAGTATCACGTAAACACGGTTCAGATCTACTGCTTTACATTTATCCAGATGGATGCTCATCTGCCCACACATTAATTTGTCTGAAGTAATTCTGCAGCATCTCACCATTGGCCTAGCTAGTGACTGAGTGAAGGAGCTCCACCAGCATCTACAGACCTAAGTATTTCACTGTTCAACCCATGAACAGTGGGTTCACCAGTGAAAAGTACTGAATAAAAATTATTCCAGAACCTTCCTCCCTGGGTTACCACCACTGACTCTTCTCCATCTTGACGAGTGACATTTTGCTCTGCTCGTTGCTTCTTATGCTTTAACTGTCTTTCAGTTCTTACAAGGGTATGTCCTCCCATCCCTGACAACACATCTTTAATAATGTTTGCTGTGAAATGCTGCCAAACGATTTCTGAAAACCCAAATATAAGGCATTTGCTGGATTCCCTTTATCCACAAGCTTACCAGCACCCTGGAGAACCCAGCATAGTGTGGCAGGGCTGCCTGACCCCCTCTGCAGTTTGAGGCGGTGCCGGCAGTCTGCCCGGTGCACAGGCTGCTCGAAGGGAAAGGTCATGCTGCATGAAACCAGGGACCAGAAAACAAGCACCTTCACCCACACCAGCCTCTGGGGACCTGGGCAGGGTTGAGGTCAAGCTATCTATAAATCCTATCTGCCCCTTCTCTGGGTGGCCCCAGGCATCTTTTAGACACCACAGATGTCTGCTCTTAGCACTGCTCAGAAGGTGTTTCTGAAAAGGCACAAGGGCCCCTGCTGAAGGTGTTCTGGCAAGCAGAAAGGCAGTGGGGTTTCCCATGGGCATGTCAGCTGTGTTGTCTCATATCTCATGTGGAGGAACTGAGATGGTTGGTGAGTACTCCATAATCAAAACCCAGCTCTTGGGTCTTGGACTAGGAAATAGCACTGACTATATCCTAGCAAAAGCAAAATGAATATTTTGCAAGACTTTCTAACCTATTCATTCTGTGTTTTAGCCAGCATAAGCAACACAGCTTTAAAGCTTCAGAACAACCCTTGGGCATAGGTCAAAGATGTCTAAGGTGTTTGGGATGCCTTTCCTAGAATTTTTTCCTCTCTGGCTGATAACATGTTGTTCATTCCTGAAAAGACATCTCTTCTGCTAATCAAACCATTCTTATTACAGTGACTGGTCTCCCCGATCAGGTTTATCAGGTGATCTGGTCCTTACTTGCTACCTCTGGGGATTCGGAGTGGAGAAACTGCTTTGTGCATCACTACCCCAACAACCTGGACGTCCACCAAACGCAGCATGCTGTAGGTGGAGCACTTCTGAGATTTGAAAAGGACAGCATCTGTGTTCCCAGTGCTCAGCCAGGAGGTAGGCCAAGAATCACCAGGTCACCTCTCTTCTTTCCTCTTTTAATTTGAGCAAGTGAAAGGAAACATGAAAGCAAATTTGTCAAGCAATGGTGTGTGAATTCTGCAAGCTTTGCAGTTGCTTGTTCTTCTCACCTCAGTTAAATAAGCTGAGGAAAAACACCTGAATTTGAAAGGGAGGCTTTCCCAATGTGTTGTCATTACTCCAGCTTGCCATGGGGTGTTGGTGGCTCCACAGTCCTAGTGACACCAAGGATTTATCGCTGCAGTCAAAGAAGGGTTTCCTTGTGTTATCACATTGCTTTATGTTTGGCACTGTTTAAACATGTACTTATTCTTTGGAATAGCTGCTTTTATTCTGCTTTGCAAGGAAGTTGTAGCTGTGGCTGGGGCTTTCCGACTTGTCTTTGCTGCTACAGGGTTTTGTGTTGCTTGCAGTGACATCACCAAATGAGATCAGCATGGCCTTAACATGGAACTTGTAATTATAGGTTTGCTTCAGACTGCCTACTGAGCAGTGCTGCCCTTGACATGCTTACTTATAATCACCTTGTTACTGGCAATGGAAAGCTGCATTTAAAGTACAATAAATGTGTATTTCTGCAATATCAAACTCATTAGAAGTCTGGAGAAAGCCTTGCTACCCTTGTTTCAAAATCAATGATACTCACATGGAAACGTGATATTTTCTGTAATGGAAAGAGGTTAAATGTTATCTACTGATTTGTAGAACAAATATTACAATGTCTAAAGCCAATTCCAAGAGGTTTAGCCTTTTGCTAGTGGGCTGGTGACTTGGAGTCACCATAGAGCCAGTCCCAGCTGCACCTACTCCTAAGCAAAAGGTGTGTCTGGAGATACAGGGTATCAGTGTGCTTCTGAGAGCTGTTGCCCCGAAGGACATCATTTCTGTGATGTGCCCAATTTTGTAGTAAGGGCAGTTTCATGTCAGGCACAAGCAGCCATAGCTGCAGCAAGAGGGGATGTCTGTAAACTGCAGGAGCGTTGGTGATAGACTAAACCTCTCTGAAACGTGCTGTTGCAATGAGGTCTGCTCCCTCCAAAGAGGGGTGAGCAGGGAAGCAGAAAAGATTGAAGAGTTTGCTGTGCATCTCCAGCACGTGCTCGACACCTTTCATTTTACTGATTTTCAGGTCTGACTGGATCTTGGTATTTTTTCTTTTTAGTCTATGTAGGAACAAGTTATAGGCATTTAACAGGTAGTTTTGTTATCAGTGTTTAGTCTCTGACTGTTCTTAGCACTGAGGCTGCTTATACACCCCAACCTCTATGTCTTTAATGAAAAATATGTCTCTACTACCCTAAGAATCATAGTATAAGAGCTGATGTTTCAAAATGGTTTCCTTTATTGTGGATTGAATTCTGCATGTGTAAATGCCTTAGTCATGAAAGATTTGCTCATGATCCCTTGCACCCCATTGTGCAGCAGACCAATGTGTATTAATCAGGCTGATACTTATGCACACAGATGGTCTGTGGACCCTGCACACTTTGCCTGTCTCTTGTAGAACTGTGACTGCAACAGCAGCTCTCAGATCACATATTAACAGAAAGCAGTATGCAGAAATCTGATCCCTTGAAGGTTGTTTTGGTTGGATTAAGAAATGCATGTATGCATAATTGCTGAGCAAACTCTAGCTGTTTTAAAAAAAATACTGAAATGCACTATTTTTGTGAAAGGCCTGATACAAAACAGACGAATGAGGCAGTCATAGTAGATTAGGAATGAATGAAACCACAGACAGCAGCAGGGCTTTTGGAAAGAGCAACAGCAGTATATTTTAAACAGTCTTCACTGGACTACAAGGAGGGCAATAGCCCTAAAAGTATATGGATATAAAATTTGCATGGAAAATTTCAGCAATCCATTGAATAACCATATCATGTTGCAAATAGTTCAGTTATGTTCACACTGGTAGCTGTCCCACAAATCCCTGCAGGTTACTGACTGCCCCACAGGAGATGATCCTGCACCCCTGTGTGTCATCAGCAGGCAAATGGCAAAGGCCAGGGAAGAGTGTGTTCTGCTGGAGTGGCTACTGGGGGCTGCCAGCATCTGATGCCACTTGGATAACGTTTACGGGAATTCTTGGTTGTAGCCACATCTGCACGGAAACATGGTTGTGCCAGGGCAGAGCAGCACATGGAGGGTGCAGATGTGACTTTGTACTTCAGCAAGTTTTAACCTTTCCAGCCCAGCTCAGAAGCAGGTCCCATATTGTAACATTTCCACCTGGGGTTATGTGGGAATGAACCAAGTCAGGATGTCTGGTTTCTGTCTATGTGGAGGGCACTGTTACTGTGCCTGGGCTACAGACGCAGACCTCTCAGCTTTAAATACCGCTGGTTGCCCCATTTCCCCTTCAAATATTTAAGCAATAACATGTAATTCAAGCTTGAGTCCATAGATGACAGGTGAGATAGGGAAAATGAAAGCTGTCCTTCATCAGCCTAAAAAATCAGATCTGAGTCAGGACTACAAATATTTGAATAATGGAAATATATGTCCCCATATCTTTTGACAGATAAGGATGACAATTTGGCTTGGCTGCTTTGCGTATGATTACAATAAGTGCAGTATGCTGTGGTTCTGTATTCATGAGCATGTCTGCAGAACTGAGAAGTTTTACAATGCCAAGTACAAGCGACATCTGTTGAAAATTCATACCCATGTGTTCCCTACTTCCAATTCCAGGCTTATGATTAGTTAATAACCTGTTCTAAAGTTTACAGTTCAGGCAGGGGAACGAAGACAGACCTTGTGACTACCATGACCAGTCATGTCCTGGGAAATTAATGACTTGACATAGACTGAACTTGCAGCCCGAAAGTGGAGCTGAATTTGCCCAGAGCCCTGATACTGTGAGTTGGAGACACAGAGTGTGACGGGCTTCCTCCTTTCACCACAAATACTGACACTGTGCAGGCTGCAGGGAGTGGAAACTCCTCTTGAAATCAAATGGGTAGGAGGCTAGGGCAACAGATGATGGAGATTTGCTGTTACGAAAGAGAAGGGCACCCACTATCACTCCAACTAATGACTATGCTGAAGGCAACTGTATCCTGAACTGCTGGAGGCTGAACGTCCAACTCCCCACGAAGGTCTCAGACAGCAAGAAGGTTTGCAATATGGCTCACACTACAGAAGCAGACGTTAAAAGCAAAACACTACCCTACCTTTAATGAGAGGATTTGCAGCTGCAGGTCTGGCAGTATTATCATAGCACGTGGCTGCTTTGACCTAATTTTCTATGTATGTTTGTATAGGTATAAAATCTGTAATATATAATTTCTTGCAGATTTGTCCCAGCCTTTAAACAGAGAGGGGAAATATGAAAGGAGCTTCCCTTTTATTCCTCTCTTGTGCAAGAGCTGCTTCAGGGCTGTGAACTGCTCAAATCTATGCTGCTGGGAGCATGGTTGAAAAGCAGCAGACAGCATGAACCCTGGTGTGAATATGGACCTAGTCTCTGCCCTGCTCTGCAGAGTTATCTCACCTCCAGGATTATCACTGCAGGGGTAGTTTGTGCTGTGAGCAGGAGGTAACTACAGGACCTCATACTTTACTTCATGAGAGAGCTGCAAAACTGTGTGAGGGCCAGAACTCTCTTTGCTCTACTAGCAGTATTGCTTTGACTATGCAGATACTGAAATAATTCCTAAGTAGTCTGGTAAATTTCCACTCACGATACATCCAGTGGTCATTCTGGATGTTCCTAACGGGGTGCTCACCCGGCTAACAGACAGGTGCCTTCTTTTTGCTCTCTTTTCCCTTTTAATCATTCCTCTTTCTTACTGCAGCCAAGACACCTGATGGTGAGTCAGGCTGCTTTACATCGGAGGTCCCTCTAATGCACCCATCACTTCAAACTTTGACCTGAATTGTAGAATTGTAATTTTCTTACCTTTTTTTTTTTTTTCCCTAAACAAAGAAAACAAACAAAACCAAACAATCCACCACAGAACCAAGCAAGCAAACAATACCACTAGTGCTTGTGACAGTGAAGCCACGTTGCAGCCAGACTTTCAGACCCATGTTTGGTCTCAGGCCCCATCCCAGGCTCAGCCCAGCACCAGGGCAATACAGACATGCGAAGTCAACCTCTGGCTTTCAGAGAAGCAGGATTTGCTGGTGGTCAGGGGCCAGACTTTCCTGCAGGACTGCAGCATGTTAGTGACCTTCACTGGTGCCTTGTGGACAGAGCATGGGAGAGAGACTTTTAGGCTGCTCTCTCCTTCAGAAATGGTTATTACCATAACCTGAAAAAGAATATATGTTCTTTTTTTTTTTTGTTTGTTTGAAACATACTCTTGTTTGGACAGCAATGTTAACTGCAGTACAAAAGGTAAAACATACAGAATGTCTGAAATACAAATGGAAAAGATGTTCAGTGATGGAAAAATGTTTCAGTTGACCTAGACCTAAATAGTTTCTGGACTCTCAGTTTGTGAAAACTTGTGAGATTTTAATTGGTGGCATGGAAAACTCTACAGCATAGTTAAAGGTTTAACAGACTGGAGGAATTGCTCCCTGCCTCACTGTCCTAACATCCCATCCACCTAAGAGCAGAGGTGGCTCTGGAACCATGCTATGTGACTTTCAGAGCCTCCTCCTGCAGCGAATGGGATGGAGAAGCAGCGCAGCTTGCCCTGCAAGCATTCCCCTCATTTCTGCCGTGATCTGTTTGGTAACATTGCCAGCATGCAGCCGGGAAAGAGTGAGTGTGTTGCTTTTACCCGTTTCCACAGCACCTCAAAAGAGAATCTAAGTAATATGAAGCCTCCTTGCATTTTGATGCACATAAAACTATATTTGATAGGAAGGAAGCCTATGACTTCCTTTTACAAGACAGAAGAGAAACTGATTGAAATTCAGCCTTTTTCTTTCAGGTTTACCACAGGTGGCAAGATCTGTGCTACGTAGGAACGATGCAAACCAGAGCCACTCCTTGGTTTGGTAGATCAGCTTCTTGTGGGAAATGAATTTTGACTGCACCCAGTTTGACACTGACAAAACAACAGGCTGTTTACTAAGACTATAAACATGTCTTGTTTTCCTGCCCAAAAATATTTCCCCCAACTTACCTTGTGACTGAGGTCAGGTAACTGAAGGCTTTTTGTGCCCCCACTATGGCATGAGTGAGCAGGCAGGTAGGAAGGTTTACTTCTACTCCCTAGGTACACACTAGTCTCCCCGTGACACGTGCAAAACAAGATGTTCTGTATCTCTGAACTCCACAGTGAAATTCTCCACCACTCTTGTCTGCCTAAGGCCCCATGTTGTTTCAAACATCACTCGCACTGACTTCAACAAAAACCAAACACCGGAAAGACTCTAGTTCTTGCTTTTTAACAGCGCTGCAGTACCACAGGGGTATTATTAGCACAGTAACAAATGAGGCATCAGCAAAATGCATGGGCTACTTTAGCTGATAATTTTCCAGAAGTTTCATGTTTGAATTTTTACATGGGCTTTTTCGCAGTTATACTGAATAGCAACTAACTTCTGAATATGTGCTGTAAAGAAATAGAAACCTGATTGCCTCTTGAATCACAGACATCTAAGCAGAGTAGATATGTGGCTAGAGCTCTCCTAATAAAATTCTTCCACTAGAGCTACGGAAGTGATGGCAATTGTACAGTTCTGCAGCCACTATAACCTGAATGGAGATTATCTCTTCCATGTTGCAGTAGTAATAAAGAAATCACATTGTAGGTCACTAGCATACTTTGCCTAACCATGTAAAGTTTGCAAACTTAGAGCAGGACGGTAAGTAACTTAAAGCAGTAGTGTAAGTCTTTGGAAGCTTGAAAACAGCTTGAAAAAATACTGAAGTTTTGGATGTCCATGCCTTTCTTACCATTGGTATAACATCCAGTCATTTAGTTTAATGGCAATCATGTGTTTGCTACACCTTTGAGATAGTGACCAAAGACATTGTCTGGTACACTTTAGTTGACCACACATTTTTATTGGAACCTGGAGGCAACTATGGAGAAAAGACATCTTAAACCTGGGACAATAACCAGGAATCTCTTCCTGTAATAGGAGCTGAGACTCCTCCTAAGCAAGTCTTGTCTTGGCATGTAGCATAAAGGGTGGTGGCTGGAGAGGTCTTTGACTCAGTTATTAGCCCTTTCTTTTGCAGCTAGATATAAAATGATTGCAAGACAGATGCCTTAAACTCCTCATTCTCTTCTGCATGCAGCTAAATGGCATCTGCATTTTGCTCACTACAAAGAAAACATGACTGCAACCTCCCACCAGCATAAATTGGCATGGCTCCCTTGGGTCTTGCAGGGGTACTGGGAGGATGCAGTCCTTGAGACCTAGACAGACTGATTTTTTTCAATTGAATGTGATTGAACTACCACTTGAATTAGTGATTTTACGTTGTCTGAAACATTGGTACAGTGCTTGACACGAAAAGGTGCATGAGAGTTCTTATTAATAGTATAGACGCTAATCTTCTGCTAACTAGCACGTGTTCATGCAATATATTTACTGTACTGTATGAATTAGTTTGATTCAGCTTCTGATGTCCTCATTTCTTTGATGATATAACGCTCACTCAGAAAAGGCTGAAAATTTTTCAGAGTAATTGAGGTTATCAAAAAGGGGCAAGGCTATTGCTGGGATTTAAAGGGAGTTCTAGAACTCAGGTCACTCCCTTGCATTTCAGAAAAAATCAACTGTTGACTTTTATGAAGCCCTTTTTACCTGCCTTTTCAACCACATTTCATTTCACAGCAACTGTAGAGAAAGTGACTTTTAATTCTGTACAAGAAGAAAATTGCTCACAGATTACTTGAAGACCTCTGCTCCGGAATGTGCTCCAAAAAAAAATACTACTGAAAATTATATTAAGGTCTTAGGGTTTGGTCTCTCATTTCTTAATGCACTGGAAATGATCAGCCGTGAATCTTTCAATGGATGAAAGGAAATGTTTCAACCCTCCTCATTACTATTCAGACAGTTTGCAAAGCTAAGTACATAGTGGCTTGCTGTCCAGAAGGTCACATGCCCTTACTTCTCTTGTAAATTTGCCCAGGGAGCATTTCACAAGACACCAGCCTGAATTATATTGCTCCTGATGGTGATGTCAGAATGAGAAAATGCTGAGGTCATTTACAAGAACTGCTGCCAGCATGGTACAGCAGTCTTCGACTTGTAGACCGATGCTTTCCCTACCTTAAAAAAAACCTAGAGATGGCAAGAATAGCTGCCTTTCAACTGCACGATCTGGTTTCACGAGCTTTTGCCTCTGTCTGCAAACAGGCAAGGCTCCCTGGACATCTGCCTGGGTCCAGGGCTGCCTCCTCCAGATGCTGCCAAGGCAGCCAGCTGCCTGTGGGCACAAGTGGCAGGGACGGTGCCAGCCCATGGCCCCTGGCACTGCTGTGTGCAGCTCTGCTGTCCGTGCGGCCTCTTCTGGGCTTTCCTCCTGATCAATGTCTTATGTTTGCAGGAATCGGATCCATGGTGACCTGTTTTGTTATTTTCTGTATTTCCCATGAATTCCAATTCTCCTGAATTTCAAAGAAATACCTGCCTTGCTTCTTTATGACATGGGTCCCCATGATTTGGTGACTTCAAAATCCCTGCACAGCACCATACTCCATAAGGTAGAGCTGATGGCAAAAGGACTATGAACGCCACACATCCCTACGCAGCTGGGAAGCCTGGTATTGCAATATTCAAACATCAGTAAAGCAAAAGCTGGGTGAGGCTGAGCATCTGGGTGGAGGTGTGCAGGCACGGGGACAGAGCTGGCTGCAAACCGACTGGTTATCTTCAAGCAATGGCTGTGTTAAAAAGCAGGGTGCCTTGGCAGGGAGGGGCATGATTTCTCTGAAGCACAAGAGAAGACTTGCGGCCAAGCAAGAGGTCCAGCAATGTCCTCCTGTCAGCTTCAGTGACTGCAGAGCAACGGAGGCAAGGAACTTTGTGAGAAGAGAGGAATTGTTTTAATCCCATCTTCCTCCACCTCTGCCTGGTTTCATTCCTTGGCAGCGTCACTTCCGACTCAAGCACTGCTATGGGGTACTTAAGGTTGGCGCGGAGCCGCTGACATGAGGATGAAATGTCGAACTGTTGCTGTGCAGCTCCCTACCTACCTGTCTGTATTTCACCATTTCTTTCCCCAGACGGGTTGATGGGAAGTGCAGCCCCCTCCTCTCTGGGGAGGACATGGTGCAGGAGAGCCATAAAGGAAGCAGATCTTTTCTGCATAGCTGTCCTACTTGGGAAGGGTGGGTAATTAATTCACCCACTTAATTTAGGTGGTTTTTTTCATGATCCCAGAAAGGAGAGGAATTTTCATCATAACTGCAAAGCTCAACCCTCTGTTGATGAAGGGAGAGAGAAGGATGGGTTGTCCCTGTGGAAAGTGGATGGTAAACACTGCTGGCAACTGCTAACTGCAGTGAAAACACTCAGCATCTCCCACTGACTGGCTCTGCATGCCTCAGGTTGCATGCCCCAAAAGCTGCGGCAAGGAAATTTCAACTACCAGCTCCAGGGAACCCAGTTATATGGCTTCTAATATTTTTTCTTCTTCTTCTTTTTTTTTTTTTTTTTTTTTTTTTATACTGGAGAGATCTTTTCCAACTCCCGTAGTCCTTTGATTTCCAGCCACTCCAGCATTTTCTTGCTGCTTCCATAGTACCAAGGCTAAATTAATCCTTATTTCACCTAATGCAATTCTGGTCTGTGAGCAGCCCTATGTCTCTCCCTGCTTCTGCTGCACAGTCCTGGATCATAGCAAGGCACTGCTCTTTGGCTGTGGAGGAAAGTTAAAGGCTTTTCCCTCCCTGGTGTGTCTAGCACTGCCTGCTCTGAGTTTAAGATTTACCTAGGGATGCTCTGAAGGTAGAACTCCTCACATATGGCATTTACAAGTAATAAAAAAATGCCTTTGAGGTAAATAATTCCTAAAAATCACAGACGAAACAAAAATGGATGCATTTCTAGGTTTGTGTGTACTACTATCAGAGGTGTGACACCAACATAGAATTAGGGACCAAGGCCTGCTCTGGCCTTTAGAGCAGCAAAGGAGGAGCGGCATTTAGCTCAGGGCATGATGGCTGCAGGACTCTGCAGGCTCTGCATCTGAGTAAGGCTTTCGCTACCTGTGTTAAGCAGCAGAGTTGTGCTGGTTTTAGTTGGGACAGAGTTAATTTTCTTCACAGTAGCTAGCATGAGGCTGTGTTTGGGATTGTGCTGAGAAGAATATTGATAACTGATTTTTTAGCTGTTGCTAAGAAATGTTTATCAAGCCAAGTACTTCTTCACTTTCTGATACTGCACCTGTTTTTGGGGGTTGGTTGCTTACTGGGCCTAAACCACAACAACAGTGCTGTGACTACTGTGGTAAAAAGACACAAACTAGATCCTTTGTGTCTAGCAGGGACCGCTCACAATGAAGTGCTGGGACTTGCTTTTCTGGAGCTGTAAACTGCTCTGCCACTGTTTATCCTGTTGGTAGCCTCTGCCAGAAGCCACTCACTGCCTCCATCCTCAGTGGAAGTGACAGGCACAGGCATGGTAATATTAGACTTTATATGGGGATATTTTTTTTCTGCCTTTTAAAAGAAAATGGCCCTATAGTATTGAATATCCTCTCTAAATTTAGTACAAGGACCTGGACTACTAGTGCAATTCAGCTCTTTGAACTGAGACAAGTCATGTAATAGAGGATTCATGCCAAACTGAAGCTGCTGTTGAAATAGAAGAATAAGTGTAATTAAAATTCCCATATACCTGAGAAGGCAAAGCCACTCTCTTCCATTCTGTGTGTTAGAGGTAAACACAGACATTCTGAGACAATGTCCATACATGCTGTCCATACATATCTAATGTGCCGCTGAACCGTGTGTATAATGTTATTAATTCATTAATGTAGCAGTGTGAGACTGGAAAGGCATAAACACTATTGTTTTTCTGTTGGTACATTATTGGTTTTCTGTTGATAAGACACTCCTCACAGCTCCTTGCTCCTCAAAGCATCGGCATCATGTGTGATCTCCTGCCAAGGTCAGGCTCTCTGTTGCCTGCTGGACAAACACATAGTAAGTAATAGCATCTGTTCTTATAAATTCACAGTGTGAAAACCCAAGGTCAGTAAAGCACTTAGAATGGGAGCCTAATTTTATGGCCAGCTATCTGAGGCACAGGGGAATTAAGTTGCTTGCCCAAGGTCACAGCAGAAGTCAGCTGGAAGGCAAGGACTCACTGCAAGCTCTTGGAGGTACACATCTAGACCCTATGGGGAGCACCCAAAGACAGCAACTGGTCTGTTTTCCCACACCTGCCGTCCCTACTGTATTTTGTGATTGTACGTGCTGAAACTGTGTATCAAACACATCATTTTATAAGTACTGTGAACAATACAGGGATTGTTGGGTTTCTTTTTGGTTTTGGTTTTATTTTTTTCCCCCTCATTTGAATTTACATTTAAAACTGTACTATGTGCAAGCAAAACTCTTAGGTTTGCTTTGGAAGCCCAGAGACCATTAACAAATTATTTCCCTATGTAACTGTGATGAGTTTCAAGTTATTGCTGAATCTCAAGATCTACTTACAGTCTTGGTGTTCACTGTTACCAGCCCACACGAGGGTCTTGCAGCTTAGTAGAAGACTGCCCTGTAGAGTTGCTGGGTGTCCTAAACCTGCATGGTGCTTCACAAGCCATCCACCCCTTGCTGACACATTTGCCACCTTCTGGGTGGGGAGCAGTCTGTGTTCAGTTTCCAGGGGATGAATGAAAGAGAGAAAGACTAAGTATGGTGTTTTCTGTCACAAAGGATCAAAACTTATGCTGGAGATCACAGAAATAGGTATGAAAACAGAGTGCTTGATTAGGATTGTATTTATCAAGAAGGGTCTTCCCCACCACCCTGTCTATTGGTGGCTGCCTGCCCAAGGAATTCCAGGGAGCTAGCAGAGGCAGCATCACACGTCACTTCTGCTTTGCCTCCAAACAATGGCATTTCTCATTCTTATTTTCCTTCCTACTGGTTGTTCTGTCTAGATGCTGGAGGCT
Source organism: Rhynochetos jubatus (assembly GCA_027574665.1). Taxonomy (NCBI): domain Eukaryota; kingdom Metazoa; phylum Chordata; class Aves; order Eurypygiformes; family Rhynochetidae; genus Rhynochetos; species Rhynochetos jubatus. The sequence continues at coordinate 66,903,095 of CM050690.1, read as the reverse complement.
TTAGGTTTTTAGGCTTGCTTAGCAAAACACACCTATTGCTTATACCTCTTATTTCTCCCTGGCCTCTCCTAACACTGTCAAATTAGATAGAGATCTCGTTTGTAAATGAGATAGAGATCTCATTTGTACATTTAATAATTTCTTATATAAACTCTGCAGCTTTCATTCTTATAAAAACTTCACATAAAAATGTAATGTGAAATAAAACTCATGAGGGAGTTTGGGTAGCTGCTGCGTTCATGGTGCTCATCTTATGGGGAGGTTTCTTCTGGGTCCCTGTCCCAGCACACTGGTTATACACGGTAATAAAATTTTTGTGGAAACATTTCTGGTCAGTTTAGAAGACTGTTTCTGAAGTATCTCTAAAGCACGCTGACTGCAAACTCCTCATGTGAGGCTAATGTCCCTCTCCCTCGTCACCAAGCCTGAAGGCCTGCTGCCACAAATGAATCTGTGTAGCAACAGTGCAGCAAAGTGTGGACAGATGTTAGCACAGTTTGATAATCTTTTCCAAAATGGCATAAACTCAAAACCAGCACTACCATGTAGCCCCTAAGGACCTTGGTCTTCCGGAAAGAGGGGTGGGTTGCTAGCACAATTACTTTCCTTCTCTCTTGATGACTTGTCTTCAGAATTAACTGCTTTATTCTGGGTGTTCAACAGGTGAGGTTGACAGCAATCTTTCTTGCTCATGTTATGCTAACAGTCGATGTAATTGTCTACAAAAGGAACAGAATCAATAACTTCTCTCCACCATGTGTTGCTTAATGAAAGGGGATAAATGGTCTGGCTTCATCGGATGTAGATGTTGCTTCCATTTTTTATTCAGGATCACCATGTTTTTAAGACCAATACAAATCTTTTATGTGATAAGTGCAAAAAATAGACCACTTCAAAGCCCTAGTTGTAGTTCATATTGGCTCTGAAGAGGATTGTATGATGTGTAAGCAAGTTACTTTGGATCCAAGATGAATGTATCTTACAAAAGTGTCAATGTCTCAGGTCCTATTTCAATGTTGATGTGTTCTTATTTTCTTCACACCATTGCTTAACTACTATTGCTTTGGCATACCAGATTTTCTTGCATGGATGTATGTAAGGCAGTATTTTACTTAGTGGTACTAGTAATACTGATTTATAATTGTATTCTAGAAACAGTAGGCATTTCTAGACATCTAGTAGATGCCAACTCGGAGCTAGAAGAGCTGCCAGGTTAAGAAAAGAAAGTCTATGACACCAGGTGAATGATGCCCTCACTCAGCAGATCACATACATAGTGTTTGAGCTGGCACATTTCATGAACTTGTTCAGCCATATAGAAATACTTGTGTCCTGAACGACACATACCCATTGTCATAGACACAGCAGGTAGTGCTACAAAAATATCCATTTTGAAGAGCCTTAAAATTCACTATCATCAGGGAGATCTTACTAAAAACTAATCCTGAATTTCAGTCTGGATTTAGTAAAGGAAGCACTAGTCTGGGAGAAATTCAGTAATGGTGAGTAGACTTCCAGCTCTACCCATAAAAAGGGGTGTATTTCAGTGAATTATAAATGAACCATTCCAGTTTATGGGATAAATTTTAAAGTATCAACTCCTTTGGCCCCTCAAAGATTATAAAAGAAAAATATTATTGTCTGCTCCTGTAGATTGGCTTGAATAAAGGTGTCAAATCAGAGAAAATGTTTGTGTCAGAAACATATGTTTTATATATTCATACGAATTGATAGAATTCTTATACCCTGTGTGGTATGTACTTAGTTGATAAACTACATATTTAGTATCTGATATGGCATATTTAAGAAATGTGTTTAGACGTGCAAGCTGGATCACACTCATGCGTGTCTATAGAAACACACACACAGAGCTAGGCAGATAGCTATAATATGGCAGAATGACCACAATGGCAAGCCATTACAGGAATACCCAGTGCACAATATGAAACAAAGCAAAAATGTAAATGAGACATTTTAGGGAAATCATGAATACCTTCTATTTCTGCCTTTGGAAGCTGAATATTGCCTTGTTCTGGGTCTGTTTTTCCCAAAGGTTAGCAAAGTGCTAATTGCAAAGTGTGAGGAGCAATCAATTTTTTAACAGAATTTTTTTTAAAACCGTTTTTAGTCTGAGCCTCCTATCCACTGTCTCCACAATTTACCCTTTTCAGTATTGTTCCGTCATGTTTTTGGAAACAGTCTTTTAAGAACCAGAACAGCTTCAGCAAAAGAAACCCATTCAGATAAAGGGTATTTCTGAAGTACTGAACGTTTGTAACATTTCTGTTCAAGGAAACACGGAAAGCAGGAAAAAATAGCCCAAAACCAGAAGTTTTAAAGGAAACTTACAGGTATTAGGCCGATCCTTAGTCAGTCAGGCAGCAGATTTTGGTGAGTGAAGTAAGAGCTAGAACAGGCCCAGTAAATCAAATCAATAGTGAATGAGGGAAATACATACCTTTACAGATTGTAGGTGACATGTTTCTAGCCTGAGATGTATTTTCTATCCTGGAAAAGCTCTCCCACACAATCTTTAAGCTTAAAAAGTGATAACTTTTTGTGAGTAGACTAATAAACCTTTTAAAAAGGTTTGGGGGTTTGGGTTTTTTGGGGTTGGTTTTTTTTTTTAATAGAATATCAAGTGAGGTTAATAGAATCAGGGGCCAGTCTGGCCTCAAGAAGGTTGCTAGGTATGTCACAAGTCACCTGGGCATCAGGGCTGTGGTGGTCTGCGATACCCAGAGGGGTATGTGGAATTCTCCAGGCACAGCAAGCCAACATTCGGCAGAAGGAAGAAATGGCAGGTCTTGAATCCTAATCCTAATTAAAATACTGAACGCTATAATCATTACCTGTTATTGCTAACAATGGTTACTGGAGGCGGTAGCATGGAGATTTACATGTGATGTGGGAAATGATGAGTATGAGAGAGGAAAACTCCCAGAGCATACATAGAGTAACACAACAGGAGGAAGGCACGTACAGATCATGCTAACCCAAGGTTAATAAGCAAAACTGTGAAAATGACTAAAGATATGGATCAAGACACTTTTAAGATACAAATGAATTAATTATTGAAGACACATGCTAAAAGAAGACAGGATAATATCAAAAAGCTTTCAGTTATTTACACTACATTGCACAGAATCTATAAGTGATGTGTCATGCTTTGTCTCATAACAGGGCTGTGCAGAGAGAGCAACTACTGGAATAACACCACCAGCAATTTGTCTCCCATGAAATTCATGGTCATATAGATCCACTTCCTCATTTACAAGTGAGATTTCACACAGGAGCAGCTTAGTGAAAAGTCACCTGCTGGGAAAATAGCTTCATGATCACTGGTCTGAGTGTGCATAGGCATAGCAGGCAGCTAAAAGGGTGTTATTCAGAAATATCCTTTACTATTAAGAGAAAACAAGGTTTATGTAATCTTTGCTGTTGTGAAACATGGTACTATTTATCTGGCTTTCTAATTTTAAGTAGTATTCTGATAGCTTGTTAAGCATACTTCATTCCATTGAATTGGGCTATGATTTCTTGGACTCTAAAAAAATGTTTGATTTTTTCCTGCTGATAGCTCTCCCACATGCTCCTTCTCTCTCCACTAGCCCTCTCCTCCCCCTCCCCCCTGAGGTAAATCCTACATAACTGCAGCTTTGGCTTTGCACAGAGAAGGGTATATCTCATTTGTGCTAAGAAGATTACACACACTTTAATCACCTGCATTTTACTGATATAATTATACATGTGTTAGAGTAGACCAGAGAGAATATTTTATTCATTATAAAGAAATCATAGCCCAAATGTGACATTTCAGTTCTTGCCTGAAGTCATGGTGTGTCACTTGGTTATTTGCTTCTAGCAAGGTAGATGCTTGCCTAGGGGAAAACCTGCCTGAAAGTCAGCACCTGCAGGTATCACTGCTTCGGTCCTTGGCACCTCACCAGGTCTCAGGTCCTAACCCTTAAACCCACTGAAAGTATTTTGGGGATCATGTGGCTTCACTGTCCTCATGGAAGTAGTACATGCTAAGTGTGCCCCTTGCACCTTGGTATACCTTTCTTCAGGGACCCCATATAGGACTGCTGGTTCTTTCTTTAATAAAACAAAAATTGAAGCCTCGAGATGAAAGTCTAGCAACAAGAGTAGTATAAAAATAAAATTTAAATCACAATTCTAGCTTAAATTTAAAATGTGTTTAGCAGTCTATTAATTATTGCTTGGCAATGCAGAGGTGCTGGATGCTATGGCATGTGAGACACTATGCACGGGTACTCTTTTATGAGTCCATCGGCAAGCTGCTCCCAGGCCTGACAACATGATACCTGTCCTCGGAGCTACAAGGCTGTGATTATCCATATAGATAGGTTAAACCATGGTTTCTGAGAGGTAACCAATACGGTACAGGGTCTGCACCTGATATTTAAATGACACTGATGACAGACTCAATAACATCTTCCTTTGCACTCACATATTGTGTCTTCTGACTTGAAAATATTGTGAATTCAGAATTAAGGTTTTACAAAACTATTGAGTGCTTACGTGAAAGTCTCCTTTAGAGAAAGTGGCGAGCGCTACAATTGTTTTTTACCTTACCAAAATCCCAAAATTTGAAATGCACTTTTGTCTTTCGCTTCAATCATAAAAAACACTGCCTAAAACTATTTTTAAAAACCCCAACATATTTTATTCTGTACTAAATGTATACTTCATTCAAACAAATGATCCCTTTTTTCAGTGTCCTTTCCTCAGGAACAAATGGATTTCTTTAATAAGCACTGATTTTAGGGAATCTGTTGTAGTCTTCTCAAAGGGGCTTGAGACCTGACTTACAGAAGAATTGAGAAGACTTAATTCATTCTCAATGACAAAGGTACATTGATCTTTTAGAATGAAGTTACAATCGAAATTTAGCTGAAATCATCAGGAAAAATCATTTGAAGAACCTGCTTAAATGGTGCAAACCCATTTTCTGAATTGTGTGAAATCTTACTGATGTGCCTGGGGGAAAAGAAAACACCGAGGTGAGACTCTGCATGTGAAACGTTCATCCTGAATATTACATTTCATTCAGAAAGTTGAAAACACATGAGGATGAGGGTTTAAAGTGAAACACCTTTCTTTCTGCCCCAAAAGCATTTCAGGTGGACTGATAAAATCAACATCTGCATGTATCCAGTGAACATTTGCATATGTGAGTGGTCACCCCCCCCACACACTTCCTCAAAGAATTAACCTCCAGCCTTACATTTTTGACACGTAATATCAAACTGGATGTGAAGCAACTGTGACATGCCCACATCTGGCATGCAGGTCCAGACAGCTGACATCACGATGTTCTTTTAGAAGGAGGAATGAAGGAATTGATTTTTTCTGTCTTGATGAATTGCTTTTTGATTGGGAAGCTATTCTCCAGTGGAGGTGTGCGCACAGTCCATAACACCTAGCATAAGTGCATGCCTGAAAAATAGTATCAGGTGTTTTATGTCTTGCTGCTGGTGCTCACAACTTCCATAAACACAAATACTGTGATTACATCTCATTTGCATAGAAATGTACATCAATCAGGGCTGCTGTTTCTGCCAGGCAACTACAAAGGTCAATTAGGAACATCACAGTAATCTTCATGCGTTCTTGCTGAAGACAACAAAATACCATGATTTTTCTCTTTCATGTGTAGCATATTATTTGGTAAAATGCTGAGATTTTGCAAAGCTGTAAGCATGTGTGCTGGGTTCAGTCAGGAAAGGGTTAACTCCCTTTACTGTGGTTACTAGGAAGTTGCTAAGAGCAGTACCGATAAGGCCTCAGCTGGTGCTGGGGATGGCCTGTAATTCAAGGTTTTTTCTCCACTTTTGATACTGTAGCTGACCCAAACTGACCAAGGAAGTATTTCATCCCATAGTACATCATGTTCTGGGTCTTGGGCAGGGAGGGAGTCTGGTAGCCATCACTCTTCCCTTCTCTCTCTCTCCCTTACTCCCTTGCTTGTCTCTCTGGGCACTTGCTAACCCTCCTGTGTTAGCTGCTTTGCCAACTCCTGTGCTGGCCCATTCGAGTGGGAGATAGTGGGTTGTTTAGAGTTTTCTGGCTGTGTTATCAGTGGTAGGGTTCACTTGGAATCTGCTGCGTAGGCTCCCGGGCTCCAGCCCTCGGGCTGCAGCTCTCAAGCTGTGATCGCTCTCGGACTGTGGGTCTCGGGCTCTCTGGGTCTGACTGTCACTACTCAACATCTGGGTGTGGATTGGTCAGTGGATGGTGAGAAATTGTATCATATTGTAACATATGTTTTATTTTCTACTATTTTAATTATTTATTATTAGTAGTAAATAGTTCCTATCTCAATTTTACAAGCTTCCTTATTTCTTTTTCCTCCGATTCTTCCCCTCTACTGGAGGAGGGGAGGGGGCTTTGTGAGAGCAGCTTCGTGGTATTTTGCTAGCTGGAGTTAAACCACGACACCATGTCCACTGTCAACACATCCATGAGATAGCCTAGGTCTGCCTTGGAGAATGGCAGCCTCCTGCACCTTCAGCAAACCTGAGACTAAACATTTCAAACAGTGCTTTCCAAACTCCCTTCAAAGCTCCCAGTCTCTGCAATTGAAGTCATTCACCAGTTAGGGATCGTTCACTAGAGAAGTATATAAATACCTTTCCTATATCAAATCCCTAGAAACAATTGCAGGTGGTATTTATGCTTCAGCTGTGAATCATAATTCCCATACGATTGTTATTTTGTGCTCCTAAGCACTCCCTGGATGAAGGATTTTGCATTTTAGGAGTCGTGTATGCATGCTCTATTGTGATTTAAAAATGTAACAGAAAGGTTGCTGTAAAAGGTTTTATCTGTTATTCTCACAAGTCTAGAGGACTGTGTACTCCTAATTACTCTTGTAAAGGCAGTTTGTTGCCTTTTTCCTGTGTCTGTAGAACCTTGGGAAGAAAGTAAGAAACAGCAGCAGAAAACATGCTCATTAGTAAATACTGCTTGTATTAAAATAACTCTTAATCCTGCTAAATATCTTCCTTTTGCTCAGATTTTTCCTACTATGCTTTCCAGCGGGCACTGAATGATGAAGGCACACCACGTACTCGGTCGCACCGCCAGCACACCATGGAGAGTTATGACATTCCTCTCCATGGCCCCAGGTGAGGCTGTACCTGGGGTGCTGTGCAGGGGGTTTAGCCCACTGTTCAAGGAACCTGGTGAGGGTCCAGCAGAGACCCCCTGAAACTTCAGGTCCTAAGGCACATGGAGGGGCTGATGGAGCTGGGCTTGCTTGGTCTGCAAGGAGGAGTCTGAAGTACAGTCTAAGAGTTGTCTGCAGTTGTGCAAGGGATGACTGCCAAGGTGGTGGGGCTGGGAGTGGGTGGTGGACAGCTGGTGAGATGAGACCAGAGCATTGAAGCTGGAGAGCTTAGATCAGGCACCCCACTTACTAGGAGATGGCAGAGCACAATCACAGGTGGCCCACAGACGGTCTCCATCCATAGAGGCTTTCAATGCTTGGCTAGACAAAGCCCTATCAACCTGTCATAGAGCTGGAGAAAGTCCTGCCTCAAGTGGAAGGTTAGGGGAAAGATCTCCAGGGTGCCATCCCAGCCAACAATTCTGTGCTTCTCTGATGTTTGAACCTGTGAGCCATGCCATGGTGCTTCAGACCTTAAATACACTAAATATTTCACTCCCTTATTTAAAAGTTAAATTCACACGTTTTCTGCCCGTTGCTCTACAGCCATCAGTGTGGGAGATGTACCACAAACTGCTCCTTCTGCCCCTCCCCAGGACTGTGCGCATGCAAATAAACGTCCCTGCCAGAGAGGCTTCCTGGGGTGAGATTTGATGTTAGTGCAAGGCTTGCCCTTTTTCTGATCTGGCAGCTCATACTTGTGGAGCTGGATTTAACACTTCAAATGTAGCTGAGGACAAATCACGGATACAATTTTTCTAAAGCAATTTTTGCTTCAGAGCAGTAGCATGTCTGTAGCAGCTAGATGCCTCAGCAGCAGAATAGAAGGTTTTATTTTTGCTTTTTCAATCCGAGCGTTCATCCAGCTGTGAGACGAGGGCAATGGGCCTGAGGTTTTCAAGCAGGATTCAATCGTTTTTGTGTACTAGGGAAGAAGATATCCCCAAGAGAGCAGGGAAAGAGGATATTATGAAACACTGTAGAAACATATAATAGGCTTTCTGTCTCTCTTTGAATTAGCAAAAACATGTTTGCTCAAGTTTTCTGAGAATCAGGAATTAATCTGCAGGGCAAGTGATGAACCAAGATCACACTGACCTACAGGTGGAAATATGAGCACAGATATGAGCACAGAAATAGTATCTATGTCTATTTATGTCTATTTGTCTATGAAACATCTAACAACAATACTTTCATAGCAACATTAGAATTACTTCTGAAATCAGTCCACCTAATGCCTGCACCTTGATTGTAAAGATCATTCTCACTTCAATCAATCAGCTTTTGCAACTGCCACTGGCATGAACCACTTAATGAGGACAAGCCATGGTGGTTATCTGCATGTGAATCTCTCCATCCAGACTTTTGTTCACTTACTTTCATGACTTTTATGGGGGTTTTTGTCATGGTAAAGTCCTTGTGAAGATGTGTTAACTAAGCTTAACAAGAGAGGAAAAGCCAAAGTAATCCCCAATGGGCAATATTTTAGCTCCTGCTGTAAAAAAGGATTAATTCAATTACATTAAATATATGGCATACAAGAACAGGGGTCAGAGTCAGTGACAGAAACAAAGTGACAGAAGCTAGTCTGTTAGAGGTGTAGCAGTGGTGAGAGAAAGGATAAAAACCTACGGCAAAGACAAAGGAATTAAAAAGCACCACTTCAGACAAGTATTTGGGACTGACCTACCTCTGAGATTGTCACTGTGTAACTTTCTAAAGTCATGTATAATCACCTAAGATTCTTCCATCTTACTTAGCTTCTATTTTTGGTCTTGCTTTTCTGTTACTTCCTAAACTGATGTTGCTTGCTCCCCTTCTTGTTCGCCAGTGTTTCCAGTCTATCTCCTCTTCATCATAATCTTTCTTGATAATTCCTAAGAAACATAAAGAAACATTTAAAATTGGATTCAAGTAACCTATTGGTTTCCATGCTTTCCAGTAAGAATAAATTCAAATCCAGTACTTTTTCTCTAGGACTTAACCTTAAAACTTACAAGTATCTCACAATGGAAGGCAACAATAACCCATCATGATTAAAATCTATGCATTTTTTTCATGCATAACACATGCGTACTTTTGCAATCCCACCTGCTTAAATAGCACCTATCATCACAAATTTTAGCCAGTTTTGCAGGAAACTAGAGAAGAAAGAAAAGAAATCCTTTCCCCATACTTTATACCTGCTAATTTGATCAGCCATTTCTCTTGCCATTTTTTGCCATTTTCACCCTTGTTATTAGCTCTGACATGACATGTTAGAAAATTCTAGACAGATGCTTAGAACTCACACCTTTCTCAGAAAAATGTCCCATCATCTTTTGCAAGTTAAAGTTGTGTGGATTCAGAGAATCAGCTTTTGATACAAAATTTACTGCAGTATCCCACCGCAAAGTAAGAAGTCTCCCAGATGTGACCATAAGGACACCTCAGCTTTAACCTTGTTTTTTCCCTAAGTTATTCTTTACCAACCAAACAATTTTCTGTCCAGCTTTTGATTACACTTCTTGTACACTGCTACCTTCAGAGCAGGAGCTGGCACACTCTTTGTGCAGGGATGTGATTGAAATGAAACACCTGCAGTTTCTGCATGGTGTGTGCTCTTAAGATGGAATTTCAATATGTGCAAAAAATACTGTCTCCATTGAGGGGTATGGAAAAAACTCCCTGTCTTTTTAAGTGGCTGGCTATTTTAGCTCTGACTGCTGTCACTAAAAGGGTCCAGCAAATGCATCTCTAAAAATACAGAGATTATTTTTCAGCTATAAATAGATGCTTTGAGAAATGAATACAAACCTCAGAGAGATTTTAGCGGTTCCAGACACATGTAATGGCTTGCCCCGTGGTAGATGTAAGCCACCTTGCACTTAGAGTGAGGTAAGAATGTGCAGCTGGGTGATGGATAACCACTGATGAGCCTCATGATCTCCCCTTTGCTCAGTATTGTTTCTCTGGGTATCTGAACTGAATTTTTTTAAATAAAATACAGCTACAAGCTTCCAGTCAAAGATGGCATGACAGTGGGTTCAAGCTGAGAACTGTCATGTCAGCCCAGCTGGTGAGCTGGTGAGGGTTAACTCCATCAGGCCAAGAGGGTTCAGGCCAGTGGTCCACCCACCCTTACAAAAACTACAGGAAGGTCTGGGGGATTCACAAGGGCAGCACTTGTCCCCTGACTTGTGATGCTTCCTTTACAGCAGTGGTCAAATAAATCAACCAGTCACAACCTGAACTGTGTTTGTCATCTCTGCTGTAGTTTAGAAACGTGCACAAATTTTCACAAGCATGCATCTGGCAAGGTAATGAGCAGTGTTATTTCTTGAGCATGACATGGTTCCCAGACAATGACAGCTTTATATTTGTTCAGTTTCTTTTTATTTCTTTAACAGCAACAAAACTGCCAATGAACTAATAATGCTCCTCATTACCAAAACTAAAATAACCAAAATTCAAAAAATGCCCAGAGAAGTGGTCTGCTATTTTTATACAAGATGAAGGTGTGCCAGAAACTCTTGAAAGTACATGAGGAACTTTGCTAAAACTTGTTGATTTATGTGGAAAGCATTAAAATGACAGAGTCTTAATAAATGCCTCAGATCAATACTGAACTTGGCTTACTGAAGCCCACAAAGGATGCTGGGTCTGGAAATAGGGAGCCGCTGAGTCCTCTGTCTGTTGCTAAACTGCTAGCTCATATCTTTCTATTCGCGTTGGTAGTATTTTTAGAAATGCTCCATGCTACTCTTTTCACTTACCCATTCAAATATATTTGGTTTTGCCTGATCTATTGGCTGAACTGTAGTTACTGTTTTCACCTGTCACGGGGAAAGTGGCTGACTTGTGGAGATACTGCAGCTTTCCTCTTGAGATCTCCTGACTGTAAACTAGCGGCAGGCTACCATGAAAACAACATCTGCTGTCCTTGATCGCGTTTATCACTGCTTCTTAATCCTTAACTTGTACTGGGCCAATTAGTTTTCTGTGTCTTGTCTGGTGCAATTTGTTGAGAAAGGATGTTTTGTGCTTATAAAGATTTTAATTAAAGGTTAACTCAAATATCAGGGTCTAACAGCCTCTAGAACTCAATTTACAATATACTGATCTGTCTGACCTGGGTAATCATGCTGTGGTTTAATTAGCTCCACGATGGGGCCAGTGCTAGAGAGGGCATGATGGGAGAGATGGGAGCTGCGCCCCTGCATAGGGAACCCGTTTTGCTTGGCGATGCCGGGAGGAGCACGGCTCTCTCACATAGCTTTGCTCAGGGTAGAAACAAGCATTGGGAAAGATCAGATGGCATCAAGTCTCATAGTTTAGCCTGATGACTGCGGAAGACAGAGGTTTTTTCCCTAAACCGTCTGTGAATTGTTTTCAGGAAAGGCTCCCCTTTTTCACAATCTTCTGATGGATTGTCAAAGCTGAAATTTTTCATGGGCAAGGGGCAGTTTCCCTTAAATTCTGGACTGAAGACATTACCATGTACATTTGGAAATGAGATTGTGATGTTGTACTAGATCTGTGAAAGCATAAAAAGCAGAAGCAGTACAGAAAACAGATAATTACTAGGAATGAGGATAGGAAGAACATACTTGTGATGCTGTGTAAAGCCCTGGTGTGCCCACATGCTGGATGGTGTGTGCAATTCTGCTTCTGTGTCTGAAAGGGGATATGGCAGAAGTCAGAAAAGCCTGGCCACAGGCTGGGGATGACCAGAGGCAAGGCACAGCTTCTGCCAAAATAATGAGAGGGTTTTATCTGGAGGGGAGCTGACAGGGTGGAGGTGAGAGTGTTCTGTAAACACCTGAGAGCTGCAGGGTCATGGAGAGAAGAACAACCAAAGGCTCAATGCCTTTTCCATCACATGCAGTACCACAGACATGAGTCTTAACATGACCAGTGTCTGAGCTGGGGAATGCCAGGTTGCAGGAGATGGTATGTTCTAAAATCACAGAATCACGGAATCACTAAGGTTGGAAAAGACCTTTAAGATCATCTAGTCCAACCAAAATCCCACAGTGATGTAAAGGTACTGAGCTTCTCAAAGCAAGAACCACTGGGAACTGTGAATTACAAACCCACTTGCCCAGGCTGAGGAAGCTCTGGGCTGCTGCCAGGACAGCATTCAGGGGCAGCTTCACAACACACTTGCTCTGCCCTGCGCCGAGCACTAGCTTTAGGCGGCTGGTAGTGATGAGACACAAGGTGAGATGTAGATTCAGTCTAACCTGGTACAGCACTTTCTATGCAATAACTTTTATTAATTCCTTACTTGCTTTGTTTTGATACTTCCTCAGCAGAAATTCTAAGTTTTCAAGAGAGGAAGTTTTTGTTTCAAATAATAAAGTAGTTTCAAAGGACAAAAAGAAATAATAGCTGATACCTGAGTGAAAGGTTTAGAAATTAACCTTTGCACATTTTTCCTCAGTATCAGCCAGGTGCTTTGTAACCCAGCCAATCAGGGTGGCGTGAAATGCTCCATCAGGCGTGTTGGAGGTCTTTCAGTTCCTAAACACATTTTAAGTCTATCAGTATCTGAACACTTCTTAGTAAGAAAGGTTTCTTCACAGATGACTCTAGTTTGCTTAATGGGAAATAGAGATAAACAGTTATCTCTTTAAAGGGTTCTGCTTTTCCAATGTGTGTAGATTTTTCTACATGCACAGTACCAGGAACTGCTACTGGCTGAACTGCCCCTCAGACATATGAATATAGAACATACCAAGCATTAAACCAACAATTATGCAAACTGGAGAATACAAGGTGTATATTCTTGTCAGAAAGTTGAAGTTACAGCATACCCAGTCAAGAATTTCGCACCGATTGCTTGTAACAGGGAAAAGATACAAATCTGCCAAAATGGACAATCTTGTACTCACCATTGAATCAACACATTTTCTCAAACCCAGCATGTACAGAGGAAGCAATGCTCCAACAGCTGTTACACTGGGGTGAAGAGAGTTTATGATAAAGAACATTAATGAAGCTATCAAGGGTGCAGCCTCATAAACCCACATCAGGCTACCCTTGTGGCAGTGGGCACAGGTCAGGATCTGACATGAAGTGCAACTAGGGAAGCGTGTTGGAGGCAGCTGTGGATACCCCTAAACCGTAACTTGCTGGATTCAGCCAGAGCATCTCTCAAACTGAGAAGAGAGGAGACAAAGACACAATCACATGCTCATCTTCTCATCAACATGTTGCTTACTGGCCTTGTTCAAGGATACTGCTACAGAGCTTCCCTTTAGGAAAAATCCTGAGGGAAGGTGAGCAGGGTAAACAGCACCTGCATCCCCAAGGGGATGGGCAGACACTCCCTGCGGAGTACAGCCTGCAATTAAAAGACGTTGTGACTGGTGAAGGGGTACAGAAATTGTAATTTAAAGTGCCTCCTGCATCCGTCTATACAGAGCATCCTGATTTCACAAATTGCAAGGAATAGGGCTACCTGTCGTTTAATTGCTGAAGGATACTGCATGGCTTTTGACTGCAGGGATGCAAACAGTTGAGGCTGTGGTTTCTCACCCACGTGGGGTAGGCTCTGATGGGAGTCTGTCCCATGCCAGTACAGGTCACTTGAGCAGCCATGGAGATGACCTAGGAGCCCAACTAACAAACCCTCTGGGATTCAGCAGGATTCACTGCTACTGCAAAGGCTGGTGGCCAGCTGTCCAGAGAAGCACAAGGCTATGATCTGGTCACAGCTATTTATAGCCTTACGTGATATGCTTCTGAACAAAAGACAGAGAGCTGTCAGTTGCAAATGGAAGTGAAATGTCCTCCTTCCTAATGCAGGTGGAATTTTCTTCTGATAACATTTTGCAAGAAATAAGGATGCATGAACAGAGGCTTTCTAGATAATTGTCTGGTGTAGGTACCTGCCCTTTCAGGAGCTGTGCAGAACATTTTGCTACTCTAGTTAATTACTGAGTCCCAATAGTGTTTCAGGCTTACATGCAACCATCTTGGCTCTGAAGGGCTGCTGGGTTTGTTTACAGACAGTACAAACATTCAGCTTGCCTAGTGAAGTAGGACACTCAGCTGTATGTTTTCCAAGTATGTTGTGTGACCAGGTCCATAGTTCTGCTAACTGATACACTCTTCTGCTTATCTACAACACACTTCTTTGCTTTTATTGTAAGTCCCTGTTTCTGCCTTTGTTTGCTTGTTAAACCTTAACTTTTTTCTCACATAGCCCTTGCCTTGAAACTTTTTTTTTTTCCACCTGTGCTTTTATTTTTTCACAGCACTGGATTATTTCTAGTTTCTTATCCAAAGCATTGACATTGGTTTCCTTTTCATGCATTTTCATGGAATTTGTTGTTAGGGTTTTTTTAAGTTCTGTGCTAAGCTCTCATCTTGCCAGAAGGCCCTGCTGGGAAGACTCCCGTTGGAAACACTCCCTACTCCTGGTGGCCACAAAAGAGGGACAAGGATTTGCTTACTGGAGCTATCATCATACTGCACGTCACCAAGAGGTGTGGGGAAAAGGAGGAAAACTGTGAAGATGAAAAAGCAGTAGGTGAAGGACCCATGAAGCAGAGCTGATAAGTCATAATGACTGGTAGCAATACAGCATGAATGAGAGAAGATGTAATAGATGAGGGAGCATCTGGAGATGGTCTGATATCTTTGCAGCAGATGGGTGTGTGAAACAATGCTAGTCCTGCCTGTATGCAAACAGGACCCAAGGGACCACGGCAGCAGCTGCTGACGATGGGGGGCAGGTGCCCTCAGGGGAGGAGGAAAGTGACTGAGCTGTTCAGTGCCTTTGGCCCAAAGTCCCAGCAGGGAGTGTGATCTTTCCCAGACTTCTCCCTGTCTTTGGATGCCTTTCCTAGGCTTGCTGGTTTGGTCTTTTTCCTGTTGGCAGTTCTGTTCACTTTCTGTGCTGGTTTCCAGCAGGTTGGTCACCACACCTCTTCTTGTGGTGTAATAGAGGCTAGCAACTTGCACCAAGGATGAGCAGCTCTCTTCAGGCTGGTTACTGCCACTGCCAAGCACAGGGACTCCGGAGATTGTCCTGTGGAAGCACTGTGCTGTGTCTGGTCCCTCTCATAACTCTCCCTGGGCACCTGCACTGTCCTCTCTTGGAGAGAGATTGGTTACATGGACCTTTAAGAAAGAACTGCAACAGCTGCTATCATGGTTTTGTAACTAGGACATAAACTGAGTTATTCCTACCTTGAGAGTTCAATTCCTGACACATCTTTAGAGAAAGACAGGGAGTTTTGATTTAAAATACTGATGTGAGAGCATTGGCCTAGAAAACTGTTGTATTGGTTAATTACATTTGCTGATTTTTAAAAAGGTGCCTTTTTTTACTATGAATTCAGCTGGCTTCTGCTTCTAGCCATTTCATCCTGTTAAGTCTCTGCCTGATGAAGAGCTCTCTGCTAGTAGCAATCACCTCCACATGCAGCTACTCCTGGACAAGGAGCAAGTCACCTCTTAACCTTTCCTTGGCTGAATTGACTAGACTGTGCTTCTTTAGTAAATAGCTTTTCTAGGCCTCCCATCATTCTCCTTGTTTTCCTCTGAGCTCTTCTCCTGCTGCAATGCTGCAAGGAGGATCCTGGCAGAGGTGTAGGATTCCATAGTGACTGTACAAATGCCGTGTCCAGCTACCTTCACACTTCTGGTCATACTCCTGGGCTTGTATTTTTATTTTCTTTGGCACACTGGCAGGGTAATGTCAGTGGGTTAACCTACTTGACTCTGAGCTTTTTTGAATCCTGGCTTTCCAATCTGAGAGTAGTCATGACCTGATTTATTCACCATTCCACCAGTTCTGCCTCAACTTCCAACTTTTCCAGCTCTATGTTTGTCATCACCTAGAGAAAAACATATCAAATAGCACTGGCTTGTGAACAGATTTCTTTGGCCCGCTAGAAATGCCTCTATTTATCATCTGTCTTTGTAACTTTGAGATCTAGCAGCCCATCTGAATATGGGTCTGCCAAACTGATACACTGAGGTAGCTTCTGGCCAAGTCTGTACTGGTGGGTAGGGTTTATCCAGTGTCTGACTTGAAGCTGGACTGAAAAATCTGCTGAAGTAATGCTTGGTAGAGATCCAGAATCTGTGTACTTCATAATTCATTCCAGTTTTCAGACCATGGCCAGTCCCCTGTGACTGATTAACAGTAATCTTTCAGGAGCTAAACTGCGAAGTATGTTACAAAGACATGCATAAGTAAAAGAAAATAAGGATAAGAAAAAATGGAAAAAAACCCCAAACCAAAACCGAAGAAACAAAAAACCCCAAAGGAGCCCTTCCTGGATTTGGTAGCAGCAGAGTAAGAGCTGTGGAGCTGTGGTGGCTCTAAGGAAGACGTGAACATAGAAATGCAAGGTTGATAGGCTTGTGTCTCTGTGCAGGGCAGAGACACAAATTAGGCCAGCTGTTGCCAGCTGTGTGGGGTGGATTGGTTGTTGGGTTGGTTTTTACACCACCTGACCTGAGCTCCTTGTCCAGCTCCTGGGACTGCTGCCACACGGGTAGCTGGGGACAGGAGGGGTAGTTAGTATTTTACCCTCTGCCATCCAGCCCCGCACCATGGGTAAGAAGCACCCGGCTGAGCCCCAGGCATGCTTCTCCCTCTGCCTGCTGCTTTCTGCATCAGGCACACACGGTGCTGAGGGCAGCCTGCAACTTTTGCTGAAAGCGAAGGTTTGGTAACTCTGGTAGAGTTAAGGAGGCAATTCCTGCTTTGAGGCAAGAAGGGCAGCTGGCTCACTGGAGAGTTTCAAGGTGGAGAGGGGCTGAGAAAGATAAACTGATAACAGTACAGATGAGGAGAATACCATCTGAGGATGGGCAAGGGTGTTTGAGCCTATGGGGTGGAGCAGGAGGACATGGGGCTGAGGGAGCAAGCTGGGATTGGTAGAAGAGGTGGTTTTGAGCTAGAGGCTGAGCTGAAGGACTGGAAAACATCCAGAGCATCTCATTAAATAATCTTGCATCTCTGAATATGTAATGCTTTTATTCATGCAAATGTTCCAAGAAACACTTGACAGAAAATAAGGCTTTCACTGCAGGAAAAGAGGGAGTCCAGGCACCATGTACTTCAGCCAAAAGTCCTCCATCCTTTCAGTGGGGAGAAATAAAAGAAACGCTAGACTCGGGTGCTGAGACATGAGCATTTGAACAAAGGGGAAGTTCAATGGGTTTGTGCCATTGAATGATTTATATATTCTTAGCTTTACTGTGGTGAAGATAATAAAATAGAAATAGGTCATTGTGGTTTAAAGGTGAATGACTGCTGGGAGGTTACATATACTGTGTTTTTCTTACTGTATTTACTGAAAACTTCACTGACTGTAGGTGTCTTGCACGTATCAGTGCTTTTTGTGAGCTCTTACCTTTTATGTGACAGCTCAATTACCTATAAAGTCAATGCAAACAGCTAGGGCTTTTTTCTCTGTAGACATTTAGCTTCAAATTACTGCTCATCAAACTGGGACATGGTGCACTTTTGTGCATGTGATCTCTTCACCTGTCCTTCTTCTCAATGAGCTGTGGATTGACCGCTTAAATAAAGCTATTTTTGTCTTTTTTTTTTTTTTTTTTTTTTTTTTTTTTTTTTTTTATATCTACCCTGCAATCTGACTTCTTCCACAGTGTAAAGAACTCATGTTGCTGCTAAAGTGAAGCTCAGTCTGATATGGTTGTTCATTTATCACTTGTGGAAATGAAATTCCAAATAAAGCCTTGTATATTGTCCTTCATTCAATGCTGAAAAACCAAACCTGAAGAAATAATAAGAATTAAAAAAACCAACCAATCAACCAACCAACCAACAAAACAAACAGAAAAAACAAACAAAAAACCCCACAAAGAAAACCCCCAAACCCATGCACAAACCCAAACAACAAAGCCCAGCTGTTGACTGTGGAGTGACACAGAGTAGTTACAGACTGTGGGAGAGACATACATGCTGGTAGTTTCAAGGGAAAATAATAGAAAAGCTGGTTTCCCCCTTCCCCCCCCCCCCCCCCCCCACCTTGAAGCCCTTTGTTCTCTTCCAACATCTTTGCCCTACTTTTATTTGATAGGACTTCAACAGCAACACTTTTTTGCTTTGTGATATGAGCACTTCACGACTAAGCACTGAGTGTAATCACGTGTTTGACTCCTGCTGTGAGTTTTCAGCTGATTTTTATGAATGCCTTGTTGAGCACAAATTCCTAGAGAATGGAGAATCAAAGACAGGCCCAGCAGAAGTTTAATTTTATTACCGTCACGGCTGCTCCTACTCTATCAGTAGTGTCCCCCTTGACGTTGTCACTCAGCGCTTCAAGAGCTGCCAGACAATCCCCTGTGGCTTACTCACAAGAAGTGCATATAAGAACTTTAGTCATGGGGAAAAAGAAATCAATTCACTTGGTGTCTAAAGAAATGTGACTCACCTGACAGTGCTGGCTGTGGTATTGCTGAGTTTAACCTCACCTCTAAAGCAAAAATGCTCCAAATGTTTCCTGGCTACTTCTGAGTAAATAATATCAGCAGTGCATGATTTATCTGATTTGTTTCAGCTCTCCTGCTTACAGAATGATGGTGAGAGAATCCTTATTTCCTATCCTTGAATTTCTCTGTAAAATTTCCCTCTTCCTGAACTCTGGATTTATGGCAAACATTTTGCTGTGACAGTTTGGTGCTCAAGACTGGAGGCACATCGACTGGAGCATCAATCACACAGCACTGCTCCATTGCGTTTTGGGTTTCATGCCTCATGGATACAGCTTGTGATCAAAAGCTTGGGAGACAATTCTGCTCAGAGAAGGGTGTTTTGGGTACCGAATTTTTGAATTTAAAACTTGGTCTCTGCAGGTACCATGGGAATAAAGTGAAATTGCACTGATAATCATGGGAAATGAACACAAACTGTAAAGTGTATTTCAAGGAATAGTCCGAGAAAAGCATGTGCATACCTTTGCTAGTGGCATTTTAAAAGATAAATTGGCACCCTGACCGTGAACTGTTCTTGTGGTAATTAGTTTTATTGTTGCTAAATGGTGTTCTGGTGCTAAAATTGAGTACAATTGTGCTCGTGCCTTTGGGAGGACAACCCTGGTTTTAATGTATTAATATTCTAATACAGAGTAAGACAAAAGCTTTGAAAAGGAAAAGGGGTGCTGCAAGGTGGGTTTTGGCTAAAGAAGCATAATCAAAATTGTTGTTTCTCTTAACATACAATGCACTTAGTGTTTTAATTTAAAAGAAGTGGGTTAACAAAGCAGATCTTAACTTGAAGCCTTTAAATTGAGGATTGGGTTGTGGATGAGATTATGATCTCAGTAACTCATCTTCAGTCTGATGTGTCATTTTGCTTTTGCATCTGTGACAAATGCAGCTCTTCTAGACACGCTTCATAAAGAAGCACCATAAATTAACATGGTGTCCACACATGAATACTGAAGAAAGGGTGACAAACTGGTAAAAATGGTGGTTGCAGCAGTGCTTAGAATTAGAAAAGCTGATTTTAATACCTGACTCTGGCACAGACTTTCTCTGAGACCTTGAACAGACCCTTGAACCCTGGTCAACATGAAGCAGTATTTGGTGAATGGTCTGAGCTGCAACACTCTCACGGTTGCAGACAGCCCATACCGCAGGGCCCAAAGTTAGGCTGGCATAAGATGCTTTATACTGGAATGGCTATTGCCTTCTCAGAAGGGAAATATACTTTATGGGTATGAACAATAGTGTTCATGTCTGGGATTCTCAGTATTTCTGAGAGCTGACCTCATTTTCTTCTGTGGGATCAGAATCAAGGTAATGCAAGCTGGCTTTGAAGATGTAGCCCTACAATGTCATTTCAACATTACTGCTAGCATTAACAAGTTTGTTTGCAACAGCAACAGAAAATGCCAACCGTATCATTTCTGTGACTTCTGCATTGTCATTGTAAAGGTCTTTGAAGACTATAAATAAATAACTTCATACTAAAGTTTGTTGGTACACTACCTGCCAGGGTTTGCTTTCGGATCGTAAACGGATATGCTAAGGGAGAGGTCAGCCATGTGATTTATTGAAACATTTATCACCTCAGCTGATTTCACTTGAGCAGAGGTGTTTGTGAGATTTACAGGCTGGAGAGGAGTTTGGAGAGACTTTGCATGTTTTTCAAGATGCATAGGCAGGCATCCGTGTGTGTTTTGTATGAAACAGCATGTTCCTGTCAGAAACCACCTTTCTGATACATATCCAGTCTTCTCAGGAGACAAAAGCAGCAACAGACCTTATTGCTGTGACTCGTTTGACTGCTCTGTAACCCCATGCTCTCCGCTACCTGGGAGTGAGCTGCTGCTTCAGCATTTTCTGCGCCTGTGAGGAGTTGGGTTTCCAGCTTGTTTCCTCCCTGGTCTCAGCCAAGTCCCTCTCACACAGCGTAGTGCTCTGTCACCCACCGATGCCCAGGCAGATAGTGGACCAGGGTAGTTTTTCTCTTGTTATTTGAGCCTGTCAGTGCTGATGACAAATGCATCTACACATTTCTAACTCACAAGGGAGGAGTGATGCTGACTTCAAACACTCACGCCTCCCCAGGTCTAGGGTCTGCTTCATTCCCTCCAGGTAATGCCTCACCCGTTGTGTTTTCACATCTTCCATGCTTAATTTTCAAGTACAAGCGCTCACTTTCAATGAAAGCTCGCTTGTTTCTGTGTTGCAGAACTGAGTTTTGAAACACTAGCAAGGTTTTCTCATCAGCTGGAATCAGAAGGGATAAAACTGGTAACAGGAATTTTCAGTTTATTAAATGCACCTTTGCAGTTGCCCAGTGCAAATACATCCCTTCACAGGGGATAATAGGCTTGCAGCAACCTTACAGGCTGGTCAGATTGGATGCAAAACAGGCAGCACTTGCTTCAGGCAAGGGCAGGAGAAGGTTGTATACACGTCTTGACTGATGCATATCTGGCAGTGGGGGAAGGGTTCATTAAAAGAGCACTTTCCTGAGGCACAGGTGAGTGTTGGGGCCCCTCTGAGGTAATTGCTCTGCCATGTTGCATGTCACGAGGAGGAGCCTGGAGCCTGAGGGTCATCACATGATGAACTGATAAGAGACAGAAGGCACACTCACTGCTATGAAAGCTCCCACCTCAGCAAAATCTTACTTGTTGCAGAGAAGAGCCTGAACCAAAACCTCAGATGCGAGTCATTGTGAATGCGGCGGAATTACCGGGGCAAAGGTTGCAGCTGGCCCAACAATGGGAGTGTATAAAGAGCATACGGGACTAACCTGCAGGTACAGGTACCCAAAGATGTCATGTCCAAAAGCTCTCTTACCTGAAGTATTACAAGAAATTCTGATATATCTGGTATTAAAGAAATACCCAGTATTATGAGAAACTCTTCTTGCTATGACGTTTGCATCACGCGAGTAGTTAAATGCCATGCCCACAAAACCAGTTAATTTTTAGCATCAGAAAACTGTTTTGTTTCAAACAAGAAAGCAGAAATATTTTCTTGGATTAGATGGAAGGGTACAGTAGCTGGAAATATCTTGGCGTCAAAAGAAGGAGTTACCACATTGTTAATGAAACATAATTTGTCTCAGAGAGTAACATTTCCAAAAGTTGTTTACACACTGAATTAACGAGGAAGATTTATAGCTAACTCTGGCTCTCTGTAGATGCTGTTACTTTCTTAACAATGAAACAATATTGTTCTGTATTGTTGGAGATATTAAAAACCCAACTGGACATGCTCCAAGGCAACCTGCTGCCCCTGACCATGCTGGGACAGAGGGTTCAACTAGAGGATCTCCAGATGTGTCAGCCAGTCCTCATGAATTTGTTATTCTTTTTTTCCTGAAGCTAAAGCTGTTATTGATTTCTTTTTTTTTTTTTTTTCACACACAGAAATAAACAGATTTGATAGGTACATCTGTTATTTGGTTTTAGTGAGCAATTATCAATTAAATAGCAAATTTAAAGAGGGATAAATATTAAAAATTAAAAACCATAACAACTAGAAAGAAAACCAGGGCTGAAAACAATAGGCTAAAGTAAAAAGACCTGAAATTAGATTATCCATTCCTTGGAAAATACATCAGATTATTCTAACAGTAAGTCAAGAGAAACTGAGGTAGCCCAGGATGGGTCCAGGTTGATAAAGCTGAGGGCAGAGGGTTTTTTTTTAAAAACAGACAATGCTCCCATGTAGACAGAGAGCATCCTACTGAGCCCCAGTGGGATGCTGCAAGCCATCTGCTTTGTTTCTCTCCATCCTGAGCTTTCCGATACTGACCCAACCGTCCAGTTTGTTGTTTTTCATCAGCTTGCGGGACTCGCCATTTCCACACCTCAGGGAAAACCCTGACAGCAGGTCACAGCTGGAGGTCTGGGGCAGGTTCACCTATTGGTCCTTGAAGCAGCAAAGCTGCTGTTGGATGCAGGGTTCCTTCCTCCAGTAAAACCGGCAGGATGACTGGGGGAAGGGACACCAAGTCCCACAGGGCTGTCAGTTACATGCGTTAATTGTGCTGCTGCTCTGCTGCTGCTAATGCTCAGCACTTGTTGGGGCTGTACTATGCCAGACCTTAGCCCAGGTGATAAAGGCAACCAGGAGTAAAATCAGCCATTGCTTTTAATTCAGCGTTTTCAGTTGTCATAAGAAATGTACCATTCTTCATGGGTAGGTGCTGATTATAGAACTTGCAAAGGATTAAATGGAGTAAGATTTCTAAGCAATTATTCTATCGTTAGAGTGATGAATGCTCACTTCTGAAGGCACTGAGTCCAAAGGAACAGGAGTTCAATATGTAACTCTTCTTGCCAATGGCACCAGTAGAGTGTGAGATCAGTCATTTTCCTTGTGTTAAGAATAAAAGACAAGTGGCTTAGTCTTGATTAAAATCCTCCCCTGAAGCAAAAAGAAAGGTTCAGACCCTCGAATTAGTGATTTCACCCTAACTAATTTCTCTGTAAGGCCACCAGTTCTTTCAACATTTCTCAGCTTTCCAGGATACTTTGGCTGACACAGTCATTTGAGAAACGTCTTTGCATGAATCCTCTGTACAGTGAAAAGGTGCAGAACTGTAGTAGCTGTAGTACCTGTAGTGAATCTTCATCTCCACTTGTGGGTAATAGACCCATGCCCTGGAATAAAAGCTTCATGGGATGATTCTGTGACCAGCTGCCCACAGCAAAACAACCAAACTACTCTAATGCAGCAACGTGACTTGCAATGAGATTTTGTTGTGGCCAGATGTCCAGGGTAGTGATTTTATAATGAAAAATACGCAGGAAGAGGACAAAAATCAAAATTGCACTCTGTTGTTCTTGATGTCTGAAGGACGTTTGCAAGACAACAACAATTTGTGGGAATTAAATTAGGAAACACTGACATGTATTGTTAAATTTGAACACTCAACCCTAATAAAAAGGGGAATGCTAAAGGAAATTGGGCAAGTGATTGATGCAGGCCTGGCACACCTCAATTCTATTAAGGCTGGGAGATGACTGGTAAGCCTGAAATGCTACATCAGTGCTACCTGAATTAACTTCCAACTCCAGTCCCCATCTTGCTTCTGTAGCTGTGCCAAGTCCAGTAGCCAACGTGTGGATGCTGCTGCCATGGGAAGAAGCAACACTGACAGGTGCTGTGAAGACTCGGTTTGTGACTGTTCCTCCTGCGTGGCAAGTTGTCCTGCTTCCCTATGAAGAGGGGGGTGGGAAGTAAGGGGGATGTGGTGAAAACCCTTTTCCGTTCCAATAGCAAGATTTATTGATCCTTGAGAATATTGCATTTTACAGTGATCTGCCTTTTCCAGTTAATGCAACTTGAATCTGAACATGGAAAATTTATGATGGCTTTTTAGATCAATACAAGCTTGCCCAGAAGCACATAATTTATGCAGCGACCAAAAAAGGGAGAGAAGGCAAGGTTAGGTATTTCAGCCACAGAGCAAGCAACAATAAATATACTTTGGAGATGAAATTTACACAAGGTGATCCAGCTGTTTAAGACTCCAAGAAGAGCCACAGCCTACAAGAAATCTTGTGTATCTGCAAACAAAAATTTTGAACAAGGACAGCATTAGAATAACACCCTTAAAAAAAAAAAACAACATATATATATATATATGTTTATATATTTATATATAAATACAACATATTTATATATATAAAGGCGTCTAATCTCTTTCATGCAGTACCAGAAGCAACCTGCACTCTTTCTCTAAGGGAAGACAAGCATTGGCCCTAATAGCACAGCTCAGTTCTGAGCATGAATTTTCCACATAAACATGCAATTTACACATTTCAGAAATCCTATCTGCTACTGACATGTCAATACGCCTTTGCCAACGGGCCAGTTTAGGTGATTTGTCTAGGTCTCTACTGGAATTTCCTTTATCCTTGAGGCTACATCTCGGGACCTAAGAGATAAGAATACATGTCCCTTTAAAGTAAATTATAGCATAATTGTCTATTATGTTTTGGGTTTTGGGGTTTTTTTTGGGTTGAGGGTGGGGTGTGTGGTGTTTAGATCATGCCATTGCTTGATATAGCCTGCTGAGGCAAATGAGAACTCATATGAACTTCTGGAAGTGTCCTGAGGGCTCCATACATTTTTTAGTTCAATTATTTTTTTTCAAACGCATGCCACATTACAACCATAAAAACAAATGCCCTGCAATGGGAAATACTGCAGTACAGGAATAGTGATTACCTATGGTACCACTCCCTGGTATCTCATACCAAATGGAGTTGCCTGAACAATGGTGTGCAATCGACAAATGGTTGAACAGTGTTCTAATTACCCTTTTTTTTCCCTCTTCCTTTCATAGCTATGATGATGGGCATCCAAATTTTGAATATCTCTTATCAAGGATGTAGAATCAAGTGACGCCTCTTCCCTACTCCTCCCTCTCCAGCTTAACCTTGATGAACTCGTGCTGCTCACAGATTCCAATAAACTCTGGTAAGCCTGAATTGCATGTTTTACCAGGATGCAAACTGCAATCTCAGTTGCATGGACCACACATAAATGCCACTGTCAACTTCTTCACCGTTGTTCTTGGTATTCTTTTTTTTTTTTTCCCAAAACATGTTCCAGACATACTTATCACAGAATCTCAAAGCCCTCCAACTCCAAGCTTTCAAGTACCGTAAAGATACTGTTGTTGTTCTGACCAGTGCCAAGGTCATTAAAACTTGTATGAATTGCCAGTACTTGGCAATTAGCTAGCAGGAGAGCCTAAGCACCAGCTCAGTAGCCAGGTAAATGAGAAGGCACGTGCCACTGACCTCATTGACCATTTTTTTCTGTTTCAGCACTTTGCCACTCTGAAGACTGTGCCCACGTAGGGGAAGCCACCATGAGGTTTCCCTTCTGCTGCAGCCAGAGGATCGAAGATACCCATCTGTGGCCCATGATGGGAACAAAATGCTTGTGGCCTTGACACTACACACTTCCACAGCATTACCAGTGGGGTTGGGCAGCAGACAAAAGGTGGCTTAACCTGTTGTTGCACTCCACAAATTACTTAATCCAGTGTTGGCTTCCACCTAAAAGCCTGGAAAACTGTGCAGTCTCTTAAATGGTGCTCTCAGGTAGAAGTGTCAGGTAGAACTTCTGTAACTCCAGGGCTGGGTGCGAAGAGGCTTTTGTTAGGGGAGTATCTGCAGCAATGACATACATACACAAGCGGTCTCATAGCCATCTCATCCTCCCCCCGGTAAGTGTGCTAAACCCTTCCCCTTGTCAGAGCCACAGGTGCAAGGCCCACCCTGCTCTGCTCTGAACACAAGAAGCATGCATTTCTTAAACAGAGAGCATCCTTTAGGTTGCTGGGAAACAATACAGATGTAAGATCCTGAGTGGTTGGGTTTTAACGAAATGCTGAAATAAAAGCAAAATGGCTTTTTGCCCCTGTTTTGTAACATGTGATGTCCTAGTACTGCAGATGGGTCCTTGCTGCCAAACACTGCTGAGTTCTGGAACTCACCCAGTCCCTGTTCTGCTTCTGAAAGCTTCATGCAAGCACCTAGGATCCACTGAGTCGCATGAGCAGTAAATATATGAAGGAAAGGACAGAAACGCTTTTAACAAGACTGAAAAGTCAACAAAGAAATGTATTAGGGAAGTATCAAGATGCCCATTCCCAACAGGCCTTTGTTTTTATTTCGGTGAGTGTTTGAAACATGCTTGGCCTTCCGAAGAAAAGTTAGGGTCCTCCAGAATAAACTTCTAATCTCAGGCAGTTTATGGTTTTCCATCACTGCTTTCCCGATACAGCTGCAGTGGATTGCGAAGCATTTCACAGATGCCAAGCCCCTGTGATTCAACCCTATCGCCTGACAGTCTGCAGACAAATGCGTTCATTTTCAATAAAGGTCATAAGTTAAAGGGAAGCAGGAGAGCTATAAAATGGAAATGTATGCTATCTGAAACACTGTGACAGAAACAATACAGAGCAGATATTGGGAATGCAATGTAAACATTGGACGCAAGCCCAGTAACAAAGCTAGAAAAGCAGCATTTCGGCTTGCAAAACCCTGAAAGAACTGGAACTATGGGAAAGAGTTTTAAGCTTGTCAGTCTCTCTTTTTGCCTCGCTGGTTTGAAATGGCAGCAGCAAGACTTCTGTTTAGAAAGGACATCTTCATTTTCATGCTGCCAGGGACAGTGAAAGGCATCACACACATATTTTTCCACTGCCACTTTGAACAGCGAGGAAAATCAGAAGGGAAGGTGTAGCAAGGACCTTTGTGAAAGTAAGGATGAAATTATGTGGGATAATAGTGAGCTGGAAATGGGCTTGCAGGCCGCTCTCTGCTGTCATTTGTTGCTGTTTTGTGCTGGAGGGACATTTCCTGAGGGAAATGTCATGTATGTGTGTGTCTGTGTCCTTGCTTTTCTTACTCAGCTTTCCAAGGAGTACGTAAGGGATGACAAGAGAAAGGCCCTGGTGGTGATCCCAGTTTGTCACCCCAGTTATGGCTAGGGATGCTCACCTGTCAAATTTGGAGTCTTTTTAATGTTTGATCTAGAGCTTATTTGCTGCTTATTAAAGGTTAGACACTTTGATATGAGTATTTGGAGTCAGTTGCAAAAGTTTGAAGTAGAATTAATTGTCCTTGGTTTGTAAAAAATGTTCCAAGTTTTTTGAAAAAAACCCAACAAACTTTTGAAAATAATTTTTCAGTTTCATGTCTCAAAATGAATGGTAATTGTGTCTGCTGTGTTTCAGTTGGGATTAGTAACACTTTGTGCTTTCATCCAAAATAAATCTAAAATAGTTTCACTGTCTTGATGCTTAAATGATTGCCCAGTTTCAGTAGTGTCACTTATCGCCCATATTTTGGATGAAAACAAACCCTTCTCGTTCTTATTTTTGCAAATTTTTGAATATGAGCTGGTGAGTGGGGAAGGTCAAAATGCCATCAAGATTCAAACTGGTATTTGAGTTCACGGGTACATACGCTGAACTTTCCTTTATTTCTGCTTTTTTTTCTGTATGTGTGCAAAGGCCAACTAGGAAGTATCTAACAATGAATTTGAATTAATCATCTCCCATTTGCATGCAAAAATACATGCCTGTATGTATCACATACAGTTTTAGAGGGCGGAGTTTAAGAACTAGTATTGAAAATAGAACCTTTAAGGTAGGTAGAAGTGGCAAGAGGTAGAGACAACCTGATGTGATGACTATAAAGAACTGCAGAGCTGTTATGATACATCTGTGGTACCAATGTTACATTAAGGGTGAGAGATAACAAAATTACTATGGCTGGTTCAGTGAGTAATGAATTTCAGATTTTTAATGCTGTGTCAATTATGGAATATAGTATTACATGGCCAAAGGGAGTTGATATGAACAGTGGTTAAATCTTACGACCCTTTAAGCAAATTCAGCATTAGAGATGCAACATGCCAAATCTGTCACTGAGTGTGTTATTCTAATCTCCCGTGGACTTTTGTGGCAGTTCTTCTTTCAGGGTAATGGCAAATGGCCAAGGGCTCTGAAGCAGATGGCAGTGTCCCAAAAAAAATATTAGAAATGGAAAAATAGGAAAATGACAACAACTTCTAAAGTCATTATCAAACAACTTTAGGCATGTTGGGATTCAAATCCTGCTTCTATCTTTCAATGGGTCTCTGTGAGGGATACTCTAGGAAGTAGTTCATCTTTGGTTTTAAGGCTCTCCAGCAATGCAAAGAGAGTAAACCTGAGTCTCCAAAGATACTTCTAGATGACACTAATTATGCTGATGGAAAAAGAGCCCACAACACCAAAAGCTAAGTACAATGCTTTTGAAATGAGAGGGAGGGAGTATCCAAGAAAACTCTAGAAGCCAGGGCAGGAAATAGGGCTCTTGTTCTTGTCACTGCATCCAGGGAGTATGAGAGCTGCCTGGGCACCGTCTGCTCTAAAGTCCTACAGTATGAATGCCCTTACCTTGGAAAGAGATGCAGCAACATCCCTTTTCATTAATTTGTTTTTGCAGCTTGTCCAGCAATGCTATTTATCTGTTGATTTTTTTTCATGCAGGTAGGGCCTCCATTGCCCTTATTATGTAGAGGTCAGATGCTCCTCTCACACAGCACGCTAGGGTGGACAGTATTGTTTCATTACAGGTTGACTGTGACTTGCAGTTTCCTGTTTCCTTGAATTGCTCCTGAGGGCTGTGTTGCTGCTTATTTAAATGCCCTCTTATTAGCAAACCTCCTCTTGTGTTGAACAGGCAGACATCAGCTTTATTAAACAAAATTTCCTCTTCAAATTTTGGCAATTATACAGTCATTAGAAAGCATAGACAGCAAAAAGTATGTTAAGAAGCTCACCTAGCAAAATAGAATTAGTAAAATAATAATTAAAAAATGAGGAGAAGAGGTTTGATCAATTTTAAAAGTCCCTTACTCATGACAAATGTTTTTGTGCTCACATTCTCCCTCCAGTAAGCATGCAAAGTAATAGGTAGTAGTTGGAAATGACAATGTAGGCAGTATCTAAGGCTGTTTAAAAAAACGCATCTTAGAAGTGTCTAGTTAGGAAAGAGAAAAGGGGGAAGAGAAGAAAGAGGCATTGAGAGGATTTGAAAGACGGATTGAACAAAGTGAAAATAAAACTCAGCAAGACAGCAGAAAGCAGCAGAGATGGGGAAGGTGGCATTTACAAAACCCAAACCTGAGGCTTTTCTGTGGGCAGAAGCCATCTAGGAGACTGCTGCGTTAGAGGAGGGTGCTCCTGCACTCTATCACAGAGCTCACCTACGTATTTATAGGCAAGCCATGGACTCTGCTCCTCTCCTGGTGTTATGCGATGAGCAACAGGACCAGATCCTGATGCGTGCCCAAAATCCACCTGGCCCTGTGCAGGTATTGCATCCCCTGTAGTTTTTCAGATCTTGGTATTTTTTCCCATCCTGCCTTTTAAATGGTATTTTTGGGGACAGGGAGGAATACCCTGGGGAAGGAATAGTGTCAAGGGCAGGACCTCCTTGATTGCTTGTAGCTGGGAAAAACTGTGGCCTTATTTTCTGTGGGACCCTTATGAGGCCAAAAGGATTCTGTGAAGTG
Source organism: Rhynochetos jubatus (assembly GCA_027574665.1). Lineage (NCBI taxonomy): Eukaryota > Metazoa > Chordata > Aves > Eurypygiformes > Rhynochetidae > Rhynochetos > Rhynochetos jubatus. Next base: position 66,873,370 of record CM050690.1, on the reverse strand, counting down.
TAAATCAGCAGTCAAAAATACAGATAAGGGCATTTCTGAATTGATTGAGACATGTGGGTGGGAGAGTGGGAGCTTGTTCTTCAGAGTAGGAAAAGCCCTTTCCTCTAGAAGCCTACAGCCCAAGGAGCCATGAGCTCAGCTCCTCTGGGGAGAGTGCTTGGAGCCCAGGTCTGAAGGCTGCAAACAGGAACCATAGCTATAAGAATGAAAATGACATCACCCACCACATTTTTAGCCACTGCTTTATTTTAAGGAGTTACTTGCAAATGTAATTTTAAGAGGGGTTAGTCAATATGTTTGTTTCCTTCTGATACAAAGCTGAATAAGCAACCAATGCATGAAATATATCAAGACTTGTTAATTTTCCATTAATTCTGCAAAAAGGGAATTTTCCCTCCAGATAAGATTTTTATTATAGTAATTAATAATTAATGTACTGAAACCTGTGTTTGGATTTCTATTGCTGCCTTTCCCTCATGAATGGCCAGGTATACGCTTTTAATACACCTTTAAGAGACTGTTCATCCTACAGAACTCTAATGTGTAGACATATGTATACAGAGAGATCTGTTTGTGTGTGTGTGTGTATTTATGCATGCATGCAGAAAAAGCACATGCTTGTAGATACATATATTAGTGTTCCTACATAGCATATGTGTTATATATATTTAAAGAACCACAGTGCGAGTGTACAGTGCATATTGTTTTTGTGACTGAAATGCAGCCATAATAATGGGGCGGAAGGAGGACCATTCATGAAACATTGTGCAGTAAACAGCCATTTCAGCCAAATGAAACAGGCAAATTCTCACTCCTTTGAGAAACCCAGTGCTATCTTGAACATGCAGGTAACAAGGAGGCAGGTGGTGAGTTAAACTGCGTGCACAGCTAATCTACATGAACACAGGCTCAGGTTATCCCTGCTTTATCCTCCTCCTCATGCATCTGTTTGATTCAGACAATTGCTTAATTCTGTTAATGGTGTAAAAACATTGGCCTTGAATACTGCAGAGTTCATGCTTTTATAGGAAGATCCAGGATTGAGCTAGGGAAGGACATTTTCATCTGTCTGTTCAGTAGTCACTGTTGTTTCCTTTCAGATTTCAGAAGCACCCAGAACCAAAATGTTCACCCTGGGTTTGGGCTACAGGATAAAGTAACACATATGATTAACGATACCGATGTAGATGAAGCAAAACTGAATAATTCAATCAAAATTTTTTCAAAAATGAAAGAAAGATTTCCTGAGGAAAATGTGTGCTTCTAGCCTGGTGGATTAAGTAAGGACTCGTGACCTCAATGTGAGTGTGTCTGCTCTATATAGCACAATGTGCTTGTTTCTTACATCAGGAAATTGAGTCTTCTTTATCCTGGCAGACTTTCTTGAAGAATGGGAAATTAAGAGGTTTATGACTCCAGTGTGGCTATGAAAGCAGTGTGAACTTCACTGGGAATTTTCAGTCCCAGCCCCTTTGCAGTGTTTTGGGGGATGGTTTCTCTGCTGCATCTGAGCTTCCCAGGACATTGGGTGGGCAGCATCCCCACACATACACACTAGACTGGGAGCTGAGCAAGGTTCAGCCTCGTGTCACAAAAATAAAAGGGAAGCAGTGGCTAGAGGTGTTACTCAGGCTTCCAAACTCCCACTGTCCCCCTGGATGCACATCCAGGGAGCCCACAATATACCATACATCAGGCATCACATGATATTTGTGCTCAATACTCTGTTGCTGCCACTGGTGGAGCTTTAGCAGGGACCATTTTGGGGAAGAAAGGCTATTGTCCTGCCTGGCTGCAGGATGAATGCAAGGGGGCCGGGCAGTCTCCCATGCTCCCAGACGTGTGCAGGGGCTAGTGTGCACAGGCGTGTGGTAACACAGAGCATGTTTCCATACTTCTCCCTCTTCATCCTGTAGAACAAAGGACATGCCTGACTTCAGGCACATAGCCACTCAGAGGATAGGGTTAAAAGGAATATCCTTAAAAGGCTGTGGAATAAAATGTGTCTAATACAGAAGATCAATGTACAGTGGGAAAAAAATGCATAGGACTGTTATTTTCCTTATCTTTAAAACCACACTGCAACTATTATAAGTTAGTATGCTACATGTAAGATCTAGGCAAATGAGCTTGCTACTGATTTTTTTTTTTTTTTTTTTTAAATGAGATGATTTCTGTGCTACAGAAGCCACTTTGAAGTTAATCAAACTTTATATAAAAGGCTGGCACACATTTCATTTTAATATGTTACCCTATTCTATATTTACAGTAGCTTCACATACAGCAGGCAGGATGCTGATTTCATTTCTACCAGTACGAATCCAGAATAACTCCACTGGCTTTGAAGTCAACACACAGCAATGACAATCTGACAGCACAGTGTGCTCATTTATTTACCAGCTGTCACCTATTAATTGTTGGTCACATGCGCCTAAAATATTGCTGAACCTTAAGAGCAGCAGGGCCATCCTAGTCAACCCTATGGCCTCTGGCCCATGTTTTGCCCGTGTGATGTTGTGTACGTCCAGCAGAACCTCTGATGGGACCTCTGGGCCTACGCAGAGTTGCCCTATGAGCTTCTCAGCGAGAGTGAGCTCTGGATAGCACTTCAAGCTGGGTTGCTCTATCCATACCATGTTCATCAGCCCTGCCTGCTGTGGGCAATGCAACTAGCACCAGAGCAAAACTGAGTGCTTACTGTAGGGCAACCTTAAAACAGTTGTGGGGTTTTTTGCCGGGGGGGTAAGCATGGAGATGAGACAGTACTGAGTAGAAAAGGCTCCCTACCAAAGAATAAGAGACTTTGACGTAACGGACAGCTAAATGCATGTTATCTTGCCTGATGGTTCAAAAGGTCATTCTTGTCTGAAGCCCTTAAATTCTCAAGAGCACGGGTTGGTCAGCTCTTCAGAAATCTCTGAATCACTTCAGAGCCCGTGAGACCCCCTTTTTACAAATCCTGGCAGAAGGGTTTTCTCTACTCCACCTTCGCTGAACCACTTTGGCAGCTCAGTGTAGTCTCAGAATAGCATCACAAAGTGGAAACCGCGTTATTTCTTATTTCATGAATAAGAGTTCAACAAGCAGTGTAAGCACTAAGATCAAATACAGCCCCATCATGATTCCTCCATGAATTTTCTGGCCTGAATGTTAGTACACTTTGTCTGTGTGTGCAATTAAATAATGCCTGCTCAAGGGATGGGATTAATAAATTAGTATAGATAGTGCAATGTCTTTTGAAAGCAGTGCCCAGTCTCACACTGGTGCGATTGGCTCTGGACAATAAGACAGTGGCAATGTTTTTTTCACACAGAAGAAAGACTGCTCTGTAATTCTGATTCTGGCGTTTCATTCTGGTGCATCCAAATGCCTGACAGTCTCCTGCATCCACTGAAAAGCAAGTTTTTTGTATATAAATGAATAAATAAAAGATCTGGCCAGTATTTTGGAATCCAAACATTTAATTTGTTATCTATTACTTTAATCTAGAAGCATGGCATAGAAGCTGTAGCTGCTGTGAATCAGTGTATCACTACTGTGATATGAAGCATACGTGTCTGTGCTATGAAAAAAAGCACCACTCCTTCATGGGATTTTTCCTTTTTCCAGTTGCAGCATTTAAAAAACCAACCAACCAACCAACCAATTTTTTATCCCCCATGCATTGCATATGAAAGGTAAACACCATTTATCAGTAAAACACAATATGTTTTTCCATTTTGACAGCCAAAGGCTATCTCTTATTTATAGGAAGATCTCTGTATGCATCTAACTTTTTTATTATTGCGTTCCTGGCATTGCCAGCTGAGGCAGCGATGTGAACCCCTGTGAAATGAAGATGTCTGGGTTCGGGAAATCAAGTGAAAGACCTCGTTACATTGGTAGGGAATAAGAATTCATGCCATTGAAGAATCTGTGTTAATGGGCTACTTTTGAAGGAAAGAAAGCAAAGTCTGTAAGGTAATGATTAAAGAAATAAGGGAAAAGCACAAATAATATGGTCTCATTGTGGTTCAAAGTTATTATTAAAAATGAACAAATTGTGAGCCTTCACCTCATCTGTGAGCTATTTGTTGAGTGAATCGACAAGCACCACATACACCAGTCCCAGTACATGTACGCAAGAAAGTGCTAAATGACATGCAAAAATGCAAGTAGAATCACAATCCAAAGGCCATGATCCTATCTTTAGAGGAAAGAAGAAAGAGGACCTGTAAAGGCAGAAGTATGGAAGTGTTCCATTCCAGGACCTTAGATCATAAGCTCATGACTGCAGGGTATAAAAATCAAAATTGCAGGGTTTGACATGCCACAACCATAAGAAATCCCACCATCAGTCTCCTGGGATATCATTAAACTGATTGAGGACAAGATCAAATGGTCTAGATAGTTGTTTTCAGAGTTATACTGATGACATCTATCCAACAGCTCCAGCATCACCCAGGTTGCAAATTAAAGGGGAGCTGTCAAAAAACATTTTATGGAATATTAGACCACTGTTTTGTGTTAAAAGCCTATACTTATACTAAGTAAACTTCATGTCACTTTATTTTTTCCAAACACTGAATGCTGTTGTACACACATATCAAGCATGCAGACAGCCTTAAACCATATTTTAGCTCAGCCATCCTCTGCATATCCCATTATTTTTTTTGTTACAGTGGAAGAGAGTGAATAATGAATATGATGGGTTTAAGTGAAGGTAAAATGATACCCATGATGTATGTCTCTTGTTTGGTAAATGCAGTCTTGGCAAAAGAAGGAATGGAATATTTCTTCTATATTTATATTACCACTGTATTTTCCAGTTTCAGGTGCCAGCAGTGCGGCGTAGACTACTGAATCACTGTTCTGAACATCATGTGTTCTGATTATCAAATATTGTGGTTGGGCAAGCGATTAGAAAGGTATACACTGGGTATCACACTGGAAAGTAGAAGTGAACAAACATGCATTTAAAACAATACAGAAACCATTCTGGCAGTTTATCTCATACAAAACCCATTTCAGTTAATGTCCCTTTGCAATGTCCCTGCCAAGCCATATTCATCTGAAGCAAAATAATTCCATTGATCACCATGGCATTGTGCTTATTTTCACTAATGGACCTGGGGATAGCTCTGGTCCTCATCTGTAGTTGTACTTACCCAAGCCTGGCACAACCGTTACAAAAGCTCAAAGCTGTTATTTGACTGAAGTTGATTCTTAGCCAAAAGTTTATTCATCTAAGTGGTTGCTGTGCTTTGATTAGGAAAAAATAAGACTGAAACAATCCAGGATGAGAGATGAGAGTTAAACATATTATTCATTCTTTTGGAGGATGAAAGTGTCCATGACAATAGCAAAAAAGATGCTGTATGGCTCTTACTGTATAGCTGTTCTCATTCTTCTGTCCCTTTTAGCAGAATTTGGCTCTTGGTTATCCTCCGGTTATCAAGAGGCTACAGGAGCATTACCAAAGAGATGTTTGGCCCTAAACAGATAGGATATTCTTAATTAAAGGGGCTTGAGTTTTTATGTACTTATTTATTTTGAGGGTGCATAGATTTCAGACTATTTAGCCTGTTGCAGGGTTGCACATAATCCAAGAGTTCGGCTGGAACACGCTTTATGGCCGCTTAGTAGCATACGAAGCCACGCAATGTCAAAGCTGTGCAGTGCCTCCTTAGGCACAGAGTGAGGTTCGTGTCCTGTACTGGGGCTGTTCCGAGTCAGATAGACCAAGAGAGATGATACTGCTGTGTGCATTGTACAAGCTATGTGCTTCGTCAAGGAGATGTTATAATGATTCCTTCTCTGCTAGATGCAATAATCTAAATAAAGCCATTCAGACTAAAAGCATGTGTGATCTGTGAAGATGCATAATACCGGGTTTCAGAGAATAACATAACAGTGTTGGGCTGGGATTTCTAAGGAAACCAGAGACTGTTGGAAATTAGAGGGTAAACTGTTCTCAGTGAAGTAGTGCAATAAACCATGAGAATTGTTCTAGCTATAGAGCAAACAAAGAACAAACTTTGCTATCAGGCCCTGTGACTGTTCTTTGTCAAAACCCACATAATCTGAATTAGCAGACAAGCCTCTTTTTATGGTGATCCTGATGTCAGGATTGCTTTGACTTTTCTCATGTGTTGAAATAAACAGACAATATTCCTGTCTGCTAGTGAGTATGAGGGAGCCAACGGCTCCTTGAATAAGCCTTCTCAGAAAGCCGTTTGGAGAAGTTCTGCTTTAGAAAATTACGATGAATTCAAAAATTGTAAGGAAAAATGAAATAATTTTAAAGTTTATTTTAATGGGGCAGTCTTTAGTATTTCCTCAAAATTTCAGCAAATTAGTTGGTTTTTAAGTTTTCTCATTGCTCTGAATGTCGTATTGCTGATCTCATTGGTGACCTTACCCTTCAAGTTACCCTTACCTATACTTTGCCAGCTTGACACTCTGCTATGTTCAGTAGTAACCTGGGGGCCACGTGTCCAATCCCAGATCCCTTCAATACTCTGGTGGAGGTGATAAATTTTACCACTGTTGTAGCACTTCCCAGGGTTTTTACCAACTGTGAATTAAAATAACAGCACTGAAAATGATGGCATTTGAAAAATCCCAGAGAAAGGGCTGAAGAGATTGTCTCTTGCAGGAGAAAATCTATATGACATGGCAAAGTCTTTTTTCATGCAAACTATAGGAGTGGGAATTTAATTGTCATCCAGGATTCACCTAAACACATTTACCTTAACAGCCCATTTCACAGGGGTGGATACGTGATCTTTGTATGAGGATGGATTTTAGGTTGGTCCCTGTGTGATAAATATAGTGCCAGAAAAGGGGCTGGGAGACAATGGTAATCTGTAGTTCATCAACTATTTATATTTTTCAAGACTACAAAACCAGTGACTCACTCTATTGTACCTCAGAAAAATGCTGAAGCTTGACTTCTTGTTTCACCTTTCAGGCCATAAATGGATGCTGACAGTAATTAGCAGAGGATGGGTGGCTTCTGAGCTTGGCTGGTGGAGAGGCTTGTTTTTTTCCAAAGCACAGTTTCTATCTTGAGGAGAGAAGGAGAGAGCTGAGTTGTGCCGCATCACTCTCCTTGCAATCTGTTCTGGCACAACTCCCTGTGCTGTGCGAGGGAGTTAAGCCATCCTCCAGCATTGCCTTCAGACAGGAGCTGGGACTAATGAAGAGTGAGGACTGAAAGCGCTACAGCAGAAAGAGATGGAAACATTGACGTGCTTTTAAGAAGGCAAAGGCTGAAAAAATTGGGATATACATAGCCCCTTGTTTTGTACGAGGCTGTTGCTGAAATGCAATAGTCATCTATTTTCATAGCAAGGTATGCATGAGAAGCCTCGAGGTCCCACATTTCTCTGGTCCAGATAAAATGCAAGAAAAGCAAAAGATATGAAGGAAATCTTAAATGCTGCTGTTTGAGACAAGCAGCCTTCCTTGTCTGCACCAACAAAACTGCTCTCCATCTAGCTTATGTGACTGTAAGCTTTGCTTTATCATCACTGCTGAGTCTCCAGTTGGATGGGGTCCTAGACCTAAAAGCCTGCATCTTCCAGGGAAGGAGTACATTTGGCAGCAGTTGCTGATGGTATAGCACCTTTCAGGGCAACTGGCTTCTGGGCAGTCAAACTGGAAATTTCTTCAGAGCCTGGTGGAACAGACTGCACTTGTCTCCAGAAGCCACCTACAGCTGCTGGTTTTAAACCACCTTTTGAGCCCATCATGCCATTAAGCAGAGTAGGAAAGTGGGAAAATCTTCACTTGTCATCTTCATTTCCCACTCCATTCCCCATTTAGGCCATATGGAAAACTTCATGAATGGCACTTTCCCTAGGGCTTACAGTAGCCAATTGAAACATAAAGCAGGGGGTTTGCTGTGTTTGTGCTCTCCAGTGTTACACACCCTGCCAAATGTTTTGATAGCAAGAAGGAGAGGCCATGTCGGGCTGGCAGCAGTATAGTCACAGGCTGCATTTCCTCTGAGCTGCCAGGGAAGCAAGAGACAGCGTAGCTGTTCAGGGCAGGGCCAGAGCTGGGAACAGGAGAGCTGTGATAGCTTCACTTGTCTTATGCAGCTCAGCTCTTGGAAACAGAGTTCGCAAGCCTCTGGTGATGGTGTTACTATAGAGACAATGCCCTGTGCCACTCGCCCTTTCACTGCAGTCAGCAACTTGCAGGAATAAAGTCTGCCAAAAGGTTTCTGCTAAGCGTTTTGTCTGAGATGGAGGGTTTAGATGACATGTAAATATACATTCAGATGCTCTCCTTATTAATTGTTACACAGAAATTTTGCAGGTTCCAGATTTCCCACAGCAGAATATCAGCTCTGCTTGATTTTTTTTAATTTGCAAGATTGATTTAAATGACAGGTTAATACTATACTCCCCCAACCTGTGTATAAGCTCAGAATTCCCTGCCTGCAGCACTTACCTATTTTTACTGCGGCCCAATTATTGATCTCAGTTGTACTTTTTTTTTTCCCCCAGGTAATTATTATACTAAGTGCTACATTGAATACAATACAAGAAAACCAGCAGACCAGATGGTCATAGGTAAGAAATCAAATGGCATCTTCTGTCCCCAGCTGGTTCCCTGCTGTAATCCACCTGACCAAGGCATGGAGAGGTGCAAGCCATTGTTAGACAGCCACCTAAACTGGCCTGCTGCTCAGACAGGCAACCAAAATTACCATTGCATATGAGGAATCCCCTTCTATTGCAGAGACTTGTGGAATTTGAGCAGTGTTTCCAGATGAGTTTTGAAGGTCATCGGACTGGTGTGATTATCCGGTCTGTCTGTTGGCTTCCCTCCTTCCTCCTCTCTCTGACTTCTAGACTTATGGACAGGTTTCAACCAAGTTTGAGGCAATGGATGAGGTTGCAAATACAATTAAGTTCTTGCACATATCATGAGCATTAGTGTCAGGGTAGAGGGAGGCAAATTAACACCTTTCTTTCAGACAAAGGCAGTAAAACATGACTGTTATATGGTGTTTGGCACTAGTCTGTGGCTAGCTCATGACTGTAATCTGCTCAGCATGTGTAACTCTTGGCTTGACACAGTAGGCGTACTCAGGTGACAGTGCCGCAGAAACCATAGCAAGGGAAAGCCAGTCTCATTGTAGTGGAACTGAAAAGAGGCAAAAGACGCCAAGAGGGGCTGCAATCATCCTTAGAATATTCAGCATCTTGTAAAGGAAAGTGCCTGCTCCTGCAATCCTGTGAACGTGACACACTGCTTTCATTTAACAAGCTTATATGTTTTCTGAGAAAAGCTTAGAAATAAGACCTATGAATTTCAAAAGACAAATTAAAAAAAAAAAAAGGTAAGCAAGCTCAATGAATGTTAAATGTTTCTCTTTTAAACTTTCACAAGGTTTTTTAAAATCTCTTGAGTGGGGTGAGAGGACAGAACATATTCCTAATAGAGTAAATACGCATGGTTTAGTGGTGGACTTAGCAGTGCTAGGTTAACAGTTGGACTTGATGATCTTAAAGGTATTTTCCAACCTAAAAGATTCTATGATTCTATGCTTGTTTAACTTCCTAAGATCTTTATCTAATGTTTTGCTGAGTACAGTAACACATGTGCAATCAAACTGCCCATTTACCTCCTTTAGCTGAAAGGTGCTATTCCATGTGCTACTCTACAAGTAGAAAAGTTGGCATCCAAGGACGATATCATATGAGAAGGAAAGTTTAAAGCAAGTAGTGAGCTTTTTTTTCAGACGATGTGTTTCTTCCCCAAAAAGAAAAAAAAAAATCAGTTTAATGAGTTAGGGGGAAAGCATGTTACTAAACATTATACATAAAATTCTAGCATAATGCTTACAGTTACCAAATACTGTATATGGATGTAATATCAGACTAAAATACTAGCAATTTTGGTTCTAAAGATAGAAATAATATTTTACTATATTTAAGCTTCATTTATCTTCATGTTTGGAAACATTATTTTTCTTGTACATGGGCTTCTTTTAAGTTACAAATTTTAAAAACCTTTCAATCTTTCATAGTATATTATCTGAAGACTAAAAGTGGTGAAAAGTCTATATATTTTTTACTAGATTTTACATATGCTTAGAAATAGAAAGCCATAAAACAGGAGTACATAAAAGTTTACAAGCAGTGAAAGAAAGTTTACTTTTAACGTTCTTATTGAAGTGTGAAGTTGTTATTAATATCTTGAAGACAGTTGAGTCAGATTCCTCAAACACTGCAGGTGCACAAACCCCATAGACACAAACCTGTTCCCTTGTTGTTCACTGATACTTCCTTCACAGTTCACGCAGAAGTTTGTCAGTGATTGCCCACACTGCATGGGCAGGTCTGACCACGCAGACAGTTAAGGACACTGAGAATATATTAGAAGACCAGGGCTTCAGTGAGCAACTAAGTATTTTCGTATTTTATTACATTACGGGTTGAACATGACGGACGGTGTATACCAAACGGAGGGCAACTGCAAAGATACTCTGATGCTTGGGTTGAATATGTTTCCAAAAAAGTGTTGGGTCTTAGGAAGGTCCAAATGTTGCTCTGCACTTCAGTTGCATTGAACTGAGTAACACATTGGAATTTATATCTCTCTACATTTTATTTGGGAATTATCTTAGAACCACAGAATCTTTTAGGTTGGAAAAGACCTTTAAGATCATCAAGTCCGACTGTTAGCCTAACACTGCTAATAACACCACTACACCATGTCCCTAAGCAACACGTCTACACATCTTCTAAATACCTCCAGGATGGTGACTCAACCACTTGCCTGGGCAGCCTGTTTCAGTGCATGACAACCCTTTCAGTGAAGAATTTTTCCTAATATCCAATCTAAACTTCCCTTGGTGCAATTTGAAGCTGTTTCCTCTTTTCCTATTGCTATTATTCCCCAGAGAGGTGGTGAGAAAAGACTGACCCCCACCTCTCTGCAACCTCCTTTCAGGTAGTTGTGGAGAGTGATAAAGTCTCCCATGAGCATCCTCTTTTCCAGGCTAAACAACCCCAGCTCTCTCAGCCGCTCTTCACAGGACTTGTTCTCCAGACCCTTCATCAGCTCCATTGCCCCTCTCTGGACATGCTCCAGCACCTCAATGTCTGTCTTGCAGTGAGGGGCCCAAAACTGAGCACAAAATTCAAAGTTTGACCTTGTCAGTGCCCAGTGCAGATGGACAATCACGCCCCTAGTCCTGTTGGCCACACTGTTCCTGATACAAGCTGGGATGCCATTGGCCTTCTTGGCCACCTTGGAACACTGCTGGCTCACATTCAGCCAGCTGTCAACCAATACCCCCAGGTTCTTTTCTCCTGAGCAATTTTCCAGCCACTCATCCCCAAGCCTGTGGCATTGCAGGGGGTTGTTTGACCCAACTGCAGGACCGAGCACTTGGCCTTGTTGGACCTCATACAGTTGGCCTCAGCTCATTGATCCAGCCTGTCCAGATCTCTCTGGAGAGCCTTTCTACCTTCAGGCAGATCAACACTCCTGTCCACCTTGGTGTCAGCTGCGAATTTAATGAGTTTGCACCCGATCCCCTCATCCAGATCACTGATAAAGATATTAAACAGAACTTGCTCCAGCAATGAGCCTTGGGGAACACCACCTGTGACTGGTCACCAACTGGATTGAACTTCATTCACCACAACTCTTTTGGCCTGGTCATCCAGCCAGTTTTTTACCCAGCTAAGAGTACACCCATCCAAGCCATGAGCAGCCGGCTTCTCCAGGAAAATGCTGTGGGAAACACATCCCAGAAAAAAAATCTTGATTTACTATACACTCCTCTATGCATACCTACTATTGATCAGTCACTTAGCCTGTGTTCATTTAAACCTGAGTAACAGATTTACAAGACTCCAAGGACAAAAAAGATTAGAGAATATAATGCAGGGAGATAACAGTGTTGGCAGTGGGATATGTTAGATGCGTTATCTTTTCTGTTTTCAGTGTCTATAACTGAAATCCATGTTGGCATTTGTACAGACAGGAATTTATTTTTTATATACATGTCTCCAGTAAGATTCCTTTGCCTATAGGATGCCAGTGGGGAATCTTAAAAATTCGATTATGCTTTAAATGCACATATGCGTCTCTAGCTTCAGGAGCCTATACTTCAAAATCTCTGCTCTCGTTCCCCCAGAGTTTGACACAGGCCTGACTTGCATCAGTTTATATCAATATTTTTAGGAAACATGGTCCTTTTTACACTGACATGAAAACGCAGTGAATCATCTTGGTGCACACATGTCTATGAGTGACCACACACATACGTGCATTTGCAGATGCTCACCATTTTTCTCGTCCCGTGCACAAGGGTCAGAGCACGAGAGCAGGTGTCAAGCTGAGGTTGCAGACAAGTGCCATCTCTTCACAAAGCTGCTGCCTCCTTCCTCATAGAGGAGTGCATGTGCAGACCTGTGGGACGACAGGTCAGAGAGGGCAGCCCCATCTGGCACTGGGGTCCCTGGGCTGGACACAGCTGGGGACACAGTGCCTGGAAAAAAAAAACCTTACATAAAGCAGGTGAAATATTCCAAGAAAATACAACCGCACTGCTTGGGTGTTTGTGACTGTGCCCATATACAGCCATATTAGCCTGAGATTGGATATGAATTTAACTTTGTACATATAGTCTGAAATGTATTAATGTTGTATTGTGACCTGTATATTAGGACTAGTCAGCAGGACTCTTAGGATAGAAATAATGAAGAAAAATAATGCAATGAGGATGTAAGACCTTCCTACAAACTCTTGGGGATTTGTTCAAAGATGACGTGGTGAAGAAGTGATGCAAAGGGCTTGGCTTGACCTCCTGTGAAGTTCAGGAAATACGGTAAGGAGCAGAAAATTGCCAAGACAAAACTTTGCTACGTAAAAAGTGAGTAATTTGCAAGAATTGTTTGGAAGCTTTTTCAGGAATTAGCTTGTCTAGACGTTTTTCTCTTCTTTTGTATCCTGCTCTGTTCCTATCATCAGATTGATCAAGGCATTGTTTTAAGGAATCTACCATATTCACCACAGACTCACAAAGGGAATAAGGTCAATATTGGACCCAGCCAAGCCTCCTGGGTAAGGTTGTTCACTGCTCTCATTTAGCACTTAGAATAAATTTGGGGAAAGAGCATGATGTGTTTTCTGAAAGGGTAACACTGTAGAGAAGAGAAGCAGCTGAGTTGCAGCTATTTGCAACACTGTTAATTTATAAAACATCTCCATTCCAATTTTAGTTAGAAATATTTTTAAAGAAAATAAACCTCTTGTAATCAGTGCATAGAATTTTGTGCTAATGCATTTACTGAATTTGCATTCTGAAGCATAGGAAAAATAGTATAAAATGATGTTCCAGAGGCAACACTCAAGGCAAAACTGGGTATAGGCCTTTGACTTATTAAGAACAGAAAATCAATTTTCCTTCAAACACCTTATTGGACAGTACTTGTAAGCATCCAAATAATGGCATTATTAATGATTTTGTGCTGTGACTCAGTCACTACTCACTGGTTCATTTGATCCGGAGAGAGCTGAAAGCTCAGTAATCCCATCAAGCTTTTTTTCATTGAGAAAATAAAAATACATGACACAATCTCCTTCTCTTCTGGGACTGGGCTAACTTTGCTTTTCATGCTCCAAGATAAGGATTTTTAGAAATGCAGCATATTGCATACTGCTCAGTGCATATTTACTGTGGGCATTTATAATCACAGACCATGGCTGGAAGGATTCTCTTTCTTACCTTCAAGTATAGTCAATGTGGAGGAGGGCAGGGGAGACCTTGCAGAGTTCAGTCCAACTTCCTGACCTCCCCAATTGCAAATAAGACTTAAGTAACCTTTCTTGCTACTCTGGTTATCCTGTGCACCACAATGATGGCAGAGTGGTGGCGCAGATTCCACCTTGAAAACAGGAAGAACTAAACTGCAGCACTGATATGTCTGAGGGAAATAGTTTTTATGAAAAGGTATGAATGTAGTAATGAATGATTCAGTCATTATTCACACACTTGAGGTCTCTCTCACTATTTCATTAAATTCATTTTGATACCAGTGAAACTTATTTGACAGATAACAAAGCTTTTATAGAACGGTCTGCATTACAGAATGGCTGTGACCTGTATGTGTTACTAGAGAACCAGGTGATATTTGGTGAGAACAAACCCAAATCAATATTATAGGATGAGGTTATGGGTCAGTGTCTACCAGTATGACACAGAGGCAGAGAAAAAAAGGCAAAGTAAATGAGCTTTCTTTCATCTAAACTATCCATCGATGTTTCTTCCCTCAGGGCAACCTGGCGGTCAATGAGTATTTCAAGCAGCAAAATCAAGAGGTTCATCTCCACTCCGTTAATTAGCTACCTTTTTTATTTGGACAATTAAATTTAGACAAAACCAAGCAATGAGACCACTGAACAAGGAACAGAGTGTTCATTCACTTCAACTGGGTTTCCTTTACATACCAGCAGTGGATATTCAGTCTCCTAAGAACCAATGTGATGTCACTAGCTGAGCACCCAAAACTACTTTAGCTTTCACTCAAAATAGCTCACTCAGTCGCTGTCCATATACAATACAAAATTTTAATGTAATAAGCTTAGGTTACCACAGTTAATTTTTAGGCATCTAATCTAGTGTCCCAAATGGAAAGGTTCAGCATCCTCAGTCCCCACTGCGAGTAGAAGAGAAGGGGTCCTCCCACACGGTGCTGCTCACAGCACCCCAGTTAGTCTCCTGCTCTGAACAACATCTCATCCTCTCCTGACGATGAAGGGAGCAGACAGAGATTTCCTTCCTAACCTAGAAACCCAAGTTTAGTGTCTTTCTCATAGAGTATGACTGTTCCCAATATTCATGGTGCAGTTTTCAAAGCTAACTTGTAACGGCTATTGTTGGGAAATCCCGATGTGATCGTTACCCAAGGCACACGTATGCAGCTTAAGTAATAACACACAAGGACAGACTGCAATGTTATTAAGTCTGCAGTGAAGACAAGAGACGCAGTCAGTGTAGTCTGGACTACAGAAATGGTACAGATTTTAGCCTGCTAGTATCCTGAAACTGTGAAACAACTAGGCCTTGATTAAAACAACTGAGATTTTTGCAGTGACTTCATCATGCTCCAGATGAGACCCAATGTGAGCTAAGGCTTGGAAAGGTGCACAAACAAATTTGAAAACCAAGGCAATAACTGATTAAACTGGACATCAGAGGGTGAAGTGTCCATATTAAGGATATCCAATTTTATGGAAATGTAACTTTTCAGGACAGGTTAAGCCAACTAAGTGCAAAAGTCTTAAGTATTTCAAAAAAGAAGCCTAGAAGCTGTTCAGGTCAATTTACATGATTACAGCCCCTATGAAATTCAGCGCCCATTTAAATCATGTGGCTAAACCACACCTTATTCTTTAGGCACACTCTATGCTTACCCAAGGATGCTGCCTTTATCTGCCCCTTCCTCCAAACCTGAAACATCTGCAGTCAGCCTCATCTTATAATAACACAGCTGCATTTTGGGGCTCTGCTTGGGGACTAGGAGCCTATTGTTAGGCCTTGGACCATGTGTTTGTCCCGGTCAGCCATTAAACCAGCACCAATGTTCACCCAGATCATTATTACTTAAGTCAATACCAGTCTAGTTACTAAGCAGATGAGCTCTCACCAGGATGATTAGGATGTGTTAACAGCATAGCTGCAAGCAAATGAGATTATTCCCTACCACTATCCATGATATGTGTAAAAATAATTCTTCCAGGTGGTTCAAAGCAGTTGGCTGTGTGCCTAACAACTCACCTAAGCATTCTGGGATTGCATAATAAAGTACTACTTGTCATGTCTTATTGCTTAATTATTGCTATCAGCTTCCAGAATTTCAGTAAACTGGGCGTACAGCATAATGAGACTACACCAAGCCAGAGGCATTGTATCACAAGTACAATGAGAACTATACTACTATGTTAAACTGGTTATACGATTACCCCAACACAGTAAACTTTTCAGACTCATATTTTGCCTGGGGGAGGGGCGGAAATCAACCAAAAACAAATTATCAAAAAAAAAAACCCCAAACCAAAAAAACCACAGACACACAAAAACCCCAATCAACCAAACAACCAAAACCAAACCGAAACAAACAAAAAAACAGTTTACAATAGAGTTTTCTTGATTGTGCCTGGATCTTAAATTCTCTGATATGATAAACTCTTTTTGCTATTATCACAGCATGCTTAAAAGGTATCGGGAGAGTAGACGAGGATACCCCCTCAGGCTAGGAGACAGCAAAAGGGAAAGCAAAAGGAGAATGATCATCCTCTCACGTTATGAAATCTCACCTTCACTCATTTGCATGGCGACAACATCTACTTTCTTCCTGAATCAATGACATCAAAAGCATAACTCCTTAAGGTAAAAAAAAAAAAAAACAAACAAAAAAACCCCCCAAAACCAACCAACCAAACAAAAAAAACCCACAAAAAACCCCACAAAAACAGCTGATTAACATTAGCAGAAAATTCCTTAAAAGTAACATATACGTGTAGGAAATTGAGCAGAAGAAAACAAATGTAAACAAAAATCCAAAGAAGAAATACCTCTGGTTTTGCTGTTAGTTAAGAACTTCTATCTACATTTTCTCCTATTTATTTGAAACAGCTTTCCAAGACCAAGCAAATCTGCAGTTTATAAATGAGAAAACAGGAGAACAATGAAGGTCAAATACATGATTTAATATAAATACACCTACATGACAAATGTAAAACACACTGTTTTCCTTGGCAGGTGGAGTCCTTTCATTCTTTCAGAATTACCTAAGTTTAGCATCCTCACTAAAATAAGATTTTATTCATTTTTACTGTCATTTGCAGTAGAGAACAAATTCAGCTCTTTGAAGATGAGCTGAATTTTATTCTGGTTTATTTATCATCAAAACAACTGTTAATTAAATTCTCAGTGCAAAATATCACTGTAGATGCATCAACCCAAAATAACTCAGCTTGGCTTTCAGTGTTTATTAGATTCTGGTGTATGTTTTCCTGCTCATGCTCAGGAAAGAAATAGCAAAACAAAACAAAACCCTAAATAAAGCTTTTAAATTGAAATTTGTCTGGAAGCCACTGGAAAACAATTCTCATAGAATGGAAATTTTAGCAGCTACCCCTGGTTAGATATCAAGGCAACACCAGGTTGGAGTTAGGTTAGTTGCCCATCAGTCCTTGTGCACTTGTTGCTGGTGCAGTAGTGGATGGTCAGGTTAAGCCATCAGTGGCACAATGCAGAGACAGAGGCAGGCAGGGGTCTGCAAGACATCTTGAGAAATCTCTCCCCAAACACGGGGAGTTCGGAGAGATCACAGTGCACTTAGGCTGAAAAATGCTTACTCATAAGAGCATCCCATTAGCTTTTGGATTTGGAGCCAGGACATTTTGGCACTGCTTGAAAAGAAGTTGAAGAGCAGCATGCTGTATAGCAATCCTGCGACGTGAAGCTGTGTCCCTGCTTTGGACAAGTAGTCCTGTTGATTACAGCAGGGGGTTGAGTGTGGTCTGTAGATGCATGGGATCCTTCAAGTGTCCTCTCGGGAGATGTAGAAAGCGACTCAGAAAATCCAGTCTCTCGTCAATAGGTTTAAATTCTCACTGTGATAATCTGCACCTCCATGGACAGCACATACAATGGATAAAGGCTGCATTTGGATTAAAAGTATAAGGAGTTGTTTGCTCAGTCTTAAAATCCTGGAGGCAATTGGTGAGTGCAGTCCATATTGGTCACCTTTGATCAGTGCCCAGAGGAGAAAATGAGAGTTGTTGCAGGGATACTGAGAGTCAGCAGAGGCCAGAGGTCCTCACTGCATGGCTGGCGCTCTGCTCCATGAGGAACACAGACAATGGTTGCTGCACGAAATCCTTCTGCTTGTTTGAGGGGATGAAGTGACTCCTTTGGTCAGTGCCCACCTTGACCTACCTTTTGTGCAATGCCTTGGCTTTTGCAGGGTTGAGGCTGAAGGGGAATTGTGCCAGAACTGACCCTCTCCCCCTTTTTTCCCCCCAAATCATGAATTCCCATCCCACATCTGGGACAGTGATTCTCCTGAGGAGAGCACAAGGGAAGTGATCAGGTTTAATGTTTGTTTAGTATCCTTCTACATCTGTCCAAATCTCTTCCTAGAGCTGCCCATCCTTTATTTGTGTAATTGCTGTCCAAATTCAATTGACAATGCCAAGGCCCTCTTCCTAGTCACCTTTTTGCTCTTACTCTTCCCCCAGTGCACTCAGCCTGACAGCAGGTAGTAATAGGTATTATCACAGAAAGTTGCGCAGTATCTGGGGCATCTTTCTCAGCCAAAATAAACTTGACACCTTCTTGATTTCATGTTGTTCTTAGTCGAAAACTTTTCCTCTTGAAAATATTTCAGAGTCCTTGATGTTCATCCTTTTTCTGTGCTGGATGCTAGCAGAACATGGGCTTTGCTAATCAGCAATGAGCTTCAGAGACAGGCTGGCACACTAGCCACCTAACTTGACTTTCTGAAAAGACAATGGCAAAAAAGCTAATCACCAACCCTGACCATGCTTGGAGCATAGAACCAAAACCTAGACTTCAAAGAATATTTCTAAGAGAGAAAAGAGCTCTTTGTCCATGTTGTTATAACTTCACTGATGTCATTTGTACTTTGTCTCCCAATCTTTTCTTCTTCTATTCATGACTCTTCTCAGTACTTTGCCAGTTTTAGCAATTTAGCATATAGTTTTACTGGTCCTTCTACCATGATCTTAATTTAGTTTTCTATAAAAGTGGCCATGGACAGCTGCTTTATACTCTTAACTGAGTTTGTTAATATCAAAAGAGATTGAGACACTAATTGATCCCGAGGAAAATGTTGTGGTCAAACTGGAAGCCTGAGCCTACAGCTATGAGATGCTGGAAGATGGAAAGGTAATCAGAGACTCCTCTGGAGATGAATGATCTACAGTCATTTCAACGCTGTTAAAAACAGAATATGTGAATGCAGGAATATAACAATGAACAATTTTGTGGCCTGTGGGTCATAGGGAATTGTTTGGGTGTTTTTTCTCAATGACAACAAAGGCTACTGTGACTGAACTGACCCAGTGCAAATTCTCCAAAGAAAACACGCAGTGCTTGTGGTAAGGATGTCCAGATAAATAACACTGTTCCCACAATTTAATAGTAAACCTATTTCTCATTACAGAGTTGACACATTATGATTTGCAGAACTGGGATTTTCTCTGTGAAACGTGAAAAAACAGCTCTGGTCACATGTTGCTAAAATCCAGAGCCTTTGTATTGCCCAAAAATGGAGATTACATTCTGTCTGTGCAATGTAATTCCATGACTTTGCTTGGAAGGGATATATTTGTTCACATCTTGTCACAAAACTGAGTGCAACTGCAGCATACTCTGTGTTATCCCAGAAATTGGGATTCCAGCATTTCAGTGTTGGAAAAAATTATTCCTGGATGTAAAAAGTTGTAGTTGCAGAATTACAGGGTGGAGAAAGAGGCTTTACATATATCATGTACCTGATATATACAAATACGTATTATTGTGCCACATAATGACAATGTAATAGCAGCTATCTCAAAAAGTGTGTATGCAGGGTGACTGCAGTAAAATACGCCAGATTGGGCTAATATGCCTCTTGCCTTCCTCGAGATTTGAAGACTAAACCATGACCTTTTAAATTTCGAATGCAAAAAGTTGTTGGAACCAGCATAAAGAGAAGTTGGAAGAAAAACACAACCAAAGAATCTCAAGCTATCTTGGGTAAAACTGAATGGAATATTTGGAAAAGAACACTAAAAATAATGCTCCTGTTCTGCATATCGAAAAGAGTTTGGTGTGGATCTATATTTTTGCATTGGAAATCATACTTTTCAGCAATGACTCAAACATTACTGCTCTACTGCCTTTGCAAGTAATGAAGAAGAGCAAAACTCTTCTGTAATTCAAAAATATAACAGCATTCTTGTGTTTCCCAAAGACGTTATCATGCAACATCTGACAAACAAGATACCTGACAAAAATCAGGACAATTCTTAGGAATAAATTGTGGCAGGCCCTTGTCTGTCCCGTGGCATGGTTCCAGCTTCACAAGGGCTCTTGGGGCACTGCTGTGGCAGGACCAGTAGAGACTCCCACGGGCACAAGGCACAAGGTGATTTCTTGTATATCAGAATGCACAGTGGTGGTGGTCTCTGCGCACTCCCAAAACAGGAGCCCTTTAGCAAAATGTTCAGCTTGCTACCCTCTCTGGGCAGCCCTGCTGCGTGCTCTGCACTAAGGCCATTCACTACATTCTGCAGTGTGACCCTTAGTCAGCACATCCCAACATACTGCAAAATACTGATTACTAGGAATGACTTATTAAATGAAAGCACAGATAAAGTACAAAGAAAGAAAAGAACAGAGGAAAAACACCCTTAAACCATCTTTACTTAGTATTGCCTTATTGGAGTGCATGGAGCAGACAGATAAATAGCAGCCAGAAATCAAAGGGAAGCCAACAGAAAAGACAAAATGATGCTGTAAAATTGTACCAATAGCCATGTTGCTATTAAGCCACAATGAAAAGTGCAAGAAGGTGGAAAGAAAGCAGATGGTCAGACTTGTAGGTGGTCTGAATGAACAACTCTGGAATTTGTTTTCAGAGATATGTAAATTCAAGTTAACCATTCCTACTGTTTATTCCATCAGAGTATCAAGTTCTACGCAAGAAGTGTGAGTTTTTGCTGAAGCTGAAATGGGTAAAGAATTGGATTATTGTAGCAGTAAGACTAAAGGGTACATCATCAGAATGACTAAAACCTGTTTAGGCAATAGCAGAGTCACAAATTATACTCATAGGAATAGGCCATATTTCATTACTACACATATTTAGGTGAAATCCAGAGTCACTGAAAGAGAACTAGAATGAAAGACCCCATCAAGACCCTTGCAGGAACGTAGTTTGCATGCACGAAAAAACATGGGCAAGGGCGCAAAATGATGCACTACACTGTTTGCAGCTGTGAAGTATGTTACATCACTGTGGCCTCGGAGAGCTGGGGTGTTCCCTGAGCAGGACCATGGTCTGCTGGACCTCTGCAGTAGGCAGATCCAGCAGTTCCCCAGTTTCCGTGTTCAGAAGCCTGCCAGTGCACTCTATGAAATAATGTTTGCCTGGATTTCGTGCTTCCTGTTCTCTATGCAGTAGCGGTATGCCTTTTCTACTGTAGTGTGCTCAAGAGAACATGAGAATGGACTCTTGTAAAATAATGATAGTCAGTTTTAAATCCTACAGAGCTAGCAGAGCTAGGCAACCTCTGCCAAGTGTTTTAAGGCATGTCCTAAAGCTAGATGAGAATATCATGCAAAATATCTAATTGCTGTTGGGTTTCCAGAGGCAGCATGAATTTTTTATGATTCAGCCTTGGTGGGTGATGCCAAACAAGAAAAAATGCCCTTTGCTCTAGAGCACCTCCACGTGCTTTTGCCACATACATAGCTACGATGGAGCTGTATGGGTCCAACAGTCCAGCTGTGTTTTCCTCCGCCGTGCTTGCAGCGAGTTACAAGACTACCAGCTGGCAAACAGGACAGGTGATGGGCTGCAGGTGGAGTGTGCTGCCAGGGCAGACAGGTCTCCGGCAGGCTGTGCCCAGGCTGGACCTAGGTGGTACAGCAGTCAATACCACCTTGCAGGAACTATCAGCTTTCAGCTGTCCCTGAGTTAAGCAGACCGTAGTGTACATACAGTCATTCAAAACCCGAGGCTTGATTCTCCCCACACGTAAGAGGGAGCTCTAAACCTGGCTTGGAAGGAAGCATATGCGGAGCCTCTGGACTGCAGGGCTCCTCGGGTTGTTGTGATAGGAGATAAATTGTACATTGTCCCTAGAAACCAAATGTAATTCTGTAACTTGCGGTCCTTCAGCAAACCTGCAAAACCCACCTCCTAAAACTCAAACTATATCCTGTATCTACAGACTATTCTTCTCGTTCTTGTTCAGACAGGTTCAGAGGAAGATCAAAACTACTGTCTGTTGCCGATTCACATTGTCATGCTGCTGATGATGTCTTAATTATACATCCAGCTTTGCGGCACAATGGGTATCATTGCTTTCAATGTCTTTATTATCGTTCATTGCTGAATTTTAAGTGTCATCCTAATGAGTATACAGGATCTAATTACTTAAAACTGCTCTATTTTCTCTCCAACAGTGGAGAAGCGATCATTTTATTTTCCTGAAAAACTATGCGTTTTTTCATTTCAGGATAAGTTGATTCAAAATAATTACTTTTTAATTTGTTGAGTTGTAATAGTCAAGAGGATATTCCCCCCCCCCCCCCCCCCCCCCCCCCTTCATTCTAACTGGTTAAATAAAGTACTTTGCCTTTTTTTTACTTGTAACTTCTTTTTCCACTCAACAAAAAGAGGAAAACTACTCTGATTAAAAAAAAAAAAGCTTTTCAGTTGGGAACTAAAGCAGAATGTTATTTGGTGTTATTTTTCTCTCACTTCAAGAGAAAAAGTTGAAAGTGAGAGAAAATGTTATTTTTAAAAGCAATAGTGTTGCTTTCCTCATTTTTTTAATATTTAACTCACCCTTTTCTATGGGGAAAGTGGGAGGAGTGGGAAAAGACTGAAATGCTGGCTGAAATGGGTATTCCACCACAAGTAAATAAAACCTTTCTTTCTTTTGCTGTTTAAAACATAATCGTTAAAATTGAAGTAATATAATTTAAAATACTTGAATGTCAGAGAAGTAATTTTTATTTTGCATGTAGTTAAACTTCAAGCTTGTCATCTTAAGAAGTGAAGTAAGTACTTCCCCTCTTAAAGAGTCTCTCCTGGAGTCCAAGTCCCTGGCTGCTCACTCATGAAGAGCCTTGGGTGCCCCTGGCCTTTACTGTATCACTGCTTCAGCAGATGTTCCTCCAGCAGTGCCAGCCTGAGGATGTTAGGGATGAGGAGGCCTCCCTGTCTTAAGATATGGAGGAAGTCACAAGGAATTGTCATTATGAACCACAGGGCCAGGTTCTTGCGGGGACATGCAGGGCTCCTGACTAATCGCGTTGTGGCCAGTGGCCGCAGGATGACACCTCTGCTGTGCTGGGGTGGTGGCAATGTGCTGACTGTCACCCTGTGCCTGTGCTGCTGCTGCACGGTCTGCTGAGCTGCCCTGAAGGAGGAGACTCTGCGAGGTAAGAGCTGGACCATGTGGGGATGGTGGAGCTGCTGAGTGCAGGAAATGGGGACTGTGGGGTCACACATGTGGGAGTGGAGGTACTGAGAGTGACAGCAGGTCATACTGGGAAGGCATCAAGTAAGGTGCAAAATGTTACGGGTATTATTTGCTATAATATTGGTGGCACATTCTTGACTTCATCATGCATGAGGAAATACTTTTTCACTGTGAGCGTGATGGAGCACTGGCACAGAATCCCCAGGGAGAGTGTGGAATCTCCATCCTCAGACAAACTCAATGGAACACAGCTCTGAGCAGCCTACGGTAGGTGGCCCTGCTTGAGCAGGGGGATTAGACAAGATGACCTCCAGAGGTTCCTTCCAGCCTCAACCATGCTGTGATTCTGCGTCACCTCTGGTGTGTGCTGGCAAAGCTTCATCACTAAAATATGTTATGCCTTACTGCCTTTCCTTCTGAAATGCTACCCGCTTTAGGAACCCGCTTCGTGACATATTGTGCAGTCCCCCGACTGACATTTCTTTCAGTGAAGACAACTTTCTGAACCACTTCACCTTCAGTAAAATTCTTAAATTGGTTTGATATGTATTTCATTTATGCTAGGGGTGACATTTGACATTGAACAAAGGGTCAGTCTAAGGGATGTGCATCACTGAAACTTCATTTAAAACTTTAAGGTAGGACCTGAATTAATTTTGAATATTGGTGGGTGACAAATGGCACACACCACTAAGAAGTATGTGCTAGTTTTAGACTTCAACACCTGTATTTAAAACTGCCTGTTTACTTTAAAAAATACAAGGTCCGTAAGAAAAGTAGAGCTCTACACGTAATCTTTGGCTATATTCCATTGGGGGACATCAATTTGGTATTGAATATGATAAAGGAACAAACCCAAACCACAACAAAGCAAACAAAAGCCAGAGAGCAGCAGGTATCAATCATTGTCTCATTAAAACTGCAAGAATATTCCATAGTGCACGAGTTTTGCTGTTTCTTCTACTAAAGTGGCGTATGTATGCGACTGAGATGCAGCTAGGAAACTGGTATTGCTTTCAAACGGTGAGGGTCACATGACACTGAGTCAGCTTTACACAGCACATCACCACATTTCACCCAGCAGTGGATCTGTTGATATGCTCCATATTGCAGAATATAAATGGGTTTCCTGATAGGGGGAAGATGATGGCAAACAAAACTACCCAAGCAGGTACCCACAGGGCAAGCGACAGCGTGAGCACTGACCACACAGCTAGGAACACGCAGCTTCCTCAGAGACATATCCAGGAGGTTAAAGCATCTTTTTCTGTCTAACTTCCATCTCAGGTGAAGTGGCGTATGCTTGTGAGTAGATGAGGGCAGAGGTCTGCACCCCTTGAAGAGTTTAGCGCAAGACCATATTCTTCCAAAGACAGCCTTAGAGTTTTAATGTGTGACACATCTCCCATCACAAGGCAGTTTGACTGTAAGGGTTCATCTTTCATCATACTATGGTCTAGCTGCATATTATTTTATAGGGCAATATAAAACAGAGGACTACCTCAGCAAGCTATTTCAAACACATCTGTATTGTCTACCTGCATTTAAGCATTTTCTTCTTTGACACAATACATTCTTTTCACCTCCTACTTTTCAAATTCACAGGCTTTTTTCCAGTTGCGTGTCTTCTTTTTTTTCTTCAAACAAGAAAGTGCTAAAAAGCACATCTAATGCATTTTGTTACTGGTATGCAGAGTAATGTATTTAATCTGCAGTCCTTGTGAGGCAAGTAATAGTTACACCTTTAGGTCCAGGAACCACTACCAATCTATTCTGCAACCAGTTGGCAAGCCCCTTCCACACTCCAGACACCAACTGTTCTTGCTGGTGATTGAAATGAAGGCATATCCCAAAGCTACATATTGCACGGAAGAAGCCAGAAGATGGCTTTCACCAGTGGGCACCATGTGGCAAGCCTTGAAGTCATCTATAATTAGAATAGATTATTAGGGTGGGGGTCATATATCTTATGGCCAGATGGGAGTGGACATTATTTCTAGGTAGGCATCTATACTACCCCACGGAAAATGCCTGGATCAGTGAGGGAACGTCAAAGGCACAGCTGTGTTTCAACAGACAGGCTTACCTAAAGAGCAGCACTCTGTACCTATGAATACCTCGCCAACTTGAGAAGTGCTGCTAGCTCTTCCGCATCTATGCCGCTGCATTTGTTGTATCAGCAGTGTCAGCTGTAGTGAAGAGTGAGCACTGCTGGTCTTTACCACTGTGTCATCTCAGCCACCTGACACGGCTGTAAAAACGCTTGTTCGCACTCTACAACCTGCAGACTAACGGCAGCTCAGAAAAATCGTCTACTTTGGATGCAACATCCAAATGCATCATGCTATATTAGCCAAGGCTCTCACTGCTGTATTTATGCAGAGGAACCATCCACATTAAAGACACCAGGAACTATAGGCAGATATAACATTATGGACCAGCGCCTACAACAATGGTGTTTCAATCTTTCTGGGTGCCTCCAGGCAAGTCAGACAAATAACTTTAGTAGTGACAACCTGAAACACATGTTAATGGGTCCAGTGTGCCCTGGAACAAAGTACATATTCTAAGAAAACAGGACTGATGTACCAGTTCATCCAGGCAAGCCCTGTGCGTTTCTGGCAGGGAATTTGAGCAGTCAGTACCAGAAGGAGCTGCACACAGAGGAAGTGTCTTCTCAGTCAGGGACCAGAGGTTATCTTAAAAACCACGCTATAAAAGTTTATATCCTTTCCTGAGTCATAGTGAGATTTCTCCCACATCACTTTAGCCATATAAGCAAGAGGCTTAGTGTAAATCAGTGTCTCGCTTCTGTCAGTGAAGTGAGAATAACACCTCAGAGGGGCTGATTTACCTGGCTGTTCTATCCCATTTCAGGAGAGGATAAAACACTTTCCGGCAGTGGCAGAGTCTTGCATGGTGACAGATTCTTGTATGGGTTTCAGTGAGTACTGGGGAGCAGATGTCTTAACTTCTATGTGGACAGGAATGAAGCCTTTGTGTCATCATGGATGTTTTCCTGATACCATTGCTCCCTGCAGTTGCTGGAGCCTGGTGAAAATTTGTTACCCAAAGCCTCTTTGAACTTTTGGAGCCTTAAGTGTATGGGTTCCAGCAGCTTGTCCAAAAACAGTGCTTTTCTGGTGTAAGTCACCTATCTGCGGGCCTTGAGCATGTGCAGAGGCTGTGTTCGAAGTATCTGATGAACTGCCTTCAAATGAAAAAAGGCAGGAAGAATATTTATCTTGGTGGTTGTGTAGAGGGGAAAATATGACTCAAATTTTGCTGCAGTCCTACAGCGCAGTGCAGGACACTGGCTTGGCCTTGCACACTGGAACTGCTTTTTCACCCGTGGGCATCAGAGGTGCAGCAGCAACCCCGGCACCTGGTGAGCTCACCAGCTCCGCCGGGGCATCACCTGCGGCTTCTCACCTCGCGCTCCAAGGCCGGGACCCCGGGGCGGGCCTCGGGGCGCGACGGCAGCGGAGCCAGACCCGGGAAGGGCACGGGGGAGCGCGGGGCGCAGGGTGACCGAAGGGTCTGCGCCGGCCTCGGCAGCGCGGGCCGAGGGGTCCCGCCGCCGCTCCGGGGCTCGCCCCTTGGCGTCCCCTCGGGGCGTTGTTCGCCCCCCGCGTCCTTCCTGCTTCCGGGGGCCGCCGCGGGGAGGATTTGCCGCAGATGACATCAGCTGTGGATGCTGGAAACGCGGCGGCGGCGCGGGGATGCGCCGGCTCCCCCCCCTTCCTTCTCCTCCTCCTCCTCGCCAGGTCCCTGCCCTGCACCGTCTCCGTATAAAAACGCCGCCGCCTCCCCGCCCGCCCTCACTCCCTCTCTGCCGCCTGCGGAGCTATTGCCGAGCGGCCCTTCTCCCCTCAGCGCCCCGGAGCCGCGGCGCGGAGCGGGGCGGCGGCGATGGCCACCGTCGTGGTGGAAGTGGACTCGGAGCCCTCCTGCAGCATCCTCAACCCTACCTCGCCCAGTCTCTCTCACCGCTTCCTGGACAGCAAGTTTTACCTGCTGGTGGTCATCGGCGAGCTGGTGACCGAGGAGCACCTGCGGCGAGCCATCGCCAACATCGAGCGAGGTGAGGCGGCGAGGACGCCGCAGGGCAGCGCCGCGGCACACCCTTCCCACCCCCCCCATCCGCGTCGGCGCCTTCCCCCAGCTCGGACACGGCCGGGGCACACCCCCACACCCATCCACCCCACGCAGGGCACGGGCACGCAAGCCGCCAAGTCGCGCTCTCCGGTTCTTTATTCTGCGGGGGTGCCGCCGCAGTGTCCCTGTCGTGTGTGTCTCCCCCCCCCCCCCCCGCCCTTCCCCGGTGGGGCGCGGGCGCAGCGGAGCAACGGCTGCGGGCGCAGGGAGCCGCAGAGGGATGGTCGCCTGCTGACCCATCCCGGCGGCGAGCCCCCTGCCAACCGTTATCGGGACGGAGGGGCCGGGGTCAGGGCGGGCACCCAGCGCCCGCTGCCGCCGCCGAGCCCGTCTGCCCGGAGACACCGGCGGGTGGGCGTGGCGCAGTCCGCACTGCGGTCCCTATGGCAGCCCGGAGCGGACAAAGGGCGGCCGCCGCGCCGGCGGCAAACGCGGCTGGCGATGGGGATGGGCTGGGGCTGCGGGGCGGTGGCTCCCCGCAAACCCCCGTCCCTCGCCACCGGACCAAACCGGCGGGGTTCGGGGCGTTTTCCTCCTCGGCATCAAAGGCTGCCCGAAGCCGGAGCGCAGCCGCGCCTTTGTCTCTTAACTTTGGGCGGTGGGACTTTTCTCACGTCCGGAGAATTTCTGGGGACCCAAGGTTTCTGTACGCATAGGCATATTTCGGAAGAGCAAACCCTAAGGGTGACAATGCTAATAACGAGTGCTCAGCCTTGTTATTGTCCGGCCACGGGCTGCTTTGACTCGCTGTGTATTTGTCCCTAAGACGGCAATATAGGAAGGTATTGCAAGTGAAATGACAGTTTTATAAGTTCTTGATGTGGTTTCTGATACAATAGATTGCGGTGTACAGGCAAAAGGGGAGGGGGGAGGAAGCCCTGTTGCAGTGATAGCGGTATGAAACACAAAGAAAATTATTGCCGGACCCTATAGTGTGTTAAACTCGGTTGATAACTGATTTTGTACCATGTATTTTTGATCTGGGGTGGTGAAAGCAGAGATTTCAGAAACCTGCCATTGTTAGAGGGGAGGAAGAGACACTGGAACGGGGAGGGGGGGAATTGGTGCCTTGTCATGTAGGTGTGGTTCGGCAGTCCAGCAGGACTTCATTTGTCTCTATTGTGGCTTTCTCAAGCATTGTTGCTTTAGTTTCTCTTAATTCTTTTTCACAACTGTTCGTGGTAAAGGGCTGCCTCATCTCATCTAACCACCTTCACCATGACCTGTTCATCTTTATTGCTACCATTGTCTCCTAGGGAGAACTACTGAGGCAGATGCTTTGTCATTCAGAGCCTCTTCAGCATTGCACATTCCTAACTCTACCTAATTTTTGGTTATGTCAGAAGTGAATTGCTGCATTTTTATTAAATTATTACAAATTATAAAGCAAATGGATAAAACTTCTGCCCTCAAGACAGCTGATGTCATCCTTCCTCTGAAGAAATACTCTTCAGTCTCTTCTTGAAGCTTCCTTTGTACCATTGCTGCTGCATAGCTGTGTTACTGCTACCTCCTGCCACTAAGCACAACACCCACTTACAGTTTTAGATATTCAGAGGGAATGGTTTGGCCTTTTTATTCATCATTTTGGATTAGAATTCACCTCGTTGCTCCTGGTATCAGATGATCTGATTGAGATTTTGCCTACTAGGAAAAACCCTTGATCACATTTTGAGGGGCATTGTTCTGGATGACTACTCTGGGAGTCTGAAGCTCTATCTGCATGAGGCAAATGTGGGCTTGCCTAATCTCTTTCTCTTTGGAAAGTCTGCTGTAGTCTGGTAAAACCCACTTCTTTCAACCTTTATTCTCAACAGAGCCTTAAATGGGTTCTTGATAACTCCGCCTCACTGTCTTCTCTGGTACATCTCCTGAGCACCATTACTGAAAACTGTGGATTCATGCGCCAAACTGCAGAGCAACGTGTTGAAGAAAACATCTGCTGATAACACATCAGTGGTGTGATGCTACGCAACCTGGTGGAATGCAGAGTCATTTCTTAATATATCATGAAGAGGGAATGGCGTGGCCAGATGCATTTTCAGTAATTACATTTGGGATGTGATTTGCTAAGGGGTCAATCCACCAACCCACCGTCCCCCAAAAAAGAAGGGGAAGTGAAGAGAAAGCGTCAAGATTTTGCCACTGATTTGGCAGATGCTACTGGGTGTGCCCAGCCTGCTGTCTGGTTGGTCCTATGTCTAGTGACACTACACTCCTAGGACTACAGAAAGAAAGAAATAGCTCCAGTTTAGCCATGCTTCCAGTAGTTATGTCCATGCTGTTAATGATCTACATCATTGGATTGACCTTGGATTTTAGTTCCAGATTTACCTCCATTCTACCCAAACACAATTTGGTTATATAATATAGCACAGAATCACAGAATGGTTTGGGTTGGAAAGGACCTTAAAAATCATCTAGTTCCAACCCCCCTGCCACGGGCAGGGACACCTGCCACCAGACGAGGTTGCTCAAAGCCTCATCCAGCCTGGCCTTGAACACTTCCAGGGGTAGGGCATCCACAGCTTCTCTGGGCAACCTGTCCCAGTGTCTCACCACCCTCTCCGTGAAGAATTTCTTCCCGATATCAAGTGTAAATCTCCCATTACCCCTTGTCCTGTCACTACAGGCCTTTGTAAAATATCCCCCTCCACTTTTCTTGTAGACTGCTTCAGGTACTAGAAGGTGCTATAAGGACTCTTCTCCAGGTTGAACAAGCCTAATTCTCTCAACCTGTCACCACAGGAGAGGTGCTGCAGCCCTCTGAGCATCTTCGTGGCCGCCTCACTCACTCCAACGGGTCAATGTCCTTCTTATGTTGGGAGACCCAGAGCTGGATGCAGCATTCCATGTGGGGTCTCACGAGAACAGAGTAGAGGGGGAGAATCCCCTCCCTCAACCTGCTGGCTCCGTTTCTCTGGATACAGCCCAGGTTGGCTTTCTGGGCTGCCAGCACACACGGCCGGCTCATGTCCAGCTTTCATCCACCAGTACCCCCAAGTCCTTCTCCTCAGGGCTACTCTCCATCCATTCTCCACCCAGCCTGTCCTTGTTCTTGGGATTGCCCTGACCCAGGTGCAGGACCTTGCACTTGGCCTTATTGATCTCCATGAGGTTGGCACAGGCCCACCTCTCCAGCCTGTCCAGGTCCCTCTGGATGACATCCTTTCCCTCCAGCATGTCAACTGCACCACACAGCTTGATGTCATCAGCAAACTTTCTGAGTGCGCTCAATCCCACTATCCATGTCACTGACAGACAGTAAGCAGTTCCTGTCCCAATACTGACCCCTGGGGAGCGCTACTTGTTACTCAGACATTGAGCCATTGACCATAACTCTGAGTGCACCCATTCAGCTAGTTCTTTATCCACTGGGTGGTCCGTTTGTCAAAGCCATGCCTCTCCAATTTACAGACAAGCATATATAGTACGCTGTGCTACTTTAT
Organism: Rhynochetos jubatus; assembly: GCA_027574665.1. Lineage (NCBI taxonomy): Eukaryota > Metazoa > Chordata > Aves > Eurypygiformes > Rhynochetidae > Rhynochetos > Rhynochetos jubatus. The sequence continues at coordinate 66,842,519 of CM050690.1, read as the reverse complement.
AATGTACATGCATAATTTTTGCATCCAGACTTCTGGACCATGCAGCTGCAGATTTGGGATATGCTATACAAATCTCAGCTTCTAGGACTACTGTGTGCATGGGATGTCTAGGTTTACTTCTTTTTTCCTCTGTAATTTATTTTGAGTCCTCTGTCTTGGACATTGTGTGGCTCAGCAGTCTTGACTACACCTAATCAGAATCTTACCCTTACAGCAAATTCAGATTTGTGACAAAAGGGATGGTAGACAGGCACTATTATTAGCAGCATTGCTGAATCATAGTCCCTATTGCTTAACTGACCCCCAGAAAGCTTTGTAGTCTCCCCACATAAGCTTGCTGTCAGAGGCCAGCAAGCTGTTTATCTTCTAGCTTCTTGAAGTTCAATGCTCATTCATTCAACGTGCTTCAGCTTTGTGATCTACATTGGTTTACTAGCCAAGGTTTTCGTATGTGCTGTATGTGTGTGATATTATATCTACTTTCTTGCTCTCAAATACTCCAACACCTGGAAAATATTAACGCCTGCTAAGCTGTATTTGTCTGCCAAAACTACACCCTAAAAATGCACCATATGGCCAAGAGATTTTTGAGAAATTAAAATAAGGAGACCTGCAGAAGAGACTCAACTACTTATGCCTCTGAACAATGATGCATCAGTCAGGAAGTGGAGGTGGCTCAGTTATTTTTCACTTGAGTGGTTATGAAACACACAGGCAATGCTGTATTTCAAATTTAATTAGAGTTTGAAATGGCAGCTACTTAATAGCTGGTAGGATATCCCAGTGGTAAGCTAGCTCCTACCTGGACTGGGATGCTGACAAGGAAAAGCCCTGGATGAATTCTGCCTGAAGAGGCTTAGGGCTCTTGAAATGCAGGTGTTGGTATTTGCATGGAAAACCTGCCCAGAGCAGCAATGGGAGACTGGCACTTCAGAGCTGGTTTCTCAGCTCTACCCCCTCTTTTTCCTCCTCATCCTTCAGCCCTACAACTTGGCTTCTGCCAGCATAAGTCCTGACATTTCTGCTGTCTTGAAAGAGACTATGGCATGGGCGGTGGCGTTGACAGTAACGTTCACAGCCTGGAACCCCGACAGAGTTACCAGCAGCGGTGTTAGTGCTAGTCTCACACACCTCTTCAGGCAGCTCCTTGCCAAACCCCAGAGTGATCTAACTCAACAATTTTGTGCAAATGCATGGTCAAGCATGTGGATAGGGGCCACCAGACACTTCCTCGCCTGCAGTCCCTTCTGCATTTGCCAGGTAATTTGTGTTAGTCTAACGATGTTCCTTTGAGGATGGGGGCAGAAATCCCTGTAATGTTGGTGTTAAAAATCACAGCATTGCTGAGACTTACCAGTAGTCCAAATGCCTGCTCATTATTTTTCAAAACTAGAAGATTTTTCAGAATTTCAGTAAGTCAGTGTATTTCTATTGTAAAGGCAATTCAGGGCCATCAATAGGTTCTCATATAGTGGCTACTAGGATGTGGGACCAGCAGTCCTAAAGCTGGGGCCTTAAAGCATGGTCACGCTTTGGAAAGGCAGATGTCCTCTTGCCTGTGGCTGTTTCCTGTCCAGCGTGCTCCTTCTGAGCACTCAGCACTTTCCAAAAAATAGCTGTGTGCCTTCAAAGGAGGAGAGACTGAGTTTGGAATTTAGAAATATGCAAATGGAGAAATACTCAGTGAAGACTTCCAGTGCTCATGTATCAAGCTAGTTGTGTTTTGTGTTTTGAATTTTAGGAATCCGATCATGGGACACAAACTTGATTGAATGCAACTTGGATCAAGAACTGAAACTTTTTGTGTCTCGCCATTCAGCTCGATTTTCTCCTGAAGTTCGAGGTGAGTTTTTGGAAGGGTTTCCCAAAGGCTGGTGTTTTTATTTGTTTGTGGCATTTTTTTAAGAGCAGAATTAATAAATACACTCTGGAATTGTATGGCTCACTTTCATTGGTGATTCTTACAATTAATTTTTTTTCCTTTATTTTAAAACATGGCTTGAAAATTATAGTTTGTTTTAACTTTCTCACAACTTGAAAAGAATCAGCCTTTTGTTAGCCAAATGTATGTCACCATGATAACTTTGGTAGTAGATGTTAATTTTAGGGCCACATTAACATTAAGTAAAACTCACTTTTTGACTGAACAGTTTGTTTGTGTGGCACCAGTCAGAGTAGTCCCAGAGAGTGAAGCTTAGTGTGGTAGGTAGAGTTCATTTTAAAAAAAAACAGGTTAGCTCTACAGTTTAATAGAGCCAGAAGTGGTGTCAGAGCTGTTGCGCAAGCATGGCTCAAGCCCAGTGTTTCTTCCCAAAGCGTTTTGAATTTTCTCTTCCTTGTTATGAAAAGCTGAGGGCTGGAGGGCCTACACTGTCTCACAGGAACTTTCTTTGGCTTGTATGGGAAAATTAGAAATTTACAGGGCTCATAAGACAATCTCTTTTTTCTGCCTTTTCTTCAAGCCTGTCCTTCCTTTAGAGGATTCATATAATAAAGCAAAAGAATACAAAAAAAGTTCAGTTTGGTGCAATGTAAAGTTTTATTTTGTCCTGGTTGTGTGGGAATCAAGTGCTTGGTAAGTCTTTTAACATCTCATTAGTTTCACAGAAATGCTGAGTGAGTATGGGTGAAATTAATCATGGGTTTAATGTAAAATATATAACCTTCTCAAAGGAGTAGAGATTCCTTACATTGGTGAAATCACTGTGGCCATGTGCACGTTGGCCTCTACAAGCTAGTGCTGATGAGTGTTATAAATTCCAGCTTCAGGAACATCTTCAGTGTGGTAAAAAAGGGCTGTAAAATGTTGTATTATGCTACTACATAACATTCCTTGGGACAGTTGGTATACTCTGTTGACAAAGAGATCCTGATGGCTTCCTAGTATTGACTTGATAGTTTTGAATAATGTACCAAAATGTCTTGTGTAACTAATCCTTCCTCTTGCAGCATAGATTATAGCATATTTTACTGTATCTCCCCATATCTCTGAAGAGTAAATCATTGACCGAGTTAAGAAAAAAACCATATATAGCTCTGACTCTTTCCCTGGTTTGAAAACCAACAGAACCAGTACAGCACTACTCAGCGTGAAGACTTAGAGTCAAGGCATGCAGTTCCTGATTTATGTGGAAGAAAACTCAGGCCTAGAATACATCTTTTATTTCAGCTTAAATGTTATGAAGCCAATTCAACCTTCTCAGTGACACTAGTGAATTTGTTTCACAGAGAGGGTATTCTGAGAAGTGAAATTAGCAGAATTTATCTTTAAGGAATGCAAGATGCAATGCATCCCATTTTTTAACATCTATGTGTTTTACTTTAAAACTTCAAGGAGGAAAAAGATCCTGTGTTTCTCCGCTAGCAAAAATATTCCAGCGTATATAATATTTTTTGCTGTGTTGTTTAGATGGTACATCCTGATACCATTGCATGAATAAAGCAAATACACTGCTTTCATGTGATAAATAAAATAAGATTATGCACTCATTTTTTCCACAGAAAGATTATAGAATCATCTAGGAATCTTTTTCTATGAATTTCATTTTTGGTTGATTTTTCTTTTTTTTGTTTGTCTACACTTGCCTGTTTAGTCTGTCATTGTGTGTCAAATTACAGCTTAATTGCATGTGATTGGAATTTATCAACATCTATGACAAGCAACAATGAATGTGTTTTTCACCACTGCTTAATCTCTAAAGTGCCAAAATCTATGTTGAAAGAGCATTAAGGGAGCTGAAACTTGGATAAAGGGAACATCCAGGAATAAAGCTAGCCCCTTTGACCAATTTCCCTTCTACAGTTTTGTGGGGAAGCCCACTGGCACTTCCAGAATCCCACTGCACAGAGCAGAGGAACATTCGTTTTCATTTCTCCCTGTGGTTCTCTGATGTGGAATTTGCATGAGGCTCCTTTGTATTGTCTCTACTGTTTGGTAGGGAGAAGTAATTTTTTGTTGCCATTTGTTAATAAAATTTCAGAATGTTTGATTTCTGTTACAACACCCAAATGTCAAATTTTATGTATTTAACCAGTGGAATGGTCAACGTTCATACTGAAGAGATGATTGTAAGTATGTATTCCCTTATGATCCCAAACTCAGAAATTCTGCGGAATTTGAGTAACTAAGTGACCTTTTGTCCAAGGAAAGTATTCATCCAAGGTGACTGGGTAGTCTGTGGGATGTAATTAAACAGCTTTTTCTTTTTTTCAGTTCCTTGAGACTGAACTCCTTGTGTGACTCACATAGGGACAGTTTACTCTGGAGGAAGGGTAGAATCGTCTAGTGTGTCTGCAGAGCTCCTAGTGTAGTCAGGTCTGACTGCTGACTGAAGCCTGTTTGATTATAATGTTTAATTATGGTAATTGCAGTGCTGTCTCAGTACATGCTTGTATACTTCTCAAAGCAACTCAAGGATATGCACAGCAGCAATGTGAAGGGTAGGACTTTTTCTCCATAAGGAAGCTTGGAGGAAATGGGGCCAACCCTGTCCTCTGGTATGTCTCTTCAACATCATGTGGGAATATGTCTGTCAAAGCATTCATGTGTTTTCATGTGAGGAATTTGAGGTCTAATCCTTCTCCCTGTGAGGTGAATAGCAATGTACATATTGATACTGCAGGGAGCATGACCGGATCCCAATACTCTCTGTGCTCTTTTCAAGGGGATGGATTGTCACAGTGGTATTTGTGCATCCTATATTCAACTGCTGGGCAACTTATGGATGATTTGATTCCTGAAAAATAGGATTCAGAATGGAAATGCCAGCAGATTATTTTTGATACCTTGTAAAATAGCTGAGTTGGCAGACTCCTTAATAATACCAAAGCTTGTAGAGATGTTGTTCTCAGGTTCTTGTGAAAAATGAGTAACAGAGCTTATTAACTGGTTGCCAAGACAACAGGCAACAGACTTAAAATGGGTACTCTATGCTTGCCTCTGTTTCGTCTGTCATGTACTTCCATCTTATGTTAACATCACAAGGACAAAAATTCAAGCAATGAATTTTAACATGCCTTAAAAGGATCTATGTATCTGTTAGTGAAGCAGAGCAAGTGGAGAGTCTTAAAAAGAGGTTTGCTGAAATTGCAGATGTGCCTACCAATCTTAATTAAAAAAAAAAAAAGTTTCAGGTCCATACAGCAGCTTCACAAAAGACTAGGTAAATGGGGTGGAGGTTTGGGAGGGTGAAGCCATTGAGGAACCTGCTGCAAGACTACCACACCTGCTGTTTTGTCCCTCAGCTTCCACACTTGACTCTTGCATTGGTGTGTGTTCAAGCTCTTGTCTTGACGAAATCTGTTTTATTTAAATAGCTGTTCAGTAGCTAGTCACCCGTAACCTAAGAAATACCACTCAAGCAATGCACTGTGACTACTTGGTCCCTTTCTTATAAAGGACATGTATCTGTGGAAGATGCATTTCCTGTCTGAGCTGTACCGGCAGGTCTCCTGTTGACCACCAGTCAGCAGCTGGTGACTGCACTGATTTTATTTTTTTTTCCTTACCTATGCACAAGACACTGTTTTCACCAGCCTCTCTGTAGCCAGGGGCAACATGTTCGTCAGCATCATCAACAGTGGGCTCATCTTCCTCAAGCTTCCTAAAGGTGGTCATTGTTTTCTGGAACTGTCACTGCCCCAGAAAGCCTAAACAGCTTTCATTCTGAAAGTTACAATTTCAAAAGTTACTGTGTAGGATTGACAGTATCCTGTGGAGAATTTTTGAGTCTGGAAATTTTGGTCATGGATGCCCACAGCTCAGTACTTTGCCGAAGTGGTGTACAGTTTCATTGACTTTGTCAAAGCAGATCTAAACCCAGTTAGTATCACACCTAGTAGATTGCAATGTGAGCTTGTGGAGTTGCTGATAAAGTCCTGAAGGGCATAGTTTTATTGCTATCTTACTAAAAACTGAAGTTTATTCCAATTTGTCAAGTAAGAGGACATGGGTAATTGAGCAAAACCTGTCACTTGAAATGAAAGGAAGAGACAAGAGCCAAGAAGTCAAGACCAGATTTCTCAGCTGGTATCAGAGCACCATCACTAACTGCCTAGGAATATTTTTGCTTAAAATTTCAAGTAGCCTGTTATGCACATTTAGGGGTATCCTATAATGTGATTCTTCGGCTATTAGAGATGGTGACAGCTATCAAGTGTAGTCATTTTACCTCTTTATATGTTTGGAGAGGTTAATTTTAGTTGGCTCCCAAGCTTGTTTTGTGTCTCAAAGTATTTGTGCCTTGGAAGAAAGAAAATGGAGGCAGAATAGGACTGGAATAGGGAATTGAGCTGACTCATGCTGCTGCAGCTGCGAATGGTGTCCCTGCTGGGCGTTGCTGCTAGTGGTCCAGGGCTGCTGTGAGGCCAGGGAGCCCGGTGTCCTTGCGGGGCCATGCACAGCCCTCTCATCCGCTTACAAGTTTTTTTTGTGGAGGATGCTACGATTTTGGTGGCTCAGGAGGGGATTACGGTGTAATAGCCTGTATGTTCAGATACACGAATTGTCAAAGCCTTCCTTTCCTAGTACTAATCAAAATTCCAGAGATAGGCTAATAAGTGACTTTATATTTCTTTTTTTTTTTTTCCAGTGAATAAATTGTTGCACTTATGTGACAATCATTCTGGCACTGACTTCCATTTCTGCTTTTTTAGGAATGATCTCAAAGAAAATTAGCATGAATTTACATTGCTGCCAAAACAGCGGTACATGCTGATGCTAAGCTGTTAGCATGAATCAGCAAAATGACTGAGAGGTTATTTTTAAATGCCTTGTATCACAAGAACATACAATGAGTTCAATGGTCTTAGAATAGCCTGTATTTTATGGGAACATGTTTTTGACCTGCGTGAGGCTGCTGCCAGAGGCATGGTATTAAGTAAGTTAGTTGTGAACAATAATATAATTTTAACTCCATTATGAAATTTGAATCCCCATTCCTCTTTATTAGAATGATAGTTCAGCATACTTAATTGCATATTACAAGGGTTACCTTGTTAAGGATTATTTAACAAAGGTTTAAGGAACAAATTAAGGATTATAATTCTTTATGAGACTTTTCAACTTTTCCTAACATTTTGACTCTGTAGGATGCCTGAAATTGAAGACTTGAACAATATTTTACTTTTGACCCTTGCCCACTATCATCTGTATATGACCTATCTCTCATCTTTCCCGTCATAGATTTATAACAAATATGTAACCAGAACATCACTACCACATTTTTAATCTAGTTTCTGGTTGTATGGGCAACATTTTTCTCAGATGTCTGGTTTTTTTTAAATTTTGTTAAGACTTACCTTTTTTTAATTGCATGGATCTTCTGTTACTTTCTGACACAGTTTATCAATCACTTGAGAGAAATATTAAATGTTGTAATTGGACTTTATAATGAGAGAAACCTTGATCCAAAGGCCACCGAAATAATTGGACTTGGTTTTGGATTAAAGGAAATAGTATTTTTAAGGCAGAACAAGTACCGAATTTTCACATAATGAGGGAAAGTGAACATTTTAACTTCTTTCTTGCCAGATAAAAATGGTACTTTATTTGCAGTGAGTTGCCTACCACTGTATTCAGTAATAGGACCAAACCCAGGGAAGAAGAGTTGAGACACTCCTTGTGTCTGGACTGAGTGGAATGGGGACCACATGTTCATCCCTGTTGCCAACTGCAGAATGAGAGTTGCCGCTGTGGCTGCTGCTATCAGCCTTGCAACAGAGAAGCTCCAGCTCTGTAGAGGCAAATGCAAGAGATGCATTAATGGTGGCCACAAATCCAGGTGCTCCTGTCTGTAACGGTTGCGAGTATCCCATAGCACCTCACAATCCCTATTGTCTGCCTTCGGAAGCTCTTGCAGTTTTATGGTAGTTCTGTAGCACTTCAGGAACAGAGACTGATCTGAGCTTTGGCTCCCATGTCCTGAGTGAAATAAGCTTTTCTAGGTCTTGTAAGTGCTTTATGGCGGATTGAGTCAGTCCCCCCTGAGCCCCACCCCTGAGAGAAAAGAAAGTGCAAAAGCAAGAAAACTCACGGGTCAATATAAAGATGATTTAATAGGTGATTTAATAAATGAACGAAAGGGGAAAAATACTACAAGCAAAGTGAAGGAAATTGCTCATCACCTCACACAGGCAGGTGACCAACAGCCACCCTGTAAACTAAACCTCTACTCCAGCTTTTGTTGCTGAGCTTATTGTATGGTATGAAACATCCCTTTGGCTAACTTGTGTTTGGGATGTTTGCCATGTTTCCTCCCTAATTCTTGTACATCCTCAGCCTACTTACGGTGAGCAGCATGGGGGAAAAGAAAGTCGGGGTGCTGTGCATAGCCAAAACAATGGTATGTTAGCAACACTGTTCTAGACAGAAATCCAAAACACAGAACCTTACTGGCTGCCATGAGGAAAGTTAAGTCCATCCCGGTCAGAATCAGTAAACTCTTCAAGAGAAAATGGGTTGCTTCTTAATTTTCATATTGTATCCATTAACAAGAGCAGGACTCCAGTCTTGGATGAGTCCTTTCAAAATACATCATTTTAGAGACATCCTTGTCTCTAAAATGGAGAGGCATGGATTTGATGGATGGACCACCTGGTGGATAAAGAACTGGCTGAATGGTTGCACTCTGAGAATTGTGGTCAATGGCTGATGCCTGTCTGAGTGGAGACCAGTGACAAGTGGCGTTCCTCAGGGATCAGTGTTGGGAATGTTACTGTTTAACATCTTAGTGATATGGACAGTGGGATTGAGTACACTCAAAGTTTGCTGATGACATCAAGCTATCAAGCTGTGTGGTGCAGTCGACACACAGGAGGGAAGGGATGCCATCCAGAGGGACCTTGACAGGTTGGAGAGGTGGGCCACTGTCAACCTTGTGGAGATCAATAAGGCCAAGTGCAAGGTCCTGCACACTGGTCGGGGCAATCCCAAGCACAGGGACAGGCTGGGTGGAGAATGGATGGAGAGCAGCCCTGAGGAGAAGGACTTGGGGGTACTGGTGGATGCAGAGCTGGACATGAGCTTGCAGTGTGTGCTGGCAGCCCAGAAAGCCAACCTGGGCTGTATCCAGAGAAGCGTGGCCAGCAGGTTGAGGGAGGGGATTTGCCTCCTGTGCTGAGGGTCTCTACTGACATCCCACCTGGAGTACTGTGACCAGCTCTGGGTCTCCCAAAATAAGAAGGGTATTGACCTGTTGGACCAAGCCCAGAGGAGGCCACAAAGATGCTCAGAGGGCTGGAGCACCTCTGCTATGGGGACAGGCTGAGAGAGTTGGGCTTGTTCAAGCTGGAGAAGAGAAGGCTCCAGGGAGACCTTATAGCACCTTCCAGTACCTGAAGGGGCCTACAAGAAAGCTGGGGGGGACTTTTTATAGGGGCCTGTAGTGACAGGCAAGGGGTAACAGGTTTAAATTGAAAGCAGGGAGATTTGGATTGGACATCGGGAAGAAATTCTTCCCAGAGAGAGTGGTGAGGCACTGGGACAGGTTGCCCAGAGAAGCTGTGGATGCCCCATCCCTGGAAGTGTTCAAGGCCAGGCTGGATGAGGCTTTGAGCAACCTGGTCTAGCAGTGGGTGTCCCTGCCCATGGCAGGGGGGTTGGAACTAGGTGATCTTTAAGGTCCTTTCCAACCCAAACCATTCTGTGATTCTGTCGGGAAAGGATGGAAGTTTCCTGGATCACTGTAAGTGTGAGGAAGTTGAGATCATGAAAACTGTGCCGTACACACACAATAGACTAAAAAGATATTAAAACAGGGAAGAAGAAAGCCTTGCTGTCATCTTTTTGTGTTCAAGTCATGTTTTTTTTCTGGCACTGTCGTTGGACTTCTGAGAAATACTGGATGAAGTCTGACTGACTCCTGAGAAGAGACCCCAGCTAGAGGAATCTTGCTTCTGATCTTGAGGCTTTGAAACATCCAGCACATGTCGTGGCATGGGTATTATGGCCATCCAGCATGCTTTCTTAACCTCAGGCTGTGTCCTGAAGTTTTCTTGGTCTTCTAGAATCTGTGAGTTTATCTAAACTGAAAAAGTGAATAAAAAATTATTTTCTATGTGACCAGTACTTTAAATAGATATAGAGTACAGTTCCTTCAAGAGTATCTCCGATAGGATTTAATGCTTGTCACAAGCTAATAATTTAATGGCATTACTCATAATTATTTGTCTAGCACTATTGGATTTTTCAAACTTATCATTACTAGCTGCAAAGCTCAGATTCTAAAAGTTCATTAGACTTGGAAGATTTAAATATTTTTCAATACTAATTAAGTTTTTGTACGTTTAACATTTCCTAGCAACTTCATACGTTTTAATCTTTCTTTCCAGTTTTTCAATAATTATATTACTGAATGCCATTCTTTTAACATTTCAATTCATTATATATAGAAAAGCTTGACATGGTCTTTTTTTTTTTTTTTTCATGAATTGCTGGATCAAATGAAAAACATACTGCCTTTCAACATATCTTTCTTCACATGGAAGACATGGAAATCACCAAAAAGAAATCCAAATGGGGATGGTGTATTATTTAAATTACTCTTAAAAAGTGAGGATGGGCTCCTTTGATTATAGCACTATCCCAACTGCCTAAATAGTTTGGCTGCACCAACTGTTCATGAAGAGCCCCTAGTGGGAATAGTTGCTCTGCACCTAACAACCCTCTATACCTATTAAAGCCTGTAATTACAACAAGAATTACAATTTGTCTCCAGCTTTGGTGGGATAATGTCACTGCATGTCAAGTAGGGGATTATCATGTGGAAGGAGACCTTGTCAACATTCCCATTTTGTGTTGAGCATGAGGATCTGATAGTATTAATCTGTTAGAAGGAGCCGTTGAGAGGGGAAAACTCAATTACTAGGCTGTGCTGATGGGTGTGGGTCCTCCACAACCCTTTATAGACAGTAATCACAGTAAAGAGGAGATACAAAACTTTCAGATTTCCTTACACAGTATAGACTTATTATTCAGTCTATTGAACAGTATAATGCAACCTTGCATTAGAGCCATACTTACATAAAAATGTATGGTTTTGACTTCTGAATTGTTTCATGACCTGTGTACTCCCTTTGTAATTAAATTGGTTTAAACAGAAAACAAATTCCAGACCAAGGAATCAGTTTCTTTCAGAGAATCTGCAAGAAACTTAGAGATTTACTTTATTTTACAGGTGCCTACTGTTTTTCATTTCACACAGCGTGTTATGTATTTGCAGAGTTGATGTTTCTCTAACTCAAGGGCTGATACTGGAGGCAGCTGAGCATCTATGAAGTTACCTGTGTCCTTCCTAGAGTGCTTTGACAATCAAATGTTTTTTTAACACAGTGCCTGCTGCTTTCCAACGGGGGTTGTAATTAGTGTAGTATGTTTAGCCCCCAGGCAATGTTCTGGTCCTGGCACGGTAACATTCTCTGTCTTCTCATCTTGACTTGTCACAAAAAAAGCAGGGATGACTTTAAAAGAAGGGGCCGCTCCAAAAGCTTTCCTTCACTATTGGAAGCGAAAGAGTGGTGGTGCAAGGCAGTCCTATGTAGAGCTACCCTACCAGCTCCAGATGAGCTGGTACCTCTGCCCAGGACAGTGCAGCCCCAGACTTCAGTCCCTGTGGGCAGAATGGTCTCAGCATGATGAACGTCTCAGAAGACCATCAGGAGGGTCTTATCACATCAGTGTTTTTCTGTGCCGCAGCTCTGAGTTGTCTGCTGTGTTTCAGAGACAGCTTTGGTGTCTCTGCAAGGGCAGTTTTTGCTTGGATCAGGCATAGATCAAGGGCTTTATTCTTTGACACTCATGTCCAAAACTATTTTTCCCATTTTCCTGATTTATTTTTTTTTGTCTTCAGCATATTTTAAACATTGTATCATGTTCCCTTTTGAGTTCCTAAAATGAGAGAAATGCTGAGGTTTTATATTAGCAGATGTTTTCAAGACTACAGAGAAGCTTGTGTTCATCCTAGATGACACTTTCCTTCCTTTCCCCGTGCTGTTCCTCCTGCAGTCGTTTTATGTGCCACAGTAAGTCACGGTAATTCAGTGGTAAAATGTGAACGGTATCTTGTCAGTACTGGCGCTTCTGGGCTTGCTGCGTTTCTTGGAGCCACACCACAGCTAAGAATAAAGGAATGTTTAGTTTTTTAAGAGATGACTTTAGAAAAAGCTGTGATCAGGGTTGTCTCTGCTCACAGATGATGTTTGTAAGTTTTCCTCCTAATTCTGGCTTCTCTCTGCTGTTAAAAATGTTAGAGGCTAGCTACTTCTGTTACAACTTTTTTGCTGGTCATCTTTTTGAACAGATTGTTCTCTTTGTCAGTGATTGTTACCTTAATCTAGGCAATGATCAAATTAGATTTAGACCAAAGTCCTTGATGAACCCCACCAAGTATTATTTCCTGTATTATTGCATGTCTGTGACTCGCTTGCAAGGATGGGTTGCTGTCAGAGACTATTAGGTCAGTGTTAGACTCTTTTTCATTAGATAGTCTAGGTAGCTTGGTTGCTGGCTAGATGTGGGCTGAACACAATAAAAAAATCTCATCAGTAATCACTGGGGGAAAATAAAAGAAGTTTTCAGACCAGCAGGGATGCGGTGGATCTGTCTTGCCATAGTACTACGGCAACAGTTACTGCTTTGTAAGTAGAGTTAACAGGGCAAATATTCTCCACCAAGATGACTGTGATGAAATCACGAATTGGCCACGTAAAGCTTGGAATCATGCTTGCTATTGCTGAAGGCACAAAACCAAACAGATTCACTGCTGAATTTGTTGCTTCTCCAGATTTTAATGTCAAAGGTTTAGACTGAATATTCTTACCAAATATTTAAAGAACTCTTGAGAGTAATTTTTGAGCATATGTGAAATGAGAGGAAGCATAGGAAAGTACAAGCAATCTCAGTCTTGCAGCTCTATTCATATTTTCTCATCATCTCTGATATCTTTTAAATTGTTACTATTTTCAAACATTATCCTTTTCCAGTACAAAATTAAGTTATAATAATATACTTCAGGTTCGAAACTCGTTCCCACAGAAGTTTCTACATAAAATTCAGCATCATATCATGCAGTTACAGCTACTTGATTTAAAAAACTTGAAATGAGCAATTAAAAAAAAAAAGAAAAAACCAAACCAAAACAAACCCCAAACAAACTAATGACCCACATCATGTTTTCTTACCCTTTTCCTTTTTTGGAAATCGCCTGCCACGGAATCATGCTCCCTTGGTGCTTTTTTTGCCAGTAGATGGCATTCTCAATGCCCATACTCACTGCCGTGCAGTAAACGAACACATACTAAAGCCAGCATGAATACTTTTGTACTGTTTTTAGGTCACAGTACTTAATGTGAAACATATGTTTCTGTTTTGCTCTGAGATCTTGCTTGGAGTTTAGATTTCAGACAATTCAGCTCTGTTGACTGTGAAGGACAAATCCCTCAGTGTGAAATAAGCTCGGCAAACTTCAAATCTCTCATAGTCAATGGAGGAAAAGCAGAGTAGAGCTCATGCAAGGCAAGAGCTGTCTCAGTTTGAAGACCACAGATAGTCATCATTTATGAAAAAGCTTAACATTACATAAGCTCAAGCCAGTAGGGAGAAAAGCAAGACCATCAGACATACAGCTATATTTGTGCATATATTAACACATGCTCTCGGTGCAACTGTGGAAGTACTTGTTAAATTAGTTTTACAGATCATTTTCAGGATGCCTCTAACAGATGTGAGTTTCCCCTGTTTTGAAGCTGCAGTATAACCACACTAAAACATGTAGTAGTGCCTCTTCTCCCCTGATGAATTTAGAGCACAGCATGGAATGAAAGACCTGAGACCTAATCAAGTAGACTCTGACTCACTTGTCAAGTTCAGTATATCTCAGGTTTTTTCCCATGTCTCAGTCTGTGCTATGACTGCCTGTTAGGAGTATAGGAATATAGGTGGACAAAGCATTTCAGTATTGTCTGTCTAAAAATACTTGTTCATAGAAGTTAAATCTCAGTGTGGCCTTTTGGGATGAGACAAAAACATCATGGCTTTTTAAGTGAGTGTAGAACACATGATATATTCTAAACCAAAGATCTGAAGTTTAGTCTCTAACTTTGCCCCTCAGTTACATGGAGACTGACTGAGGCTATCACACTTGGAAGCTGTGGACAATCGTTGATCTGGATTATTCATTTATAGGAACATTTAATTCTTTTTGTCTTGCTTCAGCTTCCCATTGAGTACTGCTCTGCCAAGTGTGCCAGCAGGGAATCTTAACATCTGATTTATGCAGCATGGTCTTCATTAGAATTCAAAATGAGGCCACCAACTCTCTTCAAATAAGCTACCAGCCAGATGTTAGAAGTAATCACTATAGGAATCATTCAACTTGATTTGAAAATAACACTAAAGATGAAAAGCTGAGATTAGCCATTCACCAATTTGTGTAACTCCTTCAGATGTCTGAGTTGTATTAAAAAAACAAACCAACAACTTGAAGGACCATTTCATGACACTGAATACCTGCATGGGGAAAACCTTTTGCTACCTGACTACTGGTAAATGGACATTCAAATACTTTTCAGTTGATTTAATTGTGGGCAACGTAGCAGGGCTCTGGCTGCTCACTGGGAGCAGCTGTCTGTTACCGGTTATTAAAGAAACCCCAACAAACAAAACCCAAAACCTCTCAAAAACAGCCAGCAGTTTATCTTACGTTGTGATTCCTACATCACACTGACAAATTCCGCTTTTACCAAGTGTAAATTATGAATAATTTTGCTGAAAACTTAAAGGTCCCTCCACATCAACCATATTATATGTAAGGGCAGCATTGGAGTGCTGTTGAAGAATTGCAGTTTGTAGATCCTATCTATGGACAGTTGGAGGGAAATGGTTGTGGAGAGCTGGTCTATAGTCTATAACAGGCTCCCACATAAAATGAAATGCAGCACTGCTGGGTTGCTGTGGCACCACTTGAAATAAAGCCCAGCAATTCTCTGCTATGGTTTCCTTGTGAGTCTGGGCGGTGCTGGAGTTGGCAATAAATCAGCTGACTTCCATTAGACCTAAACCCCTGTAGGAAGCTGAGTGCCTGTGCAAAGCATAAGCCAAGCTGGTGAAATATTGTCTGCCATCTCTAACAAAGCTCCATGTCAAGTGGAAGTGAAATGCTTTTAAGCGCTGCCGCGTGTCTGTGGTAATGTGGGCTTTATGATTACTAAAACGTTCTTCCCAGTCCTAAATCCAGGAATGCTTACAGGGTAAAAGTTAAAATGCCACGGGGAGATGAAGTAAATGGCAGTTTGATTACCCCTCTGAGTTTGGCTTAGTGACTGACACAACCTTCAAATCCTGGGGGAAGAGAAGCGGCATGGAGTAGTCTTTTGCCTTTTGTCACCTCTGCTGTGCCATCCCCGCCTCTGCATGGCTGCTTATCTCACGGCTGAGGGTTAATTAGAAGACTTTGAGGCTGAAGTTGTGGAAGGGAATTTAAATTGCATCTGTATGGATTACGATCTGGTGGAGTTCATTAGCATGCAGGCAGGGTTCCTGTGCCTCTCTTCCCAGAGCTCACGACTTCCAGGCATTTCCACACTCCTGCAGATCTGTTGTGCCTTGTGGGCTTGGCCCACATTTTCATATTAGCACTGTTTAATTAGGCAAGGAGAGATTGCTGTGTCTCCAGAATGATCTACGGATATGATAGATCAATATTTATTACAAAGATTCTTTCAAATAAATGTCTGCTCTGTTAGACAAGTTTCCTCATTCAGAGGCCCTAGAGCCATTTAGGAAACAATTAAATCCTCTCTGGTGTGAAGCAGAATATTAAAAAGGATTAAGACTGACAGACCGTGTATTCTCTCTTGTTTCAGCTGCGTTGCTGTGTCTTGCTATTCTCACACGATACGTTAGGTTGGTTTCAGGGCGTTGGGTTCAGGGACTGCTCACTGCCCATCCTTTGCAGCAGTGTTGAGCACAAGGGAGGGTGTAAAATGGGTCAAGGCATTGGCTAAAAATGGTCAAGCCCAAATAGAAATATGTAGCTGTAGAGGAATATACAACCCGTGTGCTGGGAAGAACTTTTGATAGCTTCATTCCATAAAGTTTATCCTGGTTATCCCGATTTTATGTGAAAGGCGAGTATGAAGCAGTCAATTCTTCTAAACACTCACCTGAGTAGCCAGGTTTACAGTGGCCGTCCAGTAAATGCCATGTTAGGAGAGCTTGCATGATCAGGTCATTGTTGATCTTTTTTTTTTTTCTTCCCCCAAATTAATTTTACTCTTCTGTGCAAGGGAAGTAGTTTTCCCTTTAGGGAGCATGTTGGAACAGTATGCAAAATGTGCTCATTTGTGAGGATTCACAAAGGACCTGAAACGGAAGCTGTAAGTCAAGGTGAAATACTTTGTGATGTCAACTACTAAGAAGAAATTATATAATTTGCACAGAAAACAAACATTTCCCTTTCTAAGTTTTGTGCAATTTGGATTTATTTACATGGCTGAGTTCGCTACTCATGTTATTGTGCATATTCCTTATATATGACTTTTAAAATATATGTTTATAATACTATATATTTTAAGTATCCCTATTTTAAAATTCGCATTTTTCAGCTTAATGTCTTATGAACTACAGAGTAATGTAACTTTGTAGAATTATAGCCATCTCAAAAAAGTGCTGTAAGGACCACAATCACTAAGTTAAAAACTGTGCTCAAACTGACAAATACAGCTGAACTTAATAGTTCAGCATTACTGAACATCCCTTTTCACTGCTGGAGTCTTCAAATATAAATTGAACTTGTAGCAAGAAATGTCTTGTATCCAAAATTGCTCCTTTTGGAAATCAGTCAGAATTTTGCTCTTTGTCCCAGTGAATACAGGATCAGCCCAAACATTATTTATTACTCCTGCTCTCCACAGGTAAGTAACTTTTTCTTAAGTGACGAAGCAATACTTGTGCACTTGCACAAGTCAGAACTATCATCAGGCATAGGTCAGTTAATTAACATCTAGTAAGGGTTGTCCTTTTAGTGTAACTTCCTTAGAAAATGAAATGTGCCAGACTTAAAATGTATCATGATTCATACGGGAAAAAACGAAAATAATGCAACTCTGCCTGTCGTGCAAGACAGCGGGAGCTTCTGATGGAAATCTAATGGCAATCTTTACATTTCTTTGTCAAGAGAAAATTTGAAAACTCACAGGATTTCTCTTCCCAAACAAAGAGAAAATAAATACTGCATTATTTTATTTTTTGAGGAAACCAATGCAACTATATAGATATCGTGTTCCTTAAGCATCCCCTTTTGTTGTTTTTCTTTTTTTTTCAAATTATGATGAACCAAAAAGTATACTTGTGTTGTGCTCATTTAATACTGTGTGGGTTAAATGTCACGCCAATGCTGACACTTTGTCATGCTAATTAAGTACAATTCATGATTGTCTGTGCTTACACAGCCTGTGTGCCATCAACAAGATTTCTAAAGGGAGTATCACATCTACAATAACATTTTCTTCATTGCATAGTCCAATTTCACCTGACATTTTGCCAGCCAGGGCACAAGCTTTCTGCAGGAAGCAGCAGACTATCTCTGGGTCTCCTTTAGATAAAAAAAAGGTGAAAAATTAAAGTATTATAAATCTGCTTCTAATTATGTTAATGAAATATTACATCATGTAGATCGACGTGCTGTAGATCTTAGATATTTCTTTTATTGCTTTAGTAATTTGCACTATTTGTTATGCATGAAAAATGCTTTTGATAACCCATGTTGATTATACTTGCAAATGTACCAATGCCTACAATTATTGCACTTAAGGATATATCTTCAGAACATACGATGTTAGAGGGTTGATAATGAGCACAACAGTAGCAGAAGACACTGATTAATTTAATCAGGGTTATTTTGCCTGCTGCTGAAGTATAGGAGGATGGATGCTGCCACTGGAAAATGCTGGAGCATTTAACCTGTGGGTATGTATTTAGGGACAAAATCAGTTCAGCCAGCCTGTTTGAGAAACATTGTTAATGAAAAATGCATTCTCCATTATAAAGGCAGTAGGTATTTACTACCTTTTTCACATCAATTTATTACAAAGCAACACTTTGTACTGTGAATCTTAATAATGCCTGCAGGCGTTCACATGAAAATTGATCATTTCATTTTCACTGGATTACTTTTCTCATTTAAACAACAATAATAATGTTAAACACAGAGGTCCAATAGCTTGCCAGGGTCCTTTCCCAATATTCTCAAACATGATTTTGAAAGATTAATGTTTTAAAATACAGCGTCACATTTCAAATACCAATTCTTTTTCCTTATGTGGAAAGCTGAATATTCGTTGCTAGTTCTCTTAGTTCAGCCAAAACAGCATGGTTGTCACGAAAGGATACACGCCACTTTTTAAAGCAAAACTTCTGTCAATCCAGCTGATTGAAAGAAAATGGGTAATGAAAACACAACTTGCACTAGGTCAGTGCTTTCCATTGCCAAAAAAGGGGCCCCAGCGCAACTCTTAGATCTATGTGGTTGGAAACCAGTCCCTTAAGAGACGTACTTTGTCATTGAGATGGATACTGCTAATGGAATTGCCTGTGAGAGTATTGTCTGCCAGATGATGAGTAGATCGGCACTAGCACAGCCTCTCAGAGGCTGCAGATACCGTCCTCTGCGCAGAAGAAGAGTGATGTATTAGCAACAGCAGCTCTCAAGGGAGGAACAATAGGGGCTGAGGGATATATCAAGGGGAAGATCAGTGGTAAACAGACAGACTGTATGGCTTTTACCTTCTGTGAAATCTCTGGATGTCCTCCATGGCTATAAAAGAATAAAATGGCACAAATTTACTGTCATTGTATTGTTCACCAATACATGGGCTGGAAGAATGTCTTTCAATTCCTTTAGGTTTACCTGTGTCCAGTTTTCCAATATATTCATATCAAAACACCATCAAGATATACTTTTTTTTTTTTTTTTGGTGACTGATCCTCGGAGAAGCCCTGAAGAGAGAAAGGGATCATTTGCTTCCTTTTCTGCCCTCTAGCTTGCTCTTCCCAGCAAAACTCCCTCAGTCACCTCCCCATGGGCAGGGGCTGTGACCTGCTCAGACCTCTTGCAGTACCTGGTCCTGTATCTTCTGACAGGCTCAGGGGTTTAATGAGAATGGCCAATCACTTAAGATGCGGTTGGCCAGAGACCCCTTGGTTTTCACAGCTACCAGCTGTTTTCTTGCTCTCTCAGTGATAAGTACAGATCTCAAAAGACACAGTTGATGCAGATGTTGAAATGAGAGCCAAGTTTGCCCACTACTTTTTTGCATCTTCTGATTGAACATCATCCAGGTAAGGCTGCAGGAAAAGAGCTCCAGAATCACTTTGACTGTAACAGAAAAGGTTTGGATTTGTTTCTTGTGCCAGCTTTGTTTTGAGATAGCTTTCAAAACAAGACTACCCTCAAGTGCTGGACTTTGTGTGTCCATCCACCCTGCAGCCAGCCCTAGAAGAGAATTAGGGCTAATGCTGATGGAGAAGAAGATGAGAAGCAAGTGATGAGCAGACCGGAGGTAACTTTGTTTTCCTGGGTATTACTCAGAGACTCACTGAGCAGGCTTTATTCCTTACTGGGGAAAATGTTTTATTGGTTATATCAAACTGCAACTTAACTAGTATTGTCTTCATTTTACTGTTACTTGAAAAACTATCTAAACAAAATATGTTGAAACTAGACCTTTAAAAAGCCTGTTATTTCCCTTATATCAGCCCAAGGGAAATCTTGCTATTTTCAGAAGTAATATAATTTTTTCCCTGGAGGCAATACTTATAGCCTATATTGAATAGCCTATACTGAAATTCAGTCCTGGAAATTGCTTTTGTGTTCCCATGAAAAAAAATCAGTGCACTACATAGTCCATGTTATATATGCTCTTCAAACATCATTTTCAGGTTAATCAGTACTTTAGGAGAATTTTTATAAAGCTTAAACTTTTAAAATTTTCCTGGGTGAGAGGCTCTTCACTAGTGAGACAGCCCGTTCAGACCAGTTGTCGGTGTAACAATATTCGAGAATAGGGATAATTCACTACTGTGTTTCTTTATAGTTGGTTTTTTTTGTTATCCTATTCCTTTGCTAACAGCTCCCTTCTACTATACTAACCTGATTGGCTGTGGATAAATGACAAGCAAATTTTGACATGGTCACGTGCTTCAGAACTTTAATGGTCAGTTTAATTACAAAGAAATCTTCATTTGTTAACAAAGTAATAAAATGCAGAAATAGGGAATAAGTCTCCAAGTGGGAGACCATACATGCTGCTACTAATCTTGCAGAGGAATGCTTACTCTGCATAAACCGGAGTTTATGTGTGTATGTATTGTTTACATAAACAATGTAAAATCCAAAGTTGACACAAGATGCTTTGAAAAATTACTTTACTATTAATTTTTCTTTCCCTTCCTCTTTAATGAAACATGAGAGGTGGGAAGCCAAGCCTTCCCTTTATGCCTTATTAAAACAGATTTCCATTCTGAATTTTTGTAGAAAGAAGGCTGAGAAAATTACTGTTAATATCAGACGAACTTGGTATAGTCCATGTATTATAAAAATATGACTAGTCAGTGCTACTATAAGCTGTTAATATCTACAGGTATCTGCTGATGTCACATCAGTTATACAGTCCATATGGTTATGTGGACCACAGCGCAGTGCACACTAACAGAAATGAAGGTATGCAGGGGAGCTGATTCCCCCTGTGGAGCCATCGGTGTGTGCCCTTGTTCTGAATGCAGGAGTCAGGGACCCCACAGTGTGTGCTGATCCTCTTGGAAACCCTCTGTACTCCCAGACTGTTGGATCCTCTTTCTCAACACTTTGTTGGTGTCTCTCATATGTTTCTTATGCTTCTCCACTTCCTTTGCGGGTTTCCCATCTAGTTAGACTCTAGGCCTGTCAGCATAGGAAATATATGATTTTCATAATAGAAAAGACCACCAGATTATTATAAAGGCCAGAACTAGATGATTCACAGGAAAATTTTCAGCTGAGGGTGATAATTTTAAATGGCAATTTGGTTTTTTTCTTTATTTGCAGAAGAAACAAAAACAATTTGGGCAGTAGAAATGTAACTAAAACCCAATGTTTTTGTGAACTTTCATTACTCATTTAAAAATAATACAATAAATTTTTATCTTCCCATGTTTTTTTCTAAGTGGAAGCAAATTACAATAGTCAAATTATAAACCACTCAAACCCACTAGTTTATGGGAAAAAAAAATGTTATTTGTATGTATACTCCTGTGTCATTCCTCTCATGGGGTTACAACATAGCTTTGACAGGTATGCTGCAAAGGATCTTATACTTTCAGATGAATTCTGAGTAGAAATACACCCAGATTCCAGGAGGAAATGCAAGAAAATAATTTTTTTTCCAGGAAATTACATTATGGTTGTGTCTCATTCTGTCAATATGTACTTTGCTAGACCACTTCACATACTTTGTTATGGACCTAGATATCTTCCTAAACTTGTTCCTACTCCACACAGAAAGCAGAGGTGGCAGTGCAAGTCTTACTAAAACTGTTTGATATATTATTATAAAAGGTAGCCAGGATTTTTTAGAAGGAATCATGCAGTAATATGGTACACAGTGAACAGGAGATAACAGTGCAAGAAACTCGAGCCTTGTTTCAAGAGAACACTTGATGAATTCTTAAATCTTTCCTTGATTAGGGAAGTTCTGAAGTGTAAGCCTTATTTTTAAGCCTTAAGCTTTAATGTTCAAAACAACAGAGATATGCAAGAAGATCTGTTTTCCACACATCGAGTCCATAGGCTTCAAGGGACAGAATTTTAATGTTTTCTCCATTTCTGCCAAGTGACCACCAATCTGAAGTTAATAGCCATTGTTAATAGCCAACCACTGTCATTGTTAGCTTCTAAAATTAATTTTCTACTGTATTATCACTGGGCTGAACTCGTGAAATGAGACAGACAGTACTTAATTCTGTATCTTCAGATGAAGAGATCAGTGTGGATTTGGTGCTTTTCAAGTAAGGCATGTGAGATGAGAGTCCCTAAGAACCAAATGCCAGTGCTAATTTGAATCGGTGATTAAAAACTGTCTTTTACATTAATGGAAAGGGAAACTTGTACATATATTTCTGATCCTCCAATTCAAAGATGTTTGCACGGTCCCTGATTTTGGAAGACTTTGTTTTACATGTCTTCAGACAGGATAGAAGATGAGATTTATTTTCCTTTTCAAAGTACTTGCAGTCTAATGTACTGTAGTGTTATTCCCTTGTAACTTAAAAGCCAGAGGTAGTGAAAGACCCATGATCAGAAGCTCAAGACTTTGGAGGCCTTGTTGTGGCTTACTAACTGTAAGATGGACCCTTGTTGTGTCTTACTAACTGTAAGGTGCTTTCCACTCCCCTTCAGACTCCCAAGCAGAAATTACATGAGTAGAGTGGTCATCCTTGATCTGGTGCTGACGGCGGCCCGTGTGAGGTCTGACTAGATGGAAAAATGACAGCCCAGCTGGAAAGCCTGTTGGCTCCTTCGCAGATTGTCTCTGGGGTCTGACTGGGAACAGGAGCAGCATGTCCTCCCACATCCCTGAACCCATCCAGAACTACGGTAGACCTCAAATAGTGGCAGGTGGTATCCTGGAGATAGCTGACCCCTGCTCTATTGTCTACAAGGAGGTATTTCATGCCCTAGAGGGTCTTTTGTTTTAGCTAATCTCACAGGGGACAGTCAGGTCCAGGGCTTTCTAGAATAAATGTTGCTGATGGTAAATAATGTTTTATTTATGCTACAGATAAAATGTGTTTGTATTTCTGAAGTCCCTTGCAATGTTGGTACCTTGGACTTTATATCCCCGCTTTAGTACAGAAGAGAACAGATACTGACCTTAAATAAAATGAGACCAAATGATATATTTTCATTGTCCAAAACCACCTGAAAATTACAGAAGCTGTGACAAGTATTTTTAACTATCTCCAGTCTTGTCCAAGGTGGGTTTTTTAAGTGCTTCTTTGGAAGGCTGATCAGCAGTGCAGATAACTTTCTCCCAGTGATGGTAATAGCAGAGATACGTAGTATAGGAAAACAGTAGAATGAAAACTGAAGGTTTGTTTCCTTAAAAATTACTAACATTCCCAGTGATTTCATCCCACTTGTTGTATTCTCATTAAAAATAATACTTAGCAATACCAATGCTTATGAATATATTCTTAATCCAAGATACAATTTCTGTGGGAAGTCTAAATCTTGCTTGTTTAACTTCAGAAATAATAAGTCTGTGTTAATGTTTGATCTCATAAGCCAAATATATGGTAATGGATGAAAATATGTTTCCATTTCAATCAATTATTTAGAAAATGCTACCTTCAGGCTGTTCCCAGTCTACAGATGAACAGCTGTCACTATCCAAGGACTTGAATCATTGTGTGCTCCACTGTAAGGTGCAAGTATATAAACTGAAAGGAAAGCTTAAACCATCAGGAAGATAGTGGGTGTCTTTTTGTTATCCCAACCCTCTGCAAAGTATGTTAAATAGTATCTGTTAAATCAAATTTCACCTACTAGTAATAGTGAGGCGGAAGAGAGTGTCTTCTTACTTTGTTACGGTCAGCTGGAAAAAGAAAACAAGAAATGGGAGAAGACACAAAAATTTGAAATAGAAAAATATCTTGAATTCTTTAACTCAAGCTTTTTCCTTCTGATGTTTCCCCAGTGCCCTAGAGCAGAGGCAGGTGCCCTTTGCTGGTTGTTAGAGGAAGAAAAAGCCACTTGAAAGCCAAATTTTGGAGCTCGTGACTCTTCAGTCAGTGTTCATGGTCCTATCCCTTTGATAGGACAAATAAGGAAAAATGATGGGTAATACCCATTTATGGTATATTTCTTTTTTCACTGAATCAGATGACTGCTTCTCCTCTCCCAGGAGAAGACAGTGTCACTGTCTTTACCTGGGCCTCATGTCTCATACTTGACCTGATAATACTGCATATGAGATGCTTGAGGCTTCTGCCAAGCAAGCTCTCTTTCACGCCTAGGACAACTGCTTATCCTTATGTTTGTGGTATACTGCAGCCCCAGCAGCACATTAAGATATTACAAGCAATTTACTAAATATTAGAACTGAAACAGTTGATTTTAAAATAGCTCTGTGTAGGAACTGTTGCCTTTTTTTCTCTATTGATACTCAAGGCCACTGAGAACTAGACTAACTACTAGTTGCTGGTAGTGTTGAGACAGTGCTGCAAGTTGAGACATATCAAAAGACAACAGTACTTACCCTTAGGGGTGGCGGCAGAAGTCTGACCAGGCAGTTTGTTTATATTTAGCAAACCCCTGTCTCTGCTTTTGTAGAATATTTATTATTCGTTTATTTTTGTGTCAGTTGATAAGCTGTGTGCTGTACAACAGGAGATCACAAAAGACAGGCATGAATAAAATCAGACATGCTGGGAGGTAAGAGAGGGAAGTGAAATAACTTTTCATCTTTCACTTGTCCTTAAGTTGTCACAGGAAGAGTATCTGATGTGATAGGTCCTGTCTTCAAAAGCGAAAAAGAGCACAAACTGGAAGGTACTGTTTCTTTATTGGCCAAAGAGAGGTGGCAATGTGGGCAGTGATTTGCAGGTGCACTTAGAGAAATAAGCACCTATGAGAGTTAAAAGGTAATGACCTAAAATAGTTAACACCTTCCCAAATAAATTTCTTTAAAATGCATTCAAAGCATTACTGTAAGACACAATGAAAAGCCACCACATGGAATGAATAGATATGAAAGCAAGAAATTGTCTTTGGAAATTTTAAAAACAATTTTACTATCACAATAGCTTTATTACTACATGGTTGAGTCTACTTCTGAACTTCCTGCTCAGTTGAATCATTCAGTGGACTTATGGATTGGGTAGAATCCTATCCTTCAAAGATTTAAGCACTTGCTTATGTTTTAGCAGAATAATTTTACACATGTCTAAACCCAGCAGTTTTAAATGTGGAGTTTTTAAACTTCCCCTTTGTCATCTGATTTGTCTCCTTAGTCTGATTTTGTTGAGAAAAGCTTGAATGAGATGATAAAAAAGGATGCACGTATCTGCAGATGCTTGGACCTGAATTAGTAAAATTACACCAATGCCTTTAATTTAAGTTGGTTTTAAGCATTATACTGAAAGACTGATTTGTCTTTATACCGTTTACTACAGCTCTTAATCCATCTGGTGGATAGAGTTTATGCTGGGACTGCTGCTGCACATGTGTGTTGTGAAACTCAGTCCACAGGAGCTGTTTAGTTACTAAAGACATTCTGAAGTAGAATTTCTTAGGCTTATTGCTAAGGGCAGGCTAAACACAGGATAACTGTGAATTCACTGTTGCTATGCTGATTTACGTTAGGTGGAATCTGAGCCGGGAGGGTAATTTCCATGAACTTGCAGATGAGATACAGAACTATATGAGAGAGGATGAATAATTTATGTCTGAGTTCACAATATTAGAACAATAACTAACTCACAATTAACTTGTTCTTGAAGCCATGGGAAAATGCATACTGAGATGCATGGTGAATGTATTAATTCAATGAAAATACCTGAATGTTAAGTTTTGTTTGGATTGCTAACTAGCAACTTAAAATATTTTTGGCAGAGTGAAAAATCCTGTATTTTTATCTGCTGAAACATATTTGGTGGACTGTTGTTTTTAATTACTGTATCTCTCTACCAGGTTTGTCCAGCTCTCACTGAAGCCAGTGGAAAAAGTTCTGTTGCCTAAAGGCCAGTAGGATCAGCCCTTACTCTGTGTAACTTGTTTTCTTCTGTTTCCAGCATCTGTGACAGATGGTGCTGAAGAAATATACACAGTTGAATTATCTCTGTGCAGAAGAATAATATTCCATAGTATTTCTGTTATATTTATTATAAATCATGCACATTAGCCATAACTGGAGCAAAGACACTTGTGCACAGCCCGTTATAAAATCCAAGTATTTCCAAAATGTTCATTAGACAACTTTGCAAACATAAATGCAAACAGTAAGCAGACATTGTGCAACTGTGGGGCAAAATGTGTGGTGACTTTATTAACAGCATCCAGGAAATTATCACTAAAATTAGCAAATACATTATATTAGAAAGGGATATACTAGTCAGGTGCAAAACAAACCACTTCTGGGTAAGAATTCAGTTGTGACACCCAAACTATTTTGCAAGATGCCAAGAGACACTCTGTGGACAGGACCTTGGTTTTGTGTCTAGCTGAGTCACCACAGCCTCAAGCGTGTCCCGACATCTACAAAGAGATGAGTCTCTGCAGGATCTAGCTATCCTTTGAACATTTCCCATCACAGACTGGAAGGCAGAATAATAACCTTGATTCTGCCACTGTTTTGCAAGGATGATTTGTCTAGGCCTACCTCGACACTGAGGAGAAAGGAAAGAAATGAGAGTGGAGGGGCGGGCTAATGCCTAATGATTCACACTGAGGGTGCGATGAGGAGCCCAGAGGTCCATTAAGAAAGAAAATACTCTTGCTATTAGTGTCCCAGCCATCAGCTTAAGTGGTCTGATCTCATAGTCATGGCTCAGTGTGGCCATTTTGAATCCCAGTGCTCCCCCACTGCCCCACTCCCCAGGGAATAGGGGTGTGTTTTTCCCAAAAGTGTTCTTTGATATTCAGAGGCAATGATGTATATAATTTGGAGGTACAGCAGGGCATGGATGACAGCGCTGTTTGGAAGTAGGGGGGAATAAATGGGATTAAATGACACTCCAGGCTGTTAGGAGGAGAAGGACTGAACGCTGCCTTTATAGCTGGAGTGGCCAAAGTGACTAGTTGTGGTAAAGATGGGATAGTGTTCTTCATTCTGCTCCCTGCAGAAGATCTTCCCACTTGCAGATGTGATGGCACAGCAGGAATGCCTTGCAGACATGCTGCAGTGACACAGTGAAGCTCATAAACTGAGGTTGTGTTTGATCATTGTTATAGGCAACATCCATGGAGTTTGCTTGGGGTATTACGGCTTCTCTGACTTTGCTGCCTTTTTTATTTTGCCCTACAATCTCAATTTATAACACTTTCTGCAGTTACCCCTTTACATCTGACACTAGCCTCCAAAGGAAATGGAGATCTCTATAGTACGTGAAACTTTTGGTAGAGCAGCAGAAAATAATTGGGGGAAGAAGATAAGAGGAAGAGTTATTAAGCCTCAATTTCTTCTCTATTGCACTGTTTTTGGAATCGTAGTTTGAATGTGTTTAAGCTGGGCAACAGAGTTTTACCTATTGAAAACTAAGTTACCACCAGCTGTAGGAAAAGTTTAGTTTTAGAATTACACTGTTTGACATGTAAATACTGTTGATTTCACCTGAAATGCCACATAGCATTAGGGACTCCGCAATCTTACCAAGTTTTCCATGTTTCAGTACTTCAGCAGCTGAGTCAAATTAATAGAAGGCATTTGTTTTCTGTGCAGAATTTCAATTTATTTTGTAGTTCATTGCTTCCATTGATTCTGGTGAAATGCAAATAATGGCAGAAACGGTAGGCCGACAGCTGCAGCTGTGAAACATGGCACTCGCTCCAAATGTAAATGTGCGGCCCCTCTACACCCCGTGGCCTGGAGGGGTTTTGTCAGGAATAAAGCAGGCGCTCCCAGGAGCTAGGGAAGTGAGCTGGAAGGAGCACTGAAAAGAAACCAAATGTAGAATTTTGACCTCTGTCACTAAAAGTAAAGATTGTAAAGCTGGTCAAAGATTTTAGCTAAGCATATTTTAATTGAAAATACCCTTTCAATAAAATTCATGTTCTTCTGCAACATCTTTTTTAGTTTTCCTTAGGTGAAGGATATTTCAGATATAAAGGAAATGTGTCAAATCTTATCTTCCTCTTGCTGCCCCCACAACTTCGAGATTGAACATAGTATAAGAATTCAGTTCCATTTAAAATATGTTACTAGAAAAGCATTATTTTCCATACAGTGTAAGACTGACCTTGTCAGGGACATTTGTAGAAAGGCTTCCTTTCCCCTAATCTAGTCAGGAGGAAGGGTGAAGTAGGATGGAAGGTCTGCACAGCTGAGCCATGGGCACTTAATCAGCTCATAAGTAGTAGCTACAGCTGTGGCCTGATGTGCTGATACCGCCCACATCCACTCCGCAGTGGGACCTGCAGCCAGGGGATGTCCCAGGTGTCTGCATTGCCTCAACACACCTAGTACATGCTGGGCTCATGGGCAGCATGTGCTGCTCTTGTGTTACTCATTTATACTGCACATTTGTGTCAATTCACATACTTCTCACAAGAGTTTTTGCCCCTGAAAATTGCAGTTAAGACAGAAAGAAGGGACAAGTGGAGAAAGGAACAAGTGAAGAAAGGATGAAAGTTTTGTAACTGTTTCATAGGTATGTTAATATATAGGAATGTTAATATTTAGAAGTCAAGGGGAGGAAAAGAAATTCTGATATAGGATGGACCAAACTGTATCAGTAAAACTTCAAGTCAGACCTACTAGTTGATTTTATGCTCCTGAATATATCCCCTGAACCTAGTTTGCATACACAGCTCTGTGGCTTGAAAACTGATGCACGGTCTGAAGATATATATCAGCACTTAATATTTTTAGGAACAGTCTTACGTGACTCGGACGTTATGAAGTGTTTCTGAGTTCCATGCCTTAAATGAAATATTACAATGCCAGCTAGATTGTCAGTATCCCTAAGCAGATCTTAAAAGCAATTTGTAGCATTCAAAGGAGAGTAGCATGGGACATTTTATAAACATATTGAAACAACAGTAAACATGCTGTGGCTTGATGACACATCTGTAAAATATGAGTCCACACGCTTTGACCTGAGGGAACAGCAGAGATGAGTTTACAGTTGCATATCAAGATCTAATATTCACTCACAGCAAAGAGACTAAATCTATATACAGTGAGAGCTGTGCCAAAGAACTTGTGGTTTTGTTTTATAGCAACCAAGCCAAGGACAGTTTGTAAATAGAAGTGCCAACTTTCTTGGGATTCTGTGATTTTTTTTTTTTTATTCTTTGGCATATGAAACAGAAAATACTTGCCTTAGTTGTAACTATTACTGTGAGGGTTTTATTGATGAACATAGGAATTATTAGTGTCAGGATCTAATATTCATACCAGACAATATCTGTGCTTAGAATTTGATTGGACTCTAGCCTGTGCTTCATTGATTTCTAAATGAAAAACAAAACTGTATGTACTGTCCCACAATATCTGGGGAAAACAGGGCATGAAAGACCTCCTGGAAATTCTGGAATGTTGTTGAGACCTTCAGGCTGGGAAGTAAGGGATGCTAAGGAGGGGGGCAGAGACATTGTTTTGAAATCAAGATTCGATTTATTCATACACTGTTAGCGATTACTTAAAGCACTGGAAAGTGTGGCTCTAACCTACCAGGTTTTTCCTGGAAGAAATGAGGAAGCAAATTTACCCACCTTGGCATATCTGTCTGCTCGCAGGTGAGCCCAGTGCCCATTGTCACAGAGGATGTGTCCTAGAACTGGGATGCAATGTCCCCATGGCTTCCCAGTGTGAACTGTCCTGAGGTAGTGACCCACGTCTGGGTGATACCTGCTTTCCTTGAGGGTGACCCTGGTTTGTTTCTAAAACCCCTGCACCTTGCAGATCAGTAGGTGGGTCTTTTGGTTCTCTTTTTTAACTGTGTGTACACAAGCAGCTTTAGGATAAGTGCTGAATGTTCACAGCAGTGCAGACCCAGTGTAAGGAGAAACACAGATGTTTTTCTATCTTTCTTAGCTATATGCAAAGAATAACTAACCCCTGTATGCAATGATGCAATTGCTTACATCATGGCTACCAGCAGTTATATCCAGTTTTTTCTTAAGCATTCATAAAAAATTAATGAAATTTTGCCCAATGACCTATTAAAAATTGAGTAGCAGCATATGGGATTTAGCCATAGGCTTATGTGGGGAAAGCCACTGTAACCAACCACTCTTTTTATAATCACTAAGTATTCATTTTTTCAATGTGCTTAAAAATCAGCTGTTTCAGTGTTGCTTAGTGCCAGTTCTGTTTCAAATGAGGAAGGTACACGGTTCTCAGAACGGGGTGAGGTTTTCATCAGTTTAGGTAGGACTGTGTAGTAATGAGGAGTGTGGGATACGAGCACACCCTGCGGCACTGTGTGGGCCACAATTTGAATAAGAGAGTCATGTATCAGCTGAAAAATGAAAAAAAAACAACTGTGCACTGCTTTTGAAGAGGAGGTCTCCAGAAATTACCTTGAAGTTAAGAAATACAGGCAATGTAGAATGCTCTTTTTCTTAGGAGAACACAGTAAAATCTCATCCTTTGTGCAAAGGTGACTTTGCCTTGATTCCTGCCACGTGTGCAGACCTAATGCATACAGTTCCCTGTAAGACAGATGTGGCTTAAGGCACATTCAGTCTGAATTTGTTCAGCGCTTGACTGTCCTAATGCTACTTTTGGACTTTATTTTCTTCGTTTACCCTGTAGACATCTGCTCTTAGACAACACACAACGTTACACCGTTGTGTCTGAATCAGGAAAATGTTTTTCTCTTGATTTTTCCAGTGGTCTTCTCCAAGGTCTCTTGGAATGGGCCTCCTTTTGTGTGTGCCTGTCCAAGGGCAGGCTGTTAAAGCTTATGAATATCCAAATACTGTATATGCCAAGTGCTATAAAATTCCCACTCTTGCCACTCTAGATTCTGCAGAATACTTGGGGGGAAACAACCCTACAGGATTTTTTGACAATAACTAGATCAAAATGAAGATGTTGGTTATTGATAAGTGATTTGTACTTACAAAATTTCAAAGAAACTGTCCTTGCCTACTGAATTTACCACGCTCCCTCATTCTCATGTACGTGACAGCTGAGATTCCCCCCCCACCCCCGCCCCCGTATCTGGATTTTCTGCATATCACCTTCTAAGAAATTCCCAAGCCCTGGGTTGTTGGGTTTTTGTGGGTTTTGGTTTGGTTTTTTTTTTTTTCCCCTGGCTCTTGTGTTTCCCAGTTGTTTTATCTGGGGAAACACAGGATAATTTCAGGAGTATGACCCTTGGGGCTACAGGTAAAAGCCTCCAGACTTGAAGACTCCTGGAGCACGTGTTCAGTTTCAATCAGTGCACAGATATAAAGGCATAGCCTGGACCCTGCTGGAGAGAGGGGCCAGAGACTTGGGACCATCTTTATAAATGAGCAAGTGGGCTGGCTCGCTTTAAAAATCTGAACAGTTATAGATCCCCTGATTGAAACAGAACATCTCTAGGATCTACCTAGATCTAGAGCTAGATCTAGATCTACCTAACTCATGAGCTACCACCTTAATAAATTATCCATGGCAATCATGAAATCCTCAGATAGAATATGGATACAGTGCATCTTTTAAAACATACAAAATAAAAGTACTGTACATTTATTTCTCCAATGTTTCCCTTTTAATTGCAGCTCTCATTTCTCTATATCCATATCAACACATCAGCTCTGTTAATATTCTGACAACACATCTCTAGATTTAATTTTTGACACATTCTTAAGTGCGTTTTCTTCAATTATCTTGAAAGTATCATCTTGGCAAACTGTTGCTGGGGGCTTCTTGGTGTCAATTGCCAAAAGTAATTAGAAAGATTAAATTTTTTTTGTAAGTTGGTGATCACCATTTTTCTTGCTTGTACCATAAAGCATCACAGCTGGATGTGCCAGGGGAAATAATTGAGTCCCTTATGTCTGAGTTTTGTATATTTCTGGATTTCAGCTACAGAGGTTCTAGATTTTAGACACAGGGGTTGCCAATGGTAAATTATTTTTCACAGCATGATGAAATCTGTATGATGGAACCAGCTTTAATTATTCAATTGGTGCCTGCAAACTGTTGCTTTGTAATTGGTGGCCTTTCTGTTCAAATCTGCAGTAAAACTGATTTGTGGGCTAGGTCACTTGCTGGTTTAACTCAGCATGACTCTGCTGGTTTAATTGGTATGCAGTAAGTCAATGTAGTTAAAAATATCTCTGTAGATTTAAGAATAGTATGGATAGCTTCTATAGACAAGACAATGCTGACCAATAGAAGAGACATCTCATATGGTTTTCAGTGTACTAGCTTCTCTTTTACAGATGTCTTTCTTGTCTCTGATAGTACTTAAAATCAGCCCTGCAGGACTTTCACTTTTGGACAGTACCAGGTGAAGCCTATCATATGGTAACTCAGGACGATGAGCCTGTGTGAAGTTTGCACTGAGAAGCATCACAATATATTTATTCATTCCTGAGTAAACACCTTTGTATCTGAACGCATAATTCTTAAAAAAAAAAAAAGGATTTGTGTAGTTAAAAGTTAATCTAAAATGCTGTATTGTTTAGTTACAAATATTCAACCTGAAAATAAAAACACATGTTGTTCTCAGTGGGGGAGAAAGTGTCAGGAGAATAGGTTCATAGCAGCTTACAGATAATCTCCTAAGCAGAGTCTGCTCTGTGCATGTGTTGTGGAAGCAGCTTTCCAGTTACAAGGCACCAGGTGGTCACCTATGGTTGATTTAAGAAGCAAACACT
The DNA here is from genome assembly GCA_027574665.1 of Rhynochetos jubatus. NCBI lineage: Eukaryota > Metazoa > Chordata > Aves > Eurypygiformes > Rhynochetidae > Rhynochetos > Rhynochetos jubatus. Next base: position 66,809,952 of record CM050690.1, on the reverse strand, counting down.
GCCACAAATGCTATTAGTAGTGTGTAATGAGATTAACTCCCCATAGTACTTGCAATATCCTTGAGGTTTTTTCCCTGTAGCAGCACAGGGCTGATCACCACCTCTTAAACAATGAAGAGTTTAATCTTTCATTGTTGTGTGCACATAACTCTCATCGGTATTAATAGGAGTTAAGCATGCACATAAAGGGAAGAATAGACCTTAAAGTTTTAAGCAATCATGGTATGCTGAACATTTCCAACAATTTCACAAAGGACCAGGCCAGAATTGTATGACTGTTCCCACTGGGTGACATTAAGTATTTTCAGAGATTTGTATTTTTGAGGCATAGAGGGTGATTAGAGGTTCCAAGATAACAATTAAATTTAGGAAAAGGAAAGAAGATTTCGCTGCAAGAGACTTAACCTGAGGCAGAGCTCATATTTAATTAAATGCTTTTCCTTTCCCTGATAGGGTGAGCTTTTCTTTCAGTTTAGAATAACTCGTTGTGATGTATACTGAGCATTGTGGTGGACTTGCTGGGAATTTGGTGGATGTTTATCTAGTTCGAGATGACACATTTCTCTGCAGCAGTTCTTGGATATGCGGGAGGAAACTTCTTCACTAGATGCAAATTCTGTGCCCTCCTGTAAAAGCTTGCTGTGGCTGTGTGAGCAGAAACGATCTTCCCATTATAAGTCAGCAAGACTAGTCCTCAGCTCAGAGGCTGCCTGAGCTTCTTGCAGGAGCATCTGCTTCTTCCTGGGAGGAGACTGGGAGTACAAAAAGGCATCAGAAATAGTAAATCAAACACTTGAAGATTAACACAGGTGTTTTCAGAACTAGATCTGTTCCTCACTCACTTGTCCATATAGAAGTTGGTTCAGGGAGAGTGTACAGGAGCAGTAAAGAAAAAAAATAATCCAAGGTAGACTTTTGACTGGCCTCTAGAATCTGCCCACTTTGTCATTTAGAGGGCCAGCTTGTGCTTTCACACTTGCTGATTCATTGATTTCTGCTTTACAAAGCCCTTTGACTTCTGTTAGTGGCTATTTTCTTCTTGTATCATATCAGTGGATATGAGCTATAACTGTCTGTTGTTCATACATTGCATTTTGATACTGCAGTTTCCACCACTGATGAGGATAATTCCTTTATTAAATTTTAGAGTTTAGGTATTAAAAAACGTTGACTTTTCAAGGTAATATGTGGATATGGGTTTGTATTTCCTGAAGATACTTACCGTTTTTTCCCTCCCATCTGTTTTTGGTGTTCTAATTACGGGATAGCATTGACTTTTTCAATCTTATAATTTAGTCCAATTGGTTGCACATCATTAGAAAATGTAAGGCCAAAGACCGGAGGGAAAACTTTATGACTTGCTTCAATTCCAGAAACGAAAGTGAAATGAACGTTCCTTTTGTGCTGAAATACGTAGCTGGCAGGTGCGCCTTCTCAATTTTTCCTTTGTAAAACCTGGAATTATATAATAGTATCTGCCTCTATTGTATGCAGAGGTAAGATTTCATATTATATTTGCAATTAGTATAAAACTATCACAGAGGAGAATTGCACACATCCAGTAAAGAATCGAAAGATTAAGGTGTTCTGAGTCTTTCAAGTGAGTTTCTCTTGGCAGAGCAAGATCTCTGCCTTTGGGTAGAACAGTTGCTGTGCTCTTTCAGACCAAGAAAGCGGTTGCTGATGGAATAGGACAGTGAATTCAGGTCCAGAAATTGATTAGCAACACTGCTTATTGTCATGGCTTATTTCACAGACTATATGTAAAGCAAAATAAAAGCTTTGGGCAAGTTGTCCCGTGGAGCTGGGAAGCCGGATTGTTGCCAGGGGATAAGCTTAAACCCAGTTCTCAATAAACGCTTGAAACCAGAGCATCTTGGTAGGCTTTGCGGAGGATATTCCACAGCTGGTAAATTGATAGTAATAATGCGTTTAACAGAATGACAAGTTTCTAAAGCACACAAAAGTAAACCCACGTATTAAAAAATACAACTTTCGCACTGCAATACAGTTATTTTGTTTGTGTGATTTGTTCAGGAAACAGCAATAAAGCTGTGACGTTACTTGTGAAAGAAGAACATCACAGTTCTTCAAAGAGCACCACTAGGTAAATTATGTTTAAGGAGGCATTTTGGCAAACAACCTTGGATTTTTATTGTGCATAATAAATGTTACAGTACAAGTTATCAAGGGTAGGTTATAAACTGTATTTTTTTTCCCAAGAAAACTTATTGATTGCCAGACTGTAGGAAGATTCAACCGTAAATAATCTTATGTACTGCAAAGTTAAGTGTCTAATCGGGAGTGCAAGGCTCCCTGCAACAGCCCTTAGTGCTCTTGAAAACAGATCTGACATTCATTATTCATGGGCTGCCACAGCAATGAAATCCTTCTCTGATTTGAACTAGGAAGAAGGATAGACATTACATATAGAAATTGAGAAACTTTAATAAATACATGTCAGAGAAAATGTGCTTGAGGATAAAAATGGATTCCCCGTGTGTGAAACCCCTATAGGTTGTATTGACTTGTCTGACTTTCAACAGAGATGGCAGATGAACTTAAAACTAAGTTGCATAGACAGTAATGACCCCAAGACCAGAAGTATCCCCCAGAGGATTTTAATTGGAGCTTTGGGTTTGGCTTCAGCTGCCATAGTGATGAAGACCCTTTAGTAAGTAGGCTGTGGCAATCTGGAAACATTAAGACCTTCTGCAATGGTGTTAAATTCAGAGACTTCTCCTGGAAGGAAGGGAGTAAAAGAATAAAAATGTATGCAGGTAGCCTGTCTGGGAAGAAGGCAGACCTCTGAAATTATTTTTTTCTGAAATATTTATTTCAGTATTTGTCCCTTTGCTGCACATTTTGCATTTACATCAGCTTTTCCCTCATGCTGCTGTGCTCCATTTTCCATAGGAAGGTGGAAGTTGCAGTGAAGCACAAGGAAGCATCTGCACAAAGTGCTGCAGCAAAAAGGAAAAAACTGAGCAAACTTCCCTGCCCTGTAAATAGTTTTGTTTGTAATGTGAATGTACCAGGCGCTTGGTATAGCAAAAGAACACTTAAGCTTCTAACCAGTGTGAATTCTGATATATGGTGCTGGTCGATACAACGGTGGAGTGTGAAGTAATGAGCCACAGAGGTATTAAGAAAGAAGTAAAAAGATTTTATTCGTCTGCTTGACTGGTAACACCAAGTTGGGATGTGAAAGAGAGATTTCTTTTCTGAATAACTGAGCAAAGTTAAAATAAAACATTGTGGGGACTATTGCAAATAAATTATACTGGTGTTCTCTGCTCAGGACTTTTTTAGTTTCTGAGTCTGAGATGTTTTCCAGTGCTAAAACAAAAAAAATTCCTTCTTTCTAGACACAGAAGGTTGTTTCTGGAAGAGGTCTGATGTTGTGCAGCTCTCTTTCTCTTCCCTGGTTAGCAATGGTCCCAAATGCAGGCTCAGACGAGGACGTCCATTGACCTTCAGGACTGATGAGTCAGTCTGCATCACCGCAGTCTCCCATCACCGCAGTCTCCCATCACTGCAGTCTCCATCACCGCAGTCTCCCATCACCGCAGTCTCCCATCACCGCGGTCTCCATCACCGCAGTCTCCCATCACCGTAGTCTCCCATCACCGCAGTCTCCCATCACCGCAGTCTCCCGTCACCGCAGTCTCCATCACTGCAGGCTCCCATCACCGCAGTCTCCCATCACCGCAGTCTCCCATCACCGCAGTCTCCCGTCACCGCAGTCTCCCGTCACTGCAGTCTCCCGTCACTGCAGTCTCCCGTCACTGCAGTCTCCCGTCACCGCAGTCTCCCGTCACTGCAGTCTCCCGTCACTGCAGTCTCCATCACTGCAGTCTCCATCACTGCAGTCTCCATCACTGCAGTCTCCCGTCACCGCAGTCTCCCGTCACCGCAGTCTCCCGTCACCGCAGTCTCCATCACTGCAGTCTCCATCACTGCAGTCTCCCGTCACCGCAGTCTCCCATCACCGCGGTCTCCATCACCGCAGTCTCCCATCACCGTAGTCTCCCATCACCGCAGTCTCCATCACCGCAGTCTCCCATCACTGCAGTCTCCCATCACTGCAGGCTCCCATCACTGCAGGCTCCCATCGTGGTGCGTGTCAGCTGCCAGTTTCTGTGCAGTACCAGGGCCATGTGCTGTGCAGCTGAAAAGCTGCAGATCCATGGCTCAGTTCTGCAGTTTTCTATGTGTTTAAGATTTAAAGGGTAGGAGAGAGATTAATGTGAGACAACTGCAACATATTGCCTTGAAAATAATGGAACGGACTGTACAATTCATGTAAAAAGGCTTTACAGGCAAAACAATTGAAGACTGTCATAAAGGTACATACGAAGTTTTCCATGTTGATGAGTGCAGCAGTCTTGTAGCTGTCTCTGAAACCATTCATTTCAAGGTTGGAAGGGGGATTCTGGAGGGGGTCATTTTACAAGGACTCGTAGTGACAGGACAAGGGCTAACGGTTTTAAACTGAAAGAGGGGAGATTTAGACTGGGTATCAGTAAGAAATTCTTCCCGGAGAGGGTGGTGAGGCACTGGGACAGGTTGCCCAGAGAAGCTGTGGATGCCCCATCCCTGGGAGTGTCCAAGGCCAGGCTGGATGAGGCTTTGAGCAACCTGGTCTAGTGGAGGGTGTCCCTGCCCATGGCAGGGGGGTTGGAACTGGATGATCTTTAAGGTCTCTTCCAACCCAAACCATGCTGTGATTCTGTGATTTCTGAGGGAGATGGTGACTTCAGGTAAATTAATTGCTGGTGAAAGCCCATGTCAGACACTTGCGATGGCACGGGGTATTGCTTCTCAAAGCCACACTGACTACAGTCATGCTATCAAATGAGGCAGTTCTCATGACTAGAGACTTTGCACGGCCCTCTGGTAAACAGCCATCACTTTTCTTTCTCTTTCTACCCAGATATTAAACTGCTCTGCTCTCTAAACACCTCTTTTTTTTTCCCTTCCTATAATTACAGGAAATCATTTATTGAAGTAGGGTCATAAAGCTCTGCTCACCTGTCTGCAAAGCTTAATTTCAGCTGTGCCATTTCAGGTTTATGTCCTTCGCTTGCCATCCCCTTAATGGAGTTTCAGTGCTGCCAGATAGTGGCAGACAAGGCTGCTGGAATTTGAGCTTTATCTACCGTGTGGATTGTAAATGACACAGGTCAATGAAAGAACAGAAATGGCAGAGTTCAGAGAAAGCCATGCCTGACTGTGGCCACAATTGGACATAAAACGAGAAAACCAAGACGGCTGCCAGGGACCTGCTATCTCTGCAACAACTGGTTAGGATATTGGGTAGTTCCCCTAGAAATGTGAAATCTTAGGTATTACGAATAATTGGTTATCACAGGATGGATAAGGAATGTTTGGTTTCCTAATCAAAGCAGTATTCCAGTAATTAAAGACAGACATGCACTTCAAGAAGAGGCTTGTTTTTTCCTGTTCATAGGGAATTTTAATGCTCAGTAGCAATAACTTGCAGCTGAACTCATTAAACTGTTGTTCAAAGGTGCTGTTGACTGACTACTGGATATATTTTTCCTTAAACAACGTCAAGGATGAACCATTTATCAGGAGCATTGGATTCCACTACTGTTGCAAGTTCAGTATATAAACAGGAGATGTATTCTTGTTCTCCTTGATGCCAATTTTACTGAGGTATTGCTGAAAAGCAATATTGGGTTTAAATTTCACTCCTGTCCAGGGTCTCGGTGAAATCAATAATGAAATCCCTAGGGTATTTGGTTCAGTTTTTGTGGCATGTCCCCTTTTTGGGAGATAAATCTATTTTAGTATGCATTAGAAATATAAGAGCTATTATTATTATTGTGTTTTAGTTGATTTGCTTCAACTTTTTTTCAGAGTATTTTTTTATAGTAGTACTTTATTCAAAAGAGATTTTTAATGCTTTAGCAGTCCTTCGTAGAGCCCTGAAATTGTAAAACATGAAGAATTATGTGAAAAATACTGCTTCTGAAGTTGGGGAATGACAGTTGAGGGTAATAATTTGCCCCTGACAATAACAGATGGGAGTGAAAGGCCAGCAGCTTGCTTCCCCTTGACAAATGGCTGTATTTTGGCAGCAAATTAGATGTCACATGAAGTTGGCAACTGGTGCAAGAAATCAATATTTAGTGTGAAAAGTTGATGCAATTACTCTGTTGATCAGCTGGATATGTGAAACCATGATTTAATGCCTTGAATTTACTTGAGCAGGTTTCAGTGCGAATGAGTCGCAGATGGCTTCCAGTTCTTACAGCAGCTCCTAGCACAGCTCAGTTCATAAGTCTGCAAGTATTAGAGATTAAAGTTTGAGGCAGAAGATATGAATCCAGCAATGAATATTTGTGCAAACAGGTCAGCTTGCTTTCCCTCACTGCCGTTCAAGAGTCCTGAGCAAGGATTGGTGAACTGGGTTCATGTACAGTAACTGGAGGCTGAATCTTGCAGTTACTGTTCAGGCTGAATCATCATCTTCTGTCTATAGCCTTCTCCTTTCAGGGCTATATTATTATCTGGAATATAAACCCAGACGAGACCTGACGGATAAGGACTTAATCCAAGAACGAAAATGAAATTATATGCCTTATTTCATTAAATAAAGGGGAGCTTAAAAATGCTGAAATACAATATGCTGCAAGACATTGCCTCTCGGGACTTGTAATTTATAACTGTTGCAAGTCAGATGTGGGTAGGAACAATGTGTAATTATCACCAGGTTGCAGCCGAACCGTATGAAACTTGAATATGAATTCCATTTACGCAGGGAGAAGGAGAAGATAAAACAGGGATTTATGCTTCCTGCAGAGTCACAACAGAGTTCAGTATTCCAGCAGATCAACTGCAAGAAAGATTAACCTAACTTTGCAGAGACAACACATAATTCTCTATAAAAAGCATGAAACACTGGATAGGAATGTGAACTAACCATTGTGTTCAAAGCTAGCAGGTTTAGGTAATTTCAAGGAAAACAGTCACACTTTGCAGTCAGTGTCACTCTTCCAAATCTTTGTCACCACCAGTGGGCTCAGCAATGTTAGTAGAACTGACTTTTTGTTCACAGCTGTCACGCCAACTCAGCATCCTAGCAGGTATGGATTTTATTTTCAGCTAGAAATCTGTAAAGTTCTCAAGTATTCGTACATATAGAAGAGTTCTTGCTGGAAAAAATTACTATACCTTCCTTGCACCCAGCTTAAATTTAGAAGTCATTGGTCTGAATTGAGCCCTGGAGGCAGTGAATCTATCTTCTCTGACGTAAATGGAGTTGTGCCTGTGTTATGCACTCTCCATCGTGTCAGCTAGTTACGAGACTGATTAGCCTCTGCAGCCCCCGGTATCACCTGCAGAGCTTTTGGAGTGTGCCTGGAAGGGGCTTTCTGAAGTTCTGATTTTGCAGTCCAGTGTCTGGACATTATACAGCCTTTTCTCCATCAATTCTGCAAATCATTTTCTTCTTACTTAATGCTGTACGCTTACATATTGCTCCAGCTTGCAGTTTAGGTCAGCAGGAAACTTAATGTGCTCTGGTGGCCCCATCGCAATGGAGGTGGTGAAGAGGGATGGAGTGCTTCATATCGTTTACGCACAATGTCTTCAGATAATTGATAATCGGCTGTAAAAGGAGATCTTGATCCTTTTTCCTTGGTCTGGAATTGTTGCAATGTAGTGTCTCCAGCTTGACAGGGGGGAGGTTTGGGTGCTGGTCACAACTACAGCATTATTTGACAATTTATGCCCATTGATCTTTGTGTTGAAAACAAGGAAAAAGAGATAGTTAGTATGAGAAATAGTAACCATCAGATGGCCCATCATCCAGAATTCTGAATACTCTGTTGATAACATGGAACAACCATGCTAAACACAAGGTTAACACCTCTTTTTTGAAGAAAAAATTTGAAGTCCACACTAGAAAAAGATGAAACAATGAGCAGTTTGAAGTTATTTAAGATGTATGGGTTATTGCATTACTCTTGGCTAAGCAAAAACTTTCTTTTTTTTTTTTTGCAAAGTAATGTATTGCTTTAAATCTATCCTGTGCAAGGGATATGATAACCTTCTGATAACCTTTATCAGCCGTGGTATATCTGAAACACATGTAGTTGAGATGACTCTTGAACATCAGTTATTGCTTTCCACCATAGTGACTGACAAACCCCAGTACTGTCTTCCAGAGTTTTAGCACCTCAAAGACCATGCTCCATCTGACCTTTTGTTCAGTGGTACCTTTTGTTGTGTTCCTTAGGGTATTTATTACTTCTGGTTTTGCTAAAGGTTTATGTTCTTCTACCAAATAAATTGTATGTGAAAGTGCCTGATTTGCCCATGCCTTGACCTTTAGTGCTTGGATGCACAGAAACAGAGTGTAAAACCCCTCGTCTCTTCCTCCCCTCCCCCCCCCCCCCTTCCAAGCCCCCTGTATACTCACATATATGAAATCCTTAGCTGGTAATACATTTTTCAGTCATCTAGCTCTTGTATACCATGGATGTAAAAGCAGTGAGGACTAAAGCTTTTAAGATATTACTGTGTGTGGATATCAATAAACAGGATACTGTCTTGAGTAGAAATTAAAATACGCCTTTCCTGCCAGCTGTACCCTGAAATGTCAAGGAAGAAGGTTGCACATTGGTGCCCTTCAAATGCAGTGTTGCCCTGTTGGGAAAATGTCTTTTCCTTGGTGATTGCATTTGTCTGTTTAAGGCATCTTCTCAGAGTTGAAGAAAGAATTCTAGGATTGCATGTTTTATGCCTCATTTTGGAGTATTTTCCTTCCCTCACTGTTCAGAAATTGTTCCACAAGACAGGGGCAGCTGAGGGGGCAGTGCAGAGCACTGAACCTTTCCCGCTGCAGAGAGTTCACTGCCTAGTCATGGCTTGTGAGAGGTTTCATTCACAAACCTTGCAAGCTGTGCCATCCACTGATGCCACCCAGCACCATGACTGGCATAACATGGCAGTCGTGACTTCTGACTGAGAAATGATGCTTTGAAGTTTTTTTACAATGAAAAAGAAAAGATATTTAAAGGTGCCATGGGTTGTGTTTGAATGCCAGCTCAGGTGTCCAACAGTCATCATCTTCAGGAAGAAAGTATTGTCCCTTTACGCTTTCTGCCAAGACTCGTCACAGGAAAGATTTGCCTTCTTCTACTGTGTTTACTTAGTGTGGGAATGGCTTTGATGGGGAGTGAGTGCTAGTGTCCACTCAGGGTGGTGGGAAGGGCTGATGGAACCCCTCCATAGCTTGTTGCCTACAGCATGCATGGGCTGGTGTTGCACAGGCACGCCTAGTAAGAAATGTGTCAGCAGTGACCCTTGGTTAAACAAGACTTGAAGGAGGGCTTTCTTTCTTTCCCTTGCCATTCATTTACATTTTGTGTTTGCACAAAATTAACATAATCGCTGTTAAAAGTGGGCCCCATAATCACACTGCTTGATCGGCCTGAAAAGATCCATTGTGCAGTTTAGAAATCTGCTTCAACTACTTTTCTAGGAAATGTTACTGACACCATCCCCATCTCAATAATCCTACTATAAATGTCATTGATATTTGGCCAAGTAGGGGAGCCCCTTTAAGCAATTGTCACATGCTGTTTAATTCTCCTCTCTGTTCTGGTTCTGAATCAAACAGCTGCCAAGACTCTTTATTCATATCTATTTTTAATTTGAAGGTTTACTTAATAAAATCAAGGATGAGCAGATAACTAGATTCCTTCTAAACACAATATTTATTTCTGAAAGTCTTTAGATAGAACTTTGACTTGCTTATAAGCAGGTAAAATCTATCCACCCAATCACTTCTTTGCAACCTGGAAGTTTCTTCCTTCTTCCTCTGACAGCATCACAGAAATGTTTTGTCAAATGTGTAGAGATCGGCTGCAGAAATCCAGTAGAGAGAATTTAAAGCAACCCCAGATCTTCTACACGAGTCTCAGATTCTCTCACTCCATCTGTAATTTAGTAGTCATGGTCTTTTGCCAGTTTGTGAAACGCTGTTGCTGCATTCCGCTCCCACTCTGTGATAGTTTGTTTCTGTTTGATAAAACAGTGGGCAATTTTCCTTCCTTCCAGCTGAGCATCTCAGGGTACCAGCATGGGCAGTAAGTCTGTGTTGCTCTTACAAAATTGTAGTTTCAGTAAAAGGCATATTTTTTTCTTTCTCCAGCAGTGACACAGGCCCATATTCCTGATATCAGCAAGTAGCCGCAAGCTTCCCAAGTTTTACATGGGATGGGAGCCCCGGTAGTGACTCACATCCTACCAGTGCTGGGTCCCCACCCTTCTGATGAGCAGTAACATATGTTGAAGCTGAGGAGTCCTAGAGGGAGGCAGTCACGCATGCAGCCCTGAACAGGCACCGTGTGCGCGGTGCAGACCTCTACGCTTGCCTCTGGCAGTTAATCTCAAGGTGCACGAAACCATGCAACCACTGGAGCTGGGTGTCTGGCCCATGGGAGCATAGGGTGTAAGTAACAACCATCGGTGCTGGTCAGCAGGAGTTGTGACTCCTCAGGTAAAATCCCTCCCAGAAGCATAGGTACATGTCTTGGAGCAGCTTCCGTGAAGCACAGAGTGGGTGCTTTGAGTCAGGTGGACACTATGCATTTTTTTTAACTTAAACTATATATTAAGAAAACCAGATTTCTTCAAATGACGTTGATTATTATCCATAAGTCTTTAGGCACTGTCACGCACAAGAGAGTAAACTGTCTCACATTTTACTAATATTCTGGCTCTTTCCTTCTCAGTTACTTTGTTAGGTGATTATAAGCTTCCACACTTGTACACGCACAACTTACCCAGAGGAAAAGCAAAAGATGCAGCTCACTGTGAGGTGAGGAGGCCAGGAGGAGGCCAGGAGGAGACCAGGCAGGCAGGGCCCTGCCTGTGGGAGGGCTGTGCAGGGACAGGCCGGGGACAGCAGCGGGCCTACCCCGAGGCGGGACGGTGTGGGAAAGGCCGTCTGCCCACCCTCCCAGGCGGTCAACATGCTGCCTGGTGCTCTCAGGAATGCAGAGCTCCTTTCAGCGTGGCCATTCTTGGCCTTGTCTCTTTACAGGGGAGTTTTTCTAAGTTGGCAAATAGGTGACTTGTTCTGTGTCCCCCGTACTTCCTTTTTAAGCGCAATTACTTTAATTGATTAATATTGGACCGAGCACTTTGCTCGGAAGGGACAGTTCTTCTGGTTTTTTGGACTAATTACCAGTCTGGATTTCTGAATGGCAATACGGCTGCTAATTATCTCACTGAAGTTCTCACAGAAAGAGACCCTGATAAGAACTTGCCAATTAACATAAGAAAAAAAAAATGTCAAGAGTCCCGTTGTGTTTTCCTGGCATCCACTCCCAGTCAAATGAATATCACAATTAAATACAGAGACAGACTAACGACTAAGTATGAAAGCCAGAGGGGCTGCGAGGCTGCTCCAAACTTGCCCAGACATTATTCATTCAGGAGCTAGCTGTTATTTGCAACCCCGTTCATTCTTGTTGCTTAACATAGTTTGCTACCGCTTGTGTAAGCAGGAGGAAGAGGAAGCAGAGCAGCGTAGGAAGTATCTGACCATCCACATAGGGAATTTCTTGCAGATGTTAATCCATATTAGTGTAAGGCTGAAAGGGGAGTTTTGGCAGGGTCCCAGCTTTCACCTGGTTGGTCTGGTGTGGCTGTGGACCAGGGTCCACATGAGGCACTGCCTGTCTCAAGAGCCCTCCCATGGTCTGTGGCAGCACACGAGTGTCGTGTGGGGTGGTGCTGGTGGTGGTGAGCGGTGGGGACACCCCTGGGCTCCTTTGCTTGTTTCACAAATTGTGCTCATTAGCCATGATGGGCAGCACTGGTGTACAGTCCAAGTGTTCGCTTCTTGCAGGGGAAGTTTGCAGCACATGCTGACTTTGCTGCTGCAACGGCTCAGCCACTGATAGTTTCTGGAAAAGCTCATTTAAAACCACCTGGGCATGTTACAAGACTCCCTAACCTCAGCTGTATCTGTGGTGTAGATACATCACTGAAAATACAGGGCCAGGTGCTCAGTTAGTGACAGTTACTCCAGTCCCTAATCCGCACCAGCTCTGGGAGACCAAGATGAGTTACAGGACTCCTACGGCCAGTGGGAAGAGACAGGACCTGGTGGTGTTGACAGTCTGTTTTCATTACCTTGAGTTTTCCAGAGCAGTGTTTCTGGCCAACAGGACCACATGCCATGGGTGCTTCTGAAGAGATGAGCAGTGAGCAGTTGCTGTCACCAGTGTATTCTGCTCTGGGTGACCTGTTGCACAACGGGACCTACAAAGTGTTGGTTTAAACCATGCTTGTTGAATTTAGTTTCTTTTCATTTTTTGCTCTCTCTGTGCTTGCAGGTCAGAAGATTCTTCACCACAGAAGTGATGTCTTAGAAACTGTAGTCCTGATAAATCCCTCGGATGAAGCAGTTAGTACTGAGGTAAGTCAGAAATACTTGATTGGATGTGTCATAAAAGCTCCATTAAGTGGATAGGATGAGAGCAGTGAAACAGATGTAGTTGAAATGATTCTTGAATGTCAGTTAATGGTCTTCTAGCATAGTGACAGACAAATCCCAGTACTGTCTTCCTGAGTTTTAGCAGACTAAGAGCAGGTCCCTTAAGAGTGGATGAAAGGACATGTTAGGAGCAAATATAATGAAAAACATCAGCCATCCCTTGATTTTCTTCCTGGTTCCCCAGACTCCTGATAAAACATCAGAGGCATAGGACAGACACACACCTCTGATCCCGGCACTGCTTTTCTCATAATGCACTAAATTCCTTTCTTGATGACATGGAGGCATCTGTGGTGAAACTGCATTTGCTTTTCTTCTGCTCCTCCATTCTTTGGTAGCTCTGTATGCCTGTTTTACACATGAAAAAAGTGCCTGAACATGCCCTGAGACAAATTTAGGTCTTTGAGAAGAACTACCAGGTAACTTGTGGTGACTCTAGGTTGATCTGTCTGTCCTTCGAAATGCTTGCGACATGAATCAGTGGACTCGGGAGAGTGCCCCAGAAGAGGGCTGCCAATTCCTCATGAACTTGCTAGACCAGAGTCAAAGAACTGAGTGTTTAGCTCTAAGACAAAACTGGCTAGTGAGACTGAAGGTTGAAAAAGCAGGGATGATTGCATTGCTAGTCTGTGCTGGGAAGTACTGACATAGTGCTATTCCTTTTGGGACATTAAGCATCTCTGCTTGTAGTACATAGTGAAAAAATCCATTTTCTTAGCAACCTTAAGTGACATGAAACACAAACAGGAGGAAGAACACTGAAAGAAATGAAATTTCTGAAGCTATTGAAGTTTAAATCAGTAACTTAGTTCATGCCATCTCCTTCATTAAAAAACTGCATGAAAACATCTTACAAGGCATCAGAGGTACTTGGTAAGGAGCAAGGCAGTCAGCTGTATAGCAGGTCTTAATACACCCAGACATGCAGAGTAAAAAGCTATGAATTGTATGTATGTGTGGAGGGAGATGGAGAGGGGAAGCAACTGCCAAAAGTAGAGAAATGTCATTTCTGTTTCTGTTGCTCGTCATACCTTTGATAGATGACCACATGGAAAAACATGGTCAGAGACCCATTAATGACTTCTGTACCATGCCTTTACTCCTTTGGCTCAGGAGGTGTTTGGTTAGGTTGGTTTCCTCTCAGTAGTCTGTGTGAGGCAATCTTTGCTTTCATCTTACCAGACTGGACATTGCCAGAATTTACAAGCTGAGATTTACTTTGGCTGGCTAAGCAAGACTGTGACTGGACACAAGCCACAAAAAGGCAATAAGAAAGGCAGGAGAAATAATCTGAGGTTGGAACAGACATGCTTTGCCCATTATGGCAAATAAGAAACTTAGTTTCATATACCAAGAGATTTCCATGTTGCATCTAGGGACACAGTGATATATCATGGAACTCTGACTTCACCAGAAGAGGAACTTGAATCCATCTTTTCAGGAAAAACGAAGGTGATTTAAAAATAAATTCCTGCTAATCTGGCTGGTAATATCCACACTGGTGGTAATCTGAGTCTGCCCAAAACTCCTGTCATGTTCTGTCAAATGCCAAAACACCTCCCAGAAGAGAAAGGCCCAATGGGAGAGGGACTCTAGTTTCCCAAAGAAAACAAGTTTCTGAAACCTCTGTGCACAGTTCCTTCCTTCTTAAAAAGACCCCACTCTGTTGCTGTTGCTGTAATGCTCCTGCGACTGTACCGTAAATCTGGGAAACCCCTGATCTGCTGACACTTCTGTCTCTGTTCACACCCTCATCTTTACCTCTGTTTTGACTGAGGCTACATCTTGCTTTTGCTTCCTTCAAACAATTTGTGACTTCAGCCCAGGGTAAAGCTGAACAGAATCATCACCCTGCAGTATTCTGAAATGGAGTGGTTTGAAATCAGGAGATGAATTTCTGGTAGTCCTGTGGGAAGCCTTTGTTCTAGACAGACACAGCATTTGTATGTCTCTGAAGTTCTTCCATGTGTATCATACATTATGCTCTATAATTTGCAAGCATTTATTTACTTTTTTCCTTGTCATAGTTTGCTGGCTCTGAAGAACTTATTTCATCAACAATTAATAAAATAGGTTGAAGGGGAATTATGTGACAGTCGCATATCAGTGATTCACAAGTCAGGAAATAATTTTGCTGTTGGAAAACCTGGTGAGTTGACACAAAAGGTGGCAGATTGCCCAGAACGGCTGCCAGCAATGAGAGAAAACATGGACGAGGAAGCCAGTTCTTTTATGGTTTTAGTACAGCTAAAACAGATGAGATGTGAGCAACCCACATCAGCCAGCCAGCTGCATTTATCTGTATTTTTGTCTGAAATAGAAATAGATACACTCACTCCAGCAAAGAAATCACTGAATTTATGATTATTTAGTGGAATTAATGACAGATCAGCATTAGTCCTGCATTTAATTAAAGGAACTTTCTGCTGTTCAGTATCAGGATCACTTTTTAAATAAAATAACAATGAAAATGTGGAAAAGTGAGGATCTTCTTTCACTCTTCAGTCCCTTTTTTCTACTTGCACTTAAAATGCAAGTTGTTAGCACAGATTCAGGTTGAGCCTTCCTGGCTCAGCCTTCCTGGTGTGAGCAGGAATTATTTAGAGCAACTGATTGCTTAACAATCAATACAAAAATTTGAAAGAATAGCTTGCTAGGAGAGCTGAGGTGATTATGTCATCTCCATGGAGATGGTGCTTGGATGCAACATCATGTGCAGTTGTTCCAGATGGACTATGCTCATTTAGTTCAATAACATGGACAGTCTTGTTCTGGAATCACTATTCTGGCTGAATTTCTCCTTCAACAGAGGAATTAGTGCACTTGAATTTCATACCTGATCATAGGCTGAATTGATTTTTCAGTATTGGATAAGGCTTCTGAAATATTTGCAAAAAATTTACTCAACAGTACAGAATCTTACACAGTTTTTGTTTAGTTTTGTTCTAAAATCTAAGTTGAAGTCAGACAACAAAAGTGTACTGAATATATGGACTTCTCTTAGTATGCAAGTAAATGTTCCCTGGGGAGGAGAGAAGGAATTATTAGTAGCTCTATGGAGGGTCAAGTAGAGTAACAAGCATCTGCTTTAAAATAGAGTGATTTCAAAAAGCATAAGGTTATTTCTCAGTAGCAAGCTCATTTATGCCATCAGACATCCACTTAATTTACTACTGTTTATTGAAAAATGTCTTTTAAAACTTACAGTGTCTGTAACTAGTGACATTGTGAGATATAAATGGTGCATGTGACAAGTTCAAGTTTATGATTATGACGAATCATCCTTTAACTTTGTAGATGATTCAGGTGACAACAGAATAACAGTCTAATTATGTCACTTTTGTGTGTGAGTCATGATTACTTTTGCAACTGAAGGGCAAGTAGTGCTATACGATGGGAAGGAATGGTCTTCCAAAAACTGAGCCTGACACATGTAGTTGTCCCTTAATAGCATGTGGGACAGATTTTGCCCAGGTGGCCTTGATACAATGCAATTGAAACTTAACCAAGAGCTGTATTTGGTGAATATGTTTGTTCATTGAAAATAGTTTTTTTAATTCAAATTTTATTCTGTTCTCCTCTTAGCTCTTATTTCCATATGATTAACTTGGTTTATTCTTCAGACCTTCTCTCTAATTGCTTCTTGTGCCTCCTTCTTTCCCTTTTGCACCTTTCTCGTTGGCTTTTGCAAGCAGCACCATAACTCGGTAATGTTTTGACAGTCCTGGGAGACTGGTGTAAAATGTGTTTTAAATTAGGGGAGGTGAACTGCATGTTCTCAGCGGAATATAGAAACACTTGGTAACTCCCATTATTGTTGTGCTTTTCTCCTTCACTCTAGGTGCGCTTAATGATCACAGACGCTGCGAGACACAAGCTCCTTGTACTAACTGGGCAGTGCTTTGAAAACACAGGAGAACTCATTCTTCAGTCAGGATCCTTCTCCTTCCAGAACTTCATTGAGATCTTCACAGATCAAGAGGTGCGTTCAGAAAAGTGTCTTCCATACATTGTGATGTGATGGTGGAGGTTTCTAGAAGGCTAAAAGTGGCCCTCTGTGTTGTTAGAGTTAGCACTGTCAGCCTGGTGCTGATGTTCTTTGCTCTTCATTATAGGCTTTCGCCTTTCAAAACATTTACTTTAGATTTGATGTGAACTGCTTAACAGAAAAGTTAAATTTTAATTTGAGGAATTAAAGTGTAGCTTCCAGAAAAAGAAAATCAAAGAACCTTTTGGCAATGTAAGGAGATAGTGTTGTGTTTAAAATATACAGGTTGTTTATCCAAGGTGCACATACAAAGCAGTCCAACTGAACATGACACCAGGTTCTTGCCTGGTGGCAGCTAAATAGTAGGTGACATTAAATAAGACAGAGGGTGTCTGTTGGAATAGCTGTAGTTTTTGGCTTCTTTCTGGTGGTGTTTTAAATTTGGCCAGTAAAATCTGTAAATCTTGTAATTTTTAATTACCAAAAAGATAAGTATGAAGTATACCAGTATTTAATGGTGTTTGTTTCATGTCTTGTTATTTTGCTGTCTTGCTTAATGTACTGTGTCTGAAAGCTCCCAGAGGGCAGGAACCCATAGTAAACAAGCTGTCACACTTAATTTGGCTGCTATGTAAAGTATATATTTAAATAAACTATATAACTGCATCCGTAGGAATTTAGTTTCCACAATTAATTAGGGGCATGTCAGTGGAGTGGGATTTGAAAGTTCAACTCTGAAAAAACAAATTTTGCATGAGCTCCAGTATGACTTTACTGTATCCATTTGCTCATGTTCTCAAAGCCTCTTTGCTCAGCACGTGGTCATAGGGTTGGGGAAAGAGCTGGAATACAGTTCCCTGAAACACGCATGATGCCTAAAACTCACTGACAGTTCACAGAGTTACTTTTCTATGAAACTGCATACTCAAGCCCTTGCACCTCTGGCTAATTAGCAACACATGATGACTTTATGATTATATGCAAAACTAGGGGCAAATCCTACTGTTACCGTTAGGAAGAAAAATTGTTGTCTGGAAAGCGGAGGGGTGGTGGTTGGTCATGAGTTGCAGCCGCCGAGGGATTGCCATAGTAGTGGGCGTGCAGGGAGTACTCCCATGGGATATGAATAAGGCTTGCTTTGTTCGTCTCTGCAACTGGCCAAGTGGTGACCAGAAGAAAGGATTCTTGTGCTGTCCTGACCTTAGCGGACTTGGCAGTGTTACCATAGAATGGTTTGGGTTGGAAGGGACCTTAAAGATCTTCTAGGTCCAACCCCCCTGCCATGAGCAGGGACACCCTCCACTAGACCAGGTTGCTCAAAGCCTCATCCAGCCTGGCCTTACGGTTGGACTCTATGATCTTAAGGTTCTTTCCCAACCCTAAATAATTCTATGGTTCTGTAAGTGTGTAAAGTTTGGTGAGTACTGTGTAGAGTTGGTGTTTCTGGCCTCTGTCCATTCTTACTTCACTTGACCAAACCTGGACTGTGGTCATGGGATGGTCTTACAAATAAGCAAATAGCCCTTGAGGGATACTCTTATGAAGACTAGTTCAAAAGTCTGGCTGGCAGACTTCAAAATCTCTAGCTTGCAGAAGTCCCCGCAGACAGTGCCAAAAAGTGTTGTTTTCAACTTCTCCCGTGCCAGAAGATTGAAGATGTCCCATTGCACTGACTCTACTACAACAGCTAGCAGAGGAAAACATTTCTTTTTACCTTTGTGGTTCAGGGTAGGAAACAATCCTGTGTTTAATCTGAGCAGCCAATTTGCTGTTTGCCTTCACCTCACTGTGTGTGACACCTTTAAAACTTGAGGATTCCTTAGCAGATATCTCCTAGTGCTTGAAAAGACAATCAAGTTCACAGATACATTCTTTCACTCTCAGAGTGACTTTGAACCCAGGGAAGAGAAGCAGTGGTTACAGCTCTGTGTTATCCAATAGCCTAAGCAGTGGAACTGTTAATCTCCTTGGTGTCACCATTTCAAATGCAAATCCACTGCAGCATTCCTGAACTTGCTATTCCTAACAGATATGATCTACGTCTGGAATAGTTTTTCTCCAACTTTTCATTGGCCTGTGCTACCAGTGGCTTTACACTGTCTGCATTATGTGTGCCAACTTTTATGAGCTAAAAAAGTCAGAATTTAGGAGTATGAAGCAGAAATCAAAATATAGTATAATATAAACTGGAGAGGACTAACGCCAAACCTTGGCCCAATATATTCATTATCCTAGTGTATTACCATATGAGTTTTTATCTAGCCAGAAAATTGGCCCAGTTTGAGAAACAGTCAGTAGTCAAGTTATCTCCTTATGTGTGCAACAGACTTGGATTTATTCAGCCAGAGGAAGTAATATTTTACTACCTTTGTCTCTCCCTAATAATGTGTTTTCAGTCCTGACCAGACATAAAACATAAGGAATACACTTGACATACTAAATCCATTTCAGATCTGTGGTCTGTGCTGTCCCTCTTCTCGTATTTCTGCAGTAAACAACAGGAATAGTTCTCCTATTTTCCTTACCTTTCATCCTTTTCTCCTATTATGTTTAGCTTTGGTTTTTTCCTTTGCTGCTTTTCAGACAAAGCCATGTCTGACATATGGGTGAGATTTATTTATACTCCTGTCAAATGATTTGGGTGCTAAGTAAAGCTGACAAAGAAAGGGAGAAGATATTTATTTTCTGCTTTATTTAGGTATTGGTTGGATTATTTTAATTTTGATAACAGCCACTGCATCTTTGTTGAATTTTATTTTTGGTAAATGCTGAAAATAAATTATGCAACACAAAGAAAGGAAGTCAGACAGACACACATGGAGGCCCAAAGAGATCCACTGCAATCAAACTTTATTAATTTCTTACATATTTATTTCTTCTGCTGATTCAGCTTGTGGTCCAAGACTTTAAAATTATTCAGCTGTAGTATGATCTGTATTATCTTTATGAAAAGTGTTGTTAAAAGGAAATAGAATGGTAATGGCCTACATTTAACCTAATTGTCAGTAAAATGTGAAAAAGTCAAATGAAAGTATTTGTGGAACTGAGAGAATGTATAAAATACATCATACTTTTTCATGTTTGTTTCTTTACTGATCTGGGACCATCTAATATTGGTTTCTACTTCAGACTGGTTCAGAACAACAGTTCTTCATATGTTGGCATTGAACTTCTTGTTGTCTGTGCCTTTATTTCAGCAGCTGGTTTTGGTATTAGCATGTTAGCAAACTGTCAGAATTAATGGAGTTATTCTAAACTTCAACTTTTGTGGTCCGTAAATTAAAATCAAAGTGATGATAGGAGCATTTTTAACCATAGCCCTTTCTTTCTAGCTCTTTAGTTAGCCCTGTACTTCATAGTCTTAGAAATGTAGAATTTGTACCTCTTTGGATTTCTGAAGCAGTAGCTAATTTTTTAATTTCTGGAAAAGTCTTCTGCAGTCAGTCATGCTAATCTGTGAGTAGTGCTGGCTTTTCAGGAGCCAGCCTGCAGAAAGAACTGCAGTAACAATGGTGTGGTGGAATACGTCTGTTGTGGTTTAACCTCAGCCAGCAGCTAAGCACCACACAGCCGCTCACTCACTCCCTGCCCCTGGTGGGATGGCGGAGAGAATTGGAAGGGTAGAAGTGCAAAAACTCATGGGTTGAGATAAAGACAGTTTAATAGGTAAAGCAAAAGCTGCACATGCAAGCACAGCAAACCAAGGAATTCATTCACCTTTTCCAATGGGCAGGCAGGTGTTCAGCCCTCGACAGGAAAGCAGGGCTCCATCACGTGTAACAGTTACTTGGGAAGGCAAATGCCATCACTGCAAACATCTCCCCTTCTTTCTTCTTCCCCCAGCTTTATATGCTGGGCATGAGATCATATGGTATGGAATATCCTTCTGGTCAGCTGTGCTGGCTCTGTCCCTTCCCAGTTTCTCGTGCACCCCCAGCCTCCTTGCTGGTGGGGTGGTGTGAGGAGCAGAAAAGACCTTGAGTCTGTGTAAGCACTGCTCAGCAGTAACTAAAACATCCCTATGTTAGCACAGTCTTGGTAGTGTTGGTGGGGCCAAAGGAATGGCTCCTGTGAGAAGCTGCTTGAAGCTTCCCCAGCTCCAAGTTGGACCAGCTGCTGGCCAAGGCTGAGCCAGTCAGTGGCAGTGGTAGAACCTCTGGGATAACAGACTCTAGTGGAGGAAAAGAATATGCTGGAAAACCTGCAGAAGGAGAGAGTGGGATGTGAGAGAGACACCCAGGCAGACACCCAGGTCAGTGCAGAAAGGCAGGGAGGAGGTGGGTTGGGGCAGAGGTTCCCCTCAGCCCATGGTGAGGGGGCAGGCTGTACTCTGCAGCCACGGAGGGTCATGGGGGAGCAGAGACCCATCTACATCCCAGGGAGGACCCCATGCTGGAGCAGGCGGCTGCCTCCAAAGGAGCCTGTAACCCCACGGGAAGCCCACACTGGAGCAGGGTGCTTCTGAAGGACTGTACACCATGGAAGGGACCCACACTGGAGCAGTTCATGAAGAACTGCAGCCTGTAGGAAGGACTCACGTTGGAGAATTCTGTGGAGGACTGTCTCCCGTGGGAGGGACCCCACGCTGAAGGAGGGGAAGAGTGTGAGGAGTCCTCCCCCTGAGGAGGGATGAGTGGCAGAAAGTGTGATGAACTGACCACAACCCCCGTTCTACGTCCCCCTGTGCCTCTGGCAGTGAGGAGGTAGAGAAATGGGGAGCAAAGCTGAGCCCAGGAAGAAGGGGGGAGGGTGAGGGGAAGTGTTTTTAAATTTGGGTTTATCTCCCATTACCCTCCTCTGATTTGATTGGTAGCAAGTTAAATTGATTTTTACCCCCAAGTCTGTTCTGCCAGTGACCGTAACTGGTTAGTGATCCCTCCCTGTCCTTGTCTCTATCCAAGACCCTTTCTTTATGTTTTGTCTTCCCCATCCCACCATGGGGAGCAGAGAGAGAGCTGCCACGTGGTGCTGAGTTGCCAGCTGGGTCTAAACTTTGACACAGCACAATATCTCTTGAGAGAAGGGGTGAGGAAGGAGGCTGCCCCTGGGAGGATGCTGGCCTCTTCTGGGTTGCAGTTACTTTCTGCCTGTTAAGAGGACGTGCTGTGTCCCTTAAATACTTGCTTGGCTCTTCTGGATGGATTTGGGCAGCAGGAAGACTCATGAATCAATGGTACAGATAGTGTCAGCTCTGGCATCGTTAGCCTCATAGTCCTCGTAGCCTCTCAACATAAAAGCTTGTACTGTCTTCCTATAAAGAGTGGAGGAGGGAGGGGGCAGCCTTGGGGTACTGGTATCCTTTGGGCAGTAGGGACCAGGAATAAGGTTCTTCTTTGTATTTAAAAAAATACAGTAGTAAATTAATTGTGGTAACAGGTTCCTTTAGCTTCTAGGATGGGTACGCACCAGTGCAGAAGCAAATGAAAAAGGTTTTATCTAGTTGATCAGGAAATACTATGTTCTGACATTAATTGTTATTAAAAATTAATTTATGTGCACCTTCTTGTGTTTTTGTTTCACAACCCTAGATTGGTGAATTACTGAGCACCACACACCCTGCCAACAAAGCCAGTCTGACTCTTTTCTGCCCTGAGGAAGGGGACTGGAAAAATTCCAACCTTGACAGACACAACCTTCAAGACTTTATTAACATTAAACTCAACTCAGCTTCCATACTGCCTGAAATGGAAGGACTCTCTGAATTCACAGAGTATCTGTCAGAATCAGTAGAAGTGCCATCACCCTTTGACATTTTGGAACCTCCAACCTCAGGAGGCTTCTTGAAACTCTCCAAGCCCTGCTGTTATATTTTCCCAGGGGGAAGAGGGGACTCTGCCCTGTTTGCAGTGAATGGATTCAACATGCTTATCAATGGAGGATCTGAAAGAAAATCTTGCTTTTGGAAACTTATCCGGCACTTAGACAGGGTAGATTCCATTCTGCTCACTCACATCGGAGATGACAACCTGCCAGGAATCAATAGCATGCTTCAGCGAAAGATAGCCGAACTGGAAGAGGAACAGTCTCAAGGGTCTACTACCAACAGTGACTGGATGAAAAATCTGATCTCACCTGATCTAG
The DNA here is from genome assembly GCA_027574665.1 of Rhynochetos jubatus. Taxonomy (NCBI): domain Eukaryota; kingdom Metazoa; phylum Chordata; class Aves; order Eurypygiformes; family Rhynochetidae; genus Rhynochetos; species Rhynochetos jubatus. Next base: position 66,787,339 of record CM050690.1, on the reverse strand, counting down.
GAGTTGTATTCCTTAATGTTCCTGAGAACCTGAAGAACCTGGATCCTAGCTTTAGAGTAAAAAGGAGTGTAGAAGAAGCTTGTTTTACTCTCCAGTATTTAAATAAATTGTCTATGAAACCAGAACCTCTTTTCAGAAATGTGGGAAATACCATTGACCCCATCATTTTATTCCAGAAAATGGGAGTTGGCAAGCTTGAGATGTATGTGCTTAGTCCTGTTAAAAATAGCAAAGAGATGCAATATTTTATGCAGCAGTGGAGTGGTACTAACAAAGATAAAGCTGAATTCCTGCTACCAAATGGCCAAGAACTAGACATACCATTATCCTACTTCACCTCTGTCTCATCCCTGATTGTGTGGCATCCAGATAATCCTGCAGAAAAAATAATCCGTGTTCTGTTTCCTGGAAACAACACCCAATATAATATTCTAGAAGGACTAGAAAAGCTCAAACACTTAGACTTCCTTAAACAACCGGTGGTTACCCAAAAAGACCTAACTGGGAACATTGCTAGTCCAGCTGTGAAACAAGCAAAGTTGAAACAACGAACAGACAGCAAGGAGAGTCTCAAGCCTGCTGCAAAGACACCACCAAGCAAGCCTGTCAGAAAAGAGTCTAAGGAGGAAACACCAGAGACTGCAAAGCCCATTCAATCACTGGAAAAGCCTCAGAAGTTGGAAAGCAAAGAAAAAGTTCCAGTTAAAAAAGAGAAACCAGCAAAAGTGGAATCCAAACCTATAGTGGTGGAAAAAGATGTAACAAGTAAAGAAGAACAAGTAGTAAAATCTGAAACTCCTGAAAAGCAAGGCACAGATGTAAAGCCAAAAGTGTCAAAGGAGAAGCCAGTGAAAAAGGAAGTCAAAGCAAAACCTGAAGAAAAGAAAGAGGAAAAAGAAAAACCAAAGAAAGACATTTCTAAAAAAGAGGAGAAAACATCCATTAAAAAAGAGGAAAAGCCCAAAAAAGAAGAGATCAAGAAAGAAGTTAAAAAAGAGGTGAAAAAGGAAGAGAAAAAGGAAACTAAGAAGGAAGTAAAGAAAGAAACTCCACCAAAGGAAGCTAAAAAGGAAGAGAAGAAGGACACTAAGAAGGAAATTAAGAAGGAAGAAAAAGAAGCCAAAAAGGACATCAAAAAAGTTCCTAAAGAAACAAAGAAGACACCTACTCCTTCGGCTGAAGCCAAAAAGCCAGCAGCAAAGCCTAAACCACAAAAGAAGGAAGAACCTGCTAAAAAAGAAGCAGTACCTGCTGGAAAACCAAAGGAAAAAGGAAAAGTTAAGACTGTGAAGAAGGAAGTCAAAGTCAGCGGAGCACAAGCTGCCCTTGCAGCAGTTGGAGTCGCTGCCACAGCTGTAGCAGCTGCAGAAATTACAGCCAGTGGAAAGGAACTTGAAGCGGAGAGATCCCTTATGTCTTCACCAGAGGATTTAACAAAGGATTTTGAGCAATTAAAAGCTGAAGAAGTAGAAACAGTAAAAGAAACAAAACCTCAAGCTGCACTTATAGACGATGAACTGAAACTCACTGGCACAGTACAAAAAGAGGTCTTTGAAGTACAAAAAGAAAAATTAGATAATGAGGGACCTGCTGAGTCCTCGGATGAAGGCATAACTACCACAGAAGCTGAGGGTGAGTGTGAACAGACACCTGAGGAATTGGAACCTGTGGAAAAGCACAGGGTCGATGACAATGAAAAGTTTGAAGATGAGGGAACGGGCTTGGAAGAGTCATCTGAAGCAGGAGATTATGAAGAAAAGGCAGAGACTGAAGAAGCTGAAGAACGAGGTGAAGATGAAGAAGAAAAGACACCACTGGACACCACAAAGCCATATATGGAGGAAACAAGAAAAATTGAAGAGAGCTCAGAAGAAATAATGGCTAAACCAGATGCTAACATTAAAGATGATGAAAAATATATTGAAAAGGCAGATTATGAGGCATCAGATGAACGGGCTGAGGAAGACAGGGAAGAAGAAATAGAAAAGGCAGAAACTGAAGAGACTGAAGAAGAGGAGGAAGACAAGGCAGAAGGCATCAGAGATGAAGAGGAAACTGAAAAAATAGAAGCTGAAGAAGATTATGTGATGGCTGTTGTAGACAAAGCTGCAGAAGCTGGTGAAGTTGAAGATAAATATGGCCTACTCATAATTACACCAAGAAAACGCTCAGAGCCTCAGTCTCCAGCAGTTGAACCAGCCTCTTCTATCCATGATGAGACATTACCTGGTGGTTCAGAAAGTGAAGCCACTGTTTCTGATGAAGAAAATAGAGAAGATCAACCTGAGGAGTTCACTGCTACTTCAGGTTACACACAGTCTACCATCGAAATATCCAGTGAACCAACTCCAATGGATGAAATGTCAACACCACGGGATGTCATGAGCGATGAAACTAACAATGAGGAAAGTGAGTCACCCTCTCAGGAGTATGTGAACATTACCAAGTATGAGACATCACCATACTCTCAAGAGTTTGGCAGACCTAAACTTTCTCCACTTCCAGATGCTTTTAATGGATTATCTGAAGGATCTAAAACAGAGGCCACAGAAGGTAAAGACTATAATGCCTCGGCTTCCACCATCTCACCACCTTCTTCATTAGAGGAAGACAAATTCTGCAAATCTGCATTCCAAGATGTATACCGGCAAAAAGAAAGTGACATCCAAAGCACTGCTAAGTTAGAAATCAAAGAACCATATCAAGATGATGTTGGTGGGAAACATGGTTCAGCCAAGAGTCCAGCTGACAGTTTGTCCCCTCCATCACCTGTTGTCAAAACTCCACTGAGTGAACGTAGTGTAAACTTCTCGCTCACTCCCAATGAAATCAAGGTCTCCTCTGAACCTGTCCCCATTACTACATTGCCTGATGTACGCCAAGATGTTGCTGAAGAGCACTGTGCAAGCCCTGAAGATAAAACATTAGAAGTAGCATCTCCCTCACAGTCTGCTGCTGGTAGTGCTGGCCACACGCCTTATTATCAGTCTCCCACTGATGAAAAGTCCAGTCAGCTTCCCTCTGAAACCAGTGAAAGGTCAACAGAAGCTCCTGTTAGCTTTGAATTCAGTGAAGTCAAAGATGTGTCTGCAAAGCCCAGAATAAGCCCTATGGATGAGCCTGTTCCAGATTCAGAGTCTCCTATTGAAAAGGTTCTCTCACCTCTACGAAGTCCACCACTGATAGGTTCAGAGACCGCTTATGATACATTTTTGAGTGCTGATTTAAAGTCTCCCACTGGAGATTACGGAAGTCCTTCTGAGGATAAACCTGAAAAAGAAAAATCACCTGTTCAGATGAGCCCAGCTTCTGAAGCCAGCTCTGTGGGCCTTTTTCAAGATAAACAAGATGAAAAAAGCATGGAGTTTATGGTGATTAGGGATGGCTTCAGTCTAGAGAGGAAGATGGAGGATACAGAACCCAGCAGCTCCCAGTCTTCACTGGTCTTGGATGAGCGGAAGCTAGCAGGTGATCTCTCACCTACTCAAATAGATATCAGTCAGTTCGGTTCTTTAAAAGAAGATACCAAAATGTCAATTTCTGAAGGCACTGTTTCTGACAAGTCTGCAACTCCTGTTGATGAGGTTGTAGCAGAAGACACCTATTCCCATATAGAAGGAGTAGCTTCTGTCTCTACAGCATCTGTTGCTACTAGTTCATTTCCAGAACCAACTACTGATGATGTATCTCCTTCTTTGCATGCTGAGGTCGGATCTCCCCACTCTACCGAAGTTGACGATTCTCTTTCAGTGTCAGTTGTACAAACACCAACAACTTTTCAGGAAACAGAAATGTCTCCATCTAAGGAAGAGTGCCCAAGGCCCATGTCAATTTCGCCACCAGATTTCTCACCTAAAACCTCAAAATCAAGAACGCCAGTGCACGATCACAGATCACCTGAGCAGTCAACTATGTCAGTAGAATTTGGTCAGGAGTCCCCTGAGCAGTCTTTAGCAATGGACTTCAGTAGGCAATCTCCAGAATATCCTACTGTAGGCACTAGTATACACCATATATCTGAAAACGGACCAACAGAGGTAGATTATAGCCCTTCTGATATACAGGAGCCTACTTTTGCACAGAAGATTTCCCCTGTGGAGCAGTCATCTTACTTTCAGGAAAAAGATATTTCAGAAATTATTTCAGTTTCTCAAATTGAAGCTTCATCCTCAACTTCATCAGCTCATACACCTTCCCAGGTAACTTCACCACTGCCAGAGGAAACTTTTTCACGTGCTGTTCCACCCAGAGATATGTCACTACATTCTTTTACCTCAGAAAAGGTGCAGAGCCTAGGAGAAAAGCTGTCACCAAAGTCTGACCTGTCTCCATTAACTCCGAGGGAATCTTCTCCTCTGTACTCTCCTAGTTTTCCAGATTCACCTCCTGCAATCACAGAAGCAGTGTCAGCTAGTCACACACCTTCGTTGTCACTGCAAGTGTCCTCTGTCAAAGCATTTGGTTACCAGGAGCCCCTAACAAAGCGCAGTCCAGAATCTTTACTCAGCCCAGAAAAAGAGGATTCAGAGAAAAGCAGCAGGTCACCAGAAGAGCTTAGTTATTCTTATGAAGCCGCAGAGAAAACTACTAGGTCACCAGAGGATATTAGCTATTCCTATGAGGCAGTTGGAAAATCTACTAGATCACCTCAGGCTACAGATTATTCCTATGAGACCACTGGAAAATCTACTAGGTCACCTGAGGCCACAGATTATTCCTATGACATAATTGCAAAAAATATGAGGTCATCTGAGGCCACAGATTATTCTTATGAGGTGTCAGGAAAAACCACCAGGTCACCAGTGGCCACGGATTATTCTTACGAGACAATAGGGAAAACCACCAAATCGCCTGAGGCCACAGATTATTCCTATGAGAGAATTGGGAAAGCTACCAGATCACCCGATACCATGGATTACTCCTATGAGACAACAGAGAAATCCACTAAGTCACCAGAAGTACTTAGCTACTGCTATGAGACAACTGGGAGAACCACCAGGTCACCAGAGGCCATGGCGTACTCCTATGAGACAACTGGGAAGGCCTCCAGCTCACCTGAAGCCACAGATTGCTCCTTTGAGACAACTGAGAGAGCCACCAGGTCACCCGAAGCTCCTAGCTATTCCTCTGAAGCAAGCGCACATTTCACTCCGGGAAAATCATTAGCAGAATCCCGCCAAGATGTTGACTTATGCCTTGTGTCCTCTTGCGAATATAAACATCCCAAAACTGAACTTTCACCCTCATTTATCAACCCAAACCCACTTGAGTGGTTTGCAAGTGAAGAACAGTCTCAAGATCAGGAGAAGCCATTAACTCAATCTGGGGGAGCCCAGCCACCCTCTGGGGGAAAGCAGCAAGGGCGGCAGTGTGATGAAACCCCTCCCACATCTGTGAGTGAGTCTGCCCCATCCCAGACCGATTCAGATGTTCCCCCCGAGACTGAGGAATGTCCTTCCATCACTGCAGATGCTAACATTGACTCGGAAGATGAGTCAGAAACCATTCCAACAGACAAGACGATTACGTACAAACACATTGACCCGCCACCTCTCCCGATGCAGGACCGCAGCCCTTCGCCTAGGCACCCTGATGTCTCCATGGTTGATCCAGAGGCTCTGCCTGTTGATCAGAATTTGGGTAAACCTTTGAAGAAGGACCTCAAAGAAAAAACAAAGACAAAAAAGCAAGGTACTAAGACCAAGTCATCTTCTCCTGTTAAAAAAAGTGATGGTAAATCAAAACAAGTGGCTTCACCAAAGCCAGCTATAAAAGAATCTTTAGACAAAATTTCCAAAACACCTTCTCCAAAAAAGAAGGAGTCTGTGGAGAAGGCCACCAAAAATATCTCTAATCCAGAAGTAAAGTCTCGAGTGGAGGAGAAAGATAAGGACACCAAGAATGCCGCAAATACAACAACATCCAAGTCGGCAAAGACTGCAGCCGCAGGTAAAGACAGCAGCTCCTTAGCGTTAAGATTTTCTTAGTTGTTGCACTGAAGTTGGTTTGCCTTTAAATCAGCTGAGAATGTGGTTTGTTGAAAATCCCCAAAGAAAGTCCAGATTTTAAATATAAATCCAGCGTGTAAAGGCCACATTTAAATGCATGAAATCCACTAAATTAACTTTTGCAATCATCTGAGACACTTTGATGTGTCAGTTTGCTCACAGAGTAAGTACATAAAATATAAAGAACTTAATACTCTCTGCCCTGACTGTTAGCCATCTAATAGAATTAAAAGCACCACTTTTGTAGGTGAAGTGAAATCAGTAGCAAAGTGAACCACTTCATTCATCATGAGAAACAAGTAGGCACAATTCTGTTAGCATAAATTAATTCAATTTAATATTGTGGGAGGCAAAGGTACTACCAGCCACTGGATGCTCTTACTACTTTTCTGGATTAATTTTAAAAAGAGTATTTTAGAAAATTGTAAGTGTAGTAAGAGCACTTGAAGTGAACTAAGCATGTACATCACATAATCCATTTAAAGTCTTATGCCATCGGTGATGACTAATCATACAGAAGTTAATGTCATTTTCGATGACTGTTGTATGTTCTACGTAGTAATAAAATATGAATTAGGTTACTGAAGGAGGCATTGTGCTAATCTGTTGCTTCCTGCAGATCTTGTTAGAGAGTGTTTGGGGGATACTTTGATTCTGTTGTTGCCAGGACTGATGTTCTGTTCAAAGCTTTCTTGCAAGGAGCAGGTCTAGGATTCAGTACAAACACCGCAGTGTTCAACTGTCTTTAGCTATCACATTTTAAGAGGTCCACTGTTCCTTTCTTACACCATCGTTTGCATGTCTCTGTTAGTAGATGGGTTTCAAGGCGGCAGTATGGTTCTTCATGCTGTACATTTCTCCAGCCCTTCAGCTTTATATGAGATTCTTCTTCCTTAAAGCATACTTCTCAAGTATATGCTAGAGCAGAAGACAAGGCTCTACTTGATAATGACACTGAAGTGTAAAATGTAACGTCTAATATTTTATCCAGTATTGATGTTCACAATTCAGAAAGATACGTCACATATTTTTTCATTATAAATATGATAAAAGATTTAGTAACTTAACCAATAGTAGAAACTCTCTAATTCAATCATATCATGATGTTTATTTGGCGTATTGCTTTATGATAAACAGCAGGACTTGCTAGACAACTGCAATAGACTTTGCTGGCCTTACAGTATGTGACCCCAAACAGAGAGTACTGCTTAGGTAATTGTTTACCAAACTTCATCCATGCGATGAACAGCATGTGAAGGCTAATAGAACATAAATGGTGATCATATGGATAGAATTACTTGTTGAATCCTGATACTGAGTTCACGCCACAATCCTTTGCGTAGCAAAAAGCCACTTCTTTTGGGGTAGCAATTTTTAATGTGTTTAAACTTTGAACTTTCTTTTGACTGAAGCCTGTCTTAGAACAAACAGTATAATATGTACAGCAGCAAAAACATGCTTCCCCCTACTTTTTGTGATAAGTGGCTAATTTGTGTAGGCAAATAAAGATCCAGCAGGGAAACAAACCCTTGTTCTCAGTTCCCTGAAGTAATTGCTTTACAAGGTTTTCTGTCCTCCCAAGTTCCCCTTTGCCCCTCTTTCTGCGCACGTATAGAATCTTCCTGATGCACTCTAAGGCAGTCTGAGCATATCAACAGCTACCATGTCCTGCTGCGTGCTGATACCCCCAGTCTCACAACTGCTTCAGATCTGCATGACTCCTTGTGTGTCCCTAGGTTTTATAATCATGCACACCTGAGACTTTTGAAAGGCCGTACTTTTTAACCTGAAAAATAATACTACCACTTACTGAATGGTTATTCAGTAATCACAGCCCTGCATGGTAATTGTTGGATAGTAGTAGTATATAACTGGGAAAGGTTCACCCAATTGTTGGTTATATGGTAGTGAGTTTTTATTGTATTATATAGTTACAGTTATTCAGTTTTTTCCTCCCATTACAATCATAATTGGGATACAAAAACCTGGAACATGTCACTAAATGTAGGAAGGTAATGCCATAATTGGACATATCTCACCTCAGTGGTTATAAGAGTAATTAATAAATGCATGTTTTCAACCAACCTGTAATACATTCTTTCGTTATTTGATTTCTGAAGGACCTGGGAATACTAAGGTGGCAAAATCTACAGCAGTGCCTCCAGGACCTCCAGTGTATTTGGATCTGGTGTACATTCCCAACCACAGCAATAGCAAGAATGTCGATGTTGAGTTTTTCAAGAGGGTGCGGTCATCCTACTATGTGGTGAGCGGGAACGATTCTGCAGCCGAGGAGCCAAGCAGGGCTGTTCTGGATGCCCTGCTGGAGGGCAAGGCACAATGGGAGAGTAACATGCAGGTAGGCTCTTCACTAGTATCTCGACCTGCAAATTTAACGTTCTCTGGGAAGCCAGAGCACTTCTGGAGTGGACAGAGGCTGCTGGGGAATGGGGTCTCCTGGCTGGGCACCTTGTTTCGCTGACGATGACACCCAGGTGAACCACCGAGCTGCACTGCACTCAGCCACGCCCCCATTCCTGGCCCTTCTGAGCTGTTCCTGGTGAATAAAACAGTTGGGAGCTGGATTACAGGGCCACTTGGCTGTTTCATCTTGTTACTGTACCATATGTGACCCACGTTTGGAAACGTTGCAGTTTGTAAGTCGGAAAGAAAAGTGAATGTTTCATGGTTTATATGGTTGGTAATCATGTAAACTTGGAAACTTCATGTTCCATTCCATCAGGATCAATAAGTAAACAAAATACTTGGCCGTAATCTGAAGAGCTGTTAGTGCAGACCATAGACTGCTACTCCTCTGGAAAACTGCATCTCAGCACCTTGCAAAAACAAGGTTTTGTTTTTATAAACTACTTTGCAGTAATTTTACCTTACCTATGTTTATTTTTTTTTTCTTTTATCCATCCATTTATTCAAATATTTATTGCATGAAGACCCACTCTTTCCAAAAGGGAAACATACTTCTTGGCTGGGGCTTCTTACAGAGTCGTTTTTCGTATCAGCTGTTTCTGTTGCCCGTTCCTCAGGACTTCTCCTCTTTTGCCTTGCAGGTGACCTTAATCCCAACCCATGACTCAGAAGTCATGAGGGAATGGTACCAGGAGACCCATGAGAAACAGCAGGACCTCAACATCATGGTTTTGGCAAGCAGCAGCACTGTGGTTATGCAAGATGAATCTTTTCCCGCATGCAAGATTGAACTGTAAGAACGAGACCGTGCACCACAAGATTAAACTTTGTTCCCAGAAATTCTTCGGTTTGGAAACACCTTTTCTAAAAAATTCGATCCATCTATTTCAACGGCTGAACTATATACCTGCCAAATGCTATACTGTGTCACAGTGATGCAAGTCACTAATATTTTTCAGTCTTTGCTGATTGCTAAGGGAAATTGCAGTATTCCCATAGTAGGGTTCAAATTACTGCGAAAATACAGATCCAGTTTCATCTCCGCTGAACGTTTGGAAACCATGCACTAGCAGCCCCAACTGACTTCTGCCAGGAAGAGGCATTTGCCCTCTAAAGAAACACAGAGAGAGAAAGAGAGAGGGGTAGGAGGAGAAAGTAGTAAACAATTAGACCTGCATTAGTCTCATGGCAATAGATGTATCGCTTACTGCAGTCTGCTTATGCTCTCATATGAAAAGAAAGTTTTGAATTTGTATCAGTCTGAGCTATTGCAAAGGGGATCCTTTTTTACAGAATTAATTAGCTGAAAAATGAAAAGAAACAGAACATGTCTAGGAAGGGACGTACAACCTAAATGCTCATGAGCAGTTTTCCACTTTAATTTGAACTCTGCATACTGACATACCATAACAATCACAGGCCAAATATGTACGTAGTTTGCACCCCATCCAGAATTCTAAAACCTTTCTTTCAACATGCAGAATTGTTGGTCTAAGGCATGCTCCCAGGGAAAAGTCCACTCATTCCAGACAGAACTGACCAGTCCACATGCTTGAACACCCATGTCCACTGTCGATTAACTGAAGCAAAATACCAAAGTGGTTGGGAGTACATACAGTAGACAATTTGCCTTAGAAAGTGACTTGAATGTACAAAGAAACTCGATGCACTTATTTTTTAATGTTAAGACAGTGAATTTATAAAACATCTGTGTAGGATCATAGTTACACCAGTAAAGAAGTGTGAGTGTGCATGTGTGGTACTAGAAACCTATCTGACTGGTCAAACAGCCTGGTGCTATGAATTACGTATGTTAGTCACGCAAACGCTTCATCGATGCGCCTGGACAGCTCAACAAGGCAAGATGAGCATTCTGATAGCTTCTTTTGTACTTTGGAAGTAAGATTGAAGTGGTGTCCAGTATCAGAGTTACAAAACTTAGTGAAACATTCAGAATAATGAAAAAGGTTACCTGTGAGCCTGTACAGTATTCAACCTTCCTTTGTCTCACCTTCTTTTATTTGTTTAATTTAAGAGTGAATATGGGATCAAATGTACAGAAACCTTTTCTTTAGTGCTGCGTGAACTTTTCATAGATGAATTTTTAACAAACATTTTAATTTACAGGAAAACACAAAGAAAAATTTTTCAGGTGAAGGCAATTTTTTTAGTAGTTTTGTAAGATAAATGAATAATGCTGTTTAAGGTTCTAGTGAGAATGGATATTGAGGTAACTTTTATTAAAAATAGTCAACTGCCAATACCTTCTGGGAGGTGGAAGGGCACCCCGAGGGTAAAATTTATCTGTTGATGATGACAGAAAATGTGATTTGAAAAGCTGATTGCCTGATACTTACAAGGGTGTAACCTACATTCTCAACCCTCACAAGATCTTGAAAAAAAGAATAAGCAATAAGCTAAAATAAGTCACTCTTTCCCTTCCCTTTGCTCCCCTTCCCTTCTCTCTTTTCCTCTTCTTTTACTCTTCCTCCTCCTTTCTTCTTCCTTTCCTCCTCCTTTCCTTCCTTCTTCTTTTACTCCTCTTTTACTCTTCTCTTCCTTTCCTCCTTCCTCTCACGCTTCCTTTAATTCTCTAGACTACTTGCAGAGAGGAACAACATCCCTCTCCTGTGATTTAAGACAGTTTGCATTTTTTAGTCTCAGAAAGTGTACCCAAATTAAAACAAAATCTTGTTACATTGTAGTAAGTTTGCAAATCTGAATTTAAAGAAGGTGTAAAGGCCTCCAAAATGGGGATATGTGCTGGTCATCCTTATGACTGGTATTAAGTTTCACAATGTAGTGAACTATGACCTCATTTTATTTTCTTTACTTATAATTTATTTCAATTTTGCATTGTTAGGCTATTTTTGTTTGATAGGTGTATGTTTGCACTCCTACTTTTGATGAGGGTTTTTTTAATACTACTTTAGGGTCCTTTAAATGTGGGCTATTGACGCCCGTTTAATGCTGTGAATTACTCTTTGTCAGTTGTTGGGGGTTTTGATTCATCTTTAATGTCTCCTCTTTTTTAGATATCTCTAGCAATGCTAGTTTATTTATTGCTATACCTTTTAAGTGGTTAAGAATAACTCAGAATGACTATGGCACAGAAGTCAGATGGAAACGTATTGTGAAAACAAGCAAGTTTGCTGGGCTCATAACCATTCACTTAAAATTGCTTTTGTAATACATAGTCTACGAAGTTATAGGCAAAATGTTTGGCAGAATAGTTGTACTATTTCTACAATTCTTTCTGCTTTGTCTACTTCCTTATACAGGTCAGATTTCAAACTTTTTGAGTGGGTGGGAACAGACTTTCCAATTTCCTGACAATATCTGAAATCGTTTTTATCTCTGCTTTGCTAGAAAATCTGTTTTAACTATAGCAGTGGTCCTCAGACTAATCTCACTTACGCCACTTACTTACTCCTGTGAATCAGGAGCAATTTCACTACAGTCAGGGAAGTTACTCATTTGGTCCTACTGTAAATGGAATTGGAATCAAGCCTTAAGTCTCCCCAAGCAAGTTTGTGACGGCTCAAGCATTTGTTTTACTTTTAAAATAATAATAATAATAATTAGACAGTTAGAGCTGATCTTAAAATGTACACTCACATTTTTTGCTGCTACAAGAATATTAAAACCCCAGTCTGGCTATTCTGAGGTATTGTAATGCCTGTTCCACCCATTCCCTTTCCAGTGGCAATGGTGCCTGGGTGTAACACAGCGATGAACTCCTCCATTAGCTCCTCTCGCCCTTAATGTCTTTCCTGCCTGTGGAACTAATCTAACTGTGCTAGTCCTGGTACTGCACAATTAGTTTAGTGGAACAGTCATCAAAATGTACCGTGTACATTAACGATGAGTGCTGTTGATCAGCATAGATTTCTAGGAGCATGGTTTGTTATTGATTACTCTAATTATAAAGATTCAATATCTGAGTGTACAGGACACTCCATTTAAAAGATGGTATTAGCCACAACAGCGTCCCCAGTCATGGTCTTTATGCTATTACTGTACTGCTTCATATAATTCAATGAAAAATTGTCTTTGGAGATCCCACCCCACTCCTGAACTTGGACAGGGCCTCTCATGCATGCTTTTTCAAAGTCCTGTGCTGGGCCTGACTTCATTGACCTCTATTTTCACCCCATCCTTCATAGAAACCTCTTTTGATTTATTTTTTTTTTACCTACTTTATATACTGTGGTGAATGGAGATAACTGTGTATATGAATGTTGTTTTCTTTCAGTTGTCTATGATAGCTTACACACTTTAAAAGAGTTTCGATACTCATTTACTAAGATTTAATCAATTTGTTAATTGAATTTTCAGTCCCTCCCACCACAAGCAAGTCAGCTCCAAAGAGCACTTACTGTGCATTTGGGACATTTCCATCATACGCTTCTCTTTGTTCATCTGTTGCCAGAGGTTCTTGCTCAGTAATGATGTTTTGAGAGAAATAGTAATTTTGTTGGTCTGGATTTATTAGAAAAGAAAAAAAGTATAATGTTTACTCTTGAAAGAAACTGTAAGCTTTCATCTTTTCACTTAATAATTGAACAAAACACTAAAAGCAACTAGGGGTAAGCATTTCTTAGAATACAATTATATTATTCACCTGATTTAAAAATGTTTGCTATTTAAAATAAAAAAAAAAAAAAGAAAAAAAAAGTCTGTTTGTTGTGACTTTGCAAAAAAAATCTAAAAAAGTTAAGTAACTAAATAAAACAATGGCATAAAAATATAGAAAGAAAAAAAAATTAAAAAGCAGCTTCTCCACACTAGACTAGCTAGGAGCTCCAAATGACAGGAGCCGCCTCTTCAAGACTGGGCTGTAATCACAACCGTGAAAAAGGAAATCTGAAATATGCCTTCACGCATTTGCATGCAGCCATTATCTTCCAAACTCTGGAAAGAAACAGTCTTGTTGCTGGCCGAGAAGCACCTCACACACCTCCTCTCTCTTGTTCTGAATGGTGTTTGTGTCAGTCTGCAGCTGTGTATGGTATTATGTCTTATAACCCTGCATCACTTCTATTCTATCCAGTCATATCTAATGTAGAAAATTAGTTTCCAGTGAAAGTAATATGTAGTGCTTTTATGATATTTGTGTGCAATATCCCCTCTTCCATTGAGGATATTTGATGTAAAGGAAACAAACTCAGTTCCACAATAAAATACAAAAGTGGTAAAGTGGTGTTGACATGTTTCTTGTCTTTGTGTACGTATGTATTTTTAAGTTTTCTCTTTCCTTCAGTCATGATTACCTACTATACGGGGGGTTTTCCTCAGAAGGTCAATGCTAGATAAGAACCAATCTATTTAGAAACTGGAAAATAAATGCAGATGATTACTTTTATCTCTTACGGTGTAAAACATTACCATGATGTACCGTGACATGGTTTCTTTTTGTTGTTCTCGTTTCTGTATCCCTCAGCAGCATGAGAAAACACCTCATTTTCAGTAAGTGCACAGTCAAGGGGCTGCGTCAGAGATGATGCCCAGTAAAGTTATGTCAAACTGAGCCCACCCTGGTTTGGAAAAGTGGCCTTTTCCAAAGTTGTTGCAGTTTCACAAGAGCGTGCAGCTTGTCTCCGGTGCACACGGACCCTTCCCAACCGCCACTGCCCTGAAGAGAGGGGATGGAGCATCTGGGGAAGGTTGGCTCTCAGCTTAGTTTTTTACTTTATACACATCAGAATCCTCCTCTGCTGCTCTTGAAGGGTCGCTGTAAGATCAGGCCTTCTGCCCTTGTAGTTTGGCCTGCCGCTGCGATGCCTGCTGCGGCGAGGTGCAGCAGTCCACAATTACAGTATTTTTAGCTCGGGGAGATGGTAATGACATGAAAGCAGGTAAAGGCTGGGGCAGCAGGGAGCAGGGGGTGCTCGCTCCCAGGAGGAGCAGTGGTCCTGCAGGATTCCCTTCACCCTCAGACAGCAGTTTTTTTGTGGGCCCTTGTCCGTCTTCAACGTCCCAGGTTTCATTTGTAACTTCTAATGACATCAGTAAGAACGACCGTGCTCGGCTTGAATTGGGTTAAGCATGGCAAAGTAGAGAAAAGTATCAGATGAGGGGAGTCAACTGCGGCAAATAACATCTCAGCTGTCACCCTGCAAACGTCTACATCAAGGTTTTTTGAGCTGTTGTGGTTGAGTAGTCTGATGCTACTTAAAATATATTAAAATGGTTGTGCACAGCAGACCAGGTCAGGCTTCAACCCCGGTTGTTCACCTGCGGTTGCCGGGTGAGGTTCAGGATTTGGACAGGTGGGACCGCCCATAGCACCACGGATGGGGCAGGCCAGCCTGGTCTGTACCGCTTGGCGTGCTGCTTCCAGATGCCAAACGAAAGCTCCTTTCTTCAACATGGCTGCTGAGGAGGAGAAATTGTACTTCTACTAGTGTTGCTGATGAACAAATTCAAGCAATTAATGAAGTATTTCAGATGGGAAGAGGATAGTCCATCAGACCTTCTCGGCCTATTTAAAACGAGGGATCTGTCTTGTGGCATCAGAGATCTGGAGACAGTTTAATACTGATTTCTAGTGGTTTGTGGTTGGAAGGAAATGGTAGCTTTTCATGGTCCCTAGGATAGGGTGAAAAGAGGTGTCCAGGTGCCTCTTGAGCAATAACCATGGTGACACTTCATAGATCCAGCTCATTCCCAGCATCGCAGCAAAGCTGCTTGGCGTCCCTGCGTGTGTCTTTGGGCAGGCAGTACTTCTGCTGCGTGAGCGTTGCCTGTGTCCGTCACTCAGCGGACAGTTTTTGACCACTGCCTGCTGCTGTGCCCCCTGCTTTCATCTCCCAGAGACATTACCAGTCCACACGAGCACGAGGGCCCCGGGGCATTGTCCTCCGTGGTGCTGCATGCACTTTCTTCAGAATCGGCCCAAACCCACCGGAGGCTGAGTGATTCTGGGTGCACTCACATTACCGGGGCATCTGCTCATTTTGGACTGCGTGCTCAGCATCATCTCCACCAGGAATGAAATACTGAGAAGAACTAGAGACCTAAATCAGCAGGTGCCGTAGTCTGCACGTGTTAGCTGGTTCTCAAGGATCCTTCCCACCCCACGCGGCTGCTTCTCTGCAGTTCAACAACTCCAGCGTGATCAGCCCCGGTGTGAAGAGCTGGCAGGGCGGGGGTGGGGGTTGGCTGTGCACCTGCTGCCAGCTTCGCTGCCAAAACAGTTGCATACGCCATGATTTACACATCCTACCGCAGCTCGGGCCGTCAGCTGTGCTTGTGAATTACACTGGGAAGATAAGTGAAATCGGTGGAACTTTTGTCCTCATACAGAGCTAACCATACGTAACAATGTCTATACACACTGAGGTTACACCCTGGACACCCGTTAAGGGCCAGGAACTAATTTTGACTGAGTTTTTACAAAACTGATGTTGTCTGAGCCCGGATGTGTTAGTTACTTTGCTTACACAGTTGAAGGAGAATTAATCACGCCACTTAAATTCCTCAGGAATTCCGCAGGGTGCAGGTCAGTATTTCCAGGAAGAGCTTACAGTTTCCAGAGGTGGAATTACAGCAGCAGTCCCCATACATAAGGACCAGAGTATGCTTGAAAGATTCTTTCCCATTTTTTTAAGGGAGGAATTGTCAGGATTTGCAATAAAGATAATCTAATGATAATCTAATGTGCTTGGCAGTGGGGCTGTATTGCTATTTCTGTGCCTGGGACATCTGCAATTTAGAATGGTTGAGTAGACTTGAGTTCATCAGAAAGGTTTAGGAGCAGCAACAGAGTCAGTACCATGCAATTGCTCGCTGAGTCTGGTGACAACTTTGTGATTTCTGCATGATATCCTCATTTCTGTGGGAAGATTGACCCAGAGTAGATGGCAGTGTTTTCAATCACGTTTAGTGTCTTCAGTTACTCTTCAACTAATGTTTTATCACTGGTTCTTGGCCTAGACTTGACTCTCCACAGTTTTATTTTGAAAGAGTCACTATCCCAGGTTCAGGTTGCCACTTATGTCAGCAATAACTTCTCTTCCACAATCAAAGTGTCTTGTCTCGACCCCAACATTTCCTAAATTTCCATTAAATTTCCGGGAAGATAAATTTAACTTAACTTCCACAAATGTGCTCAAATACTCACTAGAAATACATTTTGAAAGGTCCAGTTGTAGTTTCCACCTGAACAGCCCCAGCTAAACCTGCTGCAGTGCTTGCAGAACCCGATGCTGTTCAGTGGACCACATCATGCAACCCTAAAAGTCAAGGGTGCAATTCCCTTTCGTAACGATGGCTTCAGCTTCCTGGGGAAGAGGAGGAAGAGAGGACAAACACTATCCTGTGCCCTGGGCTGTCCCTGCCTGTCTCGGTGGTGGCTGCTCAGGTCAGAAACCCCCTTGCACCCGCAACCTTCATTTTCAGCTGGGGTAGATCATTGTCCTGTTCCCACAGTCTTGGGGTGATGGAGGAGCCCTGGGACAGGCCACTGTGGGAGGGAACAGGTGCTTGAAGCCATGGGAAGGGGGTGGACGCCAGTGCTGGGTGTAGGATGGCGTCTGACCAGGTCTGAGAGTATCCAGTAACCTTATCTCGGCAAGGTTGGGTGTTGCCGTAAATAGGGCCCAGCTGTGCAAGGCTTCAGGAAACGTTTATTTGAGCCACAGGGGAATAGATACATAATTTTCCCCTTGTGAATAATGGATAATGATGACCTTCAGTGCTTCGCTGGAAGTGTTCTGCCAGTGACACTTGTGGGAGGAGGAGTTATGTATTTGCTCACCTAACCAGTGGCGTATTTGGTGTCTGCCGGGGATTTGAATTAGGAAGCTGCTTTTTCATTTAAAAGGAAAAGCTTTAACTTTCAAAACACTATTATCTTTTTCTAACAGCAGCCGAATTCATGCCAACATACCAAACAGGCCTTGCATTTGTACTGGTTTCTGTTTCTTTTGGCCAGTATTGTTGAGAGAAGGGTTTCTCTCAACGGGAGAGCTGTTACCACTGCGCAGCCAGTGTAAGTCTGGCCGTGCTGTGCGACGAGCATTAGCACAGGGAGGTATTACATAGGCTGCTGGTCACCAACGTTTCTAGGAAAGGCGATGCAATAACAAGGAGGTAGTGTTGCTGCTAAGAGAGACTTTCATCTGTCCCCTCCAGGAGGTATTTTGCCAGCCCCATCCACGCACAGAAAGGCCTAGGCAGCTGTCTGAAACAGCGCAGCAACAAGCAGCAGCATTTCCAAAACCTGGAGTGCCCAGTGAGGAAGTGCTCACTGGGTTGTGAGCTCGCGTGCAGTGAGTACCAGGGTGCAGGACTGGGTGAACTCACAACTTTTTGGATTCGGAGATTACAAAGCTGTTTTCTCTCCTTTGTTTCTGTATGCAGATTATACACACATTCACATTCTTCCCTTCGCATCAGAGCTCACATTTAAGCAGCAGCAGATCAAAAGCTGCTGTACGACTACCCTGCTCCCAGTTTTGATGCAGTCAGCGTGTCCTGCCGCATCACAGCAGGTGGTGGCTGTCACTGGAGTGCACACAAAGCCACAGGCATCCAGGCAGAAGGGATTTTGACTACCAGGAGCTGTTGGACTCCTAGGAGTTGCTACAAGTGTCCTTCAAACTTCTTGTTAAGAGTAATCCAGCAAGCAGCTGAGAAACAGGTTGTGTGCGCAACATGATTTCGCAAGGGGGTGAACAGTCAAGTCTCTCTTAGCTTTCCTGGAGTGGGAAGGAGGGAAGCAGGTAAGCCAAGCTGGTGTTCGGTTGATTTTTCACACTGCTGTGTTTGTGGCGTGCAGCTGGCGCCCGTGTCTCCCTCAGGAAGCCAAGCGCATCCTGAAGAGCGCTGCTCTGTGAGTCACCCTGTCTCACGGTGCGCCGGGCCACTGAACCTTGCTCAAAGCCTGCAGGTGGAGGAGAGCCGCAAAGCGGGCACCCTCCTCCCCTCCCTCAAGCTTCAGTTGCCAATCGTGTTTCCAGCCTCTTGAGGTGTGATGGGGATTGCTGGAGGTGCAGGTCGGCTTGTGGGAGACGTGAGGATTTGTTAGGTGAGAGGACGCTGGTTGCTATGGAAGGGCGAGACCTGGGATGGGGAGAAGCAAGATGGAGGACACTGGATCATGGAGATACACTTGGCTGGGGCATGAAGGGGAGGGAAGAGGGCACTGGCGTGCAGCAGGTCCAGCTGGCGGAGGGGTCAGAAGTAGTTTCTTGCTCAGGGTGATGCTAAGGGAACAGGCAGATAAATAAGGGCTTGGCAAAAACTTTTGGCTCCCAGACCACAAATGTTCCGGACCCTATGCTGCAGGTCTGGAGTTTGGTGTCCTCCATCTGCCCAGGAATCTGCTTTGCTGGCAGGGAAACCCCCTCTCCCAAGGGCAGAGGAGCAGATTTGGGCAGAGAAAGGGTGCACCTACAGTGTTTAATTTAGGCTTTGCACCAGGCTCGGAGCATTCAAACCTACAGTGCCCAGAGTAACTCAGGGAGGCAGCCTGTAATATTCATTAACGGGGCACTCCAAGCTTGGATGAGGATTTTTTTCTCCTACTGTAACAGTTCAGCCTACATAAATGGAAAGTGGGGTCAGTTGCAGGGGAAGGGAAGCATGCTGTGACAAGGTGGATGGCGTGGCAGCTGCCTGGAGCTCAGTTAACACCGTCAGCCTGGCGTATCTGCCGAGCCCGCTGAGGGAGGGTGGAGGTGGGGCCAGACGCAGGCTCCTTGTGCTGCCAAGACGCAGGCGCTAACAGGAAACAAGGAGGAACGCAGCAGTGCCCGCTGTGGCCTAGCCAAACAGTGTCTCGTAAGCAGCAGGATCCGCAGCTGCAGCAGCTGGAGGCCATGTGAGAACGAGTAGGGTCTTCAAACTGTGGTGGCACAGAGAGGATCTCAGGAAGGAGAGGTGGTGAAGCCGAGAAAGGAATTGGGTTGCAGGAGTGATTGTGAACCTCTGGAGGTTCGGCCCATGTTCTGACACTGAATAGCTGAAATACGTGGTGCGGGAGGGCACTTTGTTCTGTGGCTGGACTAGGCGCGATGAGCTCTGTACGGCCACCAGTTTTAAGGAAATAGTTCTCAAGAGTGTGTTTGGCCTCCTACTCTCCCTTAAGGGTCCCTAACTTCTCTTAATAATCTGAAAACATTTAGACCAATAAAGAAGAAAAAACTTCAGGAGACGATTGAGAAAAGTTGCCCAGGAAAGCCCACTGCTGGTTTAGTTAGGCCAAGCCACAGAATCATCCACTTACCTGGAAACAGCGCTCTCTTACTGCAGTACGGGCGAAACTGTGGGACAGGATGGGATACAAGTTCTCAGATGTGAAAGAGCAATCAGGCTCTGAGTGCGTCTGCTGGTAAGAAGAGAGGTATTTGGTGCATGGGTATGCTTTCCTGCACTTCAGTTCACAGACTGGCAGCGCGTTCTCACTGGATTTACAGTGAGTTGGTGATGTTTTATCACTGTACGACTAGGCAGGTGCAGGATAGAACTGGAAATACTTATCAGACCCTGCGGTAATGCACAGTGAGACAACACTGTTGTTGCCAGAACAAGCTACAATACAGCAGGGCTGTTGCTAGGGTTTCCCTGCTTTATCGTCCTGCCATGAGCTGCATAAAGCTGCTGGCTGCAGCTGCTGAGATTCAGTGGTGACTGAGAATGTGAGCAGGGATGGGTGCTGGTGCAACCCCACAACCAATGCACTATGCTCCTTTCCTCCCTTGCCGCTTCCTTGTGCTCTGTGTGAATAGCCACATTGTTTTATGAATCTGAAGAATGGGGCATGAGACCATGTACACAGCTGAGACAAGAAGGGAATTAGGTCAAAACCCCCATGAAACAGTCGCCAGAATATAAAAGGAAACTGCACTGCAATATGAGGCTCCTTAGAGTGTGCTGAGGTGACTGTGCGTGTTTCTCTACTGACCTTAAAAACGCAGCAGAGCAGCACTCGTAAACCAGGTATTTCTAACTTCCTAACAGGGAAGGCACATTGGAGTGCCTGTACAAGGGCTAACTCACTGGGCTGAAACTCTTTAAAAGCAGTTTTTTAAAACAGATTAAAGTTAAGCTTCCAACTCCATGTACAGCAGCCTTGCTTTTCCAAATGGGTTGGGAAAAAATAAAGCAATCAATATATGTTAATCCTCTTAGTGTGTGAAGTTCAGAGAAACCAAGGCATTCTTTCCTGTGAGAAACCCCTCCTGAAACAACTAGTGTTTGAAATTCTTCCCTCTTTCTTTGTTCCTTCCACCCTCTACACATTTCATCACAGGCAAGCTACTTCTTATGCCTTTGTTTCTTTGTGTTTTCTCCATCCCACCCCCTGCCTAGCTGCTGGCAGAAGGAAAATATATCATATACAGGATGAAGATTTCTAACCCACATGTGCTTTGCTTCAGAAAACTGGCAGGATGGGAGAAGTTTAATTTGCGTACAGCAGACACATACAGTCACACTTGCAGCAGGGTCGAAGTGAAATATTAGAAGCGGTGAGCACTTCATTTCACTGACAGAGGAATTCATGCCGCTGGGGTAGTCTCTGGGCTGCGGTGCTAAGCAGATGCTTCAGCTAGCTTCCTAGCTTCCATTTCCTGCTTAGCCTTTTCTCTGAACTCTCTCTCTCTCTCAATGAGAAGCGCTTGTTCTTGCTCCCACTCCTTTAGCTTCTGCTCATGTTTTGCAATGTCTTCCACTTCACATGCTGGCAGCTTTTCCTTGACAAGTTGGGTGGTCAGGGTTAACAGGCTTTCAGATTCAACCTTGCCAAGTGAATGCAGCTTAGAGTACAGCTCCTGTCATAAAAAGGGATTTGGTGGGGAGTGAGAAGGAGAGAGCCAGTCAGTCACAAAATAATCAGCCACAAAATACTTCCCTATAGCAACCAATACTTTGCTATTTGAATCTAACTACTACCTAGGCTATACAGGCCAGGTAACTATTTTAGCCCAGTGAAATGTTTTGACTGTGGTAACTGGTACCATTTCTTAAAATGCTAACCTCTAGAATAATTTTTTTTGAGCAATAAAACTAAAACAATGAAGTTTCATTTTCATTTTTCATTAATTAAAAATTCTCTTTATTTTTCTAAGTTCAGTTATCTGGTATTAACAAAGATCAGCTGACCACTCAACCACAGTAAATATAACCTAAACACCTTTAGTGTCTTACCTCCAAACCAACTGAACAATGTGCCCCACACCGCCTGCATGAGCATCCTTCTCAAGAGATGCACGTCAGTTTAAATGCTCTCTTGCTAAGGGCGTACTAAGTAACGTGGTTTTTCTTCCCAGTGTGATCTGAGGCCCGACTATAGTTACACAGGCTGTACAACAGCACTAAAACAAAGGGTATTTTATTCAGGGATATTCTACACAGAAACGGAGAGCAGAGCTTCAGTAAGAAACTGCAGTATTTCTTTCTTGAGCTTTACTTGTCTAGATTTTACGCAGCATAAAAATGTTAATTCACTTAAGGTGATGAATCATCCAGTGACACTATTTCTGGCCTTCTAGAATCTTTAGCCTGATGGCTCACTAACAGTTTGATTAATTGCCTTTAAAAGTGCAGATACACAACCAAGGAGGAGTTTCCTGGGGAAGAAAGATGACACGGCACTGGCAGATTCTTTACCCCTTTCACACGCATCAGACAGCAACACATTTTCCTGATTGTTCATTTAAATAAAACATTTTACTGAGACCAGACTTGCAGAAATGTTTAAAGTACATGTCCTACAGAAAGCTACATCCATGCTTCTTTCCTGGGCCCTTTGAATAAAGCCTGCTGTTTTGCATTGCAGGATGATGGAGAGAAGATGTGGGGATCATTCACCTACAAACAAAGCAGCAGTTCTGGGGCCATGCAGATATCCGGGCTTCCCGTTATCACGGGAAGCTTAGGTGCTGTGCTGCGGACCCACAGTGCTCCCCTTACCCCAGCCCACGCTGGCAGTGCTCTGCAAAGGCACTGCCCCTCAGCTCCTGTCTTCGGGCTGGGCCTCGTTCTTATGCAGGAAACTACACTGTCCCCTCTGAGGCCTCTGCACTCCTCTGCTTCAGTCAACACCACTGCAGGCTTTGTTGTGTTTTGCCAGACCCTTTAAGGTTTGAACTGGGCAGACAGCAAATTAAAGACTCTTTAAAATGCTAGGCATGCAGGTCGGAGGGGTTTGGGTATTTGTCTCTGTGTCTGTTTTTTTGATTTTATAATAAACAATGAAAACAAACCCAATGGTTTTGAAGCTAGTAGATTAAAACCAAACTCAGTAATAAATGTAGGTGTATTCACCTCTACTTTGTCTGAGATGTTAGCAAGTATACAATGCATCTGGGAGAAACATGAAGAGACTGTACAGCTTGGGTCTGGGGAAGGAACCTGACAACTATATTCCTATTTACAGATTAGATATTCTCTTCCGATCCTTCAGACTCTCCCTACAAACCACTGCCAAGAATGTGTTGAAAAGGGGGTTTATGCACTGAACCTCAGCAGTATGAAACTGAGCTACAGAAAGGCAACAAACTGGAAGCTAGCAGACTTTTCTCCTAAGCCATTACTGGTACCACTGAACTCCTGGAATCTTCCCTGCTCTGCTATGATACATTAGTCAAACTAATGTAGGAAAGCAGCAGGCTCCATGGCCTGCACCAGGGCACATTTTTAAGTGGCTAAATCACTGATTTTATAACCAGTCTGTAGGGCTGGGCATGCAGTTAGAGAAGGCACACTGCTTTTAGAGAGGGTGTCCCCAGCATTCATGTGATGAAATGCTTGCCCACTGATCACTGCCACAGATGGAAGGAATTGCCTGAGGAACACCGAGCAGTGAGCCTCAGCATACAGGATCTGAAAACAGGTAATTACAACATGAATGACAGTGTCAGACAGCCAGTCTAAATTACAGTTCTAAAGGCTTTATCTGGAAGGAGCCAAATGCCCTCAAGTCTTGTTTGTTTTGGTGGAAGTGAAGGACATGCTGTGTCTCACACACCGTATCTGTTAGGCTGGTGTGACTTTTTCAGGTACTTTGCCAAATGGCTGTTTTGAAGGTTGGTATGAGTCGTGGAGTCCGGGTATGTTATAAAAGCCATGCAGAACAAGCTACAGTTCTAGACAGAACCGTATGTCTGGGGCAAATCCACATGCTTTGCCTCACATACCAAGGTATATGACTTATGAAAGATAATTGGGCAAGCAAGAGACAGAAGCAATTGTTTTTGAGCTCCAGGAGAAACACTGGAACATGCTGACTAATGCAGGGCTGGACGACGTGCAACTGAGTGTTTTTAGCAGCACAAGTACAAATCCTGTGCTGTGGGGCAGATGATGTGCGCTGGGACAGCAGCTGTGAATGCCAGCATCACCAGGTTGCTTCCGAGCTGCTACCTTCCCTCAGACTTGTGTGGATTTCTAGTGAACTTCTCTGCCCTGTGAACTACTCCTATAGGTGTCCAGGGGTTCAACTGGGAAGACTGGCTGGTGTTGGCCTAATGGATCTGAGAAGAGTCCAAGAGCTCTTTCTGGCTTAGCTGAAGTGGTATTCTGTCTTGAGAGCGCCTTTTCTTATCCAGACAACCAGAAATTTGGGCTTATTTACATATAAACTATTGTTGGATGCCTAGACTTCACATGAGAGCTATGTCTTTCTTAGACTTTTCTGGTGAGAGGTTAGTCCTAAGTGTTGGGACTGTAGTTTGTTGGCTCTAAGTTAGGGAACGCCTGAACTGGGGTTAATTATGGAATGTGGAAAGGTTGAGGTGAGAAGAAAACTACTCTCTTGGCACTAGTCCATTTCAAATTTTACATTTAGGCCTTGTTTTGAGCACTCTGCATTATTTTCTTGAAGGCTAGGCAAAAGATGGGCAATGAGAGACTCAGAAGAATGTCTTGCTCGCTCCTTCACAGGGCACTTGTGTTTACCTAATTCACGGTAATTCACCCAGGCATTAATTATCACATGCTGAGCACTCACTGATTCCTAAAATTTTTAATTAAAAAGTTCTAAGTGCCTACAAAGCAAGTTTAATATTGAAAGATTAGTGGCAAATAATTTATGTAAATAAAAATTAGAGAAAGGAAAAGTGTCTGCATATGAGGTGAAACGACAGGATACTAGTCTTTTAACTTCTGAAATTTCTTTAGAAGAACAACAGTCTTTATCCAGAACAACTGTCCACATTCGTGACAGCAACAATGGAAACTGGTGGGCTATGGAAAGAGTACTGCTCCTGGAACTATAAACCAGATTAGTTTCAACCTGGGATTATTTGGTTTTTATCACAGCACAAATCAGACATGATAAAATAAAATAAGCTTGTTATACAGCTATGAGATGATCAAATAAAATGCACTCATTACATAGCTGTGCCCTAATGAACAACTGTTTGTGTTTCGTATAGTTACCATCAATGTGACAACCTAAAGATAAAAAGGAACCCTAAAAATACAGCCTTATTTAGTTCTACAGACTGAAAGTACAGGATGCAACATTCCTACTTTATCATGACATACACAAATTGACAGGAAATTCAGAATGGTCTCATGCCTACTGCAATTTATTTTAATGAGCAAGATCCCACACAAGGTCAGGTAATGGATCTCTAATGACATACCACTTTTGCAAACAGGATTGGATTTATCATTTTGATGTATGAAAAGTGAAGAGAAAATCCCAGCAGACAAAAGACAAGTGGCCCTGAGCATTTGTCTCTGTAGGCTCCTGCTTCCTGTTTGAAGAAGTGAAAATGTAAGGTGACATCCACTTCAAATATGCTAGGTAGGACTCCTGATGCACTGAAGGGGTGTCAGTCTACTAGCCAGAATAAGCCAACATGTACATTTTCTAGTATATACTATGGAGATCTACTACAGCTTAGAATATCTAGATAGATGAAACTTTCACCTTGAATCGGCTGTAGTACTTGGGTGCTTTAGACTGCTCTGTTTCTTCTGATTCCATACACTCTGACTTCTGCTCCAATTCCTTGCCTTCTTCAGCTGATTCTGGACCAGGCTTTGCTTCAAGGGCAGACTGAAAAATGGTCTCCAGGGCATCAATCTGAACAATCACATTTGTCATTGTGAGTTTAAGCAGTTTGGAAATACAATCTGAGTAACACCACTGTCACATTTGCAAACAACTTAATGAGTTACCATGGATTATGAGATAATTTCTGTGTATGATTAAAAAACCCCCAAATTCTAAAAGGAAATGGGACTTATTCTTGGAAGAATTTTGTACTGTACTTGGGACTGTTATGGCTGGACATTAAATATCTGCAACAGAACAACTCCACCGCCCCCTGTCAACAGTAAAATTCTCTGTGACTCAGATGCTGACTGGTATTTGCAGATCTGTCAGGCATTAGGCTAATGTCTCCTCCTGGATTCCTTATCCAGCCATAAATACTAATGCTAAATGGTAGTCACAGTGATAACAGCACTAGCATGACACACAATCACAGATACATCTAAATAAGGTATTACTATGGAAAGTTTGAACAATATAATCTCTAACTGATCACCTCAATACCTCTTTGGTGAAAAGATGGAGGGAAATCATCTGTTCAGCAACTAGCTGTTCATTCCTATCATTAGTTTGATACTTTAACAGGAAGAAATGGAAACACAGGTATCTAATACATTGGTATAGTTATATTTTTAATCTGTGACACCACCGTTCTCTTCATGCATTTCTCTTTCGAGGTAGGAAGAGCAACAGCCTCTCCTAACCTCACTGCAGCTGTATCAAAAGAATGCATTAGCTTCACTAAGGGACTTGGTAAATTATTTCTGTACATATTACTGACATAAAAGATGGAACTGTTATATGGATGCTCCTGCTGTTTTGGGAATAACATGATCTCCATAACGGGAATTACTGGATACATGTTGCTTGCATTTTAAAGTTCAGCTTTTACAAATGCAAAGAGCCGTCATCCTTCCATGAATCCCAATTCGGAATGTTTATCAGTAGGATGAAATAACTAGTACAGGAAAAAAGGGTTTTCAGCACTTGAGGTGCTTTCCATCATATTTGCTGCTGAATTCAGTGGAAGTTGACGGACTCCAATATTGATCCTGTCAGTGCTCTCAGTCCTTCATGCATAGGAATACCAGATTCTGGTTGGAAACCGTAATAAATAACATCTTTTTCACTATGAAGAAGATTTTAATAGTAAAATCTTAATGAGCATTTACACAGAAAGACAGGATTATGCAAATCAGTACACTAACTACTTTACACCAGATAAGGATATGGACCAACATATTTTCCTTGTTTTCCGTTTTCTGTCGGGGTCACAAAAATGCATTACAGAAATATTATTTCATGGAATCATAAAATGGTTTGGGTCGGAAGAGACCTTAAAGATCATCTAGTTCCAACCTCCCTGCCACGGGCAGGGACACCCTCCCCTAGACCAGGTTGCTCAAAGCCTCATCCAGCCTGGCCTTGAACACTTCCAGGGATGGGGCATCCACAGCTTCTCTGGGCAACCTGTCCCAGTGCCTCACCACCCTCTCCATGAAGAATTTCTTCCTGATATCCAATCTAAATCTCCCTGTTTTCAGTTTAACCCCATTACCCCTTGTCCTGTCACTACAGGCCCTTGTAAAAAGTTCCCCCTCAGCTTCCCTGTCAGCGCCTTCAGCTACTGGAAGGTTTGTAAGGTCTCCCCAGAGCCTTCTCTTCTCCAGGCTGAACAAGCCCAACTCTCTCAGCCTTTCTTCATAGCAGAGGGGCTCCAGCCCTCTGAGCATCTTCATGGCCTCCTCTGGACTCACTCCAACTGGTCGATATTCTCATGTTGAGGTTCCCAGAGCTGGATGCAGCACTCCAGGTGGGTCCCAGCCCCTGAGGAACATCACTTGTCACTGATCTCCACTCAGACATCAAGCTGTTGACCACAACTCTGAGTGTGACCATTAAGCCAGTTCCTTAGGATCTGGATCCTTCCTGGGACCTAGAACTCAGAGCAAGCTCAGGAGTTCCTTAATTTGACTAGGGTTTGTAAGCAGAAGAAAAAATCACAAGCGCAATAGGCTGAGTTCTTCAGACTTAAGAGTACGGACGAAACGCCCAAAACCACACCCCAAAAAGGTAACTCGAAATTATGGAAGTTGCAGATGTCACCTTTCCTTCCTAGCACTGTCCAGTATTACTGGGAGCTGCTTCTGAGCATGAAGCAATAGATGGAGAACCTCCTGAGCAGTGTCCTGGCATTTGTTTGGCAAGAAAAATGCAGAGATTGCAAGCCTAATAGTGATGCTAGCAAAAAAACCTCCCATCACTGGAGACATCTTCAAGACAGAGTACCAAGAAGAGGTGATGAGACCTAAATGCTGTTTCTGTGCTCCAGCCCACGTGGTGGTGATTTCCTAAGTAAATCCTCCTAAGCTGTCTGATTCCAGGATCAGCCTGATGCCCAGACCACTAGTAAGTCCCAAGTGTCTTAATCAGTGCTGACCTCACAAATGGACCAAAAGGGCCTTCATACTTACAGCTTCTTTGCAGATTTTGCCATCCCCTGACAATGAAGCCACGTTCTCCATCACCTGCAAGGCTCTATTCAAGTATCCAGGCGTCCACATCAGTGGCATTAGATTGTAGACAGCTCTTAGCCCTTTATTCAACTCCACTTTCCCTGTGATAAAAAAATAATTCAGCGTTCGTACTTCAACACTTCAGTCTTAACGGATCTATACGAGTTGCCTTTGTTTTTTAGAAGTGACAGCAAGTGTCTTGGCTTCTGTGGTAAAATCAACACACTCATACAAAGATCCTCTGGCAGAACAACAATTACCTTACTTTATTAAGATGCCTTATCTTTGCCCAACTTCACAGCTATCAAATGTTTCTTTCTGGTTCCTCCCCATTCCTCCTCCTGCCTTGCCTAGAAATTTTGCCCAGATGGAAAAGTGATCAGGTCTTCTGGCTGTCTGGCAGTTGCAATAGCAGCTCTGAGCAGGATGTCTGAAGGTCTTAGACAAATGTCTCCTTAGAATTCAGGGACTGACTGTGCAGTATGTGTGCACTAAATCTGAGGCTCTGGATGCACCTTTGTGGCTTCAGGGTCTGCTCACACATGGGTCAGGGCCAGACTGTACGGTATTTACAGCACACGCTCTGGCTAACTATACAGCTTAGTACCCTTACTTCCACTGGAGCTTCCTGAGAGGAAATAGGGGAGACCTGCCAAAATGAAATTTTGGTTCTTGATTTAGGACATTCTCTGCAAGTAGGTCTAAACTGATTTCAGCAGAACCTGTGATGCACAGCACCACTGCCAATGTGGCTTTTCTTCTGATGGTAATTAGTAGAGAACACAAAACTCCTACACAACAGAGGAAATGCACATCATGGTGCAGTTGGTGAGAACTAATTTAGGCTGATTGTCACTCTAAGGTTTAGATTCTTTCACTGTCAATGTAACAAGTAATACTACTTCAGTGTAGCTTACGAGCTGTATCCGAGCTCTCAATTTAATCTGCACTCTGGCTATAACGACACAAAACGATGAAACACACTTTACTCTTCTTTACATGGAAAAGAACAGTTTAGGAAAAGCAAGGTAATGAGTGCACAGACACAGCGTATGGACTACGGCTAAATTAAAATAGCTGAGGTGTTTGAGGCCACTCTGTGCCCGTAGACATCTTTCACTCTTTCAGAGGTCGGTTCCATTAGTGTTGGCAAGACTGTGGAATACGTGACAGAACAGTAAATAGCTTTTGATCTACTGAATGTCAGTGTCATGGAACAAGTACTGCTGCTCACAGAGTGAAGTATATTTTTGAAACACAGCCACTACTCAACCAATCTATATGACATAAAATCACCCCAAACTGAATGCCAACTGGACAGCAAAGTCTCTATTTGTATCAGTATCTCCACTGGCTAACAGACTACAGCTCTATGGAAAAACCTGTTTTCAAATTAATTTTCACATTTATCCTTTTTGACTGCTAATGAGTTTTTTGTCTTATAGTCACGATAAATCTGAATCAGTATCCTAATTCTGCCACTATACATTGTATTTTGAGGCCACATCTTAAGAACAAGTCCACTTTTTATTACCCTCAATAAATTCTAGAATAAAAGAGAATGCAGTAATGGAACAACTGCATAATCATAAATTTTAAATTAATTACTGACTCTCAAGTAAATAATCATTTTGTCGAGAAGAACAAAACCTATCTACACTATAGTCCACTAAAGGTTAGAGGAAATCAAGAATTACTTACCCCATTCCCCTTCCCTCCAACTCTAGATATACTCTGATCTAACTGCTTCTTACTGATAGAGCGTATCATGAGCAGTGAGGACTCCTTAGCAGATACAGGATAAAGGGACTGATATCTGCTATGCACAACAGAAACATTAACTTTACAGCTGAGGAGTAAATGTTCTAAATATAGTGGTTTTCAGGCTGTGCTCTCTGAACTTCTTGAGGTTTACAGATTATTTTAAGAAGCTCATTAACTAGAAAGAGAGTCTATTGTCCATAACCCTTAAATTACTGTTATGGAACTATGTACTTTGGTTGTGTTTTGTTTGGGGTTTTTTTTTAGATTTGTAAACAAACCAACCCTATTGTTCTTCAAGTACTTCTTTCTTTCAGCTGCCAATCCAAACCTGGAGCCCTAAAGAGGTTCTGAAGCTATCTGGTAACAGGCATACCATTCAAATTAGTACTATCCTCTGGTCTTACAAAACAGATTCAGTCTTAACTCTGAAATTGTTCCTTACACTATTTCTATCTTTTTTTCCTTGACTTCTCCTTGGTTACATTTTAATGAAGCAAAAATGCCAATTTAATTCAGCCACTGAAAACAAGAGGGAAAAGATGAGGGAGGTAAAACTTACCAAGGAATGCATAGCCATACAGCTGGGAGCTAAAACCCACAGTGCTTGTTTGCTTTAGACCCGTAAGCACTAGCGATGCTCCAAGATTCCTCTCCTCTTCCCACTGCAAGCAATGTAAACTAGGTAAGTGTTGTGACAAACATGAAGATAAAATGGCAGCAGCCAAAGACAGCACACGTGGCTTTCATCAGATGTCTTAGCAATAAAGAATCATTAAACATATCTAGTGTTCAGAGATACAGTACGTAGATCCTGAGCAACAGCACGCATTACACTCAGGAACACCTCTCTTTCCAGAAGACAGTGAAATGTAAGCGGTTGAGATTTTGCATGGAAGTCAATCACTGCGTTTCCTTCAGGACAGAGGGTTACACTGCTTTACACTGGCCAAGCTCTGTCTCTGTCCTGTATGTCCTACCACTTGCTTCAGGCTAACACTGCTGAAATAAAAAATTACACAGCTTCTGTACTACAGCGGCCTTTTCTTTCAAGCATGTGATAATACACATGTTCCACTATCCCTCACCAGAAATTGCTGAGAGAAGAATATGCTGCCAATGGCTGCTCTGTGTCCAAAACCTGTACTGTGAAAAGAACATATCCAACTCACCAAGATGACTGTACACCCCAGGATTAGAAGTACAGCTGTCTCTGCAGCTAGAAAGAAGTACCAGCTGTTTAAGCCAGACCACCAGTGATGGCAAAAGGGCACCCAATCAGTAAGTACATTAAAACCACAAGAGTAGTGTGAATTTTGTTTTGCTATGGGACAGTACACTACATTTTTCAAGACCAGAGAAGCACAAACATCAAGGATAAATGTCTCTCTACTGCAAGTGAAAGGAGCTGAACAACTCTCATTGATAAGAAAATAAGGAAAAGGAAGCTATATGTAAGGAGATAGAGCTGGTTTGTGCTGAATTCGGCACTCCAGACAATTCTTAGAGGAAAATTGAACGCAACTGGAAAAATCAGGGCTTTTAGAGGTCTAGGTTCTTTTGGGAGGTAGCCCATTTGGCTCCAAGAGCTAGAGGAACCGCAAGAACTGAATGTTAACACCTTTGCAGTGGAAGGTAGCAATCATACCGATTGTTTGCAGCAGTCAAGGAGGAAACTTTCTGAGGAGAGCCAAGAGCAGTCAGGCTTTCAGTGGTGTTTACAACAGCGGAAAAATGGAAGCTCTGTATCACCACTGCTTTACACACTAAAGACTAACATAGATTGCCAGAGATTCAGCTCTCAAAATTAAAAAATGTTTCATCAGGCTGCTGGACCCTGAACTACAGCCAAGGGCCTGTCTGCAACAGGACACTGGCTGACCTGTCTCACACACTGGGAAAAGGGAATGGGATTTTCAGAAGTAGCTGGGCAGATCTCATAACTCTGTCTACCCCTGCTCCTTAAATCAAACACAGAAAACTGCTACTGAGCATTATGAGCGTCAAATGGTGCTCTGTATGGTGTATAGATAAAAATATGGCTCACTGCTCTCTTTGGATGGGGCTATTTCAAAATGCATATTAAATAAGTCACAACTAAACATGTCATGTGTGCACACCACCATTGTTTGCACAGTCAGCTTTCATGGAATGCTACACATATTAACAAGTGCTTGTCTTTGCAGAGAGGATACACAAACATGGACAAACACAATGAGAAAATGAGATTTTGGTCCCCCTGCTTTTCATATACAAGTGATCAAGCATACTTAACTTCTAGGGAATGAAGGAGAATACAGAACAGGGCAAATGCACATCTGTTTTCTATAATGAAAGCTGAAATTACAACCCAATTGAGTAAAACCTTAAGGCATCTGTAATATGCATTTGGGAAGATGCTTCATGTAAGACAAATGGAGGCTTCAAGCATTTTCCTTACTGATGACAACATGCTATTGAAGGCTTGTGCCAAACAACATGGAAAGTAGCTGCCTAAAGTGATGGACATGGCAGAGCCCTTTGCTGGTACCTAACTAAGTCCCTTCCGCAAAGGTAGAATAATGCCACTTCTGAGAGCCTGAACTGTCATGCTGGCCTTAAGCAAGCGAGATGTGAGTAAGAAACTTCTAATCCTTGGAGACAGGTGAGACGTAACGAATTTAGTATTAAACCAAATACATACTAGAAACAATACACCCAAAAGCAAATGGCATAGTAAAAATCCTAGTGAAAATGCTTTATAATTCTGCAACATCACCATAAACAAGCTCTAATGATAAGCAATACTCAACAGGGTCCTACATAATAGATGACAGGTTTTTTGTGTTAACTGATAGAGCCCTCCTTGAACTGAACTGAAATGCCATTTGATAACCTTCCAAAGGGCATACATTACATCTGAAAATCCCAGCACGTCTTCCCCTTCAGGGAAAAGAGCAAAAGGGGTGACAAATTATTTGATGGCTTTCATATTTTGCTGTTTCTTTTTTCTTTTCTTTCTTCTGCAGTTGTAAAAATAATGAAAAAAGAAACCAAACAAGTATTTATTTTTTCTGTGTGAACTTGGGGGAAGAAATATCCAGGATTGAATGCCCAACTGACTGCACCACAACACTTAGAAATAGAGTCGTTGTGTATCATTTTGAGTGTGATCAGCTTACCGTACGTTCAGACTTGGTTGCCAGGTACTGGTATAAAACATAGAGAGAAAGAAGCTGTGTTGAGATTTCATCAAAACTTTCTTGCAGCATGATCTCTGTTACTACCGACATAGCATCTACAGAGGAAAATAATCCATAATGAGCAAGTGCAAGTTTACACAGATCCCTTTCACAGCCACTCGTTCACTGATACTTTCATTCCTGTACTATGTTTTGAAGCAGTTCGGGGAAAAGTTATTATGACTAGAAGTACAGAACTATGTCTTACTTGCTTGGATTATTCAAATACACTGTGAGAAGAAAGAATGGGTTGAACAGCATGAGAGCTTTACAAACTCAGCTCTACACTCTTCAATTGGGTCATCTTTGCTCAGCCCTTCAATCATTAATATTTTTTAAAAGATCTCTAAAAATGATCCTGTGTTCATTACAAACGAGAAATTCACAGCACTTAAGGTGGCAAGAGAGCACAATGGAGCAGAAATGTTGCCACAGATCACTCACAGCACTCACTGTATTCATCATACAGTGCTCTTGAGGAGCTCCACAGGGAGTTCCAGTGACACACCCTGTCAGCAAGGACAGTTTGCTAAACAAAAGGCTTTGAGCCTGTCACAGGAAAGAAATATGGATGTTATAAGGGTGAATTCACAGACAGGGGGGCTCTCAAAATAAAACACATTCATGTATTAATTTGCCATTTAGCAAAGTATTCATGATGAAAGCTATAGACAAGTTCTGCAATCCTATTGTCCCTTTCATATATTTGTTTTACAAGAGGTTTATGCAAAGAAAAGCTTACTGCAAGTCTACAGTACCAGAAAACCTGCAGTAAAATTAAAATCTTAAATATTTGTCATCAAACATGAGAAGATTATTCATCTCAACACTTAAAGAGTCGATAGTGACAGACAGGCTCCTCAACATGGCAATTCAGCATAGCTGAGTCTCTCCAGTGACAAAGTCTAGACAAACAGTTTAGATATGTAGCTTTTTTAAAAGCTAACATGCATTTTGATCCTTGTAAGATTCTAATTATCACTAAGAACTCCCATGATGTTGTTAGCATGTAAGCCAGACTTGTAAAAAAGACTGGAGAAGTTGGTTTACATTTGGAAGGGATTTAATTACAGTGGAAACAGTGAACTGAATGTGCTTCAAAATTATATAATCAATGAAATACCAAGAGAAATGAGATAAACCCACACCGAAAAGTAGTTTAAAGAAAGAGGGCATGTTTTTAAGGTCACTTTAGAGAAAATATACCTAAAAGGTTTTAATTCAAAGAAAAGCCCTGCAGATATAGGAGCATACAACTAAGGATGCAAAATTGGTACACATTTCTTACCTTCATATTTCTGCTGCTTTATAAAACAATCCAACAAAATGTTGAATGTAAAGTTATCTGGGAAAATACCATACTGAACCTGAACAAAAGGAGAAAAAAAATCAGTGTGAAAATCTGCTGTTCAAATCTTCACAAACCTAGTGCTGAAGGCATCAGAAAGATGAGAACCATGTGACAGTTAGTCAAGCAGCACCAGAAGATTAGCACAACTCCTGTGATGTAGGCCTTCTAACTTCTGAGGTATTGGATTTGGTTCTGTATTTTATCTGAGCCTTTTGAACCAGGAGGGGTACTGCCTATCAAGTTTTTATGCCTCTCCTGCATCTAGCGTGTGTTGGACACCAACACTGTTTGAAACTAAAGAGCTTCCTGGGAAAGAAGAGGAAATTAAAGCTGTAAAGAGCTTTAGCTAAAATTGCAGTGTAACATTAATTTTTACTTCGACAAAGAAGTATCTGAACTTAAAATCACAGTCAACACCACCTGGCAGCAATAGGAATTCCAGGTAAGCCACACTTGTCTCAAAATGCTGATCAAATGTATTCATGGCTTTTTTGTGTAAAAAGTTACCTTATTTTTTAATGTGTACAAGGCTTTGTCTTGTGCCCCGTATTTTAAGCACTGTCTGATCCAGCTGTGGATGGTCCAGTCTCTCAAGTACCAGCTATTTGGGCTATGCCGAAACCTAAAGGAAAATAAATAGTGAAGGTGACAATATGACTGTTATCACAGAAACAAATCCTGTAATCAACAGACAAAGTTGCAGAACCCCTACCCTTCATGATTTGTGCTGGTTTTGGCTGGGACAGATTTAATTTTCTTCACAGTAGCTAATATGGGGCCATGTTTTGGATCTGTGCTGAAAACAGTGTTGATAACACAGGGATGTTTTAGTTACTGATGAGCAGTGTTAAACAGAGTCAAGGCCGTTTCTGCTCCTCACACCACCTCACCGGCGAGGAGGCTGGGGGTGCATGAGAACGTGGGGATACAGCCAGGACAGCTGACCCCAACTGACCAGAGGGATATTCCCTAGCATATGATGTCATGCTCAGCATATAATGATGGGAGAAGAAGAAGGAGGACACACACACATACACACACACATTCAGAATGATAGTGTTTGCCTTCCCAAGCAACTGTTACACGTGATGGAGCCCTGCTTTCCTGGCGAGGGCTGAACACCTGCCTGCCCATTGGAAATGGTGAATGAATTCCTTGGTTTGCTGTGCTTGCATGTGCAGCTTTTGCTTTACCTATACGCTGTTTTTATCTCAACCCACGAGTTTTCTCACTTTTACCCTTCCAATTCTCTCCCCTACCCCACTGGGGAGGGAGGGAGGGAGTGGAGGTGTGGGGCTTAGTTGCTGGCTGAGGTTAAACTGTGACAGCACAAATCTAAAACCCAGCCTCATACTAGCTACTGTGAAGAGAATTAACTCTTTCCCAACCAAAACCAGCATACGATCTCAAATATAAATCTGTCTATATTTGACTTTATAGTCAATCGTTGCTCTCCAAAGAGTTCCAGGTAGCCCTTTCAAGTAAGAAAAGCAAAGCAATACATTTTAATGGCCTGTACAAATGGAGAATCTGATCTTTTCACAAATGCGTTATATTTTAAACTTCGCACTTTACAGTAAGCCTATTGCTTTTCCCCTGGAAAGATGGACACCATAAAATAATAGCTTATTTATGAAGGCGACTGAGATTGCTATAAACACTGTAGCACTTTTTAACCTTGTCCTTCTGACTGTGTAGCATTGTAATGTTGTTGGTCTCCTCAAGAGCAACACTGATCCATGGCTTACATCAGCAAGTATCAGAATGACATCAAAATACAGCAGGGCCTGAACCTTTGGAGTTTGTGTAATCTGGTGTCTCCCACTCTCTCTAAGTCATGTCTCACTTCAACCACTTAAGAATTCATTGTGCCTCAGCACAGGCCATCCCTGGGCTGCTACATGCACCATTTACTTTAGAAATGCTTCATCAGTGGGTCATGACTCATGCAAGGGGAAACTGCTGGAGAGCCCTCCCCTGCCCACCTACCCTGGCTGTCTTGCTCCCAACTGATGTTTCTTTAAACTGTTCAGAGACTCCTCATGCCATGGCTTCAGTAGGCAATCTGCTCCAATGCTCAACCAGTTTGTAAAATTAAACGCTTTTAATTTCAGCCTCTTTTATTTCACCCTTATTCAGACATATACACTTTGCTTTGTATTTGAAGAAGTGCTGACAAAATGAATATGGTGCTTTATTTTTGCCAAAAACTCAAACGCCAATTAAGAGTCCAGTGGTACAAGCTGCTGAAATTCATAACCCAGTGAGAAGAGATGCATGCAACCTTTCTCAGTTCAAAATGTATGCAGGAACAGTGGGCTCAGTCCCCAGCACACAAGGCACTGACACTTCCTGTAGGAAACTGATGACAGCTGGGCTCATGTGCAGATGCTTACAGCCTCAAGCCAAGCTGCAGCACCGTTTAGAGGCAGGGTTGGCTCTTCCATCTGAGTGAGCATGCTTTCCAGAACATTTATCAGATTAACGTGGCCACCAACTTTCATTCCCCCTCAGTGAATCCCTGTGTATTGCATCCCCCGGCTGAGGGCTACAGAGACGGCCAAGCCTGGAAAACTACTGCAGCGCAGACAGCCTTCAGAATGCGGAAGACATCCGTGCCAAAAGTGGAGCTAAACCACTACACAAAGACTAAATACACAGTTCTGTGAGTGGCACATAAAATCCCCCCATTAAATTAAACAGAGAAAGAAAAGCATGCTTTGAATATTAAATTACAAACATCTATTTTGTTGCACTAATTGCTTTCCATTTTTTTTCCCTCTGGAGTTCAAATATTGGGAACAGCAAGAATGTGTATTTGCTTTCATTAGAGTCCTGTTCCAATAATGCTTACAGGAAGCATCAATTACAGGCATTTGGATTTAATCATATTTTGAGGAAACAATTATCTAATTCCTACAAACTGTTTCACTAGCCATTTAAGACAGGACAGAGTGCAACACCAGCGCCCAGGAAGAAAACTAGCAGCGTAAGTTGCTCCATTAAATGATTAATATTGTTTCACAACTGGAAAACAACAGGCTTGTCTTATAAACACATGACACTGATGCTCTCCAAGACTTAGGCCCTTCTTTTGATACAATCTTTGGCATCCTTCCTACCAATTAGTTATCCAGCAGGAAATCAAACATTAAAAAAAACAAACTGCCAAACCCAAAGGTTCTGATGGGTTTGAATATTCACCTTTTTGCAGGGCTGTATTTATTCTCTCTAGTAGACCACAGTGTGAGATAGCACAGCAATTCAATACTTCCTTGGGAAGTATTCAATACTTCAATTCCACCTTGGGAATCTACAGCCTACTGTAATGGTGAAATGCTTCTAGGTTTCAAAGTCAAGCTGCACTTGGACAGTAAAAGGCCTAAAAGGATGCGATGCGTTCTAGAAATAGGATGAAACTGATTATCAATCAACACAAGTTTCTGGAGTCAATATGCACAACATTCAGGGTATGTTATAAAACCTCTTTTAAAAAAGTCTTCACATATGCTTCATAGGGCTGGGACTGATCTGAAAGTGTGTCCGTGTGTGTGTGTACAACCACAGGATCTATCAGACATAACTACTATATATTACCATTAAGAATCACAGAAATGTTTCGGTTGGAAGAGACCTTAAAGATCATCTAGTTCCAACCCCCGTGCCATGGACAGGGACACCGGATCTTTACCAGGTGTCTACTGCATTAGGTACTATCCAACTAAAAACTGAACAGCTTCTCAGCCAAATAATTTTCTAGTTAATGCTAGTAATTAATTACAAAACAGTTGTCTGGGAATGAAGAGAATGGGCTGGTGCCAAAATTTTTCTGTGTCCATGTCAACAAGAATGCAATACACATGGATGTACATGATCCCTCAACATTATACACTTCCATTAATCCATGATGCAGTAGGAGAATTGGAAGCTAAAGGCACACAGGTACACTGCAATCTTTAATGTTTTCTGATCCACATAATGCTGGGATGAGCTCTGTCTCTATTCTAGCTGAGAAGGTAAGGCAGTAGAGTATCTGTTTTCACAGCTAACCTAGACAAACTAACCAAATGTTGTGGCAGACATTTTTATTTGAAAGGGAATCAGGGAAAAGAGGAGATTGTTGGTCATTTTGACAAGCATTAACATCTTCCTCCTTCTCTTTCTTCATGAAACACAAACCAGGATATAATTATGGAAGGCAATATGTTCAGAGACAGATGAAAAGACAGAAGGAAGTTAAGACTACAGAAAGCAGAGGATTCAGAGTGAATTAAATAAAGGAAGTCATGCAGCAATTGCTGTGTGTTTAATGGAAAGACCAGGAGGTTATCTTGCAGATGTCTGCTGCTGAAATTCATTTTTCTGAGAACTAATAAAAACCGGAGAAGCACAGGATTCTTATAATGCATTCAGAAAAGACAAGAAGCATCCATAACAGTATTAGGGGAGCTCCCTGTTGGTACACTTTAATGTTAATGGCTAAAGAATCAATATGGTCACCCTTCCAGTCATTGAATTGAGAGCATCTGTCCCCACAGGGAACAAGAAGAATATCTGCAAGACAAGGAGTTCCTGAAATATCGAGGTCATTGTAAATCAAACAGCACACAGTGCAGTGGTACTAGAATTCTCCTTATTTTGGAAAATTGTTCAAATGATGCAATCCAGAAACTTGATTTTCATTAAACCATTGCTTTGTACTTGCAAAATGACTGTAACTTGGAAGAGGCACAGTGAGCGTACAATGTCAGTACACGGCTCCAGAACATTTTTAGCCAAGCAAGTGCAGACTCTTGCTCACAAACTGGCCAGCACATTGGCCAATGTGCTAAGAATGCATTTTCAGTTTACTCATTTCTAGCACAAGGTCTTATAGTCCATTATTTACAACAGTACTTAAGTGCTAATGCTGTGTTAAAGAACGTGAACAATGGCAAAGTTTATCAGATGCTCACAGTGTTTTATAGAGTTCCTGCTACTACTGCTCCCACAGTGCAGAAAACCAGAGTTGCTTCCCTTTATTTATTTTAAATGGTCTTTCAAATTTGTTTGGTGCCATCAAGTGGTGATGCACTCTAGCGCTGTTTTCACATACCTTGTATTCTTGAGGGAATTAATACAGCAACCCTGAGTCGGAAGCACCAAGATACTGGACTATATTCTTTTCTCTAGGGTAGTTTTGGGGACAGTCACAAATGAGGAAGATGGTGAAGGGAAATTTGCTGGGTTACAGAAGAGCAAATTCTTTAAGGTGAGCAAAAAGAGCTCAGCATATCTGTTGTAATTCTTCGCTAAGCTAATCAGAAGTTCCCATTTTGTACTCAGTGTCTTTCTTAAGGGTCAGCCCAATTTCTGCTACTGCCAGAGGTTACAATACACTTTTTCTTTCCCCCCTCATCTGTGAAACAGGAATGAGAGTCCTCTTCCTTTCTCCAAATTCGTCTCACCTAATAAGAAAGTATTTTGTAATGATCTACACAGAACTAGATGATCTCTTAGGCCTCCAGATTTCTTCCAGCACTTTCTAAATTCGCCTGCAATTTTTTTTTTTTTTGCTAATTTTGCATTACTATGTCTAAAACCAACTCCTTAAATAAAACTTCTTGTACTATAATGTTCTTCTCTGTTCTTATGCTTTAGAGATTGCTGTACCATCTTCTGCCGTATTGCAAGGAAGCGGAGAAATTCACAACAGAATGACACTAAGCAATCTCCATTCTTCCGTTATTTCTAACATACATCATTTAGATGTGTTATTGAGCTTTCCTCAGAGTTAAAGCCTAAAAGGTTTCCTATGTTGCTACTTCCCTTGTAAGATCTAGTCCAAGAAAGGAAGGAAACTATCTAGTGGTAGTCAACTGTAACAAATTTCTTCCGCCTATACTTCGGATCTCTCTTACTTCTTTCAGAACTAGAGAGAAATATGTGTTAGCATGTTCATTTGTTTTAATCAGGAGGGGAGAGTGCCAGATTTCTTCTCATCCATTAAAAATCCTAAAAAGTCCTCAAGCAAAATCTAAAGAGGTTTAAAATGAATAAATATCCTAAGAAATGTCTCTGTGAGCCAGGAAGAAGCTCTCTCAATGGAATGAATCCAAAGCCACTCCACATTTTACACAAATCATACAGAGCTGTGAAGCTCCTTGGCAATGCCATGCTTTTTTCTTCCCAGGCACATTTTTTAAGCTACAACGCATAATGATCAAATGGATTCCATGAAGGCTTAGCCTGGAAACTGGAAAGCTAAGTCACCCAAAACTCTCCCTTTGTTTGTCATTTCAAGCCACAGGCCTTGGGAAAAATCGTCTGCATTTTAAATGGAGTCTGAGGCATTGCTCATGTGTCAGTGTCACAGGCAACAGCCCTGAAAAAAAAATCTCTATTTTTCCATCTCTTCTTTGCCTGATTCTTAGCCTACACCTTTCTTTGTACGCATCCTTTTAAAATTTCATGTATACACATATCAGTCCTACAGGAAATATGCATTAACTGCCTACATTCAAGCAGAACCAGAGGGAAGTCTTTCCCTTTGTGTTGAAATAAAAACTCAAGTAGTGTATGTGGTGTAAGATTCAATTATCAAAAGCAGTAACAGGACAGATTTAAAAAATCAGACAAGTCAGCTGCATCAGAGGACAGTCTAATGCTGAAGCAGAATTGTGCTTTCACACAGGAAGAGAAGCACGCTGCAGACTCCCTGAGGAAAGCCCACATTCAGCCCTTATTCTGTTTTAATTTTTATTCACTTTCCCCAACCTCTGATTTTAAACTAATTTAGGTCTTGACTGCTTTGACCATAAAATTAATTCTTCTAAATTAGGCTTGCTCCACCTCCACATGAATGCATATTTCTTGCACAGCGTCTTTGTTCAAGAGTTGCACAGAGCTCTAACACCACTGATGAATGAGGCATCAAAAGGGGCCTAAACAATCAGTTTTTCAATACGGAGAAACTACAGCACAGAAGCACAGACAAACATCAAGGCTGAACAGGAGACTTAAAGAACACTTTCAGTATCGGGTCTTGCTTTCCAGTTATACCACATTCAGCTGTTATTTCTGCTGACCCAGATGTCACAGGTTTACCTGTTTCTTGGTAACCCTTATGCTTGGTAAAAGGACCATACCTGGCACAAGGGACATTTTACATAAAAGTACATACTATACAGTTGTTTAGGAAGTCTCAGGATATAACCCTGATAACCACCGTCTCCTAACAACTGAAAAGACATAATTCACCACTCAGTAATCTCAGAGTAGCTACTGCATTGCTCAAAGCCACACTCCCGCGCAGAAAGCCCACTTTTGTAGTGTCTCTTTCTAACAATGAGAATCACATGCAGCCATCAGCCATACAGCAGGTAGGATCTAGTTTACCCTTTACTGACCTAGCTACTTTGACAGCCAGTTACTAGAGTTGATTAACAAATGACACAACAAGCATTTCTGCCCACTGCTGTCAGTTTCTTATATCACTAAACTCTCTGCATCCTTTTGGTGGATTTAAGGCACCTTTGTGAGTGAAACACAAGGAACAGCCTTCTAATGTTAAAAAGAAAAAATAGTATCATCAAATAGTTGCAAAATCCTAGATAAATGTCTCAGATTTCAAAACAAGTGTATGAATGGAGGAGCAGTTTACAGCAGCACAGAAGAAAAGCTTTGCTTATACATAAACAGACATGGGAACCACCAGAAAAGAAACAGCAAGAAATCCAGAGACTACAGCAAAGTTTGAAGCAATTTATTTAGATTCATGGCTCTGTAAAGTACCTGAGCTTTACAGAGTCCTAATCTGTCCTTCCATCCATAGGCTGTAAACATAACAGGATTGAAGGGGAGCAGCATTTCCAACCCTCTGCCATCAGGTTACACCAGGCAGCCTTGAACATCTCTAAAACTGTCTGCAAAGCACAGAGAGG
The DNA here is from genome assembly GCA_027574665.1 of Rhynochetos jubatus. Taxonomy (NCBI): domain Eukaryota; kingdom Metazoa; phylum Chordata; class Aves; order Eurypygiformes; family Rhynochetidae; genus Rhynochetos; species Rhynochetos jubatus. Next base: position 66,745,119 of record CM050690.1, on the reverse strand, counting down.
AGGGTTCCTCCAGACAACTCAATCAACTTAAGTATCCCACAGGCTCACCTTGATTGCCTCGAACCTTTATACGCATTAGTTCATAAACAGACTGAAAAAGCAAAGCCCAGGCTCAAACTACATACTGCTTCTCAGTACACTCTGGCCCTGGGCAAACTCTTCCAGGCTGTTAAATGTGTTTCCTAAAAAACTCTTCTAGTCCTGTAGATTCAAAATACTCTAGTACTATGCACGCCCCAGGAGGACACCAATGGAAATTCACTTCTCAGCAGAACATGAGCCAGGGTTTCTTCTGTTATCAGCTTGGTTGAAGGTGCTGTGTGCCTCAGCCTGACATAATAGGACATGAGTCACAGGCCTTTTCTAGCTAAAAACCAAAGGTCTTAACATTTAAAGATCCAGTATCAACATGCTTCCTTGTTCTAACCACAATATTCAAACAAGACAGGTTAAAGGGAAGTTCGCCAGCTAGCTCACTAAAGCTAACTGGCTATTTGGGGATCTCCAGTGTGACTGCTAGAGAAAAGAACACTGCCATGGTACAAATACTGCTACCCACAAAAGGTGGTGGTGCCCAGCTTAGTTTCAGGCAGAAAATAAATCCAAGTCATTTTACTGACTTTCAGAAGTTTTATTTCAAATGCAAACTATGAAACAAGCAACCCCCCTTTTCTGGCTTTACTCCTTTATGGTCAAGACAGAACGATGAGTTGAACAGTGTGGGATATTTGCTTCACTTCTTGTTGCTTAGAGATATATCCCTAAGGGAAGAACCCAAATAATCAGATACTTCAGTGTAGTACCTCTGGTTTTCTCCTCCTCCTAGGATAACAGAATGTCTTGTTACCCAACACCCTCCACCTCTTCCACTGCTTTTAGAAATGACAGGCAGGAAAATGAGATCTTCTTCTCTAACACATGAAGAATCCATACTACTTTCACTATAAACCTGAAATTCACGCAAAGAGCAACAGTTAACAAGAAAAAGGAAAAGTCTTGTCATAATAATAACAACAATAACAAAAAGCCCAACTTTTCCCCAAACTACTGACTGTAAAGGGCACAGCTCCTAGAATTTCTGTTAAAAACATTTCTGGGTTTACAGATGAAATTACTTGTTTTGAATATAAATGCCATTAATAATCTACTGACTGAACAGAGAGTATTGTAGGCTGAGGAAAACATGGGGAATGATGGGGTGAGCTGTTGCTATAGTGATTCTGATAAGATACTCTCTAGTGCCTTTCCTTGCCCTTGTGCAACCACAATAAAGTCTAATTTAAAACAAACTCTTCCATTAATTGTATCTTTTCCCTGTATCCAGGCATACAAAAACACATATAGAGAAATTAAGAACCGTACAACACACTGCATTTCTTCCTTTGTGGAGGTTTTAGAATCAGCAATTTCTGAGTGTGTCAGGCTAAAACTTGCTGTATTAAAGCTCAACAAAGGGTCAGTTCTGCTAGAATCTATATTCATGACTCCAAAAACTGATTAACACAAAGGCTGTAAAAATGGCATATATAAGTAGTGATTTGTTACATTTTAATAGCCCAGCTACTTCAATTAATTCTGCACCTGTATGAAAGCTGGTACACAAGCTATTGACTAGATGTTTATGAAAGCTCATTTGCAATTTGTAATTGCCAAAATCACCTTTGAACCTGGTTCACTTTGCAGAGAGAGACCCTCTGCTGAAGAGTCAGTTTCTAGCAGAAAGCTAGTTCTAGAAAACTAGTTGTATATTGGAAGTAAGTTTAAGACCTCCTGGGTACCAACCAGTACTTATGTCATGGGCTTTCTTCAACCAGGCCTATCTGTAAGATTATGTGATTTTAGGGAATAAATTGCTTTAAAGCTAGTTAGATGTTTCATTTTTAAAAATAAACAAATTATGTCAGATGCTTTATAAAACCTCCAACTCTCAGCCACTATTGCAGGGATGCCCCAGCGAATCCTGAGTTCCAGTATTCATTAACCAAGCTGGACAGAGATACGTCACTGAAGACTTTTCAAGCTGACAAGGCAGCGATTCCAAGTTTTGTAACAGCTCCGTATCAGAGGAACTGAATCAGAGTTAGGACCAATGTTGCAGAGTTTCTGTCTTCTAGTGCTAAGCTTAAACTATGACAGTACACCCCTTTCATGTTATATTAAAACTGAACACTTTATGGGTATGCATAAAATCGCTGTCAACAAAAGCCAATGAGGATTTCTTATTTTAAGAGCAGGAAAAAACCCAAGCCTGTAACTAGACATTTCTATTACAGTATATGCAAACAGTAACTTTTAAATGGTGCCTAATATACAGCCTAAATTTAATCTGAAACAAATTTAACATAATTTTGTCAGAGACCTGAATCACTGAGTGCTGGAGTCCACATTGTAATGATGCTGCATCTTCCATTTATTCTACTCAAATTCTTTATGCTTCACAAAATACCTCCCAGAAACACATCACACACCAGGTTCAAACTACTGTAATGTTACACTCACTGACATAACCCTTGACACTTATCGGTTTGATCACAGTTGAACTTGCACAGATTACAAGTGATGTATTCCTCTAACTTGGGTATCAAAGGCTGCAATACAGAAGCATATGAGCCAAACCGTTTATTCTGCAAAGCTGTTCAGTTTCACACTGCATGCAACCTAAGCAAAAAGAAGTTGCTGGCAAGACAGTGCTGCAGGAATACAAATACTGAATGGATCTTAGTAGCCAACTTAAACAAGGGAAGAGCCAAACCTTACATTTACTGCCAAACACTTGAAAAACTGCATTTGCACAGTTCAGCTTTCACCTTTTCAGATTTTCTTGCCACAGTCTCACAGTTTAAGCTAACCTAATTTTGACCTACTACCTGTGTCCTTTACATCCCTCACCGCTGGAGTCTGATTTCCTTGTGCAGTGCTGCCCTCCTGTACCCCATAAGCAAAGGGGAGGCAGGGCTACATGATAAACTGTCATGGTAAACAAATTAGATTTTCATCTTAAGCATAAACACCTGCAACAGAGGGGACAAAACACCAGATGGTCACCTCCAGTTTCAGCCACCAGCCACTGTCAAAAAGGCTACCGTTTCCAAAAAGTAAACCATAGGTGCATAGCCAGGACTTGGCTGACAGGCAGTCCCCCAAGAATCTGTCTACACTTCATGTCATGTCTCAATGTGCAACAGCTTATTGCCTTTTCTTTTTCCCTTCCATGTATTTTTCAAAGAAAAATACTTTCAGCAATGAAAAACAAAATTGAGTCTTTCATGATACAATTTTAACCGTTCCCTAACCACAGTAAGTTACCCAATCACAGTACTTCAGAAGCTGACTTCTAGTTAGCATATCTCTTCGTGCATCTAACATCTTCCAAGCCCAGGAAGAGAGAAATGTCCTTTATTCCACTGTGTATAATGTCAAACACATGGACTAATAAGCAAAATAAGGATAAACATGGCAAAACTGACTCGAAAATTTTGTCAGGCAGTTTGAAATTTGTGGGTTCTTACCAGATTTGTGACTGTTTTATTTTTACTCTTTTCAGTAAAATACTGTACCATCAGATCTGTTGCTTAGAGAGAGGCAGTAGGCATCTTACTTTAAGTACTGCATGTACTGTAGGACAAATGTTCCCTTGCGTGGGTAGGCACAAGCTGCACAGTAAAATGAGGCTGCGTTACTCAAAACAGGGAGAGGATTTCAAAATGCAAAGGGATACGCTGGTTCCTCTCCTTTTGAGACAGGAACACTGCCAAGACTGTTAGTTATAAATACAAGCCACTACTGGCTTTGCTTCTGCTGATGAGCACCAGTGCATGAAGCAAGCCCAAGACACCCTGCCGCTTGGCCGCGTTGCAGTAGCCTACCCTGATCCTGTATCCAGGCTCTGAACTGACGTTTACAAGTGTACAGTTCTCCAAGGCACTCACAGTATAGGAGGCCTGTACATGTCATGTTACCACTGCACAGGAGAAGAGAGACAGAAAAGTGGGGCAGAACACTCTATGTGCATTTATACTGGATGTGTTTCTGTCTGGATTTTTTTAATTTTATTCCTCCAAAGAATCATGACTTTCAAAACAACATGACGACAGTACCTTATGTAAGATGAAATTGCTGATTTATGATTTAACCTGGACAAGGAAAACTCTGAAAAGGGGTGACCACTGCAGGACACTAACTTCAACAGAAGACAAAAGAAGAAACCCCTCTGCAGAGAAATCAGAGTGTACCACTCCTGCTGCAAAAGCTCCTCTGTCCTGCTCTCACAGTCGCTGCTATACCTTGTCCACCCTCAGTTACAAGCACCAGCAGCCAGGCTGGTTTGACAGAGCTTTGGAACAGGCAGTGTAGGCAAGGGAGGGGGTGGGTTGTCCATTTTACTCCCAGCTGTCTGCTGCCAGAGGCCATCTATTTCGCCTGTGGCTGGATTTAGCCCTGTTCTGCTCACTCCCTAATGGAACGAAGTAGAAAGTGGCTGATTAGACTGAAGAAAGGAGTATTTTTCCCCTCTGTTAAATGAAAACAGTAGTGAAAGGGGAGAGATCAGAATTAAATAACAATTTAAAGAGTATGATTATAAAGTCGACTTTAGCAATCAAAGCCAGCTTTATATCCACATCAAATCTTGGAAAAAAGGTATTACTCATAAAGGTGCAACTTTGCTTGCAAAGCCAGTTGCCAAAATCCATGCACTTTCAGATTGACAAGCTCTACAGTGAAAGAGGTGGGGGGAGGGAAGGAAATCAAAATCCCCATTCATTTTTCAGCAAGAGAAAGACGGAATGTTTATTGTGTCTACATTTACAGCTGAGAAAACAGGAGTCTCCACCAGCTGCTCCCTTGTATACCCCTTTCCAATTTTAACAACAAACCCAAGAAAGCATTCTTTGTTGGCTGTTTAAACACTTCCTGAACTAGATCTTGGGTCAAATCCTCACCCAGTCAAAAGAGACAACACATGGTTCCCACAGCTACCAGGGACCTGCTGCAATCTGCTGAGGACCATGCACATGCACATGGATCATTAATTAGGCGAAAGCTAGGAGGCAAGGACAACTCTAGCACCTTTCAAGGATGTGCAGCCCAGCATACCACAAAATCTGCCAGGTGGTGAGATGAAAACCAACTACTAAGAGCTGCTGCAGCGTTATTCCTGAAGTGACCAACTCCCCATTTAACAGAACCTCTCAGGTTTTCAAACTGATGTAGCAGAGAGGCAGCTGAAAAGCCTGGGGTTGTTCTCCTTTAGGGACATGGGACGTGCTGTTACAAAAGAAAAGCGTGATGTACAGGAGGGTATGTGGTGGACAGGAGGGTTATGTAAAGCAATACATACTGGGAGAAAGGATGGATAAGCAACTTCAAGGATAGCTTTCAACACTGTGACTGCTACATCCTGAAGAAATGCAGATAAACCAGCAAACACCAAGATAAGGAATTTGAGAAATTCTGCAAACAGAACAGTGGGTCAAGACAAGACCATATAAAAGACCCAAAGTTCATGGAAAGATCACAAAGAGACAGCTCTTCAACCACAAGCAGGGACCACCAGAGACAACCAGGAAACTACATGGGAGCCCCCCTGAGACTCAGGCCGCATGCATATTGACTAAATGAACATGCATAATTTATGCTGTATGTAACGGGGATACAAGCTCGGGCTGACGCAACATACGGTATACGTGATAGGTATTCTTTTCTTTAAGGGACATTAAAGGTTAAAGGTTGCCTGCCCATAAGGAACAGCCAAAGCTGTGCAGGGTTGGGCTATAAAGGTACCTAAGGGCAGGATTTGGTGTCACCGGATGAAAGTCCGTGAAAAACCCAGGTGAAAGGTTTAGGTTGGTAATTGCTCTCAACATCTCAGTGGGGAGGCCCGCAGCAAGTATAAGAGGTTTGTGGGTTAAAAACCCACAAAGAGGTAGCGGGTCAGGAGCCCACGAGCAATAGTACAAAAGCTTCGCATCCCTGATGTTTTATTTTTAAGTAATGCATCACTGACAGTAGTAAGTGTCGTCGTCATTACTGTCTTTGTGGTTTGTGCTGGTTTTTTCACACTTTGTTGCTAGTTTGTCTGTATTTGGATTATCTTATATTGGGTAATAAGCCTTCGGTGAAGAGGGAATCTTAACAGAATCTCCTTTAGGTTGTATACTGAAACACTGGAAATGAATAGGAGGGGACCCCCTCGTGAAGAAGCAGCTTATTGAATCATTATAATCACTGGTGGCCAAGGTAAACTTTGGACAATGAAGAGAAGCGGCCAAAGAATGGGACTCTCAGATATAATGCTATACTACAATGAATGTTCTTTTCTAGGTAGGAAAGTAAGTAGGATGAGGTGCCATATGCAGAATTGTTTTTCACACTAAGAAATCATTTAGAATGGCAGAAGGAATGCGGAATGATCCCATCAGGCCCTATGGTTTTAGCCTTGGAGAAGGAAAAGAAGGGTGGAAATTTAAAGAGATGTCGTTTTGCTTGTAGTATCAGGAAAAGGTGTTTGAAATGTGGGGAGGAGGAGGAGGATGATCTGAAATTGATGGTTGCTCCACAATGGAGGTGGGGAGAGGAGCTTGGTGATGATGATAACATATATGAGCTGGGGGTAGAAAGTCAGGGACTGGAAAGAGGATCAAGGGAAAGTAGTCGTGGACAAGGAGGATGACTTAGTGGACAGGAAGGATTTAGTCCAATTGCAGGAAGAACTAAAGGAAGGCAGGAAGGGGTTATGCAGGTGCAGTTGAGACAGGGAGTTGGAAATAATGGTCCGGCAATAGTAAAAGTACCATTCTCAATAAAAGAACTGTGGTCTTGGAAGGAAACAGTGGGAGTTTACAGGGAGGACACAGATCCTGACTGGAATGATTTACAGGTAGTATTAGACACATTGTCGGATAGTACTGAAAAGAATCAGGCAAATATTTCGGAATGTCATTGAGAAAGAGATGACACGTGCTGAAGAAGTCCCTTTGTACAATAAATTGGCAGAAAATGAGAAGCAATATGCCTTGTTTACTGATGGGTGCTGCTGTATTGTAGGGAAACACTGGAGGTGGAAAGCTGCTGTGTGGAGTCCCACCCGACAAGTTGCAGAGACTGCTGAAGGCCAAGGTGAATCCAGTCAGTTTGCAGAAGTAAAGGCCACCCAGCTGGCTTTGGACATTGCTGATGAGAGAAATGGCCAGTGCTTTACCTCTACACTGACTTGTGGATGAGTCAGGGCAAATGCCCTGCGGGGGTGGCTACAGCAACGGAAGCAGAGCAGCTGGCAGCACTGAGGCAAACCCATCTGGGCTGCCCCATTATGGCAAGATATTGCTTCCCAGTTTGACAGTTTGGTTGTCAAAGTGTATCATGTAGATGTCCATACATCTAAAAGCCAAGCCACTGAAGAACATTGATACAATCAGCAGGTGGACCAGGCTGCTAAGATTGCAGTGGCTCAGGTGGATCTGGACTGGCAACATAAAGGTGAGCTGTTCATGGCTAGGTGGGCCCACAACACCTTCGGCCACCAAGTGAGAGATGCCACGTACAGGTGGGCTCATGACCGAGGGGTGGACTTGAGCATGGACGCTATTGCGCAGGTCATTCATGAATGTGAGACGTGCTGCCATCAAACAAGCCAAGAAGGTGAAGCCTGTTTGGTGTGGGGGGCGATGGCTGAAATATAAATATGGGGAGGCCTGGCAGGTTGACTACATCATCCTCCCCAAAACCCGCCAGGGCAAGTGCCATGTGCTCACAATGGTGGAAGGAACCACCGGGTGGCTGGAAACATATCCTGTGCCCCATGCCACTGCCCGAAATACTATCCTGGGCCTTGAAAAGCAAGTCCTGTGGTGACATGGCTCCCCCGAAAGGATTGAATCAAACAATGGGACTCATTTCCGAAACAGCCATAGACACTTGGGCCAAAGAGCACGGCATTGAGTGGGTGTATCACATCCCCTACCACGCACCTGCCTCTGGGAAGGTCTAACAGTGCAATGGACTGTTAAAGACCACCCTGAGGGCAATGGGGGGTGGAACCCTCAAATTGGGATTCCAATTTAGCAAAGGCCACCTGGTTAGTCAACAGTAGAGGATCTGTCAATCATGATGTCCCTGCCCAATCAAAACATCTATGTGCTGTAGAAGGAGATAAAGTCCCTGTAGTGCATGTTAAAAATATGTTGGTAAAAACTTTCAGTTACTCCCGCATTGGGCAAAGGCAAACCCACCCGTGGGATTGCTTTCGCTCAAGGACCTGGGTGCACTTGGTGGGTAATGAAAGAAGATGGAGAATTCCAATGTGTGCCTCAAGGGGATTTGATTCTGGGAGAAAACAGCCCATAAATTAAATTGCATGAGGGACATGAACTGCTGCCACTACCCTCTGTTCTCAGTTTTGTGTTGTAGGAATCACTGTGGCAGAAATCACCTGAACCTACAGAGGTCCAGCCTTGCCAGAAGTGCAGCAGTGACCTGACCTGACCTCGTTTTGGTGCACAATGATCCCACATGACACCCCACCTTTCCTGCCCTGAGTGACCATCACACCTGATGGAACCTGAAGTCATGGACTAATGGAAATTTTAATGGACATTTTGGAAAGATGGTCCACAGACTAAGGAATAGTATCTGTGTGGGATGAAATGGTAAAGGGGAAGCTGATTAATGAGAATTTATGGAATAATGTGGAATTGAGCATGACGTAAATGGTGTGAAACTATGGGTGGAGAATGTGCTGGTTTCAGGCAGGGAAAATTTAGTTTTTTCCACAGTCCAGACAGCTGGCTGAAGGAGCATTTCATTCCATGGTAATTCATGCTCAGTACACATGGGCAGTTCAGAGTCAGAAAGTGGCCTGAGGCGGGGTCTTAAGACTTGGGCCAGCTTGACAGCTAGGTCATTAGCTCCTTTGTTAGCTCTTGGCAGGGTTGTTAGAGCAGTGGGGCAGGTTACTTTGTCAGTAGGTTGGGGGCTGGGCTGACTTTTGTCCCTGGTTATGTTGTCATCCTGGGGCTCTGGCTGAGGGCTCTCAGGCTCGGACTATCTCTACTCAGGACCTGGCTGTCTGTCGTTTGGTAGGTGGTGAACAATTGCATCATATGTTCTATTCTCTGTTATTTTAATTACTTGTTATTAGTAGTATTGTTAATATTAGTAGTATCACTATAATTTTCATTTATATTCAATTATTAAATAGTTATTATCTCAAATTTACAAGCTTCTTTCTCTTTGACTCTCCTCCTGCACTGGGAGAGGGGGCGGAGATGAGTGAGTGACTCTGTGTACTTAATTGCTACTTAAGGTTAAACCACAACAAACCACAGGACAAAAGATGATCAGATCCATACCTGTGATACATTACTTCATCCCTTATCATGCCCATCTTAATGTTATTTTCATTTCCAAAGGCCTTCCCCTTCTGGAACCTGCATTGTATCTGACACTTGTTAATACACACCTAAGCAGCAATGTGCATCAAAACCAGATATTCTCATAGCATAACAAAATAGATAGTTTACTGGATTGTATTATTAAATTGAACATCTTCACAAAGCACAAAACTTGGGATTCCAATAAGAAGGTGTAGGCCTTTTTTACATGTTTGATTAGACTGTGTTCATCTTACATGCCCTGTGGAACACAGCAAGCTTACAACGATTTTGTTTAAGTTAAGATCACTTGGATTTTTCCTTGTATATGGTAAAATGAAGGGAAGTTCTCACTGAAAATGCACACTAGCCTCGTATTTCACGTGTTGGCTGAGGTAGCAGTGGAAGAATATTTTAGTGCCTTTGTCCTTCTCTCCATCAGTCTACACTATAAAACCAGCACATGACTTGCCATCATTCAACCATACAGACAGTCTTCTTAATGAACGTGGTGCAGAATGGGAATTCTCATGCAGTGAAATGTCAGAGAGATGCTTTGGTTCCAGCTCTGCTTCTGTGCACCCTGCAAGAGGTGACACTGTTTCCATGTAGAAAACTAACAGTGTCATGAAACTGCCTGCATAAGTATTATTGTACTCACATTAAGCTCCAGGAGAAACTTCTCTTCAAACATCGTAAAGAAAAAATCAATAGCAAGACACATAGACACAAATCCCCTTCCACGCTAAACTGGAATATAAATACATATATAGGAATATATATATTCCTAATATGGCCTGCAATGTTTCAAAGCATTTCATATTCTTAGTGGATCTCCAGTCCCACTTTCTTAGAAGCATTACTTCTAGTTTCAAATAAGAGAAAACAATTAAGACAGAAAATCCTGAGTAAAGCCAGGTAAGTGGATCAGCTTTACAACATGTACATTCAACTTAACAGCTGTGGCAGGTTATGCAACTCCCATACCCAATATCAGAACACTAGAGTGCCAACACTGCTTTCTACATTACTTTTCCTCTCCAGCTCCTAAGTTAAATTTTTCCAGAATAAAATCGTCTAAGTCAAAACTATGTTCAAGCTCTAAATACTCATCCTGATCTTAAAAATCCATTTTCAATAAAACACTTGTCCTCATCTTATCAGAAGCTTATCCACAGTTGCTTGCACAGTCCGCCTAAGCCACGACCACCCTGATTCACCCCACAGAAAACCATCACTAACAGCAACAAATCAACACCGTAACTTATCTCATAAATTGTCTTTGCTCTCTCTTTTACTACTGTTTACAGTAGAATAATCACAACCACTGACATTCTTAAGACATTTTCTGCCTCATCTGGAAGACTTTTGACTTTGTACATATTCCTCTGCCTTGTGACATTTAAACTGTTGCATTTTGAGTACATGCTGGTTGCAGTAGCACAAAAACCTATTTCCCAAGCTACAGCATAAATACCTTCTCATTTTCAGCCTATTTTGTTATTTTATACATGTTGTGTGAAGACTGATGAAGTTAAAATGGCCTAGTGTTTTCATCTGAAAGGCTATCCCTGCTTTTGCTTACACCACAATACAGTGTTACTCAGCAGTGTGAATCAGTAAGTCAAAGCTAACAAAAAATTATCAGAATTTCTTTTTGAAGTAAACTGTTCACAAAAAAAACCCCACACCTGAATTCAACAGTTTGCATTAAATACATTTTTTTCTTCAAGAAACATATTATTTTACAGCTGCTTTTACCAGCAGAATACCACAGATCAGAGAATGTTATGAGCTAAACAACTGAAACCAGAATTTTTAATGACTGTTGCCCCTTCTACAGTTGCAGTCATAATGTGTTCCTTATACTCCTATGTTATGTTTAGTTCAGCTCAATAATGATTAACCTGAGACTGAGAACAGCAGGAATGCATGCTTACTTCTTCTAAATAAGAGAGATATAAGATCAGGCAGCTACAGCTACTAAAATCCTGACATCTTGAGAATCCGTTAATTTCACAAAATAAAAACAACTAGATTTCCTGTAGTTGCTATGTTTTAAATGCAAACCATGTTCTGATAAACATGGTTAGCATATTGTATCTAATATAATTATGTTTACGTATTCATTAAAATGTGTACATTTGCAGAAAAGTAATCCTTTCATTCAAGTTTCTTTCTCAAGAGAGTTGTCCACATAAATGAAAAATGGCAATCTGGTAAGCACTTTTCTTTTTTCAAAGATAACATGTAAATTAAACCTGTAAATAAATACTTGTTAACCTTGTAAGTACCTGTACAAGATTGTCTCTTTGATCAGTAAAAAAATGATTCTAAATTTAGTACAATCATTCCAAGGAAAATCAAAATAGTTTGAAGGGTTACCAAAACAACCATCAGGCTTTCTTTAGAATGGTTAATCACAGTTCATGTTTATAATTCCATTTAAGTCTTTAATTTCAATTATGGCTTCTTACTTTCTGACTTAAACTGAGATCAAATCCAACAATTCACATAATTCTAATCAACCTATCTGTAATAAGACAGCTCTGGTCTACAGCATGTCAAGATTATTCCCTAACAATGTAGTTCATCATTACTTTTTCCTGCTGTATTTATTTTGATTCAAAAATACATAAATACTTGCACCATAAAGGAATGATTTAGGTTATCCACAAAGTTAGCAGTTCTCAAAGAAGGGATCATGGCAGCTCTGGGTACGTTTGTATGCCTAATAAAAGTTCAGACTTTTATCCAAGTAGTTGCCATCTTCAACATTACTTAAAGCAAAAAGATTGTACTGTTTAGCACCACTTACCTCCAACCAAACATCAGTCAGCCAGGCTGGTAGCAAAGTTTTGTGTCCTTTTTTTTTTTTTTTCTTTAATTGGCTGGGAACAGAAGTACTGAGGTACTAACAGGCAATTCCTGCTCTTACCTCTGCCCTCGATGGGGTTCCAAAGAATGTTTAACAATATGGTGATAGGCACTTCATGTATGTAAATATAAATCTCTCTCTCTCTCTCTCTATATATATATATAAAGTACTTAGAAAAGTAGTGTTAAACAGCAACAATAACTTCATATGCTTTCTCTTCTGTCTACATGATGCCTGGCTCTGGCTGCCATTACTACTCAAGGGTGTAATGGAACCTGAACTACCTTATAGGGGAAGCCACATGGGGTTAATTCTGAAGTATATTTACAATTACACACAAAGGAATAACTCTCTGCATGTGTTTGTGTCTTAGATTCTGAAGCTTATAAAAAACTTGACTCTTGTTGTGGTCATTTATATTCATACGAACAGCTCACTCTTCACATTTTTGGCTGCAACTTAACCTCTATCTACACTTTCAGTATTTCTGAAATATAATGCAGGATCTGCCTCCAGACAGGCTTTTTGCTTTAGAACAACAACCTTTAGAATGCCACTGGATATAGCGAAATTGACCTTTAATGTGAGTACCAGTCAAATAGCAAAACAAAATTGCCTTTTCTCCTTCAACATGTAAGGACTGAGACGTTCACAATCTGTTCTAAATACTTACTGCTCACATTGTACTTCAGTCTATTTCCAATACTATCTGCTTTACGCTGTTGGCAAGAAAGATACTGGTTGAAATACGTGAAAATTCTGCTAATATGCTTTTCTTGCAAGAATAGTAATCAAAGCCTTTCTCACAATCCTAAATGACAAATAGCTCTACATGGGGTGTGGACTGAGCGAGTTCTTTCCATTTCTGAATCTGACTGGCTTTAACTTTCTATCTACCCCAGAAATACTGGAGGGGGGAGAGGGGGGAGGGAGTGTTGCCCCATAAGGCTGATATATGCATTCTGTTTAAGAAGAATCTTTCTTTTCCCTTGTTATAAATAGGTTTTTAAAATCCAAATGCTTACCTCTTTAGTGTTGGCAACATGAAAAAGAATAGATCAGTGCTGAAGCATTCCAACGTATTCTGCTTTTATATGCAGCACCTAGAAATTTCTTGTCCAGTTTCTGCCAAGCTTAAAAGAAAGCGTATGCAAAAGGACAGACAAACTATGAAAAGCAGATGACTGAAAAAGCCTGTGTTACAGGAAGAGATCTTTCTGAATGCTTTTCAGTGTTGTATCTTTATTGATGGTTCTCCCCCACTTCACAGCACAGTTACACTGACTGAGCATACCACACCTACTTGGATGAGATGTGGTTACAGGATTAGGTTTGCTGAAATATGGCTCTGGGTTCTGAAATGTAGTTGTTGCTCCAAAGATTCCTACAGCTCAGACTATGACAAACCATGGACAGACAGTGACAACAGAGAAACCAGACAGTAAGTCCATGTGCCCCTTCGTGCAGAAACGATTGAATGCTGGAACCAGAAGAGCGGTGGAATCTATAAAACCAGAACGCTTACATCTGACAGCACTGGCTTGGTCAGTGACCAGCAGTTCTTCCCATGAAGCAGCATCACACACGGACACCATAATGCAACAGCATTAAACTCCTGTATTTCTGTCATTTGTGTGCAAATTACTGGGACATTCTAATGAGGTAAGTCTCCCAAGTGCTTCCCTTCCTTGTGTCTCCCACCTTGCCAAAAACCAGCCAGCCCAGACCTTTTGCAAATGAAGTTATTTTGGACTGTTCATCTGAGGCAGCTGTCCAAACTGGTAAAACATACTATTCTGGCTAAGAAGTGTATGTTTCTCTCAGATGCTTCCACCACTTCTCAACATAATTTCAAAATATAACTATTGCGTTGACTTTGATAGGCAGATATTTCTGACTCATTTATTTTTATATCTCTTTTTTTTACCCACCTATTTCTCTGGAGGGAGAGAAAGACAAGACCTGATGAAGTCTATGTCAGCTACAGCCTTAGGATACTGAAAACATTTCAAAGGAAGAATTAAATATGTTGTAGACTGTGTCTCTGTCTCTTCTCCTTTCTCTATTTGTGCCAGAACAGGCTAACGGTATTCATGACATCCTGTAGATTTATATACAGAAACAAAATGTCATATCAGTGGGAATGAATACCATGCAAAGTATATTTCAGGAGGAAATATTTGGGTTTGGTCCATTGTGATCATTTATTACAAGCAGTACTTTAGAGTAACCAAATGTTTTCAGACCTTAAACTGCTTGATTGGCATGAAAGTATCAAAACCTGCAACTTCTGCATCCACAGAAGAGACAGGCAGATATAGACAGCGCAGATGAAACTTATTTTGCGTGTGAAGTTGGACTAACTACTTACATACTGGCATTGTAAGAAATAAGCACAATTTCATATATATGGAGACCACTATAGTCCCAAAATAATTTAATGGCTGAAATCAGGCCTCAAAACTGTAACTTGCTACCATGAATATATAAGAGCATCTAGGAGTAACTTTTAATTGCTTGCTATTGTCCCATTTTGTTATTGCAATCAAAGACTGACCCCAGATAATAAATCCTGAAATCTGCAGAAATAACTCCATTTCCAAAAAAAAAAAGGCAATTATTAATCAAGGAAAGGCAATGAAAAAATCTAGGTAGGCTGTGAAAGAATTTACAAATCACACGCACACACAAACATTTACATTTTACAGACAGTGTGTATACTTTTTTTCTACACAGTGGGTCATGGACTTAATGCAATTAAAAATTCTCCCGAGGAATCTCAACATAGAACTTCCACAATGGCTTTCAATCACACTGAAAATCTTTGTTGGCATAAAACCTCCATACAGAATCAGCAGAGTTACCTCACCACAAAACCCCTCTCCATTATGCTAATGTTTCTATCATACGAAAAACACCCTGACTGAGAAATCCCGACATCTCAGTGAGATGGGACAAAGTAAAGGGAACTGCAGGTCTTTGATCTGGCTGAAAGTGCTCTGCATTCTGATTAGAATTTCTGCTGGGATCCTAGGAGATGAAAGGATTTTTTAAGTCTGTCAGTTAATGGAGTGGGGGAGGTATTCAGAAGAGAACAAAAAGAGGAGCACTGAAAGCGGATGATGTCATGCCTCAAAACGGCCTTTACCATCTTACTGACATGTTCCACAATGTAGCACAGCCATTTCCACTCCGCTATTCTTGAGAGCTCAAGATCCTCTGTGGAGACAGTATGGCTGGAGATCCACTGCTTTAAAAGGATGGGAAGTTGAAACAGGTCTAAATATAAGATGTATTTCAGGACCCTAAATGCATTATCATAATGCTCCAGAACACTAGTTTTTTGAAACTATGTTCTGCCTGACACACTACTGGGAAAGTTTGAAGTCTACAAAGGTTACGAGTTCTGGCACTCCCATCTTCAGGAAAACCCCACACAGCGAGCATGAAAATGCCATTTGCTTCCCTTTGATTCTTCCCACAGGCACAGTTTGCCCTTCTGTACCAGGAACATCTTCCAACCTTGTAGGGGTCTGGAAACTAACTATCCTTTACCTCAGATTGCCAGAGGTACCCAGCATTGGGCAGAGACATCAAAATATCCCCCCACTATGCTCTTCTAGCAGTTAAGGGGAAAAACACAGGACGCCGGGAGCATTCTGCTTATTTATGTTCAGGCAAATGCACATCAGCCAACTTAACAGGCCATGTACATGCCATTTACTCACAACGGATTTGTATAAACTAGAAGATATAAAAAAGCTTTTTGCTGATACTGCCTTTCACTTTTTCAGAAGCTTACTCTACTTACATAAAGTACAAAAATTGTGCTTTTAATTGTTTCTCATTAAACTAGAAACAGAGATTTCTTGTCAAAGCTTCTCTGTTTCTTAACTCTCCCTCCCTACCACCTCCCTTACGTCTCGTAGTGTGGCCACATTTGCAGGACTTTTTCTGGGTCAAACATCCTTACAGCTGCAAAGAGGTATCTTTATAAACATGTCCTTCATTTGAACTCCAGCCTAAGTGCAAAATGTAAAGAACAATAAAAGGGGCCTTGCAGATACCAACCACATCTCCTTTCCTGGAGCTAGCACACTTATTCTCACTTGAAAGGGAAGCTGATGTTATAATTGGGACTTTCACATTTTCACATGAATCACAGACCTCTCTACATTGTTTCACTACCTGCATATGAATGCATTTGAGAACAGTTTCATGGATCATGCTGGAATGAAGTCCCTTGGTAAAATGAAGCTAACATCACCAAAGGACTAAGCATTTTGCAGCACCAAAACAAAGCAGCATTACAGGGACACACACAAGAAAAATTCCACAAAAAGCATGTCTGACAAGCCATGTGACATATCAGTACCTCTCTATTCTCTCCACACAGACTACTAAAATCTGAATCAATTACATATGATCATATTTGATGTGTGCATGACTATGCTCTCTCCAGATGCAGAAGAATTATTTCTTAGAGAAACAGTAACTATTTTTGAACTACAAATCTCTCCTTCAAGTGTGTTTTTAAGGATAAAACCCCTGTATTTTAAACTGGGCACAAGTGAAGAGCAGGGAGGATATTTACATGAGAGATTCTCATTCTATTATCTCCTTTTTGTTTTCTGTGTTTCAGAATGTTTTCTGTGTTTCTAATTTTTTGTCACTCTCTCCAAACCTCTTGCTTTCAAGAAGAAAGAACCTGCAAGACACATTACATGTGAACATCTCACTCTGACTTTTTATCTGTACCATTTTGAGACTCAGCAATTAAACTATCACACTTTCCTCTCGGTGTCAGGTCCTACAAAGGTCTCTTGGTATCCCTTACCCTACAGGGTCCGACTCCATCAGAAAGAACTGAAGTCTGTGTGGCACAATGTACATTACAATCTTCAAGAATGTTAGCAAAAGGTACTAACTAATAGCACAAAACTAAAACTAGGGCTTGCCTTAAACTGGCTTTACTTTCTCCTGTTTTCCTCTCACTTGTTGCAGGATGGAAAACTGATTTCTGACCACAGATTCTGACAGGATTATGAAATCTTGATCAGAAGGACTGAAAGATTTACCTCTTGTCTGTGAGAGAGTCTTCTTCTTCCTTTTATGTTTTCATTACAGGATAATGCTAGTATGAGCAAACTGGGTGTCTCTTGTTTCGATCTTGAGACCCTGAGGTTCAGCTACTAGTACCAGAGAATCAGAGATCATAGAATCTTATGGGTTGGCAAAGACAGGTAATAAATCCTGAAGATCATCAAGTCCAACTGTTAACCAAGCACTGCCAAGTCCACCACTAAATCATGCCCCTAAGCACCTTGTCCACGGGTCTCTTAAATACCTCCAGGGATGGTGACTCAACTACCTCCCTGGACAGCCTGTTCCTGATAACCCTTTCAGTGAAGAAAGTTTTCCTAAAGTCAATCTAAACCTCCTCTGGTACACCTTGAGGCCATTTCCTCTTGTCCTATCAACTTGTCACTTGAGAAAAGACACCAACAACCAGCTCACTACAGCCTCCTGCCAGGTAGTTGCAGAAAGTGATAGTCTCCCCTGAGCCTCTTCTCCAGACTAAACAAGCCTAGTTCCCTCTGCCACTCCTCACAGGACTTGTTGTCTAGACCATTCACCAGCTTCGTTGCCCTTCTCTGGACTCGCTCCAGCACCTCAGTGTCTTTCTTGAAGTGAGGGGCCCAGAACTGAACACTGGATTTGAGATGCGGTCTCACCAGTGCAGTGTACAGGGGGACAATCACTTCCCTAGTCCTGCTGGCCACACTGTTACTGATGCAGGCCAGGATGCCATTGGCCTTCTTGGCCACCTGGGCACACCACTGGCTCATATTCAGCCACTGTCAACCAACACACCCAGCTTCTTTTCCACAGGGCATCTTCCACTGAGATAGGAAGTCTGATGCAGGCATGCATTTGGAACTATGCACATACTAAAAACAGCCATCCAGTAAACTTCTTCATTAAAATTACAATAATTACTATTTAAAAACAACAACCTGACATTATTTGCAAAGATGCTGCCTTGTGCACTTTGACAGAATGAGTTACTTTCTCCATTAGTAAACACAGCTCTCAAAATGTGTGCACAACCATCTGTAAAAGAAATAATTTATTTTAGTAATCAGCAAGCATTACTGTCCTCTTAAAGTTGATACTGAGATGTGTTGAACTGAAGCAAGCAAGCATTCAGCCTGGCACTAGTAGAAAAGGTACCCCATACACTTCACACAACACAAAAATAGCTGCAGAAAACCCTACCAATCCATGCATAAGGTGAACTGCACAGCTTATCTGGGGAATGTAAAGTACTAAGGTAGTAAAACCTGTATTTCATTTAGCCTTGCTGACTTGATCATTACCACAGCATGCCCACTCTCATTTCTGTTCATTCTAAGTAAACAAGCTTCCTTGAGTCCTACACTTACACATGCAAATACACATATAGTCAATTTAGTTAAATTATGATCTAGACAACAAAAAGCTATCAGAAGGAAAAAAATGTAAACAAGCATAATTCCTTATAATTTCAGCATCTCTATGTAAATCATAGCTGGAGGCTCTATTAGGTGTTCAGTGGCTCAGACTAACATACTTGACAGGCCTCAGTGGCAGAGATCCAGAATGAGGGTAGCCATAACAAAGGAGAGTTCCCAAGAAGGCCCTTAGTTGTGAGTTTTAAGACAAGTAGATGCACGTATTTTGCAGAAGAGAAATCAAAGCCAGGAGGCAAGGTGGAAAACCTTAAAAGGGCAACAATTCATGGTATTCACTTGTATGTCTCAAAGTTCATGTTGGGAGGAAAAGATGCTTACTTGTAAAGGTAATATTCAGCTTGATCCACCTCCTCTCGTGAAGAAATGTTGTCAACAAACTGATTGAAAAATAAGAAATAAAAGCTTCAGAGGGAGTACTCTCAAGCATATTACAAGAAAATGCCACTTCAATAAACAAATACATCCGCTTAGTGTATTTAGGTGCCTGGCACTACTGGAGGTCTTCAAGTCTTTGCTTGATCCTACTTGAGTTTCTTCTAGACTGCTAAAAGTCACACCTTTTTTAAACTACCACAACACGTCTCCTCTCCTCACATCTAAGAAGCATTATGCACCTTGAAAACATGGACACAATCTGACTGAGACTGCTCAGTACCTTGTATTTTTGCTGCACCTCTCTGAATTTTTTTCTCTTTAATCACATTCTTTGAGAATACATGCAGTTCCTCACTTCCACCTCCCCCAGTTTTCAGCGAATCTCCACATGCCTTACTTTTCTTTCTAAAAGCTATTCTTTGCCCTAATGTTTGCCTGTGTGCCTATTCATACTGTAAATTCTGAAGGACAGGGGCAACAGCATTTTGTATTTCACCACAAACAGTAAGAAAAAAAAAATCACCTCCATGCTGTAAAGCACATTTTTATTTTCCTCTTATTTAAAAACTTGTCTACTCCAAGCAATCTTTCAAAATTCCCAGTGCAATCAACTGTTTAAATAAAATCCAAGTTTTCAACCAGACTTGGTCTTATGGGAACAGTGAATCCTGTTTTCCTGTAGGTTTTACTAACATAAGCATAATGATGCTGGAACACTCTGGAGTCTTCCTAATACAATAACTTTAGCTCATAACATATAAAAACCATGTTCTCAAGGTCAGTGCTTCTCTTTATCCTAACGATAAGCTACAAAATAAGAATCTGATGTGAGTTCCAGGTATTGGAAAGTGGGGCTGTTTGACAACCGGGAAATGCAACTTCTTCAGGGAAAAGGTCAGCTCAAAGCAGGGACATGAAGGAAAGGAATAAAGCTGATTAAGTAGTAAAAGGGAAAGGAGCACATATTTCCCTCACAGATGCTGTCTCAGAAGCAATGGCCAAAAATGCTTGATCTTTATAAAGTCTTGATCCTATTATACCTGTACAAAACCTTCTGTGACTCCTTAGTTCGTAGTGCCAATGATCCAAATTAGTGGTGTTACTGAGGCACCAGGGTGGTGACAGCTTTTTTTTATGTGAGTCTGAAGATTTAAAAAAATTCCCCCTAATTTCAGACAAATGACATATTTATTCTCATTCCTCAGTACAAACACTCACTTTTACACAGGGTACTTAAACGCACATGAAACATCTCTGCCTTCACTTCCTCATCCCAGATTAACCCATCCAGAGGATGAAACTCGTTACTAATTCCAGTAAAAATCATGGCTTCAGTTATCCCACGCTAGCATTTGTCCTGCCTCCATCTGCTGCGGCAAGGAAGGAAAATTATAGAAGCAAAATGTATCCACCTCTGCCTCATTCTGAAAGGAGCCTGGAAGTGGAGGAAGATGCACAGACGAGCAGTGTGCTAATTCACTGCATTCCCTTAGCAACCTGGGTTCTTATAAAGTGCCTGAGGAGGCGTTAAAGCCCTCACTGAGACAGAAACCACAGGAAGGCAGGGAACATATATTAGGGAAATACGTAACACGGTAACAGTGAGGCCCGAATTTACTTACAAAAAAACCTATTTCTGTTTTGAAGTCCAGGTACTAACTAATGACTACAAAGTAACAATAAAGCAGCTTTACAAAGCAAATTAACAGTATAACAAGACATTTACAATCCCAGAACTCCCAGCAGAGGCAGTATCATTTATCCCCTGCCAGCTTACTTGCCTTCATAAGCATTCCACTATAATTTCCATCACTTTATGATTTGTATTTATTTCCTTACCCGGGCTATTGTCAGAGAGCTGACAGGTAGCTTTCTTTCATAGGTTCTGTCCATTAAGTGGGCTAAGTCAGCTGGAAAAAAAAAAAAAAAACAAAACGAAAAAGAGTATGTTTAACCAACTGGCATTACAGGAAAATTGGCAGAGCCATCATATAACCTAGAGTAGAATATCTGTCCAAGAAATCAAATTCTGGTTCCTTGTTAACATTCCATTTTGAAGTTGTATGAAAACAATACTTTTAAATATTGTTAAATACTTTAGCAGAAAATAATACATGGAAAGGTTCTCAACATGATTATTTTCATTTATTAGAATGAAGGTGGGGGTCAGGGAGGGAGAGCAAACTACCACATAATGTGTGGATGAAATTAGTTTAACTAACATAACTCATCTAAAATAAGTGAGCAAATGTCTCTACAATTCACACTTGTTTTCAAGCTTACCATATGCTGGACAGTGCTTTTGGCATGGGTTTGTCCTTTATTTTATAATAGGACAATGAGACACAGCGGCAAGCAGTACCATACTGATAAACGCTACAGTCACAAACATCAAACCAAAGAAATCCTGTTAAACAAACTGAGCACTGTGCCAGTGCCTTATTAACTTTATAGCATTCTGCTCCACCAGTCGTATTAATTTGACCATATAGGAACTTTAAGCTTCTGACCTTTGAACAGGAAGCCAATCATTGCATTTAATTAATTTAATTGCAAATTAATTTGGAGTTTTAGTTTTGCACTGTTCCTGGAAAATAATGATGACTCAGGAAGAGTCACCATTCTACTGGTTTTTGTAAGCTTAGTGTCAGCTGTTTGATTCTTAGCTGAAACATGAACTGACATCCAAGCTATAAAATGGGGAGACTTCAATCATACCCATTCCTTCTATTTTCCTGCATCCTTCAGAACCAAGAATCCCACATACTCTCTACATCATTAGTAATTTGCTTTGTCCTTCCCACCCGAAGACTAAAACTTGTTACTAAGTCAGCCACTCCTTTGACACCTCTTGATTAGGTGAGCATGTCATGACCATGGAAGTAAAGGGAAGTCTGAGGCAAAGTTACTGAGGCGAGTACCAGCTCCTATGAAATAAAACACAGGATGCTGAGCTGATGTGGGTCACCAAGGCTGTGCTATATCAGATAACCACTAAAACAGCAGATGAACTTTTTTAATGGTAAAGACATTTCTGTGGGAATAATCCTTACAAGAAGGGTCTGTTCTACATTATCCATCTCTCCAGCACTCACAGAGGTCATGACGGAGAATTTAGGTAAAGACTTGGGGGTCATTCCCAGCAGTGCCAGAAGTTAGAGAAGGGATGCTGCTGCAGCCAAGTCAATTTCTGAGGAACACAGGAACCGGCTACATCCTTGCCTAAGCATACTAAGCCAACTGTCATCCAACACTCCTAATCTGCATAAAACTTTTTCCCAGATAGCTGGAAAAAAGTATTCACTTCAAAATCTGCTATGTGTGATGGCACAGCAACACAGATCTGAGACAGACAACTGCATGTGTTGGGAGTTCATTTATCTATTCCAGAATTAATTTTGTTATGCATCAACCTCTGAAAACTGGAAGATAATACCTAAAACCATTTTGGGCCATACTTAACCCCTGAGCTTGGCACTTCTTTTGTCTAGATGCTCATGAAGATGAAGAACCTATTTCAGGAAAGACTGAGTACTCATGTAGAATATAAACCCAATTAATACAATGCTGTGAGTGCAAGATCCTGAGGCTGTTAGCCATTTATACACAGGCCTCCTCTGGGAGAGTTCACACACAGAATTTTAATGATTTTATGCTGTCTACAAAGCTGGACCTCTCCATCAGAACATTAGCTTGGAAAGCAACATGAAGTACGTGCCTATCAACTCCAGTACAAGCGTCACAATAAAATTAAAGTTGATTAAATCTTAAAGAGTAGAAGACAAATCAAGTTAACGGAAAACTTGTTTCCCGACAAACTGCCGCTTCTGCTGCAGTTTCCAGATATAAATGATTTGCAGGGAGTAATTCTTTGTGGTTTGTTTTCTCTGAAGAGCACCTAAAATCAGACCTCTTATTCTCATATAATAGAAATATTTTCTGAAATAATTCAGCTACCTTCTGTAAACCAAGAAACTCAATGTCTTGCTGCCTGCAACAGGGTGATTCAGGACAACATGACCAGGCAAATACTGACCCTCACCTTCCAAATCAGTGGTTATGACATCTAACACCAGTTTGTTGGCCTAGGAAATCAACACAGTTTCAGTTTTGTTTGCAACGTGTACCTATCCACAGCATGTAGCCACATCAACAAGTGGCACGTTTCGCCACTACATAAGGTCACGACCCTCTTATTCTTAAAGGTGGTCCCTCCAGGACAGGGCGAAGCAATGGGAAAGCACATAGAACCGTGACACAAAGTTTACCTGTCCTGGGAATGATGGACAGAGCTGACACCTTAAATCACAGGCTAACACTTCATTTTCTATATAAAGAAAGCCTTGATTTATTTTAAAGACCCAATTAAAATATAAAGGAAGGCTGAGGCACTTACTCTGCCTTACAAATTCCTGTGTTTCACAATTCTCAGTACTTCCATATCCCTAACAGCTTCTGGACAGAACTACAGTTTTGTACCAGGGAAGGCTTTGCATGGGAATTATTCAAGTCTACAAAGGCAGCGCTGCCACCTGGTGTTGCGGATGAGCCATTCTGTGTACCGAGAGCTGTCTAACAAAAGACGGTATTTCATACCTTGCTTGGATTCTGCAATCCCTGGGGATTCTGATAATTGCTATTCTTCCCATCGAGATGCTTAGTGTCACTTAATTTTACCTTTGTTAGCAGTAAACCAACTGAAACATTAAAGAATCTTCCTGTTTCATTGATAGCTGAGTTTTCCTAAGTGGAGTCCAAATTACTTCTAGACAGGTCCTACCAGGAAGCAATTTGCAAATTCCAAATTAACACATTTTCAATTGCTACCTCTGTGAACAAATGTGCTTCTGTACATAAAACATGGTCTTTTTCTTTCCCATGTTTTTTTCAGTATTGAAGTTTGCCAAACTCATCCATGCTTGGAATGCTAAACTGAGACTGCAGAGAATAAAGCATATCTTACAGACACAGTAAATGAGTTTGAGTCTGGGACGGCACCACATCACAGCAACAGAGAAATGGAACTGACTTTAAATCAAAAATACTTTTCTTTTAAATGTATTCTCACAAATTAATTTGGTATAAAAATAGTTCTGAACCAGTATTTGAAATACACAAAAGAGCATCTCCTCAACACAAGGAATTCACTCTAGCTACAATCACCAGTTGCTACACACAAGATTGTATGTGCAACCATACAACTGACAGCTTCAGAGCAGACGTCTGCAGGGCTGTCTCCTCTTTGAAAAAGCTAATACAGCTGACACCGTGTTAACTTGTTTTCTCTTTTCTGTGAATACAAAATGAAAATGCAAAGCAGTTCTTTGAAAAGCATGGAACAGACATCTGCTTTGGATCAAGATCATTGGTGGAGCAGCAGCAGGAACTGTGGTTGCCAAGCAGTCACGAAAGGTCTTGCCACCAGGCCTGGGGAAACCAAACATGGACTGTACCAGCACTTGCACAACAATGTTTTCTTCTACAGTGGATTCCTACTGCCATTTGTCAAAAAAGGAACCCTTTTTCAGGTGGAGGTGACTGATTCAAATGCATCCCAGGGCATTAGACTGTGGCCCCAACCCAAAAAACACTGCATGAGCAGTCCTACTCACAGTAAATGGTTACAAGGTATTAACAGTCCCTGCGGGATCCAAGCTACAGTCATAAGCACCCACTTGCTGTTTCTAGCCCATGTACGGTAGAACACATTGACAATACCAACCTAGCTGTTTATAAGCAAATGACACAAACAAATAAATGTATTAAAAAATTACTCTGATCATTCTGTTGTTTTCCTGCTTGACAAAAGCCCTTGAATTTCATATGCCAATTCTTCTTTCAGCCTCATAATCTGTGTTACAATTAGAACAGTTCAGGGGCCCAGGAATGAAAAATGGAAGACAACATGATACATTAAGGGGTCTCCAAAAACCTCGTGGTACAAAATAATGCATATGTATCTTCTGAATGGAAGAACATCCTGCATGATGCTTCCTATTTAACATAGTCTCCCATTTGAAATGACATTCTGCCATATTTTTGAAGTCAGACAAAGAATTTAGCTGTAAAATTCACGAGAGATCTCAGTATCATACACAGATGCAGCTTAATGTACAACTTCTCGGAAATGTTTAGTTTCATGTTTCCCCAAAAGAAAAAAACTTAAATTTCAACAAGAAATTTAACTTTCCCTCCTGAAAAACTCTGAGAAAAATGTTCTTTTTAAAAATTGTTTCTAGACAGAAGTGGAGCAGGTCTTCTTTCGCACTTCCTTACAATTATAACAGTGTCAACGAAGAGAACACTTTGGAGACAGTCTTAACAATCAGACACAAAACTATGACATTCATAAAAGCTTTGGAGTTTGTGAAAGACAAATCAGCTCGTAGAAACCAAACATTATTTAAATGGGCAAATTCTAACTTATTTATGCATTAAAGACTTGAATATATATGACACATCTTTAACATGTTGAGCAGATTTTGACATAGAAACTCAGAAGCATTTTGCTCCACACATTCTTTTTATTTCAAAGCATTTATAGATGACGAGCTAGTCTAAAATGAGTCTAGGTTGCCATTAATTAATCTATGTGGAGAAAAAGAAACAAAAACTTTTCTCACCCAGGCTATGCTCCTCTTTTTGTCTCTTTTCCCATTTTGAGCTGTCCACATAGGCTGCAGAAAGAAGAAATCTTCTGCCTAATGAAGAAAGATATCACTGCATAAGCCAGGTTGCTAAGACATCTCTGACTTAACTCTTTCTTAGATGTCACCTTTTTTTGTCACATTTACTGAGCTGGATGCATTAAACTGTCTTTATGACATAGCTGTCAGCAGCAGCTACCATAAGAGCTCAGATTCTTTGTATGTGGATGAGCTCTCATCAGTTTTAAACCAGAAAAGCTTTCCCCTGAATGTTTATTTCTTGAGCATGAAACAAATCCTCTCAAACCTGAACTCTATACTGAAGAAAATTACAAATTCATAAAGGCAGAAAAAAATACAAACAATAAATACTAGCTTTTTTGTGCACATTTACCATTTTCACCAACTGCTAGCCATTAGCTAAGTGTAGACATAAAAGCATAAGCAAAAGTGATGTATATGCACAAAAAGGCTTTTCTGTGGTTGTTGGATGGCTATTTTTTCCACCTGTAAAGATTTGTCTCACTAGAAATGAAAGGCAGATGCTCATCTGGAAATACTCCATTTTTGACCATCTCCTTTTTTTGCATCTCCCATAAACTGCAGAGTTCACTCAAATGTTTTTGAAAGTTTGTTTCCAAGCACTCTTTATACCACCTTTGAAATTTGGTCAAGACGCTATTCTAGCTTTTGAAATAAAATGGAAAATGCTTCAGTTGGAAGAACCACGTTTGTGTATCATTCACAGATGATAAGGCCTTGAAGATGCATGAGGAACATCTGGGTAAAATTTGTTGAAGGAAGATACAGAAATATAAGCAGAAAGTTACAGAAATTGATGTTAACATGAAATATTTTTAAAATAGGTGTTATGACATGACACAGAATTCTTAGCATCTACTTCAGAGCCTTTATCTGAAAACCTGCTACCGCTGGCAGTTTGCTAACCTTGGGTGTGAAACAATTTTTCTTCGTACAATCCTTCAAACATGCAATTACACGTGCAAATTTTTGTCAAAAAGACCTGATACACGGAATTTCACAATCTGAATATGAGAATATTTATAATGCTTTACCAAACAGTTAGAAAAATAAGGGGAAAAAAAGCATTTTTATTTGGGTGGCAGGTTTTCTTTTAAAGCTGTTTTTTGTTAAGCTGAAAAAAGAGGCATACAAATGATTTGAGTTTGTTCGGGTTTTTTTAGGATAAACTTCTGTATGCTCATGCCACTAGCAAGCACGAGGGTTTGAAGAACTATTCTCTACAGCACAAGCAACTGTCTGTACGACAGCGCTTTGCCCAGGTAAGGCAGAGGTCAGGTTTGGGCTCTTCACACCGGTTCACTGGTGAGCAGCTCCAGTGCCTGAGGAAAGGGCGGCGTTCTTGGGACAAGGGCATCTAGCTACCAGGAAGCAGCACTGAGAAAAATTTCTCCTCGGGGAAGCTGAAAAGGCACAAGTCACCCATCATCACCACACTTTAAGTAAACGTTACTGAGTTCAGTTCTTCCCAAAGGTCAGGATTTCTGGAAAGGTGGCTGTTCAAAATCACCAATCTTGATCCTGCTTCTGTCACCTTAGTTAGTGGGTTTTGCCCAGCACTGACTGCTGCGGGTTTGGCGGCCTCCATACAATTCCGTGTGGCTTCCCGTGACCCAAAAAGGCGGGTCCGAAGATACCAAGCTATGAAATCGGTAAAATGGAATATCGATAAAAACAAACCAAATGGAGAATAATCTCCCACACCGCACGCCAGCGTAACGCTGATCTTACAGCTGTCTCCAATTTCACAAATATATATAATATATAAAATATATATAATGACAAGAGGAAACTCCCCACACAGCTTATGCTCTGCTTCCCACGGCGGCGGCCACCGCGACCCAAGGGCCCGGCCCACCGGGGCCTGTCTGCCCCGGACCGGCCCCCACCATCCCTCAGCGCGCCCTCCCGTCCCGCCGCCGTAGCGAGTCCCGCAGCTGCTTGCCACCGGTCCACCGACCTGCCGCAGAGCCGACGGCCCTCCCGCTCCAGAGCACGCCTTGCCTGAGCATGGGGGCGGCCATGGCGCCGAGGGAGGAGGCGAAAGGCTGCGCGGGGCGGTCCTAAGCGCGCTCCGCCCGCGGCAGGCCCGGGCGCAAGATGGCGGCGGTGCTCAGTAGCGGCTCCCAGCGAGTGGTGCGGGAGGTTGTGCGGCGCTCGGCGGCTCGGCCGCCCGCCTCGGGCTGCTGGGGTTGCGCGACTGCAGGTACCGCGGGCTTCTCGGCTGGGGCGGGTGGCCGGACGCCCCGCCGGGGCCTTGGGACTGCCCGCCGGCTGGGGGTGCCGACCGGAGTACTGCAACTCCCGGCAGGTCCGGCGGGCGCTGCCTGCCTTGTGCCTGACGGGAGTTGTAGTTCCTGCGGGGATGACCTTCTCGGCGCCGGGTATCGGTGGGGGAGCGCCGAGGGGCTCCCGGTGAGCTTCGAAGCGAGCCCGTTTGTGCCGCGGTGGGCAGGCGGAGCTGGTGCGGCAGAGTTATCCCGCGGGGAGGGTTGCCAGCAGCGTTACTGTACTTACCCCGTGCTTGCCGCTGGCAGGGTACGAGCCACTAAAAAAAAAGGCCAAACATTCAGCTTCATAAATGCATATTTAATCTGGGAGGACGACAGTGTTATCCAGACCCCGCGCTGTGCCTACTGGTTGCCGCCACCACCACCGTGCCCAGGCGTCAGAGGCCTTTTGGAAGTGCTCCCAGAGAACAAAGCGGGGGCAGGTGAAAGGAGGTGTACGGCCGAAGACTCCCCAACATTGGCCCCGTCTGGGCTCCCTGCCTGCTGTGCCAGTGTTGGTGGAGGTTTCGCTCAGTTTAAGGCTGTGTTAGACCCGCTCAGAGACATGATGATCTCCCCTGTGTGGTGGTCTGCCCACCACTCTTCCTTTCAGAAGCATGGCTGAGGTAAGGTGGGTTGGTTGGTTAAGTTCTCCAGGATGGTCTGCGCCGCCTGCGCACGCCAGACATTGTGTCAATCTCCCTTTTTCCTTGGAGCCTGCCGCCTTTGGTTTTGCACTGGTTTGTTTCATAACACTGTAAGATACAAAGTACAGGAAGTGGTAGAATTCAGGAAAGTGAAGAAGGGTAAACTTCTGCTGCCCCAAGCTCTCTGCTGGCACTGCCTGTGACCTTTGAGTGTCCACGCAGTGTAGTGGGCCTGTCCCACCCCGGGCACCAGCGTGATTCCCACATTGGCTCAGAAAAGGCCCAGGACGGGGATGGTCTTCTGTGTTAGACCAGCTGAGACTGAGTTAAACTGAGCATGCTTCGTCTGCACATAAAACAAGTGTTTTTATTTGCGTGGCCTGTTACATTTTGCTGGGGAAATGCAGAAGAATAATAAATAAGCTAACTCAAGTCAACACTTGTTTTTGTCCCTTCATGATTAGAATCATTCTTTAAGAAGCCAAAAACTTAAAAGATTATGACAGCTTAAACTATTACAGTGACTTTCTGTTACAAAGTCATTGGTTGCAAATGAAAATCTACTGGAGAACTGGTTTTGTGCCAGCAAAAACGTCCCTGTTAGCATTTGCATGACGCTTTTGTTAAAGGAGATTGCAACGCAGTACAGTTGCGGTTAGCACCCAAAGTTAATTTTGAGATTCTAGACTCAATGACTGGTTTATCTCTGATAATCTGTACTGCATCAGAGCTTCACTAGTTCTCCTGAGTTTTACTGTAATCCAAATAATAAGCTTTTTATTTTTCCTTTTGTATTCCTACTGCATTTGGAGCTTCCAGAACCATGCATTCTGCAATAGCAGGGACAGCAAATATGAGGAAAGGAAGCTGTGCCGCTGGTGAATTGTGGTGAACAGAGAGATGACAAGAGAAATCACTGCAGAAGCATGAAAGAGAAGTTCTTATTCTTGCACAGAATTCTGTTGTACTTTCTCCACGTGGAGAGGAGTGGTGTCTTCAGTTTTCCTTCTGCACATCCAGTAAATATATATCACCCTTGTGCACATTGACTCTGGAAGACTGTGACATAGTGCTTGGGTTCTTCTGTCAGAAGAGCAATAACAGTTTTCTGCTTTTCTGACGTGAGCAACAGCAATTTTTGCAGCCTTTTTTTGGTTTCAAGCTGCTGGTGGTTGGCATCACACAGTAATTAACAGCAGTAATTCATGAATGCAAACTTCAATAATATTAAAACACTGTGACGTAAAACTCAACCTTCTTTTTTTTCTTGTGGTAGGGAAGCGGTATCTGCTGACAGAAGATGATATAAAGTTACAAGAATTTCAGCAGATGAAAATGGCAATTAGAAATGAAGTTCATGGCAATAAAGGTATTAGTATTTATTTCATAATCACCGTTCTCAGTTCTAGTGTGAGTTCTAGAAAACAAGATGAAGTTATAATAATCAATTCACTCCATATAAAGCAACAACTTATGTCTTTTTTTTGTAGCATTTTTGTAGCTGAAATTAATAGAAGATCTGAGGCTTCGGAGAATGAGACAGTATTAGTTATTCTGTGTTGGAAAATATGGAGAAGCTGAAGTATGCAAAGTGTTTACATAAGACCTGCAATGTTGGTGTCCTTGCTTTTTCATCTTTTTCAGACAGTCTAATAGAAAATACTGTCTCAGTGTACAAATCTTGCTTAAAATATATCATCAGCAGAGAAAGTTAATACAAAACCTAATAGCTGCTTAACTAACCAGAGAAGGCTTGTGCATGTGAATTATACAAATAACCTTTCTTAAAGGAAAATAAATGTAAACATGTATCTGTCCTTAATATTTAAGAAATGTTAGGTAAAACTAACATTTTAGTTAGTTTTTAATCATGCACCTTTTTAATCATGTACAGGTGTTCTACAGATACAAAGTGACAATTTGACAAAGGTTATAGTTAATTTTAATTTTTTGTTTGTGTGGCAACTAAGGGACACATTAAATTTAGCTCATATAAAACAGGCTTCTTGGACAGAGAGGGAGGTAAAGGCAACATGACAATTTTTCTATAAGTGAAAGTAGATTTTAAATCAGGAAGTAGCAAGTCATCATGTTGTTATATTTTGCTGGGATGATGGTATACTAATATTGGGGACTATTCATCCTGTGCTTGAGATGGAATTTATTGCTATGAGTCAGTCACTTTTGCTAAGAGAGGCTGGTAGAAGCCAAGTAAAGCCATTTGGCTTTACAGGTCATATTTGACCATTTTGTACAAATAGTAGCCTCTGAGAACGGATGAAAACAATGCGTTAAGCACCTATTTATGTGTATGTGTGCATGGTTTCAGTACTCAGTGTTTAATACAGGAAAGATGAAGTAATTAGGGCTAGTAATAAACTTGGTTTAGAAATGGAAAAAGCAGTAATAGATATTCTGTTACAGAGAATATAGAAGTTATTATAGTTATAATGCAACTATTAACTATAATAATTATAGTATTAGCTACAGCAGTTATAATAGCTATTACATGTTCTTTACAAATGCAGTTCAGATCCTGGGAGGTTTTTTCCTTTCTGCACGCCTTTGAACACATCACAGACATTATATATGCATACTTATCATAGAATCATAGAACAGTTTGGGTTGAAAGGGTCCTTAAAGATCATCTAGTTCCAACCCCCCTGCCATGGGGAGGGACACCCTCCACTAGACCAGGTTGCTCAAAGCCTCATCCAGCCTGGCCTTGAACACTTCCAGGGATGGGGCATCCACAGCTTCTTTGGGCAACCTGCTCCAGTGGCTCACCACCCTCTCCGGGAAGAACTTCAGGAGAGGGGGATGGCAAGAATTTTTTATGGCTATGTATAGGAGTTGAACGGTGTTGAGTAGTTCTTATGCTCCTTTGAATGCTGGGTGGGATTGTTTTTGTTTTTGTTTGCTTGCGTTTTCAAAAAAGAACATAAGGCAGAAATGTCACTTACAGAACTTTCTTCCTCTTTAAAGTGTATTACCTGATGTATACTGTAACATACACAATGAAATTAAGTTAACAATAAACATCTTCTTGGTTTGGGGGACACCTAGGCATGCTTCTATGTGAGAAGCTTTATGCATTTTTCTTGGTGAAAACCACATCCTTTCTGCTTTATTGAATCTCCATGTTTGAGGTAACAAGTATGCAACACAGGTAATGGAATAGTCTACAGACTGCTGCTATAATGTGTTTTATTTTCAGATCCATATTTTAAAAGTATTAAAGAAAAATTAAAGAAAAATGGAATTATTCTCAAAAATGAATTAAAAAATTTACTGCACTTATGTCAGACTTCATCTGATGTGGAGCTAGCCAGAGAAGTTATTTACAGGTATGTTTAACAGTTCAGGTAACACTCTTTCCTGTCTTAAGTTTTTTGGTTTTATTAGATCATCTCAGTTTAAGTCTGCAGCTTGCCCTAGCTCATTGGCTCTATGCGTAGTTAATCACTTAAACTAAGGCTGTATTTTGGCTTTGGGTCTTCCAACCCTTTAGGCACTCTTAGGTCAAAGGAGAGTCAAGCTGCAGTAGCAAGGAGGTGTTCTACTGTATGCAGACTGATCGGTGAGCCACATACAAATGTCATCTCTCAGCTGAGAGGTAGTGGTGTGTTCTGTGGCATTTTCCAGCCAAGACACATCTGGTCATGAACTGATCTGGACCCAGCAGTGGCAGGTCAGAGGTCTTTGTGAATGAAAGACTTACCAGCAACTACATTGTAGGAGCTATAACAAAAAAAAGTTAAGTAATTTTTTTTTTATTTTATTTTATTTTTTTTTTAGTGTAGGAATGAAAATTTGAGGTGTTTTAGCAGGTTCTGCTGCTAAAATGGACACCTGCAACTTCCTGTGCTCTGTGTTTAGAAGGTAAATTAGCTGGGAATTTTTGAGGCAGACACCCATTCATTCTATTACTGATCCAAAGCAGGATACTTTTCTGGAAATAGAAGAGGTTACACGTTACTACTTAATTTATTAGTTTGATCAAAACAGTATTTTTCCCATAAAATTGATCTCCAGTTGTCTAAATGTCATCAGCTGGTGCAGATAGAGAAGTATGCCTCTGTCATTGCACATGCAGATCTTGCTGTCTATTTAAAGCTGTTTTCCCTTAACAAATTCCATGCCTTGTGTGATTAACTGGTTTTTTTTAATAGGTACCATGAACAGAATGGAATCACAGCCTTACATAATTTTAAATTTGGGCCCCTCTTTATGAGGCTATGTTATGAACTGGACCTTGAAAGACCTGCAGTAGAACTTATCAAAGATCAGGTAATTACCCTATGTATTTTGAAAATACTGTTATTATTATCATTAGTCCAGTATGAGTAATTGGTATGCAACGCATGAGCCTTGCATGAGCTGACAGACTTGAAGTATATGCGTTGCAGTAGCAACGAAGTCTATGACATCAATGTAAGGATACAGATTACATGGGTTTTATTTTTAAAAATAGCAAAACAGTAATAAAAAAATATAAATGCTTGTTTGAGTAATTATTATTGTACTTCTGTATAATTGCTTTGTTTAAATAAAAAATATTGATTAAAAAAATAGTTCCTCAAGTGAACACAGCTGATGCATGCTTTCCTGCACCCTGTGTTGCATTAGATCATTCTTGGAAATGAACACTTCTGCAGTTGTATGTAGTAGTCCTCTGAAATCCTTTGGGTTATTTTCACCAATGGAGTTATCATGTTACTGTGTACTTTAAAATCTCTCTGAATCCTGTAGAGATGGTATGATATTCATCAGCTCAGGAACTTAGATATTTTAATGCCAGAGAAACTTTAGGACTTGGTTTTGAACACCCATAAAATGCTATGTATTCTGTTATGATAGGATATTAATCATGCCCATTGTATAATAAATTAGAAAGGTTCTGTGCAATACTGTTGTGTCATCAAAAATCTCTGGCAGCCAGTGCAAAGTCATGTCTGTGATGTTAATTCAGTAAGGCATGAGATATGCCTAGCCAGAAGTGGAAGAAGTCTTGCTTGAGCTACTATTCTTAAATTAGACATGTGTGATTTTCTGGTGTGTTTTGGGTTGGTTTTTTTTTATTTTGGTGGGGGGAGAGGGGTTGTGTTTTGTGTGGTTTCTGTTTTGTTTTGGGTTTTTTGTTATTATTTGTTTGTTTTTTTAATTGGGATCTCTGTCATTAGATGATCCTTAAGGTGCCTTCCACCCCAAACCAGTCTATGATTCTATGATTAAGACAAGTCCTGCAGCACTTGCAGGACTTAGTAACTGATGGATAATAAGGTGCAGTCCCACTTCTTCAGGCTCTGCTACAGAAATTTAGGCTTAATACCTTTGGCTTTTGTTAGGCTATTCCCAAAAAACAATGTGATTGAAGTGGAATGTAAAATATGTTTTCTCTTTCTTCTGCTACTCTGCTTCTCATCACTCAAGCCCTTGTGTTGATCATTTGATATTACGATTAGCAAAAAATTCTTTCCATTTCATGTTGGTGATACTTTACCCCAAAGATACTGTTAATCAGCTTGAGTTGCCATTAGTCAGTGATTTCTGCTTGTATTAACTCAGAGATCACAATCTGTCATTTTAAAAAAACGATAGTAGGAATCCCTGGAAAATTTCTGTTTAATTTAATTAGCTTTTGACCATGCTGACTCACTGGTATTTTAGAATTTACTTGACAAAGGGACAGTCAGGACACCCAGAGAGTTAAATGTTGAACTTCTGAAGATGGGGCTTATTCCAGGAGGAAGACCTGCTAAACATTGTGCATAGTAAGAATGCTCACTGACGTAACTTGCTTTACGCTTGCTCTGTTTATATGTTTCTTCTCCAGAACTTGCGTGGTTTTTTCTCCGATAATACATCGTTCCATATTTTGATGACTATGTTGTTTAAAAAGGGCCATTTTGAGAGTGAGTACTGTGTTTGCTAAGGGAAATGCATTTTGAGGAGAGTGCTTCTCACTGTAAGTGTGTGTATGTAAATATATGTGTCTTTAATGAATATTGCTGATTGTTTTATGGTTTTAGAAAATGCCAAACATCATATAAATTAGTGTAGATGTAAATGACCTGCACCGTAGTGTGCCATAAAAATGTAAGGCTGTATACTTCCAATGGTATTCTTACCATTCTCACTTGCACCGAATTCTGATTGTCATGAGGAGCTTGTTTCCTGAACCCTTTTCTCTGAAGGCTTAACTTTGGTTTGTCGTTTCCCATAGCTTTTTGTTTTCTGTTTTCGAGTTCGTTTTACGTGGTTGTTGGAATAGTAAGTTCTTCAACAATTTTTTTGGCCATTCTGCATTTGTGTCAGAGCAGGGAAGAGTACCCTTGTGATAACAAAACCAGACTGTAGTTTTCTCTTGGTTTGTCTCACTAGTGTGCTCACACAGAGTGACTGCTGCAATATTTAAGTCAAACGCTTCAAATCAGTTTGGCCCTTTGTGAGGGCAAGGGGGAATCATCTAACCTGACTGAAAAGCCTTAAATTGAGTATGGAGTAAGCTTTTCAAGAAAATTCCTTAATTTTAAATTTGTTGAACACGCAGCACTTGGTGTCTTGAGGTTTAGCAAATCTAAGTCCCACAGTTGTCCTAAAAGTTAAGACTAAGCCACTGTAAAAATGACTAGAACAGGGCCTGAATGCAGTGTTGTGGTGTAGTGGAGCATGTGTGTTATTGAGGAGCAGTTAGTTTTCTAAAAATGGTGGAAGCCTTGATCATGTATTTAAAAGGCTTGCTTTCTGGGCAGTTAGAAAGAATGAGAGTGATTTTATCATCTATCTAGAATTTAGTTTTAGATTTGTATGAAAATAATAGAACAGTAAGGCCAGATGCTAATGTAGGTTGAAGACCTCCTTGCTGCGATGATATATTTACATCCAGCTGATCCTAAATTAAACCTTTTGAAATCTATTTTTTTTTTTTTTTAAGTAACAGAGTTCAGATTACATACTTATTTTGAAATAGACTTATTGAGCTCATACCATGTTGAGGTTTTTTTTTTTTCCAGTTACTAAATATACAGCCTTACATTTCTGGAGTGAGTGACACTAATGTATTTTTGGTAGGTGCTTTGGAAGTTCTGGTAGAAATGAAAAAACAAGGTATACCTTTCAACAGAGAAACCTATCTACTTGCATTTGCAATATGCTACAAACTGGTAAGTATTTTTTTCCCTAACAGATGGTATAGTGCTATTTTTTGGGTTTAGTATGAGAATAATGTTGATAACACACTGATCTTTTTAGTTGTTCAGAAGCAGTTGTAGTGCTTATACTAAGTCAATGACTTTTCAGCTTCCCATGCTCTGCCAGGAGGCGGGGGTCCAGGACAGCTGACACAGACTGTCCAAAAGGATGCTCCATACCATATAACGTCATGCTCAGTGTATGTAGCTGGAGTTAGCCAGGGACCCGAATCGCTGCTCAGGGCCGGGCTGTCGATCACCAGGTGGTGAGCAATTGTTGCATTGTCCAGCACTTGGTTTTATATATTCCATTATTGATGATGATGTTGTTATTATCATTATTATTATTATTTTATTATTAGTTCTTCTTCCTTTGTTGTCTATTAAACTGTTTTTATCTTAACCCATAAGGTTGTTTTTTTCCCGATTCTTTCCCTCATCCCACCTCGGGGAATGGAGCAAGTGAGCAGCTGCTTGGTGCTTAGTTGCTGACTGGGGCTTAACCACAACAAATGCCTTCTCTGCATCTTCCTTTTTTTTGATTTTAAAATTTCCGTATGTTCCCGGTCATGATTTCTTATCTAGTGCAAGACACATTTAAGTCCTAAATTGCTTCATTATGCATGATGCGGTGTACATGTATATCTTCCCTTACCAACTAATGTCGCGAAGCAAATCTCAAAAAAATTACATGGTCACAAGCACTAAGGAACAAATTTCATGCAGCCTTTGATTAGCTGATACTATTCTTTCTCTGGGATTTGTACATCTCTTCAGACTGTACTCTGTGCTTGATCCTCAATATTGGTTTTATAGTTTGTCTTCCTTAAGAGACATTTATATGATACGTTGTGTTTGTAAGACATCTCCCATCCTTTTTTCCCCTCCCCCCACCCCAAGTAACCTTGAACCATTTCTGTAATTGCACCCAAAGTTGACAAGGATTAGAGTTCTCAAAGGTATCTGTTCCTGCATGCCTGATGAAAATGGACAGCCGAGTGGAGAAAAGAAACCTAAACAAATGCCTTCAGTGAGAGACAGGCACCCCTGGAGCTTAGCTAAGTATTTTTAGCTGAGAGAAAAAGAGCGTGAACACAGTAAGAAACTAGGATGCATAGGTTATGCAAGTGTTTTCTTAGAACTGTTTCATTTTTGTAGCAAAGATAGATTCCCCAAATTTTTTTATTTTTATCTTCCTCTCCAAATTTAAATCAGTTCTGCAATTTGAAGTATTAATGTACATCCTTCCCAGACTTAGTAGGAAACTATTCTTAAATTTCCACATGTTTTTAGGAAGAAATGCACTAGGAGAAGAAAAATTGTATCACTATACTAAACGTCCTCAGGTTACTCAGTTAACCATTCAATGAAATTTGGTGCTTATGCGATAAAAAGGAGTTGGCCTAAAATGGTAGCTCAGTAATAATTTATCTGGTACTTCTGAAATTCTCAGTTCTAAAGAATCAGGTCTGCCTTTAAGTCTAGGGAAATAGAAATAGTAATGTGGCTTTGGTGTTTGGAGAGTGGACCAGTAGACAGAGTTGAGAAAGAGCTGTGGAAGTTGTGTGCTGTTTAAAACAACTAGCCTTTTTTTAGAAGGTTATGAATGTACAGAGACTCTGACACTGCTACAGCCCAAGTTTATAAAGTGGTGTTTGCTGCTAGCATCCACTGAAGCAATATTTGCCACTTCAAGGTTGCTCTTTGGTTTGTACTCTACCCGTTTAGGTAAAGGCTTTCACAGAAGCCCGCTGTGTTTCACAGAGGTATCCTTTACTCCTTCTGCTGTAGTTTCTTCCTTAAAATCTTTGCATGGTTCTTTCCATGGCCTGCTATCAGAAGATTTGGATCCATGTCATGTGCAACAGGAAGAGGTTCCTGAGACTTATGTTTCCTGCTACTTTTGGTCCTACCTGTTTTTTCAGCAGAGGATCTGGTCCATCATTACTTGTTTAGTGAATTGGTAAAAACAGAGCAAAAATTATTCTAAACTGTCACCTGGTTGTTTTAACAGCCACCATAAATTTGTGGGGTTTTTTCATTACGATAAAACGGTATCAGTAAGGAAATAATCCATAGTAACCCTTTATGCACTAAAGAGGATTATGTGGAGCTCTTTCAAAAACCTAATCTGTTGATTCAGTTAGTAGTGGTAAGAGGAGAAACCATGAAGCTCAAAAGGGTTTTTGCTCACGACGCAACATGAAACTTCAGAAATAATCTTTTAAATGGAAATATCTTCAAGATGCACTGCTTGAATACTGGAAGTAAGGGTGCTGGTATCATTAAGAGCAGTTGTGGATTTTTACCAGGTTAATTCCTGGTTTCTTTGAATAACCATGCCGGAGACCAATACAGGAAAATGTACAAGGATTAAAGCTCAGATTATTGCTAGTGGATAAACAAAGGAGCTAATGTTTAATCTTTGTAAAGAAGTATTTTAGAGTTGACCTCTGGAATGTTTTAAATCATTGTAAGGCACAGCTATATCCTCTAAGATAGCAGATGGTCCTTCTTTTAGTGCAGGAAAGGGCTATAGGCCTTTTGCTGACACCAAAATATGTATGTAATAATAGCTTTTTGGTGGTCAGAATATTTCTAGTTTTTAAATAACTTGTTTTAAACCACAGGTTTCTCTTGTAGTGTAAAAGGTATTTTCATAAGCTATGAAGACTATTCTTCAGGGCCATGGAAACGCATCCCTCAAACACCCAAAGGATGACCTTATCCCTTAAATCATGGCCAGTATTTTGCAGGAATGACACTTTGAACAGTAGAAACAGAAACCGACAATAAATAGTAGGAAGGAATGTGGAGGTTCCCATCCATATTGGTGGTACAAGTTGTTACAAAACCTTCCTGCTGTCAGCTTTTAAGTTTGGC
This sequence comes from Rhynochetos jubatus, assembly GCA_027574665.1. Classification (NCBI taxonomy): domain Eukaryota; kingdom Metazoa; phylum Chordata; class Aves; order Eurypygiformes; family Rhynochetidae; genus Rhynochetos; species Rhynochetos jubatus. Next base: position 66,706,301 of record CM050690.1, on the reverse strand, counting down.
AGGTATTATTTTGTTTGGGGTCCAGTCAGGTCAGCTCTACTCAGAATTTCCACTTTGTAGCTTTGAATATTGTAATTTGGTGTTGTGTTTCTCAAGAAGTGATGCACAGAGTCTCCTTGATTGTGTTCAGGTATGGATTGCCTTGGTGATCTTTACAGTATGCTGACTTCTGACTGTGATTGCAATTGTTCATGGTCCCTTCAGATCACAAGAATAACAAGTGCAACTTAAATTTGAAATTTCTATGCAGGACGACCTGGAATCTTGCAGAATCTCTGCCAAACTGCTTGAAGAAGCACAGCTAAAAGGTGACACATTACCACTGCGGGTGTTCTGCTTTGCTGTGGCAACTGCTCTGAAACAGGTACAGTACCTTTTGATTTGATTTGTGCCTGTATCTCTATAATTGTATTGTAGTAAGATAATTAGTGAAAGAAATGTAACATGGAGGAAGTATAACTAATCTGTGTAATAACTTCCAGTACTAGAACTCTTTGCCCCCCAAAAGGGTAGGATTATAGAAAACTCCCACAAAAAGTGAATGTGGAAATTCTGAAATCTGAACATATGTGTTCAGTCTAATGCACAGGCATTTTGGGCTAGTGGCAAAGGCATAGAGAAAATGTTTAGAAAATGAGGGATTTGAATCAGCAAGTTAGATGGACTCAGTCCTGCAGACCCTGCTATTTAGTGATCGTTTCCTTTAAATGATTATCTTTAAAATGTGTATCTTGGGAGGCACACTCAAAGACTATGATGTGTATTGCCCTACTGCCTGGGAGATGGCCTGTTTCTTCACAGGGAGGTTTTCATATACCTCATGTGCCTAAGCACTGATAGGAGAGTACAGGGTGAAGATTGAGCCGGAGAATAACAATTAGGCAATTCTAAAGTCTAGTACTTTCCCTGCCATCTGAACCTTCTTTGTTTCATTTCTAAACAGGGGTCAGAGGCACTGTAAGAACCAGCGATTTTGATGCTGTTCACAGATTTTAATGAATGGAGTAGAATTGTTAAGATTTTCTTATGCACTGTGTGGTCTTTTTTGTACTGTCTGTGTGAACAGATACACTGAACAATAGCATTCTTGAAATTAATTTATTCACATGCATGATGGCATGACAGGGCTTCTCATTGGCACTGAGCTTAAAAAATAAAATCTCTGTTTCTGAAACAACATGAAATACCCTCGACACTGTTGCTTTATGTAAAAAACAGTTAAAATTCTTGTTTTGCAAACAGAATAATGCTCCACATTACACTTAACTATTCCTCAAGCTGCATGATCTTTGACAGTACATCTTGCTGTGAGTAAGATGTTTCTTGATCCCAAGTAACTGGTTGGTCTAGTAAATGTCAGTGTAACATTTACTGTCTATAAAAATCAGTTGATGGCATAGGTACAGTACTGTAAATGTGTATGTCTAAAAGGTTAAAAGTGCTCGTCAGGATAAATATCCACATTAGTGTATGCTGCACTTCAAGTATTCTGACATCTGCCAAACTGGGCATGTGTGTAGATCTTTTATCTTTTAGTTGATCTCATGCTCAGTGTTGGTTACATGCTTCATTTCCCTGCTGATCCGAGGCAGAAAGTACTGTCTGATGTGCTAAAGAGCCAGATGACAGCAAAGTCGGGCATGGTGTCTTCCTTTCATAGGCTGGATGCTGTTTGGAACCTGTGGCTCTTTGTGAAGGTGTTCTAGACAATGGTTTGTGATTCATTGGAAAGTTGTGAAAGACTTATTTTTCTTGAACTTTTACTATGAAAGTGTCACACGTTTAACTGTGGTTTTTTTTAATTATTTATAATTCCTCCCTAGAATGACGTAGCGCAAGCCACATTTTTTTATTCCCAGATAATGAAAACGGAGAACAAACTGTACAGTAATCTTAAAGTAAGTATGCTTTTTTTGTCTTAGAACCTTGCAGAGAAGTATGCTGTACTGGACAAAAACTCCATGAGTAAAGTAACTTAGTAGCACAGGTGTGTATCCATACTGTTGCTGAGCCAGTTTTTGAGCCAACAGACAATTTCTGTCAGTTGGATGAGTTACATTCTGAATTGTTAACACCCTGCCCCATTTCTTAAAATCGTTTCCTACCATAGATGGGAGTGGAAAGTAAATCCATCGTACATCTGTGGGTATAGACCTGTGAACAATTTCTAATTATGACATTGTGACTTTTTGCTTTCTTGCTACAAAAGATATCAAAAAAACACAGCTCCAAGTAAATGCCTTCCTTACCTCTGCTCTGCCCAATTCAGACCTCCTTCAACCCTGTGAACCTTAACCACATATGTACATACAACAATTGTTTTCTTTACTTGCATGGTCTACAACCGGAGAGGAAGTGTACTGCATGTGCCCTGTAAGTGACCTCTCCAAGCTATGGAAAAACACAGTTTATGCAAGAACCGCTAGTACAGTTCCATCAGAGGAGCTCTGCCTCCAGGCTTACCCTTCTTTTTCAGGTCTCAGCTGCAAAAAACCTCCAAACTTCTGTGGAAATAAATCATTCCCTCTGCTTTCTTCATCAGTAATGGATTTTTATCAGTGCACCATCTAGAAATGTATTTTGTCCTGCTTTGCTTCATGTCTTCCTCAAACATTTTCTTTTAAAATTTGCATTCTGGTGATAAGTACTATTTTTGTAGTGTGGCTTTATTTTATTTTTAAGGTTCTTGTCCAGCTCAGATCGGGTTTGCTAGAAGAAGTAATAAAGACATTAGAGGCAGCAGTGGAAGTGGATACTCCTCCCTTTGTGAAAAAAATAGAGTTTTCTGAGCAGGTGGTAAGTATAAAAGGAGAGAAGGTCCACAGTGCTTGGCTGAGCCATGATGATGGTGGTTCAGCTACAGAACTGTTGTACAGTAGAGAATGGAATATTCCACTAAGTAAGAACAGCAAGCCAAATATTTTTGTGCCTGAGTTCACCCTACTAAAGCTGTTTGGGTTCTGTTGCATTTAGATGCCAAAGCAGCTGGCTGGCTTTCCATACTGTCGGACAAAGCCCTTAGCTGTCCACTTCCCTTTTTTATTATGGATCTTGCTCTCAAAAGCTCAAATTTCATCTGAACGTAGATGAAGCGTTCCATAGTGGCATTAAATAATTTTATCCCTTGCCATCTCTGCTATTTTCATTCAATCCAAAAATGAGACTAAAGTTCTGATCACAGTGATATTGTTAGGTTGGTAATATTTGCAAAGACCTGTGATGCTATACAGGGAAATGTGATATGGGAAATAATAGCTTTTGCTATTTTACTATAAAAAGTAGCTCTTGCAGTGTTGATAACCAAGAAGGCTTCCTTCAGAGCACGTATGTACTCTTGTCAGCTTAGCAGCATCGCTGCTGCTTTTCCTGAAACTTATTAGTGTATTCATTTTGAACATCTCTATGGAACAAGGTATTTTAAGACTGTTAATAATTCAGTATGTAGCCTTTCACTGCTGCCTGTTAAACAAAATGAATAACTGATATGTAAAATATCAAATACTAGGTAAAAAGGGGGCCTACCTTTCAAAACATAGCTCACGTATATTAACTGCAATGTTGAAAAGACATTTTTAAGCAGCATTTAATTTGGTAAATTCATTGCAATAAATGTTGCTTGTGTCAATGTTGTATTTTGATTTGGTTTGGCATTTATAAACAGTCCCTAAAAGGACTAAGCATTAGTCCTAACTGTGTTTTCTTCCACAAAAGGTTATTGATCAATAACAATTTTTAAGAAATTTACTTACACTTGAGCTCATACTCTGTGTATGACACAGACAACCCCTCAGTGTTCTATAGTCTGACTTTTATCGATTTGTACTGTACTGTGCATTCAGTGCAATACCTAGTAATAATTAAAATTATGCTGATCTGGAAAGTAGATTCCAGGAAGCAATTACATTTCCGGGGTTGAAATAGAAAATAATTGTGTCTATGCTAGGACTGAAAAAAAAGGACTGTACAACTTTGAGGAAGTTTTAAATCTAATAAACTCTCTCTGATAGGTATCCAGTGCATTTCCACCATTGTCTGGTGATGTATAGTGTGTGCTGTGTAAAATCTTCTTCTTACAAGTCATTTCATTAGCCACATATCTTACACTTTGTACATTTATTTTTGTTTGGTTTTGTGAGTGATTGTTTGTCTTCAGTATGGTGGTTGAATGAGAACTTGCTGAACTGTAAGTGTCTGTAATTTTTCTCTTCTTTAGCTGGCTACAGTCAGGGAAAAGATGGAACAACACCCTGACCTTTCAGCCAAATTAGGAGACATTTATATGAAACTACAAGCTTCAGGACGGATAACCATGTGCACGCTGGAAGACATGCTTTTCCAGATTCCTAGTTCAAAGAAGACCCCTACAAAGCTTTTAAATCAGAAGCAATTGGGCTATCAGTCTGCTAAACCACTTTGGTCAAATCTATTGGTGGAATAGTTCAATATGTGATGGCAAACTGAACTGCTGTTAGCACCTCTCAGAAGCCAGGTTCAAATAAAATGCCTTCTCTCCTCCTCCACAATGGGCAGTTGTTTAAGCTGTTTATGTGAAACTGAATTTTAAATGCAGATCATGTAGCTTCCATGTTTCAATTTTGATGCTAAAAACAAGCCGTGACAGTGGTTATTTGTGTGTTATTCAGAAATGGAGAGAGAATGGGTTGAAGTTTTTCCTCAGGCACTTAAATCAGGATTTTCCTATGCTAAACATCCTGATGGAAGTGAACAAAATAGTATGTGTATCTGACCTGAGTGCTGTGGTTCATGAGAAGAAAATTTGGGTCTTCATCATATGTCATGTTTGAAAGGATAGATACAGACCAGAGTAAAGATAAAAGGGTATGGAAGTGCTTTAACTGTTTTTTCAAATTCTATACATTCCAAGAGAATCACAGGAAAGCATCTTTTCCTCCCCTTAATCTTTTTTTCTTCAGAAGCAATATATTAGTATGGTTTTTTTCTTGTCAGATGGGATCATGGAAATGCTATGAGAAGTAGCATCGTAGCCAAGTGGTTGTTTCAGCACTTGAAGGAGATTCCTAAACAAGAGTCAGTTTCAGAGTGAGTGGCCCCACACATTGCTTCCTTCAAATTTTTGGATGTTAAGCCTCCCAGGATAAGCAGGTCTTGATACAAATTTGCAACGAAGTCTTAACGTATTTCTTAGAACAAGTAGGATCACTTCTTTAGACTAGAATTACATATCATCTGTATAATTCACTTATACACAGAGCAAGTGATCATAAAGACAGTACAACGAACCTTCATGTTGACCCAGCTGAAGGAGTCCTGGTCAAATGTGCTTGGTTCTAACAATAGAAAGCTGTAACTATGAGTCCTGTATACCCAAAAATCTTCTCTCATTCACCATCTGGAATAGAAGAGATTGGAGACAGCTATACCTTGGCTCAGGTAGTTTTGTTTACTCCTGCATACAAAGTGATGTGCCTGTTGGCACAGAACTTAGCAGTCCTGTGAGCACAAGACTAGGTGGAGCCCAGCTTGGTACTCTGCAGGTTGGTCCACCTTTTCTCTCCTTTGGCTTCTGTTCTTTTTATTTTAATTTTGTTTCTCCCCCTCTTCAAACAAATGTCAGAAATCAAAGGATTCTTCCCATGAATGCTTCTGTGCGTGCTGTGTAAAACTTAGTTGAAGTCAGTGAGTCACTGTGAAGAAACAAGAACTGATCCATGCAGAAACACAAGCCATCAAGCCAAATACGGCTACAGCAGGTCAGAGGTTTCCTTCTGAGGCTGTAACAGTGTAACTCATTTCTGTCACCAATGTGTCTTGGTAAAGGCTGAAGGAGTTGGTCTTGTTCAGACTGAACAGAAGGCTCCGTGGAGACCTTATAGCACCTTCCAGTACCTGAAGGGGCTGATAAGGAAGCTGGGGGTGCTTTTTACAAGGGCCTGTAGTGACAGGACAAGGGGTAATGGGTTTAAACTGAAAGCAGGGAGATTTAGGTTGGATATCAGGAAGAAATTCTTCATGGAGAGGGTGGTGAAGCACTGGGACAGGTTGCTCAGAGAAGCTGTGGATGCCCCATCCCGGGAAGTGTTCAAGGCCAGGCTGGATGAGGCTTTGAGCAACCTGGTCTAGTGGAGGGTGTCCCTGCCCATGGCAGGGGGGTTGGAACTAGATGGTCTTTAAGTCCCTTCCAACCCAAACCGTTCTGTGATTAATACTCATATGCACAAAACTTAGTCAATGGATGGGTTTTCATGCAAGCTTAAGTGAAGAGTAATTTGAAGTTTGTATCACACTTCTGTGAAACGTGTGCACGAACCTGTGAGTGGTTTTATATGTTAAAGTACTACATGCATTAGTCTAAGAACACAGCTAGTTACTCGTTCTGTAACACTGCGTAGCACATAATTTCACATGATGCAGGAGTACAGGGTTTTAAGCATTTCCTTTTCCCTCAGTTGGAGACTCTTTCAACACTTCCAATACAATACAGATCCTTAAGTAGCTCCCAGTCTTTTCTCTACAAATAAATTTGATACAGGATTTGTAAAGGCTACTTGCAGTGTTGCAAGGATTATTTAAAAAAAACAAAAAAAACAAAAAACCAAAAAAACCCAAACCAACCAAAAAAAAAAAAAAACCAAAAAAAACCCACCAACAAAACAGGTCAAAGGTGTGAGCTAATCTTCAGTGTCCTTGGTCGGTACTATTAGAACAACTGTTGGATGTAAAATTACATTTTTATAGGCAACTGAAGATAGTTCCCATTTAGCCTGTTACCTAGGAAATACATAAGGACATTTCTGTTTAATCTCCTTATTTGGCACTTTCAAGCTTGCAGTTTTTTGCAAGAAGTTGGTTCATCCTAGAGCTGAGATGCACATGTATGTTTGTTTTAATCTGAGTTGGTTAGGTTCTTGACTGAGGCTGTATCCTACCTGTAACTGAAACAGTGACGTACAACTGTCAATATAGCTGATGTTTTCCATTCTTTGTTCTCATGTCTACTTGTTTTCTTGTGGCTGACCATTAAGTCAATAATTTGTTCTAAAGATACACCATTTCTTTGTCTTGAGAGAGAAGGGGAACACCCTGAAATAACTAACAATACTTCAGTAGAAAAAGAAAGCAGGGACCCAAGAAGGATTAAAGGGCATGTTCAAAGAAATACACACAAAATTCGGACAAATAAACATTAGAATACTGAAGATTGCTGTGAAGGTGGTGTAAAAGACTGGTAGACATCTTCCTTTAGGAAAAAAGATAGGAGGAAAGAGCAGCTTTGAGTATTTATGCAGCTGATTTCAGACGAAGTCTTACGAGTTGCACAGAGGCTTGTTATTTGGGCAAGCTTGGACTTGAATGTGTAATATAAATTTACCTTTTGGTGCATCAAGGTGCTGAGCATACTGGCTTTTGTGCAGAAAGAGTCTTCAGCCATGTGCTTATTTCAGTGCATTTAGGTGTGGTTGGCTTCTGGTTTCTCAGTGCCCAAGGTCAGGAAACCCAATTTGCCTAAAACTAAGCAAATTCCTAGGGGTTTTGCTGTGTCAGAGTGGCTGGAATGTCAAGGGCTGAGTTACTAGAGAGCATTTCTTGGAGACAGCCTCAGAAAATAGGATGCGTGCCCTATTGCAGCTAGTGCAATAATTTTGCTTTGCTTACATGGAGTTCTAAACAAGGATGAACCTTGAAATTAAAGAGAAGCCAACCTTGTGAAATTCAATTAGTAGATGTTTTGTGTGTGTGAACAATCTGGAAAAAAAAAGGCATTTGCATTTGAAAGTGAATCACTGCATTTTTTTTAGGTTTCATTGCAAGATACTTATGTAGGAAATGCTGCTTAAAGCTTTATGCAGTAAATAGCCCCGATGAGGTTCTGAGAGCTCACATGTGTGCTGTTACGTGGGAAGGGATTGTTGTTTTCATATTCAAATACTCTTCCTGCAATGAAAGGAATGAGTTTTGCAGCAGCTTTTCGGAACACTGATCCAGGAGACACCAGATGGCGTTTCTTGATCATACTTTCCTACCAATGTGATTTCCAGGGACAGCTTTTACCTGCAGTGCCAGTTGTGTAAAGGCGCGGTAGAATGAACAGTTTGCCCTATGTTTAGCGCATGCCATCTGGAAACGGAAAATCCAGGCATTAGTCAGCAGCCCCGAATGGTTGGTGACGGACATAGACTGCAAACCTACAGACTACAGCTTTTAATTTGAAATTTACTGCATTTACTGAAACAACTTGTCTTTGCCGATGATCACAATGCAGTTTTTACAACATTCTGTGGAAATACTAATCAATGACCTAGGAGACAGGCTGCTGATGCAACTTCTAGTACACCAATGGCAATTATAAAGGCATACTTTGCAGTACCTTTAAGAGAAAGTTGGTCATTTTTTCCAACTTGAATTGTAAAAACACACATTTTTACATTCACATGGGAACTGGACTGTATGCAGTCTTCAAAGGACTGATACTCCTCTGCTACCAACGCTTCTGCTTTTCTTCATGCGTTAATATACCTCTTTCATATTCTTTTCCACAAACATATTGATTCTTGCTAGGGAAGGATCACTTCCTCAGTGCTCTTCCCTAGTTAATTTTCTGCTTCAGAACAGTAAGAACGAAGGTGAAAGGCTTAGTTGTTGCAGGGGAGCTCAGCAATGCTTCCAGGCCTCAAGAAGAGTTCTCACATATTTAATAAACCTTCTGCACAAGTTAAAATAGCTTTTGAAAGAAAGACTTGTTAGAACTTCACCGTACTATAATAAGTAGAGGACCTAGAGTGTATAGGTCTAGAGCTATTTAACTTTGAGTTTGCTTTCTCTTTTCCCCTCAGGGTTGTTTCAGATTGCTCTCTTCTAAAAAAAATTCATTGCAAAATAAGCAGAGACTTGTTTGTTTTAAAGCTACATCTGTTGTGGCTGCTTACATGCCCTTGTGCTGCCACATACTGCAAGTTTGTTGAAAGTAGGCGTTGCTCATCCACCCCTTTCCTCCTCTCTTTTCTTCTACTGCTTATGAACAATGCTTTGAACTCAACAAATGTCTGACTGTCTGCTAACTTTCCACGCTACTTTTTAAGTCACCTTATTTTCATCTGATTAATAAATTTAATCAGAGAGGGAATAGAAAGGCTTAAAACTACTACTGGTACTGGCCCTAAGTTTTATAATGTGAAATACAGTGCTATTTTCATATCTATCTTTGCTTGTGCTGTTGAAGATAGTTGGCTGAAGACCTTCAGGAGCTTTTGTTGTGTCTTTGCTCTGTGCAATTGTCTGGTCCTCCTAATAATTCCAGCAGCATGTGCAGTGAAAACTAAGATAGTCTGAGTTCACGTCCCCAAGCATAGATGATGTTTTTTGCAAGTCCTGATGCTCTAATACAAACCCTTTCATACACTGTCAGGTAAGGTCTTCTCCCAAGTCCCTGTGCCTAGCAGCAACTCAAATTAATTGCAGGAGCACTGATCCCAGAGGGAAGTGGAGTTAGGGACCATCTGCACAAACGAGATACACAGGCTCAGAGCCAGATGGACCTGAACCTCAGGTCCGCATGAAGGGTAAGAGCAGTAACGTAGGAGAGTCCTTCCTATGGAGGTGAAGGCAGCAATCTGACAACCAGTCTGGAAGTTGTGGTGGTGCTGCCCTGGCTTGTTCATCCTTTGGACTATTACCCCTTGCTGATCTTTCATGTGGGAACCAGTGCTCCTGCTGGGAGGAACCTGGAGTGTATTAAGGGCAGCTACAAAAGGCTGGGGATGAGGGTGAAGGGCAAGGGGGGCAGGTGGTGTCTCCTCAGTCTTGTCAGTGAGAAAGAGAAAGGCCTAAGGAGAAGTGGACTCATGCAGGGTATCATGGCTTGGCTGCACAGCTGGTGTCTCAGGCAAGGCTTTGGCTTCTGTGACCAGTCATAGCTGAGCTGGGATGGAGTATGTTTAAAAAAGCATGGCAAGGGTGTCTTTGCGAACAGGCTCCCAAACCTAATGAGAGAGGGCTTTACGTGAGGTATGTTGGGAAGGTTACCATAACCTGGAGAGAGCTGGGGGCACAAGAGGCATAGTAGATGTGCTGGGGAACAACATAATAGTCGGCAATGATCTCATAAGCATCCTGAAACAGCATGAATAGTCTTTTCATCAGTACTTTGTAGGACCTGTGTTAAGTGATCAAATATAACTCTCTTTTTGTGGTAAATATCTCTAAAATAAAATGCCAAATTTCTTTAGGAGGGATTTGAAATGAGTGCAAGAACACAGTCAGGTACTTTCATCTATAGTGGAACTGTAATATATTTCATTCATTTTCCAAAGCTTTTCTGATTCATATTGTAAAATCCAAGATCGAGAGGGATAAAATCAACACTGTGTTTCTACCTAGATTGTTCTAGACAGAGCTCATGTTCTCAGCGTCTGATTCAAATATTCAATTGCTAGATTCTCCATTTAGACCCAGAATTATTGCTACTTCTCTAGTTTATTTGAACATGACATACCTCCTGGTATTATGGCTTGAGATGCTGGTACAAAGTTTTCACAGGCAGCTCGTGTATAGTCTTCTAATTTCACATACTGTCAGCCTTGATTTGTCTTTTGAAACTTCACAGTTTGACAGGATAAAAAAGATTACACATGTCAAGCAAGCTTTGCTTTACGGTATCAGTAAGAACAGACCGTTAGAGCAGTGGTCTGAATGTTTCTTGCTATATTTGGAGTAATTTAAGGGGATATCTTCTTTTCACATACAATATCAAAGCAGATAATGATGTGGACTAACACCATGTTACCAGCAGTCTGCTCTGATTTTCTTACCAAATAGCCACAGCAATATGTGCAAGTCATACTCACTGCTTGCTTCAGGAATGAGGCAGAAGGAAAAAAGTGTACACACTTCTGTCAAACACAAAGCTTTGACTTAGCTGCTTGGGCTGATGGTGTCCTTGGACGGGCGATGTGACTGTTGTTTGTCTGAAATAGCTGGGGATCTTTGTTCCTGGAGTCCCAAGGGGAAGGGTGCTTGCAGTGACCTTCTCCTGCATCCACTCCACAACCTACTCCAAGAAACAGATTGTCCTCTTAGTTCACATTAAAGGTGTTTTTTTCAAGGTTTTCTACTCAAGGTATAGTTTAAGATCTGCTTTTCATGTCCAGTTTTCTGTGTCCTGAGCTAGTCCTTGGTTTCAGTTTCTGTGTAGTTAAGGGAAGTTTGCGGGGTCTTGGTCTCACTGACCTTTGTGAGATGCTTGAAGAGTAGGACCTTGACCATATCCAGCAGAAATTTCAACATCAAAATACAATAGAAAAGTATCCACCTCCAGTCTTGCCTGTGCTAGGTAATTCAGCCTAACTACTATGCACAATTTACCACATTTGCTTTAGTAAAAGGAAATGTCTTCCAGTAGGAGACTTGGCAGCACAAATCTTGATGGAAAATTTTAGAAGATAATAATGAGAGAGGCAACTTAATAGTAACATTTGGAACAGATGAGGGAGTGCAATCTGAATTCCCAGGTAACAAGTCCCTAGTAATTACTTCATCTATAACTACTTACAAGTGCTGTAGCACTTCTTTCTGCATTGTGGCAGTAAATGGACCTTGCTCTGCATGGCAGGATTTTAATGATGAATGTTTTGTTGCTGGCTTAACCATTAGAATAGTCCTGCATTCCTTTCAGGCACCTTGTGCTGCAGAACTGGAGCTAGGGAGTCCAGCATAACTTGCTAGAACAGGAAAGGGAATCAGTTCACAAATTCACTTTACCTAATTAAAAATGTGCTAAGTACGGTTAAACATTAGCAAAATAATTTGAGAAACTTCTCATCCTCCTTCTCTATAATACCATCACTTGGGGAGGGGTAAAGAGAAGAGAGGAAAAAAAAGGAGAAATAGAAGGCAGAGGTAGTGTTGAGAACTTCTTCTTTATATTTGAAGCTTTATCAGTTCTCACATCAGAAAGACAGAAAAAGAGAACTGTGATGGAGAAAGGATGATACATCTACAAAATTGCCCTAGTGGTTAGATACTTTCAGGGGAAATTCAGACCACAGAATCTGCTCTGTTGCACTTTTACTACCCTTTGGAAGGGTTTAAGATTTGTAAACATCGGCAAATGAAAGCTTTGAAAAATGCCTCACAAAATGCTAAAAAAGTGTATATTTGATTTTAGAAAAGAACCTGTGGTGCCTCTTGCCCTAATGCAGCCCTCAGACAAAAACAGCAGCCTGACAAATTTCAGGCCTGAAAGTTTGCACAGTATGCACCTTCACATGGGCAGAAGTCCTTTGAGTTGCCGTGTATCTTTCTCGCCTGTGGGTATCCAGATATTGTACTTTACTACACTGAAGAATGTGATGGAAAAAGTGTGCTGCCTTGACCTATCTGCATTATCAAAGCCAGTTTTAGATTTTTTTGTTTGTTTTATATGTATTTGTAACCATGTTATTGACATCTGTGTCTTGGGTTGATTTTTTTCCGGCAAACTAATCGCAGAAGTGTAGACTAGCTTACATTGGATGAGATTTCTGGAGGGCATGTTGTTCCACCCCCCATTGCATATCAGCACTGAAACGTTGTCAGAGAAAGAAAACTCAAATTCTTGCCTGTGCAATTGTAACCATATGGGTGTACCTCCATTTTCTTCCAGTGAAACGAAGCTTGTACTTTCACTTTTTATTCATTTAAAGAGCCATGTATTTTCGGTTAATAGTCTTGCTTCATACCTGATTACAGTTAGTTCTTGTTCCTGCCTGCTCTTAGAATGACTGTGCTCAGGACTCAGCAGAGTGTTTTGAGGATGGGCTGAGAACATCTCTGAATCAAGACCTCTACTAGTAACTGGCTTTTACTGTTTTCTTCCTGAGCAGGCCTGCCTAAAAATGTCCTCTGACTTCCAGAGAGTGGACCAAATAAGTGTTCTTCCATTTGCAGATGATTTTAAATATCTCACTGTTGTAGCACCCTTTTATTCTGCCCACAGTCTATGTCTTACCTTCTGGCTAAATATAATCAGACACCCTCTATTACAGGTGAATCTTTCCCATACAATTTGATGTCCCATTTATTTAATTAATGTTCTTTTTATATTTACAGTGTTCTTTAAATGTCTTTTTCTTAGGATCAGAGTGAACGTACTATTTCCTAAACAAGTCAGCACTTACCATGTCAGTTATTTAATGGAGTACCTGTATAATTAGCCACTTTTATATCCTGTAAGTCCTATAGGCAGGGGTGGTATTGATGTTTTTCACAAGGATATTTGTCTAAAGACCGCATGCCAAATACTTATGACACACCTAAACATGACCAGATCACAGAGTTTGTGTACTGCCAGAATAGCAGCAATAGGAAGCAATATCCTAGTGTGGCTCTGATTATTCCTGTGGGAGATTTTTGTTATGTATAAGGCGTATAAGCAATATAGGACTTGCTGTGCTGTGTCCTCTCCCTCGGTCAGATCTGGACATTGAAAGAACAAGCTGTATTCTTCCCAAAGTGAGCTTCAGCCGTCAGGTGTTTTCTGTGGTCCCAAGATGACATGTCAGTGTATATTTCTTCTCCCTTGTGCTCACACAGAAAGTCAGATGTGACATCCCCCACCCCATCCCCATTGTGTTCTATTTGGTCCTGTTCCTTCCCTATCATTTAGCAAGAGGTGTAACACTGTATTCAATTTGCCAGTGAGAATTATCATCCATGTTATTATTTTGCTTGCATAAATGCGTAGTCTTCCTGTTAACTGCAAGGAATAATTTACACATGTGGATTTTACCTTATAAATATTCAAGGTCAGTCTTATAAATAGTGAGTCAGGCCATTAATGTGTGTTTTTAGCAAGACTGCTCATTTAATTAGCCTGGACATTTATGCAGACAGTCTGGAAGCTGCATGTTAGGGTCATACCATGCTGATCTTCTGTTTGTGTTCTTAATATTTCTTTCCTTAAACTTGCATGACCAGAAAGGAGAGCCACGAAAACAGACCCCAAGGAAGAAGTGAGAACTGTTTCTCTGTGTCAGAGGAAAGCTCCATCAGTGGGTGTTTAATTCATCAGAGCTCTTTTGCAGTCATAATTCCTGAGGTGAATTAGGGCAAATCAGAGAAATGAGGAAGGTTAGGAACAAAGCAGCTGGTTCATAGGTATGCTGAGAATGTTTCCCAGCTGTTTCAACACCCATGATATCCTATTAAATAGCCCAATATGCTTCCGATTTATATATACTTTAAAAAGATAACACATAGGAAATTATTCTAATGTTGAATAGACAAATTTGTTCAACTATGCAATGCAGTAACCTAGAAAATTTCCTGTGAATGGCATGAGGGTCTGCCATCTCTTTCTGATCCTGAGTAGAGATATAACCTCTGTATACTGCCATGACCATAATCAATAACTTTTGTTGGAACTGAAGTCTTTTTCTTAGAACACCTAAGATAATTTAGCCAACTTGATTCCTGAGTTGCTAGCTAGAAAGACTGAGGGGCTAAAAAGTAACATTTACGTGATGGGATTATTCCATGTGTTCTATAGACAAATATGTACTTATAGCCAAACTTTGATATTTGCTTCAGTTTTGGATAGACCATCTCTGGAAATGTAGGGACTGATTTTCAGATGCTGTTTTACATGGATTTTCTGGGCTGTCTAGCAGCTCAAAAAATCAGGTACAAGGTAGGGTGTCCCAGAAACAAGGGATAGACTGGATGACTGGATGCATTTTGTAAAAGTGGCTTTGACAATTTTGGCTGGTAGCCATACAGTATCTCAGTGACTTCCAGCTGTGAAATGAATTAATAGCTCCTGGCAGTAAAGTCACATGCCCATGGAAGTGTTCTTTACCAAGCTGTTTTACTTCCAAAGCCCGCCCTTGTGCCAGAAATAAAGGTGCAGGAGGATGATGGAAAGCGATGTGATCTTGTAATTTTCCTACACACTTTGCAAATCCAAAGATCCTGAAATCCTGACAGTTTTTTTAAATTCCAGCACAATTAAGCTGAAAACCTCATAAAACCCCGGGTGTGTGAATGTTTCCATAAAACATACCTTACCTTTGAATAGAACCACTTCTGTATTACAGCAACCCAATAGGCTTCATTCAGATATATTAAGATCCTGGGCTTCTGTAGGAACTCAAGAAAATACAGAAGGCAGACCTCCACCAGTACAAATTGTTGTATGGCACTTTGCTTCAGCTCAGCTCTGATTATTTCTGCTGCTAAAGGATTTTCCACCAGTTTCCATCACCAAGCACCCAGTCTGTAGGCTTTGTAAATGTGGTTGAAAGGGCAGCTCAGAGAATGCTGTTGTTTGAACAATAAGCAGAAACATAATAAGTAAGAATGCTTCCTGTTGCCCTAAATGACCTTAAGGGAAAAAAGGAACATATAAACCTGAGAATATCGGATATTTTTAAAAAATGCCTTTTTCAGTAATATAGACAAATTTAGTCCAAAATTGTGGAAAAACCCACAGTAGATCTGCAATTTATTGTGCAAAGCTAATTTTGGACTTGTCTAATTTATTTTCTTCTTCATGTGAGTAAACCCTGCATTTTTTGTAAGGTTTGTGCCTCATCATTGGCAAGGTTATTTTGGTATGCGCTGACCTGCAAGGAAGCCATTCTTGTATTGATCTTTATCTATGCACATAGTTTTCTCTTTCTGCTGTGGGGCAATATTACCATGGGGCACACACCTCATGCTCTGCCAGGTAAGACAGGAGGCAGGGACTTATCACCTTTGTGATAAACAGCTCTTTCTTTGTGCATCTCATGACTGCTGCTGCTGCCTGTAGCTGCAGCCATGCTTTACTCTTTCTTGATCCTTTACATTAATGGAATAAACTGAGATTCTGAATTCACCATTTCTACAGCTAAAGGGTGGCAAAAATGTCATGCTAAATCTGGACACACCTATGTCATGTTTGTGAAGATACAGTGAGGAAATTTATTTTTACTGATTCGGTCAAATGTTTGAAAACTAGTAAAGCCAAAAAGCTTTCTGAGAAAAGAATATGCTCTGCTTGCATAGTCCATTGAAAACCAGCTGGTGCTTGGTGCACTTCCTCTTGCTAATGATAAATGTGATACTGCTCTTCTGGCATAGAACAACTTTTTGTGTGCATAAAATATATACTGTAGTGTAGGCAGAGACACAAACTGGGAAAATTCACAGAACATATTTTGCTGTTTCATGAGACCGGATAGTTGCATGTGCACTCTGAAGTGTAATGTGAGATCAACTCGTGGTATTTCAAAGCATTTATGGCTGGAATCAGACCTAATAATACAGACATGGTCAGGCTGAATCTGCAACAGCAGAAGGCAAATGAAAGGAAGATAAAGCAAGAACTGTTCCAGCACTGCAAAAAGAGCTGTATCTCAAAATCCTGGATGTCAAATATAGAGCAACAAGTTCAAGCAAACTCCGTGTACACAGGAGAAACCTTCTGCTGCTGGGGCTCTAGATAACAAGTCTAGTTATGGTGGCTATTCTACAAAACAAAATCTATTAATATATTGCCGGGGGGGGAAATTATTACTAGGAGATAATATTTCTCCTAGGCAATAATTACCTAAAATGTACTGAGTCCGTTGTGTGACATGTAAATAAATTAAATTCCTTACATATTGTGGATGTAATAAAGTATAAAGTTAATGCTTCTAATGGACAACTGCAACTTTGTCATTGACTCCATAAGCACTGTTTTACCTAAGTCCAACTACTTGCGGTATTTTAGGTATTTTCAACATAATTCTGTGTTCAGCATTTCTAAGACAAAATTTCTTTGCAAGTAAATACGACTTTTGATTCATATTGCGTACCTGTTGAATTCTTTACTGCACTTACTGGTATTCTTACACAGAACAGGCATCTATTGGCTATACTGAATTTGCATGTACTTCAAAGATGCTCTGCTTCAACTCTACTACTGTTTTTACAACTTGATTTGACTATGACCTTAGTTTCAGCTATCAGAAGAGATAACATTGAGGAAACACCTTGTTGTGTAAAAGGCTTTGTTCACAGAATTAAAATGTGTCTTATTGTGACACTGATGCAATAAAAATATGCCCTCTGTCATTTCCAGCATGAGATGCTAACTCTCAAGAACTTCACAAACTATAATTCTACCAAAGTGATTGCATCTTTGGAATGGTTTCAAAGAATAATGGAAATACAGAATAATGCTAAAGTTATTTATGTATGGTTTTAAAGAAGACCTGGAAGTCATAGTGACCTTCATCAATTCACCTCTACACTTCAAAGAACAATTAGAAGGATTTTGTGGTTAAGGATGTTTTCTACTCTTGACTCACAGTACACGCATTACCAAATTGCTAAATAAAAAACATATATCCCATCATACTTACTAAACATGATGGGCTTTTCTGTTATGAATATGTGTTATACTGTTTTGCATTGGTACCCCAAGTTTGGTATCCATGGTTCTCAGTAGCCTCAAGTCTAGTAATACCTGAACAACACTGTATTTAAAAAAAACCCTGACATCTGAAAAATGCTCACATGTTGCGCCAACACATTACAGTGAACACAACTGAAACTTCACTAAGTGCGAAATCACAAAGTCATGTTTACCTGTTCTTGCACCTTGTCTCTGCAGCAGGACTGGAAATGGACCTTCATATGTCACTGTAGTTATGAAAGTTTCATCACTGAAGGAATGATGCTCCTTATGTTCTCTCTGAAAGCTTTCATCATGGTATGAAAACATTATTTTTCCAGTATATTTAAGTTGATCAAACATGAAGAGGGGTGTTATGTGGAATCTTCAGCTTACCTAGACAGGTACTGGTGTCCTCCCATTCGTTTTCTACAGTGATGATTAGAGACACTTTAGACTCCACAACAAAAGCTTAACCATTCCAATCGCATTCTACCAATATTTTGTAAATAAAGTTTTTGAAACTTGTCCTCTAAAAATTATTCCTCTGGAGTATGTGATTGGAAGGAAGGTGCCTTCTGTGAAAATAAGCAGCTATGCAAAATAGTCATCCTTTTCCAGTTAAGAGTCAACACATTGACTATTTCTACTTGTCTCCACAAGAGCAAATCTTGAAATTTGCCAATATGTCGTAAAAAAACCTTAAAGTATTCCTGACTATGAACCCAAATTTTGCCTTTTCTCATTTTTTACCTTCTAGGCATGCTGTTAGCTGTTTATCTATTACAGCATGTACTGAAGATCATTATGAATTGTTTTAGTTCTTTTCGTAGCTAGTCAATAACATACTTTTCTTACATTTTCTCCAGATCTAGGTTGGCATTAGTCTGGACATATTTCAGATTGATTTAGTTCACAGAAGCTTAGAAATGAAAGGGCTGTACTGTTTCTCAGACTAGGTCACAGCTTTTTCTAGCCAAGCCTTGAAAACCTTTGTGGACTGAGAGATGTCTCTGGACAATCTGTTCCAGTGCTGCCCTCGTTTTTGCTCGCAAACCCATACTTTCTAATGTTCCTAATGCACAACCTGAACCTCCCAAGCCACAATTTCTGGTCACTGACTGTTATATCATCTGGCACTACCAAGATTTGGACTGCCATCTTTGTAACTGCCCTCCAAGTGGGTAAGCCAGCTCTTCCCTAGGTTACATAAATCCTTCAGCCTTTCTTTACAGCATACTGGCTGTAGGCCCCTGGTCCTGTCGGTAACCCTGCACTAGATCCTTTCTGGTTTGTCCACATCCTTGAAGGAACATGAATAATACTGGAGGAAATATTCCAGAGAAAGCATTACCAGCACAGAATAGTGTGCAATAACAAACTTCCTTGACCTGCTGGCTATACTTTTCTTTATTGAAACTTATGAACTACCTGTTGGCACAGTCCTTAAATTCGTCAAGACCTCTCTGGGCAGAGACTCTGCAATTCATTGTATCAGCCCCTCAACATTGGTTAGTGCCACATTTCAATTACGTTGCTCAGAATATTTCACTGTGTTTAGGGATTCTCTCCTTTGAATCCCCCACATCTCCATCACTATCGATTTAACCCTCCTCTCCCTCTTCTCATCCACATGGTATGCAATCCCTCATGGGTAATGACATACATGGACACTTTGAATAAACATAATGTACAAATCATTTGGCCTCTTCTTCAGATATTGTCACTACTGAAGAAAGATAACAAGCCCATTCCGATTGGATGAAATAGAAATTGCAAGGAACTACACACAAGGAAGAAGAGAGAGCTGTAATTCATGGAAATATGCCTTTGATAATGAAGGTTGGATTTTTTTCTGTAGAAAACCTGGGCACTTGCTAACTCATTTATTATTAATGTGCCTTTCCAATATACATTGATGTAATTTACTTTACAAGTTGCACACTCTGGATCTTCTTACTTTTTCTATGTGGGAGAACAATAGAAGGAAGGAGAAATATGTGTGTATAATTTACACTGAGGAAAGGACAGGTGCAAAATTAAGTGACTTCTGGTTTAATAGCACAAAATGTTTACAAAAATTCAAATGGGAACCACTTAGATATGTGCTAAGAAGATATTTGCAAGAACTGATGTCATGCAAAGGTAACGATACATGAGCTATTATTCTAATACTTTACTGCGAGGTACAAGGAAGTAACTACAATATCCTGAGAAAGAATGCAATGGAGATTTGGTAGAGTGTGTCAGGCATTTATGAGGTCACATGGATGTTAGAGACAGGGCAAATAACTGTGAGGTCTGATGAATCAGAGATTTGGGGCAATTATTTTACTTGGTTGCTGTAACATCACACAACTATTGTTAACATTTTTAAATGCGTGTGGCTCTCCTTCATTATAAGAATGTTGTAAGGAAAAAATTGGACTATCACATTGTTCCGTGTGCTTTGTAATAATAATAATAATAATAATAATAATAATAATAATAATAATAATAATAATAATAATAATGTATATGAATAGCATCTTGCAAAGGCATTTTATTATTAAAGTGACTTGGGGCATTTAACAAAGTGTACATAAGTGTCCTTAGTTCTATCTTCACTTTTAAATTAGAGGACTTAATTTTCAACTAGTTTCCAGTGGCTCACCACACCAAGCTTTAGCAGACAGATTGAAAATGTTTCCTAGCCAAACTGCTCTTCGGCAAAACCCTAAATTTTCAAAATTTTCAATTATATTTTTGCCCCAATAATTTTCTTCTGAAGAAGAATAAACCTTTTTTTTTTTTTTTTTTTTTTTTGCCAAATCATGAAGTTCCTTAAGATCAGTAAAGGTTTTCTTTGTTGTTGAAGTTTACTATATATACTCCAACCTCAACTGGTCAGTGTCCTGAAACACCTGATCTATTTAGACCCATTTTCAACATAAAGATGGACTAGATGAGATCCAGAGGTCCCTTCCAACCCCAGTTATCCTGTGATTCTCCAGTTCTGGAAATACTGTCTCCACTTCAGCTGCTGAAATTATTAATACAACAAATCTATTTTCCTTTCTCAGTCAGACAAATTGTAATTTCCATGGTAACAAGGGGAATTAATCTCTCAAGTTTTGATACTTGTTAGATTAATTATCGTATTTTAAGAAAGCCTGACTGAAGGTGGAGGAAATCCTGGTTACTATAAGGTTATCTTTTTTTTCACAGTGTTGTACTATTCAGTTACTCTATCACATGAGGATTTTGGAAGACAATGTGCAGCAAATTGTCTGCATGGCAATGCAAGTTGAAATTGTGGAGAGACATTTCATCCTCTGCAAGTTGCTTAATGTACAAAAGTAACTAGAGAAAAGGAAACTACTCTCATCTGCCTTACCGGAGTCTGATTAGCGACCTCCTACATGAGAACAACCTGACCTTAAATGGGCTGTTCCTGGTTTACACCATAAGGCAATCAAGTTCACCATAAGAAGATAATGTAGTTATGTTCCTGGGTGTAAAACCACTAAGAAGAACCAACAAGTGGTTAAACGTGGAGAGGAGCAATTAGGCTTTAGATACCTACTGAAATCTCTTATTCCTTTGCTCTGACTGTGTGTTGCATTTTAACTGATTTAGAAAGATACTCAGTTTCAGCGGTGTCTGCTATGCTGTAAAATGAAGACTTCACTAACTGCTATTTACCTTAATAGTTTTCAGATTTCATCCCACATAGATACAAAAAGGGAAACATCAACTATATTTACAATGTCAAGATAGACAACATTTTTTTCCTTAAGCTTTCATCTTGTTTGCTCCCTTGAAAACACTAAAAATGAATAGAAAAGAATTTCCTGGGGAAAACTCTGAAACACTTAGATAAAATAGAAGGAAATGACAGTGAAAGAGAATGACAGGCCTGTGTGTCATGGATGGGGGTGGGAGACTTCAAATTATGAAGCATAGGGTAAGAAGCAAAGTGTTTCGTCTTAGTCAGTGGCTAAAAAGTCATGACATTATTAATCATTCATATAGGACAAGAAATGTGCATGGCTCTGTACTGTGAAAGATAAACAAATACATGGATCTGTCACGGGCTTGCATTTTAAAGGAAGGGGAAAAGTCAAAGGAACACAGTGCTGCACATGTAACCATCACAGCTTTCAAGTTTTAGACAACAGTTTAGGTTTTTGAAAGGTCAGAGTGGCTACAGCTGAGAAATACTTTCTGAAAAACTTCTGTCAGAAAAAGCTGTTTCAAATCAACCTATTTCTCACCTGCAAAGCTGTATTTATTTCAGTGAAAATTTCTGCAGTCACAAAGGGTTTTAATTCAGAAAAGAACAGTATTGAATTATGGAATATATTCTGGAAAAAAAAATTAATTTGCTGTCATTAGATGATATTACATAAGTAATGTAAATTGTGCTTGTAAATTATTCTGGACACCTGCTAGCTTATGTTTCTTGCCATCCGTAGCTCTTAATTTGCCTAGTGTAACATGGGACTTAGATTTGATTTATACTGAAACATTTCAGGGAGAAGAACTTGGTATATATGTTACTTACCTTTGTCCAGGTAAGTTGGCTGCCCACTAGGAAGCCAGTCTTCTTGCATAGCTGGCAGAGAAAGAGAGATTCTTTGTCTTCTGTGGCAGTGATTCATAATAACAAGGAGAGTAGATTTTGCAGCTGAGATTATTACTGCACTCCATTTGCTAAAATGGGATCCTATAAAAACTTGAGCTTGGAAAGTGTTTTTCTAAGGCAATGTGTCAAATTATTTTTCAGTGGTACAAACAATAAAACAAATATCAAACTACCACTCTCATTAATGTGGATTTCGGACAGCTTTGGGACCAGCCAGCCAGCTTGTTAAATACCCCTTTCCCATTGATGTATTAAGTCAACTATCTTATCTGATTCCTAACCTGGACTAGGTAGGGACATGCCAAGCTCCCAAGCAGCAAAGCACAGTGTTGGTGAGTCACATCTAACAACCACTGCTGCTAAGAACGAATTTGGCAGAGGGATTGCATTATTATACCCTTCTGGTTTGTATATCATCAGCTGGAGTTATTTTTCAGAACAATGCTGAATGCCTATTACACACTGCTTCAGGCATGTCAGTATATATTTATATTACACTGACCAGCCATATTTCATTTTCACAGAAGTCATGAAAGGAGTAAGGGAGGTAATATTTATGTTTTAGACATACAAGGTGATCCTCAGGGATGTGAAACCAAATAAATTTTAACATAGATTAAGTAAACTGCAATTAATTTCTTTTTATATACTGTTTTTAAGAATGAAATTTTTTTATATAGCATCATTCAGATTCAAAGGGAACTTAAATCAAATTCATTCTACCTTAGCACCAAACAATCTAAAGCTGTAAAAATTCTCCCCTTTAAATGTGCATCTTTATATAATTCAGATTCATCTTCTCAATTCTGATCATGTTGCCAACTGCCAGTTGAATTCATGCATATTCTAACTTGTTTTCTTCTAATAAATACAACACTTCTAGTCTGGAAGATGCTGGTAGCTGTTAGGGTTCATAATTTTGATGGTTGGTGATCTCAAACCTCAGTATAGCTGGCTAGTAGACTCTCATATAACCTCACTGAGAAAATAATTAAATACGCTTTTGCTTAGCAACAAATTAAAGAGGAGAAACTGTTACCCAAATCACAGACCAGCAAGGTGCTGAGGAAAGCCTGGACTGTACCAGTCAGAAAACTTTCTCTGAGACATTTGGTAAAGACAGACAATGGGTTCAGACTAGATTATAAAGTCGCATATGTGTGAAGTGAACCTAACAAAAATGCAGTCAAAAAAGAGCCAGGACCAGCCAAGGAAGTACCAGCAACATGGCCCTGGAAGAAATCCAAGGAGGGAGAGAAAGTTCTAATTTTGGATAGAATGCTGGCTTAAAACAGATTTGATTTTCTGAACAAAGAAACTGCCTCCTGTTGTTTGTCCCTACTGTATTCAACAAGACAGGATTCTGTGTACTTTCTTTGTAAATACAGAGCAGCACACACCCCAAATCTCGCATGCTCCAGATTTAACTTGTTTTACATCAAGAATCTTGGCTGAAAGCAGAATTATATGCCTGGGGTACTTGATATTTGATTCATAGTACTTTTTTTTTAAAATCCGCTGCCCTTGTTAACTATTCTTCAGCTTCTTTTGCACAGCTACAAGTGGGTCTCGATCTTTGGCATAAAAATGGACAATTCAAGAATCTAAACAGTACTTGTTTTTTCTCCTTGCATATTGTGCATTGATGTAAATAGCAGAACAAGTCACCATATTTCTCTCGTTGCTCTGCTCCCTGGCGATTCAGAGCACCCCTCCAGAAAGGCATAGGATCATAGAATCATTTAAGCTGGAGAAGATCTTTAAGATCATTGAGTTAAACTGTTAACCTAACACTGCCAAGTCCACCACTAAACCATGTCCCTGAGCACCACACCTACACTTCTTTTAAATACCTCCAGCGCTGGTGGCTCAACCACTCCCCTGGGCAGCGTGTTCCAAGGCTTGACAACTCTTCTAGTGAAGAATTTTTCCCTAATATCCAACCTAAACCTCCCATGACACAACTTGAGGCCATTTTCTCTTGTCCTATCACTTGTCACACGGAGAAGAGACCAACACCCACCTCACTACAGCCTCCTTTCAGGTAGATTTAGAGAGTGATAAGGTCTCCCCTCAGCCTCCTTTTCTCTGGGCTAAACACCCCCAGCTCCCTCAGCTGTTCCTCACAGGACTTGTGCTCCAGACCCTTCACTTGCCTTGTTGCCCGTCTCTGGACACGCTCCATCACCTCAGTGTCTGTCTTGCAGTGAGGGGCCCAGAACTGAACACGGGATTTGGGGTGCGGCCTCACCAGTGCCCAGTACGGGGTGGGAGACGACAATCACTGCCCTAGTCCTGATGGCCACACTGTTCCCAATGCAGGTCAGGGTGCATTGGCCTTCTTAGCCACTGTCGAGCAACAGCCCCAGGTCCTTTTCCATCAGGAATCTTTCCCACTATTCATCCCCAAGTCTGTAGCGTTGCATTGAGTTGTTGTGACCCAAGTGCAGGACCCAGCAGTTACCCTTGTTGAAACTTACACAATTGGCCTTGACCCAGGGATCCATCCTGTCCAGGTCCCTCTGTAGAGCCTTCCTACCCTCAGGCAGATCAACACTCCTACCCAACTTGGTGTCATTAGCATATTTACTGAGGGGATATGTAGTACAAGGTCCTCATTCCTGGGGGAAGATCCCTGGGTTCTGGCCAATGTGAACCCACATGCTGCTCTTCAACACAGCAGCTTTGTGAGAACATCCCTTGTTTGAGTCCACGTCTCAAGCTTCCGGGAAACTAATGGAAATGATCAGAGGAGAAATATGCTAAGGGGGGACACCATTCAAAACCACCATGGTCACAGTGATGAAGCAGCTTGGAGGGGAAGTTATTCTGCCTGAAGCATAGTATTCTTCTATGAATAATCTAATCTTATTTCTGCAGTGAATTCTTATCTCTCTGTCTTAGACAAATACACCATTCACCATGGAACTTACAACAGGGTATTAATTAACTTTCAATTATTTTAATTTCCCTAAATGCTTTCCTATCACTGATTTTGATTTTAAGTTACTCAACTGAACAATATGATAGATCTCCAACACCTACCACCTTGCTTTCAGGGTTTGAGTGTAAACCAATCCCCCAGCTACACCCATGATACAATGGTGTAACAAACAGTGAGAATGGGTAAAATATATGATAGTGTAAGGGTCTAAGCAGCAACAGAATGTCTTTGTTTCAGTGGAGGACTAAAATACAGGCTTCCCATATATTTCTTCCTGCTATTCCAAGCCGCTCCTTTCCCTTCAGATAAGAGTGAAGGAGAGCCTTACACAAACACATGGCTTGTATTGGTGCCTTGGTGTTCTTAGACAGGACAGATAGTTCTTCTAACTTGCTGTCCTCCAGCAAAAACATCATGCATTAGCTCAAGTGACCAGACAAACGAAACCCATTGCAGGCTGATGTAGCCTTTTATATTAAAATAGGATTAAGAGTTTCCATGAGGATGGAAAGGGAGAGGAAGAAAGTGATCTCATACAACCAGTTTAACCCACAGATGATGAAATCCTTTCTAATACATTAGCATTCTTACAGCAAGATGAATGTAATCAAACTCTGCAGTGGCACTTTGAATTCCAATTTAGACTACCAACTCTCATAGCTCATTTTATTTACGAAGGATTTCCACCACATTCACATCTGAGTATGTGGTAAGGGCTGCTATAGGAACTGTAGCTGTAATTCTCTATTGCAAGATCTCCTTTCTGTCTTTCCAGGATTTGCCATGGGTAATGATGTTTTTTGCTCTTGGCTAGCACAGTGAAGCTGAAGTACAGTCATGGGTCAAGATCCTTACCTTTACAGGGTCAAATTGTTCTTTATCTAGCTCAGCATCTTTGACTGCCTGCACTGCTGCTCAGGCAGAAGAAGAAGGAAGTTTGCATGTCAGGAAGATTGCTTCCTATTGCGGCATGAATAACCCAACTGGTAGCAACTTGGCTGTGTGCCATACAAAATTGAACAGCCAAGTCAATCTGGGTCAGGTTTGCATTTTACCAGGGTATTGCTGTCTAGTCAGACACCGTCACAAGAGCATTTTCAGATCAGTCTGCTCAGCTATAGGTGCAGGAAGAGAGAGCAAAGGAAGTTTGGCTGTCAGAAACCTTGTTTTATTTTCTATTGTAAATAGCCAACTGGCAGCTGGTGAGGCATTCAAAGTTGAAAGGTCTAGTGACACCTGTTTTAGGTACATCCCTTCCTCAGTTAATGAGATGAAAGCCTAAGCATCAGACAGCAGCCTCAACTGACAGCTAAAGCCATTTTCCATTCCAGCTGTGCGGTGGACTACGTTGATGTATAAGTTCTGTGTGTATGCCCTGCCTATCGACACATAACTCAGGTTGATAAGGTCATTGTGGGGGACGAGGCAACCGCTGTTCTGGCTGTCAGACCCCATCTGCTATCCGCTAAAGACAGGGAACAGACCTAGAATGCTGTTTACACGTGCTGAACTAGGTCCATGAAGTTCTCTTTACAATTAGTTTATGGTAAAGTGAAAGTCAGTTCTGAAAGTCAATTCAACTTTCCTGTGGATCAAGGGTTTAAAGTTCACTCTTTTAAAACAACATTTATATAAGGGCTAAAGACAACAGAATTAAAACTTTAATTTAAAGGTGAAGAATGCAATCGTACGTGCCATAAATACCAAACTATGGCTACTTTCTTGCACAGTGAACATTAACATGTGCTTTTGTTGCACAGTTAGGGCAGTATACAGTTTTGCTATATATGTTCATTTGGTCTTGTAGTCTGACTAATATAACCAACTACTGCTTTCTGCCTGAAGAGGGGATGTGCCATTTGCATCTGCCTAGAGGAAAGAATTAAAGACAAGAAAAAGGAAGAAGGAGCAGAAGGAAAAAAAGGGGAAAAAAATGCTAGAAAAGATGTGGAGCACAATCTTGACGGCACTTGAGGCCAGTGATGCTGCTCCTCCTCTCACAAAGGAGAGCTCTGTAATAACAAAATGTATCCCTTAACAGATCATTATTTGGGTTGTAAAATTTAACACCCAAAGGTTAGCATAAGGCAAAGTAGAAGTGTGAGGAGGAGGAGGATTCTGACCAGGAGAGGAATGGGTTTGAGCACCTCCATCAGTGTGGAAACTAAGTGAGCTCACCCACTCAGGGAGGGAATTTCCCTCATCAGTGGGAAGAGCGAGGTGGAGTGAGGCAGTCAGCGGGTCCAGAGAGAAAAATGCTCTTTCTTCAGTGCTTGGAGGAAAAATTGAGGTTTTGATATGTAACTTTGCTGTAAAGGTGTTGGAAACCTGTAACAAAGAATGAGAAATGGAGTGTGAAGACTGGCTATCCTAGTCAGGTGATTACTGGAGGTGTTATGGTTTGTACCCTGCAGTGATGAAGGATGGCAGAAAATAAAGGTAGAGCAAAGTGCAGGGAGAAGCTAGAATTGAAATACACAACTGCATCTCAGTTATGACTGCATGTTTCTCCCCTGATGAGCTCTGATTGTCAACAGAGCTTGCTACTCCCAAGAGTATCATGCTCTCCTGAAAGGCAAGTTTCTTAAAATAATTACATCAATGCACAGAGCAGATCAAAACAAGATGCCATCTCATGCATTCACTCAGATTAAGCTTTGTGGAAGAAAGTGTAAGTCCCTTTTTGTACATGTTTTGCATCCCTTTCTTCCACCAGTTGAAGACTGACTCCAGTGCCCCAACCTCTCTGTGGGCTACTGGGCAGTCCTGGTGGGTGTGCTGCTTTGACCCTCGAAGTCATTGGGTGCTTTTGAAGCTTGTCATCCTCTATCATGATGGGGAAAACCCTCATGTCTCCTCTGTAAAACAGATTGCAACAGCTTGCACCCCACAAGACCAAGCTGCTCAGTAACCAGTTTGTAAAATGCAGTGGTCAGGAGGTGCCAGTTGAGGAGGTGCCTTGGCTGGAGAGGACAAGGCTGCAGGGGGAGGGAGGTGTGGTTGCTCTGACAGCCCTGCCTCCAGGCATGCTCCTGTGTAACTGATTCAGAAAGTGACAGGAGGGTCAGTAATGTGAAAGTACAATATAACAAAAGAAGTGCAGCGTAAAGCTGGAAAAGCTGCATATTTAATTGAATGTTTCTGGAGAGTTTTCAGTTTTGAACAATGTACGACAGCTTTCTATTTGCTGAGCCACTAGGCCTTGTCTTCACGTTAACATCCTAAAGAAGCTCTAAAATAAAAGAAATTTTAGGGGTGTTTAATATACAGGTTGGAAGGTGTTTAATATTGGTAAGATTACTTCCTTTTTAATCAACCTAGATCTCCACAATGGTTATGCTGTCTTTCCCTGCTCCCCTAACTCTTTCTTTTGTATCACTCTGGCAATTCAGTTTTAGATTTTAGGGTCAAAAGTTGAAGAGGGTTGAAAACAAAAAAATTAAAATAGGGAAAATCTTCTGATATACAAGAAAATGCTTCTCTCCTTTTGACAACACTGTAAATGAGCTGCTTGAACTGCAGAAAAGAAAAAGTGGCAGATTATTTTTGGCATTATCTTTAACTGAACACTTACGAACCCGCATTTACACAGCAAGAACAAGTGTAGGTTTGCCAACCGTGCTGCTTTATGAAGCTGTTGTTTTGGGATGTTATGAACAGGATGAGACCACCCTTCATGTCCTGATTGGAAGAATTTTATAGTTGTTGTCAATCCAAAGGGATTTTTTTAATGTGTCTTTGAAAGAACTCATGTATGGAAATAGCAGACTAGACTGCTAATTCATGGGATATGAAGATAAAAGGGAGATTAACAATCTTTGTCCACTATGAGTAAATCTGTACATTCCCACTGCCTGCTATTACTCACATATTCAGTCCATAATGTGATAAGTGTAAACTCTGAAACACTGAAATAGCTTTTTAATATTAATCTAAAGGCATTTAAATTTGCATCTTCCTTAGAAATGATGACTAACATACCATACTCTTGGTGCTGGTTCTTGGAAATTATACTACGTGGACCTGGGTCTGTCATTCTGTCTGTTTGTCTATCACACTGGGGTATTCGTTTTTCTTTCAGGCATTTCATAAGAAAAGGGTGGAAATGGCTCTGCAGCAGTGGTCTCAGAGTAGATCACCCTGAAAGTTCACTACAGTGCCCTGCAGGAAGCTGATCAGTGGTATATGCATTAGGGTCCTGAAGAGTTAATCAGTAAAAGTAAAGTGGAAAAAAGAAGAAACATTTATTTTTAAACACAAAATTAGAAAACAGAAGCATAAGAAAATATAATTTGCTAGTTTGCCACCATCTGTCAAAAATGCATACAAGTAATCACTTGCACTTACTCTCCTCAGTACACATGATAAGATCAACACAAAAATTGGTTCTATGTGAAAGCCTAAAAATGCAGAAGTAAAGCCCTGGAAAAATAAACCTGGAAGCATGTGACTGTAAGAAACTGAGGAAGCAGGTCAAATCATCTACAAAGTTTTTAGATTCCCACAATGAGACTACAGGGGCAATGGAAATGAAAAAACCTACATTATCCAATGGGGTATGAGTAGTTGGGTGGTTTGATGCTGCAGAGGGGTTGAATCTGCTAATACAGTTCAGGTAAAAGGACCACTGACCTCGCTTTTACCCCAGATGTTTCTATATGAAATATTTCAGAGGGATGATAGTTTTGCTGTTGTCTAGTGTCAACGGATTATTCATGTAAAGTCTGTCACCTACAGTCCTTTTAGAACTTGCAATGTACTTAATTCCAGTCTAATAAAAATTTTCATTAGGGGACAGCTTTTACTTTTTTTCCCTTAAGTAAGATCAAATTTCTTTCTAAGCTCCCAGGCAGTGTTTACTTGTGCATGTATCAGACCCATATAATCTTGGATCTGTCTGGTCTTGGCGCTGCTTATATAGACTTCCAAGATGGATTGTACTAGGCACAATCCTCTTTCAATTTTAGTGTAACTTTCTTCACAGGTGTCAGTTTTTGTTATATTTATGTGGTTGGCTGGAGAGTTTATTCTTTCTTGTGAAAATGCTTTAGTCATTTTTTAAAAAATCATCTTGGCCTATGAAGCAAATAAAAAAGATCAAGAGTTAGTGTTTC
Organism: Rhynochetos jubatus; assembly: GCA_027574665.1. Lineage (NCBI taxonomy): Eukaryota > Metazoa > Chordata > Aves > Eurypygiformes > Rhynochetidae > Rhynochetos > Rhynochetos jubatus. Next base: position 66,676,239 of record CM050690.1, on the reverse strand, counting down.
TAGAAACGTCCTATAGCTTATGGGAGAAAATGACAAGGTCTGTAAAGAATTAAGCATCTTGCAGAATTCTTTGGCAAGATAGCACTCTGTGTTGACAGATATTTTTGTGGGTTTATATCTGCCACTTATCTTCCTAAACTGTATGTCTTTTAGAGACATTTCTGTGACACCTTGTCTGCCATCTTTACACTCTTTCCATCTCCTTTAATTGTATAATAGCTCTCCATGAGGTAGAAATAAATTTCTTGTTTTCACACAACTCCATCATTCTCATTTTATTGCACCCCATCTTTTAGCTGGCTAATTAGTGTCTCCATCATAATTTATATGTTAATGATTTTCCATTCAGAACTGTAAGAGTGCTTAATTACTGGAAAAAAAGTACAGTACAAGGAGACAACCCCAGCTCCAAAAACACAAGCCAACATTCTCCATTGATATAAACTGACAGAGGTCTGTTGAACAAAAATGCTCACACTACAAGAGATTTTTCAGTCCAGGAAGTTATTTGCTGAGAGGGAATATCCATCCAAATTAAATAATTTACATTATTGGACTGGATATGTAGTATTTTTTCAGACAGAGTAGCACCAGGAGACTTATTCACAAAGTGGCTCTCCTCTGTTAAGTTGTTCTTTCATTGCAGGCAGGTCACTAGGGGAATTTATGTTGTATAATCCAACACATCTTCATAACATATTTGGGAACAGCACTAGCCGTGATCGATATATAGTGTTTCACCATTTGCAAGTGCTGAAATGACTGACATGCTGCACATGTTCTTAGATCAGATTTTTGCATCATGAACCTGTAGGCAAACATATTCAGCTGTATCACACTGCACAAACCATTGAGCGTATTAGTAGGACATTGCCTAACATAAGAGGCAAAAGGTTGTGTATGCAGCCTTGTTACTTAAACTAGGATTTCAATATGTCGAAGGTCTACCACACAGCAATGCTACAGTGACTTGCTCTTCTCAGAGGTATCCCATATCATTTTATATCTAACTAGGATTGGTTTTACTTCTAAGGATTCAACACTTTTTTTGTCATATCACTGATATTGATTTGTCTGTCTCTGGGAAAATACTTTAAATATACTGGGCCTTTTGCCATAGCACTACAGGCACAGTAAAGCTCCCTGGGAACATCTGAGAGGCTCTCTTTCTCTTCTACTTAATTTCTGCTAGTTTGAACACATAAGTGAGCATAGCTCAGTTTTCAGCAAAAATGAAAAGGAAATTTGTGAAAAGGACCAAACATGTTCTTCTAAATTGTACTTTTGTGACTGTCAGAGTGGAAACTTTGAGATTAACTGATACTGAGTCACATGGGAATGAACTAGGCCACTCCCCAACATATCCTCTTCATACAGAGGTAGTTTATAATCATCATAGTGGTTGTTATCCGCAATAAAAACAGAAGAGGAAAAAAAGAAAATAAGAAAACAGGAAAGTAAAAAAGGCTTAGTTCTTTTTCATTTAGTCTCTTACATGTATTTCTAGTGTTTGCATAAACCTCCTTGCACTTTTTAATGCGTGTGCCTCATAATTAGAAACTGAATACCTCTATTTCCTATATTACTTGAGTTATGTTATAGTAAACATTCCAGTTGCTTTCTCTCTGTGTTTAAAAACAGGTTAAAGTGTCCTCTGTTAAGTCTGATTATGCCAATTTCGTCATATATTCATCAATGACCTGGACCAAGGGATAGAATGCACTCTGAGCAAGTTTGTTGACAATACAAAAAGGAGGAGTGGCTGCCACAGGAGAAGGCTGTGCTGCCATCCAGTGTGACCTGGACAGGCTGGAGAGCTGGGCAGGGAGAAATCGAATGCAATTCACTAAGGGCAAGTGTAAAGTGCTGCATTTGGGGAAGAACAACCCCTTGTTTCCAGTACAGGCTGGGGGCTGATCTCTTGGAGGGCAGCTCTGGGAAAAGGACCTTGGAGTCCTAGTGGACAACAGGATGACCATGAGCCAACAGTGTGCCCTCACAGCCAAGAAGACCAATGGTGTCCTGGGATGCATTAAGAAAAGTGTGGCCAGCAGGTCGAGGGAAGTTATCCTCCCCCTCTACTCTGCACTGCTGAGGCCTCACCTGCAGTGTTGTGTCCAGTTCTGGGCTCCTCCGTTCCAGAAGGTCAAGAAGCTACTGGAGAGGGTCCAGCACAGGGACACTGAGAGGATGAAGGGCCTGGAGCACCTGCATATGAGGGAAGGCTGAGAGAGCTGGGTCTGTTTAGCCTGGAGAAGAGGAGGCTGAGGGGGGATCTTATCAATGCTTATCAATATCTAAAGGGTGGGTGTCAGGAGGGTGGGGCCAGGCTCTTCTCCGTGGTGTCCAGTGACAGGACTAGGGGCAATGGCCATAAACTGGAAAGCAGAAGGTTCAAACTGAACGTGAGGAAACACTTCTTCACTGTGAAGGTGACAGAGCCCTGGGACAGGCTGCCCAGAGAGGTGGGGGAGTCTCCTTCCCTGGTGACTTTCAAAAGCCGCCTGGGCTTGTTCCTGTGTGATCTGCTCTAGGTGATTCTGCTGTGGCAGGGGGATTGGACTAGGTGATTCTAGAGGTCCCTTCCAACCCCTAACACTCTGTGAAACTATAAAATAAACAAATCAAAGAGTTTACTATCACTTAAAAGTCATGCTTTCCATTATAAAAAGAAGCTAAGCTTCTGAGCTTATTCCTTAATAAAGGTATTCCTACTTTCTTTACTTCAATCTTATAACATCTGTGGTTTCTCCTCTCTTTTTGTGTGATGTAAATCTTTGAAACATCTGTAAGATAAGGATTACATCTTGCTTTTGTATCTTGTCTGAGGCCAGGTTAACACATACCATAACCATTCCAGAGCATACTTTATGTCCTCCCTGCAATCTGTAATAATAAAGAGATCTCTCCATCTCAGAGGACCTGGCAGATCTTTTGCCCTTGTCTTCTAACTAGTCCTCCATCACTAATTTAGGCTTCCCTTCTCTTCAGTGGTGCTGAGTGAAGTATGACCTTGTCAGACCAGCCCCATGCATTTACTATGTAAAATACTAGAGTAACAACTCCAGATCCATTTCAATACAAAGTACAGCAGCTTATCTGGTACATATTTATTTGCTTAAATTAATACAATACATCATACATGCTTTTAGTACTGAGATAGAAAGATGGAAACCAAATAATCACAAATAGTTGGTCCATTTTTTTGAGTTGGGGCTTTAAATAGGAACCCAGTGTTCTATGTGAAATAAATATACACCACATATTATTTGCAAAATCTGTTAGGAGTACAAAATGTTAGCTCTGTTACATCTTGTTCAGCTAAGCAGACATGACTTATTTTAAAAACTGTTAATAATTATTAAAAACTTCTTGGAATAATAAATATAGTACTTATATTACTTCTTAGCTGTACACTCATAACAGCAGGGATCAGCAGCACCATGTGAAGGGAAAAATGAGAGAATAGCTAGTAGACCAATACGGAATTGTAAAAAGGTGGGTACAGTAGCATCACTTGGTCTTCCCCGTAATTCATTTTGTAGGACACAACACACGATAAGCTTCTATTATAATATTATCATAAAGTGTTTATCCTTTGAGCTGCTGAACACAGAGCACCTGTCTGCCTTCACAGGCTGGAGGCTGCCTGGCAGGCAGGAGAACTCAGGTCCACAATGAGATGGCTGAGTTCTGGTGGCCATATTCAACTGCTTAACTTTCTCAGTAAATATGTTGTATTTCTTTACCTTCAAAACTTACTACCTCAGCTTTTGACTTTTCATCCATCTGCTCCATTCTGTACAGTGTCTTTCAGGATTCTCCATGCTGTCCTTAACAGCAGAAATGTCTCTAATGTAACAAACCACCTGCCTTCACTTGCCCAGACTCATTATGGTATGGCTAATTTACCTTTCCCCAGCAAGGCTTCTGAAACAGCTCAGTTTTATGAGTGGCCACTCTTATTTGCTCTGAAGCTCTCCAAGATGATGAAGTTAGACTTCATATAATAATGCAGGGAAATGTTATGGATGTGATTTAAAATAGAGTTGATGGAGTCTGGGCTTTAATTTCATGTGTTACCACAAGCTCAAAATCCGAATAGCAGAGCAGAGTTGGATAAATACATCTTTTTCCACAACATAGCAATAAGAAGGTAGGTAGACTCAGATTAGGAAGGAGGAAAAAAAGAAAATGTATCCCCTGAAGTCCAGGACATAAGCAATGTCTCTACAGGACTTCCAAGCGTCTATTCAAAGCAAAACAAGGAAGCTAATCCCTTGAAAATTAGAAATGGGAAATAACTTCATTATGAGAGCAAAGTTCTATAAAGCATTTTCAAAGCTATTAAAAAGCAAAGACTGTTACTGTCTGTTCCCAAAACGGTGCCAATGTAAATAGTGTGAAAAAAAACCCCACAAACCCCTTATGTTTTAAGAGCAAGGTGCTTCACAATGAAGGCTGTTATTTCACTTCTAGTTTGTCCCTTGGGGCCTCTTTGTAACAAGTGTCTTAGACCCAGCTGCATTATGTTCTGCAGTAGGGAGGACTATCATCTCCTAATCTCTCTGCTTGGGTCACTGGACATCATCTCCTTATCTCAGTAACTGTTTTGTTTGCAGTTCCTCTGATTGGTGACTTACAGTTTTAGATGAGTTCTTTACTATTCTAGCATGAATTAGCCTTGGGTGTTTGTGAATTAGCTTAGCGTGACTATGTGACTGGGCACAGTCTCAAGGCTTCATTGTAATGGAATAGTCTCCGCTTTCTAGGAAGAATGAAAGAAAAGGGATTCATATTACGAATTATTCCCAAAAAGCATTGCCATTCTGGGGACATCTACTCCTTTCCACCTGGCAGTGTGTGGTTGGCAGTTGCTTTTGATCCAATAAGAAGTGGGATTGTAGAAATGAACAAATTGGCTGCAGTGAAGGTGTGGTGGGAAGTGTTTGACTTTACCCGTCAGTCAACCCAGAACTGTTTGCAGTGAATTCCTTTCCCAAGGACATGTCCAACACTTTCCTTTACAAGGTCTGTAAGGGAACTCTGACCTGCATACTTCCAGCAGACATAATTTTTTGTGGTTACAGTGTCATCTACTGGGAGCTGAGCTGAAAGTGTCTCCTCTGCTCCATCTGCCTTGAGTGCTGTTGGTATGTAATCACTTGTCTCTTTCTTCATAAGGAGTGTCTAGCTGTCCCATAATGCACTCCAATGCATAGACAGCAGGGTCTTGCAACGGAAGGGCTCCATGCCTTTCTGCTTTACCCATCACAGAAGTGACGGGACTTGCTAAGTTCGACTCATCTACATGATCACCATTCTAGAAATTGCAACCGAGTTCCTGAATTTCTTGCTTATTCCTCTTATAAGAACTAATATGTCTGCAAATGTGGAATAGACTGATCTTGAACCATGCACAGCTGGAAACTATACCACCTTGAGAGTAACATTTGTCAGAGTCAGTAGCTTCCCCAGCTCTTGGCTGTATATATTCTCAAATAGGAGCTTTTGTCTGGCAGAAACAAGATACTGCCAAGAAGGTAACCAAAGAACTTGTTCCCATTTCTAAGAGACAATCTCCTAGACCATGCTGAATTTCTACCTGATCATTTCTACCTGATCATTTTCTGCTTGACCACTACGTCTGCCTTGAAAGAAAGATGTCTCCTTTTTCAAGAGGAGGTATCTTGCTATGGAAACAAGGAATTTCAAAGTGTATAATAGTTCATCACTGAAAAAAACATGGTTATGTACCTCTGAAATACACCTGATTTTTAAAGACATCATTAATTCTAGGCCTAAAGTGACCTACATTCCACTTCAATTTGGTATACCTTTTTTTTTAAAGAAGTATGTACATCAGTTTTAGAGTTAATTACATTTAGAAGAGTCACCTGTGTGTTACATTTTCTTTTATTAAATGCTTTTTCTGCTCTTCATTGAGAATCTTTATTAGGCCATGTATGAGCCTTGAAAAATGAAACCACCTTCTGCAACCTCAGACTGCATAAACACAGTTCCATATGATGAATAAGGGCTGTGAATGCTGATTAACCGGTAGGTGTGAGAATCATTAATTCGATAAGGTGAGTGGTTTCTTATAATGGCAGACAGCTGCAGCAACATGACTCTAGCCTTAGGAAGCAATAAGTATATGGCTGTATTGAATTATAGCTTGCTATATATTGAGCATGATAGCAAGGTATTTCAAATCAAGAACTCAGCAGGTAAGCAAAGAAGGTGGTAATATTTGGAAAAGGTGTACCATATATATGGATTATAACCTTTTGTGCTGGGATGTCAGAATGACATAGGACTAAATAAATGATTTATTAAATCTTCATTTCCTTATAAGCAATAGAATGGTGTGGGGCTGCTTGTCATCATTCTTGAAAATGCAAGGAATCAAGGTGCTGGTCAAACTAGTCATGCAATTAATGTGCTTTTGGCGTCTTTGTTATGAACATACAATCGTATGAGAACCAGGAGTTGAAAAGTTTGCAATGACTCAGTAAAACCAGCGTGAGTGGAATCCTTCTGGAAGGCTTGTAGTTCACTGGTCAAGTCAGAGGAAATCCAAAAACAGTCTGTAAGGGCTCCTTTTTTGGCATACTTTCTAAAATAAAATCTGATCAGACCTGTGTATTTCAAGATCATCCTTGCCAGCCAAGATAAACTGAAGAGATAAATGGCAAAATTGCATAATTTTCTCAATGAAATTACTCATATTGCTTTGTGTGTAATTACAGAAAGACTTGCAAATGCTACATGCTGCTGCTGCTCATTAGAAATATTGGTCTGAGCAGACAGTATAATAAAATGTCAACACAGTCCATGCTATTTCACTTGAAGAACTGCTGAACACTCTCAGACTGATTAAAACATAGCAAAGCACAAACATCTCTTGTGCTAGAGGAAAAGCTTCTGTGACCGTAATAAATTCTAGTCCTTTCAAAGGCTTACAGAGCTGCCCTTCACTATCTTAGAAGACATTAGTATTTTTTCTTAATTTGTTTCATACTTCTCATTGGGTCACTTCAATAAATGCAGGTATTCAGACTGCATTAGTTCTGAGAGTGATAGCACTTTCATGCACACCATGTAGTACTCTTGCTTATACTGTGAAAGAGTATTTTCAGATTTTTTTTTTAGATGTATGGTTAGAAGTATTCATATATATTTAGCCAGATAATAAATCAAATGCTAAAGTATGTTTCTTTTTGATAACTAGAAAACTGTATGTAAGTCTCTACCACCCCAGTTAAAGGAAAATAAACTTCTGTACCTATCCCAATGCCTGCTTATACATCAAATGGATAAGTATATAAATGTTCGATATCTACTGCATTTCTTAGTGATCTTGGACTGCTTTATTCTTTTAATGTATGTGTTTTACCTCAAATTATTTTTATTATTTTTGCTTGTTTATTTCTAAAGACTACTGCAAAATTCCAGGCTTTGGTAAATTACAGTTTATGTTAAAAGCTATCTTATCCCCATTTTCCAGCTTTTTTAAATTGTCCTTTTTAAATGCCTATAAGCATTGTTTGTTTTTCCATTTTTCTTTCCAGCAATTCTTTCAAGCTCTTGTTCCTGTGCTTGAAATACAAGTAATCAGAGAGAGAGTGGCCAAGTCTGGCCTTTTCAAAGGATCTAAAGCTGACATGTTCTTTGTGGTTTGCAAGCTCTCTCTCTCCCTGGCTCTCCGGTTTGTCTGAATTTCCTGTTCTCCTCCCCAGTCCTCCCTCACTTGGAGCTTCTTCCTTCTCACTGCAGTAGGACTCTCTAAAGTCCTTCATCATGCACTCTGGTTTGCCAGACAGATCTTGAGCCATGTACAGCTTGTTGTCATCATGGTGGTACATGGCAGGGCTGTAGCGCTCTGCTTCATAGCAGGTGTCTTCCTCTTCTTCCTGGCATGAGCTTCCCTTGGCACTCTCGCCATCCGAATGAAATGAGATTCCCTTCCCTTGGCTTTTCTGGGAAAGATCAAAGGGCTCTTCCTGTTCCAAACTTCTCAATACATTTGTCTGGGACAGAGCAATTCTTCCTCTTCCAAAACCTTGGGGTGGTTTGAGGGGAGGAGAAAAGGAACAATTTATTTATAGGAAACTTAACTACATGATACATGATTAAAAAACAAGACACGAGGCAGCCTTCTATTTCACACTATACCTTTGTCTTCCACACAGCTATCTCCAAGTACTTTAGTGTTTACATCTCATGGCTTCTCTTTCGAGGTGCTGATAAAAGTAGTACAATTGTATACACTTCACAGCCAGGTCAGGACATGCAAAATATTGTGCTGAGCATGCCAGACACTTGATGAGGGAGCTAGGAATAAAAGTGAAGTGGCCTGGCCTCTTGTAAACTACTTTTGCCAGTAAACCTACACACTTCCTCCTTCCATTTTTTTTTTTCTCCAAATGAAAAGTTTGATCTAAAGCATCACAATGCATAATCAAAGTCCCAAATTTTGTACAAGTTTTTTCACCAGAGGAGTGGAAGAGATTAAAAACTTGTTAATGTATTTCTTCTATGGACACTCTGGTTCAAAATTACTACTTTAAAAATCAAAAGACAATCAAGTCTTAGCAATCTATGACCTCCACTCTCCTTAATTTGTCCTCTTTCATCCACTGACAAGCCACTCATGCCACTGAAAAGCTCTGTGCACTAGACAGTGCTTCATATTGAGGAAATCATTATAAACAAATTATGATTCTGATCAGTGTAGTATAAGTCTGAGTATAATCCTGAATTTGGTTTCTCTTATTAATTGTCAGAGTGTGTCCTCTCTTCCTGGAAGTACAGATGTTTGAGATTCGGGAGGAGTGGCTCCTCTTGTTCACATGCTTCTTTGTAAACTGCGTCTCGAGCTTATGGCCTTTGCCTAACTTCAGCTACATCAATATGGTACAGAATAACCAACGCTCCTGGACGTAGAGTTACTAAGGCTCTTCCCATTCCAAGCTGGAATGCAATAATCAGGGAGCAAGGCCCATGAAATCTTCTAGACATTTTTGCTTCTGTTAGTTTTGAATGAATTTATGATTCATGATGTACCTCAAACATGAGAGAAGAACTATCAACTGCTAACCAGGTGTGTCTGGGGAAAAATGTCTGCTTGTCCATGACTGCTAGGCTGTGGTCTGTCATCCTCTGGAAATCGAGACCCTTGAAACTGCAACATTTACTCAAAAATAATGGAACTACACCTTCAGTCAGGAAGATGATGTCATCCAATTTTTTCCTTGGCCAACTACACATGCCACAGCCTCATTAAGGCTGAGTCTCCACCAGCACACTCCTATTTGTGTCTCAGGGTACCTACATGATAGGAGAAGCTCTGTGGTGCTGAGAATGTTGTACCTTCTCACAGAGGTAGATGGAGACCCCTGGACTTAAGTACAAAGATGTTTGGTATGGTTCAATAAATCCTCTACTCATACTTCTGACCATGTTCTCCCAAACACTGACGACAGCAACTTTGTGCACTAAAATTATTTCCTTTGTGGTCACAAATACTGTCTTATTTTGTCTCCATCTACTCTTCTGTCTGTGTATGTACCTCTGTGTCATCAGATACCAAGTCTGAAAGGTCCCTGAGCCAAGGGTCACCACGGTGAGGATCTCTGATCTATAGCACTGGAATAATATAGATAGTTAATAAAAACCTTCCAGGCTTATGGGATTCAATCTCTTCCAATAGCATTGGATGTATGTTACCCCATATCCACAGTCTTGTACAATGCCCATTTGGGTTTACTGATACGCATCTTCACATCCCTCAGAGAGTACCCTTGCTGAAAAATATTACCTTGAGAGTGAAATCCTCTTTCCATGACCCCATGTTTGACTTTCATGTGTCTGGTTAGGTTCCCCTTCAAGGTGAACTTGCTGGGACAGTAAAGGCACTTGAAAGGCTTACTGTCTGAGTGCAAGTGCATGTGTCCCATTAAATTGTGCATTCTGTTGAATTCCTTTCCACACAGCTGTAAAAACAGTAAAAATGAAAACTATTAGTTCAAAGGGGTACTTGCAAGGATACCATTTTAAAAGGAAACAGGACCTACTCTTCTCAACTTGAGCCCTGGTAGCTTCTGTCTGCAACTTGTTTTTCAAAGGTACAGGCAAAAAAAAAGTCCTACAGACAAGAATATGTGGTTGAATCTGATTTACCTAGGGCCTTCTGCACTGCTGTCCTTTTCAAACCTGGTCACAAGTAAAAACAGTCAGGGATTTCCCAAAAGCAGAGAATGTTACTGTAAGGAGAGGAGAGGCCTAAGTGCACGACCTGGAAAGCCCTGAAATTCAACGTATAAATTTCTGCCCTGGTGAACCATTTCATTTGTAGTTTATAAATCTAGCCTTTAATCAACAACAATGCCATGCAGAGATGGCGATACAAAATAAAATCAATGAAGGTTTCTGTGAAACAGTCAAGCAGAATATTACTTCTCCTTAAGTGGAAATGAAATGGCTGCACATTTTGCTTAAAGCTAGAAAAAGCAATTCTTTTTTTTCTTTGTTTCTTGCTCATCCATTTTTCTCTTATTTTCTGTTTACCAACTTCTGTGTTTTGGTGTCTCTGGTGAGTAAGCTGGAATTGAAACAGTCATGTGGCTGCAAGAATGACTCAGCTTTCCCTGAAGCTTGTTCCTGCCAGCTCAAGCCATTGATCATGTAAGTTTCCCTTTGACGAAACAATAAGGGTTTTTTTTTCATTGCTGTTGTTTATCTAGATGGCTCCCTTTTCATTCTGGTCCCATTTATTCTCAGAACATGAGAGTTTGACATCACTATTACAAACTCCTAGTCTTACTTGTCTTCTGTTTTTTCCTTATCAGGATTTATAATTCTTTTCCCATTCAAGTGGCTATTTCCATCCTCTGCAAACTTCTGTGTTCTTTCTACTTCAGCTCCTTTTTTTGGAATGGTTTCAGACAAATAATTTTACCATCAGATTATTTTTTCTTATAAACTTTATTACTGTATGTGCCAGAATCACCCTTACTGAGTAACTGAAGCTTCATCAAGCAGTGCATTCACCTGGGAGAAAATTCATAAAAGGTAGTTACTGAGATTCCACCAAATTTTTGGTCAAATGTGATGATTTATTTTATTTTGGTAGTACAGAAGATCTGCTACAGTACTTCTTGATGCAAATTCACAGAGCCATCACCTGGAACATCTGAGTAAAATGTAGATGGTACAATGATCCTTGGTAAAATAATACTGTATGCTTTGAATTTCAAACCATTTTTTGAGGGAAAATAAAAGCAGTTTATTAATATAAAAATTTGCAAGGGTATTTTTGTTAAAGAAAAACTAGACCTCAGTCAATGCTGCAAAAAGAAAGAGTCTGGAAATATTCACTTGCTTTTGAAAACAATTAGCTTCACCTGCATAAGTTCTCTTCTATTACTTTCTCTCTGTGATTTTGCAGAAATTAATATTCTAGCAAATAAATTTAGCAGCAAGGTGTTCAACAAGATGCTGGAGAGGGGAAGAAGGAAGAATAGCCACTGAAAATTAGTTGTTGATTTGTAAAAGTAAGATATCTAATTCCAAGGGTCAGCCATTCACTTAGGAAAGAGGACAAAAATTTGTAAGGAAGAACAGCAGCTGATTATATGCAGCTTGACAGCTGCTTGAACAATCTATGACATATTGATGTTTCTCTTGCCACAAGAATGCCAATAATAATACCTCCCTAATACCTCTTAGCAGAAGGCTTTTGGTTACCTGCTTGTATGGCTGACCTGTGTTCTCACCAAATTTTACTTTCTGATAGCTAGGTCTTTACTTCTCTATCTCAACTGGTAATCAAGAAAGGTCAGATTGAAGAGGTGAATGGCTAGAGTACTTCATGCAAATCTGTATCGTCATAAGGTATTGAGTAATACAATGGGTCAAGTAGGAGCCTTTATATTGTTTTGGTCAAGGCAACATTTATTTCTCTTTCTTCATAATGAAAAGACAGAGGACTTCACAAAGAATATTTACTTACAGCATGAAAGTTTTGTGTCTCTGAATAAAAGAGGTAGTTTTCCCATTTCCCAAAGTCATGCACAGTTTTAGGGATGTGTAACGTGTTCTTGTCCTGAAATGTCCTCTGGGGACATGAGGAAATGGTACTAGAGTGAAGAGGTGTGGCAGGAAAATTAAAGAAATAAATATATGAAAATTGTTTTTTGGAATAGTGGGACTGTGTGTCATGGTCTCTGGTAACCTACCCTTTTTATCTAAAACTTGTCTTGTGCCTTTTGAATGTCCACAATCCAGAGGGTGAAGGAAGCAGGTTTTGGGCTCATGTGCTGGAAGGCAGCAACGCAGAGCTAGCTGGGATTCATAGCTAGTCCTGAATGAACATCCTGAGTCTTCAGACCTAACTAGGAACATGTACAAGATTTTCTTTCCTCTGACAGGGTAGGGCTATGAACACTGGTGAGCAGAGCATGAAACATGACCCTGAGCCCGTTGCATGGGAGGAAGCTCAATCAGGACTCAGAACAGATCACCTTAGCACTCAGGGAGATGAAAAGCTAATGAAGAGATCTTGGGACAGCAGGAACAGCATGGTTTGCTTGTAGACCACTTGTTAGGTGTTCTAGACAAAATAAAATGCAAGCCCTGAAGAGAAAGACCTCAGCTGCCAGTCTGCAGCATTCTGCTGAACACGTGTTGTTGCGTTGGCTGGGGAAATGGGCTTCAGCACAGTTTGCTAGAAAAGCTGAATTAGTTCAACACTAGATTTTGTCTTCCTAAGCCACAACATGAAGTATCACCCTCCTGGATTTACCAGTCTGCTTTGGTTTCTTCCCAAAGTACTTATCTCTTGTGTTTTCATTCGTTTTGACTTCTGATGTAAACCCATCATTTTAGATGGGAAAAAGTGGAGATCAAAACATCTGCCACAAAGTGTATTTGGCTTGGCTGGAGAAAACTTCATTTCATTCTTTATTGGAGGTCTGAAACATTGCTGACTTCAGCACTAAAAGCAACTGTAAATTTCATAGAAGCTTCCTATACAAATCAGAGTTAACACTATTGCACCAGTTGGTGCAACTCCTTCAGCAATCTTCAGGGGTTTGGGGTTTTTTTTTAAACAGAAATAAATAAGGTGGCACCGGCCCAGGCCTTTAAATGCTACAGAGAAGTTCACTCTTCAGAGAAAAATCAAACACAGATCCATGCTGCGGCTGGATGAGGAAACAGAAGGGACAACTATTTGCTACTCACTCCCTCCAGATAGTCTGTGCTTAGCTGTGATTAGAGACATAGGAAAGCCTCATGTTTTCTTTTGCTGTGAGAAAAAGGTAAAGAAAACCATTGCATGTGGTGAAGTAGAAAGGCTACTGCTGGGCTCTTTCCCTTGCATTCTTCTTTTTTTTTTTTCCCCCTTCATAAGAAGGGTGTTCCTTTCCTCAAAGAGAGAGGGAGAGAGAGAAAGACTGTAAACTGTCCAAAAGGACCGTGAGAAAACAGGAAGCTTTGAAAAGTACAAGAGAAAGCAAGATGAAATCTATTTGCAGGCGGTTCCCTGGGGACATGTGAGCCATTGTTAAGCAGGCTGTTCATACAGCTATATCCTTCCTTCTGCTGAGGAGGAGCTTGGTGCCAAAAGGCTGCTATCTGGTCATTGCTTTAACCCTCTGAATACCAGCCAGAACTACTTGCTCAAGTCTTTCCAGGGTTCTGCCAGAGAGGCAAGGGATGTTCCTACTGTCAAAGAGCAATTGCTGATGCTTTCTTTGCATACTGTCACAATCTCTGCTCAGCTCAGGGACACTGATTTTGGTTCATACCCCTTCAGCCAAATTAGAAACTGGTTCACTGTGCTTACTTGTTTCTTTCCTCCTAGGAACATTGGGTGGGGACAGAGAAGTAAAAAAAAAAAAAAAAAAAACCCAACAAAAAAAACCCCAGGTGTTCCTGTAGAGCTTTTGTTACTGACTGGAAAACACACTGGTGGTTCTCCATTTCCCAGTTCGAACTACTGCCATCTCCAAGTTTTAGTAGTCTGTCATCATCAAACCCTAACTTAAACACAAACCTCCAGCTAATCTGCACATACCTAAAAACCAGTGTGGGTCCAGATGTTGCATCTGGAACAGTTGATCAAATAATTGAGTTTCTTTTCTGAAATTTGAGGGGTCAGAGGAGGACTTTGACCAAATGGGAACAAAAAGACAAGTTTGGGCATGTCAGAGAATGAACCTCTCAGGCAGACTTGACATTGAAGTATCCATGAATTTCAGTAACAGAAAGTATTTTATCAATATAGGATAACATAAATCCTAGTATACAAAATAAGATTTTAACAGGACATAGATGAAAATTAAACAAAACGCTAAAGTTGAAAGACTTTGCTGTTAACTTTTTCAAGATGATATGCTTCAAAGTTACCAAGGCAAAATGAGGGAGTAAAAAAGATTCATTTTGACATTTTCCTATTAAAGTATCACTGAATGCCACATTTTCCTATGACATTTTGAAGTTTCTATATTTTTCAAGAGAAAATAATTGCATTTAAAATTTTGCATCCAATTCTGCTTTGCAGTGAAATGTTTCTTTTAAGAAAATATTTACCTCCATAAAAATGTTGGATGAAAGGGTTCTAGAAATTGCTTCCAGATGAACATTTAGTTACTTAGGCATAAACCTGGTATTATGCTGCACTGTATTTATAGCCTTCTTAGAGCAGTTGAAAGTGGGAAGAAAACCTACATCCTTCAATTTCACAAGGTAAGACTACAGTAATGAACCAGATAAGCAGCAAAAAGAACAGATACAGTGTACGATACTGAGTAAGAATATAAAAATGAATAATTCATAAGAAAGACATTGTTGATGAGCATGGTCAAGAAAGCCAAAGCTGTAAAGGTTTATGGGAAGGGAGGACAAGAGGGAATGGAAAGGGATTGTCAACCTCCAACATGCTGGAGGGAAGAAGCAAACTGGGATTAACACAGGATCCTACAAAGGCCAAATGGTCTCAGAGACTGTTTTGTTAGGGTATTGATGCCCTGCCCTGAATTTCAGTCTGGTAATTACACTTCGTCCATTCAAATCCCTTCTGCAGTTGTGTTTTGCTGTGGCTTTTTTTGAGTCCTTCCCTGAACTGTTGCACAGCATCACTGGGCAAAGTCATGGCTGCGGATTTTCTATGGTCCTCTGCAGGGTGCATGACTTGATTTATGTTTCTAGTCAGTGTTTCAAGCCATTAATCACTTAGACTTTTGTTTGAATGACTGTACTAACCAAATGTCAGGTATGTTTATTGTCCTGAAACTGTTGTGCCATTTAAATGGTCATGAAGCAGAATAAAATATTTGAGGATGAAAGTTACTGATATTGAAGGGGAACGGAGTAAACCAGAGAGATTTACCTCCATTATTTTGTGCTACATAAGCAGAACCTGGATAAAGAAAGAAAACCAAGCTGGCTTATGCTAATTTAAATACAACTGCAGTTGCAGCAAGTCTTGTTTTTCTAATTCTACCATATCTCCAGGTGATAATATCCCAGAATTATCCAGTGAGTTAATGCCTCTGCACCAAATGCACCTACCTTGCATTTAAAGGGTTTAACATCAGAGTGAACAATCATGTGGGCCTTGAGAGTCTGCTTTTGCACAAAGCTCTTGAAGCACAAATGGCATTGATAGGCTCTGATATTGGTGTGGATCAGGACGTGTCGCTTCATGTTGGCCAGCAGAGTAAATTCCCGGCCACAAATTCCACATTTGTGCTCTTTCACACCCTGTAATAAAGGGGTGGGGGGGGGGGGGGGTGGGGGGGGGGGTGGGGGGGGAGTGGGATAATGAGAAAGTTAATTTAATTTTCAATACAGCAATATATAAATTATTCATCCTGCATTAGCAAAGCAAGTAATAAATTATTTCACTTTTAACATCATCTGCTCAAGTAGTAGATGCTTATGTATTTCTTTTTCCTGGCAAATTCTTACAAGAATCTAAGAAGCAAAGAAGGAAAACAGAATGTAATCTTAACGACATAATGAGTTTTGTTTCCATCTGTAAGTGTACAAATGACTGAGACATAGTCAATAGCATAGTCCTACATGTAAAGTAATGGTCAAATGTGTACCCTTAGTGACCAAGAATAAAAGCTAACCTGTTAAGAGCCTAAAGTGGAGTTTGCCTTTGATAACTGAACATCATTGACTTCTAAAAAAGGCATAGACCTGTGTTAAGGAAAGCTAAAGAAAATAATCTGAAGTAACCCAGTAGTCAAGCAATGTCACCAAATAAAGATATACATGTACAGTCCATAAAGAGAAAAAATCATTCTCTCTTGTAGGACTTGCACTAACCCTAATGGAGAGGTCTCATTTTATTTGGTGTTTACAGAGCATTTCTAGCACCTTTTATGCCATCCAGTCAATTACTAACTCAACAATTTAATAATTTAACACTCAATAATTTAATAACTGAATATTCTTGTTCACACCCATGTGGTCTAATGGCCAGCTCCTCTAAAAGTGATTTAGAAGTTATGAAAATCAACGAATTTACCCTAAACACTAGGAGTTCGCGTATAACTTGCTGATGGTAATAAGGATTTACTAGTGAAGCGCTGAGAGCAATTACTCCTCCTGCAGGCCCCCATTGCAAAGATGATTTGAAACAATCACTACTTACGTATCAGTCAGTGGTTTTCACAGTTAATTGTAAAGCTAAAACTGTGAACACCACCAGCAGCTTTAAGGACATGCCTATCTGATGTGAGCCTGCATTTGGTCAACTAAGTGCTACTAATTAATTATCGTCACAGCTGAATCCACCTGCAGCTGTGGACAAAGAAGCAGAAGCTCTCTAAAGTCTCAGGGGCATTGCATTTCCTGTGACAAAAATCTACCAAGTCTTAAATTAGTAGAATTTTTCACGGTTAATCCAAAGAGCAGGGAATCTCCAAAACCAGCAGAAATTATAATCACGTAGTAAGGAAGAAAAAGCAAATGTGGAAGTACAGGGTTGTCGGGTTTTAAAAGAAAATGTGTCTATAGGACCGAGACGCTGTAGTTTTTGGTATTTTTAATGTTTTTCATATAAAAGCCAATATTCACGCTTTAAAGGAAAGATATGCAAACAAATTTTACAAAATGTGGGGGGGTGTTGACTTTTCTTAACATTTTTTAAAGGTAGGTAAGCCAATTTCAGCCATTCCTGACTGGAACGGTTACGATTTTCCTCTTTTTGAAAGCGGTATTTCTAGATGCGTTCCAAAGCCCACTCCGAGCCTAAACTGACTCTTGTCATTGCTGTCAGCAGTGACAAGACTGCCACTTGATAAGAATTGGCTGGGATTATGGTCCTCTTTGTCCACTTTTATTAACTGGCATTCTGGATAACTTATGCACAAAGGGGAATTTTTCTTAAGGTTTTTTTTTTCCTCTCTTAAATGGCTCATTATAATGATTCTTCAAAATCCAGTGAGTAATAATACACTTACTTTTGCTGTACACATACAGTCTACTGGGAATCCACCTACTTCCCAGTTAAGGGAACAAAGTAATAGAACTAATTTTCAGTATAAAAATTCTGTTAAAATTTTGGGGGTGTTGGGGACGACGCAACTATACAGCTCTACAAAATCATATAAAGTTACAGGTCATTCTGAAGATAAAACCCAGAATGTGAATGCAGTTTTGGGATGTAATACAGGTGGCTTAATTGAGCTCGTGTATAATAAAGCAGGTTTCAAATGTACTTTCTTAAGACTGACAGACACATCAAGCTTCTACTATTCCAGCACTTCTGGGTCTTTTGCTCTGCATAAAACCCTCCATCTGGCAAAGGGCCAGCATGAGGCTTTATTGGCAGACTACCTTCTTTCCAAGGAGGTACATAAGTGTATCTTAAGTAGCCTGTAACCCTTGTTCTGCCTTCAGATGCAAGGTCGGAGCGCAACTCATGCTGTCTTACCTTGTGTGTTAGGGAATGTTGTTTGAGATGGTGAGGCTGCACAAACTCCATGCCACATTCAGTGCAGATGTACGGGCGGATGTCTTTGTGCTTCATCATGTGGTTTTGAAGCTGACTCGGGTACTGGAAGGTCTTATCACATTCAGTGCAATTGTACTGTATAGGGCCACGATGGGTTGTTAAGTGTCTCTTCAGCTGGGCCAGGGTTGGGAAGTCCAGACCACACTCCACACAGATGTTCTCTCGGCCACTCTCGTGCTTAGACTCGTGCGCTTTCAGCTCGCTGGGGTAGGCAAAACCTCTGCCACAGATCCTGCAGTTGTAAGGCTTGATGTCGCTGTGTTGCATCATGTGCCTCTTAAGGTGACTGGTTTGAGTGAAAGCCTTGTGGCACACCTGGCACTTATGCGGCCGGGTGCCCTGGTGTGTCAACATATGCGTGTGCAAGTGGCTCAGCTGCTTGAAAAGCTTGCCACACCGTGTACAAGCATGTGGCTTAATGCCGCTGTGCCCCAGTATATGGGTGACCAAATTGTACTTGGATGTATAGGACTTCTCACACATGGGACATTGCCAGCGTTTCTGTTCACCCCCAACATCAACATAGTAACTGTCGTCTATCTGAAGGTTGACATCTACTCTTTCCACTTTCTGTTTATTTTCACCACTTTCTCTTACTTCAGCCCTCCTGAAGGTTGGCTCAGGGGTTTTTTTCATTTGAAAAGGGTTCTTGAAATGGAAGTTTGGTGGCACAATAAAAGGAAACATTAATCCAGGGTGGACTTTAGGATAATAAGGATAAGGAGCCTGCATGAAAGCTGAGCTACTGGGCCATGCCATGTTATGTTTCACTGGTTCTTGCTTAATGGTCTTGGCTCCAAAATGCTCCAGAGTTCTGTAGAACTGAAAACCAAAGTTGCAGAGGTCGATCATCTGGGAACTGTACTTGGGCTGTGCTGGCTGTTGGAACATCAAGGGGAGACTGGAAGAGCCTATGTCATTGTGATCTTCAGGTATTTCTGGCGGTGATGAGGAACCCTCAAGGGTAATAGAAGGAGGCATTTTTGTTGGCATGCTCTTGCGTTTCCGAGACCCTCCTTCCAAGGACCCCTGGAATGTTTCCATGTCTCCAAGAGGAGGAGGGCTGTAGCGGAAATGTGAGAGGTGTGGTCTGAATTCTTCACCAAATGGAGTTGGTCTTTGTGGCTTTGTAATGGGGCTCAGTGGTTGCAGGCAGCTGGAGAAGGGAGATGCTTGGGTACTGTCCACATTAAAATTTGTTTCTTCATTCTTCATCATGTTTGATTTTTTCTGTGTTGCCCAAATTCCTTAAAACAAACAAAAAACCCAGACCTCTTTATTTCTTCCTGCTCTCTGGGTTTAACATTTCATTGTCTATTTTACTATTTTGGAGGTTGTTGGGGTTTTTTAACTAAATGTAACTAAGGATGTCTTAGGCCCATATAAGACAGAGGCCTTTTAAAGCAGAATTAAATCGGTTAGTGAAGAACACAGAAGCTTTGGTCTTCCTGCAGCAGAATTGGTGGTTTAAATCAAATTTGACCCATACAACATCTCACATTATAAACATGCTGTGCTGTGACACTCTGCTTTGCAGCTGAGTCTGTATAGCAATGTTTCTGCTAACTTTAATTCGGTGGGCAAAATCCTGTCCTTGGCTGTGCATGCACAGACTCTAGCAATTGGCGGTGCATCTGAAGGATATGGCAATACAAACAATAATGTGCACATTAATTATGGTTTTGACATGAAAAGCCAAAGCCAAAAAATGTTAAACTTCTTTGTATCATTAACATGTGCTGCTGCGAGAGAAAACAATGGCCAAGTGATCTAAGGACACTGTGTACCATCAGGTTTTGCGCTGTGTTTCCTGGCTTCTCTCACTTTGTATTGTAATAAGAAGGCAGAGTTTAATTTATTTTCTTTGTTTTAATCCCAGAGATATTTACCTGGCAGATTCTGGGGAGGAAAGACATTTGATGACTATCCAAATTACATACAGTTTTATAGACTTAATCTACGTTTTTTTTGCTTTTAAATAGGTGGGCGAAATCTCCACAATAAAACTAAATATAGAATTAATGTCAACAACTCCCCAGGTCTCCAAGGTAATTGACACCTAATAATGCCCTGAACCTTTCTAATGGTACAGTGTGACAAAGCATATTAATAATTTTCTTCTGACAAAATTTTATGTTCCACTGACCATACAGGCAGCTTTTCCTGAACTTCGGGTTCATCTAAAATATTGGTTCTGAATTTTGGGTCATATTGAACAAGGCTTCTACCTTTTGTCTTGGGTCTCTAGAATCATAGAATTATTTAGGTTGAAAAAGACCTTTAAGATCATCAGGTCCAACGATTAAGTAACACTGCCAAGTCCACCACTTAAACGATGTCCCTGAGCACGACATCTACATGTCTTTTAAATACTTCCAGGATGTTGACTCAACCACCTCTTTGGGCAGCCTGGTCCCATGCTGGACAACCCTTTTGGTGAAGAAATTTTTCCTAATATCCAATCCAAACCTTCTCTGGCACAACTTGAGGCTGTTTTGTCTTGTCCTTTCACTTCTTACTTGGGAGAGGAGACCAATAACCCACCACCCTGACTACAATCTCCTTTCAGGTAGTTGTAGAGAGTGATAAGGTCTCCCCTGAGCCTCCTTTTCTCCAGGCTAAACATCTCCTATCCCCTCAGCCATTCCTCATAGGACTTGTCTTCCAGATGCTTCCCCAGCTCCGTTGCCCTTCTCTGGACACACTCCAGCACCTCAGTGTTTTTCTTCCAGTGAGGGGCCCAAAACTGAACATAGTGTTTGAGGTGTAGCTTCACCAGTGCCTAGTACAGCAGGACAATTACTTCCCTGGTCCTGCTGGCCACACTGTTCCTGAAGCAGGCAAGGGTGCATTGGCCTTCTTGGCCACCTGGGCACACTGCTGGCTCATGTTCATCCAGCTGTCGACCAACATACCCAGGTCCTTTTCCATGGGGCAGTTTTCCAGCCATTTGTCCCCAGACCTGTAGCATTTGATGGGGGTTGTTTGACCCAAATACAGGACATGACACTTACCTTTGTTGAACCTCATACAGTTGGCCTTGACCCAGGGATCCAGCCTGTCCATATCCCTCTGTAGAGCCTTCCTACTGTCAAGCACATTAACACTCCCACCCAACTTTGTGTCATCCACAAACTTACTGAGAGGGCACTTGATCTCCATGTCCACATCACTGATAAAGATATTAAAGGGAACTGGCCCCAGTACTGAGCCCTGGGGAACACCACTTATGACCGGTCACCAACTGGATTGAACTCCAGTCACCACAACTCTTTGCGCCTGGCCATCCAGACAGCTTTTTACCCAGCAAAGAGTATGCTGTCCAAGCCATTAGCAGTTGTTTTCTCCAGGGAATGCTGTGGGAAATGGTGTTAAAGGCTTTACTAAAGTCTACGTAGACAACATCCACAGCTTTTTCCTCATCCACTAAGTGTGTCACTTTGTCATAGGAGGAACTGCGTTAGTCAAGCAGGATCTGCCTTTCATAAACCCATGCTGACTGGGCCTGATCACCTGGTTGTCCTGTATGTGCCTTGTGATGGCACTCAAGATGATCTGCTCCATAACCTTCCTCAACACTGAGGTCAGACAGACAGGCCTGTAGTTCCTCAGATCCTCCTTCCAGCCATTTCTGTAGATGGGTGTCACATTTGCTAACCTCTAATCAACTGGGACCTCCACAGTTAGACAGGATTGCTGATAGAAGACAGAAAGTGGGCTGGGTGAGCATGCCCACCAGCTCCCTCGGTACCCTTGTGTAGATCTCATCTGGCACCATATGACTTATGTGTGTCTGACTGGTGCAGCAAGTTGCTAACCATTTCCCCTGGGATTACAGGAACTTCATTCTGCTCCCCATCTTTGCCTTTCAGCTCAGGGTTCTACGTACACAGAGAACTGGTCTTACTATTAGCGACTGAGACAAAGACGGCATTAAGTACCTCAGACTTTTCCTTAGCTTTTGTCACTGTTTCACCCCACATCCAGTAAAGGTTGATGATTCTCCTTAGCCCTCATTCTGTTGATAATGTATTTATAGAAACGGGTTTTTTTATTTTTTATGTCAGAGGCCAGATTAAGTTCTAGTTCGGCTTTGGCCCTTCTAATTTTCTCCTTGCATAACCTCACAACATCCTTGTAGTCCTCCTGAGGGATGCACTTATCTGAATGTGTGTTTGAGTGTTTGTATACATGTATCTATCCAACCAGGCAGAGCTTATGTTGGAAAACTAGACGTATTTTCCCTCTGTCACCCGTGACATGTTGATTCTATTTATAACACCATTCTTGGAAATGCTGGGTGGAGAACATGAAGGTGGTTAGTGTACTAAAGACACTCACGTTTCTTTTTCAGGAAGCTCCGTGCTGGATCAACCTGCTTCTAAACATAGATAAAAGCACATCGCTGTGACCTGGTTAGGCAGTGGACAAGAGAAGGCGTCTTAAAAACCTGCTTGCAATCAGATTACTTTGTTCTAACAGAGCAGACTGTGGAATTATCTTTGAGATACTGCATGAAGCCAAAGGCTCAGTGACAAAACTAAAAGATGGAAAATTTAGACAAAGGGATCAATCCACAAAGAAGGAGGAGTAATTGGAGCAAAAATGGTAAGATCTGTAAACTGATGATTCAAAAAACACCTGTCATAGTGGAAAAGCCTAAAAAAACATTGCTTACATGTAGGGCAAGTATCTATGTGATCTTCAGTCCCTAGCTCACTGACTGGAAATTGTATACATATACACTATATATATGCACACCTTGTTTGTGTATGTGTATGTGCATATATGTAATATATGTAAGTGTGTATGTTCCATCAGAGAGGATTGCTAGGGAATATGATTTCTGCTATGTTTCCTTGTCACCCTAACTCTCTGGGCAAAATAAGGAACAGTTAGATCTTGAAGACTCTTTGGGTACAAAGGCTTGACTTACTAAAAAGGGAATACTGAAAAAGACTCCCCTTCTTTCCAACAAGTAGAAAGTTGTGGTTTTTTCAAAATTCATATTAAGTAAAGTTAAACTTATACTATTTGAATATAAAATATGCCTGTAGACCAAAATCTTCTCTTTGAAGTAAGGCGCTGGTACTCAAATACCTTTCGTCTTATATACCTGATTCTTTCCCAGCAATACAGGTATAAAATACTACAGAAAGCCCATAGCAATTGAGGACAGAGCTATGTTATTTACTGCATCTGTTAGATTATTGAAATGCTGCCAGGAATACACTGAAGTTGCAGTAAGTTTTGTTTATTTGTTCTCTTGTCTCTTGGCTGCTGGTTAGTCCCTGCTTCCATAGCCTGTTTTATGCAAAATTTCAATCTTTCTGGATCACAGAGTTATGGCAGAGGCTGTAGAATTGCTTGAAAATACTAGAGAGAAGTAATTTCCTTGCAATACTAACCTTCAGCTGTTTTCACTGAGTGTATGCGTTTATTCCAGTGTCCATGGCTACACACATGGGACCAAGCCTACGAGGGAAAGTGTTTAGTCAGTGATCAACACAATCAGAGAGCTATATAATCCAACAAAAGAACACCTAAATGCAGTGGGGGGAAGGGGAGTACAGGTTTGTGTTCTAAACATGAGTCACATTTCTGCTTTTTTTTTCCTCCTTCAATTGATCAACACCCTTGATGTAGAAATTAATTTAGGAAAGATTAGATGTAGCCTCTCTTCTCATCTTCTTTCATGTTGGTAGCAAATCCTTGCTAATTTGGAGGAATGATCTTCACCTTGATGACAACTGAATTCCATAAAATTATGGGTCCTGTAGAAGAGGACTTTGAGCACCATGCAAAAATTAGTTAAGGAGCAGTCCCTTCTTCTTTAAATAACTTCGGTAGAGAACTTTAAAGCTTTTAATAGCACAGTCGCCCAATAATTTTGTCCCATCTGACTCAGGAGTAGCTGACCTCATTTTAATACTCAACAACAAATAAGGGGGAGGTGAATAGAAAAAAATTCTTGTTTTAAATATCTCCTAGGGACCTTTCATGTTTCCTATACAAGCACTTTAAAACCTTTTTCTTTCTTCAGTACCTAGTATTGAAAATACGATGCTATGTAACACAGCAGTATATGACTCTAAACACTGAAGTTAATTTAAATTTGGATAGACATTAAAAATTCTAGCTTTTCTCACCAGCATTTCAGCATCTCAGTTTGGAAAACTTGGTCTGGAAAGCTCACTGAGACAGAGGTTTCCGTGCTATGCAGGCACTTAAACATTAAAAAAAAAAAAAAAAAAAAAAAATCCCTGAACCTAACATTCCAGAACTTATTGAAAGGTTATTTTCTTTAGAACAAACAAGAATCCTCACAATTCCTTTCTTTATGTAAATAAGTACATTTGGAAACACACTATTTTGAAAAATAGAACCACACATAATCTCTCTCGCTGCACTTTTAAAAAAAGAAATGAAAGGCTACAGTGAGTTCAGACAGTTGTTGAGGTGTTTCCAAATTAGAATATCTATGCAGCAGCTAATAATGTTGTTGAGTTAACTTCCATGAAAGAGGAAGAGAGTTTCATACAGATTATAAATCACCCTTTACTTTCTCATTTTGACTCACATTTCTACAGAAAAAAAAAAAAATTTAAAGTATGTAAATCATGATATTTGCTTTACAAGCACATACATTGTTGCAGTCTCCAGTTAATATTTTGTACTGAAGTCAACAACAAATTTTCTTTAGACTACAGTAGAACCAAGATTCTAGTTCCTGTCTGAAAGTGCCTTCTGTCTCTAGACTAATAACAAGCCTAGTCATAAAAATGTGAGGTTTTGAAATTTCTCAAGTTTAAACACTGACTACTACTGCTCTGATTTTGCTCTTGGGCAACACAATGGTAAAACCAGAAATAGACCAAGTTGAGTGAAAGTGAAATGTACCCTCCAACAAAGGGAAACAGACCACTTTATTAGGAGGTTTGCACCTTGTGCTTGCAATTTCAGAAGCACATGAAGCAGAGGAAAGTGTAGGAAGTTTAAAGGTGACTGAATAGCCTGTACAGCTTCTCTTAGCTGGAAGAGAAATTCCACGTTTAACTGAACATGTAAGACTAGAAACTTTGCCCTGTAAGAATTTATTTCTGCTCTCCTCTTGGGGACAGAAATACTGTCATCTATAGGGAAAGAATGAAATCAAACAGCTGCTTCTGTGTTGGATGTGGTGAGGATCAGTTACAAATAACACACATTTCTTGAGCTAAAGTTTAGCCATTGGAGAGCTTCAACCTTATTGAACAAACAGCTGGGATTTTTTTTAGGTGTTGACATTTGAAAACTGTTATTATAGAGGCAGACATGGTTATCTTAATAGGTTTAACAGGATCTCCTTCATTCAGTTCACAGTTCCAAATAGGTTCTGGTTTTAAATGTATTCAGTCATGCAGCTGTTGAACTAAGCACAAAGCTATTTACTTAGTTTTCACTCATTTGCTATTTCTGCAAAACTCAGATTCAGGATCTGACTAAAGGGGCTTCACTATCATGAATTCATTTCATTTCAGCAGAGAAGCAGTGCTGCCTACTGAATCTACACTGCTTTGAGTTACTTGTCAGACTTTGAAAACCCCAGGAATATGTGTACAAACATGAATCTATCTATCCATTACTGGTAACCAGGTATTTTCAGTGAGTACACATCTGATCCCTCCTTAAGATTTTCCCTGATAGTTTCCTTCAATGGGAGCATGAACCCTTCATAAGACCCTTTTTCCTTTCTCTTCCACTTCTTTTCTGCTGCCTTCAGTGTGTGAGTGAAGTCATGCAATGATGTTGCCATTCCTCATTTCCTGTTCTACTGGGAATTTCATTATTTCAGACAGTTGGAAAATAATCATGTGGATGTTTTTAATCTGTAATTTTTCTAGAGTATATCTTGTTTGTTTTGCTGGTTTTAATGCCTGTCTTGACTAAGAAGTTGAAGTAGATGATAACAGTGTTCCATATCTGTAAAATCCATGCACCTGCATATCATTTGTCCAGCCAGATTTTTGTTTGTAGGTGCTGCCTTGGTGGATGATGCAGAAGTTCTAAATATTCTCAAAATATTTAGTTATTTCAATACTACGTTCACTAGATATTGGCTCAAACTGCCACTGTTATTCAATAATAGATTATTTGTGTAGGGTTTTTTTCCAATTAAGGTATTTTATTTACTCTAGGCTTGCCTGACTATAGTCATTAGAGGAGGGCAGAAGATAAAACACCATGTGCAAATCCATATCTGAATATCTTTAAAATCACTGCCAACCCTCCTTTTTTATTCTTTAGAGAAGTCCATGCAAGGTGTGTTTCCCATCCATGTTCTCCAGGAATAAATATCTACATTTGAAGGACACAAATTTGAAAAATGGACTCCATTAACATATACTGAGTGTATGTTCTTCTATGAGAAGAAGTTAACATGCTCAAGCTGGGTATATAAACAGAGTACATCCTATTTATAAACTGTGTATATCTTAATAGACCCAAATCTAGGTCTTGAAGTCCATATGCTACATTATTTGCAGCTCACCTAAAACATTATTTCTGTGTTAAATTAAGAGAGGACTTTTTTTGCCACATATTGGATCCAGGAGAAGACAAAAATTTGGACTACCTTGAAAAAATAAAGAAGGATTTAAGGAAAGTATTGACAATCAGTGAGTGCACATATAGATTAGGGAGACACAAATATTGGAGAAGCCTTAAAAAAAAAAAAAACAACAACAAAAAAAGGCCTCAGCTGGTAATAATAGCTGTTGTGGAGTTTAGTTAAATCTTTTCCAATACCACTTCTACAAAGACTTGTTTTCTCTGTTTCACATGCATGTAGACCTGAAGTCAAACAAAGTCCGTGATTCAACAATCAGGTTAATTGTCTTCTAAGATAAGACTTCTTGTCCCATGCCTTTTATATGACAGATATGTCTGCTTAAATGGAGAACACTATAAAGATAGATATTGCCATAAATATTTCTCTTCCCATTTTGGATTACCATTATTAATAGAATTGGAATTGGAAACAAGTAAACAATTATTCATGAAAATAATCTGGAATAACTGAAAATAAGAAGTGGACCAGAACAAGTTTTTTCTTCCTGCATTAGTATGACAGTACTGAGGATCTCAATGTCTTTTCACTTCTCCCTGGGAAATCACCTTCATCTGCTGGTATCAGTCTTCAGGATAAAACTTCTTCTTTCCATCAACAAATGTGGGTTTTTTCTCAGTAAATGCTTGGTAAAGGAAAACTGATAACCTTGGTAACTCTTCCTAGGGCATAATCAGAGCTCACTAAGACTTAGGTGAAGACCTCCATGAACTCTGAAAATAATCCTTCACAGTTTTCCCTGTTATTTGTAAATGGTTCTATTGCCCAATGAGATATGAACCCACCTATGTCATGACCAAAATGTGATACTTTTGGTAAACGTATTGCATACATATGGAAAAAAATAACTTATATCCGGAGATGATATGTTAACAGATGGTAACCTTTGCAGACAAACTTAATGGAAATTATACAATAACCTACTGAAGAAAGGTAATTGATAAAAAAATCTGACACTTTCAAACAGCTTAAAGTGACACAGTAAACAGATGCAACATGCAATGAACTTTCAAACATATCTTGTGTAGTAAGCCATAATTTTTTTCCTTCACTGACTTTGTTTGGCATGTCTTCCTTGCCTCATGTTTGAAGTTTGAAATTTAAGATATTCCTTCTGCTCTAAGGATTTCCTATTCAATGTAGCGGCATTAATATTGTCTGGGAGATGACAACAATGCAAAGAAAAGGGTCTTCTTTCAGAAAACTGTGCAATAGACACAGTCTCCCTGCATTATTTTTGTTGTTCTCAAATTTTAACATTTCAACTTACAGCATTTCTGGTTTATTTTAGCTGGGAAATACAGGAGTTTAGTAAACATACCTATTTGCCCATGGAGTGGCTTTTGGGATCATCTTGGATATATGCGTAACCTGGTTTTGTACTCAATTTTCAGGGAGCACGACACTATGAGCACTCTTACAGAAGTATAGTTATTTGTTATTTCTTGCAACAGACAAAGTGCTTAAAATAGTATCAAAATGAATGCACATCCACTTTTCCATAACTTAGAGATCATTTTTATCTTGATAATTATTGGAAACTAGATTTTGGGACTTCCTCTGCTGAAAGTCTGGGGCATTCCCACCACCCACCCTACCAAACCTGGGTGCTCTTTGTGGCATCAGGTGTGCTTATAGAGTGGCTTATGGCATAATTTGCTTTTCAATGGTGACATTCATTAGTTTTTTGTTTTTTTTTTTTTAATTGCCTGGTTCTGCAGTGAGGTAGCTGTAGGTATTTTTCTTCTCTCCAGTATGAGTGCTGTGTTCTCAGTTTAGCAAAAAGGTTTGCTGTCCCTCTCTTTGCTTTTACTGTCCTCTGTTCTTATTTTAACAAAACCTTTGCTATAGTTCGCACTACTTTTCCATTGCCTAACAAGGCAGTGACTCAAGGTCACAGAGCAGTATGGCTGGGTTAACCACTGAACATCTGCAATGGGGCCCTACTGGTAATGCCCCTAGCAGTACTTAAGCCTCACAGACCATCTCTAGTCATTCAATGGAATGCCCTTTGAGTACAGTTCAGGCTTGCTGCTGCTTTGTCTCTTTATTTCTCTTTTTCTTATCCTCCTTTCTCCTTTTTTTCTTTTGTCTTCCTCTTTGTGAGTTTTCTTGGTTCTTCTCTTATGTTTCCTTCCCTCTTCACTTCTCTGTTCCATCATGGTTCACTCCCTCTCTGCTTCTCTATTCTATCTACTAACATGGTCAGCAACGCATAGACAACTGGAATAATGAAGTGGATGTTCAGTCCTCAGGCTCTGAAACGTTCAGGGTTCAGTACACAGTGACACCAACCCACAGCTACAAATTGCATTCACCCATACTGGACATTCAGTCCCTTCTTATGGAGCTTGGGCACAGGGGTAGAGACAGAGTGAACTGAAAGGAGCCTGACACCATTGCCAAGCCATAAATGCAATCACTCAGGAAAGTGAAGCGCCTTTAATTTTCAATAAACCTGGAGAAGTGACACCTGGAGGGGACCCCAGACCTATGTCTAGATGGATGGAGTCTTCAGCCCCTGACTACACCCTCTGACTTCTCTCTACCCCTTGGCACTTGCATTTTTGTCTGCATAATGGCCCAGCTCCAGCCAGAGGAGAGCAAGGTTACCCTCACAGGCTGTAGTTAGGGAACTCCCTTAAGAGGCTAGAGATGTGGGTCTAACCTCCTCAGGTGGGAGGAGGGAAGTGAATCAAAATCTCTTAACTTGTGGCTGTTCTTTGAAGATCCGTGCACAGAATTTGAAGACATTGGTGTATATTCAGTTTCATATAAATATTCTTACAGGGCTGGGTCCCCAGAAGCATTTGGGCATAGGTATACTGATTTTCCAGGCGCTGCCCAGAGTTCAGGAATGAGACGGCAAGATTGGCCATGACTGGGAGTACATGCAGTAGCAGAGCCTCAAATGTGCAAAGCTTAACTGGTGCCAGGAGACAGGGTGGAAATGCAATTTGATGCTACCTTCATGAGTTATTGGAAATAACGATGGGTTGGCCAGATTAGTTAATTACTCAAGTAAACAATGGCAGCAATTAATCCTAAGTAACTGTCCTAATTCTCTCCCTGGCATCATCCACATTTTACTGAAATCATTATGGAAAATCTGGGGTGTAGCTGAGAACAAGATTTGGGATTAGGCTGTTTATGAGGCAATGCCAATAAGGCAAATTTCTTCCTTCTCTTAAGTGGATAAGGGGCTCTCATGACAAAGGCTGGAACCATGGATCTGCCCCTGCCTTTATAACATACATGAAGTCCCTTTAATCACTGTTTGTAGAAGTCCTATCACTCCGTCCCTGTTTCCTGTCCACTTCCATATCTGCCATTACAAATTAAAATAGTACATTTTTGGCATCATAGGAATCCTATGTATTAAATAGTTTTTCCTCTGGAAAATTAGCAGGTAGCACTAATGCAGTTTGAGGATTTTTTTCTCACCATCCATGTATTCTAAGAGATAGTGTGAATAGAAGAACAAATAAATAATATAAATATAAGGAAGGATCTGGTAGTAAAATAGTAATAATTAATAGAATGTGGAGTCCTTCAAAGAGCACTTTGGACATAATCTTTCCACCTATAAAGCACAATCATTAAACACTCCAGAGTGAAGTGGAGACAGAGGTGTTTTGAGCTGTACAGTAGTATTATTTTAAAACAAAAAACGGAGATATGCACAACACCCAGAATTAGAATGATCAGAAAAGCATGCCCTTCCATAACCCTCATGCTGTCCTGCTAGGGCTGTTGTTTTGAAAGTAAACCTTTCACTGGTATTCATGACCTTTAGAAAGGAAATAGATTCAGCTTTCCTTCCTACAGCAGTCCCAGTGTTATCACCTCCGTGGAAGCCAGAGAGATGGTTTGGTCTCCTCCCACCTCTTTGTTATCTTGAAGGGTAGCTAAGGGCCACCTTCAGCCTTGGTTCTTCAAGCCAGCCTGCTGGCACCCTCCTACACTATTAGCAGTTAATTGCACCTTCTGGGCATTGCACATGTAAAGCAGCAGGTAACTCAAACAAGAAAACACAAGGTAAAATGTACGCATATTCTTGGAGAAGGGCCAAGGAAGAAGAGGATTGTATGGGAGAGTTTTCATATAAAGTCTCCAAAACAGGTTTGTTTTTTTAATGAAAGTCTAGTTGTACTTAAACATGGGTAAGTATTAATAGTCTTCAGCTGGACCATTGCTTTTTGTGGTTTTTTGTGTTCAATTCTTTGTTTCACACAATTCAAAACTCATAGTGAAACTGAAGGTTGCTAAAGTGGTAGGTATCGTGTTCCAGTAAGACATGCCATATCCTACAACAACTGAAAGAAGAGGATTTCATCGAGAAACTGACAGAATTAGGAAAAACATATCTTCTACAGAACATAGCTTTTGGTGTCCAGTTCAATAAAAGTAATTACCAAATGATGCTTTCCTAATCATTTAGGAAAGATGAATAAATTTTATCTCAGTTGAGGTCGGAGCAGACTTCTTGCTGGAAAAGCTGCTTGTCTGAAAAGTCTGATTAATCCCTATTAACCTCTATTACTCGCTTACAATTAAACTGGCTCAGTAATGACTTAGGCATTTCCTTTTGAACATAAGTTCAGTAGGAAAAACAGCAAAGGAATTACAGCTGTCAGTGCTGTTCTTAGGACACCACTGTGTTTATTCCATTGATACCCAGTTTAAAAAACCCTAAGCATTATGAGCAATGAGACAGAGTTAAAAAATGGCTCTTAAAGCAAATTGCTAGGGCATTGGAGGAAACTACTTTTGATATACTTGCACTGTGATTTAAGAGCTCTGCTTTCCAAACTGCCATAGCATAAAATCTGTGTTAAAGCATTGCAACCTTGCTGAATATGCACTTATTTTTCAGAAAAACTATCACCTTCACATACTTCTCATAATTGCGTCCAAATGAGCATTCATTTTGTAAAATCAGTTAATTTTGTTTAAAGAGAAATGTGCTTAGTTCTTCAGTTCCAGCATAAAATGGTATTTTTGACTGATCATATGAAGTGCCTGCAAGGAAGTAATTTCAGATAACTTCCCCTCTGACTTTTCCCTTCACCTGTGATGCCAAACTTGAATCTTCTCTTTGACTGAACAGCAAAATATAAATGCTTTTCTGCTCTGATCCCCTGAACATGTTCTGCATATTGCTCTTGATTATTTGGTTAACTTCTAGAAAGTTTTAATAATAAGCATTAGTTTGTTACCACAGCTAAAGAAAATCTGAAATTTAAAACAAATTTTACGTTGCTTCTGTGATTTTGATCAGTTGGAAAACAAATCTCTATGTAAATCAACTAACAGGGAAAAGTTCTTGAGATTAATTATTTTAAACAGAAACAGATTTAAAACACCAGTTTTGCTGAATATAATAAACTTGTATATGGAGTGGGAATGGCAGCTTAGACTTAGCCAAATGTCATCAGCAGATACTGGAACAGAGATTAGAGCTGCAAACAAATAAGAAATTACTTTTGCCAAAGGAAAAAACAAAAAACAAAAAAAAGAGTAAGAAGAAACTCAACATAGTTTGAAATCTGAAATTCTGAACATTTTTCAACCCACTCTTGTACTAATCCTTCACCGTTAGTGATGCCAAAGTCTTGTTCTGATACTAACTTGGTTCAGATTTTCATCACAAGAAAAAGGAAACCAAAAAAAACCATCAAACCACTGTAACTTTACCCCATGACTAAGAATGGCCAACTAGCAATATAAAATGGAGTTTTGTAAAAAACTACCTTATATATTAATATGACTCTCTCTCTCAATCCCCACTCCCCTCCCCACCCAATCATTCTGTTCAGGGCTTTTTCTCTGTAAAAATGCTGAGTGACATATGAAAACTTGGAAGATTTGATAGAAATTATTGTTGTGTTTTGGGAGGAATACCAGGCAAGGCTGTTGCATGGGCAGGTGGACATTACCCAGAGGAAAATAGTTGTGTGAATGCTGTTCCAACTTACTGTCCTAACTACATTCAGTGCCTTTCACTGGGTGCCTGTTCATGCAATTTTTCTGTGTCTAGTAGAGAACAAGCTAGTGAAAATCCTCACTGCAGTCATCAGAGGGAATCCTGAATCCTCATCAATTGCGTGTAGAATCCAGGGACATCTGTGCAACTACATTTCTTTACCTGTGGCTTAAACTTAGGAGAGGGTGCCTTTTTGAGGGACATGAAAAAAACAAATTAATGTATTTGGGATCAAAAGGGTCTAATTCATATTTTAATTTTCTGACAGATGAAAGAGGAGATATAGAGGAGGAATTGGCAAGCACCATTTCTGTGTTGCATGTGACTGCTTCCATCCTGACAAAATCCTACCTACAGACATATAAAATTATTCTGGAAACCTTGGTGACCTCATATTTTGAGAGGAGCATTATGCAGAAAAACTGTTTTATATATTTGTGCCAGTGTGATTCCTTGCTGTGGTGTTCTGAAAAACTATTATTTTGCTGCACCTTTATGAATGGATCCGTTTATTTTCTGGTAAACCTGGCATGTTGTTGTCAACTTCCTCTTGCAGGTCTCTTACAGTTTTTTGGAATTCCTATCACAGCACAATAGTTTTGAATACAAGGCACTCCTCACAGCTTTAGAAATCTGCAGTAGGGAACTAACGCAGCATGGGCTGGTGCCTACCAGATGGTTCAAACAAGTTCTGCTGTTCCTTAGAAGCTGATGGATGCTCTAAAAACAGGTCATCCCTTTCATTTTGAGCTGCTGATATTGTTTTTATTACACATGAATTTAAATACTTTTAAGAAAAAGCAGACAGGTAGAAAAATATTGTGCTACCTGGAAATACTGTAAGAAAGACACCTCCTTTTCAAATAATGTTTTTAAATAATTTTTACCTGGAGCTGAAACACCAGGTTGAAGCACAACTAGTTTTACAAAGCACCTCAGAAAGAGGACTACACCTGAGCTAGTTGCTACGTTCAAATGTGTTATTCTTGGATATCTTTAAAGTAGGTATTTTTAAGTTTGTCTTAAATCTAGCGTGTCGGGTGTTGGTAAAAGCACATACTCATTCCAATTTATGACGTCTTTCATAGCAGATCCAGCATAGACCCCTCCACAAAAACAAAAGGATTTTCATCAATGCCAAAATAGCCCAATAGTTACATTGCAGTCCTACCCAGAGAGTACTAAAGCATAAGTGTCTTTTGCACAGTCAGGAATAGCAACAAACCAGTAACAAAGAAGACTGAAAGTCATTTTGTCCCTCCCAGCCAACAAACACACTTGTGGCTTATCAAAAGGCCTGATGTCAGAATAAGCTGCTTCCCAAGACAGGGCAAAGCCACGTGTTCCTATCCCAGAGCTGCCACACCTGGTCCTCCACCCAGGAACACCACCCTGCAAAATTCATTTCACACAGAGAAAGTAGGTGGTTCGTATTTTTCATCAGGCCTCCAGACAGAGGGCTGTGTGGGTAATGCCTGATTGCTGTGCATTAGCGTTCCTTGCAGTACAGCATCCTCTAAGAATAATGACTAAAAATGCGTGACCCTTCTCATAGCCTTGCTTTCAATTTGAAATCAGTTGTACCTTTCTCGAATTCCTTAACAAAAAGTGATGTTATCAGCATATGAAACTCAGTTTACCTCGTAGCTTTTCGTAATTAAATGAACCTCTAAGTCAATGAACATTTGTATTTTTCAATGTTCTTTGAATTCTAGTGTGGTTAATGGATGTAAGCAGCTGGAAAGTTGCTTATTTCCAGATTAACTTTTTACGAATATTGGCAAGGGGGAAATAGGATAAAAAGTGGGTTTCCTGAAAACCTAAGTTTTTGTTTTTAAATCACATGAATTCATGCACATCCACAAATTAGAAGGAAAGCATCTCAGTGTTTTAGATTCCATAGTAAAAGAGGGAGGGAAGAGAAAGTAAGAATATATTTTTTTTAATTCTTCATTCAAATAATTAAAAATAAGTCTTTCTAACATACAAATCAGGAAATAAGGAGTGAAAGGAAAAAAAGCAAATATTCATGAATGTTCTTCCTATAACCTTCAGAGCACGAAAATATTTTCTTTTAATATATGATTACTTAGCTTAATTACTTCCAGTGACATTAGAAGTCTTTACAATATATTAAACACTGTTGGTTTAGAAGGGAAATGCTGCATTTTTCTTATCAAGATCAGGGTAACACCAGTATAAAACCATTTGTTTTACAAAAGCAAGTCACAAAGGTATTCAGTTTGGAAGCAACTGAAACAAAGGTTAAATAATATTTTTCACTGGATCATTAGTATTTTAGAAGCCTGGCAAAAAGGACTAGTGCCTGCCAGACATCCAGCATCAGACATCCAGCATACAGTTCAGTATGTATTTTAAATAAGTATTAACTTAGGCCTTTTCATTGGATGAAAATCTGAATATCCATAAAATTCGACTGTCTTTTAACAGCAACAGAGAGCTGCGGTCTCAGTTTCAGAAGAGTGGCTTTTCAGCAGAAAGAGAATAAAATCTCAAATTGTCTTTTGTTCGGAATCACTCTGTGGTTTTTTTTTTTTTAAAGGCTTCACATTATTTGTGTCCCTATAATTCTTTCTTTTGCAGGCTGACATTCCTCCCTTTTCAGTGGTCTTCTGGGATGGTTAACTACAATGGGAAAAACTGCTCATTTGATTTTTACAGGTGATCTATTTTTAAAAATTGGTTAGGGTATAAAACTAGTCCATCAAACAAAGGAATAAATTTATAACTGTATGTACGAGTCTACACAGCACTTGTAAGGTCTGTTTGAAGAGCAGTTTGTCTCACTGGATTAGTTACTACCTGGGAACATGCATTAGTGCTCAGAAACTATGGATCATTTCTTACCAACTAATAAGATGATACTTTTCCCTACACACCTTTTCCTGACTTGTGTCCTTAAATAACAGCTGCAGTAAACCCTATTACCTTTTACGGCCTTTACTGCTTTTGTTTCTCAGGATCGTATTGTGCTGACACATCTGGCTGAGTGGAGTGGTCCATTCAGATAGATTTCTTTCTGCATCATTGAGGCTTTGCAATATCAAAGATTGGAAACAATGTGCTATCTATCTGGGGTAATCCATACTCTTCTGCCTCTGTATATAAGGCATGTCCTGGCTTGCTGCCGTGATTCATCCCCCTGTGCTTCTTCCAGTCTAAACCCTGCATATCTATCTGGTGCTACTGGAAACAGCGTCGAAAAGACATGCCAATATGTTCACCTGTGAGGTGCACATTGTGCCTCTCAGTCCACCATTATCTGCTCTACATCCAGCTAGTGCTAAGGCAAGGCTTTTACTGATGTGCTTGTTGGAAAGAATGTGAAAACAATAAAATAAAAAGCTCTTTAAAATTCAGAGATTCAAATTACCTCCTGGTCAAAAATCTCTATTAGAGATGCCAAATTGTTTCTAGGAAGGTAACTCCATGTGGTTACCATTCTCCATCCAAAACTCACATTCTCATCATTTTTCACCATTAAAAAAGCTGTTGCTAAATATAAGACTTTTGACATTTACAGAAAGACTTGCATCAGTTTCTATGCTTTTTGAGTCAGATCTTTTAACTTGGGATTTCCATGGGCTACATCTAGTTTCTGTAACATCCTTGCCATCATTGGTGTAGTTTTGTTTTTGTTTTTCAGAACAAAAGCAAACTCTGTCTATATTTTGTTTCATTATAATTGAGAACAAATCCATTAATAATGGAAATAATGGCTGTAAATAATTCTCTGGGAACATATATCTACTGACTGACCCTTATGTATGTTATATACGTATATATATAAATATAGCTGTTAGCAGTAGAAGCAGTAAGACTTTAAGCAAAATAAGAGGAGCTTGTCTCTTTTTATTCTCGATTTATTGTTCCAATATTATTATCTTAGAACGTTGAAGTGAATAACTGAAAATTAATTTCACAAATATTTAATTTCTGCCATAAAGTGGTAGTAGATCTGTCCTCAATCCAACCTGATACTATACTCTTCTCTACTTGTAAATACCTCAGCAGTGTGGGATAAGGATAACAAATCAGCCAAAAATCACCTCTTCCTGACACACCAAGAAAATTATTAGTTACAAATTACCATTATGCTAAATCATGTTAGTTATACCAGCAATAAATGTGAAATAAATGTGAAAACAAATAAGCTCCAAATGATTGCAGAGATGTATTATTTGAAGGAAAAGTAAACCCCAGAGATAAAATCTAAGAGTGAAGTTCAAAATTCAAGGTCTGTTTTTTAACTCTCAGGTTATTAAGCATTCCTTTAAAAATGCTCTTTCTGTGTGCTCATTATTGAGGAATGGGTTTACAAACAGCATGTACAGCTTTTGGCCACCTACTTTGAATATGAACACACATATTCTTATTTATGTATTTCAGATAACCTCTCAGAGAAAGAATTTATCATATACAGGGCTCAAATCAAGAATACATTAATGATTAGTATCTTCAGAAACAAAATCAGTGCCTAAAGGATGCAACACGGTAAACAACTTCTGAACTAATCAGATCAAAATTTACAGGTGATTGCAATCCAGACTAACACTGCAGTTTGAGTGAACTACCACTACAAATACAGAGTTTATGCATATTTTTAATGTTTAGGAGGGTCCTCTACTTCTCACTTGAAATAAAAATAGGTTTCCCAGATGTAACTGTCAAAATAGCTGTCAAAATCATCTATTTAGTTTGAATCAGCATCTAGTTACGTAAAAACAAACCCAGGTATCCCGAGCAAAAGATGTGGCAAGTGGTTTTCATGGCAACATCTCGCATTTACTTGCTATTAGCAGAGGATTCTTTGTGGGTTAAGTATAACCAAATAAACCTAATAAGTGGTACCAAACTACACCAGCTGCAACATTAAGCTACAGAGTTCAAGAAAGAAGTTATTTTCATCTCCTTTGACAGAACCCGTCTGCTGCTCCCAAAGCAAAGGAGTTCTACAACTTACCGAGAAATTGGGCTGAATTTGGGGTAGATGACTCCTTCCTATGGAAAAACTTGCAGATAGACACCAGATATAGGGGGAAGAGAATCCTTTCCACTAGTTGGTTCAGCAAGGGATGGGAGCAGAGGGTTGTCCTGGGGCGGAAGCGCAGCCCAGGTGCCCTGGTGGGCGCGGGAGTGGGGCAGCTCGAGCTGCCTGCCGGCCCTCTGAGATGCCTGCCCACCATTTGGAGCTGCTCTGTCTGGGCTCCAGGCATCCTGCTGAGGACCCTGCACTTCAGAGAGCTGCAGCTTGATGAATTACTAGGTCAGAAGATGAACAAGCTCTCCTTCTGCATAGAAATGGACACCTGTCTTAATTCCTCCACCTCTGCATTCTGCTTTTATAAAAGCCAGGGTGGGGGGGAGGAGGGAATTTTCCTCTTCCAATATTTGAAAGATAGTCTTGCATTCAATCACTCATTTTATGTGCTGTTTCTGAGTGTTCCAATAGGTTTGTGCTCAACATGAAAAATGTTATTGGTATCTACAACAATGCGAACAACAAATAAACATTTGAGTCCATGTGCCTCGGTGCCACATACTATGCAACATTAACCTTTTCTTTTAGTACTTTTTTCCCAAGTGACAACCTGGAACTGTCTTACCATGCCTTAAATGTCACTGTTCCTAGACTAATCATACACACAGATAAGTAGAGACGAACATGTGTCATCATAAACACAATACGTCTTGAAGGGGAAAAAACCAAGCCCTAGTAATACTTTTCCCACTGTAGTACAGGTTGGTGAGTTGGAGCAGACTTCAGCAGCAGCAGATGATATATGAAATGCGTCAATTAGCGTGTGACAGAGCTTCTGGTTTTATATCAGCAATGGCCCAGTGAATCTTGCTGAAACATTCCGGATAAAATTAGTGAAGTCTGTAACAAGATTCTAGTAAGCGGAAGCCATATATGCAAAATTCATAGCAGATTATGTTATGAATATTATCAGCCTCACTGGAAAACACTTTCATGTCTGCGTTGGTTAAACCATCAGTATCCAAAAACCAGACAATAAGTATCTATAGCGTAAATATACTGCTTGTCAATGCAAATTATTATTATCTTTTTGTCAGTTAAATGTGCATCTGATTAATGCCTTTTCTTAATACAAAAGCATATATATTCCACTTCTAAAGAGTTAACCATAAAAGCATTTTTACTTAACTTACCAGTTGTTGAAGCTGGAAGGAGTCTTGCCCTAAACTCTCTACCTGCTCTCATGTTGGTAATCTCTCTCTCTCTCCCTTCCTCTCCCTCCCCCCGTGCAGAGATTGCAGTAAACTTAGAAAACTAGCAGGGACAGTGTTTCCAATGACTTAAGAAAGAGAACAGGAACAATCATTTCGTTCTCTTTTTTTCAGATGAGTACAGTACCTTCAGAAAGAAGGAAGGAAGGGAGGGGAGAGGAAGTCAACAACCCTTTGCTTTCCTGCAAAAAAATAAGGAAACAGCAGATAGCAATCTCGTTTTCTCTCAAACAAAATGTTTGGAAAAATAAATAAATTCAAACCAAAAGGAATTCCTCAAGTGTTATACCTGCATTATTGGCTTCATAAAACCTACTTTACAGCTTGTTATGTGAAACTGCATGAAATGAATTTCCGAAGCAGTGGGGAGGAATAAGACACCCATATCTTATGCAGAACAATTAGCCATAAGCTTGCACAGATAATGCAGGCTTTTACTCTAGAGAAGCGGCGATCATAGATGTACACACTTTCCTTGTTTCCACGGTGATATAGGTACAAAAATTGCCATAACTCCTCTTTACTGTGATCACAAAAAAATAGCACATTGGATATTTATAGAATTATGTGAAATATAAAGGGTGATGAAAGGGGTCACAAAAATGGTAAGAATCGTAGCTTGATGTTGGAGTTGCAGTGACAAGCAATTTATCTCAAAGATTTGCAATCAAGAAGGCATCCTGATTTATCCAAACAAAATCAATGGGCTGTGTTCTAGGTCAGATTTTATATTTCATTTGGTTTCTTTCTTTCCCCATTAAACATATTTTGACAACCAGATACTGTCCAGCTGGCTGAAGATATACTTGGGGTAAGTTAAGTCCATTGTGCTCCACTGTTTTTGTTTGCGTGTTTTCCCCTAACTTTATCTATCATCTGAAGTCCACTTATAGTGATTAGATGCTCCCTTTTTTTCCCCATTAGTTTTTTTTTTTTCATTCTAATATGCTTGCCAGTAAACATCTTCACACTGTGGCTGAGGCTGCATTTTCAGTGAGCCTTCTAATGTGGTACAAAAGATAGGTCTGCTCATCGATGAGCAATTCAGGGTAAAGTTCTGTGAAAGACAAAACAAAAATCCATTTCAGATGGCACTCTCCTATAAATTGTGTGTCCATATTTTCTCTGGGAGCAATAGCTAGGTGAATGCTGCTGAAGTAAATTGAGTTATTGCTGTAAATCCAGTGTTGGTATGGTATACCATCAGGATTATTATTCCTTTTATTGTACAATCATGAGCATTGGTAAGTTGCAAACCAACATAGGAAGTAGATCCTCAGCACCTGTGTTCCTTCATGCAGTTCCTGGTGCTGCTTCCAGAAGATGCCTAACAATGATTTGGTTGGAGAGGCTTTTATTTTAATATTCAGAAACTGAAAACTTTGGTAATCGACAACAGTCATTGACAGAGCAGTGCAGGTGCTACAAGAGATCTCTGGCTTTACAATACCATTAGTGTTTCCTGGCATACGCAAAAGCTTAAAAAGAGGGTGAAGCAAAGGAATGCAAAGCACTTAGGGTATATACTGCAAATTAAGTCCTTGATACTCCCTTGGGAATGGAGACCCTAATCAATCAGATCTCTAGTGCATACCAAGCACAAGGAAAGTAAAGAGGCATGGGAAGCCACCAGATTAATGTATTGTCAGCTGGCACCAGTCTAATAGTTCAAAAAAATTTAACTTTGCTTAAAATTGTTTTTCAGGATCTTAAAGATGGTGCAAGCTTCCAGACTTTTTAAGTTTGTTTTGTTTATTTATTTGCCAGGTGTGTCAGTTAATGAGACCCTGAAGACTGCCATTATGTACTATTTTGTTTCTCCCCACTGCGAACACATTGCAGTTGTTGAAAACCTATGCTGACCAAGTTAGGTTCATTCCTATACAGGTCACTGAGGATATGTGATTGTGTAGTCTTCTGCGAAGTACTTAATTGTCACAGATGTCCCCTACTTCTTCAAATGGCAGGTTTCACTTTCTTGAGGATTGCAAAGCTAAGACGCTGATCACAAACATTCAAGTGACATCTTCAACAGGTTGTAAGACTTTGCTGTTCTCATTGAAGGAGATGGGGAGGGCTCCCTACTTCAGCAAGAAGGCCAGAAGATATAAAGTCTTTGCTAATCCTACCTC
The DNA here is from genome assembly GCA_027574665.1 of Rhynochetos jubatus. Classification (NCBI taxonomy): domain Eukaryota; kingdom Metazoa; phylum Chordata; class Aves; order Eurypygiformes; family Rhynochetidae; genus Rhynochetos; species Rhynochetos jubatus. The sequence goes on along the minus strand of CM050690.1, from coordinate 66,635,203 downwards.
ACGTCCCATTGTCAGCAGCCTTTCCACCACCAAAGTGCTCAGGAATTACTAGTTGCCCCACATGAGACCAGGTAATCTTGCTTCCCATCATGCAGCCACTGCAGTACTTGACTTGCTCTTACTTCTGCCAATTTCTCCCAACTGCTGACAGAAAATCACAACCCAAAGAGGAAGAGACACTGAAACTGTGATTTTTTTATGCCAGAAAAATACCTTGCAAGGTCATTGCCTGTGCAATTAGTGACTGTGGAGAAACAGAACATGGCTGAAATCATTGATATCTAGAGTCATACAAACCAAGCCACAACAGATATTACTATTATATTTATCTCAGTTTTAAGGGACAAGTTCATCTGTTTTTCATAACATATTTCTGGAAGAAATGTTAGTTTGCTGGGTTTTTTTTACCTTTTCTCATTGTGCTGTTACCCAAATGAAGCCACTGATACAAATTCAGAAAGGTACAGTGCCAGCCTCAAAGCAGATGTGTGAACAAGTGTAAGTGCTTCCCAGTACGTAATCTCTTGTAAGGAGTGGCTAGGAAACAAAAATGGTCAGGGTCAGTACCAAGGAATGGGAAGATTCCTCTAGTACCAGTCTGTATGACCAGACTAGATCTTCAACCGGATTGAAATCCGTGATGTTAAGGCCTTGATTTCTTTAATTTTTTTTTTTTTTTTTTTTTTTTTTTAAACTCCAGTGGGGAATGAACTGTGTTTCACAGGCTCTTTCCAATGACAGCAAGGATGCTTTCCCATATCTTCAAAATAAGAATGGAATAAACAAGTTAAGCAAGCTAAAAATAATTTGAGCCTCTATCCAGTATATTAGGATGAAGTGGAATACTATAACTGCAGCAGCAATAGTATTCCAATTCATCCAAAAAAATTAGACCAGATGCAAAAAACAGAGACATTTTCTGGTTTGCTTGATTGCTGTAGGACAATAACCATATACATCTGTACTGCCTGTGAAAAAATAAGATTAATATCTTCCTTCCAGTCTACAGTATACCTGTGGCATTTTAACTGAGTAAAAATAACACACTTCTCACTTAGAGACAAAAAAACTGAACGACACCTAATTGTTTTCCATAAGTCACTCTGCTGTGCCTTCCTGGTTTCTTTTCTGCATTGCATATTTACCATAGACTGTTCAGGAATGAGCTGGCAGAATACTAATGGGACCAGAGACAAGCAGAGTCGAATCTAAAAGACTCCCCTTCTGTGCTGCAGCATGTGTAGAATGTGACTCTAGTTACCAGTATTTAGTTATGTATTGTGATTTGTTGTATTGCTATGCATTAAGCCTGCATATATTGTTACACAATAACTTACCTCCAGGGGTTTTTTGGTTTGGTTTTGGTTTGGTTTTGGTTGTTGTTGTTGGGGTTTTTTTAATTATTACACTCATGCTATATGTATTTCATTTAGTTTCTCAGATTACAGAATATTAGCATATTAGAAAATATTCCTAAATTTTTACCCTGCTATCTGTCTTTCATTATCATAGTATGATCAGAGTGTTCTCACAACTATGTGCTTGCACAGCTAGATACACTACTCTGGCATCTACATATTTTTCACTATAACCTTTGGACCAACCACATTGGTCAATTGTTTTTGGGAGAGAAAAGTGGGAATCTGTATTGAAGAGAGGAGCTTTTCTGGCAATAAATACTTTATTATAATTTAAAGTGGCCTTTATAACTCATCTTGGGCCAAACTCTTTTCTGGTAAATGACATTGGCTGCAGTCATTCTAAAGACAGGCTTTTCCTGTACCCTGTATGTAATCATCATAACTACCTTTATTAAAACAATACCATCAGAAGCTATTTTAAAATAAGATGGCACGATTAAGAGGATGTGTTTTCATCTTTTAACATACATAAAGTTATGTGAGCAGGACTGTGAGCCCTATTCAGGTCAGAGGTGAACAAGAACTTGGCTTTGGTCAGTATGTTTGAATTTGGTGTCACGTTTGAAGATCTGTGACTTGTGGAAAGTTGCCAAAATATCCACCAAGTTTTTTGATGGTTTCTCAAACCTGGCTATTTGACAACAGTAAAGGCTGTGGTTTTACCTCTACTTAGACTGGAAAATTCATCCAGCATTTGTTCTGGCCTTTCAGTGATCTTACTTCATTAAAAGTGTTCATGTACTCCAAGTGTACTGTAACACCTGACATTACTTAATATCTTTACAGGCTTAGGCTGGGTATATAATGTTGTAAAATGTGTCACTCTTCAGAAAATATTGGGAAAAGTCATGTTTGCATATTCTTCCCTGTGCAGTGATGTTTCTTAGCTTGCTAGTTCTGATAATATGACAGTATTCCTTCTGGAAGTCTGGCAGTATATTTCAAGATGAATTTGAAATTAATATAAATTTTTCTTAATTTTTTAATCAGTCTTCAACTGCAGTCATTTTCATTTTAATTATTTTATTCACTTCACTAATGTAGTATCTGTCTTATATGAAGTAAATAGTAGTAATGATTTTTGAGATATGATTTTGTCCCTTAGTTTGTGATACAATTCCAAAGTATTCAGTGATTGTGCTTCAGCCAAAGTGCTGTGGGCACTTAAGAAGTCCCTTTCTGGGAGCAAAATAAAGACAGTGAAAACCCAGCACTACTGCTACCAAGTAGTGCATCTCTGATTTATAGCTGCTAAGCTGTAGAGCCAAGAAAACTCTTGGGAAATCAGTACTCCATGCCTGTGTGAATGATGATAAATTTTGTCTCTAAGGCTTTTTTAAACTCTCCCTGCTATAGAGAAAGAAACAAAGAATCCTTCTACTTGTGTTTAGGTTGGGGTATTAGGGTATTTGTTTCTCTAGTTCGGGTTTGGATTTTCTTTTTTGGGTTTTGGGAAATAACTGGGCAGAGCAAACACTGTACTCCTTCATCCTCCACTGATTTGATGGCTGTTAGACTTCCCTACAACTGGAGATAATCGTATTAGGTCCCACATGTATTAAAGGCTACAGCCAAGAGTCAGACAGTGTAAACTAATTGACTGCATGTGACAGAGCATATGGATTGACACATGAGCTCACAGTAGTTCAAAGGAGTTGTCAGTAAATAAAAAGTGAGCGCTAAGACATCTAGCTAAGAATAATTAGGGGAAAAGAAAAGCAGAGCTCTTAGGTCTGTTAGATTTCCTCTGATCTTTAAATGGGTTTTGTTTTCAGTCCTTGTGTATTTTTATTTTAACAAAACACTTTTGCTGAGACTGCTATTGTTTTGTAGAGAAGAATTTGGTTATAACTTAAAGCACAGGAAAAAAAAAAAAAAACACATTTACAGGAAAAACCTCAGACTACACTAGAAGTCTTGCACTGGTATTTCTTCAGCTGTACATTTCCCTTTTGCTCTTCAGTGCTGCCCACTTGGGTTCATACTCCAAAAGCATACCCTGATACAACACTGCATGGTTCCTGAATAGTTCTGGGGAAGCTGTCTCTGTATGTGTGTGTGCAGTGACAGACAACGGTGCTGTTTTGTGGGGCAGTTTGAAATGTTTTCTAAAGTCCGTTCGGATTTTTAACTGGCAACACTTGGTCCTAGGCAATAGTCATTTAATAGGATGATGGTAGAACAGCGTGAGGCAGAACTGAAGACTGCAGTTACAGAACAGGTATTATCTCTGGGCTGCTAGGCTTACGTGTTTGTGTTGTCAATTTTCTGCAGATTTTTCATCTCTGGTCAACCACAGACATGATCTGCTGGACATTTTCTCTTGCTGCTTGAGGTAGAGCAGTGGATATCAACTGCATCTAGAAGGACCATGTATGGTGACAACCTGCGTGCTCTTTGCTGCCTATCGCTGTCTCCTTCCAAGAACAAATCCTTCATAAAGTTGCTGTTAGGTCCAATTACTTGGTGCTGTTCCAAGCCTCCTAACTTCGTTGGACTGGTTCTTCCTTTCTCACTAATGTATATCACAACTGGTCCCTTTTCACCATGGTAGATTATGCCACTCAAGCGTCATTAGTGGTGCTGCATGGTTTCCTCCTCGCTAGACTGTCCCTTTGAGAGACTTTCTCAGTCTAAAACACTATCAGACCTAGACAACAGTGCCTGATCATAATTCCCTTTTGCGTGGTTCGTGGGGTTTTTTTGAGTAAGACTGAAATGTCAGATCAAGAGAAAATCAAATTCTTTGCCTGCAGAAGTTCTCTAGCCTCCACTCCCAGCTGCACAGGGTGCTCTCCAGGCCATGGCACATTCTGACTGTATTGCTTTTCTGTTTAGAAGTGAGACCCAACAGCACAGCAGTAAAGCGAACCCAGACACATGCCCTGGACAGAAACTGCAGTGAGCTCCAGTAGGTGCCAGCCTGGGGAAAGCTACCTAGAAGCTGAACAGTCACCCTACATATGGTGTTGCCCCTTTCAATTTGTCACAAGGCATCTGACAATGAGTAGGTTAATAAGCTGGGGAAAGAGAAAAGAAACCCAAATGAGCTCCTGAATCATCCCTCAGTGTGGGGATGCCATCAGACGAGCCCGTTGTTCCCGTCTCAGACAAGCTGTTTGCCTTTTTCTATTTGTCTGAAACCACCTACATTGCAAAGGTTGTTAGCTTGCATAATGAGGCAACCTACGTTCACCAGACAGTGAGGATGAAAAGGGGAGATGGAGAGATTGTATGTTCTCTGCCTGGCAGCCATCCCATCCACTGAGGTTATGTCTGCACAGTACCTGCCCAAGAGGCTCTGAACCAGATGGTTGACAAACAGCAATAACATAAGGAGTGGGTTTCTCCTGTGTTCTTTTTCTTAATAACTTTAACTCCATGGTTCAGGCTGTGGGAGTGATTCAAAGCTCTCAAGACAATACTCTAAGTAGCTATTAACAAGGTGCAGCTGGTAGTAACATAATTCTAGTGCTAAACTCCAATATTGCTTTTCTTCATTTTCTACATGTAAAGTTATGATGTGGGTTAAGATTTTTGTAATGCATGGCAAGATTTGTTCCAGCCTGCCCTATATAACTGTGAAGACAGTCTGAATCTCTTACGTCAGCATGAATCGTGTGAAGTCCACCGAAGTATTTTGGATTTACTATTTTTGGATTTAGTGTGCTGCTAGAGAATGGCACAAACCATCACCAGTTGTTTTACTTGTAATTATTGTTTTTCTCCACATTTCAAGGAAATAAAATTACGTATATTAGAAATCCACTTTATACTGCAGAAATAACAATAAATCTGGGGGGTTTTTTTGTTCATGAATTAATTGCTTTCCAGCAGAAAATTTTTAGATCACTTCTGAAATTGTTTCTGTTTATTATTTTTGTCTTTAGGTCTAAGATGAACAAAAGTTTAGACTCAAACTGCTAAAACATAAAGTGCTAATATTTTGGAGCTGCTCTATAGGCTTCATATCCTAAATCATATATATATTTCCAACCAACAGCCTGTTTTGATTTTGTGTGCAGGAGGCCATTTTGGATGTTTACTTTTCATGGTGATTGAGCTCACCAGAAAGCTTTGTGCTATTCTGAGTATATTCCAGTTCGTGTGTGTGCTAGGAACTACTCAGAGAAATACACCTGGCTTTCCAACTGCTAGCCTGCTCGTTGAAAAAGCTAGCTGGATTTACTGTAATGTCTGATTTTCATGCAAAGTCTGCTTTCAGGATGAAAACAAATCAGAAAATAAATGCCTGATTCTGGTTATGTCTTGATTTTCCTCACTCTAAGTAAACAGAACAAATCTGGAGTCATGCTGGAAAAAACCTGGACCCTTAAATGTCCCACATGTGGGAGAGGGAAGGTCCCAGGAGGGCAGCGAGAGGTTTCTGTTAAGAAGAGAAATAAAAGACAAGATTGTTTAGGATGGGTCTGATTCTGGTTCAGAACCTAGGAAATCGATTCTCCATGGGTGAAAATTGTCACACAGCAGCTTCGAACAGATATAACCTAAATCTGAATGAAGAAAAACAAGATCAAAATTCAGTTTCCACAATACCATCTGAATATCTGCAGGATCCATGTAGCTAAAGAAAATTATCACAATTTGATCTTTACATGAGACACAAATTAAGTCCTTCTGCAAGGGTGGAGGGAGCTAAAACCAGCTAATTTTTGCAGGGGAAAGAGGGACTGTCCTTGTAAGTGCACATGATTTGGATCTCTTTCAACAGGATGGCATTTTCAGGAATGTACACTGAATATGACTCAGAAGAGAATTAAGAAAAAAGCACTCAAAGAAGGTGATTTTTTTCCAGTGGTTAGACTCAGACAAGCTCTGTGCCATGCCTAGCAGGGTGACTGGGGGACAAAAGGTTGTAGTCTCTGCCAGGCAACGGTCCATACCATGCTGATCCCACCACTCCTTTAGCATGCATGGCCAGGGGTGGAAAGAAGCACACGCTCCCTAGCAAGGGACAGTCAAAATATTTTCATATCAAATACAGTTAACCTTTTTTGCATTGGCTGATCTAGAATTTGATGCTTGAATTTCAGTAGTATCTTTTCAAACCCATATATTTTTCATTATGGAATCATAGAACTTCTTAGGTTGGTAAAGACCTTTAAGTTCATCAAGTCCAACTATTAATACTGCCAAGTCCACCACTAAACCATGTCCTTAAGCACCACATCTACCTCCAGGATGGTGACTCAACAACCTCTCTGTGCAGCCTGTTCCAGTACCTGACAATGCTTTCGGTCAACATGTTTCCCAATACCAAATCTAAACCTTCCCTGGCACAACTTGAGGCCATTTTCTCCTGTCCTATCACTTGTCACTTGGGAGAAAAGACTGACCCCCACGTCACTATCCCCTCCTCTCAGGTAGTTGTAGAGAGTGATAAGGTCTCCCTTCAGCCTCCTCCAGGCTAAACCACCCCAGTTCCCTCAGCCACTCCTCACTGGACTTATGCTCCAGACCCTTCCCCAGCTTCGTTGTCCTTCACTGGACACACTGCAGCACCTCAATGTCCTTCTTGTAGTGAGGGACCCAAAACTGAACACAGGATTCGAAGTGTGGCCTCACCAGTGCCAAGCCCAAGGGGCAATCACTTTCCTCGTCCTGCTGGCCACACTGTTCCTGTTGCAGGCCAGGGTGCTGTTGGCCTTCTTGGTCACCTGGGCACACCACTGGCTCATATTTATATTATTTCTCATGTTTGTCCAGTGTTTGCCTTTAATCAGGTCAGAAAAATACGATTAATCAGAAATACCATTCTTATAAATCAGGTTTGGTATCATTGGTTTTTACAAAATCCAAAGTAAAAACTGCCTTTTTGTAACCCATTCATCTGAAAGATATTTCAATAATCTTTAAGTTTTGTAAACCTTTATTTTACTGGTTTTGGGCACAGTAAGATTTGGACTTGGTTGGTTAGTTTGAATATTTTCATCGTGCCTGGCAAATAGCACACTTCTAAAACTTCTTTAATGCACTAATAACAAACAACTCACAGACTATGAAGAAATTTTTCTCTTCCTTCCCCATGTCTCCCTGTAACATAGATTCTCTTCTCATCTTCTTTGCCAACCACTGTCACTGAACCAGATACATGGAAAGATCAACCACACACAAAGATCCTCTGTGTCTTAGCACTAATAATTTGCTGCTGTAATTCACTTAGCAAACAGTCATCAGTCTCTTATGTGTCTCATCATTTTCACAGGCTTCAGAAAACGCAGTGACAGTAAAGGGTAAGATATGAAGCACTTTGCAGTTTCAAAGCAGAGCACATCCTATTAGAGAACAAAGTGGGAGCTAAGCACTTCATAAAAATATCACCCATTCTGGGAAAAGACTGAAAATGCTGGTTTCCTAGTCTTTTTATTGTGTTCTGTGTGCCTTCATTCTAACAGCCCTAGCCCCGTAGGTCCCTGTGCCATTCTCCTGGAAGACAGAGGAAGCATGGAGAACATGTGGGTGCAAACCCGCAGGAGCGTTTGCTGATGGGGAAACCTCCTCACCCCTGGTTTCTCCCCATGCATGGCAGGGACTGGTCCATCAGGAGGATAAATGCTGAAGGCATTCTGTGTCATGCACCAGCTAGCAGCTCCTGGGACTTGAGCTCAGGAAACTGGACCTGTGGTTTGTGCAGCTGTGTGGTCTCAATATTTTGGGCCACTTTGGACTTGTAACAGTGGGAGGTGATGCTGATGATGGGAGCCTGGATGCCTGAGCTCCCAACAGAGTTAATGAAGAGAGAGACAGAGCTGTTCAGAAGACTAGTCAGAGCACATACGTTAGATGTCTAAAATTAGACAGCGTGAATATATCTCTTGGGTGTTAATGCTGTCTCAGAGAAGCGCTAATTGTCTTGTGAAGCATCCCAGGGGTTGATCACAGTTCAAAAGAGAAGGTGGGCCCACAAAGAACTCCACTTTTTTCATGGCTGTCACACTTCTCTCTTCCTCTGTCCCTAAAACGCCTCCATGCCCCAGGACCGCCTGGAATATGAGGAAGAGCGTGAGAGAACCCGTTGTAGACACACACATGACCTTCCCATAGGCTCCACGGTGCTGGCAGTCATTTTCATAGTAGCTGGGCTGCAGAGGGGCAGAAATGAGGTACTGGTGGCAGAAGGAATGAAAAGTCAAGACAAAGCTGCAGCACTTCCGGCTGGAAGAGTCTCACAGGAGATGCCGAGATGCTGACACTCTGTGAGTGAAGTCTCACCTAGCATGATGATTCATCCATCCCAAAGTCAAGGAATAGTCTGTTTGACAGGTCACTTCTTAGAAAGTGCAGTGTTTCCATGTGACATGCATGTAGGGTGGGGAAATGGGGACAGCAGCACCTTGAGCAGGTTCTGTCACCAAAATGTTATGTCAGGAAGTCACAGACTCTTGAATCAACCACCTTCTGAAAGATGGGCAGGGAAGCAAGGGGAAGGTGAGGTTTTAGCCCCTCATCCAAAGGCCACCTGGCAGACCTCTCGGATTGACAGCCCCTCTGTACCTTCAGAGAAGAGGGCTCCCAGGACAGCCAGAGACCCCACCCTCTCTCTCCTCTAGGCAAGGCTACAGTGAACTGAACTTTATCCCTGCCTTGAGCTTTCTTCCTGGTTTGCTGTTATGTGTCTTGGCACAGACCATAGAAATGTAGGGACTTCCCCTCTCTGCCTGCTCATATTTTCAGACCTCATTTTTTCAGGGTCTTTATTTTCAGTATCTGAAAATACATATAATAGATAAGGAAGCCTTTCTTAATTTTCAGCATCTCATGCTGAAAGGTATCCTTATAATGAAGAAACGCTTCCATATGAATTATATATAATTATATATATTTGTGTATGTTATCTGTTATGTATTCTTGGGTTTGGATTCCTGCTACCTCTATGGGCTTTCTTGCAAGCCAAAGCAGATGTAAATTCCACACCATATTTTGTATTGTGTGTATTGAAGAAAAAGGGGGAAAAAATCAATGGATATTCACCTTTCATCTGGAGTTTTACCTAGAAGAAGACTGAACAGGATACCTGAAAATTATAAAATAAAACAACCTGAGGACGGTGGGGTTCAGCTTTTGCAACATCTCTCTCAAAGTTTTAGGTGAGCTAAGTGTTATTTCAAGAAGTTATATGGTGTTCTGAGAGGATAGACTTCAGATAAAGTATTCTACAATGAGTGTGCACTGTATGGTGTGACCATTGCCTGAGCACGTGACAGGAGGAGCACAGTTTCCAAACTGTGCTTTGAATCCTGATTTCATCTCACCAAAGTTACAGCTCTCCGCTAAACCCATTTTGACAACTCATTTCTTTTACAATAGCCATCAAACTGGCAGTTCACAACAATAACTCAAATTAGTTATTTTAATATCTTCATTCCTTTCTGTCATGTCTGTTCATTGTTACGTTGGTTCAAAGATATTAAAATATTATTTATTTGCTATTGCCGAGCAGCAAGCACACTGTCAACATTAAACAAATTGTTATGATGACCGCGTTTTGAAAAGCATGGCCTTAAGTGAACACTGTCTAGTTGCATATTGCAGTCTTCACCTTTTATCCTTGTTAGTTAAAGCAAAACAATTACTTTTTGTCAAGATTTACTTGTAGGTCATTGTGCACTGTGGTGCATTCCCTAAAGGATCCGTAAATTTTGTTAATTTATTTTGGATAAAACCCCAGATAAGTTGCAGAAAACAGTCCTAGTGCTTACAGCACGAAAAATTTTTCTGGTAAGTTTAAACAATTCTTCAAATTTGATTTACTAAAGGAATGTTTTCTCAGCTTTAGACCAAATTACAGCAAACATGACACTCTAGTTCCCTAAACATTACCCGGTTCTTGCAAGGTGCTGAATTCCCCAGTCCTCATTGAAAAGAAGAAGTGAGGATGCTTAGGCAGATGCTTGGTAGGGGCCTCTCCTATTCCCAGGCAGGGAAACTGTTACTTGAAGAGTCAGCTACTGGAGCTAGTACCCCAAAGATGAGCCACTGTCTTCATCTCGGCAGCAAATGCTCATGCTTGAGTGTTTTGCATGAGATATGGTTCCCAAGCTAAGTCCTTCTCATCAGCTTTTAAAAGGTGTCCAGCTTGTGATTTGAAATGCTGAATTCAACATTTAAGCAGGCAGATAATGTTTATGTGATTACCTGTTGGAATATAAAAGCATTTTAGGCAGAGGTGACCAGTATAAGACTCCTGTGCTAATTTCTCCATCCTCTGACCTGTCTCAGGTGACTTGTCCCATCTGCCTTGCTTTAATACCTCGGGTGTTTCTTTTGTCCCAAAGTTACATATTTGATAAAATAGTCCTCTATGACTATTGGTTAGAAATGCTGTGGCTTCAAGTTTATCTTTCTCTTATAATCTGTCTAATTTTAGGAACAGATTATGCTAAAGGAAACATAATTGCTTATTCAAAATAATTTTCTATATCTTATGAGAGAGGGGGGGAAAAGTCCTGTTAAAAGTCTGGTTCAGAGACTAGAACGTAACAAAACATGGAACTTCTGACAGTCTGTAACGTTTTCCCCTTTTCAGGATGACATTTTACAGAATTAACAGCACACCTCTTATGATTTGAAATTGGTCGTAATGACAGAGTGTAACAAATAGTTTAAAACCTACCAGCATGAAAATACTACCAGTAAAGCTTTGTGAAGCTTTTCTCCGGACAAGGCCCTTTCCAACCCACAGGCAGAGCAGGGAGCTGGCTTTCCACCTGCAACTCACAGAAGTGCCCCAGACGATAGCCAGGACCACAAGCTGGACCTCTGCTCTCCTCGCCCATCCTGTAAACAGGGTCAGCATCACACTACTGACTGTCCCCAGGTCAAATCCCCCGCTATGAGGGTAGCTAACCAATAGTTATTGGTGTGCCTGAGTGCTAGAAATGAACCCACAAATCCAGCCATGCACACAGTAAGAAAAGCCATGTCTGCTTGGGCTCTCAGTTATGTCGTGTTTGTCCCAGGCAGGAAAAAGCATGAAAGTAACATCAGTTTTTGGTGTCGTGGTTAATAGAACAAAGTCTCAACAGTTGGTATTTGGTGTCCTTTGGGTTTTTTTTAAAGCCAAGATGTTTCTTAAGACAAGCTGATCTCTTCCGAGAGATCTTAAAGAAAACAAGTGTATTTTAAAGGTAGTTTATTTAATGGGAATTGGAGAATTTTATTAAAGTTCCTTTTTATTTCTGTAGGTTTTTGATTGCTAAAAGTTGGTTTAGTCCTTTTGGGTCTCAATTGATACTGTTCTGACTTTTCTGAAATCAAACCAGAAATAAACTTGATATATGCAAGGAAAAACATGGGTTTCTGAAAGGCAAACTTGGTGAACAGGTTATGCATTTTAACAGCAATAACAACAACCAAAAAAAAGTCTATACTGCTAAATTTCAATATGAATAGAACTTTTTGTTTTCCCAAAGAATATTTAGGGGTTGAACTATCTCACCAGTTACTCCTTTCAGTGTTGAGACTCAGTGTCTGAGTTAGATGTAACCAAAGCAACCGCAGTGTATTAGCAGTGTTGTGCAACCATTTTTTTGAGAAGGAAAATAGAGCATACTCAAACTGAAACTGCAGGAGAACTCAATGTCAGCACGAGAGAGGTAAATCAGAATTTAACCAGGACAACACTTATTGCCCAAAGTGCTGGTGAGTTTCAGCCAAATCTACAAATCTAGGGTTTCTTACCACCATGCCTGATCATGAATCCTCGCTTCGATGGATAACCTGTTACTGCCAAGGTACAAGAAATAAGGCTTTGGAGTAACTAGTTAAGCACTTAAGAAAGAGTTGTTGTAGTGAACAGAGAGTTTTGCAAGAAGTTCCACAAAACAGTGAGAATACTTACTTGTAGCAGGACATTTTCAAACAAAGATTGAATGATGTATATGTAACTCCAAATCTTTAGTAAGAAATAGCAATAAAAATGCTTTAAAAAGTTTTAAGTCAGTGAAAATCAGCTACATCTTCTATTTATGTTGAACGGCTTTTTTTTCAGTTTTTATTTTCTACAACATCCAAGTTCAAACTAACCATATATATTAACATGTTCATCACTTCAAATTTGAGAGAATGTTCTTCAGAGGGTCACTAGGTGCTGGTTCTGCATTTAATCACGGTGCAGGGGTAAATTGAGGTTCCTTTTTCCTTCTTCAGCTTGCATGCACATGAAAGTAGAGCCGCAATCTGGCTCTAGTTGTGGGAAGGAATTCTTCACATGGATGTTTAATTAGGAATAATGAGATGAAATTAAGAGAAGGAAATTTTAGGATGAATGTCAGGAAAACCTCCTTTACAGCAAGACATTTCAAATTGTGACAGTCTCGTAAAGGAAATGGTGGAAGCTACAATACTTAGGACTTTAGAGATGACTGCACAACACAGTGGAAATTATAACGTAGGAAACAAGCAAGCCATGCAGACAGAAAGGCATTAGGAATGAGCTAATGCTTGTTTTCTACCTCTGCATTTGGCTCTATGAAACCGCAACAGCACAATGCTGCAAGTTTATGTCAACCCAGAATTACGAAAATCCACAATAGTGCGAGCAGGCAAGACCTCCGCAGCCGCCAGGGAATCATGGCACAGCTGGGGATGGTGGGAATGCAAAGACATCCACCAGGCCCCTCGTAGCATTTCTTGTTTGGGGTAACAGAACCCATCTGTCTCTCAGCACTCGTAGACCCACACTGCCACAAAAGCACGTATCTCCATGCAGTTTCTTTCCACTACTGTAAGGACGGTGAAAAATGAATGTTACGCTACTGCTGTTCCTCACAAGGGCATTATCTGGGCTTCCAGGAGCCTATGTAATGTCAAGGTATTTTATTTGGAGTCAGCTCTCTTCTGTGTGGGTATTACAGGTGGTGAAAGTTAACTTCCAGAAACGTGTAGGTATACAAAAGTTTAGTAAATCTGCTGAAGCAACTGGCTCTTAAATGAACTTTCTGGGTTTCCCAAGAGCACTTTGGCTCAACAGCAAAAACATTGTGCCCCACTCCTCCTCAACTGGAATTGTTGGGGCACTGAAAATATGAAAGAGAGCACAGACCCTGAGACACCTGTGGAGGGTCATTCCCCTTTAGGGGAAAACACAGAGTTTGTCTGATGCTGTGAGCATGATGTGAGCCTTCTCACTGTGTTTCCAAACTCCTGCTGAAAGCGCAGAAATACAGGACTCAACCCACCCCTTCACAGAAAACCAGCATTTGCACTGTGTGCCATAAAAATCACTGTTGTTGCTCTGCAAATTTTCAAACATTCATGGACTGTTGGTGAGTGTGGTTATTTTTATTCCTGGATGTGCTCTGCAGTATGTCAGTGGTTATCTAAATATGACCCCTAGTGTTCAACTTGGATGGCAATAATTTAAGAAAATTAAAGCCCATACTAGACTTCCCATAAGAAGAGGGTAATCTTTTCTCATTATCCCAATATCCTACCCTCAAAAATTAATACTAAATTATTCCTGCTTGTGCAGTAAAAATTGTAGAAGATGTACTGTTCTCAAAGCATAAACCATTGAAGAATCACATGAGGATTTTAGAGATAATTTTTACAGGCAGGGAATAATCTATATTGAAAACATTTTATTGCAACATTTTCCCATCCACCAAAAAATAAAATCTTAAGCAATGAAGCTGGTAATGGTAGAGCATCAGTGGAAGCAGTTGTACACTGCTATGCATTGCGTTACAAGGACAGTGGTGAAGACTCTATGGCACAATGGCTGATACAAGAAATGGTGGGGTAGGACTTATTTATGTTTGTTTCCTTCTTGATGCTTTTTAATTAATATTAACATGCATTAATATTCTGTTATGCTTTTCAATAGGTCATTTAACATCTCTGTTCTTGTATTTCCATCTTGAAAAAATGCACACTGTTTTGTTTGACGTTTGTGAGGTTCAATAATTAACTGTAAAACTACGTGACATTTTGAATAAAAAAAATAAAATTTACTTGCCACCTGCTATTTTTTAACTGTGGGACAAGTCAAAGAGAAAATGTAGATTTTATCCTTTTATCTTCATAAAATAGATTTTATTTGGTTTAAAATATCAGAGGAATAAGGTGGGACCAGGAGTGTGCAAGGCCATTAGGGAACACTGCAATTTGCGTGATGTTAAGGGAGGAGGGGAAAGGTGCAGTGCTTTAGCATCCAGGCTGCAGATGTCTAACACTAGGTCTGCTTTCAGAAAGGAGAGACACAGCTGAAGTATTGCTTTAGCCAAATTCTTTTCTTCCTGCTTTGATACTTGCTATATTGCCATATGTTTTTTAAAAGGACAAAGAGTAACTATATGGACAAAACAGTGGTCACTGAAAGCTTAGAGAATTGACAATGACAAGCTGGTTTGCAACACTGTGTTGATTGTTTTAAACTATGTCAGGCTGTGGATGCAAACAAATGATGTATCACATCATGATGTAAAGCAATATGTGTGACATGTATTGTGAAAACACATAATACAGGGTCTCCTGCTTCCTGATTTTGTTTGTTAGCTCTGTGCACACAAGCATCTTGCAAACTCTACTACTTTGCATCTTGTTCGGATATGGAATAGCTCCAACAGACTCATTTCTGCTCTCATCTGAATGCCTTAAGCACTACTGTGTATCTCTCATGTGCTCTCAGTGCTCTGTGGTTTATTCATTTGAGTATTTGCTATCACCAGAAAAATCACTGCCACTTCAGCTCTGCCCTACAAATCTCTTCTACAGTATGCTACTTCTTACATCTTGTTATGCAAATGTTTCTTTGTGCCTGTTCAAATTTGATCTCCTTAGTAGGCAAACATGTATCTCTTAGAAGCAGAAATTAGATATTACTTTTTAATTTCAGTGTAATACTCCTCTTAATGTTTTTGAGCTTAAAAATGGAGAGCTACCACTTTCCATTTCTCCTATCTTGCTTGCCCATGGCAGTGAGACAGGAACCAGGTCCAGGCTGTTACTTTGAAAAGTAGATGGAGGATGTAAAGGATTCTTCTTTACCCACCTGTCCAGCCTTTTCCTTGATCCCTCCTGCCACAAGCAGGGAGGAACCACAGGAGCTTGCACATGCCTTGTGTATCAGCATGAACTGGTTTGTGCTTACAGCCAGAGTGAGCACAGTGTTCACAGCGGGAGTTTATTTTTCCACATAACATAACCAGTGCCCTTTCTGTCAGAGGATGAAACTCACTCTCGGTGTATGTGGTGTGGCAATCCTTTGCCTCCTTAGAGCATGCAGCTCTAGGGTTACATCTCTCAAACTGCACCTGCTGGAACCGTTGCCTGTGACACTGGATCCAGAGTAAGGACTCGTCACCAAGGGCACCATTCATGGTGGCTCCCTGTGCAAGGCAACCCTCTGCTGCAGGACCAGAAATGAGGGGACTGCAAGGAAGGTATTCCACCCTGGTGAAGTCCTGACCTGCCAAAGTGCTGATACGGCCGGTGCTGGTCGCACAGTGTGACCACAAGTCAAAAAGTGAAAATGAAGAATGGCCGAGGTGTGGATTTAGGGGAAGGCATAGCCCCATAGTCAACAGGGAGGGCATTGCCACCAGCAGGACTCCCAGGGTTCTCTACGGAAAGCGACGCCAAGTGAAAGAGCATCATCTGCACTGCTACCAGCCCCAGGGCCAAAATCTGTCCTATGGAGCCATGGGATTCTGGCTGGAAAACATAGCTCAGAGCAAGCGCTTTCAGGGAAATGCCATAAGCTGCAGAATCATGAAATTATTTGGTCAGGTATGGATTCTGGCACTTTGCCATTAAAGGGAAACCTGCCACAGGATTCAAAGGCAGCAAGAAATGACCTCTTCTACCTGTCTCTTGCTTGGATGATGAAAAACACCCAAAGCAGCAACAAAATTAACACATTTGGACAATCTCAGCAGAATCTGCAGCTCTGTGCACTGGCTCGTGGGCAGGCCGGCAGGCAGCCAGTGGGGGGGGGGGGTGGGGGAGGGAGGAGGGGGGGTGTTTCTGCATGCCAAACATTCCCAAACATTGTGGAAAAATCTCCCCATCCTTTCTTTCCCAGTGATTGAGTGTTGGCAATCGTGGTTCTGCCTGCCTGTGTGTGGGCAGTCCCATTTGTGCTGCCTATCTGCAAGGTGAAAGGAAAAGCTGGTTTAATTCCAGAGGGTAAAAAGCCAGAGCTTTATCTTTTGCCTTCTCTTGGTCCAGAACTTTTATTGCCAATGAGTGTTAAACAGACTGTGGGTGTATGTGCAACTAATACTGTGTCTTTCCTAAAGGTCCTAGATCAGGTTTGGTTTTTTTCCTGTATAATTGCTGGGGGGTTTATCTTTTTCAATTTTCTATAAACTGTAGTTTGGGAAAGTTTTGAACACACGTGTGCTGCTCTCTTCCCATGTGCTGCTTATCTCTTACCTGTCTGAGCCTTTGCTCAAGCACTGAGTTGTTCTGACTTTCTTGTCACAGGTAGTACAGTCACAGCATCTACATTGTGCTTACTCTTGCCTGTGCCTGATAACGACAGTAGTTGTGATTCCACACAATTTTATGGCAGGATGAAAAATATTACAGCAAAAATAGCATGGAACACTCTATGGTGGCACTGCAAAGCCATGTTTTCTCTTGTCCAATGACTGGAAGTGCATCTAACATTTACCAAAATTTTGGTTCTCCAATCATGTGTTTGGTGCAAATCTGGTCAGATAATATTTCCATCATTGGAGGGGACCGTGACGCTGTCTGTAGGCTGTGTGAACAATCTCTCTGTCCACAGCAACATTCCTATCTGTCCCTGAAGTTCCCTAGCACAGAGGTTGCAAAGTAGAGAAGGTGTTTTGGCTGCTAGCCCCAGTCATTGCCCACTTCTTGAGAAGCGTGTCTCCTATGTGTCTTTGTTACAGATGCTAGGCCCATAAGAAATAGCACGGAGGCAGAGCAGGCATTTTATTGTGCCATTCTGACTCACTGAAAAGCAAAGGTGATTGCTCCAGGCAGGCTGCTGCAAGTACTTGAGCTATCTCAGGTATTTGTGAAAGAACAATGCAGTATAATAAAATCATAAAGCCTATTTAATATTGTACTGGTGAAAGAGCCAAGATATGACTGCTTTGGACCCAGTGTAGTATCCGCTTTCACAAGAAAAAAGCAGTGACCTTAAACACCAGCAAATGGAAAGACTCAGTTCATGCATTAATTTCTGCAGACTGGAGATAATAATTTTGCTATAGACTGACCAGTTTAATCTTTAGAGGCAGACAGAACACAATAATATGTGTTTAAGATATATGTGAACTTCTTTCAAAAATGATTGGCTTGATTTGTTTGTTTGCTTTCCTGATGTAGTGCTTTCACTTGAGGTTTTCCTTTCCTAGAGGTTGTAACACAATTTCTGAAATCTGTACTCCGCTCTAGAATTAGAAGAATTGAAAGATCGTTTCGATGGATGAATTTGTTATTTAGAGTTTGATTGAAAGGCTCTACTGATGTAAATTAAGCTGTGCTGACTTCTACCAGAAGAATATTTGGCCCAACAACTTAGTATAACATCACAGATGGCATGTTGTCTGTGATTTGACAGTAGCTTGCAATTCCGTTACAGTGCAAACCACAGTTCGTTAAATAAGACATAAAACCTACATTTTTTTCAAGTTCCAGAAAAATGAACAGATGAATACAGAAACTAATCACTACAAAGCTGAAGTAGTTGTTTGGCATTAATAATAATAAAAAAGATTTGTGCAGTCCCCTAAGCAGAGCTTCTGTATGTCTTTCTGTTAGAGATTGATGGTGTAGATAAAACCTAATGTCACAGAGAGCAGGATTTCCTTGAGCGATACAAACGAGAAAGACATTATTAGAGCAGCATTGCATTCAGTCAGAAGGTCAAGTTCAGTGTAACGTTTTCCACTAAACAAGATCAGGAGTTGTACTGGCCCCAGCCTGTACATTCACAAACAATGTCAGACTTCATTGGCATGCATGACCCTGTGTCTGCCTTCTTATGATGTGCAGCCTGGCAACTGGCCAAATGTAGATCTCAGGAGTCTGAGGACCTGGTGGTAAAGCTTCTGATATGGTCTCAAACCAGGCTTTTAACCCAGCAGGTACCTGTCTAGGTAAAAGTGCCAGAAACTAACGTAACACAACTCCATGGAGGGACTCCTAAAGGCAAGGAAAATAATTGGGAAAATGAAGGAAAGAAGCTCAGGCAGTAGGTGAAACTGCAGGTGAAACACATCTCCCAGCAGGTCACAACATGAGATAAGCAGTCGTGGCAGAAATGAGTCTCTTCATCTGCAGGAATAAGAGGCTACTGTAGTAGCGGTTCCTGCTGTCCCGGTCCCAGGTCCCAGCAGTGGTTAAACTAACCATAATTATTATCAGACAGGTCACCACGAAGTTCGCCTTTCTCACCTGGATGTTAAAAACCACTTCAGTCAATGAATCTCTGCACAGAAACACAGACACAAGCTAAAACGGGTGTAGAGGAGGACGCATGATTTCCACCTGAGATCAAAATGAGATGCAGGGAAATATATCTTAGAAAATCAAGGCTAGGTCAATTATTTCCTTGCCAAAGAAACAATATCAGTGATCAGCAGAAAAAAGAAATGCAAGTTATTTTGCTGAGAGCACCTTGGATCACACATCCTTCTGTTAACTGGAGCACGTTCAGTGTTAAGTCCATGTAAGAATACTTTTCTGTATTTGCTGTTCTGTAATGGGGATAGGGGAAATTTTCCATGTTCTTTTTGTGCTTTCCGCTTCTTTTCTTTACTCCCTTATATGCTCCTCTCTTTAGTGTTGCCTGGCCATACTTGAATCTTTTGAGCCTCTTCAGGTCCATATTAAGAGAGTTCTCCAAGCACAAAGACTGAGATCTCTTTTCAAGTCGGTAAGTGTCAGCACTAGCTGAGTGAAGCATCCCCTTAACTTTCAGCACAGATCTCCTGTAATTACAAAATGTGAGAGGCCTGAAACCATCCACCAAAGAACCTAAGTGAGAACACTAGAAGATTAACCATTTGAGGGAATATGCACCTGTACCTGGGTATGTGTGTGCACATTTTATAACAATGCTGAATTACCAGATTTGAAGCTGATGATTTTGCAGTTGATTATTGAACCAGTTTCATTGTTTCTTATTGGTCTGAGGAAAGTTCTGTGTCACAAGCTCAAGTCACAGAGGTCACTAATTTACTCTCAAAGGCATTTTTATATGCTACAGCTACACTGTCATTTTGTTATTTAATTCTCCAATTTTCCCCTTTTCAGAATTAATATTTTTTATAGGTATGTCAAGAAATATCTAAGAGAAGCACTTATTTATCTTTTCTTGATTATCAGACATTACCATCATTTTCCAATGCTTATGCATTGCCATAGGCTTTGCAGGTAAGACGAAGGACTGTACTGATTGCAATGAGCGCTGCACTGGTCCAGGTCTGAAAGTCAATCCTTTGATAGATGGACTCTTTTTAAAGTTCCATTTTAAGGCAAACCTGACTTTAAAAAAAAGACCTGCTGGATTATATTTCATTCGTCTTGAGAGTGAGGTGAAGAGGACAGCTGGTGGCATCTATGAGGAGTACAGTGGGTGAGTACACAGCTTCCCTCCCCTCCCCTTAGAGACACATGTCTGACTTTTGCATGGAATTTGCTTTAAAAATATCTTCACAGCTATGAGGTAGGAAACCAAAGGAGTAATTTGCAACATTTTCTCAAGAATAGCTGCTCCTGGGTTTCTTGCTTGTCTGGGAATGGTATCTAGGAAAACCTTCAAGAGGCAGACTCCTCAAGCACTCTCACGATCTGGATGTTCTCTCATTCATGATTTATCATTTTATTTCTGTAGCATTTTATTTAAGTTTTTGCTTTGATTTTTTCCAATACAAAGCTCTCTTAGTGATAAAGTGCAGGAAATGTGATTAGTGGTTAGAAGAGAAAAGCAAGAGCTAGGACATCCAGGTTCTGCTTCCCAATCCGTCACTGACTCAGCTTGGGTAATTCAGGTCACTCCTCACACTTAATTTTCTTCCTTGTAGCACAATATTACTTGCTTCCAAACTGTTGTCATAATACTTAAAATTTATTCATGCACATGAAGCCCTTAAGGATCATGAAATGAAGGGCATTATGTAAGTAAGTATTACACATTACTGATATTCTTCTTACTTACTGTTCATCACTGCTAAGGATGGAAGCAAAGCTAAGTAGGTTTCCCAAACACTACAATGTTAGGATTAAAATGTTGTGCTAAAAATAGCCCAAAAATGTCTTTTCATAACCATGTTTTCAAGGTTATCTATCTTTCTTTCATATGAAGGAAATATTTGGTTTAGAAATGTAGGGCCTGACTCAGTCAGCCCTCTTGCAAGTAGGTAAATTCACCGTGACTGGGTAGTTAAATAGATGAGAAAGGGGTTGCCAACCCTTAACATTTTAATTTGTAACTGATTGCAGTAAGGTTTGTGTTTCAATTAGTTGTATTAATTTAAATATCCTGTGTTCTATTGTCCCTTTGAACCATATATACAATTAATGCTAATGAGACTTAAGAGCTCACACCACAAAGATACTACAGGCTTTTATCTCTGCTTCTCATGTTTCATTTCAGTATGATTTCCACCTAAAGGACAGTATGCTATATATTTACTCTAAATAGGCTGTTTATAGGAGAACATCTTACTGATTTTCATATATTCAACCACTTGCCAACCACTCGCCAACCACTCCTGTTTTAGGAGTTTGACGAGGAGGTGCTG
The DNA here is from genome assembly GCA_027574665.1 of Rhynochetos jubatus. Lineage (NCBI taxonomy): Eukaryota > Metazoa > Chordata > Aves > Eurypygiformes > Rhynochetidae > Rhynochetos > Rhynochetos jubatus. The sequence goes on along the minus strand of CM050690.1, from coordinate 66,614,034 downwards.
CTAAAGTCATGCACACTTGACATTAAATAATATGGTGGAGATGCTGACAAAAGAAATTGTCCAGTTTAGACTAACTATCTTTACTTTGAAAAGTAATCTGAATTTCACAGAATAGAATAAGCATTTCACTAAAGCTATTATACTTTGGAGGAAGAGATGAAAGGATTTCTAGTGCCTACTATATGTGTTCCCAGGCTGATCTGATGCCTCTTAGACAATAAGTTTAGTGATTTCAATTAGTAAAAAAGAAAAAATCTTGTCAATATGAGGAGGACATGACCTTGAGCTGGATGGAATAGGTAAGAAGACTTAGACTGAGGTCTGAGCAGGGATCGTGCACTGAAATGGCATTTGGAATCAGATACTTTAGACCCTTTGTCCCTCAAAATGCTGGAAAAGGACGTCACTTTCTTGGAGAAAACCTTGGAGGCAAGTGTCCCAGAAACAGATCCACTGTCATGAGAGGACCTTTTCTAGAGAAGTTGCCGTAAGGTATTTTCCATCTGTATTGTCCTACGGGATAGCTTCGGATGAAGGTGGGTGTTTTGCATATCTTCTGTCCTTTTTGTATTTAGGGACAGTGAAACATTCACAATTTCATCTAGCATTTCAGACTTCAGTTCTTCTGTTATGAATTACACAAGATTCAGTGATTTCCTTAGCCTTAACTTTTTAAATAATATTGTGATATGTATCTCAATGTTCTCTTTTTTAAGTTGCTTTAACTATAAGATGCAGAAAAAAGCTTGAAATGGAGACTGTTAGTGCATGGACGACTGCTACCCACCTAGCTAAAGCATTTCAGCCATGCCACTCTGCTAGTCCTGCCTTCTCTAACGCATAGGACAGAAATTGTCCATCTTCCTTTTCACAAGTCTTCTACAGCCTTTCTCCTATTTAGTATGACAAGACCAGCCCCCACATCTGATCACTCACGATGCTATCTTACAGTGCTCCCATGCTGGATCTTCACATAAGCCTTTTTCTACTTGTCGTGGTTTAATTCAGGCAGGCACCCCTCCCTCCCTCCCTCCACCCCAGTGGGATGGAGCAGAGAGCAAGAAGGGTAAAAGTGAGAAAATCCATGGGTTGAGATAAAGACAGTTTAATAGGTAAAGCAAAAGCTAGGCACACAAGTACAACAAAATGAGGAATTTATTCACCATTTCCCATTGGCAGGCAGGGATTCAGCCATCCCCAGGAAAGCAGGGCTCCATCATGTGTCATAGTTGCTTAGGAACACAAATCTCATCACTCCAAACTTCTCTCCTTCCTTCTTCTTCTCCCAGCTTTACATGCTGAGCATGACATCATATGGTATGGAATATTTGTTGGTCAGTTGGGGTCAACTGTCCTGGCTGTGCTCCCTTCCAACTTCTTGTGGACCCCTAGCGTACTCACTGGTGTGATAGGGTGAGAATCAGAAAAGGCTCTATCCCAGTCAAAACCTGGACACTGCTTTGCGTTCTGTTGCTCTTTACATCTTCTATGGGCTCCCCTGCTCTGCCTTGGACAAGCTTGAATCAGATCGGTCTTCTTGATTGTGGTACCTACAAAAACCTCCATCTTTCTCAGAGGTAAGTTACTAAGACTTTGGGTCATCAGTCTGTTTCTTCTCCCTTGTAGTTTGCTGTCTGACAATATTCAGCTGTTTCTTTTGTCTTACACTGTGTCGATTTTTGATAACAAAGTCTCTCTCTGCTACTGCTTGTACAGCATGCAGCTGTAGGTTTTGGATCCTTGGTTTGGTTTTGGATCCCTAAATGGGAATATTAGGCCCAGGAACTTTACCTACAGGCAAGAGAACTGGAGAAGAGCACCAAGGCTGAATGGTTGTCACTGCTATTATTTACTGAAGGAACAACACACGGTCAGATATCAGGAAAATTCGTACATATTTACACTGTCAAATGCAAAGGAGAAAGGAACATGGGAATGGAGGAAAGAGGGAGAAAAAGGAGGAATAGGACAGAAGATGACTAAGGAAGAGTACAGCAGAAATGAAGAAATGTAATGGCAACAGGAGGGAAAGAGAGGTGCTGAAAATGAAGTAGTAACAACAGGGAGCATGTGGAGAAGACTACAGGAAAAAGTCCAGTCTCTACGACCTCTGAAAGCTCTGATATATCTGAATGACAGCCACTATATTATGAAGTTGAGCTGCTGGTAACTTAGACCTCTCAGTACCTTGTTTCACTTCATTGTAGAGACTCAAAAAGCTATTTCCACCTACCCATGAGCATTGCTCATATCAGCCCAGCATGAGTCTCATAGTCTCACAGCTGACAGTGTTCCTGTACTGGGAGACTGCTGGTGCTCAAAGCTGGATTCTCCCATGTATCCCTGTGTGTCCATCCACACCCTCCATCTACTTCTTGGCACAGCACAGTTAGTTTTTAAGAGACTTTTTAGTTCAGATGTTCCCATTCTTTCTTCCCCTAATTTTTCTGTACAAACAACAGATTGCATTGCATCTGACATGACAGTTGATCTACAAAGGGAAAAACAAACCAATAATGTTGCTTTTATGTTCCTTCTGTCAGGCCTCCTATGCCTCTCTCTCTGGCCAGATGTTTTTTCTTGGATATCCTCCTTAAGATTTCTGTTTCGTTTCCATACGATTATTTAACTTGGCCTTCTATTGACTGTCTGTGTCGTATATCACATCTACAGTGCTTTACAAACACCCTGCTAATCTTCCATTCTCTTTTGAAGCAGAGAGATATTATTCCCATTTTACATACAGGAAAAATTATGGGGGAAGACTGAGAAGTTCACAGAAAGTACTCTGCCTGCACCCAGACCACAAAACCACAGTCTGGTCTTTTATTATTGCTGCAACCAGTGTTCTGTATCAGCCTCTCATTCCCAAATTTCCCCTCCTGAGTATCATGGACACAAAGACTTCAATGCCTACATACTGTGGTCATGAACAACTTCCTTTGAGCTGGGAGTGCAGTGACCTTCATAGGTCAGGAGGCACTCTGTGAAGCTCTTATTGTCCAGCAATACAACTGCAAAATCAACTATAACACATAGCATGAGAGAGAAAAACTACTACTTCAGCTTAAAATACTTGAATATAAAGCTAATTTGTAGAAGGTTATTTGAAACACTAGTACATATGACAGAACGTGTTTGCTGATCAAATAATGTATCTTATTTTTTTGCCAAACTGTGTTCCAAAACGCTGCTGTGGTATTACAAAATTAGCTTGCTGCTATTCCTCAAAACAAAACAAAACACGTAAACAAACAAAAATCTTCTATCAAAAAAAAAAAAATCCTAGTGTATATTGATTTCAATTCAAACATAAAGCCTACCAGTTTTTACACAGGTAAAAACACAGTTTTTACACTGCTTTTTTTTTTTTTTTTACACAGTTTTTACACATACTCTGCTTCTTGCAGAGTATGAGAAACCAAAAAGTCTTTGACTTGATATAAACATTGCTTGGCAACAACTAAAAACATTAACATGTCAATTTTCTCAGCACAAATCCAAAACGTAGCCTCATACTAGCTACTGTGGGGAAAAGTAACTCTCTTCCAACCAAAGCCAGGACAGCCTTGTTCATTCTTTACTAGTATGTATTAGTACATTACATCCAGTCTTCTAATTTGTGAAAAAGGAAACAACTGTTATTCCACTCACTGTCATTTACATTCCATTCTTCTCTTTAAATTATGTACAGAAGGAAATACCTGCCCCATTGAAGTGTCCTTTTTTAAGAGAAAGATATTTTTTAAACGTCTGTCCTGCAGGAGGGTGGAAAAGATTACTTGGTCTCAAGAAATATAACAAACACTTTGGATGGCAGATGATTTGATCAGATGATCAGTAATGAAGTGATATGTTATGGCCAAGCAATTCTTTTGTCAGCAATTGTTCATTTCACTTTTATCTACAGTATCTGTTTTTTCATTATTAGACAAGAACAAGTTAGATTTATCACATGCCTAACATTATACAGCTCTGTACTAAAATAACCATCATTGCTGGTAGTCACTGAAATACTTTCTCACTAACAATGGGGAATGAATTTCATTCACCGTTGTACATCTGAGTACCCAGTTTAATGCTGGTTCATTCAGTCTTTAATAACATTCATATCCCGAAAACACAGAACTTCTTTCGCTGTGCCTTCCAAGTTTAATCTGTAAAATACACATGCACAAATACAGTGTCATATTAGACAACCTGAAACAAGGCCCATATCTCTATAATGCATTGATGTACAGAGAAATTCTATGTGAGAGCTCACATTACTGTGTTTGGCAGTAGGAGAGTACTGACACTAAATCTCTTCCAGGGTTTTCCTGATATTAGGTATATTAAAATAAGAAATTAATATATTTTCTAAATGAACTTTTCATTCCAAAGATTTAGCAAACTAACAGAAAGACCTGAAAACCCACAATAGTCCTTGTCTTCTCAGCTGCAAATGCATCTAGTTTTCTGTCCCAAAGCTACTACTGTACACATTGTTCCAGAGGCCCTTATAGGTAACACATTTCATGTTAATATTTTCTGTGGGAATAAGTTTCAATTACATTTGGCCCTGAGGATTTTCCCCTGAATATAATTCTTAGCATAGTGTTGGTGTGTGTTGAAAAAGTGACACTGTGATTGCCATCTTCCAATAATTTCTACTGCAAGCGGGCTCTTGCAAATTCCCACCAATAATTTGACTGTACAGCAATCTCTGTACTTTTACCAAATGAGTATTCAAATGAGTTCAGTTCTGTAAAGTCATTGCTCTGGGATCTGCTTGTATTCATCAGACTCCTGGAGCTCCTATTTAGCCGTATTCTCAGGGTGCTTAAAGACAGAGTGATGGTTGCCTAAACTGCTAATGTCTTGAAATTGATTCTATGAATAGCACAGACAAAGCCTGTTTAGCTAGGTTATCCATCAAGTGCTTATGTTATGGCTCAAAAATCTAAATCTTCATTTCCTCATAAAGGTTATGAACTTCCATATTATATTTTAAATTTAGAGTAAAAATTCTCCCAATTATTTGCAGATGTGACTGATTTTACTTGTTTCTTCAAGGTTGTACTGCTTAGCTGTTCAGTACTGGTGAGTCAAAGCAGATTTTTGGCTGCTCAATCTGGCTGTATAAGGTGGCTTTGCATGCAGGTCAGCTGTCTCCATCTGGGAACGTACCAGGATGTTGGTCATGGTGCCTGGATAGGTGATGGATTCATCAGCATCATGATTGGTGAGACACATTGCCCAGAAGCTGGTAGGAAAGCTGCCTGTCTTCCAAGGCCCTTCACAGTCAACCCTTTCCCGAGCACATCTGAAAAAGGGACCATGAACGTTCTTCCTATACTTTATTTCCTTCTGTGTATTTTCCCGAAACAATGCGATCTGCAGTAGGACCATCCACAGATGAATAGCTCACTCTCCGGGGCATCTATATTAAAGTATCTCCAGAGACCTAAATATACACTGGCCAAAGCTTTCACTTAAAGACCAACATACCTAATAAATATCTAAGCTATTTTTTATTTCTGAGTCCCTGGAAGGTAACCGGCATGAGTTTTTTCTGTATTTATACAAAGTCCCTCTCTCCCACAATCAGTCTTCTTGAGGCTTCTAGTTGTGATTTTATTTATTATTTATAAAATGGCTAAAGTATCTGAAGCATCTCTCAAACAGACAGAGAAATAGTTCCTCACATCAGGAATGCACAATCTAAATAATGAAGCCTTGGGGCCAAATCCATTGCTGACACAGGCAGGCACAGCTCCGCTTTGTTCAGCTGAGTTGCACTTGCATATCCTAGCAGCAAATGTTTAACCTTGTGTTTGCAAAATCAGATGCTGCTTCTGAAATAGTTTTGATGTAGTGCGTTTGATTAAGTGATTTTACAGCAAGAGGGAAGTATTGTTTGCTGTATGTCTATTTGTCTTTTTGAAGTTCGATAATTAACATATGAAACAATGATTCAAAAAACTAAACAATTAGATACTTGCTTCATCAGGGGCATACAACTTAAAAAGCAAATTATTTACAATATATTCTTCTTTATGTCGAAAAGCAAGGGCTACAGATGTGGAAGATAAAAGAAAGTGAAGTTAAAACAGCATAGTCTACGGCTTCAAGTGCATATATGAACTAGAGTACAATTTGTGATGAGTTGGTCCTGTCATTTCTCTTGAATGACTCCAACCGTCTTCACCTGTCTTTGAGCATACCCTTCTGCCATTAGCCTGACTGACAGAAGCAAAAAGCTTTTCTTTCCATTATATTCCACCTATTATTGTTACACCCTTAGTACTGCAGGTATAAGCACTAAACATTGAAATGTGATGACAGTTGTGTGAGTTAATCTCTTCTCAGTATGCACACCATGGACAAATAATAGATTTTAGATATTTCTTACTTGCAGTGGAAATACATAACCATAACTTTCAGGACTGCTACCTCCATGAGGGAAACAGTAGAATGAGGACCATATATTGTTCAGGTGAAATCTTAACTATCTGACAGTTTTGGACAGTTATGGTCCTTTGTTTGTTTAGTGAGCATGGTCTTTTCCTTGATAGCAGAATTTATTTCCTTTGCTTCTCTTTATCAGATTTTTGACTGAATCTGTAGACAGTGGTGTAAAAGGACATCTAAGTCAAACTGTGAAACTATGAAATAAACATTAAATGGTAGCTATCAACATCTACCTCATTTTAGTGCAGTGGCTTTGGCTGTCAGAAGAGGTATTTGGGATATCAGGCACAGATAATGGGGATCCAGGGTCAGATGGGTGGATGAGGATGGGCCAAGGCCGACATGGAGTGGCGGCTTGGTTCAGGGCCATGGCTGGGCACAGGCAGGACGACAGAGATGGAGCAACCCCTGGCGCCAGGGGTTGGCCCCTGCCTTAAGCCCACAGCCAAATCCACAAGAATGGTGCTCATCTCTGTTCAGTACTACCAAGTGCCTCAAGGTGAAGTAGCTTAGGAAATCCTGAAAGACACTATGGGTGATATTTCACCCAGCAATTGCCCCTTCTTTTCCTTTATTTTTTTCTCTATGGAAGATAAGCAGGCCCACACACAGCCCAGAACCCGCAGAAGAACCTACTGAGGCTATGGCTGCTTTGGTAGGAGATGCTGACAGCAAGCCAGTTCCATGGGGAGCAGCTAGCTGTTGCTCTGAACAAAGGAAAGGAGGCTTGCATAAATCTCACTTTTCCATTTTTAGCACATTTAGAATAACTCTCATAGCATAACGGTGAAATCAAAACCACATAGTTTCTGCCTTGGTAATCTGTGTCCAAATGATGGGGTCTTTTACCTCTAAATAATGAACTACAAAGACAAATTTAATGTTTGTATACACCGTGCATATTCGCAGCCATTTCTCAGACTGTCAGTAATCTCAGCATATGGATATTGGGTCTTTTCTTCAACAGCCGTACTTTAGGTCAAGAGTGACAAGCATAATGCCCAGGTTATTTCAGATTCTTCCATCATTCCCATCTCCACCATTTTTATTAATTTATTTACTGAGCATTGGAGTAATTATGTAAAAAAAGACGTTAATTATGTAATGCTGCAAAATACACTAAGTGAAATCTAAATTTTTTTTAATTACAAGTAGTATAAATTTACTGTCCTGAGATAAATGCATATTTATGTACTTTCAGCTGTTTTTATTGAGGCTTAAACAGATCCTGTAACTTCTGGGCCTCTCTCCCAGGCTGTGCTGTGGGGTATGCCTTCTCCCAGGCCTGAGCACTGGAAAGGTACTCTACCTGTAGGGCTGGTTCCAGTGTGGCTCTACTGCTTTATCCATCAAACATACCACGATGCCAGTGTCCTAAACGGATGTTATTCACCAAGAGCGAGATCAGCAAAGCTTGTCTCTAAATGAACATAACCTTGACAACTGGAGTATACTCACTAAGGACCTTTCTGCATCTCTGGGGAGAAAGTTCCCCTTGGTGCAACACCACCCATTTAAATCAGTTCTGCACTCCCTCATGCCAAGACCGAACCTGGCCTGTGGTCAGGTTAGTGCTTTCTCATAAAGCCATGAACAGATTTCAACATCTGCAACTGTGTGTAGACTCTGTCCCATGGGTTGGTGAAATCATCACATTCCAGTTGAGTTTTTAGATCATTTCTCTTAAAAGGATTAATATACTTGGCATCTCAGCTATGATTTTTTAATTTTTTTTTATTAATGATGATGAATTTAGAGATTAATCACAGCCACCATTTGGCCAACATGATGTCATGTAGAACAAAATCTGATCTATTGCACCACAGAGTCTCCAGAGTAATTCTAAATCAGCTCAAAGAGGCTTGGAATTGAGCAAATGCTTGCGTGTGTAAGCAGATTTGTATATATTCTGATCAACAAGTGTTTAAATCTTACTCAAATTCAATTCTCATGCTTGTTTTCTTAATGTGGCTGACAGATACATTGTGTTACTAGAATTTCATTTTGGGGTTTGCTTTGATCTATACATTCCTTTTCCTGCAAATTAGATCAAAGCCTACAGGATCAGAAACAAATCTGGAAAACAAAACAAAACAAACAAAAAAAAGGATCATTTTTGTTAAGATTTTTTCTAATATTATTTCTACAGTCAATTAATTTGAAGAAGTAGGGAGAGGTGGTATGCATACATAAACAACGTATAGGTCCAACTTATGTCTAATTGCGGGTAGATTCTGGCTCACGAAGCTCAGGAAAACAGTAACACATAAGGCCTCTTCTTATTTTATGCGTAACATGTTGTACTTTCTGTTAACTCCAAAAGAAAACAAATACCATTTTCCTGTAGAAATCCTGATGGACTGGAAAAACAATGAAGGGATGAACAGAAAAGCGACCAAATTCCGCCAAGTGGATGTTGATTTTACCTCTCTCTGAACTGTGTCCAGAAATTAAATAACTGAACTATGATGTTTTATCAAGTAGCTGGAACTTCTTAGACCTAGATATAATCAAGTTTGTTTCCATGAGTTTTCTACCCTACAGATGCAAAGTAGATATAATTGTTTACAGAAACAGGTTTGTTATTTTTTTCTAGCAACACTTTCAATCCATGGTCTGTACACCCTGGGCACCGTGGGCTATTTCTGTAGCTTCCAAGAAAAGGAATAAGGATGGCAGCTCTGCAGTCAATAGGTTTATATTCTGTCAACATTCCCTGGGAAATTTTTGAGGATTCTGAAACTGCACCCAGAGGAACCATAATTCTCCATTTTATGCTACTTCACAATGAAGGTATCACAGAGGAGCCACTAGAAATAAATAGTGAAATAATTCAAACGTTGAATTTTGGAGTGCGGGAGGTCCCTTTTTTAAGCAACACTCAGATAAACATGTTCAGCCATAGGGCAGGTGTGTGCAGCCGTACAAAACACCGAAATCCCCATGTAACCCCTGTGCTTTGCCTCCCTGCTTACAGGCAGCACGGTGCATACACCCCTTGTTCCTACTTCTGGGTCCTCTACCAGCAGCCAGAGTACAGCTCAGGGGATTTCACGGGTCCCCAGTTCCCTTCTCAGGACCCCGTGTCCCTTTTGCAACCAGCTCTGTGGAGTCTCTTTGCCAAGCAGTGTTTCCTCCAACCTGCCTCCTCGTTTGTAGCACCGCACTCACCAGCAGCACACCGGAGAGTAGAAGGTTTCAGCCTGGTGGGTGTTGGACTGGGAGTCAATGCGTTAAGACGATGGCTAAGCTAATTGGGACTCAGTTCTCTGTTTATAGGTGTGGCACAGCAATGCCAGCTGTGGAGGGGAAGCTCGCTTGTACTGGGCATGTCTGCTCAGTATGGCAGTGTTTTGTATTTCACTTCAGCTTGGAGTTGTGTGGCCTGTCCAAATGTCAGAGCAGAGAGTATGTAGATGGCTGTACAGATGATTTTTTTCTCTTGCACAGCAGAGCTATAACAACTGTGCTCATGTTTGCTCAGCATGCTGTATTGCAGTGACTAGAAAGTTGGAGGGGATTTTCTTTTGTTTTCTTTCCTTTTTTTTTTTTTCTTTTTTCTTTTTATAAAGAGGAAAGAATGGCTTTAACTTCCCCTAGGAAAACAAAAACACTTCAACACTCCTGTTGACCATGTATTGCTGCTAGATTTCTTAAAGCTTCTTGAAGCTCGTCATCAGATTTCTAATAGAACATTATTAGATCTTACAGCCTTTTCCAAACCGCAGGGGATTTTCCCACTGTCAAGCCATGGGGTCAGTTGCTAGAAAATGTGATGCTTTTAGAGTAATCATTTTTATACAGAAATAGATCGTGCAGTTGTACAGAGAAGAATCTATGTAGTGCTATGCTTATACACAGGTGCTATAACTTCATGGATACTATTTTTCAATTATTTATGTGTTATACTCTTTTATCATTTCTTAATGTTGAAAGGGGAAAGGAAATCCATGCTACTCACACTCTGACACAGAGAAATATTAAGCTATATGCTCCTTCCCAAAAGTCTCATTTTTTATGTTACTCACTTTTAGTGTATTGGTACTAATACACTAAAGAGAGGTTGAGAAATTATGTGTTACACAAGAAAACGAATAGAACTGCCAATAAAATTACCCTTTGATAGTAAACTTCAGTTTCAGCAAAGGACAGTGCTGTGGAAAATAACACTTCAGCTCAGACCTCTGAGCTGTGTGGAAAGCAACCCCTGGGAAAGCAGAGTAAAATTGAACTGATTCAGGCTTGCATGCCCTCCCTTGTCATCACCTCTGCATCTTCTCTAGAGAGGAATAAGGTATTCATGCGCTGAACTCCTTCATGGCAACAGTGCAGCTGGCACTAATCTTCCCTCTGAGTATGTTTTTTACCCACTGCCCATAGAAGACAGGTTGTAGAGTGCAAACATTTTTAGTTTTTAAAATTATGACCTAAGCTGAACTCCATCTGTCTTATGTTACTGCAGCATCCTCATTAATAATATTTTTTCAGCCATGTTTACTTAATTGGTAATAACTTATTAATTTGAGTGCATGTTCAGGTCAGATATTTGATCCTAGCTAAGAATTAAGTTCAGGAAGAGCTAAGCAGTCAAGAATATTTAGTATGTGTTCCTAGAGTGTTTCTTTGAAATAGAAGTTCTGCTGTTCTGGTAATTTTAATGTATTTTTAAAAATTATTATCACTGTAAATCTCTAATTATGTGTTTGGAGTATTTGTCCAAGGTATTTTTATTCAAAACAATTTTAAAAAAATCATTCTGAAATATTATTTGAAAGGAAATTTTGCCAACATTTAAAATTAATCACATTATGCATATTATTGGCTACATGATAAGTGAATGATAGGGAAACCGTAGGATCAGCCTTTGGTATTCCTTCTAGTCCCTGGACAAATGCAAAACCAGTTGGTTTTGTTGTCTCCATTTTACATAGCATAAGTACCTCTGATGAATGAATGCTCATAAACCGATCTAATCTAACGGAAGGGAGCTTAATCATATAGATCTTTTAAGAAATACTGAATTCACACAAATATATATGAGACCAATTACTCTTTCAGTTGGATACCATGCACGCAGGTATATTTCTGACATCACATGAGATCCATTAGATCACATTATAGAGAATATGTTATTAACCACTATTATTTAAAAAATGGTAGATGTATTATTCTGTGGGGGAAAAAAATACCACTGAAAATTTGGATTTTCTTTAAAAACTGAAAACCAGAAAGTGTTTCAACTAGACAAGGGGAAATTTATTTTTCTGTTTATATGTGCAGTGAAAAAATTAAGTATTTGAAGGAATCTGATCATCTTATGAAAAATAATGGTTGAAAAACAACAAAACATTTGACTAGAAAGTGGTTACAAATTTTTTTAAAGGACAGTTACGTTAATTGAGCTTAGGTGGTGGTTTACAAGGGGAAAGTCATCAACAGTATGTTCTGATATTTCAGAAAATCTGACCTGACCCTTAATAGCCTATTGTACAGTACACTTTAGGGCAGTTTTGAGTTCTAGCAACGTTTTTTGTGATTTTTTTTTTAAGACTTCAGCCTTATATATTATCAAGGAGCTTATATTATATTTACATAATGAGCGCTTTATATTAACAGTTGATGCTCTACTGAAAAGACTTCCAGCCATAAATTTCCAACAAACCATTTTATTTATGAATTTTCTTTTAGACTATGAAGTCCATTAACAAAATGTAGAGTCTGGCTAACCCACTACATACTAATCTGCAGGGGAAATGCTTCCTCCAGTTGCGCACATTGCAGTTTTTATCTGCTGAAGGCTCTCCACTCTCTCCACCTTCCGTGCTTCGCAGACAGCTGGTCCAGAAGAAGACTTACTAGTCTTGAGAAGTCACTGTATTTTTCTAGTCCTCTTCAGCACAGTAAGTTGAACCACACAAAGGCACCTTTGATGCAGCATAAATATGACCACAAGAGGAGCCAGAGCATTTAAACTGTTCCACTACACCCATTCTGGACTGTTTTCCTTAGCAAGGTTCCAGACTGAGATTAGCAGTTGCACAAGCCAAGGCAGGAGCTATGCTGCACTGTCACATGGTGAGGGTGACCGAAAGGAGACGGGCAGGGTTCTGCACCATGGGGTTTTGCTGAGCTGGAGGCATTCCCACCGGATGAAATGGGTGATGTGATCCATGAAGTGAGGCAAGGGACTTAAAATCCCAGCCACCTGCAGACACTTTTGAAAGAACTCTGGCCCTGAACGCTCATGGCTTGGTTACATTCCAGTCTAACAATTTTTGTGATGCATAGGGCTATGGCATTGCATCATTCCTATTAGGATCTATTGCCTAAGAGATTGAGCTGGTTATGCCCCAAGACACAAGTGGTTGGGCACTAGACTGTGTATCTGCTTCTGTGCCGAATTTGTGTAATCTTACAGCCCAAGGGAACTTAACAGTCACCATTGGTGTATTGGTGAACAGTTCATGGTTGAGGCCCAGACAGAAACTCAGCACCTGGCATCTACACGCTCACTGCTCCCCACGGTGGGATAAGGAGGAGAAAATATAGGGAAAGGTTTGTGGGTCAGGACCAGGACAGGGAGGAATCACTCACCAGTTATGGTCACAGGCAACACTGACTCAGCTTGGGGAAAAAATCATTTTAATTAGTTACCAATCAAACCATAGTAGGATAATGAGATATAAAGCCAGACCTTAAAAACACATTCCCCCCACTTCTCCATTCTTCCCAGGCTCAGCTTTGCTCCCCATTCCTCTACCTCCTCCCTGTCAGCAGTGCAGGGGAACAGGGAATGGGGGTTGCAGTCACTCCATCACATGTTGTCTCTGCTGGTCCTTCCTCTGCAAGGGGTGGACTCCTCACACACTTCCCCTGCTCCACCTTGGGGTCTCTCCCACAAAGATAGGCCTCCTTGAAGACTCCAGCGTAAGTCCTTCCCATGGGATGCAGTTCTTCACAAATTGCTGTAGCGTGGATCCCTTCCATGGGGTGCAGTCCTTTAGGAGTAGCCTGCTCCAGTGTGGGCTTCCCATGGGGTGTAGATGGGTCTCTGGTCCCCCATGACCCTCCATGGCTGCAGGGGCACAGCCTGCATTCTCACTACAGGCTGACGGAGAACGTCTGCTCTGGCCCACCTCCTTCCCCCATTGACACCCAGTGACCTTGGTGTCCGCATGGTTGTCTGTCTCACGTCCCACTCCTCTCTCTGCTTCAAGTTCCCCAGCAGGACTTTCTCCCCTCTTAAACATTTTACCCCAGAGGCATTACCACCATTGTTGATTGGCTTGGCCTTGGCCAACAGTGGGTCTGTCTTGGAGCTGGCTGACATCGACTCTGTCGGACATAAGGGAAGCTTCTATCAGTTTCTTTAGCCCCATCATCACTACCACCACCCTCCCTCTGCCCCACCCCCATAAACCAAATACAAACAGCAATGGCCAGCTGGCCTTCACATTTCACCCATTTACATTGTCTATATACTGAAATCTATGGGGATTAACAGGCAGGAGGATGCAGCTGTGGAAGACCTGGGGTTAATGGAAATATGAAGACTGCTCAGTGGCAGTAGCTTTGTCACGACTGCTTCAGCAGTTCATATCATTGCTTCTGCTCTTCAGCTGAGGAGGAGTTTTCACGATTAAAGCACTTCATTTTGTCCTGCTAATGTAGCCAGCCTCACAGACTTTCCTTCGTAACACTCAAATGATTTACAGCAGCAGCAGCCTTGATTACAACTGGACTAAATCCAGAAAACAAGTCTTAAACCATTTCAAGTTATGGCAGCCAAATTTCACATACCAGTTAGAAAATTCACACAACATAGTGGTTATCCAAGTGCTTGAGTGTTCTGATGCTGACAAATATATTCAGTTATTCCACTGTAATTTGCTGCAAAGTCTTGGCAGAGCTCGAAATTCATTCACTTCCAGACTCCAAGTCCCTACAGCAGATAAGGCTCCCTTCACAGGATACCTTTCAACACCATCTATATTTTCCTTTGGGTTGTTAAGATTTAACTTGACAATAGTCTGAGGATAGCCTGCTGGTTTTAAGTTTTAGTAGGCTGTTTATTATGTTAGGAGTAGGACAGATTCTCTGCTTTTACTTCATTGTTTTCATAACTTAAAACAATTCGCTGCTGGTAAAAAGACACCTTCATCAGAATTCCACTTTACACAAAAACTGAACTTTTAATTCATTGATTTTCTGACAATTTCCTTAGACTAGAATCACAAGATATGTTTTGTGAAACACTCATGTCTTGCAATTACAGAGACATCTGAGGCTGTGATATGCACTAGGTGTTCCGCAGGAGTACTCTCAGTAGCTGTTCAAGAAGTGAGTATTCACTTTTCATTACTAAGAAGGGCTTTTTTATTATTTCCATGTCTTATTGTCCATGCAGTACAATCTCTGATTCAACATGCAAAGTGCTATTCATTTCAAACTAGCTCTGTGCATTAGGCTATTTCAGAAAAGAAAAATAAACCAGTTTTGTTAAACCATTATAATGTAACAGCTTTTGTATCCCAGCCGACACAAAGGCCTCATTACACCGTTGTATTTTTTAAGAGAGGAAGAGATGACTCTGCCATGGAGTAATGTACTTGGGAACCCAAGTGTTTAAATATTAACTCAGATATAATCATTTAACTAAGAAGTCAACACAAACACAACATAAGCATCTCATTATTCTTTTTTACTATACAGCTGTTGGAGACTGTCCACTTCGGTAGATTTATGTCTCATTGAAGAAGAACCCTGTGTGGTACAGTGCCACAGGATTCACACATTAAGGGCCATGTCAGACGTGACAGAATAGTAGGTTGTGATTGCAGGGCCTATTACATTACAACAAATGTGAGTGATGTTATTTATAGCTTCATACATATTTGCATAGTGGTTTATATATATATACGTAATCACAGTTGCAAAGAAAAATGCCATCTTCTGAAGTTCTTGATAAGGCACATAGAGCCGTTAAAGTTGACAGGCCGTTGACACGGAAGGTACATACCAAAATATCAAGCAGCTTCCTGATCTGGTTTCCTAAATGGCAACGAACGTACGTGGAGCTATTTTGAAAACTGGGCCCCATTATATAAGATCTACACTTGTAGGCTGTAGCAGTCTTTGCAGGTTTACTCAGTGCAGTGAGTGACGACCAAGATGCTGGCATTTATTTCCCAAGCCATGCGATACCCTTCAGAGCTGTGAAAGCTAAGGCACCTCTGCTGATTCACAAAATGGTTGAGGTTGGAAGGGGGGCTCCTGCTCAAAACAGAGGCCATACAGAGTTACGTTTTGAGTATTTCCAAAGATGGAGACTCCACAACACACCTAAGCAACCTGTTCATTGACCTGTGTATCCCCTATAAACTTTATTCAGAGTACAGGATTCACTGGAGTCACTAGTATACTTACTTCTATTCCTTATCAACCTGAGATTGGAAAATCTGCTGACAGCAAGTCGTCTGAGATGGTGAACAGCCATCTAGAAAAATGGCATAGTCCCCAGGCGTATATATTACTAACAAAACACAGGAACCAATTGGCAATATTAAGTGCTTAATATTACAAAGGTTTTTTGAAGAGGCAGGGTGGGAAGGAGCTATAATATATAAATACAAAGTATATTATTTTTACTATCCTCTCATTTGACTGACAGTTGCATTGCAGTTGAGATATAGCACTGGTTTAAACCCTTTGATTTCTGATGTTCTGTATCTTTTCAGAGCTGTTCCATCCCCAGTCCAGCGTGTTCTTGATTAGAGCTCTAAAGGACAAAACTGTGAACTGTGGTCTACTAAGAAATGTGTAATGCGATGTCTAAACACTCCGAGTTTCTAAATCTTCAGCTGTTTCAGCTTTTACGGTTATCAAAGCGATCTTCTGGGCAGTACAAGCAGGAGTGTTGGTTAACACTGCCCTTGAAAGCTTTCCAAAACCCATTTTCTCTATTATCATTGTCCTAGAATTTGATAGTGCTTTGCAATGATATCAACAAAACTTTACTCCTATATCTCAGCCCTGGGAAGGAAAGCTTTGTAGCCTGTTGCTATAGCTCCTGCTAACAACAGATTAGTAGAAAATACCAGGTTTTGCTCTAGATATGCACTGCTTACATATTCAAGCTAGTGATTTTTAAGTGTCATTAAGACTGACATTCTGTTTTTCATTTAAGCTTTTAATGTCCATTTCTTATGTCATTACTAGTTATAGCCAGTTCCAGAAAAAATACTTTTGATAAAGCTATTTTTAGATTAAATTAAAACAAAACCATGTATGAAGAGAAAGGAATCCCCCTGCAATACAATGGATCTTTTCTTATGAATCAAAAAAAGGTGTGCTTTATGTTATATGTGAAAGATTGCTGACATTTTCTGACTAAAAATGGTTTGATGTGAAATTCTCAAACAACTAAGCTGGCTAAAATTTCCTGATAATATTTTTAAATTTGAAAAGAGAATGACAATGTAAAGGACAGCAACTTTCCTTTTTAATCACAGAATGGAAGAATGGTATCGAAATCCATTTCAGCTGGAGATACACCTGAAAACACATATCTGGATCACTGTTCATAGTACAAATGTCACCCTAAAATAAACAAACATCCTCTACACAAAACATTTTCAGTTGTACTACAAGTAGGATCAATGCTATGTCTGTCTTCTGCTGCAGACTGTAACAGCCCCCTGTAAAATGGCTGCTGGTCTCTGCAGAGCAGAGCTCTCAGAAGCAGAAAGCAGCAGCATACCAAAGGCAGAAGCAATCGTAGACGCGTAAGTCACAGTCGGTAAATCCAAATAGCAGGAGTTTCAGTACGATTGTATTTCAGTCCAAATTTTCACCCCTCAAGGGGGGAATCCAAAGTTTTGGAGCATGTATTTACGTGAGCATTCTATTCAAACTCAGGTTTTACACCTGCAGTAAATGTGAAAGTACACCCGTTGCTGCTTATGTCAAGTGCAATCATTTATGGCCACTTGCTATTGCTTAAAAAAACCTTGCAGGTCTTTTCTTTCATCAACTTCAGAATACGGTGAGGTGTCAAAACTAATTTTTCTCACAGCTCTTGCATGCCAGTAGTTTCCCATTAGAAGATCTATCAGACTGAATCATTATGCTATTTCCATCATCAACGTGAAAAAAATGTGCTGTAGGGGATTCTCTTCTTCAAACAGATGGCAAATGTTTCTGAGAAGTGCAAAAGGGAGTGGTTCGGCAGCACAGGGCACTACAGAGTTTCATGGTCATTGCTATGTTTTCTGCTGGCAGTGGAACTTTATGGTAATTGCTTACAGAATTTATCAAAAGTTAAAGTCCTCTTGGAACAAAACAGGAAAAATGTTGACAAAGTTTTACAGAGCAGAGTAACACCACTAAAAATGCAGGCCCTTGGTCTCACCTCAGGGATGCGCTACTAGGAAATGCTCCCAAGACCGTTCTTGGTGATATAGGGGTTATACTAACCATTGGAGGTTAAATAAATACTTAAGAAAAGATGATATTGAATGGTAAGATGCACATCCTCTGTAACTAAGAAAGTGTGTGCACTTTCAGTTCATTAGTGTCTGTGTGAGTCCTTCAAGATTGCTACACAGACCTTTGCTCAAGCTTAAGGGAAGGGTAAGGGGTGGGGAGAGAAATTGAGATGACAGAGACCAGCTGGGAGGGGATCAAGAATACCATTACCCTTTTGTAGACACATTTTAGGTGCCTTCAGTATGTCAATGAACAATGTTTAATTTGGCTCCAATTCTATAAATTCATCTGAATTAAAAAAAAAAAAAAAAAAGGAAAAGGAAAAAAAAAGGTTGAAAATTGTTGCTCTGTCATTACATACCGAACAGATCTCCAGTGATGGCATGAACCGAGGATTTCGTAAGTTCTTACATCAGGAAGGAAGGAAAAAGTTTGTATCCTGATTGTCCTAATTATAGTTATTAAAATACTAGGCACTGTTCACCTAGGGCAAGTCATTGCATATAAATATTATCAATATTTTTTATAATTACACCAGTTATGTATTGCATTTCATGTATTGCAGAAATTAGGTATTGATATCTCATGATCAGATTTTTAATGTATGTAATGCCCCAACATGCAAATAGATACCTAATTTCTTTACCATTTTCTAAAGTACTACGACAGTGGTTTACAATATCCACATGCCTATGGAAAAAATATAGACCGAGGTAAGACAAAGGTCATGCAGCTATGGAGTGGCACCAAGCTTGCTCTTGAAGTGCTACTCTTTCCAGTGTTTTTTTCTTCAGCATTTTGCAGACAACAAAAAGACAAGTGAAGTTACTGGAGCAGAAAATAAGCAAGAAATAGAAAGAATAAAAACGTACCACAATTTATCCTGAAAGGACACAGCCAATATATTTGTGTTTCATGTGAAAGTCAAGGCTCACAGGCAAAGAATCTTATCTACCCAAGAAAACTTAATCTAAAGTATTTGTATGGAAATACGTGTGTGTCTGCATATCTACGCATACGTACATACATGGACACACACATAAAGTTCACATGTAGAGGCTGTTTCATGTTAACAGATGTTAATTTAATCTGCTTATGCAGGTGAGATAATGTGGCATGGTAGCTGAACTCATGCAAAAGAATTTGGAAGAACTGGCTTCTCATTCCTGGCCCTGCTACAAGGCATCTTGAAAGTCTTAGTGTTTTCTTTTTACTCTTTGTTTTCTGTTTAGATAATAACGTAAATTCTAAGCTCTTGAAAGAGCTTGCTGTATATCTGCAGAATGCTTTACTCTGTGGGATCCCAAACCAGTTGAAATCTCCTGGCTTTGACATAATAACAGTAACAGATAAAGCCATGATATCATTTCCATAAATACTAGTACATTTTCAAGAACTGAACATCACACTCTCCTGGATGCCTTTTAGATGAGCTGTGGTAGATCACCTGAAAGTAACCTTATGTCAGATTATGGATCTTTGCAAGTCTGGTCCAGTATGCAAGACTGGTCATGACCCACAGAGGGTTGGACATGATGAGCTTTTGGGGTCTCTTCCAACCTAGGCTATTCTGTGATTTCATGATTTATCAAAGGAAATTTGCACCACTATACGGCAAGTGACTGCAAAGACTGAACCAGCTGGCCAAGCTCATCCGTCAGGTGATGGGTTTCACTGGATCTGTAAAACAAGTTACTTGGTCCAGTGTCTTTGGATCTAACTTTAGTTATTTTGTTTTACAAAATATTCAGTGGAACCAACAAGAGGCTTTTACAGAGTAATGTGTCAGTTAGAGCAACAATGGGAAGCAGAATGGAGGTCATCATACGAGGTGAAATATTTAATAAAACACAACTTCAGTATCAATGGTATTTCTCCCACTGAGCTTAGTATGCATATAGACAAAGGTAAAATTGAAGCCCTGAACAAATTAGTGTGACTTGGGCATTCCTTTCTCTGAATTAACACTGAAGAGAAATTGTCTTTTTAAGTGCTTGGTGTCCCTTAACAAGAGGCTTGAAGGGCTAAACAAGGCAATGATCTACCTAAGGGTACTGATGGGGCTGGAGGAAGTGGTCACCTGCCACCTTCAATCATTTATCAGCAGTCCTGGCTAGCTGGGGAAGTCCCAGTTGACTGGAGGTTAGCAAATGTGACATCCATCTACAAGGATTTTGTAAAAAACAGTAATATCAAGCCTGATTCATAAGAATGGTGTATCCGATTAATCTTATTTTTCTGAACTGATTGAAGGCAAACACCGAGCAAAGATGAGAAATAATATGAATATGAGACAATGATGTTCCCAGGTGGCCAAGAAGGCCAATGCACCCTGGTCTGCATCAGGAACAGTGTGGCCAGCAGGACTAGGGCAGGAACTGTCCCCCTGGGCTCGGCACTGGTGAGGTCGCACCTCAAATCCTGTGTTCAGTTTTGGGCCCCTCACTACAAGAAAGACATTGAGGTGCTGGAGCGTGTCCAGAGAAGGGCAGTGGAGCTGGGGAAGGGTCTAGAGCACAAGTCCTGTGAGGAGCAGCTGTCGGCCTCAGAAGTGGATTTTCTGTTGGCCTCAGAAGTTCAGAGATCCTGAGTAAGTGTACAGCTAGGCACTGGGAAACACAAGGCACAGGGAATTAAATTCATGCTAGGTTAGCAAGCAATTAACGCAAATTTAGACAGGCCAAACATGGCCAAAGTTCCCTGTACTTACAAAATGTGAACATGGCTATTTTCTGTACTCATGATGGAATTAAACAATTTGTTGTTTTGAGTAATTTGTTGCTGGTTTAAATGATGCCAGCCTCACCGCCCCTGCAGTATCACATAATTGACTCATCATTTAGTCTGTGAGCAACTGGCTTCTTGAGCCATTCTTTTAAGTGGGCAGAAAGCCAGCTGCTTTGATAGGCATGCTGTAGTCAATGATGCCTAGATCAGCATACCACTCTGTGAACCTATAGCTAGAGTATGATGAGTAAAATCTGTATTAAATTAGCCCCAATGACAGATTACTTTCCATTAAATTTTAATATGCACCTCAGAGAATGTTGCTTCTCTGTACCACTTTGTTTGGTACAGGGGTCTTTCAGTAGGCACAAGCTATTGAGGTGCAGATCAAAACGAAGAATTGGGCATAACTCCATTTTGCCTTTGATGAAATGTGAGATCTTTGCAACCTCTAAGCTCTACTTGGTTGTGCGTTCTCTTGATTGGCTACTGTTGGCAACCCTTTGTGTTCACAACAGCATAGGCCACTGTAAATGCCAAGGCTACAAGCTGATTATGGCATTGGAGCTGTTGAAAAGTTGCCAGAAAATCTGTGTCTCTACAACTATTGCACTATTGCACACATGTTATAAGGTTTGGAATTTACTAGATAAACTGTTCATTCCTCTTACTCACATGCTACTCAAACTAAGTAGCAGTTTATTCTGTAAGTGTTCCTTGCATTTTCAAGGGATTACTCAAGGAGTAACTGCTACTCAGGATGAGTAACAGCAATACAGTTTGGTTTACTGTGCTCAGTGATATTTTGCAGCTTTAGGAATTTCTTGTATTAAAATTATGCAGACACTTTTTAGCCAGTTATAACATGACTTGACTGTGTGGGTACTGAAGAATTCAAAATTAATGCAGCAATATTGAATTCTCCACCTTGACTATCTTGGAACTCTGTTCATCTCAAAACTGGAATTTTAAAAAGCATATTCCCCAGGAATGTTTGAATATTTCATCTCTAGAAAATCTTACCACGTATGTTTTGTGAGTTACTTTATTCAGCTGCTTCTTGTACCAGTTTTGACATATATAGGATGAAATTTGTGTTTCTGCCCAGAATGCAAAATAAGCCCCAGTTCTCAGACTGGCTTTCTCACACTCCATTAAAGTTTTTTCTTTTTTATGATTGCTGTTATAGTATTTGTCATGGTTTAACCCCCACCAGCAACTAAGGACCACACAGCCACTCACTCACCACCTCTCTCCTCGAGTGGGATGTGGAAGAGAAGGGGAGAAAAAGGCAAGAAAATTCATGGGTTGAGGTAAGAACAGTTTAATAGCTCATCACCAAGCAATCAATGCCCAGCCAGTCCTCAGGAGGTGAATGACAGAGACAGAGAGATCTGAGAACCTTGAGAGCCAGACCCCCAGCCCACTCCCCCCATCTTATATACTGAGCATGATGTTTTATGGCATGAAATACCCCTTTTGTCAGTTTGGGTCAGGTGTCCCAGCTGTGTCTTCTTCCACCTTATTGCAGAGAAGAAGCTGAGAACACAGGGGCAGTACAAGAAATTTGAAAAGTCCTTGCGTTGATATAAATATTGCTTGGCAGCAACAAAAAACATTACTATATTGTTAGTATTCTTCTCAGCACAAATCCAAAACATAGCCTACTACTAGCTAGTGTGAGGAAACTTAACTGTATCCAAACCAAGCCAGCCCATTACTATACCACAAGTTTCATGTGTAACTACCATATACTATAACAAAGTTTTCAAACCAATTATAATTACATTACTGGTCTGCTTTAACAGAAACTGAATGTGTTGTACTATTAGAGGATGTTTCATATTTTCCTCTGGTCTTAAAAATTCTCTCATTAATTCTTGTCATTATGTTTCTTCACGTAGCTCCAGGAGCTCTCTATACCTCCACAAAAAATGCTATTGCTGTAAATTTCATGGTATTTAAGTTACCACAAAGGGAAAGTATGTGAGCTGTGACAGAGAGGGCAGTAGTTTTGCTGTTGAACCATAAGCAGAGCCACAGAGCTTTCTTACCTCTTCTAAATAGCCCTTTAGATTATTTATTTCACAGAACTCAATTTATTCATGTGAAGTAAACCCACGTCACACATTTTAGATTAATGAATTTCCCAAGTGCTGTAAACGTACCTGCTGTTGACTTAACTTCAAGAAATCAGATTTTAAAAGCAACATTAACAAAACTGTTAAGCAAAACAGAAGTTAGAAAACTACAGCACTTATTCACATTGACAGACTCAAATTAGTTTCTAGTTTTAGCAGGAAGGCTTGAGGTCCAAAAATGCACAATTTCTGACGAGAATTGGTATGAATTATACTCTTCCATTCTTGTATAACTCTCCTTTTTGCTGAAGACATGTGCAATAGTAAAACTGGCCCATTTGAAATACCAAGCCCACATATTGGTTCTTCTTGTATACTTTGTTGCCAAAGAATAGGTAATATATGGAGGAAAGTCAGAGGACAAAGACAAGAAAAGCCCGTAATGTTGAGATAAGAACTACTTAATAATATAAATGAAAATTATAGTGATACTAATACTCTCAATACTAATAATAAGTAATTAAAACAATAGAAAATACAACATATGATACAGTAGCTCACCACACACGGACCAATACACAGCCTGGTCCCAGAGCAGCGAGCAGTCCCTGAGCCCAAGAGCCCCCAGAGCGGGGAGAAAACCCGCTGATTCCCACACCCACTAGCAAAAGAAAACCACTCCCTGGCTAACAACTGCACAAAGAGCTAACAAACGTGCTAAGGACCCAGCTATCAAGGTAGCCCAAAGCCTTAAGGATCCTCCCCTCAGAGGCTGCTTCCTGACCCAGCACCACGTATGTGCCCTGAGCCTGATGGACCAGGGAATGAAACAACTCTTTCGGCCACTCTGTGCCAGACAGCTCTGTGTAGAACAGGAGCTTGTTCCTGACTGAAACCAGCACAACATGATATTCCAGATGTTTCTATGTGCTCACCAGATACCTTACTGTGTCTAGAGTCAGGATGAAAAGCATGTTTATCAGTATCTCAGAAAAAATAATCAAACTGTGGCAACAGAGTGTCAGTTTTACTTTGCTGCTAGATGAAGTGAGAAACAGCAAGGAAGAACTTCCCCTGCTATGTTCTCAATCTCTTCTGCCTCATTTTGACTTTTGAGTTTCAAAAAACGTAAATCGTCAGAGCTCCTAGGGTATTTTTCTTTTGAAGAATCTCTTTTAAATTCTTGTAAAATTTTTAATAAATCTTCAGTCTAAGCAGTGAGCCAAAAAATGATTACCAGACAATGCTGCAGTCCAGCCCAAGACCCCAAACGCAGTTCTGACAGGTCACTAGGCTATGCCAGTACAGATGAGATAGGACAGCTGGGTGAGCAGACACGGTACAGACCAGGCCACTGGGCAGATGGCTGGGATACAGGCATTGCTGTCCTGGAGGAAGAAGGGACAGAGTACCTTCACAAACATGTAGACAAAATTCACAGCAACCACAACCTGGGAGTTGGATTTCCTGGGTCTTTAATTACTTCTGGTGTTTTCTGTATGGGCATAATTCTTATTATTCTCCTGTGGGAAAACTTTTCCAAATAACCAAATTGTTTCTGTTTTGCTTATGCTACATGTCACATATATATTATACCATCCCATACATAAACCTTAGTTTTGAATTAACTTTCTAATGCATTGAGGTATCTTTTCAAACTACATTTGAGCATTCTGTCTTCTAAGATTGCATTTGATCTTCCCCAGCCTCAACATGGAGCTTTCAAAGACATAGGTATAGCTGACTCTTTTAGTTCCTTCTGCAGTTTTCTGTCTCTGTGACTTTGTCCATGCAGCCTTCTTCCCTTCTTTCTATTTAGATCTTTTCCAGAGACCCAGTTTATCTGTGATCTCACAGACACATTAATCAGCTGTCTTCACCACCCACATGTTTAGGATCAGAAAGTGAAAAGAAAAATGGTGACATTTTCTATGAGAGTGTCAGAACATCCTACCTTGGCTGCATTTATTTCCTAAATAGTTCAGACAGAGACACTTGGTTTTGTTTTTTTTCTATACAGCAGCAACTTAACAGACATAAGTAATAATAATTTAATTGCTGCCTAGTTCAGAACAGTCTAAAAACATATCAGTTGTATGGAGCATGCATGTTGCATGGAGCATGCATGTTGCATTCAGGTATGTTGCATAAATATGTATTAGTTTATGTCCGGTGAATATATAAAGGAATGCTTGTCATGAAACCCCCTGCCTTAGGGAGCTTACAGTGTGAGGTTTACAGACATCTTTTTCCTCTTACTTCTTTATCAATGTGACCACTCATTTGTAACACCTCCTCTGCAGCAACTCCAGTCATGACTGCAAAGTCAAGGCACCCAAAGCAGCTGTACATCGAGACCTTGAAACACAAAGTTGATAATACTGTAACTTACTCGGAAAGTTGTTTCCCCTATGGCAAGAACACAATGTTCTATTCTGGGACATGGCTGTTTCCCCAAAGTGTTCTTGTTTGCCTAATGCATTTGCTGAAGGATAGGACATTATCTGCCTACACATAAAATGCAGGAGCAGTGTTATTTCTCCAATTTGCATTATTCATCCAGAACGAGAAAGCTTTTCTTGTCAAGAGGAAGCTTGTTGGGCTGGCTTGTTCTGCCTATTATTAATAAATAACTGAAGCATCATTTTAGTCATCTAAACATAGAACAATGCATTTTATTTGTTTAAAAGCCAGAGCCAAGTGAGTAACCAAAAGTTAATTTTGGTAAGAAAGAATACAGTAAATTCTACAGAGGGGCAAGTTTCTTACAACATGTTT
Source organism: Rhynochetos jubatus (assembly GCA_027574665.1). Lineage (NCBI taxonomy): Eukaryota > Metazoa > Chordata > Aves > Eurypygiformes > Rhynochetidae > Rhynochetos > Rhynochetos jubatus. The sequence goes on along the minus strand of CM050690.1, from coordinate 66,588,508 downwards.
TTACAGGCAGGAAGGCAAGGTGGGGGGGAGGAGGCGGAATAAATTAAGGAGGAAAACAGTGTTCTGACAGTTTATGGTAGTGAATCACTACTTTTGAAAAATGCCCTTTGTGAAAACAGCAGGGCATGAAAGGCAGATAGTGTTGTCCCAAAATCAGGCTTCTTCACCCTGTGTGCAAAAAGCCAAGTCAAGATATTTGCTTTTATTTCGTGTGTGTGCAGAGGTGGGTGCAAGGTGTTAATTCTACAGTGGTAGCACCCCTCAGCAAACACAGGGTAGATAACGTATACATTCCGAGTATCTGTTGCAGCATTTTTACAGTTATACTTGGTCACTCTCCTTCCCATTGGATCTGGGGCTAGGGTTTTTTACCATGCTAATTAGGATAGTTTACATATAGTTAGTTCACATATAGATAGTTCACAATCCAAGTGATCACTCTTTGGTTTCATCAGCAGTTTGGTGCCTTTGTGTTTATCTTGGTATTTTCTCATTTGACATGATGTACATTATTCTGTTCCTTCCCCTACGGCCACACCCTGACAACTATTTACAGGGTTTGAGTGATACCCTTTGTTTATTTTTGCATGTCTCTAACAACAGGAGAAGGCCAAGATCAAGCCAGGACAGGAACAGAGCCAGGCAATGGACTGCAGAATGAGGTCTCAAGTACTCATTGTTACATCCCCTCACGCTGGACTCTAGCAGCAGTTGGATGCCTGGCATTTCAATACATCTTACAGGACTGTGACATTTGGCACTCATGGGCTTAACATGCAGAGTATTATGTTCACGATTTACAGAAGCTTAAATTTGGTATGCCTCAGCCTGCCACAGAAACTAACTGCACAGAAGTTAAACACTTTTCTTTTTGGTGTGCTATATTTTAACACCATTTTACTATTCTGCTTTACCTAATTAATTCAGAGTTAGAGCTTGAAGGTGTGGAAAGAAACAAGTAAAACACAAAATGTAACTCTTCTCCAACACTATTTAACTATGGCTTTGCTGGCAGTCAAGGGAGGCTAGCAAGGCTTTTGTCCCCTCACTTGCACCCATTCATGTAGTGGTGCAACCTCCCCAGCACAGCTTTAGCCATCACATCCATAACATGAACTTCTTGAAGTACAGGAAAAACAGCACTATTTCTGTCTGTGGTGACAGTGATTTGTGCCACTTTGGAGAGTTCAACCTAAATCTACTGCTCTTTCAGTTTCCCTTTAGCAGTGTTGAAAAATGTCTTTGTATAAATGTTTGATATCTCAAGGGGTAAGAGAGTTATATGGAGTATTTATAATTATTATTCGATACTTAAACATACGAGTTTAGGATAAACTGTGATGGCCAAGAATTTTGTTCCTAACATGCGTGCCTTCTGTAATTCCTACAATCTGGTGTACATATGCGCTTTTGTAGTTATGGTTGTAGTGATACGTTGCAGTGACATTATGCCTGTTAACAGGTTGTTGTGCCAGTTTTGCGCTACACACATGACAGTAAATGATCGGATAGAGGAACAGTTTGCCTAAGCCTACTTGCACCAGCTTTCCAGTGGGAAGTCCCTTCTGTTTGGTATTAATGTCACAGTGATGTACCGTAGCTTTGACGGTAGCTGTGACTATTCATGTGCTAGTATGTATTTGTACTTTGGAAGGTGCTGAACTCATGGACTATGAGGGTTACAGTTGACTATATTTTATTTCCTTGGAAAATCTAGGAGATCTGTTAAGAGAAACAGCAAAATATGTGACACATTCATAGAAATTCTGCAAAGCATGGCCAATCTAAACAATTACCTAAAAAGCAAAACTCATCTCAAGTGCATAAATCCAGGAGTTACACACTCACCATAAAAACTAAATATAGACATTTCCCTCATAGTTGGCATTTGATATTTAATACCTTTTTATAAGATGCTAAAAATGTGTTTGTTTTTTTTAATTACTCTTGCAAGCACACACATTTTTTCAATTCACTGAATGGCAAGAAGGGAATATTTATTTTAAGAAAACAATGGAAAAGGGTGCAGTGCAAACATGTTGCAGTCTGTATGGCACAACACACAGAGTAGCTGATGATTGCAGTGGCAGGTCTAACCCTAAGGTGCACATAGGTTGTTGCTTCTTGGCAAAAAATGAGTAAAATAAACATGGGTAAGTCAGAAATCATTCTCACAACAAAGTACCAGTAAGCTTTTCTGTCTCAGCAGAGGAAACACCTCTGCAGGGTCATTTGTTGTGGCATTTTCATGGAGCTGTCCACTTTCCATACGGTAACTACTGAGGACCAGAGCACAGTTACTGCAGGGAAGCCTTTCTGCTCACCACAGGCAAGCTACCACAGACTCTTTCTAACCTGTTTGGAATTTTTTATAAGACAGGGAAGATTTCTTCAGTGTCCCCATCCCAAAAATTCATCCATCTGTTCATGTTTTAGACAGAGATTTACTTTTCTGTAAGAAGCTTGAGCGAGCATATTTCCTCATTGCCACCATACTCACAGATACACTTTTCCATGCCTGTAGGAAAATGTCAACTTTAATTACAACAAAAATAAAGTGTTTGTCATATTACAACTACCATTTCCAAACTGCATCATGATTTACCAGTCCTGTAAATCATTAGTCACATATTAATCTATCTGCCTGGGCAACTGGCAGCCTGGCTACAACTACTGTCTATGGTGAATAAGACCTAAAAACTCAGAGCTGGCTGAAGAGAAACAGAATGCTGGCCATGAGTCAAATGCTGGTCTCCCCCATCACTGTGTGCCTTTTGCGTATTGTTAATCTCTTGCTTCCTTTTTTCTATTCCATCAGGCTTGGTGTCTCCTCTGTCTGCCTGACTTCACTGTTGTTTTGCCCTTCATCCCAGAGACTGTTTTGCAGGCTGTAGATGTTTGTAGATGTTTGATGTTCAGTCTTGCCCCCGATCACAGCTCCTGCACAAGTTCTTGGAAAGGTGAAATTTTGTGCACGTCCTTATCAGGACTCACCCTGATTTATCTAGTGGTTTCAGGAGATCTGTCTTGTCCTAGCATGTCCCTCATCATTGGCCACATCTGCCCATATCTAAATAAATATTGTTCTGCAACAGGAAGCAGGTAGCCATGTTGTATCTGCCATGCTGAAAACGAAATGCTCAAAAAGCTGTAGTGAATATTTTCACTTGTTCCTTTTTCTAACGTAAACTTCCAGCACAACATAACTAAAGGAATCAGCTGCAGGAGCAACAAGATACAATGTGGAGTGAAAAGTGAGTGTTGACAGACCAAGGAATTGTCTGAACAAACAGGTGTTCTAACACACTTCAGTAGTCCTCAAGGCAGAGTGGGAGTTGAGATGCCTTTCACCACCACGGAAGCCCTTAAACGACAGTAGAAACAGACCCCTTGTTGCTCCAGCAGCTTTATTACCTGTCACTGACTCTTCAGTTCTTTCAGACATTTTTGGTGGGAGAGAGACTAACAGAGAGAGAAAAGAAATGAGCAGAGGGTGGTACTTCTGGCACCAACTGAGCAAAGCAGGCTTTCACTGTGATACGAGCACAGACATCTTCTTCAGGGTACCTAGAATAGAATTGTCTTCCGAGAAGATTCTGAAGGTGTCCTTGCATCTCAAACAATTGATTCTCTCATTTTACCTCCCTCCTGCCCTCCTTCACTCAGTTGCATGGATCCTTGTCCATTAGGCAGTGAATTCTTAAAACAGAGGTCTGGCTGGCGTGAAGTACAGTGAAGATACCTATTGCAGCATTTCATTATAGTGGGTGTAACAGATCAGAGCCTTATGAAATTCATCTTCACTGAGTACCCAGATATCTCTTCAAAAGACCACAGTGACTCCATGCCAGAAGAAATCCATGAACAAGATTTGCTTGACAAATGAGAGAGAGAGCTAGAGCAAGGGTTAAGCTGAATTTTTCTTTCTTCTTTGGAATAGATAAAAGTTAAGCATCTTGTAAATGCTCAAGGCACTCTGGCAGACAGAAGGCTCATAAACCCAAAGAGGTCTTATGATTTATTAACAGAGTCTAACCAAGGCACTTTAGTGGTGAGAATGGAGCACAGGCTGCAAAGAAAAAGTCTTCCTTTTCAGCTCATCTTGTGTAATGCGAGCATATTTACATGAAGAGGAAGAAAAAATTCACACTGTCTGGCAGTCTGATATATCATTGATGTGTCACTGTTTGTTGATATCCCCAGAGAAAGAGTTTTGCCAGCCTGCGTGCGTCAGCAGTAAGGAAATAAAATTTGGATCTTCTCTTCAGGTTATTACATAGAGAGACCTTTACTCTCAGAAGCCAGCCTTCCAAATGCCCACCATCTGAACTGGTACCTCTTTTTCTTTTACAAACGAGACCTTTTTCTGCCCTTCAGCACTCCCTTGTGATTTCTTTGAACCTCACAGGGGGCAGATATTTTGGGAACTGTTTTGGAGGATGGTTTCTCCAGTGTTTTTCTGCGTATGATCTGGCTCAGAATTATCATCTAGGCGTTCCAAAAGACAGGGAGAAGATAGGTTATATGTGGAGGAGGTAGAAAGAGAGTAGATGGGTATGGGACAAAAGAAAAGAAACGGAAATAATTTTTTTTGTTATTAACTATACTTGTAGCCTGAGTCAGCCCCTGGTAGCTCATTCTCACAGTAAAGCAAATACGTATCTTTTTGTTCTGTTGAATCTAGGTAATTACGTACTCCTGCTTCATGGTTGTTCTAATTTTTTCCCAGCCGTTTCTTTTCAGATAGAACTTCCCGCAGTTGAATGGTTTATAACTTTAACATTTTCACTCGGCTTTTATGCAAAACCTCATCAGCTCATCTTTGATTGCCCCAGAGCCTCAATTAATCCTTTAGCACAGTTCCCATGCAAAAGTTTTAAGCAAAGTTATCTGGGAAAACAAAAAAAAAGGCAATTCGTCTGAAACCACTTTTTCATTCTTATGCTCCAGAGAAACTTCTGCAGATGTTGCTACATTTATCATTTTAATAATTAACCAGTCATTTTAGTATACAGACTTGCTTTGGTTACCTGACAGCTATAAATTAGGAAAAAAAAAAAAATTGCTCTTATCTGTATTTGGAATTTTAGCAAGGACTTCATGATGTTAGTGCAGTCAGCACTGCAATTTTCAAACCCGAAATTAATTATTAGATGTCACCAAATTATCATAGAATTCAGGTAAGCTTTTTTCATTATTTATTCCATAGTAATTTTTTCCCAAATATATTCAGGCATTTGCAGATCTAAATGTTGTTTTAAGTGTCTCAGGTACCTGATGGAAGAATGCTTTTGAAAAAATAGTTTAACTGTTGATCAAAGAAACAAACCACAGAATCAATCTGTCAGATTTGATAACTCAGATATTATTTCAATTAGCAGGAAAACAGCAGTGAGCTTAAAAAGATGAATTAGTTATTTAATTGTAATCTCTTTAGCAATAAAATAAGGTGATTCTCTTATATTAACAAAGTGGTGGTTCTTTTCTTCACATTTTTGAATGTGTTATCATGTCTCTAAATGCTGTCTAAAAAGTTAGTTTTAAAAAGTGAATATTAGCCATTTTATTCTTAGGAGCTAAAAAGTATCCAAGCTATTAGGCCAATGTCTTTGTATATGTTGGTCTAAAATGGGTTAATCTTAAAAAAAATGAAGCTATTTCTTACCCTATGGCCAAATATTCTCTTCACCCACACAAAAGTAAAAGAACTAGTAAGTAGGAAAAAAATACTCCGTATGACATTCTTCAACTGATGACATGAGACAAGGGACCCCATTATAAATAAAAGGCATCAATACAGTTATGTTGTTGTCTTCTGGCCTTCCTGATAGGCTTATATCAGCCCTTTTTTCAGTAATTTATTATCAGTATAAATCTATTTCTTCACAATTGGGATGGGGAGCTGTGTCTTTTTATTTATAGCAAAGACTGTTCTCTTAATCATGTTGTTAAAAATAACTTTATGAATGGACAGGAGTACCGAATATAACAGTGCAGTCTGGGTTAGGGTCATCAACAGATTATCTACAGATTATCTGGATTATGTGATTACCCCTGTGAAATGTAGGTGTGTTACAAATTAAAAATTAATCAGATTTTGCAAAAACTATTATTAAGTCAAGAAAACAACTGTTGGCCTACATGTATTTAAGTCATGATGCATTTTAGTGTGGATTTCATCATTAATACAGTGAAGCATGAGAAAGACTAGTAAAACTCAAATTCTTAAACCCATTTGAAAAGATTTCGCACTGACTGTACCAAGTAGTCTTGGTGCAGGGGTTTTACTGTTGTTACCCTCTCCACTCCCAAATGAATTTCAAATATGTCTTTATCTTCACCATTTTCCCCTCCTCCAACATTCCTCCAACATCTTTAACAAAGCCAACTTCATTTTCACTTGGCAAGTTGGAGCCTTGATTCTTCCTGGAATATAGTGCAGAAAAAGGTCCATGCATTTCCCCAGCTGTATGAAATGCAGTGTAATGGGTCAAAACTGTAGCAAAGGGAAAAAGCTCTCTGGATTTCCTCTCACAAACCAAAATGCCCCTTCCACAGGATCTCATGCTCTGACCAGGGGAAGAGAATCCATTCCAAGGGATTCTCCAAGGAAGTCTGGCACATAAAATAGCCTTACTCACCAGCAGCCAACTGCAAAACCCACTGATCCCTCTGCATTTCTTGGGAAGAAATAACTTCAGGAAATTGTGGAGACACTGTGCCATGCTGTGCACGTATCTTAAAATCTATACACTCAGACACTGAAATCCTTACTGCACCTATCATATAACAGAAGTTGCTCTGTGACTGGTGGACCGGAAAGTAAATCAAAACACACATTAAAAATTAAATCTGAAGTTTGCTTGCAGTCTTCTCCCAGAACACAGTTCACATTAGGGTGGCATTGCTAATATCACTTCTTTGAAAAGGATATGTACAGGAAAATGTAAGCACAGAGATGGCTAGTGCTGCCCTGAATGCACACTGTGGGACCCTAGCCCACTAGAGGAACTAAATTAAAATGCTGACTTAAAAATGAAGGGTCAAATTTAGCTTAGCCAAATTAAAATTAAAAAATTTGTGAAATCAATGGAACCACTCAGAAAAGAAAGTTGAATGAGCTGCAAAGTATATGGAAATAATATCTTTCTGGGTTTCATCATTAAATACTCCATGTGAAAAGAACTGTATTTCTCCTGTCAAAATAACGGCTGCCCATATTCTGTATGTTAGCAAGGTTAATACTGAAGCACACCAGTGAGTCATGATGTCTGCAATTGGGAAGCTCTCCTGTTCATGCTATTTGTAACTTTCCTATGTGTGATTTAGGATTTCATTACTTGTAATGCGAGTTACTCATCATTTACATATCTGTTATTGAAGATTGGTTTTAATTTTAACCTTCACATCCTCAGATGTGATCATTAGGAAGTACTCTGTCAAAGACAACAGCTGTCAGAGAGAGCTCAAAAATCCTGGGAGAGACTGACAGGGTCAAAGGTGGATTTGCTCCTGTAATAGCCTGGTAACAGTGGAAATTCTGAATTATTTGTCCACTGTTATGCTCAGTCCTGATATTCATGTTGCAAAAAGCAGGCTTCAACTTTCTAATTATTTACTATTGGAAGTCTTCTACAGATTGTAACGAGTTAGGAACCTTCAATCTGCCGTGTCATAAGCTGTCTTGAGATGTTCAGGTATATACAACCAGCTATTAGACACTCCTATAGAATTTAAGAATGCCATCACATTAAGTGGATAGATGTAGAATCTTTCATGCTTGCACCTTTGTGCGTAAAAAGTCTAAGGGCCTGGCCTTTATTGGTATATTTTTTATGTTTCAGCTTCTACCAAAAGACAGTCATATATTTCACTTATGAAATATTAATAACTGGAAATAGAACGTAGTTGTTATATAAAATTTCTATCATCTCTTACTTGGTTGCTTTCATGATTAGTTTTATTATTAAAAGGAAAAATATTGGTAGACTTCCTATGTGATACTTTAATTGCGACCGTGGATAGGATTACTAATACCATTTCATGGCACCAGCATATATGTCGACAGGATTTATTACTCAGTTCATGTCTGCTCTTTTATGGATTTCATCCAAGAGATGCTTGAACACCGAGCTCTTGAAATGTCTCCCTTGTGGTGGTTCAACTGCACTGAGCTGCATCAGCAAATAGCACTGACACTCACGAAGGCAGCAACTGTTACATTCCAGCATAGTTTGATTTAGTGCAGAATTTTTATAGATGTATTCTGCTGTAACCCTTTTCTATCCATTACTCCAAGCAAGACAGGTATAAACATCAGTTTAATGGGTTTTAAAAGATTCTGGTATTACTCTGAAATTTTATCTTGCAAATATGATAAATACCAGCAAAAGCCTGGTCCATCAGAATGCGTCACGGGTGCCTGTGGTCATGCTTAACCACTTGCAAAAAATTGTTGAAGAATCTTAATTATCAACATACTTTTAAAGATACTTCAAAATATGTAAAATTAAAGAGCATTTCTAGAAGGCAAGGCATGGGATCTCTACACGGCTAACAACTATGTCTACATATTCCATTTCAGTGAACTGTGGAAATCAAATAATATTCAGTAAGCCTGCTGCATGCATAAAGGTACTTGTGAGTGAAAAGCTGGGTGCTGCCTCATGGAAACATCATTAACTATTTGGCTCTACGCTTTGCACTGGTATGTCAATATGCAGTGAATATAAAGCAGGATAAGGAAGAGGTCAGTATACTGTTAGTTCACTAATCAGCCACTGGCCTCTTACCAGAAACAGCACTCAAATCTCATTAAACTGTTCTTTATCTAAGTGGGGGGAAGAATGTACATCAGCTGCCTTCACTGAAGGACAAATAGCATACAAGTGCTAAGGCTCTTACTGTTCTCCCTGATGAAGGGAAAAACAAAAACATGAACACAAATAGCATCTGCCAGGTGTTACATTATGATTGTTAAACAATGGACAACACTGGAACAAGAAAAGATAATGAGTGATACCTGGTAACAGCTAAGACTGAGGAGTCCTCAATTTTGTGGTTATAAAGCACAGGTCTCAAAACTGACAGATGAGAGTAAGGTTGGTAGGTGTCCCAAAGACTTCTTAGGTGATGCTACCATGTCGCCTAGGCACCCATTTTCAAAATTCTTCATTTAGACAAGCTTGAAACAAATGGGAGATAGAATTTTCAGCAGCTCGGAATGTTTTGCTCTAATTTTCTCAGATAAAGACCCCAATACAGCTAGACTCTAATGCATTAAAGGTTACAGGCCACCAAGTAGAATCTCTACTGCTTGAGGTTCCCCACCTGCAAAATAGGTGCAGCTTCATGTTAACAAACACAAACCAACAAACGTTACCGGGACTGTCTTCACTGTCTCTTACTGTAGCATCATTCCACTTGATCTGTATAATTTCAACTTACATTGTCTGCTTTCCTTAGAAATATTTATTGAAACTCCAAACAGACAGGTTTTAGTAGCCATCCTTTCCTTCTAACCTCTCCTCCCTGCTGACAAAATCACTGTAGAGACTGATCGATGAAATGCACAGAGAACTGATGCTCCTCTTGGTCCACTATGATCACGTAACCTCTTCACTTTCTGTGACAGCTTGTCCTAACTGAGCAGTCTTAACAGACAGAATTGCAACTAAAAGAAAAAATTTCATTTGTAAAACTCACCCAGAGGAGTGCGAATATGCGAGGCTACGCCCTCAAAAATTCACCACCCATATGAACGCCCAACAGCATGCTAGTCCATTTCTGTTTTCTTCAACACCCTTCCGTGGTCAACGTAACACATTCTACCACAGCACAAATTTCCAAAGCATTGTATGAACATAAAGACAACACTACAACGTGCATGTCAATAGTAATTCATTCATGGATTCTGTTCTGGGAAATTACTAGTTGTGCTGAACACCAAAACAGATGCACTAGAAGTGGGGTATTATTTGGAAATTATGCTACATTACGTACTTCAGGTTAAATAATGAAGTAGATCTTCTTATGTCTGATTTAAAAAAAAACAACTGCCATCACATTGCTGAAAAAAGCACAGCAATTGCAAAAGAAACTACTTAAACTTTGAAAAAAAGTTAATTTTCTACAAACAAGTCCCTAATAAAAACAATGCAAGAACACAATCTGCTACCTAGAGCCCTTGCTGCAAAGAAAGCTAATGATATCCAGGGCTGCATTAGGAGGACTATTACCAGCAGGCAGATGGAGGTGATCCTTATCCTCCTCTCAGCACTGGCACTACCAAAACCACACCTCAAGTGTGTTGGGTTGTGTTCTGGGTTGTCCATTGGAAGAGGGATTTGAACATATGAGAGAGAGAGCAGCGAAAAGGGTGGGAGAGCTGGGACTGTGCAGTCTGCAGAAGGCTCAACAGGGATCTCATCAATGTGCATAAACAACAGAAGGGAGGGTGCATAGAAGACAGAGCCAGGCTATTTCCAGGGGTGCCCAGTGACAGGACCAGAAACAGAAACACAGAAGGTCCCTCCTGAATGTGAGGAAACACTTTTTTACTGTGAGGGTGACAGAGCACTGGCACAGGTTGCCTAGAGAGAATGTGGAGCCTCCATCCTTGGAGATACTAAAAAGCTGTCTGGACATGGTCTCGGGCAACCAGCTCTTGGTTGGGATGGGTAGGGTTGGGGTGGTTGGCCCTGCTTGAGATGGGGAGTTGGACCAGATGACCTCCAGAGGTCCCTTCCAACCTCAGCCATTCTGTGTATGCTATACATTATGACTTGAAAAATATCTCCAAAAGAAAACGAAGCTATTTCTGAAGTTTATATGGAATCATATCCTCTTATCTAGTAAAAAAATGAGACTTTTCTCACCTAGAAATGCCATGTTTCTTTCCTAGACAGCAGATGATCTGTCCATCAGTTCTAAAATTCAGCATACCATAGGAATGAACAAAACAAATATTAAATTGACTTACTGTACCTCAACATGTTTCCTGGCTCATAACTTATTTTTTCTAGTTTATGTGTAATTTTTTATTCTTTTTTGGAAGGGATATATCAGTGACAAACATGGTAAGAAGAATTACATCTATAAAGAAATCATCAGAATAGCTTTTAAAGACACAAAAGAAACACTTCTCCAACTGGGCAGTAACATAAATCTTCTGTGGGAAGTAACTTCAGTAATTATTTCTTTTTTAATTGCTAAGAAAGTGAAGATGTTTGATGGATATAAATGTTATTCGAAATTGACAGGCAGAGAGGATGCTAACCTCCCTGTGCAGAGCTGGGAAACAAATAGGTTCACTAGTATTTCTTATGGAATAGACATGTTGGCTGTCGACCTACTAGCTGCTGCCTGGGGACATTATTCTAAACTGAAACCACTGATGATCCAGGTGGTCATGATAATCGGCCATAGACATATAAGGAGCAACACGAAACAGCAAAACCAAAATTGTACCATTTAAAAATTTAATGTTAAACTACATAAAAAAGGCTGCAAGAAAATTTGAGGGATGACAGAAGTCCATCAGTTCAAAAGGTTGTGGGGAAAAGTTTGCAGTAATGCCAGGAAATTGATACAGACTCTAAGGTCTGCAAAATTATGACAAGCCCCAAAGTAATCTGATTGTCCCTTTATGACAAAAAGAGATAAACAGAAACTAAATACATAATCTGAATATGGCAGGGTATGGAGCACTCAAAGTATTTCCCCATGTAGAAGCTCTTGGGGCTGGAGTCTACCTGTTAAGAACTTGGAGAAGAGTAGTAGGATTTCACAGCCTTGAAAGGACTCAAATGAGAAATTTTGGTGTCTAAGTTTTTCATGCTTATATCAACTTTATAACAGAAAAAAAAACCCCATAATTATAAATTTTGCCCACTGTGGCTGTTTGTTTTTCCTTTCAACTACCAACACTTGAAAATAGCACTGGATAGAGATTGTAGGCCAATGAAAGAGAGCCATGGACCACGTATAAAAATAGATGAAGCGTATAGACTTTCTCTTTGTAAATGAAAACATTATCTAATAACACAGTGCTGCTAAGATTGAAAGATATAAACAGCTGACTTTCACCCCTTACAGAGCACATTCCTTTTCTCAGCTCCCACATCTCCAAGGGAAGTGTGCCTGGTGCACTACGAAATACCCTTTTGAGAGCCTCTGGATGTCTTCCTGGAAGTATCCTTTCCAATGCCCAGACTTGCAGAGGCAAAAGGGAAAGGACCATGGCTACCATGTCCTTCCCACCTCTCCATCTTTGAGATGGAGGTGAGAACTAACAATACTCCATGCCCAAAGATATGAAAAAAGAATAAAAAGGAATAACAGGACATTGTGTAGTCTCCACCCCTCCCATCATGTTCACACACGAATAGGTCACAGTGACTTTATTATTGCTTTCAAACTGCACAAGTGAGTGTGAGAAAGGTTACGCAATAAATGCCTTTAGTAAGCTCCAGGATGATTCTGACCAGCAGTCAGAATGCCTCCAGGGATCATGAAGACATACATGCCAAAGCAAGAGCTCTGCTGCCATTCAACCAAATTTAATGCCTCAAATACTGTAAATTCACTCAGCTCAGTTAATGAGTGTTCAGAAATGTGATTTTTTTTTCCAGGCTCATCTCTCATATTTTATAGGGGGATATTTTGTCCAGAAAAGGTCAGTTAATGACTTTCTAAACATGTTTCCTTAGCAAGAATATTTACAGCTTGTACTGGAACACTTTCCAGGGATGTTTCTCCTTTGATAAATTTCCAATATCTAAGTAAACAGAAGTCCAATTACTCATTCTTTCTTTTGGGGGGGTTAAGGAGAGAGAGTAATTTTTTCTCTCATGCCTAACATGTTCATCATTCTTTTTTATTTTTCTAAACCAGCTTTGAATACATTTGTTTCAACAGGCATTTTCTATTGGGGAAAAAAAAAAAAGTGTGAGCTTTTTAAATTATAGCAATGATACCTTGCTCAAGAGATGCTATTAGATTTTTTAAAGTTAGTAATCACAGCAGTACTGTAATCACCCAGAGTTCCTTTGGAATAATTTTTCTAAGTTAAACATAAGCATTTTACCAAATATTTGACCTCATGAATATATCTAAGTGGATATTCCCATATTTTAAAGGTTGATGCCCTTGAGAAATCCATCTCTTTGGCCTTTTGGTCTCCATTGGGCAATGCATGAAATCCTAGCACCACATAAAATCTGGGAATGCTGCCAATACTTTTGATGAAGCCAGAGTTAGTCAGGGACGATGTCATAATCTTGTATTCACTATCCAACTTTCCTGGCTATCTAGACCTGGATATGACTTGGATATTGTAATATGTTTTAAGCTATAATCATGCAACACATATAATTTCTTCTTAATATCTGTAAGCATTAAAAAAAAAAAAAAAAAAAAAAAACCAGAAGAGAAAAACAATCTAACCTTGTTTGTAATGCTGAGATGTTTCATAATGTATTTCTTATACTTCATGCAATTTACGTTTGTCATGTCATCACTTTGGCTTTTTGTATTAAGTTATTTATAAATATGACTTGCTGGATTGCAAGCAATCAATTTCTCTATTTTTATGTCATCATGTCTGAGCACTTTGAGACTGTGTATCCTAATGGATCAGTAATTGTATTGCTTCTTAAGCATACACTGCAAGAGACCACTCAGAAATCACAGCTGTGCCAAAGTGAGCATAAATTTAGCCAGCCTGATCATAGATGAAATTTGGTGCAATCTCTAGTGAGGATTCATTGCCACCTCTTTAAGCAGAGTTGTGAGAGAGAAATATAAACATTATGTTATTTGAGCAAAATACTGCAATATATATTTTTATCAAAACATTTAGGGGCACATACAGGTGTGTCTTTGGGTCTCCCTTGTGACCAGACACTTGAAACCCTGATCCCTTTTTATAGGATTTGGCAACCACTCTAGACTCTACAGACAGTGCACTGTTTGTACGTTGGACTTCCAGCTATCACACAAACCAATAATAACCACCACAATTTCTAGGCCAGCTTTTCCCAAAGTCTTTTTAGCCAAAGATATGCTCTGGAAAATCAACAGTATTCCACAGAGTGCTTGTTCAGCCTCCCATACCTGTCATCACCTCTTCTTCACCCTGCCAGATGTACTGCTGGTGCTGGCAAGACTCTCACCCAGCCTGGCTCACCAGGCAGGCAGGACCCTGAGTCAGCATTGCAGTCAGCTCTGCCCTGGCTCCCCAGCACACCAGTCCCAGGAGCACCCTGCAACAACACCCAGGCTGCTTCTTCAGGGCCAAGAGAGCTCCCCCAGATACAACTCCACACATCACCATTTGGAAGGTGGTGTTTTGTGATATAGTAATTTATAAAAACTTAAAATCAAGGAGCAACAAAGCAAGTTGTACAACACTATATACTAAGAAAGAACTAGGTAAATTAAAAGGCAGAGGAGAAAGTTGGCAATACTCTTTCCTTTTTATGAGTCCTTTTCATTCCCAACTTCACTGCTCACATATCTTGGATATCTACATGACATCCTAATTATCTTTTTCTCTCTTTTGTAATGCTTGTCTCTATTCTAGTACCTTGTGTTTATCTAGCTCTTCTCCACAAAGTTTTTTTCATCTTTCTTAAATTTCGCAATCTCTAACCTCTCATGGTATTTCTTCCCTGTTGATCTCCTCCAGCACTGCTATCTGGAAGATAACCCACATACAGACTTTCACAGTTGATTAATGTAGTCACCAGCACTGCTCCTGAAAAGGAAAAGAAGGGCTTTTAGCACTCCTTAGCTGCTGTTGCCTTCAACTCACAGTAAAGACAGAAGTAAGCAATCTATGCCTGTGTCTCTAACCCACCCTTTATAAATTTTGTCATCCCCCCTAATAAATCTTTCTCTGCTAGGTGCTTGCATATTTTCTGCTGGTTCTACTGCGGTCACTTTCCACTCACAGGAAAGGAGTTTTTTGTGAAACACAGCACTTGTGGCAACAGTTGACGTTCTCAGCTTCTTCAGGTGATCTCCAAAGATTTCTTCCATCTTCTTCATTCTTCTTCTGAATTCCTAATATTTCCAGATGGACAACCAGTAGCTTTATGAAAGAGGAATCAAACAAGATTCAGTGTTCTATTGAAAATACAAGTTTTTGAAAAACCACAAACAACATGAAGATGATAGAAAAAGTTCACAAAGAATTTTTTGTTAAAAAATGGTACTTGCAAAGTAGAGGAATTTGTTTATTATGTCTGCAACTGTCACCAGCCTTGATTTACATGTTGATGGTCTGCTTCACACATTTTCCCTGTTTATTTATTTAACATACCATCTTTTAACCTTTCTGAGCTTCAGCCTGCCCAGTGAAACTATACCCTTTAAGCATGTCATTTGTTTTAGTTTAAACACATTAAACTCAACACACTTTTGTCTTTACTACAAAGTATTTATATTTTAAATTCCACTTAAAATGTACTTGGCATCCTATAACTAATCTCAGAGAAATGGCTGGTGTAGATTGCTTCAGGCAATAACAGCTTTAGTTGCTACTGCTAAATTTATCATCAATTGTGAATCAAAACCTTTAGAAAGGCAGTTTATTTCTTTGTAGTGATACAAAATAGAAACTAACTTGAGACAGACCTCAACAGCTAACACTAAACACCATCATGCCTCTACGTAGTTGAAAAAATATTTTTACCTTAGAAAAATGTGTATCAAATTCTCACAAGCAGTGAACCAAATATAAAATGTTCATATGTCATTTCTATTTCTTTCAGTTCCCGACTTAATAGAGATAGTTCATGAACTTCACCATGCCTTGGTTTCAGCTGGGATAGAGTTAAATTTCTTCATAGTAGCTGGTATAGCACTGTGTTTTGGGTTTAGTATGTGAATAACATTGATAACACACAGATGATTCAGTTGTTGCTAAGGAGTGTTTACAGTAAGTCAAGGACTTTCCTTCTTCTCATGCTCTACTGGCTGAGAAGGATGGAGATGCACAGGAAGCTGGAAGGGGGCACAGTCAGGACAGCTGACCCAAACTGACCAAAGGGATATTCCATACCATATGATGTCAGGCTCAGTGTATAACCTAGAGGAAAGCCGGATGGGGGACTGCTGCTCAGGAACTTGCTGTGCATCAGTCAGCAGGTGGTGAGCAATTACATTGTACATCACTTGTTTTGTATATTCCTTTATCGTGATTATTATTATTACTACTATAGCTATTACTGATATTACTATTTTATTTTACTTTAATTATTAAACTGTTGTCATCTCAACCCACGCATTTTTTCACTTTTATTCTTCCAATTTTCTCCACCATCCCACCTGGGGAGCAGGGGGGAGTGAGCAGGCAGCTGTGTGATGCTCAGTTGCTGGCTGGGGTTAGACCATGACACACTAAAAAGAAATACTCTTTGGGTGGGCAAAATAGCAATGATATTTTCATATCCTTGTCAACCAGGGACTAACTAGGTTAGCAATTTTACACATACTAAAGGTGAATAGAAAACTTTGTCTATGGAATTAATTAATTTTGTCAATTTATTTAATTAATTAATTAATTAATCAATCTGTGATAATTCTCTCTGACCAGCACCCCAGTTAATCATGTATTTCTCACAGTTAGTGACCAGGTCTTTGCCAAGTTATTTGTCTTACTTTGTTCTCACATATAACTCTTCCAAAAGATGTAAACTGCATATTGTTGAACAAATCCAGTTTTATTATCCTGGAGTAATTAACTGTACACAAATACATTATTTCATTAACTGCTTAAATCTTCCTTCCTTCCTTCCTTCCTGCCTGCCTGCCTGCCATCTTATTCTTCTTATTGCCTTAAAAACAGTGTATTCATGCAAATATTCACATTTGCAACTTGTTCTCCTTTTTTAGGACAGCAGTTTTCTGTGAGATTTCTCATTTTTTGCTAGGTTTCTTCATCTTAGTTACTTCTTGTCTAGGGAACACAATAACTACCAGTACTCTGGCACATCCACCAACATTAAGCAAGAATAAACATCCCAGCTACTAGATGATGGAGAATCAAAATTTTGGTTTTCACCTGAATTTGGTGGTCAATAAAACAATAATATAACAATTTAAATATTATCTAGGACTATTTAAGTTGATATCTCACTGATACAAATTGGACAGTGACATCTCTTCCACCTATTGTTTTGAAATTTGCAAACACAGGCAAATACCACGACTTCTTTACATTTATTTCAAGGCTTTATTCAATCATAACTTCACACTTACTTACAATTAGAAGACAAAAAATTGGAGCAATCACAGGACACATTATCACCATCCATAGAACACCTCCGGTTGTTTCCTATTTCTCTGTTCAACAAACCAAAAACTCAGTTAAGTGATTCTTTGTAAGCTAGAGAACAAATTTGCATGGGAACAGTGTGGCTTCCCTTATGACTAAGAAAATTGTTCTTGCATCCAAATGACTTATATCCACTGTTTGATCCTGCCAAGGAAATTCAGATGCTTAAAAGGCAATTGATTAAAATAATAAATGATAGGGAAAATAACTAAATCTGCTCCTAAAAAGAGATCTGCAGCCACACAGAAAGATTTCCAGGCTCCAAACTAAGGAAAAATTAAATGTGTGTCTGCATAATGCACCATCTAGTGCAATGCTTAAGCTGGTTCCAAATAAACTTAGGAATTGTCTAGCATGACACTTTGAGTTGTCAGGCAAACTTACTCTGCTGAGAAAACAGTTACATTAGCTATGCTCTGTCATATGCTATGTTCTGTCATGGTTAGGCTGTGTTTCGTACCCAGGTAACTCACCATCACAACAGACTACCATGCCTGTGTATTCTCAATGAATATGGAGACAAAGTTTTTCAGTAAACCATTTCTTTCATGCATTCTTGATAGAACATCTGCGCCACCTGAAATGGACCACCGGGGAAGAACTTTCGTCTGTACGGAAGATGCTTTTGGTGGACCCCTTCTGTTGATGTTGGTCAAGCATGGAAAGCGGAAGCTATTTAAACATATTGTGCCTCTGTCTATTGTTGGAGCAAAAACGAAATGCAACATAGTTTTATCTGCCTTGTTTAGGTACAGCAGCCGGTATCAAGTCTGAAGCTATATTTCAGTGAAACTAACTGCTCCTGCAAATGCATTGTTTGCTTATAATATTTCCTTTTATTAAAGCAGAGAAATCCTAAGTTGTCAGGAAGTTAGTACTCTGTGTTTACGTTAGACCTGGTTAAAGGCAGGCAAAGGTAACTCTCATCCTTCATTTTTCCATCCCTTGTTCTCTAGACAGTGAAAGGACACTCTGGACCTGGATAGTTTTAATTGTGGTAGCCTGCAAAAAGGCTGTTCTGTAATTGGAGACTGTGAAGTGCAAGGGCAATATGGCCACACTGACTTCCCTGTAACTTTGAGAAGTAATATTTTAGTAGTTGATTATGTGACTTTTATAACTTTATTGTACTATGAACTAGTATAAAACACCTATAGTAGGAACCAGCATATGAACCATAACTTGAATATTTCTGGTTCCCTTAGCATAAGCTCCCTCCCACATCTTTGGACTGACCGCAGGGCCAGAAACAGTGTTATGAGTCTTGTTTCTAATTACTTGTGTGGGACAGACTACCTACTATGTTGGTACTGACAAACTGGCAGTATATGAAACAGGCAGAAAATACACCTTCCTTCTACCCCTTCCAACATTTCCTCATTAATACAGTCTCTCTTCTCTATCTGGCTCTCTGCCACCTGTTGTAAGACTTGAACTTCGTTAACTTTTGGAAACTTCCACCTGTCAGTCAGATTGGACTGTAGCTAACCTACAGGTTGAAATCTGCTAGGAAAAGATAGCAGATTCTTTTTCCTGGATTTCTGCCTGGATTCTGGGCATCCAGGCAGAACTCAGGATCACATGGCATCATGTCAGGAGGAAAGCAGGCCAGGATTCAACTGATGCCATTGGAAATTCAGTTAGGTATCTTTTGTGAATGAACAGCAGAAGTGTGAAAGCTGTAGTTCCCTGCATCCAAGTAGTTGCTGTATTTACAATGTCTATTCAGATATTCTATCTTGTTCTTTGTGCTTTAAATGATAAAAGTAAACAAAATTAAATAAGCCTGTTTTGTTTACGTAAATGTATATCTTGTAAATGTTTGCCACATAGCACCTTATAAAGCATTCAGTTTATACTGTGCAAATATATTGCAAATGCATTTTTACTGCGGTACTGTTTAACCACTTTTTGATTTGAATATTCGTCCTGTTTCTTTCAATATAATAAAGTATTATTAAATAATTTTAATGATTTCTAGCAGCAGCTTTGACTTGTCAAGTTTCATGTTTTCAATGAGAGGCAAAAATTTGGCTCTTATGTTCTTTTTCCTGGCCATGGCAACTGCAACTAACACATTTGCATCCTAGCACGAAGGCAGCTATTGTAGATGTAGCTGGCGTGTAGATGTCCAAAGCTGGAGGTAAGCTATAGGACTTAATGTCTCTGCACTCAAGAAGACTGAACTGGAAGACATATCCCCACATATCTACTTTTATGTTAGCTGAGAGGCTGGGTTTTATTGTGGATATACAGTGATGGTTGCAGTCATAAGTATTAAGCTGTAACTCAGTGTACTGTAACTAAGTACAGTCCATAACTACAATATAATCTGCTCTGAATGTTGTGCAGTAAAATAGTACTTGAGAAAAATAACAGGTATTTAATTGGACTGTGTGGGTAGGGTTTTTTGAATGTGTAAGCAGCCTTTTGAATGTGCACATATAGATTTTTCAGCACAAGGAGATCTAGATGTAGTACTTGAGTGTTAATATGAGAAAGATCACTAGACAGGTCCCATGAAAATCATCCAATTGGCATAAGCATTGGAATAATAGATGATGTTCTTGTTATGGGTATAAGCTTCTGATGTTCAACCCAGTTGTGTTTTCAAATTTTCCACTGCAACAATGAGGATTAGAAAATTACCTTTAAAATAAATTAAAACCTAGTTTTAAAAAAGTGGAAGTAGCCTGGCACAGTGCTAGAGTTGACATAACACGGCAATATTGCAGTGCTGACTTAGATGAGTGGCTGGGAAAGCAGCTCTCTTCATGGAAGACACTGTCGAGGGATGTTGGTTGTTGTGAAATCACGGGGGGTGGGGGGGAGCGAGGGGAGCTGCATACCTTAAAAGCAGACAGGAAGTTCTGTCTGTATGAGGAGAGGGCCTGAGCAAAGACTGTGCATCCCCACGAGCAGGAGACACACAAGGGGATCATAAACAAAGTTACCAACCCTGAGTTTGCCTCAAGCCTTTGCTTTTCTAAATGCTCTGTAAGCTGCAGAAATTCTGTGAAAAGTTACCTTTCATTGTTTAATAAAAAAGTATCTGGTGCTTGCAGTCAAGGAGATAGGATTGCAGTGCGAGGAGAGAGAGCTGCTGTAACTTTTTGGGGTGTCCATAGCCATGAATGAATGTGCAGTGGTCTTCTTGCCACGAGAGACAGCCACCGAAGACATAGAATCATAAAATCATGGAATGGTTTGGGTTGGATTTTAAAGATCAGCTAGTTTTATCCCCTGTCTCAGGCAGGGACATCTTTCACCAGATGTGGTTGCCGAAAGTTCTGTCCAACCTGACCTTAAACACTTGCAGTGATAGGGTGTTTGCAACTTCTCTGGGCAACCTGTTCCACCCTCACAGTAAAAATATTTCATCCTTATGACCAATCTAAACCTACCTTCTTTCGGCTTAAAACAATTGACCCTTGTTCTGTTGCTACAGGTCCTGGCAAAAAGCCTTTCTCCATCTTTCTTATAAGCCCTTTTAAGTATTGAAAATTCACAGTAAGTTCTCCCTGAAGCCTCCTGGTTTCCACGTTCAACAACCCCAACTCCCTCAGCCTTTCTCCATAGGAGAAGTGTTCCAGCCCTTTTTGGTGACCCTCCCTCCAGACCTGCTCCAACAGGTCCATATCTTTGTTGTGCTGGGAACCCAGATCTGGACTCAGTACTGCAGGTGGGGTCTCACAGGAGTGGAGTAGAGGGGGAGAATCCCCTCCCTTGACCTGCTGGCCACGCTTCTCTGGATACAGCCCAGGATGTGGTTGGCTTTCTGGGCTGCCAGCGCACACTGCTGGCTCCTGTTCAGCTTCTCATCCACCAGTACCCACAAGTCCTTCTCCTCAGGGCTGCTCTCAATCCATTCTCTCCCAGAGAAGTCCAGGAAGACCCTGGCTACGCACTTGTGTTGCATACTCTACATGAAATCCAGGGTGCTGTACCGTTGCTGCCGAGCCCTTAGACTAATTTTTCATTTCTGATTTTTGACACGTGTCAGCCACCTCCTGCTGCTGCTGGCACGGGGGGGGGGGGGGGGGGGGGGGGTGGGGGGGGGGGGGGTTGTTAGTGGGTGTGGGGAGAGGCCTGAGAAGCCTGGCAGGGCCCAAAGGGAAGGGCACCTGTGCGGAGCCCATTTGTGCCGGTGGGTCAGAGGGGCAGCTACTGCTGAGGAGGTAAGAGAGTTCTCTCGGGGAGGAGAGGGGCTGTAGGTGTGCTGCCTTTAAGGGAGGTGGTGGTGGGTCGGGAGACAGGGCGCATCTGAGGGCAAATATCCTAATGCCCCAGGGGGATCACTGCAGCAGGCAGTGCCTGGGCACGAAGCCTGCGTCTCCAGCAGCAGGGAGCCGGCAGGGAGAAGCATCGCTCTGCGTGCGAGCCCGGGAGAGGCCGAGAGCGGGTGCCGGGCCCAGGGCTGACAGGCTGGGTGAGGCCGGGCGGCCATTTCATCGCCGCCTCCATCACACCCGCGGCCGCGGGCCCCAGCCGAGGCCGCCGTTGCCAGGGTGACCGGCCGGTGGCGCCCCCGCCCTCCCCCGAGCTCCGGGCCCCGCCCCCCGGCCGCCCCCCGGCCAATCGCAGGGGCGGTGGCGGCGGAGCGAGGTTCTCTTTGTTCAGCCATTTCAGAGGCCGGGGCGCGCTCGGGTGCGGAACCGCCGAGGGAGAGGACGGGCCGCTCCCTCGCCACTCCCCTGCCGCCGGGCTCTGGGATGGTGTGGGTAGGTGTCCGGGCTGCGAGGGGCGGGCTGGGGACGTCCCATTCCCGGTAGTCGAGGCTTGCCCGCGAGAGGCGGGCCGCCAGCCGCCGCCGGGGTGCTCCGCCGCCGGGCCCTGCCGGTGTCGGGGGTCTGCGCACCGCCGCTGGGATATAATTCTGGGGGCCCGGCGATAGGCAGCCCCCTGCCCTCCCGCCGTCGTCGCGGGCTCTGCCGCTTCATGCCGGTGGATGGAGGGAGGGAGGGACGCACGCACGGGTAGCGGCGGCCTGAGGGACGACCGGAACCTGGGGGTCCGCGGCCTGAGGGCCGAGCACACGCATCCCCCCTCCGCCCCCCGCGGCTCCTCCCGCCACTGCGGCTGGTGCCGTCTCCACATCCGGGCTGCGAACTCGGGGCGTTGCAGTGAGCCGGAAAGTGAAAGTCGCCTCGGGATACAGGAACGTGGCCCTATTTCCTGCCTTGGTTTCTGGAGCGCGCGGGGTCCCTGCTGTACAGACTTGGCTAGGTGTGATTTGGGGGGTTTTCTTCCTCCTACGAACACATTAGAGAGGAGAGGAGTCCCTCTGCGTCCGTCTCGCGCGTGGGTTTGTTCGCTTAGGGCTGTTGGTTTAGGCGCTCGGTGGAAACAGCCAGTGGAACTTGTAAAGCCTTGCTGGAGCGACTGTACAAAGGGCAGGAACGCTTTTTGGGTTGGTGTGAACGGCTTGAGTGGTCTCTCAGATATTTATCGTCTGGCTGTGAAGGTAATAATCCCTCTCACATGAATTTATGGTCAGAACCTCGGAGATCCTGCTGCTGAGAGGACTGTTCTGCGACGTATTCTGGCCGCCGCAGGTTCATGACTTGTTGGCTTGCCTTCTCGCGTGTTTAAGTATGCCTTAATGTGGCGGTTGAAAACTTCACAGATGCTGTTCAACCCTTAGAACTGTAATTGAAAACAAACTCGACTGTGACCTCGCTGTACATGACTAATCGAACTGAAAAAATGGTTCATTGCCCAAGATCATATAAGGAGCCTTTGTAGAGTTGGAAACTGAGCCCATATTACTAATCCAGAGTCTCAGCTATGTTTAAAAATGACAGTGCATGGTCTGTTTCTGAAAGTCCTCATTCAGCATCTGCTGCGTGAATTGTAGCTATTTTTGAGTTATACGTGGGAGGATGGAGGTAAGGTGCCTACAATTGGGAGGAATAGTTCCTATATGATCAGGATTACTTTAGAATGCATGTCTTCAAAATCTAGCTGCTTTATACTCTGAGTGGCATAATATGAAAGAATAATTATGATTAAATATGATAGGGTTATGAAAAATTATGATAGGGTTAAAAAAGCAGTTTACTGTCTGTCTTTAATCTTAGGCAGAGCTTTCCTTCTTTAATATTGACTAAAGACCTTGTTTACCGTTGGATACAGGTAGTGACACACACTTCAGTGATTTCAGAAATTGATACAGATGTAAGCACAGCTGCTAAACTGAGTTAAGCATGCCTTGTGACAGGAAGGTGAAAGCAACATTAATGTGTGTGCTTAATTTTAGGTTCATGGTGGTAACCTCAGGGATGGGGTTACCTTATAATCAGGTGATAGGTGTGCACAGAGCTGTCTAGCAGACTGGCAGAGCTGGAGTATAATTGAATCAAGTTTCTTTCCAGTTCCTCCTTCAGGCATGCCAAGATGGTGTGGCTACAAAGGAGGGTGGCAGAAGGCCAAGTATAATCCTCCTTCATTGAAACTGATACTCAGAATCTGTACAGTTTGAAGATCAGGGCTGAAATCAAGACTGAGATTTTTCTTTGAAATGTTTTACTGGTAGAGTTGTCTTTGTAGACCCAGTGGTGCTGTGAGTGTCATAAAAAAAGTTGTGCCACAGGTTTGTGAAATTGGTATGCACTGATCAATGCATTATTATAAATAGTGACACGCAACAGGGGGAGGATTTTTTTCTTTGTTTTGAAAGGGTAGGACTGGTTTTCCATTATTTTCATGCCTTAATTATGTTGCAAATTTGATTGCTTTTGACCCCAGCAATAAATTTTACCAGTTAATTCAATTCCAGATTCAAGTACCTGTAACTATAGTATGTTTTGATCACTAATTCCACATCTGTCCACTGTTTTACAGTATTGATCTGGATAGTTTGGGTAGGTTCTGTACACCTATTGGTAGATTTCAAATCTATATAATTGTGGTGGTTTAACCTCGGCTTGCAGTTAAGTACCATGCAGCCGCTTGCTCACACCCTCCCCACCTCCCCATCCAGTGGAGGAGCAGTCAGAGGAAAAGACAAGGAAGCTTGTGAGTTGACCTAAGAACAACTTAATAACTGAATATAAATTAATATTATAGTGATGCTAATAATACAATACTACTACTACTACTAAGTAATTAAAATAATAGAAAATAAAAACATATTATACAGTTGCTCACCACCTGCTGACCGATACACAACCAGGTTCCGAGCAGCAAGAGCCAGAGAGCCAAGAGCAATTGCAGCAGAGTCAGTGCGCCTCAGGAACGACAGCACGACTGAGAAAGCTCGCTTGCTCATTAGTGCGTTGGTGGGTCAGTTGGCTAACAAGTGAGGTATAGCCCCCACGGCCTGCGCCTGTCATAGGTGCTGAGCATGATGTGCTATGGAATGAAATACACCTTTGGTCGGTTTGGGTTAACTGTCTGAACTGTGTGTGTGCATCCCACTGCTTGTAATGAGAAAGTTGGGAACACAAGTGCAGTATCAGAAACTGGAAAAGACCTTGAATTGGTGCAGCTATAGAGAGCAATTCATACCGAATTTCTTTTTATCTTTCATTGGTACATATATACTTCTGTAGACCCAGTGTTGTTGGGTTTATGTATATGTTCTGTTGTATATATGATGAAAGTCTGCATACTAGTCTGTTTATGCATGTACATAATGATATATTAGGAAATAAACACTTTTAGCCTATAGAAGGCTTTTCTTTCCAAACCAGACTCAGGAGTGAGCGAATTTAAACAACTTAAAAAAAAAAAAAAGAAAAGAAAAGCCCTGTTAATTTCTCATGTACAGATTGGTTTTGAAATTTAGAGTTTGTATATATGTATGTGTGTATATGTGAGTCAAATCTGATGTAAGGCATAAAATCAAATAAAATTCATGTTTAAAGAAAACTTTTGGTTTTTAAACCTTGACTATAGAATAGAAAGCTATTCTTAAATTATTTAATAGAACAATTTAAGTTTGTAGAGCATTTTCTACAAGCCGTTGTGAGATACCCTTAAACATGCAAAATGTGCTGCTTATGATAAGCCTGCCATTAAGTGCAAATTTAAATAATAGATCAATGCTAAATATAAAAGCAGAGAGAAAGACGAGACAAAATGTTTTTGGCAGAGAACAGAAAATAGATAGTAGGTGTGTAGGTATGAAGATGTGAGAAAACTGTTACTGCATTAGAACCCAAAAGGGAAATACTTGCAGAAATGATGGTGAGGTAGCACAGACCAGGGGTTTCCAAACCTAGTTAGTAGGGTATATGATCATCATCAGTAACTTCTGGCACCCAGGGTCACATGCTTTTCTAACCATGCAAAACCAGAGCCTCATCTATGACTCTCTTCCCAGCTTTCCTACTGCACGTTCTCATCATCCAAGATTGCACTAAACTTTCCCTATCCAGTCATGCACCCACAGAAGTTTAGTTATTTCAGATTTCAGCCACATCCTTTCTCCTGCACACACCCAGATGATGAATCTTCACTTCCAGCAAAGATGAAGCAGACCTTGGCTTCCCCTTTGTGTGTGCTATCTCCTGTTCTTCCTACTTCACCATGCCTTCTTGGTCTTCTTCCTGTGTCCTGAACCAGAAGTGCAGGTCTGCTTTGGGGGCAGCAGAGCTATTCCTTGTTGTTGAATGAAGGTGATAGCTGCAGCAGTTCCTAACTGTGTTTGCACAGGTTTTACACGGCCTACAGGTAGTTACTGTGCTGCCTGTATAAGAGCAGTGAGACCCAGTTTCTAGGTTCAGTGTTGAAGAGATCATGGAAGCAGACCTGAGTGGCACATGCACTACAGTTTGGCCACCTCTCTTACAGAGATACAAGGGAAGTCAGGAGAAACAGGTGTGGAAAGGTGAGAGTATTTCAGTCAGTTTCACATTAGTTGAGCTTGAGTCAATTCCTTGGGCGGGAGGATGGGGCGGGAGGGAAGCATAAAACAGCCTTAAATTAAAATAAATTGTTTTGCACAGGATTTTCCAAACTGATGTGTAAGCAAGTTTTAGCTAAATTGGTGTAACTTCCTTGTGCAGGCAGGCCCAGAGGTATGTGGCTGGAAATCAGGAGTGACTTCACTGCACTCCGTTAGGGGTAACGCAAGTAAGTGGAGTTGGCATAAGAAGTGATAGCTCCAGTTGTTGAATCTGGCTCATAAGAAGTAGTTAAAAACAAACAAGATGAGGTTTCAGTGGAACTTTTGAACAAATAGGAATGAATTGCATTAACAAGAACGCAAGAGTCATGTAATTACATTCTTCGCTTGTTTGTGAGGAACCAGTTGGCACTAAACATTGGAGTCTAAAGTGGAGGTGATTTTGAACCCCCTTGGAAAAGGAATTAAAGTAAGACAACTGATGTGAGTAAATGGTTCCTTAAAAAAAAAAAGGGAAAATGTATGGTTGTTTCACACAATTCTCTAACACAGAAGTGTATACACTAGCGCAAGTAGGTGCATGTTTGTATCGCACCTTTGGATACCTGCTTGTCTTAAAATCTTTTACCCTTTCAGGTGTAAAAATCCAGTTGGTCATTTGATCACATTACTAAGTGACTTCAGGCACCTTCCCTTCCAAAACCATCATCCTCTCTGCAGAAGACTTGCTATAGTGTCTTTCTCTGTTTCTCTTCTAAAAACTGGGTAACACTAATTTCTCACAATTTTTGCTTCTGGAGAATACCTTGTTCTGCAGAAGAGACCCCTAATTGGTTCTCTGAGTCAACAAGTACTTGAAATATATTTTACAATTTATGACAATAATACACCTTTCGGTTTAGCAAGGAGTCCTATTTAAGGTTAGACACTGCCCATTCTAGCGATTCTCTTAATTTTTTGGTGCTTGCACAGAATCAAAATAGCAAACAGTAATTAAATAAAGCACAATTGGCAGTACTCACAGCTTCCCTCATTTGCAGTGTACATTTCAAGGTATGCTTTGTTTTGTTTGCTACTTCCATTTGCAGTGTTTAAACTGTGGGTTGGAAAAGATGATACTGATAAGGGAATTCTATGAGGAAAAAGTTAACCTTCCATGTAACCACATGAGAGGGAGAATCAACAGACATGGAGATTACTGCCCTGTCTTTGTTTTGTGGTAGGTAGCAGGGCTGATGGAGTGTAGTGAGGCTTTGATAACCTCAGCTCCACTGGAGTGGGGAGTCTACCTTTTTTAAAAATTAAAAAAAGATAAGATAGCTGATGACTTTTGAGGATCTCCTTGTAGGTCTTGCTTTGGATAAACATATTTCAGGATGTTTCTAAATCTAGAAGTCACGCAGACTTAACTGGACATAAGGATGATTTAAAACTTCTTTACCATGCTTAGTTCTTGGAGCGTTCGAGACAGTATACCCTTGAAAACAGATTAACTATCCTAAATCATCTGAGGTCATACAATTTGGGCTTATACTATGATAGAAATTTTTTAAATTGGCCTGGGAGTCATTGGTAATCTGAGTTGCTGTTTTTACAAATAAAACATGATATTTAGAAGTAATGGGTTCTAATGTAAAATTCTGTAGGTAGGGAGAACAATAATAGGAAATAACATTTCTGCTTTTCATCCAGTTTTCTTGATGCTCTTGTTTTATCAAAGGTAATAACAAATCATAAGTTAAGTGTTAGAATTGAGACATCTGGTGATAAATAAGGAGGTGAGGTATTAATTTCAAAAGTTATCCAGTATAAGAGAATTTGATGTCTGATAAAACACTACATCTGGCAGAAGAAATTCTAGAAAAGGTGCTATAGTGTGTTCCAGAGCTCAAAAGCACATCACTTTAACATCTTCTGTGGACCTTACAAGATATACCTCAAGTTCAGAGGAAATTCAACGGAGTGGTCACACATAGTGTGATTTTCTTGCAATTTAATCCTTGGGTCCTCCAGAAAATCATGTCAGTCATCTAAGATGATAAAATTCATAAAATATTGTTGCGACAGTACTGTATAGATGCGACAGTACTGTATAGATGCGACAGTACTGTATAGATGCGACAGTACTGTATAGATGCGACAGTACTGTATAGATGCGACAGTACTGTATAGATGCGACAGTACTGTATAGATGCGACAGTACTGTATAGATGCGACAGTACTGTATAGATGCAATTACTTCAGCCTCACATCTAGGAAGACCTGAATGAAGGCAAGTAAATGTACCTTTCTACCTGAAGGAAGCTAACTGTCCTGCCTGGACTTTAGGTAAGTGTATATTAGAAAAGGCTGTTTACTGTACAGATGTCCTTTAAGATTATGCTAATTTAGTCATAATTGTGTTTGGGACTGAACTCTGCTTTACTCACTTAGACTTCTAAGTTCAATTGTGAAATTCTGAAATAATATTTAGATTTGGTGTTGTTCTTATCCACACTGAGCAACTTTAACACTATTGGTATTGGTATGCTGTGCTGGTAGGACCAAGTTTTACAATTTCTTTTTTTTTTTTAATTGTGTAGAAGAGATTTTAAAGTTAGTACATTGTCAAATAATCAGTCTTGTTATCTCATATTATCTTCAATATTTTTTTCAAATGGCTGCCATATCATGCAGAAAATAGCCTAAATATTTTTGCAATTGACTATAATATTTTATAGTTACTGTTTGAGCTACAGTAGTGGCCAGAAGCTTCACGTATGAATTAAGGCTCTAACACGTTAGGCAAGTGTAATAAAAAAGTCTCTTCTGCATATGGCTTACAGCTCGGTTACAAAGCAAAAGGTAAATGTTCTACAATAGGCAAATACAAGGAGAGTGAGAACTATGAGAGAGACTTAAGAAATCTTTGAACACTGCACCAAAGGAGAATTTCTAAGTAAAATGTGAGAAAGGGCAGAAAGTATCTTGCAATGCCTTTTTTTTTCTTCTCCTTAAGGCCAGCATATGAGAAAGCATGCTGCATGTCAGTAAGCTGAGCCTCAAGGTGAAGACCATAAAATCACTAGCAGGAACAAAGCCGAGATTCTGCATCATGGTAATACAGAAGAACTGATATATAGGACTGAGACATTAATTTATACTCTTGACTATAGACAATTTAACCTGTGACTGTGGTGTCAACTCTTTATAGCTTTGTTTCATGTAGTGGTTATGCTGCTATTTTAAGACAAAGATGATATGTGGAATGCCAGCAAATTTATTTAGCGGAGTTGGTGAGGCAACAGGTTTTTATTAAGAATGTATTAAAATGGCCTTGAGGTTACTAAATGACCTTTGCATTTTAGGTAAATTGAATTATTTCTAATTACGCTTTCTCCACTAGATACTCTTTACCTTTGAGCAAGGGAAAAAGAAAAACTTTTAAAAGCCTTGAAAGATTTGTTTTGTATTGATTGCATTATCAGTAGCACTGTAAGGTAATTACTTTACATATATAGCTATTTAGATGTTGTGATTAATTGTTAGTCAAATCTCTGATTCAAATACCATTCTGATACTCTCCACAAACCAACATTAAGGTATTTAATGTCTAAAATATTGACATCTCAATTAAGAAAGACTTAAGGCATCTGAACATGTAAAAGTGTAATTTGATAAGGAATTTTGTCAATCAGGCTTTTCTATCCTGAATGTATACTGTACTTTTAATTTAATTTTTGGGTTCTAATGTTTCTTCTTTTGGCATGAAGTGCTGCATTTGAACTAGAGTGGGGCAAAATAATTGCTAAAGAGACTAGTGGCACTTCTAATGTCCATCTTTTTTGGCTAAGGCTGCATTAACTCCCTGAGGAATTTTACCTGTTCATTCATCCCAACCTCTACCACAATCTCTGTCTGGGTAGAAACAGTAACATGGCCCCTTCAGCACACAAGCTTTAGCTTAGGTGCATTGCTTGTGTTCACACTTTACGCTGGTTCAGTATTGCTTCAGTGCTGGTCTTAGATACAGTTGTGAGAGTGCTTTTTCAGAAAACAATAGTGGAAATGAGAGAATACAGTAACAATTAGACCATTATACATTACTTTTTTAATTAGTTCCTGTATTTGTGCCTTCTTTTAACCAGACACTGCGAGCCGATCTCTTTACCTGGAATTATTCAGTGATCTCTTAACACCCATTGCTGGAAAGGGCCATGAAGATCAATGTGGAGAACTATATAGTCTTTCTTCTGTGATGTCTGGCTTCAAGCTGTAGCAACTTGAATATCTTGTTTAATTGAAAGACCAATACTTCTCTTAAAATGCATCTTCAGATGTTATATCTAAAGAGTACTTAGAATATGACTGAATATGCTTAAACTAAAAAAGTTGAAGCATTCTTCCATTGAAATATCCATTTGTATTAGATCCGGTGTGCATCTATTAATTGAAATGGTCTTCACTGCTAAGATTAGGCAGTGTTCCTTACCAGATTATCCAGTGAGTTTTATTGTTTTCATCAGATGAAAACTAAAAATGTTCTAAAGGAGTTTTTAATATTGTCTTAATTTCTAAAGGTATGTCTCTATTCTTTTATATTTGCCTCGTAATTCTTGCAGAGTTAATACTGAAGCACTTTAATCATACTGGGTTTTATACTTAATAATAAATTCAATGCATATTATTTGCCCTCTAAAAATACTGATATTCAGAGGAGGCAAAAACATTGTTTTATGTGTCTACAAATTCCACTGTGTATGTATATGTAGGAACAATTCCAGGGTTGCAGGCAGGGCTGTCTTTACTTCTGGCTTTACCCTTCATTCTATCTGAGGCTTGAAAGATATGTCTGCAGTCATTCCTTAATGGTCTCAGTAAGATCAAATAAGTCATATTTGCTTCTTTGATTAAGGTGATTAGGGCATCATTCCTTTTTGTTTAAGTGCATGATTGGAGCAGGTGATTCCTCTCACTGATGATAACATGCATGGCTTTGTTTCTTTTGGAGGGAGCTCCATTCCAGATCAGTAATTATTTGCTCACTCTTTTCCAGAAGGATGTAATTTCAGAGTATTTATCTGACACTAGAGATTAGGTAAGGCCAAACAACGATATTCACACTCACAGGCTAAAAGACTGAATTCCAGTTTCTGTCTGATGCTTAAGTTGTCTTCCTTGTTGTGTCCCTAACAACTCATATGACTCCTATTAGTCCCTATGCGAGACAGCTTGAAAACAGATAGCCAGTTACTTGGATTAACATTTTTTTCATAATTATAAATAATTTTAGAGAACCGATGCACTCTTTTCAGGGTCAGGAACTTCCCCAAATTTAGCACTACCCCATGATGAGGTCTACTCTCCTTCACATTTGCTGTGGTGTACTTCTTCCTTATTTTTGGAGCAGGAGGTGCCTTTCTGAATGTTTTTGAAGAGAGATGTTGACCACATGCCTGTGCCACCAGGTCTCCCAGAAAGACCCTGTCTGTCAGGGCTGAGCCATTGTTAGAGGAACAGGCACGGTGAGGCCTCTCATTCTATGACTTCCCTTCCGAGGTTCACAGGTGCATTCGGTAAGTAGAGAGAGCAATCTCGGGTCTGTTTGTTTCTTTGTTTTTACTAATGCTTCTAGTTGACAAGGATAAATGCATAACTGAAGAAAAGTAAATGGTAGGATTTCAGGGACCGCATCTTTTTTTCTCACAGTCTTATATCATTCTTGTCCATGGATGTGGCTTTTTTCAGCCATAACTTAATTTTTAAATCATATCTGCTACTTCTCTCACGGATTTTCAAAAGCCTCGGTTTGGGTTTATTAATGAGGAACTGGTTCAAAAGGTTTTATCTCTATCTTGGGGTAGCCTGAATTTACAGAAGCTGAAGTTCAACCAAAATACTGCAGCAGACACCATCTGCTTTTCTTCCTACAGCAAAGAGAACAAAACCTGAAACAGGGAGTTGGATAGAGTTCATATGCATCTGACACTAATCCTGCTGGAAAGATTTTTAAGCTGGCAAAAACCACATACTGAATTACAGATGTGAAATTTGACAGTGGAGATTTAAATAAGACTCTGGACACTCAAGAATTATTCTGCTTGTAGATACCCACTTACCCCTAGGAATGGATTTAGCCTGTTACAATAATGAGTGGGGCTTGTTACCAGTATAAGGGCAGAGCATTCCACTTTCACCTCCCAGTCCATAGTTTACTTAGCTGTCCTACATGAAGCACATGAATCTCTATAATTGTCTAACATAAGAGGGATTTTTGAAGGCATGGAAAATAAAGTACTCTACAATTTGGAGAAAGAAGCTTGTGTCCTGGCGGGGGGGCGGGGAATAAAGGAGGCTAGGTTTTAGTATTTTAGACTTCAGCTGATAATCTGATATCTTCTGTTACAAATTCAGGAGGTGATGGTTTTCTCAAACAGCTCTCCATTGGGTTTCAGATTGTTTGATGCCTGACAGCGTTAAGAACATGTACTGTCATTTTAATACCTAGCACGTGGGTTTACAGTGGGGCAGAGCAATAGCAACACAGTATTTTTCCACTTAGTACTCTAGCTGTAGAAATGAAACTGTAGCAAGTTTGAAGAAATGATGCATCCAAATATATCCCTGTCCAGAAGGTAATTGGTCAGAGACATTTTTAAATCTAGAGATCATTGCAGTTTTGCACAATATCTACCACTTGTTGAGTCAGCTGGGTTTTTAATGAGTTTTATAAGAATGGTGGTTTATCCTATCTACTCAGAGTTCAAAGCACTCCTGATGATTTCCAAATTGGAAAAGCTTAACAGGTTTTTGTCTCTGCAGCTGACAACGCATGTATCTAATTGAACCCAACAGCAATAGATGGTTTTCAGTTCTGACCGTACATAAGCCAGTGCTATGTGTTGGTGTTTGTAAACCTAGTTTGCATTGTCGTAATTGTTCTACAACACGTCAAATGTTAGCGGATGCTGTGGCCTGCCACCCATTTTATCTGGAATGGTGTGGTGGCTTTGCATCTTTGTATATGTGGAAACTGTATTGCTGTACTCTTTCCTCTATGCTTGTTGGATGCATGAGGAGCAGAGATATTAATTAAATAAAGAAGGAATATACTTCTCTAAGAAGAGTGGAATTACAAGCTTTCAGGTTATTATGTGTACTATTTCATCTGCTCAATGGAATTCCACAGTGCAGGCTTTTACAGATGATATCTGCAAAAAGGAATACCGCTGTTCACCCTTGAGAAAAGTAACCGTGAAACTGGATAGTGGTGCCACAACAATGATGAGACAAAACAGCTCTCCCTTTCTCACAGACCACAGTGTAGCAGATTTCCCTAGCAGGTATATTACTGTAACTGTTGATACTCTCAGAAAAAGTCTGTAATCAAGCTGATATTCCGTGGAGAGAAAATTGCATTACAGATTTATTTGCCTCTAATATTGAAATGTTCAGGGTTCTAGGAAACTTTGGCTCAGCTTCATTATGAGGTGTCATACTATGGGATCAGTTGTACACGTACACAATTTCTAGTATGATACGCAACACAGGACAAAGCCAGTTATAGCTGGAGTTGTCTCAAAACAGTAGGAAGCTAGCATAATTTTTCTTACTTTCCTGAGCTTCTTATTCTACTCCTAGACCTACCAGCCGCAGGGAATGAATGGCAGTAGGAAATGAAGGTCAATTAACTGTACCCAAATCTGAAACTGTATGGTCTGAAAGCCTGTACCTTTTGCTGCCTTGGATGCTGCTATCAAATTTCTCTCTACAGATAGAAGAAATTCTTTCCATAGTTAGATTTTTTTTAAAAAGTTCTTTTTTAAGATAATGTTAACCCCATCAGTGAAGCAAATTCATCAGCGAAGCAAATTGGTACGTTCCACACAACTTTTTACTTTAGGCCAAGGCTTACCATTGTACATTGGATCATGTCGGATTTGTCTTACCTTCCATTAGGTGGATTTCCTGTTGGTACTGTCTTAGCAGCCTTTTGTCATCCTGTGACATCGAAGAACTCTTAAAAAATGGTTTTGTGCCCTTAGTTACCAGAAAGAGATTGCATTCATATGGGAACTTAATACCATTTGTGCAAGTCTTACCATGATGTGCTGTGTTCAGCAGAATTGCACTTGCAACACTGAAATTGGTTACTGTTCCATTAGCCAGAAAGTAGTAAGCTTACAGCCCCTTGTGGCTAATGTTTTTCTGTGACTGCACAGATACAAAGTAATGTTGAGATGCCATGCTAAAAACATTTTTCTAAAGTTTCCTCAGATTTCTGTATAAGACAATCTTTCTGTCATAATAATGAATCGGCTCTGTAAAAGCAGAAAATTCACTTCATATATATTTTGGTCATGGCCAGAAAATCCTTTCAGACTTCTTTACATCTGTCTTCTCAGTAACCACCCTGATGCTTCACAGGGTCTAACTATCTTCTTTCAAAGACTATTCAAACAAATCATTGTGTAATAAGTGTTAATCTAGTTTTGTATGGCTGAACTCAGGAAGTCTGCACTAAATGTTTTAGGATGGATTCTCCTTTGATATGCTGGATGTGAGGACTACCAGTATTATTTCTTAAGTGAAAGCTTAGGGCATGTCTCCAAGCAGAAGGCATTGCAAAATAATACTGCAGTATCTATTCTGCATGAGCTCCTTTGCAAAGACATATCTATTCTATATTATGAGAGCTTTTTTACTGTTTAGGTTAATCCACAACACTCTTAGCCTGAAATAAGAGGCTTTACATGGAAAGCTATTAGGGAATATCGGTTATTTCTTCTCAGCCTACCAACCTACTATACAAAGGTACAGAGAGACGCTGTAAGCAGTCTGCATGGAAACTTGGAAGCCTGCATCTTTGCAACAGATTGAATGATTGATAACCATTATTAGATACCAATTTTACTGGTAGCAGTGCCTGAACTTGGTCACAAGAAGGTAGCTCCTTAGAGTTCTCTCTAAAAGAAAAAAGAAATCCGCTATTACCAATGTAATAAAATTAAAGGCTGGAAAAATTTTTTTAAAAGTGGCTGGAACTGTGTCCTAATTTGAGAATTGTTAAAAACTTGAGAATGAATTTTGATTAGAGAATAATTATTTTAAACTAGTTTCAAAACTGCTAGCAATAGGAAGTTTTATTTCCCAAAGGTACAGCTTGGAAGCTATGGCATTTGAGGGATGGGACATCTTCCTAGTAGTGCAGATCTCTTTTCTGGCTGGTTGTTGGGCAGGGATTTGCACCAGTCTCTTATTTCTCTCTTAAGTGCACTGAGACTACTGGAGGGGTGAGGAGGGTATTGTGTTATAAATTTCTTTTTTGTGCTGTCTATATTTGTCTCTTAAGTATTAACCATCAATTATTATAGAGGTTGCTGATTAGAAAACAGTTCTTAATCCAGGTTGCCTGGGGTAACATAATGGAAAGCAGTAGGAGAGATTAAAAGACCTAGCACCAAGTGTACTCTAACATGATGATAAGGACACTTTCCAGAAAAAAAAAAAAAAATGCGTTCATCACCCTAGGAAGAAGCAAGAATTGAAGTCTGCCTTGTGCATTCAGAGCTATTACTCTAGCTACTGGACTCCAAATGAATTAGCAGAGCTGCATAGTGTAGGCATTCCCTTTTTTCCCTTGTATGACAAATGCCATGTATGTGTCATATCAGCCTGATCTAATGGGACATTGTGAGGGAAAGGGAAGAGAGTATTGGCAACAAAACCAAAGATAGAAAACTCCTGGGCTTTTTGTGGATACTTGAGTAGAACACTCTAAGGCTTATGGAGAGAGAAATGAAAGAAGTACACTAGTCTTTGGGGGCACTGTGTATTATTATTTTTTAAAATACTACACACTGTTGTGATGCCAGTGGATTCCGGCTAGTGCCTAACATCTGAAGCTTGGATAAAAGAGAAATCAAAGATTAGCCTTGGCATTTGTGCAAGGCTTCAGTGAACTTTAATCTTCTTAACGTACATAGGTGAAGTGTTGCAAATATATTTCTGGTGCATTCTGCTGATTGAGTGGGATGAACCAGGCCATCTCATGTCTTGAGTGGTAGCTTTCATGCCTCTGCCCAGTACTTTGCTTAACATTTGATTCTGAATTCTTTTCTACATGAGAAGATTCTTGCTGGAGGGAAACAGGTAGTAGAAAACAAAGAGGTAAAGGATACAGAAAGAATCCTTTGCCACTGGGAACTACTCAGCATATATAGAAATCAAAGCAGATACCTCATCTTGCTGGATACCTTCTTGATCATTACCATTAAGTTATTCTTACCTATCTCTAGTGCTTTAAATTTTGTAAGGAAGCAGGAGACAGGAAAATAATTTAACTGAGTTAAGAAAAAAACCTTCAAATTGAAAACAAGAATGTTAGAGGGAAAAATAAAAAAAAAAGGAGAAAATGGTTTCTATGTGGAACCTAAGGAGGAACCTATCTTGGAGGATGGTTGTCTGAAGCATTTTGATGTCCACGCTAATTGCAGAATTGTAGAATGCTCCCATTCATACTCCGATTTGTAGGCTTTTCCCTCTCCTTTCCACTGCAGAAACATCTTACCAGGATTTAATTCTAGTCACACTGATGGAAAGGGAATCTGTGTTTTTCTTAGTTATGGATCCATGGCCCGCTTCTCTTCCTGCTTTTCCCCGTTCTGCCTCTCAACCTTCCTTTGTGGTGTCTTCCGGCATTTCCCATATTTAATCTTATTTCTGTCTAGCATACTTGGTTTCTTGATAAAATTAGTCAAATGTAATCATTGTGTCATAATATCTGAATAGTAACTTCTGAAGCTCTAATTGATTTCGGCCAAACTCAGCAGTGGACCAGAAGTCTCAGAGATGATCAAGTTTCTACAGCCTTCCTGGCGAGGCAGCAGTTAGGGGAATGAGGCCCAAATCAGCACTTTCTTTATTTGTTGGACCTCAGCTTTCATCCACTCCAGTTGCGTAGGCATCACTGTGGAGAGGTCTCCTGCCCATATGGTGTGAGCCATGAACCCCAGGTTTTAATGGCCTGGGTCCACATCCTTTGTTTTGACACTTTCGTGTACTAAAGGAAAAGTATCGGGATTTACCCTGGTCACAAAAATCTCGTATAAACCTCGTTACTGTCCTTCTCCAGCAACTTGTGGCACACCTTTACACACCTACCTTACTGACTCTGTTGTGTAGACATTTCAGTGTGATAAGCTCTCAAGAGGTGTGCAGCTTTAGCAGTCTGTCTCCCAAACGACCCTGTGATAACTGCAACAATTGCTTAAATAAGAAGAGTTTAAAACCTTGTCCCGTTTCTTGCTTTTTTTTATGAGCTGTTTTTGTTATCTCCATTGATTTTGTTCTCTCTTGTGCTGTGCTGCATCTTTCTCTGCTATTTAGCTGTTTTCTGCTTATTTTGGTGTGTGAGCTTTCGTGATTTAAGTACTCTCTTTCACTGGCCTCATTATCCAGATACGTAGATACTGCAGGTACACTGCCTGTCTTGCATGTTGCCTGTGATGGTTCCTCTTGCTGTTTTGCTGGAGACTCTGCCTCCTTCTTCAAGAACAGTGACTCATAGTATTAGAAGGAAAGTTGGCTCAGGACACTTCTTAGTACCTGAGGCTGGACTGTTGGGGAGGTGAGAGGAATAGCCACGCAGTAAATTACCTAGGATGCTCTGTTAGGAATTACTAATGTCCTCAATGTCTCTGAGCAGTTGTTATAGCCGCGGTGAGCGACACTCATACCGAGTTCTGTGTTGCTGCAGAAACTAAAACTAGTTTTCATATAGTCAAGCGAGATGCTTACAAACACAGTGGCTGAGAGTAAGATCGTAAAAAGCCATGGAATTACCGTTTTTCATGTTTTAGACCAGTTTTAAGCAGTCTGTTTTTATTTTTTTTCATTACCATATGTATAATACATTACAAATAGCTGTATATAAAAATGTGCGTAATGCATATGGATTATCTATATATACATATGTATATATGTATCTAAATTGCTAATTTTGACCTGAGATCTCCCCATATGTATTTTGAGGCTACGAATAAGATAAACTAGGTATTCAAAGCAGTTCCTTTGAGTTTCTTTCCTCCCCCTACACTCCCCCTTGCGTGGTGGATCCTGTTCCCTTACACGTGGAAGTGAAAACTTCCGAGATCTGCCCAGCACTCGGCCAAATCACGTAAAAGTACATCAGTCGGCAGCGCGGGCACCGCGGTGCAGACTCCGGGGTCTGCTTTCGCACCCCCGCTTCCCCGCGGGCAGCAGCCTCCCCGCTCGCTGCCCGGCGCCGCGGGCGTGCGGCCGCGGCCGTCCCAGGGGGCCGGGGCTTCGCCTGCCGCGGCTGTCGCCGGAGGCTTCTCTCCGTACTCGGGTGGGTGGCTGCGGGGGCAGGCGCCCGGTTTCCCGCCGACCGGGATTGAGGGACACGTCTTTTGTCGCCCCCAGGCTCCTGACGGTGTGGGACGCACAGGGGAAAGGCGGGTGGCGCGCCCGAGGCGGCCCGGCGCTAGGACCCAGGAGGACGCGAGGCGGCTCTTCGGCCCGGATTCCAAACTCGCCGTGACTCAGTCCGCTCGGCGCAGAGCTCTACGGGCGGCGGCGGGAGCAGGTCGGTGTTGGGCGGCGGGGCCGGGCGGTTGGCGGGTTGCGCGCTGCGGGGGCGAGCGCCAGAGCGGGCCGAGCGCGCTAGATTGGTGCCCCCTCCCTCCGGCCTTTCTTTCCTTCCGCCCTCCCGGCCTGGGCCCTGCCGCGCCGCCAACCGCGGCCGCCTGTTGTCTGGTGTTTTCCAGCAAGCCAAGATGGAGTATGAGTGGAAGCCTGACGAGCAGGGGCTGCAGCAGATCCTGCAGCTGCTTAAGGAGTCCCAGTCGCCGGACACCACCACCCAGAGAGCCGTGCAACAAGTATCCTTGGCCGAGGCCTGCGTGGCCCGTGCGGGCGGCGGGGAGGCCGGGGGCGGCGGGCGGGGGGAAGCGCGGCCTGCGCGGCGGCAGGCCGGCGCTGCGGCAGGCGGCGGCCGGCGGCGGCCGGGCCTTCCCGGGGAGCCGCCACGAGCGCGGTGGGCCGAGCCTCCGCCCGAGCGGGCGGCCGTGGCGCGGTGTTTGAACCGCCGCGGTGGGCTACCTGTCTCCGGCGGGGACCCTGGCACCTGTTGCGAGGCCGGAGCCAAGGGCCCGGTTTTTTTGGGGGGTGCGTTGTTTGGGTTTTGGGGTTGTTTTTCTCTTGAAAGCCCAGGCTCTGGCGCAGCTCCGCTGCTATCTGCCGCTTTCCCGGGTTACCCCCCCCACGCTGGGCCGCCGCCAGCTCCCGGCCTCGGCGGGGTGGGAGCAAGGCCCCCGCCCTGGCGAGTCCCGCCGAGCGGGGGGGGGGGGGGGGCGGGGGGCCCGTCTCTTCTGCGCCAGAGCGGAGACGAGCTGGGCCCTCCTCAGGTAATCCGGCGCTGGGATTCGAGGCGAAAGCTGTAGCTGGGGCGGGTGAGGGTGTGCCCCCGGCAGAGTCGCTGCCTGCACACCCTCGTTGGCCCGCTGGCTCTGACACTGCGCATCTTGATACACTCTGAGGATGTTTCCGCTTGCTTAGAAGCCTGAGCTCAAAATACTGCTTGTCAGTATTTATGGGAAGGGGGAAATCTGTGTGTGGCTTCTTGTGCTACTTTGCAGTGGATTTGGTGTTCGTGTTGTGGATTGTTGGGGTTATTTTTACACTCACCCCTCTTTGCCCCCCAAGTCTGTCTTGATTGTATAGGTGATGAAATAGCAGGGTTTTAAGAAACAAAGATTGAGAGAGTAAAATTTTAATTAAGACTAATAGAAGCACAGGACTTGAAAACTAAAGCCCCAGTGTACTGTCTCCTGCTCCTTGAACATTTAAGTGCTTTAAAATATCTAGAAGTCCTGAAATCCTATGAAAGATAAAAGTTTTTCATCTTGATCCATTTTTATTTAACGTATTTGCTTGAAGGTCTTCACAGAAAACGACAGAATTTATTTAAGTGGCTAAGAACATATCTCTCTGTGTGTGTATATATATAGATTTACGTTATTTTAAGAGTTTAGCTTGAAGCCAAATTTGCTCCACTTCTAGACTTTCATAACAGATTTGGTCAAGCTTAGGGAAGGCTTCTGCTCTTATCTGAAAGTTCAAGGTAGTTGGTTTTTTTTCCTCGATTGTTTGTTCTTGCAGCTATGTTTCAGGGGAATGGGGGCTGCAGTCAGTTCATCACATGTTGTCTCTGGTGCTCAGAGGGAGGACTTCTCACTCTTCCCCTGCTCCATCATAGGTCCCCTGTGGCATCACAAGTCCTGCCAGCAAACCTGCTCCAGCAGGGACCCTCTGCATGGGTACACAGTGCCTGCCAAGAGCCTGCTCCAGCAGGGGCTTCCATGGATCACAGCTCCTTTTGGGTGTTCACCTGCTCTGGTGTTGGGTCCTCTGTGGGCTGCAGGTGGATCTCTGCTCCACTGTGACCCTTTATAGCTGCAGGGGCACAGCTAGCCTCACCGTGGTCTGCACCACAGGCTTCGGGGAAATCTCTGCACTGGTGCATGGAGAACTTCCCCCTAGTTCTCCACTGACCTTGGTGTCTGTAGAGTTGTTTCTCTCATATCTCACTCTATTTCTACTGCTATTTGTTTTCCCAGGTTTTTTCCCATCTCAAGTATGTTATCTCAGAGGTACTACCACGGATATGCTTCGGCTTGGAGACACATGGCATTGGACATAAGGGAGGCTTCCACAGCTTCTCACAGAAGCCACCCCTGTACCTTCTTACTAGCAAAACCTCCCATGCCAACCCAATACATGCTTTTGTTTATTGGGGGGAGGGGGGAAAGAATGTGTCGCAGTGGATTCTTTAGGTTTGGTGAACTTACAAGTGTAAATGTTGAAATGCAGAACTGTATGGATGAAGCTTTTTTAATGGCTTTACAAATATTTTTAAGGATCTCTTGATTTGTGTCTATCCCTGCATTTTTTTTTCCAGATTCCCCATAACTAAAAGCTAATGGCTTTAGTGCGAAAATGACAGAAACTGTTTTTTAGGTTGTTGTACTCAGTATATTGTGAGCTTATAGTCACAGCTGGTTGAGGTGATACAGCAGTACTAACTCACTTAATAATTTTTGTATCTAGAAAGACATAAATGCTGTGTGTGAAGATTAAACGTTCCTTAACAGTTTCTCTCCTCAGAAACTAGAACAACTCAATCAGTATCCAGATTTCAACAACTACCTGATTTTTGTTCTTACGAAGCTGAAGTCTGAAGGTAAGTTCTTGAGATAGTGACTGTTTAATTCTATTTGTTTCCCTTGCATATACTTTATTTAGCTTGAAAGCTGATAAAGAATAAGATGATGCCTATAGTCAGTTTGTGCCATAGTCATATAGGTCTCATCCTCTCAGGAGTTTTTGTGGAAAATAATTTGATAAT
Organism: Rhynochetos jubatus; assembly: GCA_027574665.1. Taxonomy (NCBI): domain Eukaryota; kingdom Metazoa; phylum Chordata; class Aves; order Eurypygiformes; family Rhynochetidae; genus Rhynochetos; species Rhynochetos jubatus. The sequence continues at coordinate 66,546,910 of CM050690.1, read as the reverse complement.
TTACTGGTGTTTGTAGTTTCAGCCTTGGAACAGATTCCATTCTAAATGTCCTGTGAAATCTTCCATGAAGTGTTGGAGCATCATACGTCTATCAGGTTGCAGTAAAGTTGTGGATTAACTTTGAATCATGACAATACACATTATAAACCATGCTGCTAAATTCAGTTATGATAATCCTGTCCCTGGTAATGCGACAGATATTTTGAAATTCACATACTAGGGTTGTCCGAAGATGATATCTGTCAGAATTGTCATTCTGCAGTATTAATTCTAGTAAAATGCACTTAGAAATCAACTGTTTACTGTTGTATGCTTACATGCTGTTGTATGTTGAATGTTAGCACAAACTTCATGTGGCATATTGTGTGGCCTCTACCAGTTGGTAAACTCAGATAATTCCTTAGTAATGATCAAGGTGTGTGAAAGATTCTTTCTAGTATACTACAGCTACTCATTTGTGAGATCTTTGTCAGTGAAAGAAGTTTTGTTTCAAGATCTGTTTTAGCACATCTGGCCTCTTATATTTGTTTGTAATTAATGTGTTTGCTTGGGTTGGTTTTTGGCTGGGTGGGTTTTTTTTTTCCTTAGTGTCCTGAAACCAGTGCTTTCTCTGCCTTCTAGTGTTTCACCTCTGTATTCCTGGATTCTCCGCTTTTAATTAAATTGTACTTACATGTGGCCCTGTAACATGCAAAGAATCAGCAAGAACATTTATCTTAAGTTTCAACTGGTGTTTTGGTTGTGCTGTCAGCTTGCTTTGGGAGGAAGGAAACAGGAGGAAGAAATTATATTTGCATATTTGAAAGCTGGAGTATATCCCAATGTTTTTGTATGTTCTGTGAAGGAAGTCTCCTGATCATCTGTAAGGTCTTTGGGAAATACCTCAAATTTGAGAGAGCTTTCAAGACCTGAATCAGCCAGGATATTAAATTTGTGAGTAAGGCACCAGTATAGATACACTCTGTGCTCTGTACCATTAACAGAAAGATGAAAAGCAGAATGAGTCCAGTAGTGGGATCTGGAGATTGTACAAAGGATGTGACAAGAAGCGTGTTCCAGCTCTGCTTCCTCTCCCCCCCCCGCCCCAGGGTTCTAGATATTGATGCCTGTTTAGCAATATGTTAGAATCTCGCTTCCCAACAGGTCTCCTTAGATTATCCAGTAGTCGTCTTTTACCCTTAAAGTTTAGACACATCAATCTGTGTCTAATTTGGAATTGAATGAAGAGTGGAAGATGCAACTATTGCAAAATGGTTGTATGAAGTTGTTTTATCTGAGGGGGGAAAAAATAGTGTCTGGCAGGTTGAGGGGGCAAGCAAGTTGGGGAGAAGCAGAAAGTTAGCTTCTAAGAAAAGGTGTTTGGGATCAGACTGCACTGATACCTCTGACAGGTACATCGGGTCTTTTGTAAGGCTGCTGAGAAGCAGCTGCTGCTTCAGAGATGCTCTTGTCCTGCATCAGTGACAGTTGTAATCTTTTGTCCAAAGCAACTGTTTTTTTAACTTTGTATTTCTAGTTCAGGGAACTTGCAGAATATTGAGAGTGACGTAACTGATTCTTGCACTGGTGCTTTTTATAGTAATTGCTAATATTTCACAGTATCCTGTTGTCTCTCATTAGTGCTAGCGAAGCAAGGTAAAGAGACCGTTAGAATTACTATTAAGTAGCTACAATACTCTTGCATCTTCTTTTGGACCAGTGGGGTAAAATGTGATGGACTCATCGGGAAAAGAACTGTCTTCAGTACAACAGTGAAGGTATTTCTTTTCCCCTCCTGCAGAGGGTTCTGCAGGTGGTCTGTCTTACAGCCTTGCCAAGTTTGTTGTCTGGGGGAGAGAACTAGCGTGCTTTACACTACAGACCAAAGCACAGATATCTGTACTGTTGGTAGTTCACGATTCCGTTATGGCCGTACCAGCCCAGCAGAAGGAGCCATAGAAATAAGCTTCCAACATCTCTGACAGTTCATTCAATAAAAATTTAGGTGTTTTGATAGTGCATGAGAAAGAGCTTAGTTAGGTAAAAGATGGGACTAACCTTTGATGCCATTTTTGCCGCTATTGAAACCGCTGCTGAGAAAACTGCTGAATTACCTATTTAGGTGACAGATCCTAAATGTGGGAATCCTGTAATGGTTGATTGAAATGTGTGATAAATAGCCTCATTTTACTGCAGTGGAGGCTGTACCAAATCATCTTTGTCCCAGCTCTTATGCCTCTGCAGGGAAATACCTTTGCAAGCAAATAACTCTGCAAGCTGTCTGTTTTGTCTGAGGCCTGTCTCGAAGATACTTTTAGGTAAACCTTATGTATAGCATATTTGCTTTGTTTTAACACAAGAGGTACTACTTTTCAGTTCCAAAAACTGTAACTTCTTTTTCCTTCCCGTGTTAGCTTCATCAGGTTTATGTGTCTGAATGCTTGTGACTTGATGATTTTAGGTCTTTTGTGGCATTCCTACACATATGAGGTGGTTTTCTTGGTTTTGTTTTTAAATTCTGTGAATAAGCTGTCAAAGCTTATTAGGCTTGGGTCTTTCTGGAAACAGGTGTTGCCCTGCTAGCATTTAATCCCTGAAAATGTATGGCCTGGCTTGCAGCTATGGCATATTCATGCCCTAGCCTTAAGCACTTCCATTCTTTTTCCTTTTTTCCCCCCTTTCTTTTACCTAGTGTGCATTTCTAAAGATAGCGTTGTGAATTTGGATGAACCCTAATGTTACAAACATTGCAGAATATAAAAAATGTCAAAGAAACAGCATTCAGGCCTGGAAGTCAGACAGTAGGCAGGCCGATGGAATAAAAAACGATCCCACGCCATTAAAAATTGAGGTGTAAGTCTCTAGAATGTACTTTGCAGGAGGCATGGCGCTTGGAGATCTTCCTTAGTTGGATGAGATGGAGTCCAGATTAACTGAAAAATCCTTGAATGAGAGAAGCTTGATTTTTACTAATACTTCTGTAACTGAAAATATTACACAGATACTCTGTTAGTAAAGCCGTTTCTTGGTTTGGGTTCTATAAAATATCACAGATAATATAGTGGCACTGCCCTGCCTTAGGTTTGATTTTGTGTTTTGCTGCTTTTTTTTTCCCTGTGTCCCCTGAGCCAAGCTCAGAATCCTGTAGGCTTCTGTATTCTGTCAATAAGTTGTTTTCTGGAGTGTATGTGTTTGTTGCTGCTGCTTCTTCCGTCATACACTTTTTTGTATTTTGTGTGGTTGACTGGAACAGTTCAGTGCTGCTGTATGGGCTTTGCCTCTGTTGTTGCTTTCCTCACTTACCTGCAGCGTCCCATTTTTTGTTCCAAGTCATGCATCTAAATCTTCCTTTCCTTGTTCTCATTTTTACTTCTCTAGTCCAAGTCTGTTCCCTTGAAGGAAAAACATGAGGAAGTAGTATCCTGATTTCGGCCTCCTTGCTGTCTTGCCAAGGCCAATTCTAGCCTCTAGTTAAGGTATACTGAGGCAGTTATCCAAGACGTCTGAAACATGAAGCAGGTTAGCCTGCAGGGATTACAAAGTCTCAGTTCAGTGTCTCCTTAGAGTTGAACAGAGAAAGGTTACCAGAAGGCAACACAGAAGTCTTTGACGCAAGCAGGTTGTGTCGTCTCACAGTCTGCTGATACAACCTTGCATCGTAACAAAGTATTATGATTGTGACAGTCATCACACCCAGTGCTCCCAAACTGACAGATTGAATTTATAAAGATTAGAGAGTATTCTTGGTGAATGAAAATAAACATCATCTTTTGATAATTTAGCACAAGCCAGATCCACCTCTTATTCACAAAATTCAGGATGCTGTGTGAGATAAACCATGGTGTAATTCCAGCTGAAAAATAATAATAATAAAATTCCTTGGTGTTAACAAAGTTGTCCCACAAAAGGACAAGAGAGATGAATTAAGAATGATGCTCTTCTTGTCAGTCTATTTTAGATGGGGGGGGAAAGGCATTTTACAAGCATTCATTTACAGAAGGTATAAACAAAGCAAGGCTTTGATGCAGACAGCTTTGGGAGTTTGATAATTATGGTCAACATGGACTGAAACAAACTCAGAACTTCCACTTACAGTATAAACTGTCCAAATTGTGACACTTGGAGGTCCTGCTATGATTCTGCGTGTATCCATTCTTTGACTGTGATCTTCACACCTCTAAGTGAAAAACAGGGAATCCGTTTTTATACGGGGTCAGAACTACTTGGCCTAATACGGCCTTCATGTTGGTGGATGTTTTATAAGAATTGCAAGGACAGAAACACTGTCAGAGTTTACCAGTCTTGGGTAAGATCTGACATACATAATGCCTCTCTTATGTTGTGAAAAAAGAAGTACTGATGATATCTATTCTGTTTAAGATTCGGACTGCCCATCCTTATTCCCAAAACATATGGCCTTTCTCAGATACACCTTTTATCCTTCTTAGACAAGAGACATGGTTAGTTTGTGCACAGTTTCTGTGAAGTTTTTGCATTTGTCTCCCTCTTCTATCTCCGCTGGGCTCTTTAACAGGACCTAGGCTAATGGGAAAATGTTGAGGCAAATGCATGATGGTCCTACTAGCTTTCTGCTGGCCCATATAGCCATAGTTATCTATCCTGTGGCAGCTGTAGAAAGTCTTTGTGATTCTGATCTTGGATTGTGTTTTAGTGACTGACTTTTCACCCCATCCTAATGTGGGAACTCTAGTCTTTGATCTCAAAAGAGTGTTATCTCAGTGGATTGATCATGCCCTGGTGTAAGGCCATTGCAGTCAAGGATCAGAATCCTCAAGATGAATTTTCATTCTGAAGGTGAATGAGCTGGGATTGAGAACACTGCTTTAGTACTGGCTTGGTCATAGACTCTAAGGGTGGTGTGTTAAAGTTTGTTTCCAGAGTGGTTTGGGTTTTTATAAACCAGTCGAAGAAAAAACAGTGTCTCTGCAACTCTGAATCCTGCTGAAGTGATGACTTGGTGATTCACAGTACCTTACCTTGACATGGAACATTACCGTTGAGGAAGGTTCTGTTCCCATCCTCCCCTAAGATTTTCTTTTCAACAGAAGTCCCCACAGATGGTAATTTATTTTCTGGTAAACATGACACTAATTCATCTAGCTCTGCAAGCAGAATTTGAAATGGCTTTTTATAAACTATTATTGGGATCCAAGTGGTCTTGTGGGATTGATGTGAATGTTTTTGGATGAGTGTTGGAATTTAACCTGATCTGGACAGCAGTTTATGAACTTTCTTGGCAAGTTGGTGTTGAAAAATCTTTGCAAGAAAAAGATCATTTTGTGAGGTCAGGTGTTAATTCACTAGGTACCAGTTTCAGGAAGGTATCTTGGAGCAGGGCTAACCCAGAAAAGTAGTTCAGCAGCTTTAACTGTTTCATTAAAACAAATGCCCCCCTACCACTTCCCCGGTCAATACTGTTGCCCCACATGATGTCATTATTAAATATACTAAAATAACTGCCAAGGAGTGAATCTGATTGCATTACAATTCAGAAGTCAAGTCAGGTTAATGTACTGTTACAGTTTAAAATGCTGCATAACGTATGTAGTGTCCTACTTAAACAACAGCAAAGTATTTTTTTCCTTAGTTCAGACACATGAAGTATTACAAAAAGAAATTGAGTCTGAGTTCTAGTAATCAATGCATGAAGTAATTGAGGTGCATAAATAAGTTTGAGGAATAGTGAATTTTGTCAGATCACTAGAAATTCTGTGTTTCCCCCCCCCCCAATATGCTGGCTAATTCTTGCATTCCATGCCTCTGTAGGGATGCTGTAGTGCAGACTCAAGGAAAACGCATCTCCTAAGTAGTTGTATGGCATACATACCACATGTGAGAAGTGACAGATAATTTATTTAATTATTTCAAGCCTTGAAATAAACTGGTTACCCAGTGGATTGCACTGTGTGCTTCAGTGCTTCAGGATTGCTTTCCTGGAGTTCCTTATTGGGAGCATCCAGAATCACAGTATCGGATCTCCATTATTATCTCTCCCTATCCCTGAAGCCCACACAAGGAAAGTATTGAAAAAGAACAAATGAAAGAAGTTTCTTGGTCACAGAGAAAATTCCCAAAGTGCCACCAGGCATGGATCTTCCCCCAACATATATAATGGTCTTTAAGCCCTTAGAAGGGTCGTTTCCCAGGGACCTACAGGGCATGGACCTTCCCCCAGCATACATCATGCTCTTCATTCAGGTAGATATGTTAGAAAAGTCTGGAGCTGCTAACTGGGAATTCACATGTCTCCAGAAGAGGCCAACACTCTCCTGGAGATGCCTGGAAGAATTTACAGGACTTACAGGGCATGGACCTGCAACCAACTTTGACAAAACTTCAGCTCCTTGGAGGAATCTAGGGCTGTAAGGATTCACCTGACTCCAAAGGAGACCAGCATACTGCTAGAGATACTTTTTGCAGGTTCCTGCAGGAAAGTCACCCAAGAAGTCTTGTGTATGTTTTAGTCAGGCCCATGCTTTATGCCTTGCTGGGAGTCCTCCCAGGCAGCTTTAGAGTGTTTTGGCCTCTTGACTAGCCTAGTGCCTTCATCTACTTAATCGCACTGGTTTAGGTTGTTCAAAAGTGCTGTTCACTGTAAGCATTTTGGGGTTGAGTCTTGGAAAGTATTTTCTCTCAAGTAGCTTGTGGAGAGAAAGGACAGAAGTTTTCAGGCTTTCCTTTAGTTCTTAAGGTTGTCAAACTTTCCATTTTGTTTGCTGTGCTTTTTTCTGAAGTTGAGGTAGTCTCAGGTGAGGCCAAAACAGACCTTACAATAAATGTGACACTTTTGGGGTAAGTTGGAGGTATTTATCCATCTATTTTTGAATCCTATCCTTAGTGTGTCTTACAGGCTGCATATAGTCTGCTGCAAGGGCTATTTCTTTGTATGCTTTTTTAAAGTAAAACTCTTCTACTTGGTGATGTTTGGTTGTTTTTCAAGACAAATCAAAATGTACTTAAAATGCTAGCACCAATCCATCCCCATGTGGTGTTTTCCAACAGAAAGGGAAAGTGTTGCTAGTGTGATTTCTGAAGGCACATCTGTCCACCAAGCACTGTGATTTAGTGCAGTTCTGAGGTGCCTGCTACCTGAAAAAATGGTGCCTCCTACTTATAAGGCTGTGTGCTGGTGTCTGATTTACACTGTGATTGCTCCTAGGAATCAACATCACCATCTCTTTCTAAATTTTCAGGCAGCAGACCTGCTGTGAGGCATTAGGATGATAAAACAGTTTTGGTGTGTTTGTTATCTTGTGGTGCTGAGGCAGTTGCAATTGGTTGGCTGACCACTTTGAAGACAAATCTAGCCTTATAAAGGAATGCCTGTTACCACTTTTCATGTGCAGGTGAAAACACCATTCCCTTAATGCCAAAAGGGAACAGAACCCAGAAAAAGAAACAAATGCTTTTCAATACCACCAGTAATAAATAGTACTCACAGTATTTTCGGCCAGGTCCAAAGTTGAGTATCCTTCCTGAAAGCAATCTGAAGAGCCATATGTGGTGGGTTGACACTGGCTGGAGGCCAGGTGCCCACCAAGGCTGCTCTGTCACTCCCCTCCTCAATTGGGCAGAGGAGAGAAAACACAAGGAAAAGTTTGAGATAAGGACAGGGAGAGATCATTCAGTGGTTACCATCATGGGCCAAAACAGACTTAAATTGGGGAAAACTAGTTTAATTTATTGCCAGTCAGATCATGAGTGGAAGAGAACCAAAACCAAATCTTAGAACACCTTCCCGCACTCTTCCCTTTCTCCTGGGCTAAACTTTGCTTCCAGTTTCTGTACCTTTCTCCCCCCAAACAGCACAGGTAGACAGGGAATGGGAGTTGTGGTCACTCCATCACATGTTGACTCTGCTGCTCCTTCCTCTGCAAGGGGTGGACTCCTCACACTCTTCCCCTGCTCTGGCATGGAGTACCTCCCACCGGAGACAGACCTCCACGAACTTCTCCAACATGAGTCCTTCCCATGGGCTGCAGTTCTTCGCAAACTGCTCTGGTGTGGGTCCCGTCTTCAGGGTGCAGTCCTTCAGGAGCAGCCTGCTGCAGCATGGGCTCCTACCCAGACTGCCGGTGGGTCTCTGCTCCATTACCCTCCATGGCTGCAGGAGAACCTCTGTTCTGGCACGCTTTCTCCTTTCTGCACTGACCTTGGTGTCTGCCTGGTTGTCTCTCTCCCTCTGCATGTCTCTTTGTCTTAAATACATTAATCACAGATGTGCTAATTGGCTTGGGTGTGGCCAGTGATGGGTCTGATTTGGAGCCAGGGGAGCTTCTAGCACCTTCTCACAGAGGCCATCCCTGTGGCCCCTCCCCTGCCACCAAAACCCTGCCACACAAACCCAGCACAGAAGTGTGTCAGAGAAAGAAAGTAGTCCAGCTTTAAACCAAGGCCTATGTATGCATGACACCATACAACTTTCTGATAACTATTCCTATAGGATATAGACAGAAGGAGAAGTAGGCAAAACTTCACTGCACAACACCTTATACAACACCAGTGTTGGGGAGTGTTCTGTGGTTTGTACTTCCCCGTACTCACTTAGCAGTTTGAACAATATTCTGAATTACCCAATTTCCCAATTTGATAACACAGTGTCATTTTACTCATCCAGTTGATCCTGTGTTGTAACAGCTATTCATATGACAGATGTCATATGTTTTAATATGTAACATTCACATTTGATATATTCAGAGAGTGACAAAACTTCTACTTACCTGGCCAAGTAATTTCTTCAGATAGATTAATGTCTCTAAGTTCTATTTAATTTGCTGCCAAATGCTGTCTAAGCAACTTCCAATGGGAAGCTCATCATTTCCTTTCCCTGAGCCTTTGCCTTAGCATGAATGTACTCATAGTCTGTCTCTGCCTCCAACAAATAAATGTGAAGAGAGACACTGTCACTTTTTAGGTGTCCTCAGACTGCAACAATATCCTGCGCTCATGTAGTTTGGGATCTTGTTGGGAATCATACTCTCATCACAGTGACTTGCCGTTTCTCCTACTCTTGATAGAATAAGTGCTGAGACAACCAGTTTATGGGGATATGATAGACAAGCTGAAAGTTGGAGTGAAACCAGAGGATTAGTTCTTTAAACTTTGTGCTTTTGCAAGCCAGTAAACACATAAAAAATTTGGCATTCTGATTGACCTGTGGTCATTATTAGCTAGAATGCAGAAACTTCCATAACTAACCAACAAGCTAATTGTCAGTCAGCAATTCAACACCCTTCCCATGTAGTCCAAGGTTCAGTGTTATTTACAACACCATCTTCAGAAGCATAGCTGTTGCTACTTATTATTTAATAATACTCAGCATGAGTGGAATATTTGTAGCTTTGTTTTGGTGTCTTACAGAGGTTCCTAATCTTAGGCAGTTGTGTTAAATTATTTTCCATGACTCGCATGAGTCAGTTGAGCACTGATTAATTTCATACTATCCACTACATTTCAAGGTCACTTGGATACACTGAATGTTTTGAAACATCATCGGTCCCGCTTCTGATATGGTATGTAAGCCATACCAGTTTAAGCCAGAAGTGTTACAGTTAAGGTTACTTAAAAGATAAGCATAAAAAAAAAGTAGGATCTTTTTCTGCTAGGAAGCTCATGAAGGTGTCTCTGTACTGTATTCTTATACATTAGGACAGAAGAAATTTTTAATCTGCTTCCCATTATGACATTGCTTTGGTGGGTTACTTATTTTTTTGTTTTAGCTCTTTCATGAGACAGCCAAACTCTCATTAGTGGATCAGAAATCTTCATGAGCAACAGAATTGAAAATTTACTGAGAACCAAATATGGTTTTATTATAAAGTGAAGCAATATGAGAGAGGAATCTTCCACTGATTTACTTATTTGGCACCAAGGATGGTATCAAATGCCAGAGGTCTGCTTCACTTTCCTTCTTTTTCTTGTACTATATGTTCTTGTCAACTCTATACTTCCAGGTTGACTGAGATAGGAGGCAAGACTGTGATCTTTTTTGATGGCTGTAGCATATGGCTCACAGAACTTATCACACTATCTATGAAGACTAAAGTGTGTCTTATTCAGTTCTTAGGCCATCTGCCTGTAATCTTGGTGTTATAGCAAGAACTCCATCCAGACCTATATTACTGTCTTCTGACAGTGTAGCTGTGAAGTTGTCGAACATCCTGGATTCCATAAATATCCTTGTGCAGTCATACCAGAATTTTTTTCCTCAAACTAAGATTTTGACTGTGGTTTGTGGGGTTTTCTGTTTTGTTTTTTAAATGCCTGAGTATCAGATTCTATGCTGCTTCTCTATCTCAAGTGGTTGGAGGTTGTTTGCTCCATCTTTGTGATTTCTGCTTTCACCTCTCCATATGGTGATAACTGGTTTTGCTTTTTGTTTTTAATCTTTTTTTTCACTTGATGAATCCTTTTTCATTTGTCAGAGATGTGACTTTCACTGTGAATACCATGGAATCTTTGTTGCAGGTCTGTGTGATAAACACTTAGCAGAAAGGCTATCCTTTATAGTATCTTGGCTAAAGGAATGGATGTAAGATTTCATGCTGCTGCATGAAACTGTAGGGATAGTTCAAGAAGAAAAAAATGGTGCTGAAGTTTCACCTTAATGTGACCTTGATTTTCATCTAAACCAGCTGGCTAATCTGCCTCTTTCTGAGAGAAGGAACTTAATAGTGTCTGTATCTCTGCTTTGTTAAATTGAAGCTCTTGCCTTGTCCCTTTTGTAATTGTAGCCAGGCATTCTGAAGGATTAACGTTTTTCCATAATGCACAGTTTAATATTTTCATGCTGGAGTTTGTACTAATAGCTGCTAATGTACTGTATTCTGATTCAACCTTGGTTGCTACTGTGACTTCTTTCACCCCAAGAAGATACTAGTGACTGATACAGTATTAGTAACTATGGTGTTTTGTGTGTAACTGTGGCTGCTGACCGTGATAGTTTACTGTGGCTTGCAAGGGTTTTAAATCGTGGAAATTAAAGGAAGACTCATTTGCCTTTCTTCCTTACTAGGCACAGCTTCACATCTTAATAATAATTTATGAAGGGCTGGATTTCTTCAAGAAGTGTGTACCTCTCCATGTATTACAGTTATGTAAAGCAATCAGAGTTCAACATAGTATATTGGTGTAAGAGTTGGTACAGAGATTTTACTTTTAATTCAGAGAGTTTTTTAGGCAAACCTGGGTCTGATCAAGGGTTCAAGTGAGAATTACTTTTTTTAGATCATCCTCCACTTGGTCTTTAAGGGTATCTTCAAAACATTAAGCAAAATTACTTGATTTGACCTGCCAAGTAATAGCAGTAATACGTCACAGCTCACAACCAAGTTATAATGTTGAGAAATGTTTGTCCACTTATCCAGTCTTCAGTGTTATCTTTTAAATAATAAACTATTTCTTCTCTCCTTCTGCATTCTCCTAGAAAAGTTGGTGGCTCTTGAAATGCAGTGATGTGCAAGTGAAATCACTTTTATTTTTATATTGGTTAGAAATTTTGGGGGGAATTTAAAACATTGGGTAGGTATAGTTACAAAATTGTTTCAAATATGTACATTGGGTGGATTTGTGGTTTATAAAGTTACTGAATTCTGTGTAAATGATGTGTGTGTTTGTAAGTAAATACATTTATAGATATGGAGCATGAAAAATAATGCTTCTTTAGGACAACTGAAATAATGCGAAAACAAAAACTATATGATGGCAGTCTGGTTTTGGCACTCAAAATCAGTTGATAAAAATAAATTTTGACTTCAGATCAGCCAAACAAAACCCCTCTACTGAAAAGTGCTATTTCTGTTCTAACTTGCACAGATCACAATAGAAAATGTCTTTAATGTCTGTCAGTCAAACATTGTAGATGTACTGAGAGACTTGGTGTTGTGATGCAGTAAGTTTAGTTTGAAAGTACTTTGTATTTGGAGGTTGTATCTTATTTTGCTTACCGCTATTTCTGTTGGGAAGTTAATAGTTTCAAAAGACCTGGTATAGATCCACGTGCAAACTATTTCTTGGCACAAAGGAACTTTGAACATCCTTATTTCTTGCCCAAATCAGGGCTTCATTTAAAAAAAAAAAAAGTGGCTAAAATGCTAATTAAAATTAGCTTCCTGTGCTGATTACAATTACTGTAAACTTTAAATTTTCTTATACTATAAACTAATCCTTTCTATGTAGGACATACAGATCTCCCTTTCATCATATTTCACAAGTAATACCAAGTTACTCCGGCTCTTGATTGAAGAACCAAACATGAGTCTGCTGCAATATAAATGAAAAATCTAGGCTGTTCTTTTTTCAATTCTTCCTCGTGTCCTAGTAATTCAGAGAAGCTTGCAGGCAAAAGGATTTCAGTGAACTCAAACCTGTTGCCTAACCTTAACTTCTTACTTAGTTTAGGTCAGTTCTGGTCACTTTCTTCCTACTTTTCACACTATCTAACACATCTCTGTCAACATTGTTTAAAGACTGGGTTTTTTTCTTCTCCCTTCATTAATTTAATAGACCAGTAGAACAGCTGGTATCTAAAGGGATTGCAATACCTTAGTTTATAGAAAAATTGAGCACTGTATTTATGTGGGAGTGGGGTGTAGAGGATTTACTGCATAGTTCCTACATCATTTCTATATCTTACTATGGTGAAGGCAGGTTTGTCATCAGTTTTTTACAGTATCGGTTTTGCAGCAAGCTAGTCAGTAAAATTAGAATGTCTCAATGTCTTTGGCTAACCAGTTTCTTTCATGAGTTTCCTGTGACTTCAGATCTGTTCCTTGCCTATATCTCTATACAAAACTTTCTCTTAAAATGTGGAATTTGTTATACTGATAATCTAACTTTGAATAAATAGAAATAGTAAGCTCTGAATCTGAAAAGTTTTGCTACAAGAATTGACAGGTGTAGTTGGAAGGAGAGATCAAGAAATGAATACTGACCTCTATATCAGCTTTGCTCTTCTTGCTTTGTTCTGAAAATACGCATTATTCCTGTGAGCTGATTGAAGGTTGACTGTAATTATTTTCTGTTGCAGATGAACCAACACGTTCCTTGAGTGGTCTCATCTTGAAGAATAACGTGAAAGCACATTTTCACAACTTTCCCAATGGGGTAACAGACTTCATTAAAAGTGAATGTTTGAACAACATTGGTGATTCGTCCCCCTTAATTAGAGCTACTGTAGGTAAGTTTGCTCTTATTTATGTCTTCTGCATACTGAAAATGTTATTATGGGTGAGGGCTGCACTAGTGATGTAGAGAGTTACTGAACTCCTATAACTGTTCCTGGTAGTTGTCCCTTCACCATGTTGTAATGCTGATACTTAGCGTTAGTGTGAATATACAAGTCATGCTTCCTTTTCTCTTAGAACTGAGTTAGCAATTCACTTAATGTCTCTTGAAATGTAACTGAACGTAGGTTTACTTGAGTCTACTTAAATTGAGTTTACTACCAATTTCTGTATCTAAAAACAGGAACAACATAAAGGTCTGTCTTCAGAACAATTCCAGCACTCTGCTGGAATCAATGAAGCACTTCTGTTAGCTGATTTACTGTGCCCTACCCCTCATATGCACATCGCATCATTTCAGGGCATTATCATACCATGCATAACACATTAACATAATGAGTTTCTGGCTTTAAATACCTTCTGTCAGAAAACAGTAGAACGTCATAGAAGCATAGACTCACAGAATAGTTTGGGTTTGAAGGAACCTTAAAGATCATCTAATTCCAGTGAGAAGTTATTTTTCGTTACTTGCATTTCTGGTTTCATAGATACTTTCAGTACACCTCTTCTATAAAATATGAATTTTTCCACTGTTTTTACTTATTTCTAGGTAAATTTGCTTTCCTGTCTGCTCCTTGAGAACATGATTTCCTACAATTACTGCAATCATTGTAGTAATTTGCCTTGTGCACTGAAAAAAATAGAGAAAAATAGAATATATATTGAGTACAGTAGAGAGAATGGGGGTGGGTGTCAGTTCAGAAAGAAATTGAGTTTGTGTCAGCTGACTCCTCTTAAAATAAACTACCCCTTACTGCGTCTTTAGAATCCTTTGCTTATTCTATAGGATTCCTTCTCCAGATAACCGAGTTATGGACTATGGACTGGAGAAAAATTCTCTTCTCAGCTTTTTGCTGCTGTCTTGTCACTTGTGAAGGTGCTTTACTAAGAATTTTATTGATGTCCCATTTTATTAATGACAGTAGCAGTAAGTCTTGGAGTGGCAGGTGCTTTTGTGATTTCCAGTTGTAGAAGAGTTGCCCTTGCTTGTTTGTTTGCAGTTGTCAGTGGAGCACAATGGAGTTGACTAAGTAATATATTCATGCTCCATTTGGATTGCTGCCTTAGGGTTGGTTGGTGGTGATGGTTTGTGGGGTGGTGGTGGTGGTTAGGGGTTTTTTTGGGTGGAGTTGTTTTTCAAGCAGTCTTTTTTTTTTCCTAGTATGAAATGTTTGTGGATTAGCAGCTCAAATACTGTTCAGATTTTGATCCTTGCAGGGAGTATTCAAGCATGTATGAACTCTGAAGTCAAGTAGCAACTGTCGAACTGATGATGCTTGCATAAGAGTTGCTGTTTAGCTCATGCTTTGCACCCTGCCATCTGAACTAATTGAATGTTGGATCCTTGTAGCCTTCTGTCTTAACGGTGAGGTTGGTCTGGTACCCACTGGTCTCTTGGTAGTAGCTAGGTGTAAATATATTACCACCTACCTAGGCTGCCTTGCAGCATGTGTTAGTTAGAGCTGTTCTTTGAGAAGCATATGGGTTTTTGCTGTGCAAGCATTATCAATCTAATGATTCCGTTGCAAATAAGATCTCTGGAATTCTGAGAGGAAGGTGAGCAAGTACATCAAAATAGTATCAGGGAAGATTTAATGCATCTCCTTTGTGGTCTCTAGCATGTAGTGCTAACCAGACATTTGGCCAAAGTGGAGGCAAGCTGATTAACCCTGTCAGAAATCACCTTGCTAAGGAGAATGAGCATGGCGACAGAGTTGACTTTAGAACTGTGATTTGAGACCATATGATAACTGCATAGTGTTCTATCCTTACTCAGCTTTTCCCTATTGTAAGTGACAAGTGAGTAACAATGTGGGACTTCTGTGCTGTGTGGTACAGGTTTTAAAACCCCATGTACTAATGTTGAAATACGGATTCAAGTTGAAAAAAGATGACTGCATGTGTTGAGGATCCACAAACTTACCAGAAAATAAATGCATCTATTTAGGAATTGTCTGTAACTGTTCTTAAAACTTTCTGGTGATACTCTTCTGGGCAGGACCTTAGTAGAGCTCCTCCTTAAAAGCAAACAAGGGTAATAGTTTAAGAGTAGTGGCACCACTGGAGAGCTTAACTGTAGAAGGAAGGTGAAAGCTAATGATCGACATGTGAGTAGGAATTTTGTTACGAAGTTTAATTTTTTAGCATTAAGTTCAGAAATCAACTGTAGGAGCTACAGAGGCAAAACACCACTCAAAAATCCCAAGCTTCCTCCTGTCCTGTTACTGGCATGAAAGTACTGAAGCCTAGCTGCTTTTTCATGTTGAATTTTTTATTGTAGAATTGATGCTGTCAACTGGGGTTGCATGTAGTTGAAACAATGACATAAAAGATTCTGTCATGGCAATTATGCTTATGTTTTTAACAATGTCTGACATCGCTCTGGAGTTTGTTCTCTCACGTTTACTGCTCAATTAGCCCAGCTGCTATATTCATTATATTTCACATTTGTCAAGTGAAATATCAACAATTTCTGTGACACTATTTTGAAGTTCATTACAAATCAAAGACCATCTTTATAAAGACGTTCTGTTTTAGATTTCTAACCTTGCAGCTCAGTATGTTAGTCAGAAGGAAGGACTTTTAACATCAGTTGACATGTTCGTAACGTTTGGGTCTAGCCCAAACATGTCTGAAAGCTGCAACCTACTAAACTGATTATTTCTTTACTTTGATTATTATTCTGATGTCCACGGTTCTGTGTCTGAAGTGTTGCAGAGAGAGCCGTAAAGACTAATCTCTGGTGTCTTCTATTCCCTGCTGGCAAAATAAAGCAGGAGGTGGGTGGGGAAAATTTCATATTGGAAAGAAGATTAAGCTCATTAGAAGCCCATGAAGATTCCTTCTAAAATGAACATATGTGCCTAAAACTTTTACTTTATACAGCCTTTTCCTCATTTTCTTAAAACCGTTTCCAAAGATTCAGATGCTATAGCTATTGCCTCTCTAAAGTCTTGATAGTTCTTGATTTTTTTTCTTAACTTTTTATTCCCACCAAAGTGTCCCTGTTATTTTAAAAAACAAACAAACATGACATTAAATGGCTTCTTCGCAGACCTGTAAAGAAAGTTCATAATGACTTACATGGTCTGAATGGAATACACCCCTATTGCAAGGAGCTGTGGCCTCAAGTCATGACGTGCTATACATCTGGAAATATTTCCTCCTAGGTTACCCTATTGCTGTCTGGGGTAAGCCTTTTAGAACATTTAAAGTAGTTTTCAAATAGTCTTTCCTTCAGTTGTGAAAGCTTGCACATATAACAACTACAGCTAAACCATTTGTCATCCTCTGAAACCACTTCTAGCACCTTGGAAAGATCTTCAACCAGCTATTTTCCAAAACTACCTACCCCTTTGAGACTCATAACTTCTGTCACAAGTTAGTCTAGAGGAGTTCCAGGTATTTAATTCATACATTTGTTTCTGAACTCATGCTAAGTCTACAAACAAACCTGTGCCAGATCTTAGGGAAACTATTTTGCAAGATAAGTACTTTGACTAGGAGGCAAGAAAATTAATTCATTTTCTTCTTTTTGTGGTTTAATTAAAAAAAAAAAGGATTACTAAGATCCAACAACAGTAAAGTAGTATTTTCTATTAATGCATTTAATATGCTTTGCGGGACCATAATATTCAGGAGAAATGTGGTCTTTAAGACTCCATAGATCTCCATAGACTTTTGGGAATCTTTTCCATTCTATTGCAGTTATGGAAAGAACTGGATATAAACTACTTCTGGAGCTGTAAAATTTTTTACCTCTGTCTTCATTTTTACTCTTTGTGCATTCTCCAGCCTATTGCATGAAAGGAAACATGATGCAAAATATCTCTTAGTTACTGTATGTCTTGTCTGTGATGTCCTTTGCTCTGTAATGTCATCATGTATTCTTGTGTATTTAACAAGAATGTTCACATTCTGTTCCAAAGAAAAATGCTATATTGTGACTAGCCCAGTGAAAAAACTTAGGAAAGCTTTTTTTCATCCCTTGTCACTTGGGAGATCATTGCTTATAGTAGTATCAAGTTCTTTGTTCATACTTATTAGAAATAACCATCATACTTATTAGTTGTAACTTATTAATACTACTGCAAAGTTAGTAGTAGTACTACTAAGTTACAACTTACTAGTAGTAACTGTCATAAGGGATTATGCTACCTGTTTCATTTTGTCTTGAGGCAAAATGGACTCGTACAAAGTCAGTTGTAGTTTATAAGCAGCCTTTCATGTTCCTGTCACCTGATAAGTGTTTCTTGGGATTTCTGTGTGTGCTGGAAACAGAATTAGTGAGTCTTTGGGCTGACCTATCTGTTGGCTGGATCTCAGCCAGCCCCTACAGATGATCACTGGATGATCTGCCATAATGTGTAAGCTCTTAGTAGGTATCTCAGTCTTAGGATGTTAATGTTTTGTGTAAACACAGTAAAGTTGTGTACAAATAACTTATCACTGGGTTGTGAGTTTATTGTATGACAGATTCCCACATTCATGCCTTTGTATCATAACGAAGACGACGTGACTTGAGGTGAATATATTTACTGGAGGTCAAAATCTGTACAGTGTCTAGAAAATTCAGAGCCAAAGCTGCTCTGCAGTGTTTGGGCAATTATTTTGCTAAATGGAATTACTTTTTGCTTGGTTTCTAATGTCCAAGCCCTTCATGGTAGTAGGAAAAAACAGCCCACCTTTCCATTTCAAAGCCCTTCAAATACCATTTGTAATTAAATGTACTTCCTCTTTTTTATGCTTGCCAGTTCTTTACAAAACAAGAAATTTCTTAACTCCTCAGATCTTTGAGAGGAGAAAAATCGGTGTGATACACATGAAGGTATGTAAGATCTCATTTCCTTCATCCCTCTGATTCCTTTAGGCATTCTGATAACAACCATTGCTTCAAAAGGGGAGTTACAGAATTGGCCTGAACTCTTACCAAAGCTTTGCAGCCTCTTGGATTCTGAAGATTACAATACCTGTGAGGTAAGATGACTGACAGAAAATACAAGATTACAATGTAAATTTATGGGTTTTATCTCTCTTCATAGACACTTAAGTGTATATATATATATATATATATATATAGCAATGTGTGTGTGTATACGTGCATATTTATGCTTCTCAGAGTACAGTGTCTCAAATTCAGTGCATTTTCATCTACCTGCATTCCATGTTCTTACTGTACATTCAAACGAATTTGTTTTCTTTGCATAAAAGCAGAAAAAGATTGCAGGTGGGTAGTCATATCATCTCAGCTGAGAAGTGTCCTGAAGTTACCACTCTGTGATGTCCAATCTTTTAGACATCATCAGCATCATCAAGTTGACCCTGAATTTTCTCTTACTTAAAAGTAGTGTTCATTCTTCTTGAAACTTAATATGGGAAAGCAATCAGTCGTTGCTGTGTCGAGGTGAAATGAACTGTTTTGTTCGGTGTGTATGAAGGAAAATAAATAAATTTCAACTTAACTGTTTTTAAACTATGAGGAGAAAAAAACCCTTGTGATCTCTGTGATCACACAATTTTAATTACTTGATACTGTTTCCGCAGAAGTGTGTGAACTGTTTTGTGTAAAGTAATCCTCAGAGATTGGACAATGTTTCAAGATGCCATGCTGTTAGGTAGTGTTTTAGTTGCTGCTTTCTCAAGAAAAAGATAAAAAACACTTGAAAATAAAACTCAAATGCACCATCTTTTCCAAATTTGTTTTGTCCCATAACAAACCATGAAAGGAAATACAATATTATATGTAACTTAATTGGATACTTCTTCACCTGGACATTTAGTTCTCAAATAAGAACTAGCTTTTAAGCATTTTTAAAGATATGATTGAATAGATGAGCATTGAATGCTAAAATTAAAGTTACCACGTACCCATTACTGACTCAGCCAGCTTGAGAGCTTGCAGGTGCCAGTATAAAGTGCTGAAATTAAAAGCTTTAAAGATGTTTCAATTTAAATCCATACTGAGTTAACTTCATCTACTTTGTTAACTAGCTACATTTACTGTGTTGTGCTGAAATTACCTGTTCTATACAAAACCTAAAATTTTGCTTTCTTCAGAATGTGAAAGGAGATTTTTTTTTTTCTTTTTTTTAAACAGGGTGCTTTTGGCGCTCTTCAGAAGATATGTGAAGATTCAGCTGAAATTTTGGATAGTGATATATTGGACCGACCACTCAATATCATGATACCTAAGTTCTTGCAGTTCTTCAAGCACAGTAGTCCAAAAATAAGGTAGGTTTAGTTGATGTACTACAGTTACCTGTTAAAATTTTATTTACATGAGCAGCAAGGTTGCTATTTTGTGTATCTGTTTAAAACAGGCTTAGTTTCTTTAAATGATTGTGCTGGTTTTGGTTGGGATAGGGTTAATTTTCCTCAGAGTAGGAAGCTGGGAAGGGACACAGCCAGGACATCTGGCCCAAACTGACCAAGGGGCATTTCTTGCCCTAAAATGGCATGCTTGGTATATAAGCTGGCGTGGAGTGGGCTGGGGGGTCTAGCTCCCTGGTCTCTCTGGCCCCGGCCCTTGCTGCTCAGGGACTGGCGGGCATTGCTCAGCTGGCGATGAGTGGTTACATCATTTGGGTTTTTTTGGGGAGGAGGAAAGGCTGAGAGAGATGGGACTGTACAGCCTGGAGAAAAGGTTCAGGGAGGATCTTACCAATATGTATAAATGCCTGAAGGAAGGTTACATAAAAGGCAGAGTCAGGCTCTTTCCAGTGGTACCCAGTGGCAGGACCAGAGGTAATGGTCACAAACACAGAACATCTGGAAACACTTTCTACCTGTGAGGATGACTGAGCACTGGCACAGGTTGCCCGGGGAGGATGAGGAGTCTCCATCCTTGGAGACCTTCGAAAGCTACCCAGACATGGTCCTGAGCAGCCAGCTCTACGTGGCCCTGCTTGAGCAAAGGGTTTGGACCAGGTGATCTCCAAAGGACCATTCCAACCTCAACCATTCTGTGATTCTGTGAAATGTGTTTAACTCTGTTTTGAATATTATATTGAAAGATTCTACAACTTCAATGTGGCAGTTCTTTACTGCCAGCAGTAATAGATGGTGAAGAATAAGAGGAAGAGTGTAACTTGGAATATGTCATGATAGGATATTCAGATAAGATTTAGAAACTCGTCTAAAATAGATGCACACTAAGAAAAATACGTAACAAAGCGTGAACTTGCTCTTGTGGAAAAATTAATTCTCTAGAGCTAGGAGGGATGGAGATAAACATGGTTTTTTCCTTACATTATATAGTCTTTCACTTTTTTTTTCTGTGGTGCAATGTTCGTGGCCTTGAGACTGTTGAACCAGTTTCAAGTTTAAAGCAAGCCACATGCTGACCTTCAGCCTGGTTGCAGTACATAGTGTTGTATTATGAAAACTATTAGCAGTGTCAGTAATACACTTTATATTAAACTGTCAGGTGACAGCTTCTGAACAATATTTTATGGGACATGCTTCCAAGAAATGTCTGAACAGTTTAGAAGTTTGGAGTTACATTAGTCAGATTACTGTAATGGAACTTCAAAGGCTTTTACAGGTAGTTTTGCCTTCTGCCTTCACTTCTGGAATTTGACTTTTGTATCTCTGAGAATGAAAAGGACCTGTAAGTAATGGCTTTTCATGAAATTAAATAGAAGAACCAGTGCTTCATTTTTTAGTATGTTTCTACCAGAAGTGTGTTAGTATGTATCCTACTACAGGTGTGCCTTTGTTCTAAGCTACAGATACATCACTGACACATTGCTCTAGCTAAATATAAAAAATGTTGCAAAAACGGTTGGGTACTTAGCACTGAAGAAAGGCATGCTAAAATTTCACCCTGTTGGCTTGTATGGAATTGTTAATGTCTGAGAAGATCAGTAATCATAACATACTTAAAAAGAACATTGTTATGTACTCTTTGGAACAGATACACTAGATACTGTTTTTTATTTGCTGAATACTTTGGGTTTATATATATACATGTCTCAGAGTATAAGGTGGTACTGAAAATGTGTTGTGGTAATACTACAGATGTGTCAATTTGTTCCCTCTTGCCTCTAAAAGAAGTATAGACAATATAATTTTTTCCTGTTGTTTTTGATGCCTAGGTTTAGAAAATGTTTTTAACTCATGAAAAATGTGTATGTTCACTGCTCCATTTGTAGGTCTCATGCTGTTGCATGCGTCAATCAGTTTATCATCAGCAGAACTCAAGCTCTTATGTTGCACATAGATTCTTTTATTGAGGTGGGTGTGCATTCTTGGTTGGGAGGTTAAGTCAACTTACATATCTGATTTATCAAGAGTTTCTGAATTACGTTGTACAACCATCCCTACCCCCAAACTCCCCATTTCTGGTTTCCCAGTCTTAGCTTCAGTGCCCATGGATTGAAGTTCATTCTGTATGCTTTTACTTAGGCTTGGGAAGTGCTTATACTAATCAACTCTAAAAACAGTATTTTGAAAGATGCTTCCTTTTCATAAGTAGAGGAAACTCTTTTTGCATAGAGGTTTAAAAGTAATGGCAGCACTCTGTCGCATACCTGTGATGGAAAGTGCAGTACAAGGTTCATCATGTCAGAGTCCATCTGGATCACCCTGAATACTGCTACTGAACATGGATTAAAGGGTGGTATTTTGGGTTATCAAGAGTATTTGATTTGCTGCTGTTATATACGGATGGAGTTTTCTGACTTCAGAACTTCATTTATGTTTAGGAGGATGGGGGAAATCCAGGAAATGCTGTTCTTGTGCCAGTACTAATATTACATAGTGTTTTGGTTATGTGTATAATACACATTCAGAGTCTGAAGAGTTCATTTGCAAAATTTATGTTTTTAAGAAATAAAATTATATTCTGAGGTGTGGGGTGGGATAGTACAGAATACATATTCGCATACCTTAGTTTGCCAGTAATGTCAATTGAAATACAAGTCAAACTAGATTAAC
Source organism: Rhynochetos jubatus (assembly GCA_027574665.1). Taxonomy (NCBI): domain Eukaryota; kingdom Metazoa; phylum Chordata; class Aves; order Eurypygiformes; family Rhynochetidae; genus Rhynochetos; species Rhynochetos jubatus. Next base: position 66,524,690 of record CM050690.1, on the reverse strand, counting down.
TGAGGCTTTTCAACTGGTACTACTTTCCAACAGAATCTTTTTGCACTGGCTGGTGATGAAGAGCCTGATGTCCGCAGAAATGTTTGTCGTGCTCTGGTAATGTTGCTGGAAGTGCGCATGGATCGCCTGCTTCCTCATATGATTAGTATAGTTGAGGTGAGTCTCATTGTCCAGACTGCATGCTGAAAAACCTGTTTGGGGTTGCAGAAATAATAACAAATAAATAGCGTTCATCGGAACAGGTCTAGTGCTCTTGCACTTGCCTGCTCTTCATTTTCCTTCAAGGGGGAGATTGCAAAACTTTGTTCTTAGCTAATTGCCAACTCCACGTTGTGTTTGACGTACAATGCGTGCGCCAGTTGTTTATTCTTCATGAAGTTAATTGGTCCTGAAATGGATGGGATCAGTTATACTGTGGAACATCCAGGCGTTGCTTGACCTCAAGTGAGAAGATCACATTAAAAATGTAGTGCTAGTGCTGATACTGCTACAGTTTGCACATTGAACCTCTCATCTTTTTGTGGTATGTTGACCATAACAAGGATAAGGCATGTAATTTTATATAGCTGAGGTGCTCTTTGAACTACTGATGATGTATCCTGCCATTGCATTCAGTTGAAGAGGTTAATGTCATTTGATAGTTCCTTTACCATACTAGATTGGTTCTCTGCTAGACAAGTCTGCGCTAATCAGCTCGTGTTTTTTGTCTGCTCAACTGTCTGAGCTATGGGTAATTTCCACATTTCTGGGAAATACTGGCAGTTTCTAGGTAGTGTTTATATATGCCATTTGCCAGCCTGGAAGTACAGTGAAGATAATATTGTTTCTCAGATGGATTTCATAACCCACTGTCAAATTCCATAAGGACTATGTCCAGACAACATAACGGTGGTATTAAGGCTTTTTTGTTCCACAGGCATTAGAGGTGCGTAAAACAAGGTGACCTTTCACAGCTTTGGTCTGCTATCTAGTCTTCCAGTATGTTGTCTGGAATTTCATGGCACCAACCTTGGCAAACATGTTTTCATGTAATGTCGGACAAGCAAGGATTGTTGGTACTTGGTAGGGTGGGTGTGATGATTGATTGAGAGGGGATTATTTTGAGAGAGAAGAAAGCTTTAGAGATGGTACTGTCAAGAAGTGGTAACTTCTCTGGCTCTTCACTCTCCTAAGATCGGTAAGGAGCTTCTGGACTTCGTAGGTAGAAATGATGTCACCAAGCAGAAAAAGATCTAAGATTGCATTCTCTCTCATTCTATCTTGGTATTTTTTTCTGTTGAGAAAACTGTTACTAGACATCATCTCTACAAAAGACAGTAGCAGTGATTTGTCTGTTTTATAACACTTTTTCTCTTCAGTTTTGCAATTGTTGTGTACTGTGACTGATTCCCGCAGTTCTGCATAGATGCCTGTATGCAAGTGTAATATCCTAGAACTGACTGTTGTTCAGCATTCAAATGAATCAAGTTTTGCACCTTTGAGGTTTTAATGCCTCCAAATGAAATGCTGATGGCTGCTCCAAGAGAATTAAGCCTTAAAGGAGAGAAACTTGCATCTATGTGATGTTTTTTGTGCTTATGGAAAATCACTTTTAAAGTAGTTAAGGACATTATTGACCCTGTAGTGATCTTAAGGTTGTGGCAGGCATCATGCTTTTGAAGCAGACAGGATTAAGCCTTCTTGCCAAATCCCTGGAGTGTACAGGAGTGGCTCAGTTTGGGTTTCATTGGGTTTTTTGAACATGCACTTCCAGGTGAGCAGAAACAGATGTTGGTCCCTTTTTTGTCTGAGAGCTTGATAACAGGATATGTAAGGAGTAGACTAACCTAACATTTCAATTATGAGATTGCATTTGTATGCTCACAGAGCGTATTTATCTAAAAGCATGGCTCCTAAAATGTTTCTTAGCAGAAATCCTGACTTTTGCATCCTGTTGCTTTCTTCAGATAGACATGTGTGTTACTGGCCAAAGGATGTGTTATTCTTAATACTTTATGTATCCCATTATTCTTTCTTGATGGTTTGAGTTAACAAGACTAACAACATTGTTTATGTGACAGAGTACACCAAACTGCACCGAATAATTTTCCTGTGCTATTTTGTAATTTCAAGTGACAAAGCAACTGTTTGCATTGCATAAAATCAGTAGAACTTCATAGCTTATCTTTCAAAATACTTACTAAACTTGGCATGATAATATAGAGGGGGGGAAAAAAGCCTTCAAATACCCTTCCAGCATTGTGCTTTGTTATTAGGGTCACTGTTCTTGCTATGCTTTCCAGGCTGTGTATATGGCTGTCTTACACTACTGGGTCTAAGTGGCCTTTTCAATGTGCTGCTTTCTAACTTCATGGAACATATACTGTAATACTTAAAATAGACACACAAACAGGAAAAGGACACATGGCTCAGAGGCTGGTGTGAACGGTGGAGCTTTGGGTTCTTTGAGCGTGGGGAGGTTTTTGTGGCACCAGGCCAGCTGGCGACAGATGGTGTCCAGCTGTCTCAGAGAGGAAAAAGGATTCTTGCCCACGAATTGGCAGGACTCATCGATAGGGCTTTAAACTAGGTTGGAAGGGGGAGGGGGGAAAAACCAGTAGGGACACCAAGAGATGCCCAGAGCCTGAAGAAGAATCGCTGGTCACCAGGAGAACAGCTGGCAGGCAAAACAAGGGAATGCTCCAGTCCGCAAGCCAGCTTCATTGGGGGCCTATCTTAAATGCCTCTATGCGAACGCACAAAGCATGGGGAATAAACAAGAGGAGCTAGAGGCGTGTGCATGCATGAGGGGCTGTGACCTCATTAGCATCATGGAGATGTGGTGGGACGGCTTCTATGACTGGACTGTCAGAATGGAAGGGTACAGGCTCTTTAGGAAGAACAGGCAGGGGAGATGTGGAAGGGATGTTGCTCTCTGTCAGAGACCAGCTGGAGTGCATGGAACTCCACCTGGGGATGGGCGAGGAGGTGACCAAGAGCTTATGGGTCAGGATTAAAAGAAGGGCAGGAAGAGGGGATACGGTAGTAGGAGTGTGCTACGGGCCACCTGGCCAGGATGCGCGAGTGTATGAGGCCCTCTATAAGCAGATAGCAACAACGTCACATTTGCTATCCAAACTCACTCTGGTCCTCATGGAGGACCTCAGCCACCCCAGTATCTGTTGGAGGGACAACTGGGCAGGGCACAAGCAAACCAGGAGGTTCCTGGAATGTGTCAATGAGAACTTCCTTCTCCAAGTGATAAAGGAGGCAGCGAGGAGGGGTGCCATGCTGGACCTTGTTCACACCAACAGGGAGGGGCTGGTGGGGAATGTGAAGCTCAGGGACAGCCTTGACTGCAGCGACCATGAAACGGTGGAGTTTGAGAACCTTAAGGAGGTGAGGAGGATGCGCAGCAACCTCACTACTTCAGGAGAGCAGACTTTGGCCTCTTCAGGGACCTGATTGGCAGAGTTCATGGGATGAAGCCCTGGAGGGAAGAGGGGCCCAAGAAAACTGGCGGGTATTCAGGGATCTTCTTCTTCAGACTCAGGAGCGATGCATCCCAATGAAGACGAAGTCGGGTAAAAGCACCGGGAGGCCTATGTGGATGAACAAGCAGCTCCTGGACAACATGAAGCAAAACCAAAAAAAAAGCCTAAAGTGGGTGGAAGCAGGGACAGGGATCCTGGGAGGATTATAGGGAAGTTGTCTGAGAGGTCAGAGATTAGGTTAGAAAAGTCATAGCCCTTACAGAATTAAACCTGGCCAGGGACGTCAAGGGCTACAAGAAAGGCTTCTATAGGTACATAGGAGATAAACAGATTAGGGAAAATGTGGGCCCTCTGCAGAAGGAAACAGAAGAGCTGGTTTCCCAGGATATGGAGAAGGCCGAGGTATTCCATGATTTTTTTTTTTTTTTTTTTTTTGCCTCGGTCATTACTGTCGAGGGTGCAGGCCATACCCCCAGAGTCACGGAAGGCAAGGGCAGGGACTGGGAGAATGGAGAGCCACCCATGGTTAGAGAGGATCAGGTTCGAGAACACCTGAGGAACCTGAAGGTGCACAAGTCCATGGGACTGGATGAAATAAATCCACAGGTGCTGAAAGAACTGGCAGACAGGATATGAAACCTCTATCCATCGTGTTTGGGAAGTCGTGGTGGTCTTGTGAAGTTCCCACTGACTGGAAAAGGGGAAACATAACCCCCATCTTTAAAAAGGAAATAAAAGAGGATCCAGGGAACTCTAGGCCAGTCAGTCTCACCTCTGTGCCTGGCAAGATCATGGAGCAGATCCTGGAAACCATGCTGGGGCACATGCAGAACAAGGAGGTGATTGGTGACAGCCAGCATGGCTTCACCAAGGGCAGATCATGCCTGACGAATATGGTGGCCTTCTAACGATGCGGTCACGACCTTGGTGGATAAGGGAAGAACAATCAATGTCACCTACCTGGACTTGTATAAAACCTTTGATACTACCCCGCATGATATCCTTGTCTCTAAACTGCAGAGATGTGGCTTTGACAGATGAACCACTCGATGGATAAGGAATGGATGGGTAGTCACACTCAGAGGGTTGTGGTCAACAGCTCAATGTCTGAGTGGAGACCAGTAAAGAGCACCATTCCTCAGGGGTCGGTGTTGCAACCGATACTGTTTAACATCTTTGTCACTGACAGGGACAGTGGGATCAAGTGCACCCTCAGCAAGTTTGCGATGACACCAAGCTGTGTGGTGCAGTCGACATGCTGGAGGGAAGGGATGCCATCCAGAGAGACCTGGACAGGCTGGAGAGGTGGGCCTCTGCCAACCTCATGGATTTCAACAAGGCCAAGTGCAAGGTCCTGCACCGGGGTCAGGGCAGTCCCAAGCACAAGCACAGGCTGGGTGGGGAATGGATGGAGAGCAGCCCTGAGGAGAAGGACCTGGGGGTACTGGTGGATGAAAAGCTGGACATGCGCCAGCACTGTGCGCTGGCAGCCCAGAAAGCCCACTGTATCCTGGGCTGTGTCCGGAGAAGCGTCACCAGCAGACTGGGGGAGGGGATTCTCCCCCTCTACTCTGCTCTTGTGAGACCCCACCTGGAGTATCTGAGGCCTTCAGCATAAGAAGGATATAGGCTGTATGGAGCAAGTCTGGAGGAGGCCACGAAGATGACTGGAGCACCTCTCCTATGGGGACAGACTGAGAGAGTTGGGCTTATTCAGCCTGGAGAAGAGAAGGCTCTGGGAAGACCTTATAGTACCTTCCAGTACTTGAAGGGGCCAACAAGAAAGCTGGGGGCGGGCTTTTTACAAGGGCCTGTAGTGACAGGACAAGGGGTAATGGGGTTAAACTGAAAGCAGGGTGATTTAGATTAGATATCAAGAAGAAATTCGTCCCGGAGAGGGTGGTGAGGCAGAGGCACAGGTTGCCCAGGGAAGCTGTGGATGCCCCATCCCTGGAAGTGTTCAAGGCCAGGCTGGATGAGGCTTTGAGCAACCTGGTCTAGTGGAGGGTGTCCCTGCCTCTGGCAGTGGGGTTGGAACTAGATGATCTTTAAGGTCCCTTCCAACCCAAATTATTCTATGATTCTATGAAATGACAGTGTGCAGGGCATCTTCAACAGATTACTTCTTGTCATTCTGTTTTTGTCTGCCTGACAAATAACAAACTCGCAACAAAATACTGGATTTTCAAGCCCTTTAGCAAAAAAAAGGCCAAATCTCTTAAGGTGCATTAAAGAAGCCTTGCTTGCAATGAATAGGGCATTATTTAACTTTCCCAAGCTGCAGTCTGAATAGAGCATCTGTTACTGTGGGTTCATAATAATGTACTTCAGGAAAAGTTTGTGATTTAGTGCAATTCTGTAGGAAGGGTTGCTGTTCCTGGCAAGCCTTGCATCCCTGAAATGCATTCTATTTAAATTTGAGAGTAAAATGGTATTCTGAAGCAACTGAATAGGGATTTCTTTTGAATATAGATCTAAATCTGTGTATGAGGGAAGCAACTGCATGGACTTCCATGAGGTTTTCTAAAATGAGTTGGAGAACCAACTGTGTCAGAAATAAAGGCTAGCATAGAAGAATGCAGAAATTGCTATTTTGGAAGTTACAAGAGTCTTCCCTAAACTTTTTGGTCAGTTGTGTATAAAACTAGTAGTTTTATAGGAGTAGTCTACTTTGTTTCTTTGTTTATTTGATTACTTTTGGTTGAAGAACTACATTATAACAGCAAGCTTAAAGATTTGATAATGAATTTCTGAGTTACTACCCATGCTAGAAAAATATGAGACTTTCTCTCCCCAACTCCCTTCCCTTTATGCGTTTTACTTAATTACATCCTGTCAAGTAATTAAGATTTGGGAGGGAGGCTTTTTTTATGGTTCTGGAAATAGAAAATATTTCTATCTTATTGAGGGTAAAGTTGTACCTTTTCATTCAAACATGCAAAGTGGGAGTAAAAGTGGAAAAAAAAATCTATTCACAGGAACTGCTGTTTTATCTTGAATGTCTGCAGTTCCTTGGTGATGATGTTCTCACTTAATGAAGAAATGCTATATAATTCAGATTCTGAATTAAAAATGAAGTCTCTTATTCTCATGATAGCCTTTAGGCTCTTGAGTCTGTTTCTTCCCCTCACCCCAAAGAAACACTGCTATGGTAGTGTAGTCTGGTTTTGCAAACATACTTTGTAATGTTGGCAGCTTCTTCTTACTTAAAGTTAAAACTTCTATCTCACACGAGTAATTTATTTTTGTATTGTGTAGTACATGCTGCAGCGGACCCAGGACCAAGATGAAAATGTGGCTTTGGAGGCTTGTGAGTTTTGGCTGACTTTGGCTGAGCAGCCAATTTGTAAAGATGTATTATGTCGGCATCTTACTAAGTAAGTATTAAGAACTACAATTCCTATTTATTTTGAAATAGTCATCTTTAAACCTCAGTTGATTTGTTCCTGATTACTCTTGACAGAGACTGTATCTAGCTTGCAGTATGCGTAGAAGAATTTTCCTGTAGCTGGTTCTTGTGTATAGTAAAAATGGCTGTAGCACGTGGAAATGAATTCTAAGGATTTCAGATCCAGTGACCTCCAGAAGCAATCTAAAGTGTGTCACTGTCGTGGTGCTTTATCTCAAGTTGAACAGGTGGCTAAGTTGTTAAGTTGTGAATGCCCCCTCTCCCTGGATGTCTGCAAGGCCAGGCTGGATGAGGCTTTGAGCAACCTAGTCTAGAGGAAGGTGTCCCTGCTCATGGCAGGGGGGTTGGAACTGGATGGTCTTTAAGGTCCCTTCCAACCCAAACCATTCTGTGATGATTCTATGACTAGGGTGCTGTGCCAGTTTGTCATTACTTGATGACAATCTTAACATTTTTAATATTGTCCCACTTTGAGTTTAATATCTTCTAAAAATCTGTTCATGTGGTAACTTAACATCTTGTTCCATATTGCTCCTGTAGGATTTCTTATAAAATATGTAGCTCCTGCATACTTCATGAAGTATGCTACAGAAATGCCAGTAAATTGGTGATAATGTGTACACCTGCTATTCCTTTGTTCAAAGTTCAGAAGGTAATGTGCCATTGCAATATGTGAATGTTATTGCTTGCTTGGTACCTTCAAAAACAATACTTCGCAGCTGCAGAACGTAGAGCGATTTAGTCTGGCACTGGTGCTGGATCCATGGTCATTTTATTTTGGAAAATGTGTGAAGTGTTTGACTTTTTTCCCTTAGTACTTTTTTTAGCTATACATCTGTACAACAGGAGTCTCATAGCCATAACCAAGTAATGAAATACTAATAAAGACTAGTCAAGATCTCTGCTATGTTGAGAACTTGTCTTAACTGAAGTAATCACAAAAAGGTAGGAGAGTTTAATGTAGTTAGGCTTCCATCTTCAAAAGTAGTGAGCATAGAGTCTTCAGCCACAAGTAAATAAAGTGACAAGTACTACTGGTGAGAGCCAACTTGTTTATAATGCCTATTATGGGAGTTTGAATTATTAAGAAAACCTTTAGACTTAATTTCTGAAAGGTTCAGAGACAACTCATCACATGGAAGAATACCTGGATTTTAAAGCTTAAAACTCAGTTCTGCCATCTGGCCACCTCTAGTTAAAACTTAACCCTTTTTCAGATTGCAGAGTATTGATGAACCTTATGACATGCAGCTTGGTTTAGGTACTAGCCTTTTGTATCAGGCTGGTTTTTTTTATTTTGGGTTGAGGGGGTAAGGCTTTGTGCTGGGTTCAGTCAGGAAAGAGTTAACTCCCTTTACTGTAGTTGCTAGGAAGCTGTGTTCCTGGATGCTGAGAGAAGTACTGATAAGGTCTTAGCTAGTGCTGGGGAATGCCTGCACTGAATTCAAGGCCTTTCTCCACTTCTGATACCGCAGTAGCATTCCCAGCTCTCACTGTCTCGCTACAGGCAGTGTAGGGGACACTGACCCAAACAGAGCAAGGAAGTATTTCATTCCATAGTACGTCATGTTCCCAGGCGTGGGAGAGGAGGGAGTCCAGTAGCCATTACTCTCGCCCTTACTGTCTTGCTCGTCTACTCTCATACACTTTCTAACACTCTCTCTGACTCCTACGTTAGCTGCTTTGCTGACTCCTGTGCTGGCTTGTTCGTGAGGGAGTTGGTGGGTTTGTTTAGATTTCCCGGTCGTGTTATCACTGATAGGGTTTGTCCAGAATCTGCTGCGTTAGCTCCTGGGCTCCTGCCCTCGGGCTGCGGCTCTCAAGCTGCGATCACTCTTGGGCTCTCTGGGTCTGACTCCCACTACTTAGTACCTGGGTGTGCATTGGTCAGTGGATGGTAAGAAATTGTATCATATTGTATTATATGCTTTATTTTCTATTATTTTAATTATTTATTACTAGTAGTATTTGTATATATTAATGTAGATTTAACTAGTAAATAATTCTTATCTCAATTTTATGAGCTTCCTTATTTCTTTTTTCTCCAATTCCTCCCCTCTATTGGATGAGGGGACGGGGATTTGTGAGAGCAGCTTGGTGGTGTTTTGCTAGCTGGAGTAAACCACGACAGGATTACAACCAAAATTAAGGTCCAGGTAACTGAAAACTGGCTTGCTTTTTATGTTTTATTTTGACATGTATCGATTCTTTTTTTTTATAGGCTGATACCTGTGCTGGTAAATGGTATGAAATATTCAGAGATAGATATTATTCTGTTGAAGGTGAGCATCTTTTTTTTTTTTTTAATCTGTAAGAATATTTGGTTAGCTTCTGCCCTATACATCAGAATAATTCAGATCAGAGTGGGCAGATTTGGCCTACCATCTGTTCAGTGGAGAATTAGCTTGCTGGGGCAAAGTGTGCTGTTCCAAATACTAAACGCAACTGCTCTATGCTTGTTGGAAAATAATCTGCGGGCTTTCTGTCTTTGCCCCTGTCCCCTCCCACACAGGTTAGGCAGTGCTGGGATGCTATTACCCATGAACTACTACAACAATACTGCCCAAAATAAATGTTTGGAATTAGTTGTAATGCTTTCTAAATTGAATATATGGCTTTTTCCATTGCCACATTTTTGAACATGTCTGTGTACGAGAATTTCTCTGTCAATTTGTTCTATTTAATTCCCATCAAGGGTAATTTCTTAACAGGAAGGATACTTTGTGCATGAGCTTATCTCTCTTGCTTCTATCTTCTGTTGTTTTTCTGGTAAATGTGGCAGCAGAATGCAGGAACAATGGCATCTTTAGTTAGCTGGGCAGCACAAATAGGATGTGAATCTCTTATATGCTCATAATACCTTGATCTAAAACTGCATTCTTAACTTCCTTGAGCAATATAGTCAGACTAGTTTATCTGATAAAACAATTTGACAGGGGGATGTTGAAGAAGATGAAGCTATTCCAGATAGCGAACAGGACATAAGACCTCGTTTTCATCGTTCACGGACGGTGGCTCAGCAACATGAAGAGGATGGTATTGAAGATGATGATGACGATGACGATGAACTTGATGATGATGATGATGATACTGTTTCTGACTGGAATTTAAGTATGTCAAAGTAATGTGTAAAATGTTTTAAAATAGAGCTGCTTGCATAATACAAGGACCACAGTAATAAGAAGAGTTTGTGTATAGGAATACTGCGGCTTTGCTTTTGAATACAAAATGAACTATCTGCTGACATAACTGATGGACAGGGAGTCTTCCAGATGACATGTCGATTGCGTAACTGTATTGGCAAAAGCTAGCCATCTGTAAGCTTCTTTCTTATTTTGAATATGGCACATTGAGCTACAAACATTTACTGGATGCAATTCAACAGAACTTTTGGACTCAGAGTTTTACTTCTACAAGATAATAAAAATAAATCATGTATCACCTGTTTAACTTCAGTTTAAAAAATAAAAAAGAACTTACACATTGATAGGTTAAGGAAGCATAATAATGCTTTGTTTTACTTCAGTCTTCGCTCTGAAATTGTTTTTTGGTGTTTCATTTTGATTTGGTGTGTTTTTGCATGTGAGCATGCTACTACTGACAACTGTTAGCGGTAGTTCTTCTGTGAGGAATTTGCTTCTGAACAGGATGTAGTACCTTAGTTATAAGAGAGGACACAGCTGTGAGGAAACCATCGTTCTGATGGCCTTTGTATGGTTTACAGGACCTTCAGACCAATTGGCCATTTGGTAAGGAAAGAAAATTCCACAAACTGACTTTTAAGCTCAGTGATAGAAAATAGTGAAATTCTGACAGATGTGACTTACATATACGTTGCAAGCAGCCTCAGTGTGGAATAATGTTTTGAGATTTGAACACGTCCATATAATTTTCTTTTCTTCCAAGGCCCTGAATTTTCATGACAGGTGAATATACCTCGAAGCTTATGGTCAAATACCTGATTTTTTAAATTTATTATTATTATAGTTATTGTTACTACTATTATTATTGTCGTAGATAATGTGAGTGCAAATATGCTTGTTTCCGTAAAGCCTCTTTAAAAAAGAAAAAGTATAGTTTGAGATTCGTAATGTTGTCACTCTGTGCTAAGATTCCAGAATTAAATACATATTTTCTGAAAAAGATAGCTGCAATGACAAATGAACTGTGGTCCAGAGTTTTGATTAACATAGTGGTGAAGCTAAAGTTCTCCAGGAATTGCTTCCTGAAGGAAAGAACAGAAGAGTTAAGAAGTCTGTATTGACATAAGTTAACTGAATTTAAGAGAATTTGGATTATTTGAAAATCAGAATGGTGTGCCCTATTTCTTATCCAGTGTTCTGTATTTGACTTCCAATGTGAACAGAGAGGAAGCATCAGCTCAGCACTTCTTACTAATCAGACCAGTTGGATTCTTTATGACAGATTAAGAAGGAACTGAGATCATAATAAGCAAAAAGTGCAGTATAAATTCTGTAATATGCGAATTCTTTAAAAACACACCTTAGTAGTATTTTTTTCCTGGACATGAGAGCACCACAGTAGAAAAACAGAGTAAGTATTTCAGAATCACATTCTGAAGTTGTTCCTGATTTTTCCTTTATGAGTTGGTGGGGTTTTTGTTTGTGGTTCTTGGGTTTGTTTTTTTTTTTAGTAAAGCTTTCAAACAAATTTTGAGGTGTTCCTCTTCGTTTTGCTGCATCACAGAGTAAGAGTAAGGTATAAGTTTCAGAGCAGAGGCCAGCAAATTCCTTTAAATCTCTAGAGCTGGATGCTTTTGTTTTTCTTTTTTTTTAATTTTATTTTTACTTTGAGACAATAGATCATGTGTGAGCATTTTCTTTTGAATCAAATGCTAATGTTTTTAGGCTATTGCTCCTTTGTCCTCAGTTCCTCCAATAAGTTGCATTTCTGTCACAGGTCTTTGTGTCAAATTATCCTGAAATCATGTAGTGAATGTAATGGTGTGAGTGTTAGTGAGTGTTTTAATATCCCCAGTGTACAAGTCCTCTTAGCAGCTATTTAAGTGCTGCAAAACTGGCTGTCTAAGAGCTGTGGCTTTGCACCAGGGCACAGGAGATCACTCCGTATTGTAATGAAATGGAAGAATCTTTCCTGCTACTGCCCTGACACTTCACTGGCAGCTCAAAGTTACAATGAGGATTATGTTGCCTATCTACAGCTTGTATAGTAAGCAGAGATTAACACTGTTAATTCCCCTAGGGAAGTGTTCCGCTGCTGCTCTTGATGTCCTAGCCAATGTATTTCGTGATGAACTTCTGCCACACATCTTGCCCCTTTTGAAGGAATTGCTCTTCCATCCTGAATGGGTAGTTAAAGAATCTGGTATCCTTGTTCTTGGAGCAATTGCTGAAGGTAAGGCAACAGTACTTATCAGGTTGCTGAATTTTTGTTTGGTTCTAAACCAGCTCTGTGATTCCTTCCAGATGAATTTACTTACGCAAACAAGTATCTGTCCTTAGCTGGTTTGGAAGAAGATGATTCCTATGACTTCACTGTCCTGAGTTGCGTTTTGTAGATGGTTCTCCAATTTAAATATGATAACTTCTCTCACTTTGTACTTTCTCACCAAAACAAGCAAAAAGCTTGGCTTTCTGCATACATTTCCAGGCTTTTTTGTTGATTGTTTGGTTCTGATTTCAAGTCAGGCAAGGTACAGGTTAGTTATTCTGACAGATCTCAGTGGGTTATTGCCCTTGCTGACTTGAAACATGTTGCTTTTATTGCTGGTCAGTATTTGTATGATATTACGAGAAAACAGAACTTTAGATTTCTTAAAGATTCCTTTTTAATATGTGATGATTTGTTGTCAAGACCAAGTCTTTCTTTACCTGTTGTTTTGGTTAGTCTCAGTAGACTGATGTAGGGCCTCTGAGCTTCATAAAATAATTTTATTTGATGTACTTGCCATACTCCATTTAATAAAGCAGAATTTCTAGAGATTGGGGAAGTACTCAAGTAGAAATGTAGTTGAAATGAATGTAAGTTTTAACTGGGGACTCTAATTATTGTTTATTTAAGGTCTTTTTTTAGGACTTAATATAAATTAGGTAGACTCTTGTATATTGTTAAAATGTATTCCTGCATAATAGAGGCTGAAAATGTCACTTCTGGGAAACAAAACAATAGAACTTACAGTTAATTCTGGTACTGCAATAGCTATATTTTTCCTTCTAGGCTGCATGCAGGGTATGATTCAATATCTTCCTGAGCTGATCCCCCACCTTATTCAGTGCCTGTCTGACAAAAAGGCTCTTGTGCGCTCCATTACATGCTGGACTCTTAGTCGCTATGCACACTGGGTAGTTAGTCAACCCCCAGACACATACTTGAAGCCATTAATGACTGAGTTGCTAAAGCGTATCCTGGATAGCAACAAGAGAGTACAAGAAGCTGCCTGCAGGTAAGTCAAATCTTAGGCAAAACCCACTATCCATGACACTACTTTTCATGGGAAACTATTTTAATGCTTTTATCAATGAATGCATGACTCCGTTTCTAGCTCTTAATGTATTTTTTTCTGTCTTAAATTGGAGTAGATGCAGATTTTTCTAAAGTAGTCACAAATTACTCGGAGTTGTAATAACATGAAAAAAGTTAATTAGTTTTGCTCTTGTCCAGTTTGTTTTCAGAGTATATGAATTGCCAAATTAGATCATTTGTTGGAGTAAAAAAAAAGTTATCGTGTGAAACTTGTTTATATACAAGTTTATATACAATGTTTTATTGACCAGAATTTTTAATTTGCCTATGAACATAGTCAATACTGATTGCAATGGGAAACTTCCTGTCGTTGGATTACTGGTGGTGTTTATATTTAGCTCAGGATTTCCAAAACATTTGGGTTGTGTTTATTTCAATAGATACTCCCTTTCTCTTGAAGGGAGATCCTGGGAGATAAGATTCTCTTCTCCCCCTTGTCTGCTTATTTTAAATTAGTTAATTAATGGCTCCATTCATGAACACACAGTTTATGGAAGGGGTGCACCTCTTGTGCTGGAAGCTCATCAAATGAAGCTTTTACATGTCAGTTTGTGTAGGAGAGAAGTGTACACAGCAGGCTACCAAGAAGCTTTCTTCGTAAAGCAGAGTGAGATCTGCATCTGATTGTATTCTTAACACTTAACTGTTATTAATAATAATAGAACTTAAAAAGCATTATTACTGTTGTTTTCCATCCGCAAATATCAGTAGTGCCTAAGGACAAAGCTGAGGTGAGAGCTCTTATGCGAAGCTCTGCACAAAAGGGGTAGATGTATCCTTGCCTGAGAACAGATACAATGAATTTAATCAAATTAACTTAAGATTTGAGTATTAAACACTGTTTCCTTTTCTCTCTAACCCTTTTGAAACAGAGCTAGCAAGTTTGTAGGGTTTTAACATCTGCTCCATTCTGTCTTTTCATAGTGATAGTCTTCTGTTCCTTCCTGAGCAGGAAAATGGTCATATAAGACTACTTGCTTCATGCATTTCCAGATCCAGCGAAACAAATTGTGTACAGAATTCATTGCCAAAAAAAACCCAAACCCCAACCAACTACAAATACACACACACACACACCCCCCCAGCTTCTTTCCATACATTGCTTGTCCAAAACATGGTTGAAAACACAGTGCATATAGTTGAACACATCTGTGTTGCCGTTGTTAAATAACCTCATGTAGCGCTTAAGAAGGAAGTACAAGGCAGTGGAAACTGTTAAAGCAATGAGAAAAAAATACAGCTGATTTTTTTTAATTTGAATTTTTCCGTTTTATCTCTAAGTTTCACATCAGATTTATAGTGTTTTGAAATGCTTTGCTTACAGCAGAGGTTCATTAGAACTACTGTTGCAGCTAAAAAAGAAACTGGGAAAGTCCACTTTCAGGAAAATGTAGAGCTGTTACAAGTCAAAACATACTTTCTAGCTTTCTAAACTGCAAGGAAATACAGCAAACCTTCTTGGAAAGGGGCACAAAGCTGCACCCCTACAGTGAATAGTTGCACAGATTGCCAATATCTACCAAATTGAAAATTGGTCATAGGCTACTTGGTGTTTTCATGACTAACTTCTGTATCATAGTGGATGTCTCATGTTTGTTTCTGTAATACTGAGAAACTGCTTCAGTTGGTGACACTCAAAGATACTGTACTGAAACATGTTTCCCTGGCTCACATTGTATGCCTTTCTGAATTAATACATCAAAATAATAAAGAAAAATGCTAGCCACTTACTGTTCACAGTTGCATTGTGTTAACAGAAAGGCGTTTCTGTATTTGGTAGCATGCTAATAGGAATTTGTTCACTTTTTGCATTTTTACGTGCCTTTTTAGTGCAGGGACAGGCTAATAATAATCTTGTTGACACAAGCTAGGCCACTAAATCTTCAATAGCTCATAATTTTTTCCTTAATGTTTCTCTGAAGCAGCATGTCTGGTGTGTGTGTTGGAGGGGGTTGTTGGTTTTGAGAGAGGGGTTTTTTTAATGCTGCTCTTCAAACACTTGACAGACAACCTGAAAAGTTTCCATGATGCCATGATGTGTGCTTTGACCAAGGCTGGCTAAAATTATTTATCCCCTGTCTGATTTTAGTCTTTCTGTATCTGTTTTTTTATGTAGTGAAACTCTGAGAGTATAGGCTGATACTGCCACAACAGCACTAGGGACTTCAGGTGCAACTACAGCATATGTTAAAGATAGCAAGCCATTTTTAACTTGAGTATTAACGGCTTTTGTTACAGTTCCTACTGTTTCAGTTAGTATATTGTAACTTGTCTACAGTAATGTTTTTCTTGGTGGAGTCTTCCTGCCTATATGTAATGGGTTTTACAATTCTTTTTTTTCTTCATAACAGTTTAAGAGATGAATCCTTACATGTTCAGTCAAACAAGATCAAGTTTTTTGCAGTAATAATGTTTTGAAAATGTATCTTGGATGAATTTGAGGACTAAATACTGTTCTTTATGTTTTAACAAAAATGGGTAGTGTGTGGCATTTTGGGGTTGTCTTGTTTCATTTTTCCAAGGTACTAACAGACCTGTTTTTTTGTGTCCCTCAGTGCCTTTGCTACTCTAGAAGAGGAGGCTTGTACAGAGCTTGTTCCTTATCTTGCATATATACTTGACACTTTGGTCTTTGCATTTAGTAAATACCAGCATAAAAACCTGCTCATTCTTTACGATGCTATAGGAACTCTAGCAGATTCTGTAGGACATCATCTAAATAAACCAGTGAGTATACCTTATGTTCTGTAGAAGTACTCAAAACTTAAAAAAATGGTTCAGTGGTTTTTGTAGTGTGCTTTACATGTTATAAAACTAATGCTGATATTTCTGTGTAGGTTTCAGTAATTCTAAATATTTACAGGTAAAATATATAGACAGCATGCAATTTTCCTACCACACAAATATTTGCCATTTTGAATAAACTGTTACATGTGGTGGTTTCTGAAATGTTGTTCTCATGGTGAATTTTTTTCTCATGCTCAGAATTTTTTTCAGCTCAGAGGAGATACATATATCAATGTAGGTGTAAAATGCGACTTTAGAGAAATTTCTGGAGTGTGTGTCTTCATTTCTGATAATCTAACTTCTTTTTGCAACCACTTCGAGTATAGTTAAGATGCTCTGTGTGTCTCCTTCCGATGTTTTGGAGCACATCATCACTAGAAATTTCTTTATCAGAGAGTGAGATCCAGGAGCAGATCCTCCTGGAAACCATGCTAAGGCACGTGGAAAACAAGGAGGTGATTGGGGACAGCCAACATGGTTTCACCAAGGGCAGATCATGCCTGACGAATATGGTGGCCTTCTAATGATGGGGTCACGACCTTGGCGGATAGAGGATGGGCAATAGATATCATCTACCATTTGACACCGTCCTGCACACCATCCTTGTCTCTAAATTGGAGAGGCATGGATTTGACAGACGGACCGCTCGATGGATAAGGAACTGGCTGGATGGTCACACCCAGAGAGGTGTGGTCAACAGCTCAATGTCTGAGTGGAGACCAGTGACGAGTGTTGCTCCTAAGGGATTGGTGTTGGGACCAGTGCTGTTTAATATCTTCGTCAGCAACATGAACGGTGGAGTTGAGCACGCCCTCAGCAGGCTTGCTGATGACAACAGACTGTGTGGTGTGGTTGACACACTGAAGGGAAAGGATGCCATCCAGAGGGACTTGACAGGTTGTGGAGTGGTGGACCTGTGCCAACCTCATGAGATTCAACAAGGCCAAGTGCAAGGTCCTGCACCTGGGTCGGGGCAATCCCAAGCACAAGTACAGGCTGGGTGGAGAATGGATGGAGAGCAGCCCAGAGGAGAAGGACTTGGGGGTACTGGTGGATGAAAGCTGGACATGCACCAGCAGTGTGCACTGGCAGCCCAGAAAGCCAACTGTATCCTGGGCTGTATCTGGAGAAGTGTGGCCAGCAGATCTAGGAAGGTGATTCTCCCCTTCTACTCTGCTTTTGTGAGACCCCACCTGAAGTGCTGCATCTAGCTCTAGGGCCCCCAACATAAGAAGGATATTGACTGGTTGGAGTGAGTCCAGAGGAGGCCACAAAGATGCTCAGAGGGCTGGAGCACCTCTGCTATGGGGACAGGCTGAGAGAGCTGTACTTGTCAAGCCTGGAGAAGAGAAGGCTCCATGGAGACCATGGGGCCTACAAGGAACCTGGGGAGAAACTATTTACAAGAGTCTGTAGTGATAGGACAAGGGGTAACAGGTTTAAACTGAAAGCAGAGAGATTTGGATTAGATTTGAAGAAATTCTTCCCGGAGAGGGTGGTGAGGCAGAGGCACAGGTTGCCCAGAGAAGCTGTGGATGCCCCACCCCTGGAAGTGTTCAAGGCCAGGCTGGATGAGGCTTGGAGCAACCTGGTCCAGTGGAGGGTGTCCCTGCCCATGGCAGTGGGGTTGGAACTAGATGATCTTTAAGGTCCAACCCAAACCATTCTGTGATTCTAATGAACAGGCATTCATTTTATATATAAAAACAAAGTCTCTTTTGACAAAACACAGATAACATACAGGCAAATATGTGGCGTTTTTAGTGTATATATGTTAGTAGACTGTATACATGTCACACGTTCATCTTCTGGTAATGGCTATTAACATCTGGTTTATTTCTTTGTAGTGCTTCACATGATAGACACACTAGAATAAAACAATAGGAGTTATTTCCATGGCATTTTACTTGCCATTCAAGACCCCACACCATGAAAGGACCTCTTTGTCAGTTTCTCTCTGGTCCTGGCTATCTTGACATTTGGTAGTACCAGGAGGAAGCTAAATGGAAGCTCCTGGTGATAGTGGGCCTTTCTTCAGTCAGTTAGAATTTTTTGTCTTTGGACATAGCATTAGCTGGCAGCATCTGTGGGCGCTTTAATACTGTTGCTCCCAAAGGTATCTATAGGAATGCCTTGCTCAATGTCCTTGTGGCTGTGCAGTGACAGGGAGGATGCAACAGCTTTATACAGGAGGGGTAAATTCATCCTTCTGGAAGGATAGGAAGTTACTTTCTTCACGGATGGCTAGTTGCTTGAGGAATAAGTTTTAGGAACTTGGGTGGGATAGGATTTTAGCATCAGGGCAACAGGAAATTATTGAAAAAAAGGGGGTGGCAGATGCACAGCCAGATTGCCTTGCTAGTAAAAACATTTTCCATAGGCCCTGAGGCATTCATAGATTTGTGTAACAATCCAGGCAGCTGGACTGAAACCAAACCTAGAGGAAAAATTAATTCTGCAAAGGTACTTACATGTTTTAGCCAAAAACGTTAAGACACAAATTGTAATATTAAACTGCATATTGCAGGAGTGATTGAATTGCAGTATGTCAGTGTGTTTTTTTCTGAAGAAGTGGAATGTCTCAATTCCTAATACATCAATTTTCTAGCTTTGAAATAAAATAGTATGCAGTGAAGTGTTTCAGCAGCTGATATGTTTTCATCCTAAACAGGAATATATTCAGATGCTAATGCCTCCATTAATCCAGAAGTGGAACATGTTGAAGGATGAAGATAAAGATCTCTTCCCTTTATTAGAGGTAAATGTTAAAATTTGAATATTTTTTTATGAACTTATTTTAGAAATTACACTTTCTGCTGGAGATGCTCCTACTAGCAAGTATGACTATAAAAGCTGACAGTGTTAGCTAGCTATTTCTCATTATGGAGAAAATACTCTTGACTAAAAAAAAAGAACTTGTGACCGAGTAAATTGAAGGTAGGAACTAGACCACATAGTTTATTCTCTATACTTCACGAATGTGAAGCAGGAAAGCATCTATAGAGAAATTTGTTTTGTAATTCTTAATGTAATGTTAGGGCCTGTACAAGTAGGTACAGTTCTGTAGGTCAAGGTACTGAAGCTTAGGAAGTGCTGGCTGTATTATAACATTTTGTATTCACTTTCTCGACTATCTCTAAGAAGATGCTGCTGCTGAGAAATTTTCTCAGCTGGCATATTTAGGAGAGTAACAACTTGCTGATAGTTGCCTTGACTCAGCCAACAGTACTGTCATTCTAGGTTGTGTTTGCTTAATCAGTTACATGTGAGTATTTTTAAATGGTAATATCTTAATTTACCTCTTCCACATAAAAAGCATTTCATAGATATAAGGGGAAAAGCTAGTGACTGTTTTCTATCTCCTTTTTTGTTTTTTTCCTATTAATCCCAGTGCCTGTCGTCAGTTGCTACTGCCTTGCAATCTGGCTTTCTTCCCTACTGTGAACCCGTGTACCAGCGTTGTGTAAATCTGGTGCAGAAGACCCTTGCACAAGCCATGGTATTTTTCTATTGCTATTCCAGTGTTCTCAAAATATCTCCTTACATCAGTGTATTAACTATCTAAATATTATGGATTTGCAGGGAGATTTGTACTATAACTGTTGAATATCTAAATGAAGCTGCAGTTCTGAAACGTTTTTTATGCGTACCCCTGGGAAAATCTGGTATTAATTTTGAAAATACCTACTTGTTGCAGTTGCATAATGCTCAACCAGACCAATATGAGGCTCCAGATAAAGATTTCATGATTGTGGCTCTTGATTTACTCAGTGGTTTAGCTGAAGGACTTGGAGGCAACATTGAACAGCTAGTGGCTCGCAGCAATATCCTGACACTAATGTACCAATGCATGCAGGTGAGATGAGTAACCTGTTTGATCCAAGGATTTTCTTTCTTAAGAAAATCAGAACACTTCTAGAATTGTCATTTTTTTTCTTCCTCTCTCTAGGACAAAATGCCTGAGGTACGGCAGAGTTCTTTTGCATTGTTAGGTGATCTGACAAAGGCATGTTTTCAGCATGTTAAGCCTTGCATCGGTATGTTTCTTTTACATATGAAACAATTAACTTATTTCACAAATTATAAGAGGCTGGTTTAGCTATTGTTAAGCTCCCTGTTCTGTAGGTTGCCTTTTCACGGTGTTGTAAGTTTTCATTTTCCTTTATCAGCAAGGGCCTGTATTCTTTCCTTCTTTGAAAGTGTTATAAGCCATGTTTTTATTTTTGTAGACAGTGCAAAAGTTCATTTTTGTTCTTGAGTTTTTATAATGTAACAAGCTACCTGTTTTGCTGGAATGTAACAAAACAGATGTACTTAGACTTCAGTTTAGAATAGTTGATGGCTTCAATAAGTTCTTGAATTTATAGCTTATATTCTGCTAGAATCTAATGTTACATAAAATGTTCTATATATATAAAAAAGAAAATTGACTAGAGCTTAGATTTTGCCTTGGTGGGTTTTTTTGCTTTGTTTTTAATTTCAGTAGGGAAGTAGCATCCATTTTATATTTCCATGATATTTGCTGTCTCTTCTTGCAGATACTCTTGAGATACAGTTAACTTGACAAACTAAAGCTTGGATAGACTTGGGAATTGAAATTTATTTAGTAAATATTATAATCTATCTTTGATTAAATTTTAAGAAAAAATTAGTCAGAGATGTGATTGTCTTCTAGCATTCATTGTTTTTTCATAGCTGAATACATAGCCAGCCAGGTGATTTGAGGGTGGTTCAGCTATATTATAAAACTCAAAGTACTTGTAGCTCTGTTTTTCATTCTCTCTTCTTACTCTTTACCCTGGCCACAGCAAGACAAGGGAAGAAAAAAGGTTTCTAGAGTTACATAAAGCCTGTTATAAAACCTTAATTTGAAAACATTTGCATTGATCTGCTTAGTTTCTAAAATCCAGTTAATCTGTTATATTCAGAAATGTAGCCCTTGTTAATTCACGTGCAACAGTTTGCAAACTTTTAAAAAAATCACGTAAGCTTATTTAAATAAACTTCTCTTTGCCTCTGTCCCCCATAGTCTTACAGTAACGGGACAAGATGTATTGTGTGATGAGATTTTAAAATGTTATTCTTTTTAGCTGATTTCATGCCAGTTTTGGGAACCAACCTAAATCCTGAGTTCATTTCTGTGTGTAACAATGCTACCTGGGCAATTGGAGAAATCTCCATCCAGATGGGTAAGTTGTTTAGTTTTGGTTTTTTCTTTGAATTTAGTACATTCAGCATGGTTTGTCTGTAGTTTTGGGGGGTGTTTTTAGAGATACTTTCATGTTAAAATTCAAATTAAAGTTGAGATTCTTGACCTTGTTACTAAGTTCAGTGTACCCAATCTGTTTACATTATGTATATTAATGGTCATTCTGAATTTTATTTTTTGCTGTTTTAGGTATGGAGATGCAGCCTTATATTCCAATGGTGTTGCACCAGCTTGTAGAAATAATTAACAGACCCAACACACCAAAGACGTTGTTAGAGAACACAGGTACCCAAAAACTGAACCATACATGGTGAAGGGAATTAGAGATTTATTTTAATAATGGTTTAAAAAATTGCTTAGGGGAACCACACCAGAACTAATTTTATTGCTATGTATTTGGCTTTTATAAGCAAAAGCAACTCTGTTTTGCAGAAGCTCTTACAAGTCTCAGTCTTGCAGCAAAACATCTATCATATATCTAGATTCTTAAAAGTTCTTGCTTCCTCAGTTTTATGAGATTCGTTGTATTTATCTTCTGTTTAAGTATTCTTCCAGTTTTATTTATATATTGAATGACAAATGTATGCAGTAACACTTACAGACTTAGTTCACACTGATTTTTAATATATGCATGTCCTTACATGTGTACTGTATATATATGTCTAGTGTTTGAAACTACTCTAATTGGCATATATAAAACAAATAATGAACTCTTTGAATTCGCAAAAAATGCACTTTTTTCTTTTTAAAATAAACTTGTAATATCATGCACAAAAATCTAGATCTGTGATGGCAGTTTTACCGCAACTTAGCTGAAATTACGTGTAACTTCTATTACCTTGTCACTTCATAACAAATTTCTGAAAAGAATTCTAAAAATGGCATGCACATTTTATGTTCTCGCCCACAGCTTTGCCTTTAAATTGAGAGCAATCCCCGATTGTCTTACTGAATCAGAATTTCTGAGGCTTGTTTCTTTTGCATTTATAGAGGGCTTGTTCTGGTATGAAAAGCACCTTCCATACTTCAGCAAAACTTTCTTAGTAATTTGTAGAAATTTGACATGTTTCTGGTTTACTGTTTTACTAACTGATTTTTATTTTTTTTTTGAAAACTATTGTAAGAAAATTTAGTAATTATATATGACATGATTGAAAACTAAGCAAATTCAGTGCTACAGTTATATTTTTAGAGCTAAAAAAATGCATATTGGGGAGAGATTATCAGTGCATATCTTTCCTCTGGTATTCTCTAAAGTTAAAAGCTTCACTTTCTCTGCCCTCCTTCCCATCCCCCCATTTAGTATGGAAGGTGAACTCGAAGGAAAAATGACCTAGTTGTCTGGCATATTATAGGTACTACTTTTTGAAAGGATGGTTTTGGAGCAAATGCATAGTTGTGAAAAATACCATGGAATAGGATAGCAGTATAAACTTTCTTTTCCCCTGCCCTGACCCCCTTCCTCTTCACTGATGGATGTGTAATACCTATAACTGAGAGGCATCCAGTAGTTAAATGTTTGCTTCCACCATTGTTAAAGCATTTTTGGAAGCGTTTCCAAACACTGACCTTTTTTTTTTAATTATTATTCTCTTAATAGTTACTTTAAATGTGGGTGCATAACTGCAAATAAATGTTGAGTGTGGTGTACTTATTATAAGTTTGTTGTGGGATATTGTGCTGTATGACACTAGTTTGTGCAAGAATATTGCTGTTTTCTGCTTTAGCTTGCTGTTGTAATGAGCTATGAAAATATCTGTATGGAAACATGAGACCACCTTAAGTAAAAGCAATTGCATACAAGATAACCAGTACATGCCAAAAAGCTGACCTTTGACAGAAATTACTATTCCTTGTACAGATTGTAGCTGTGAGCATTTACAGATAAAACTTAAAAGTGTGTTTTCATTTGAAAGTAGCACTTCAAATGCAGCTTTAAGTTAGATCTGCCACGAGTTTAGATGCTGCATATTGAAATTGAGTAACATCAGGGCGAAACACATTACCAGTGTGCTGCAGCTTTCTTGGAATGAGTATGTTTCACATACTGCTAGTATATCCTACACCAAACTTTTATTGGAGAAAGCATCATCTGCTTTATTGCATGTTTCATGAAACTGTTCACAAATGCCTGTTAATTAGTGTTGCATAGTATGTCCCTTGAACATAGGTTTCCTTTCTCTGCTTCATATAAATCTGCTGGATTTCAGTATTATTCATGTATTTTGCTTCAAGTAATCCTGATACATTATTCCCCACCCTCTCCTTTTTCTAAAGATTAATCTTCTGTGAGTTGAGCAAACACCATTAAAACACATTTGCAGTATGATATTTTCTTCAGTCTGTCCCTCAGAACAGAGGACCAAACTACATAATCATGTGATGAAGGAATTTTGCTTTTCATGTGTCCTTACGCCTTGGCATCAGAAGTCAGATTATAATATGACTTCTGTGAGGAAGCCTTCTGTGAACAGGATAATAAAGAACTAATTGAGTTAGCAACCACTTATAATTAAATTCTCTAAGAGATTGTGAAGAAGACAGGTATTAGGTGCTTTTTGAGAAGTGTTTAACCTATTTAACATTTTTAGATAGACCACAGTATTTTCTATATAAAAGTATTTATAAATGTATTTTTACTGTTAGAGTAGATCTATTAAAATCTTGAATTCTAAATACTGAGGGGAAAAAAGTTTAGAATACTTGATACGAAAACTGAAAATTATTAATTCTTTTTCATCAAGAATATCCATAATATCTCATCTGAATAAAAACTTCAAAATGTACAGTAGGTAAATTTACTGTAAGAGATTACTCTGAAGAGGGCAGAATGACTGCTTGCGTCAGAAAGCCTTTGGATTCTAAATTTGTGTTTTTGGTGTTCTCTCATTTACTTCTTTAATTTTTCTTTTACCCTGGAGAGTATGCCATGTATGTTGCTGCCTCTTACTTAGGGGGTGGTAATAAACAGCACTGGTGAAATCTTATGTTTATTATCATACACAGATTCTGTTGGTTTCTGTTTCTGAGTTATTTGTTGTTTTTTCTTTATTTTTTCTCCTCCCCCCTCATTTGCTCATGTCTTGGTTGGCGTTTGGTGGTGTATAACCGTGATTGCGTTACCTTAGCAATAACAATTGGTCGTCTTGGTTACGTTTGTCCTCAAGAGGTGGCCCCCATGCTACAGCAGTTTATAAGACCCTGGTGTGTATTATTCAATCTTTTTTTTTAATTCATTTTTCTTCACTCTCTTTCTTTCTTTCTTTCTTTCTTCTCTCTATCTCACTTTTAGATATATTTTCAGTTGGTTACAAAATCTCAATCCTTAATCATTGCCAACCATGTGACTAATCTTGTCCTATCAGGTTTGTGAGTTTTTAGTAGCACCGTCATGTATTCTTTATGTTGTGGCTAACGACTAATTTATGCATGGGATAAGATTGTCACATGCTTGCTGTGTTAAAGCTTGACTATGAAAGAGCATTTTAAAATCCACCAGAATGATAATACAATGCATGCAAATACTGTAAAATTTAAACTGTGCATTACTTTACTTAAAATTCAGTCTGAGGCTTGAATTGCTGTAAGGAGTATATGTTGATAGATTTGTTACGTATGAAATAGCTTGCTTGCTGCTGTAAAAGTTAAATAACTGTTCCGTAAGTGGTATCTGACATAATTCATACTGTGATAGTATTACATGTTCTGCTTCTAATAATGGTAGTTTCTATAAATATTTCAGATACATGTTTCTTTTGTATTTAATGGAATACAGGTCACACTTTCTAATTGTATATAGTGCAGCAGGAAAACAAGATTCTGGAGATGATGCCTAATGACAATATGCTAGTAAAGACTCTTTTCAACAAGTGTTTCTCAAAGTGTTAAAAATAGTGTTTCAGATCACCTTCTTAGTGTGACTTATTCCATCAAATACTGTCATCTAGTTCTGACTTGATTGAAGAAAAAGTAATAGTTAGCTAAGTTTCGCTCTCCAACTTGCTAGGTGCACCTCTCTGCGAAACATAAGAGACAATGAGGAGAAGGATTCGGCGTTCCGTGGGATATGTACCATGATCACTGTCAACCCCAGTGGAGTAGTCCAAGTAAGATACATGAATAAATCTTAAATTATTTTCTTTACTCACGTGAAATTTAGTGAAAGCTGTATATGCAGTATGAAAAAGTTTAGCTTCGACGTGATTCTAAGATTCCCTGCAGTACACTTTGCAGCTTTATTTTGAGGTCAAGGAGGCCAAAATGTTTTTGTGAATGCTACGTATCATGATGCTTAAGTAATTATCACCTAGCAAATGAAAGGAGACAAGTATTGTTGAGTGCAGTTTTTGTCTCTTACTTACAAAGTGTATGTGAATAATGAATTTACAATCATTTTAATCTATCTTGCTACTTCTGTCAGGTTGTGGTCAAGATCTGTATGACAATACAGGGCATCGATTGACATAATTAAACCTATTTTCTAGATCTAACCTAGGCTTTTAAAATAAGAAACAGGACAAAACCAGTAACCACCCCTCCATTCTTAAAACTTGGGTATGGAAGATTCTTTTTCAACATTAGTTATATTGCTTAAATACTCAGTCTGACAAGGAATGTGCATCTCTTAAAGAGATGATACATCTGAAGACAAGAATATGACTTACTCTTTGGTCTCTAAGAGGAAAATGAAGGTAATTTCCCCTTTCCTCATCCTGGAATTCTTCCTGAAACACAAGAACAGAGCCTCTACCTTGTTTTGACATTTTCAGTTGATTTCACTTATACCTTATTCTCTACTTAGCATTTCCCTCTTCTGCTGTCCTTTTGATCTTTCACCACATAGCTTAAAGGGAGAGGATAATTGATGACTCATTTCATTACCCCATTTCGCCTACCCTGTAGTTGTTACCCTCAGTTCCTACCTCAAAACATGTATATTATCAACTTAATGATTAATGACTTCTGTTTTAATGGTGTTGTAGGAGGTAGTGTATGGCAGCAGAGGAACTAAGTATAGGGATTTTGGGGTGGCTTTAGTTTTGAACCTGTTTGATAGAATGTTCTGAGTGTCCCAGTGTCGTGGTTTAATCCCAGCCGGCAATTAAGTACCACACAGCTGCTTGCACACCTCATCCTCACCTCCTCCAGTGGAGGAGTACAGTCGGAAGAAAAGACAAGGAAACGCGTGGGTTGAGATGAGAACAATTTAATGATTGAAAGTAAATGAAGTAAAATATCGATACCAATAATACTAATAATATGCAATACAAATAATGGAGAAGAAAACAAATGTTACAACTGCTCACCACTCACAAACCAACCAAGAACTAGAGCCGGGGATGGGGACAGAGCGAGCCCGCCCCTGGTCAAACTCCCAGCTTGCACACTGAGCATGGCATTCTATGGAATGAAGTGTCCCTTTAGTCTGAGTCAGCTGTCCTATCTGTTTCCCTTCCCAGCTTCTTGTAGAGAAGAATGGGGGAACACAGATGCAGCACCAGAAACTGAAAGTCCTTGATTTTGTACAAACACTCCTTAGCAACAACTTAAAACAGCAGCGTTACCATTATCTTGATGCAAATCCCAAACACAGCCTCATACTAGCTACTGTGAAGAAAATTAACTCTGTCCCAACTAAAATCAGCACACCCAGAAATAACTTCTGACTCGGCTTAAATAAATGCAACTGCTTTTTTCCCCAATTAGAAGTGTGTGAGACCATGCGTGCTGTGACTGTGGTCTTCTGTCGCTTGTTATAAGGGCAATCAGTTCTTGAACTTATGTGTACTGAAAAAATTAATGTTAGACAAGTGTGGTGTGGGAGAGGAGAGATGGGAGTTTTTAACTGTGGTTTTATTTAATCAAAAATCTGATTAAAGCTGTTCATACAGTCAGCTATTTCTGTTTCTGAAAACTTAGACATACAATAATTCAGACAGTGATGGGAAAATAAAAACATCAAAGGTAAAGCAGTTATGAATTGGGATCAAAGACCCCGGATAGTTCATAAAATAAACATCAAGCGTTATTTTCAGACCTATAAATTTTGGGTTCTAACCTACGTGATTGTTTAATCCTATAGGACTATATTTTTTTTTGTGATGCTGTTGCATCATGGACTAGTCCGAAAGATGATCTCCGAGACATGATCTGTAAGGTAAGGTGTCTAATACAATACTGTGTTCTGATGGTGGTTCTTTGGATCCTCTGGGTTAGGGGTTATTTTTTCTTGCCTTCTGTTTTCACTGTTAGCAGTTACTGTGTTTGTAGTTCTGGTGGCTTCTTTGCAAGGTCATAAATTTTCAGACAAAACAACGTAAAAGTCCTGACTTTTATGTTAGTCCTTATTTTATTATCTGAATTTGGGTTATTCTGAACTTTTTTAAACAGTATTGAAAAGTTCACTTGAGATGTTATTTGAAGGGATAATCATCCTCATTTTCATAATGACCAGCCTACTGTGGTTTGTCTGCATTGGAAAAACAGGGGTTCATACCACATTTAAGACTGCTTTTCTAGAAGATGAGATTTGTAAGGTTCAAGACTTTTGCCATGAAGATGTCTACTTTATTTTGGAGGAATATTTAGGAAACTGCAAATGAAAAATATTCCAGTAGGATCTGTTTCTCCTACTTTTGCTGAAATAAGTTTTCAGGCTTTCTTGATCCTCCTCAGAATCACTTTTGGATGAGCAAGTTTCAAGACACTAACCCACAGTTATACTCAAGAATACATCCCTAGACAAAGTGTCAATAGAATTTAAGTGAAATGACTGTGGCATGTGTAAAATAAGAAAAAAAGGAAAAAAACCAACAACAACAACAAAAGCCCACAACAATGAAAACCCACACAGAATGTGATATATTGCGTTTTGACACTAGTTTTAGATTAAAAACAAAACCACTTCAGTTTTATGAGCAGATGCTATTACTGTGAAATAGTGTGCCTCCCCTCATAAATTGTAAAGTGAAATCTCTGGTTTTACAAAGGATGTCTGTCAAAAGTTCATGATACTCCTCTTAAAGCAAAACTGGAGCATACTGCTAAGTAGTAACTGGATCATGGGTCAATACTGGCACTTCTTTTTTCAAGTTGTGCCACATGTGAGCATCAGCGCAGAAGCTAGAACTTTTGTATGTCATCTTTAAGAGCAAAGAAAGGACTCTTACTGTCCTGGTTAGCCTCTCGGGTAACTGGTCTCCTTTGAAGGAACATCAGGTCCAGGAAATGCACAGCTATGAGAATTCTAGCATTAGCTGGAGGAAACAGCAAATACGTGCAAGCTTAAAAGAAAGTCCAGGATGCAGTCTGTGGTGTTTGTCCAAAGCAGTGTCAGTGGGTGTTACTGCACTGGACCTTCCACACTGAATAATTGCTTCAGTAAGTTAGGCTCCTCTTTTTCCAATTCATTCTAAGTTATCCAGTAAGTTATCTGGTGACACTGTAATGTCATTATCACTACATCCTACTTAAGAACAGCTCTGCTTGCGAATGTTGTGTCGAGAGTCGACTCGGTACCATGAGCTTTAACTTTGATTTTCTGTGAGGATGTGTTCATGAGACTGCTCCACAGTTCAGTATCACTGAATTTAAAAAGAAAAACAAAACTCTTGGCATATTTCCTATGAGGATGAGCCATTTCACCTGCTTTTGTTCTTTCTAACGTTTGCCTTTTAACCTGCTGTTTTCAGAGCTAATGTGCTAAGACTTTTTGATAGTATAATGTAGTTTTCATAGTTTTCAGTTAATTTATTACATTAGAAGGTCCAGACTGAAACCTGTAGATTTTATTTTTAATCACCTCTGTCACTGGCTTGTGACTGCGGCTGACTGTAGAACCCTGTTCTTTCAAAACAGAAAAGCTTTTACAGCTTCCTTTTTCATGACTGTTGTCTTACAGGTTCCATGGTAAAAACAGAGCTCTCACATGATGCTTTTGCATTTTTACTAGAAATTGACAGATATTCATTCTGTCAAATGGTGGCTGCTGTTCTGGCTCAGCTTTCTTCCCACAACATTACACATGTGAACACGGTGATCTTATCAACTGGCAGTTTATATATGTTAAAATGTTTAGTGTTCTGAAATGGCCTAACTCTAGGTTGTAAGTCACCTTAGTCATTAAAAATACATATAGATATGTATACACACACTGATTTGGGCGGGCAGCTATATTCTGTACGTCACCCTTAAAAGAAAAAAACATTTCAGTTAAGACATCTGTTACTAGACTTCCTCTTGTTTCTTAGTAGCATTTCAGTACTGAATTGGAGAATTCAAATGGACAGGTGTACATGCCACCAGTTTGTGGTTGCGTACCTTGCTAGTAGATATTGTATCCTCTGTTTAGTGATTATCTTGACTTCTTCCCCCTTCTGCCTCTTATTTGCAGATTCTTCATGGATTTAAAAATCAAATTGGGGATGAGAATTGGAGGCGTTTCTCTGACCAGTTTCCTCTTCCCTTAAAAGAGCGCCTTGCAGCTTACTATGGAGTTTAACCTCATGCACTGTAGCTGCAGTCCCATAATTAGAGGTAAGCAGGCAAATACTCCTTACTAAACAGAGCTGTATAACAGACTTCCTCCCTGATTGCTTTATATGAAGCGTAATTAGTTCATCAGACTATAATTTTTCAGATACACTGGATGAGATATCTTTCCTTCCTATAAGAAGGGGAAAAAAATTTACCCGAATGATGGTAGCTGTAGCAAAAGCAGTTGTCTGATTCTGTTATTTTATTTCTACAGAGAGAGAAAAAGGAAAACTGAGTGTATGATACGCACAGTAGTGTATCAAGATGAAGTTGGAAGTGTAGGTATAACAAAGTACTGGTTCAAGTTTAATAAGCAAAGTGATTAATATAATCCTAGTGCCATCATAGTAAAGACACAGGCCACTTAAGAATTACTAGATGGCAGATGTGGTCTAAGCAGGAATACTTCTCTAGGATAGGAAAGCAAGTGTGAACACATTTTAGCCACAAGAAGTCCAGTATGCTCCTAACTACTTACTAGATGATCTTTGCACTGTATGAAGGATGTTATGCTAATCTATAACTCTACTGCAACTGTAGAGCTTGATGTTTTGGGGAGGCTGATGTGTTTATTGTTGCCATGTTCTGTTTTGTACACCAATTCGGAATTATTACAGATCTGTGCAGAGAATGATTCGACTTCAGCAAAGAACAGTGTGCATTCTAGAACAGTTGTATTATTATACTGCTTTGCTTTGTATGCTATCTGTGCACACTGTATAAAGCAAATTTCCTATGTGAGAAGTAGTATGATGCTGTGAAGACATTATTTATGCTACCCAAAAAAAGGAGTGAATTAAGTTTTATTTATTCAGTCTTTTTATATAAATTTGATACTTGCTGTAGAATTTTTGTATTCAAATTATGGAAGTGAATCATGCAATTCTGGTTTATTGTTGAATGGACAACGTTTTAAAAGTCAACCTAAGATTTTTTTCAAAGTCACAGAAATAAATCCTGTATGAATTACATGTTTTGATCTGAACAATGGAATAAAAATAAACTATTTTCAAACATTTACCTATAAATCAAAAAGGCAAGAGCTCTTTGTTTATGGACAGATCTGTCAGTTAAGGTTCAAGGTAAGATTTAATTATACTTGTATCTTTTCCTTTTATAGGTCCTTCAGTCTGGGAGACTATGAGGGAGCCTCTGCACCCAGGGAAAAATGTTACCCTTTACTGGGGGGAAGGGTAAACCAGTAGGGAATACAGTACAATCCCAACCCTACTGGGAGGGGCGGGAGGGAGGTGTTGCCGTCACTGTATTAAGTCGATGTTGGGAAATGTTTTAACATCTGGAGCTTTTGTGGGTGGAAATCTGTCTCCTATTACAACTCTGCACTGGATGTGAAGAAGAAAAAAAAAAGAATCACAAAACAGTACATTCTGGAATATTGTGGGGAATTGTACCAAAAGAACCTTATAATTAACCATAGGGGATACGTAAAGAGAAACTATTTTGCGCACAATAAAGGAAACCTAAGAATGGGGGTCATAAGCAGTAAAAGGCTTTCTTTTTTCTTTTATGTTTTTTTGAGTAAGGGTTTTCTACATTATTTCATCCTGCTTGATGGGATTCATAGGTATTTGCATGTTAATGAAGAACTACACAAATGAAGTTAGTACAGTTAAAATGCAGCTTGTGTCTGTATTAGGAACAAGCACTTGCAGTGTACAATATAGAAACACCACCATAAATGGATAAAGGTTAACTTGAACAAAAGCAATCAACCTGCAAGCTGCCAAATGAGTCACTCCTTTCATTTTGGGGATAATGGGAGGGACACATTACAGGAAAGATTGACATCTTAATTTTTGCATTAAAAAATTAAAATAGTGGATATGATTTTGTTATTGTACTTCATTAGATTTAATTTCTAGAGTAAGGCATTATTCTTAACGTGCAGTTTAAGGTTCAGGCATGCGTTCTGGCTCATAGTGATCAGAAGTAATTTAAATTAGTGGGAAAGTAGCATGCTTGCATCACATAGAGTGAAATTGGTATACGTTTACCTATGTTGCGCCAGTTTTGTGTTGCAGTTTACCAACTCAATATAGCCCTGCATTTAAAATTCCTTTCTAAGATTCTGTGGATTTTATTAAGAATATAGATATAAAGTACTGTAGTTAACAATTAGGCCTTGAAATACCTTTATAGGATCTGTTAAGAATAAGATTGATATTGTATTGTGTGTAACCTGCACAATGTGGAAAGCTGATATAGCTGTGCAAAATACTTGCCTCTGTGCTGTCAGTGTGATGTGCTTTCTGCATGGTTATATACTAGTGATTTTATCAGAATCTCTAAAAATGAGTTACATGGTAAGACCCGTTAAAGGCTGCATAAATGTTAGTTGGCACGTAAAGACAATTGTAGAAGTTGATGACATGATTGCTATATTTGTGTTTGTTCCCACTCAACATATTACCTTCTATGCTTTCTTTTTGTTCAAAGCATGATCTTAAAGAGATGTTTAAGTTAATGGATGTAATGCAGGGTATCTACACTGTGTCGGCGCATGTTGGTGGCCCTTTGTGATGTAGTTAAATGCACAAGGGTGCAAGTTTAAAGCTACAGAGTGAAAGTTGGTTTGGATCCTCTTCATTTCATTTGTTTAGCTTTTGTGTTGTGTTTTTTTTCTCTACTTACATGTATTCCTGTGAATAAATCCTGTTAAGTTAACCCTTTACTTTTCCTTCCATGTGTATTTTCTTATGTACTGTGAATGTGAAATCCTAACTGGTACACTTGATCTTGTGTCCATCTGAAAGTGGCAAGTCTTGAATAATTTAGATTGCCTAAAGAGTATCCCATGATGATAAAGGAAAATGGAGAGATTTTTAACTCTGCTGGTCAGAGGGGAAGCCACACCTTTCCATTTTTCAAGTGCTGCATAATTAATCTGCAAAACAAAATTAAGCCATAACAGCCTTTTAGTGGATTTAGTTTCTCACCTTTGCATTGCAGAATGGATACTGGATAACAGGTTTTGGGTTTTTTTGTTTGATGGGGATATTTTAAGAACTTGCTGTTCTTTGCATGGTTCTGTTCTTTGACTGTTGGTTGATTTAGCCATTGCACTGAAGTCTGAGCTGTGTGAGTGTGAACTTATAAATGCTGTTTAAAGAGTTCTGAATTTTATTTTTTTTT
Organism: Rhynochetos jubatus; assembly: GCA_027574665.1. Lineage (NCBI taxonomy): Eukaryota > Metazoa > Chordata > Aves > Eurypygiformes > Rhynochetidae > Rhynochetos > Rhynochetos jubatus. The sequence goes on along the minus strand of CM050690.1, from coordinate 66,491,620 downwards.
TTTTTTTTTGTGCATGAGAGCATGCATGTTTTACATGCTTCCTCTTTTTTTTTTCTGGTGTGTTGTTTTTTTTTTTCTTTGCAAATTTTAGTGGAATTATGCCTGAAGGAGTAGTTTGGATACATACTGTATGAAATACGTTCAGTAACACTAGTACGTAGTTTAATTTATTCAATTTGGTTAAAATGCATGTGTTAACTTGCTTTCAAATTACATTGCTTTGGTAGCAAATACAAAATTCCTTCTTAACTAATAATTCTGATGCAAATTAGTCACTAAAAACACTTTAAAACCAGATTCTGGAAGGAAAAAAAACCCAAACCTTTAAAATCTAGTAAGGTGGGATATTATGTTAGACCCAAACTCACTTTGTTTTTGAGTGGGCTTGAACAGTAGGGAAGAGTTTCAGAGAATTGACAGAAAATTTATGGAATAGAAAACCTACCCAAATAATACTGTAGCATAACAGCTAGAATATGAGTTTAAATGCTTTGCATTTCAGAAAGCCACTTTAACCAAATAAAACCACTCCACCTCACCTTGGATTAGCTTAGGGTGCCACTTTTATACATACAGATTTTAACAGGTATTTGTACAGATGTGAACTGATCTGGTATAACAGCAAGGAAAACAATTAGGGCAGAAATAAACAGTACTGACAAAATAGACGTTTCTATCAGTAAGCTTTCTCATGGTATGCTTTAAAGCAAGTAAACCATATTCCTAATGCATAATATAGCTCAGAGATTTGCAGAAGCCATTTGGGGTATAATGTGAGGTAAGAAGAGTTCTGAATCGGCATTAACACTTACAATTCAATTATTACATCATGGGATATATAAAAAGCATCTTAATTCTTGTGGTGTAGTCTTGGCAGTTCTTGAATGTTGACTGAATGTTTCTACTGGTAGAATTGTGAGTTTGTCTTTGTTACATTCCAGTGTTTCTGCCTCTTGGCATGCTAAAAGCACGGCTTACTTCATTTGCTCCTTACACACTGAATAAAGTGCTGTTAGTGTGCTAAACTACAGAAATAGCCGCTGCTAAGTAATGGTGTAGATTTTCTACTTGAATATTTTTGTTGTAGGAACCTCAGGAGGTCAGTGTTTACTGTTTTTATATATGCCTTTTTCCTGTTTTGAGTTTCCCTTTTTGAAGGATTCTGAGAGTGAATAAAAGCTGCTGATCAACCTAAGTTGGTAACAGAAAGTGTATTTTAAATCCTTACAAATGCATCTTTTTGGCAGTTCTAAATTGCTGTTAAATTAGTTTTGAGTGAAGTTCAGTACTAAATTTTTTTGCATTATGCATTCAGGAAACAGCTTGTTTCATTTAGGAAAAAAGATTAGAATAGTTCATTATTTTAACCAGTGCAAGCAAAAATAATCAATTTTGTAATTTTTTTCCAAAGCCTGATTATTTTCTAAATCAGTGAATATGTATATATTTAAATTGTAATAAGCTAATTCTTATGCTTTAGTTTATTGGTCCTTAAAGCTTATACTCAAAGATCACTTTTAGAAGAATGGGTTTAAAATTTATAATCATAATTTTTTAAAGTTATGAAGTAGCATAAATTTTGTAACTAACAATATTGATACACACTGTGACTTTCTTTTTGTTAGGACTTTTATGTTAACATCAATCTTAATTACTTAAACTGCATATATTGTATAATAGCAAAATGTATATTTTAAAACTTCAAGTGGCTTTCCTCAAGCGATACTCATTGCTACTTAGAAATATTCAAATACTAGCTTTATCTCAGGTGAATACTCTTGTACCCTTTTTGTTCAGAACACATGCTATAATAAAAATGTGTCTTAATTATATCAGTTCATGTATTTCATTTAGGCAGCTCCTCTGTCTTAAACTTACTTTAACCTTTTACTGTGGGACAATAATGACTTTTGCTTCACCTATTTTATTCATATTGAATGTATTAACAGATAAGGTGCAAAAACATTCTTCCCTTGAGGAGAATGCGTCCATACTCAAACAACTGAAATATTTCTTTAAAAATGCTTTAAATGCAACATTATATTGGAAATTGTTTGTTTCAGATTTTGTCAAGGAAAGAAGTTGCAACTTAACACTAATTGCTTCAATACTGTTTCTTTCATGAGGATGATAGACACATAAAACTTCTACATAGGGTCTAAAGAGTCACTTTTTATCTTAGATAAAGGTTAAGCTCTACAGTGATAACAAAAGATAACAAAACATCCTGCAGTTATCTTGGAGAGGCGCTGATGTAGTTTGTATACGTATTTGGTTTATATTACATAAGTATTTCCTAACCTCATCTTGAATAAATAAAGCTTTATTAGTAGCTGTGTATTTCACTCACCTATGCATTCTCCAGAATGACTTGCATCCATCAGTCTTCTGTGTATTCTTCTCCAATAGAAACTGGGGTTTTCTGCCACTGATCCTTGCTCTTTGCACCTAAGGGTTAGAGCAAGCCTGTTATAGATTAATTTTTAAATAGGAAATGGAGGCGAGTAGTCTTGTTGCTTGACTTGTAGAGTATATACTGCTAAAATGATAAGGATACTTACTCACTTGAATGTACTTACATGAGGGAAGCTTAAAATGGCTCTATAAGGTGAATCCCTGTGTGGTGTTATAGTATACTTTAAGTAAGCCAAATCCACATCTCGAAGAATTCAGTGCTTACAGCATAGAATCATTTTTCTATAAACTGGTTTTATTGTGCTACTTTTGCCTTAGATATCTATTTCCTTACTTGGGGTGAGCAACAGAATTGAGAAGGCCTAGGTGGTTTTTTGCAAGAACAGCAATTAGAAAAACAAATGTATAAGCAGGTTCATTTGGCCATTGAAATCTCCATTATAATATTACCTTTTTTTTTTTGTCATGGGAAGTGATAGGTAGTTATGTTGTACTTTATCTGACACTTCTAAAATTTTTAATTGGATGCAGTATACAAAATAGTTTAAAATGAAAGATGACTGGATCTTTCTGCTGACAACTTAGGTTGTATGAGTTTTGCTTGAAAGCTTTAAAACTGATGTTTCTGTATCTGCCACAACGTTGGAATGTTTCCTTCAAACATATCCTCCTGCAACCTCTCAAACTGTACTAAATTGAGTGATATTTCTTGAAGTCTGCCTATGTGCTAACAGAACTTCATTTTAAATAGAATATGGTTTTAATTTTTGATAAGCTGCTGAATTTTAAAGAGTTTTTGGGGCCACCAAATATTTTGGATCATGCAGAGAATATATATTGTACTGTAGTAATTTTGTATTTACATTTGTATGATGTGACATAATAGATGTGAATGTTAATCACTGCTTGACTATGTTAATAAAGTTGTTTAAATATAGATGTTGCATTCCAATTTTTAATGAAAGATTAAAATTTAATATTCAATTTATGTTTTACCTGACCCAGTAGCGCGCTCTTCTGGTTCACACATGTAAGTTCTGGAGTCTCTTGAATAAGCAGTTTCATTTTATGTGAAAGAAAATGATCTTTGGATAAGTTTAAGGTCAGTTCAGTTTAGATGCTTTATGCTGCTTCAGGTCAGATTAATGTAGAAATAGGAGGCTTATGTGAACTGAAATTAATGCCTGTTAGGGCATAACTAGTAACTGCTTTACTACTGAGAAATGGTACCTTGACTGTTTGAAATAGCTGATGCTCTTCTAAGGCTGACCAAATGGGGAGGGGGAAAAAATTCGTTCTTAGTGCTTGTGCTATCAATGTGAATTAAAAAAGCAGTAAACTAGAAATAAATTAAAATTATTCAAGACCTTGAATGAAAACTTGCAGTGGTCTTAATTTAATTTTATCTAGCTTTTATGGAACCATGAGAATACAAACTATTTAAAGGTCTGTCCTTCCATTTATAGAACTTCCTGATACAGGAGTCTCTAAAATGGAAGTATGAAACAAACAGTAGTAGCTCTCTGGACAAAATCCATCCATGTTGATTTGAACACTTTATGTTGACTTCCAGTATTGAACAGTTGGTCAATAGCATGTGGACAGTTTAGACAGTTACATATGTCTAGCACAGATAGCTTCTGTAGCATAACAAATAAATCTATTAAAATGCATTGTTATGATACAGCTACTTGCTGTAATGAAATTTATAGTAGAAATTAATTGCTGCATATTCAGCTGAAAGGGTGCTTAATTAAGAACTTAATATTTCTGTCTCCAAAAAGAGGAGAAGGCTGTGGAACAGCTGTTAACAGCAGTGTAGGTGTGTAGAGGCAAAGTCGATTAGCAGAGAAATTAGTTCCTGCTGGCTGAGTGCACCAGTGACTGTGTGGGAAGGGGTAGGGGGGAGCTTTGCTTTATTTCAAATAGCCCTTCCCACTCTCTTCGTGTTGTGGGGTACCTATGATAGAACATCCTACTGTCAGTGGGATGCTTTGTTCAAGTTTCCTACTATTGACTTACAGCCTGATCTTAAGCTGTAGCCTCTGATGTAGAATCTGAGGTTAATTACTCTCTGTATGTACAAACAAACGAGATGAGTAAGTGCTAGCATCTCTAATCACTGTTATGGATAAGCTTGGCAGAAATAACAGGGTGTTAGTCGTGTGTGGAGATGGGAGTCCCTCTATATTATTACCAGTACAAGTCTGCACATCTGCAGGAGCACTCAGGCTTTAAGAGTTTTATCAAGCTGATAAGGATACTATGAAGTTCATGTCTTCCAGCACTCAAGCTGGTGGCTGCTGTTAATAAGCACTAGTACATGTATTCATCAATGTTGGGAAGAATCAAAGCTAAGAATTACTTCCACATAGCATGACTTCTGCCGGACTGCAAACCACTCACTGACCATCCTGTCCATACTGCCATTCTGTTTTTTAATGTGCAATCCTAATTAAGTACCTGTAAAACCAAACTCTTTCACAGTATTTCAAAGAACTGCTTACCTAGACAGCTAAAATATCTGTCCAGACTAGTTTGGTTCTTTTTTGTTATTTATAGTCTTTCAGAAACTCATTTCCATGTCTTTGCACTTCTGCTTTGTTAGTGCAGGAGTAATTATAAGCTGTATTTGGTTCCATTAAGAACAGAAGCACCATTTATTCCGCTATGCTATACTAATATTTTCCTGAGATTCTACATAATCAGCTTAGCTTACCTTCAGACTCTTCTACCACCAGTTACCTCTTCTGTTTCAGTCATACATTATAACTGGAGTGGAGAAGATCCTTGTGATCTGGACACCACATCTTGCTCGTGTGGTAGATACTATGAAACACTTTGGTACTAAGTGAAGTGACACAATCGGAGCTTGCTCTTCTAAACACTTCAGTGATAAGCAAACAAACCTGAACTCAAATGCTTTAAATAGTTCGTATTTTTTCATTTAGGTTATTGTTACTAGTTGACTGAAAATAAGAAGCTGCTTCAAGTTCATCGATTTACGTATTTGCAGGTAAGTGCCTAAAACTCGATAAATCTCACAGAATTTTTCATGCAGGGATGAATTGTAACTAGAAGTCCAAATGGAATTTACAACCATAAAACTATTCCAGTTTGTCGTTACTAATGTTCACTAATGTTTTCCAATCCTTCCATTTGATTGAAGGTTGATTTGATGAAACATGCTTTTGGCAGCAACAGAGGAGAAGGCTAATAAAGGTGGAGTATCGGCACCAAGTGACTCAGTGTGCAACAATGCTGTTGGGTTCACTACTTAGTTGAAGTAATGAATGGGATGTGATCAAGCTGGGTGACTAGGTCAGTAGAAGTGTGCACTTAAGCATAGAGTGAGTCAGGTAATGCAGCCTAATGGAATACATCATTCCAGGGATCTTAAAAACAGCGTCATTAAAACTCACTGTAAATCTTCAACAGAACACAGAAATCATTACTAGCTTTGAAAGAAATTTCAATTAGTATGTTGCACCAAGTGGAAAAAAACTCAGTTAATTTGTTACTGTAGAAATGTGGCTAACCATGCAGAAGTATTTTTGTTTATCTTAAGCTCAGAAAATGTTAGAAACGTCCATCCTAATGGAAGTGTAATGTAGGCCATAATCTCACCAGTGATCAGACCATAATTTGAGTTTGTGCAGATGAATTTCAGAAGAGGGCCTAGCCTGTCTTAAGACTGTGTTGGAGAATTCCCAATACTCTGAAAAAATTATTTCAAGTCAGCTGTGCTTGCTGCTAATTTATAATCTCTTGCTTTTAGCCAGACCGTTTTTCCCTAAGCTTTTGTAGCTTTAACTTCTGTCTGTGGGATTTCATTACACCTGTAACAAAAAGGCTGCAATAAATGTCTGGTCATGAAGGTAACGTGTAGGTCACAAGCAAGTGAATTATTAAACTTCTGGATAATGTCTTCAAGTAGTCAGGTACAATTGCTTGGTTAGAACATAATCCTGGTGTGTTTTAAATCTAACAAGGTAACCTGACAGTACTTAACAAAGTTAAACGGCTCTTGAAAGAGACTTAACTAACAATTCACTCTGTTGTCCCCATCTTTTGTTCTCTGCCACAGCAGTAAGCAACACTAGCTTTTTATATCTCCTTCTGGTGCTCAAAGTCTTTGGAACATACCTCAGTTGGCAGTATAAATTCCTGTTTGCCTGTCGAGATTTTTCTTTGTGTACTTCTTTTAACAAGGAGAGTAAGAAAAGAAAATGCATTTTTCAAGGCATATCCTCAGTCTGGCATATTAAACACGCATCTGATACATAAAATGGCCCCACTTCCAGCTGCTTCTTCATGCTCTCTTTAAAGTGCAAAGTTAGATTATATATTTTACTTGCATCAGTTTTTTACTTGGTTTTAATTCATAAACAGCTTTGCCAACTGTAATAATTATTTTTTGCAATTATCTGGATTCTTTATTCTTTTTTTCATCTTTAAATATTAGTGTGTTCAGTTGTAGGTTCATCCATCAAGGGTTTTACTAATAATTGAATGCAGTTGTTTTACCTGTTTTAGAGTTCATAATCAATTTTCAAATGGCTTAGACATAAGGCAGGTTAACTTAGTTACTGTATGTGAAACTAGTTAACTGTTAACTAGTATAGCCAGAAGTCTCTAGTTCTTTGTGCCTTTCCTGTGAGGTTTGTTGTTGCAATTCTTTAGCCTTATACTCACATAGATGGCAAAAATCAGAGAGGAATTGCTATTTTTAACTCTCTACTAAAGAAATTAGCAATTCAGAAAACTTTGGATTTTTCACGAAAGCTGCTGAAAACGTGCAACAGGAATGTTTGTTCTGTTATACAGGACTCACTGTGTAGTTACGACTATCAAAATAATGTTCCTTTCTGTTCAGCCCCATTATACCAGGAGAACAAAAGAACAATTGTACTTGGACAAACAAAGAGTCTACCTAACCCAGTATCCTGTCCTTGGCAGCCAAAGCCTAGGGAAGAGGATACAATTAGAGGACTATAAATTATAGTATTGCAAAGTATTCTCACAGGCTTTACTAACTTGCAGATTAAGGACTTCCAGAATAAGTGGTATTATCTTCGAATTTAGTAATCCATTGTGGATTTCTCTATAGAAACCTAGAAACCTTTGTTGTCTGGTTTTCCCTTCTTCCTAGCCTGAATGAATTCTCTGCTTGGGCTTTCATCAAGACATATTTTTCACTTTTAACTCCTCTGTCCTTACTCATGAGTTCCCTATATTGTGTTCTTTCTCAGTCATCTCTCTTCCAGCCTGAAGAGTTCTAGGTTACGTGGTGGGTGTTAGTTCCCATATCTTGGATTCTTATTTGTTGCTTTTATCTCAGTCTTCTGAGGCCTTTTTTGGTTAGTGGTGTTGGGTTTTTTACTAGGAGGGTGGGGTGCTGCTAGAAATTTAAAGATAATGGGTGCCAGTACTGTGCACAGCATTGATGGTGCAGGTGCCCACACATACACGTTTCCACACTGGATGAGGTTCACTGTTCTTTTCCTAATATATCTAGCGATTTGTTCTGAATATGACTGAGCATCAATCTCTGCCTTTAAGTACTGTATTTAGCTGGCCACATAACCTCAAGATCTCACGTAAGCGTAGCTCGGGGTTTGTCACCTTCTAGAATGACCTTAATAAACTGGCTTGGATATTGACTGAGCACATAAAATAGCCAACCCAGCCCATAAAATTACCTCCCCATCACACCTCCATATGCTGTTTTACACTTAATTTTAAATTCAAATGCAAGATACTGAGCGCTGATACCTGCTCCTATCTGATGCTGGGAATTATGCAAGAAGCATGACTGGCAAAGTCTAAACACCGACTGGATATTGCCATGGCACTGAAACAGTACACAGACTGATTCTTCAGTCATGCTCACTACATAATACCCAACAGCACATAAAGCAGCGTAAGCAGTAATCTAGGATTTTATCATCCAGGGCAGTCTCTAAAGAAGCACCATGACTGGTGAAGTTCCCCCTGACTGGAAAAGGGGAAACATAACCCCCATCTTTAAAAAGGGAAAAAGGAGGACCCGGGAAACTACAGGCCAGTCAGTCTCACCTCTGTGCCCAGCAAGATCATGGAGCAGATCCTGGAAACCATGCTAAGGCACATGAAGAATGAGGCGGTGATTGGTGACAGCCAACATGGCTTCACCAAGGGCAGATCATGCCTGAAGAATATGGTGGCCTTATAACAATGGGGTCACAACCTTGGTGGATAGAGGATGGGCAACTGACGTCATCTACCTGGACTTCTACAAAGCCATCCTTCTACATCCTTCTACAAATACCATCCTACATGACATCCTTGTCTCTGAACTGGAGAGGCATGGATTTGACAGATGGACTGCTCGATGGATAAAGAACTGCCTGGCTGGTCGCACTCAGAGTTGTGGTCAATGGCTCAATGTTAGAGTGGAGACCAGTAACAGGGGTCGGTGTTGGGACTGGTCTGGTTTAACATCTTCATCAGTGACATGGATGATGGCATTGAGTTCACCCTCAGCAAGTTTGCCGATGACACGAAGCTGTGTGGTGCGGTTGAAAGGAAGGGATGCCATCCAGAGGGACCTTGACAGGCTGGAGAGGTGGGCCTGTGCCAACCTCATGGAGTTCAGCAAGGCCAAGTGCAAGGTCCTGCACCTGGGTCAGGGCAGTCCCAAGCACAAGGACAGGCTGGGTGGAGAATGGATTGAGAGCAGCCCTGAGGAGAAGGAGCTGGGGGTACTGGTGGATGAGAAGCTGAACGTGTGCAGTGTGTGCTTGCAGCCCAGAAAGCCAGCTGTATCCTGGGCTGCATCAGGAGAAGTGTGGCCAGCAGGTCTAGGAAGGTGATTCTCCCCCTCTACTCTGCTCTTGTAAGACCACACCTGGAGTACTGTGTCAAACTGTGGAGCCCTCAACATCAGAAGGATGTCGACCAGTTGAAGTGAGTCCAGAGGAGGTCATAAAGATGCTCAGAGGGCTGGAGCACCTCTGCTATAAGAAAAGCCTGAGACAATTGGGCTTGATCAGCCTGGAGAAGAGGAGGCTCCGGGAAGACCTTATAGCACCTTCGAGTACTTGAAGGGGCCAGCAAGAAAGCTGGAGGGGGACTTTTTACAAGGGCCTGTAGTGACAGGACAAGGGGTAACAGGTTTAAATTGAAAGCGGAGAGATTTAGATTAGATATCAGGAAGCAGTTCTTCCTGGAGAGGGTGGTGAGGCACTGGCACAGGTTGCCCAGAGAAGCTGTGGGTGCCCCATCCCTGGAAGTGTTCAAGGCCAGGCTGGATGAGGCTTTGAGCAACCTGGTCTAGTGGAGGGTGTCCCTGCCCATGGCAGGGGGGTTGGAACTAGATGATCTTTAAGGTCCCTTTCAACCCAAACCATTCTATGATTCTGTGATCATGCATGATGGGACTGTCCGTAGTAAGGATTTTTCAGTATGTGCTGCTTTAAATAACAAGGTTGGCATGCTGCATGCAGGAGGGTAAAAGTTTAACAGCAGCTCTTTGTTGCTGGCAGAGCTCATTTCATGGTTGTATATGGAGTTCAAGAGAAAGTTTACTCGTAAAAAATTAATTTTATTGTGGGGAATTCCAGTGTGCCTTAAGAAGGTAACTATTGATCCTGAATGTCATCCCTGTCAAAGTGGTTTTCTATATAACTGTTCCTGTGCTGCAGGATGCCTTCAACTTTTGGTCTAAGATTCTGTTTTTCATTCAAATTTTTGTGGAAAGCTGTTGTTGAAAACCTGAGGATGTTTGGTATTTGTGTGATGGTAGATTGCCGCAGCACTGCTGTAGTTGTTTCACGTGTAGCAGTAGATAAGGGATTACTTTATAGCTTTGAAAATGTGGAAGATGGAAACTTTTCTAAAAAATGTAGAAGTGAACCTGTTTCTCTTTCCATCACAGCATAGTATCTGTCCCTGTGAAAGGTCTGTCTTCTGTGGAATAAAAATCTTCATTTCTGATCATGCAGCTTTTATCTCACTGTTTGCCCTGGTGGTATATCCTTACAGATAGCAATGCACACTGCAAAAAAAATACTATGGTCATATTGAGATCATAACGCAGACTGATGTAAGTATTGCGTACTTGCTATAAGTAAGCAGATGCATAAAGTAGTTTTTCTTAAATGTAGTCCTATAACATGTTGCTACTGTTTAAAATTACGGTGCACGTGCTTGCTACCGTTATCAAAAAAGAGAGATCCAGATCTAAGAGTCTTGGGCCTTTTAAAGAAATTTGAACTATGAAAGGGATCCAGAAGTTTTCTCTGTCTTGGCATCAGCAACTTAGCAAGCTTTGCATATGCTGCAACTTCAGTAAAACATTGCTTGAAAGAAAGGAACTCCTAAACTTAGCTTGGAGCTACAAGAAGTGATGGCTATAGCTACAGTCAGTTACCAGTGACTGTAATACCAGCGCACAATGCTGTTCATCATCCATGAAACTGTCTTTGGTAAACGTAGTTGAAATTTCATAATGCAGAATGAATCGTGCTAATACAGATTGGGCTGTCTTGCTCTGTAAACTTCTGAACTACAATTTTTCTAACCATTTGGCTTTCATAAAAATCTTTAAATGGCATAAATTTGATGCAAGTTGGTGAATTCATCATGTTCTGAGGGATGTTCTGCTCTGCGTCTTACCTGCTGTCTTACAGAATGCAGGCCAAAGGCTGTCAGTATTGACATGGAGGCGGGTGGGCTTTTTCAAACCAAACAGGCAGGGTTTCCATGAGGGGGAAGGAAGCACCTTGAACAGTCAGCATAGAACATGAGCAGGTTCATTTTTGTGTCTTGTGCTGACAAAAACAAAGTTGGGATGAAGTGCTTACCGCATGTTTGCATTAGGACAATGAGCTGCATCCTCTCACATCACTGTTGAGGCCTGGCCCTCTATTTTTAGTCAATAATGAAAACCTAATTGCTGTCTTTGGTCAATGAATCATCTCATTAAGACAGAACAGGAACTCTTCAGAGTCCCAGGGAGAGGCAAGTGGTGCTGACTCTGCCGTGAAGGTTATATTGAGATACTGTCACTGGAAAGCAGAGCTCCTGGTACAGACTAGTCACAGACAGCGCCTGAGTGGCTCTGTGCTGGTCCAGCAAGTGGTGTCACCCCACTGGCTAATAATCTACATCAGGCCAATGAAGGGGTCTGGAAACTGAACTGTCATTGAAGAAGATGAACGTTTGAAGTAAACAGTTGCTCCAGACTCTTTGGCTTTAGATGAAGAGCACCGGCTGTAGGAGCGTGCCACTGGAACTGTACAGTCCCTCGAGCGGTGCCGACCGGGGCCTGGAGTCGCCGGGCCGTGCGGTCGCGTCCCGCCCGGCAGCAGCCCCTTGCGACTCCCGGCTGGCGGCTCCCACCCGCCGCTAGGCCCCACCAACCCGGCCGCCGCGCCTCTCCGCGCATGCCCCTCCGAGCGGGGCGGGGCCGCACGCCTGCGCAGGAGCCCGGGCGGCCGGCGGGTGCTGGGCGCATGCGCGGGGCTGGGGGCGGCGGAGCCGTGTGGAAGGAGGCGGTTGCACCGTAACGGGAAGGGCGGCGCGCCGCGGCGGCGCCCGTTTCCTCCGTCGAGTCTCGGCGGCTGAGGCGGCCGGGCTCACCGGTGGCCGGGGCGGCGGGGCGATGATGGCGTACTTCGTGGAGAGCTTCTGGGTATGGAAGCGCCGCGGGCCGGTTCGGCCGCGCCGCGAGTGGAACGGGCAGGGCAGGGCACGGTGTGGCTGGGGTCCCCTCTGCTGGAGCAGCCTGGGCTCTTACACCACCCCCAGGGCTGGGCCGGGGCCTTGCCGCCGTGGTGGCCGCCGCCTCCCGCGCCCGCCGCGGTTCGCTTCGCCCGGGCCGGGCCGCGCCGCGCCGCTGGGGGAAGCGGGGTACCTGCCCGCGGCGGGGCGAAGGGACCGCGGCCCCTCCGCCTCGCGCTGGGCTCGGGGGGCCGTGGTGGGGAGGCGGCGGGGGAGAGGGATTGCCGGTCGCCCCGGGGGCTGGGACACGAGCGAGAGACCCTCTGCGCGGGGGTCTCGCTGTCGCAGACACCGCGGTGCGTGGATGTGGCTTGGGGTGCAGTGCGGTCTCTCTTGGGTCAGGCTGCCGAGCGGTACAGTTGTTCGGGGGAGCAGCACCGAGCGTAACAACTTAGCAGTTGTATCACGCAAACGCCAAGCTGCGCCTCGGCGCTCTGTGCTCTTGGACCGATACCTTGTCCCTGTCCGCATGTCAGAAGGCGCAGCCTGAGCAGCAGCCAGCTAGGGAACCACGGGCTTCCCAGGCTGGTTTAGAAACACCTGTGCGCAGATATGTATGTTTTTAAGTGTGTAGGTATACGTGGAGAAAAAAAAAAAAATAGGGACTCGGATTATTGTTGAGCCTCGCATGAAATGAGCTTGTTTTTACGGTGACCATAGCTGGTCTGAAACTTCAGTGTTCTTGTCATCATCGGGCTGTTTGCCATGTTGCTACTTCTTTGCATGTTTAATTTTTAATGTGTACCGAATAATAGGGGAAACATAAAAATGTTGGGGTTTGGGTTTTCTTTTCAGACCGAAACAGCAACAAAAAAAAAAAAAAAGAGCAAAAATGCTTTTTCTGTGTAAGCAACAGTTATCAGTGTTTAGGGAAAACTAATTTCATAAATACAATGTACTGTTCTTGAAGATAAAGCATAGCTTAAGCCATGTTTCATGTTTTTGTTTGCAGCATTGTGTTTAATTTTGGCGCTCTTAAGTTTTGCTTTTAACAGAATATTGAAATTTAGTGGAACTAAGTGTTAAATTTGCTCTCTTGACATACAGATCTGCTTAATTAGAACCCTCAGCCTTGGAGATCTGTGTCAAACTAATACGTGGAAAATCATTGTCTTTTTTTAAAGTGCGATCTAAATTAATATAAAAAGTCACATTTTCGTTGGAAAAGTTACTATCTCCTCCTAAGATTAAAGTGAAGTACAAGGATTTTATTCAGCTATCTCAGCTGAAGTCAAACACACTTCTGTTTAATTGCCTAGTACACTAAGGTGTGTTAATGTAGGTGTCTGTCAGATCAGTTACATTTTAGTTTGTTAGTAAGTCAGCAATATTGGTAAATCAATGGAGGCAGCGGGACATTGCCATACATCCTGTTTCTGTCTTCTCTTCACAAATACTACCAGCAAATGTGAGGTAGTAGACATCTACCCAAGTTCCCCATTCTTTCTTTCTGCTCTACAAAGTCTCTGTCTTACAGCTGTGTTGGCAAAACTCCTACAAGGAGTGCGAGGAGAAGAAGGTTTACTTCTCTTGTTGCGTTTTTCTCCTACCTCCAAAAATGGCAGAGAGTAGGACAAGAACTGTATTCTTCTTGTTTATCTTGCAGTGATGACAAAGACTTGCGAAACTTGACTGAGAATCCTTTGTAATACCATGGACAGGGTTTTATTTTGTGTAGAAGTAAAATAAAAAGGAATAGGGACTACTTCTGCTTTGCTGTTGGGGATAAATATCTTTCGAGATTAACTACCATATCTAAATATGATGGATTTTAAAGCCAGAAAGTGTTGAGTTTCCATATATCCTCAAAACCAAGCATGAATTATAGGCTTGTGCATTGTGAATCATTGGGCTTCTCCATTTCTACTAGCACTTCAGAACAGGTTATTGTTCAGAATTGTTACTTCGGTGCATTGGAACAATCTATATACACTTTGAAACATGGTGAGAAAGTTGAGATGGAAGTTAAAACATTGCAATTAAAATGCACTGAACACATAACGACTAAAAGTAATGGAGAGAAATCTGGAAGGAGAAAGAAAGGCAGTATTGTGTAGAACCTTGGAAGAATTGTCTTCTCTTTCTTGCTGTTGCCTTGCCCTTCTAGGTAACACCAGGCAAAATGGTTTTGTCACCTATGGAATGGCATAATTATACTTTCTAAAGAAGCAATGGTAAAATGTACATGCTGTCATCAGTTTGCAGCTGAATTTGTGCATTGAAAATGGAAGTCAGTATCTTGAGCTGTTTTGGATGCTCTTCTGATCTGGTAATCTGCTGTAACAGACAGGAAAAAACATCAGAAACTCAAGGGACTTCACTGATTTCTGATACGTATCGGTTTCTTATACACTATTTAGGCTGCTGTCTTTCAAGAACTTCCTAAAATTACTCATGTAAACAAAACAAATCATAACGTCTTTATTGTAATAGTATTGAAGGTTACCCTGAGGCTTTCATCCTGTACTGCTTTTGAAAGCGTTTGAATAGTTGCAATTTTTTTTTTCTTGTTAGAGAATGTAAGAAAAATGGATGTTTTAAGGGCCTGCAATCTGTTGACTGCTTCCAAGAGGTCACTGAGAGAGAAACAAGATTATTTCCAGGATGTGTAATGTTGAAGTACAGATACTGTAATTTAAAAAATGTTACTATCGCTTGAAAAATGTAGAGTGCAGCACTCTAGAGAAGCAGTTTTCAAAGTTGGTAGGATACAGTTATTTTTTTGTGGTATCAAAAAATCATGAACTAGTAGTACAGGCTATAAATGGCTTTGGTTCTTATGACTGAGTTTTGGCATTTAAGTCATGTGGCCAAACATTCCCAACTCCTAATTAGGATGTTGTCATAAAACACTGGGTGCTTGCTGCTATGTATGTGCTACATCAAAACAGTGATGTAATTTAAAGGGAACAAACACTTCCATGGGTTACTTCCATTATACATAACTACATTTTGTCACTTCGAGTACACTCATACTGGCACAGTAAAATAAAAAGCCTTTGTTATCATTGACTTACTGTTTTCTTAATGCTGCTTAGAAAGTGTTGCATAAGCTTTGACATTGTATTTAAACTGACTGGTGCAGGTGATACTTTTGTTAATTGTATGTCTATTAAACTATGTCAAGTCAACAAAATGAAGCCATTTCTAAGCTAGACAGTGTTTATTTATTAGTTGTTTTAAACTAATTCTATTAAACTCTTGGAAGTTCTGTGAAGTTCTGTCTTGCTGATACTGGTCTCTGTGTAATGCTTTGTTTAGTAACTCTGAATGTTCTAGGCTATAAAATGTATGTTTAAATTAACTTTGGCAAATTCCTTTTACTTTTTAATTGCTTCTGTTCCCTGTAGCTTTTGAGAATGACTGCGATGAGGATTTCTTTCTTTTCAAGAGCTTTTGTTACACGTAAGGCCTGGTGGTATCCAGGGTTAATAGTCTTAGCTTTGCAAAAAGGCTGGCTCTAATAAGTGTAAGAATTATTGTCTTATACACATGCAATGTGAGTGACACTGAGACTTGTCATGCTTCTGTCTGGAGTTCCATTCATGTGTTTACGGAGTGCTACTCTTCTGCTTGGCATGCAGTTAGACGCTGTGTTTCAGGAGAGGTGTTGTGCAATATTTGCTTAGTCTCCTCCCTCTGCGTGTGTGCATCTGGCATGAGTTGGCAACTTCCCATCTTTTTGTTCAAAAACCATTTTTAATTATCTAGATACAGAGGAAATACCTGTCTTTCCTCATATGTGTAGAGCTTCTCTGGAGCTGATCTTTAATATATCGAAGCAGGGTGTATTGGGTTTGCACAGCAAGGTTTTGTAGCCAGTTGCGGGGGTGCTACAGTGGTGGCTTCTGTGAGAAGCTGCTGGAAGCCTCCCTGTAGAGCCAATAGATAGAGCCAATGCCAGCCGGCTCCAAGACAGCCCTGCTGCCAGCCAAGGCCAAGCCAGTCACAGTCATAGCACCTCTGTGATAACATGTTTAAGAAGGGGGAAAAAAATAAGAGGAGAGATTAATTTTTGCAGGCAAAGCATAAGGTGTGAGAGAACAACCCTGCAGACACCAGGGTCAGTGGAGAAGGAGGGGGTGCTCCGGGCGCCGGAGCAGAGATTCCCCAGCTGTCTGTGGTGCCAGATCATGGTGAGGCCGATTGTGCCCCTGCAGCCATGGAGAGTAGTGGAGGAGCAGAGACCCGCCCAGGGAGGATCCCACGCGAGAGCAGGGGGATGCCTGAAGGAGGCTGTGACTCTGTGGGAAGCCCACACTGGAGCAGACTCCTGACAGGACCTGTGGACCCTGGAGAGGAGCCCAGGCTGGAGCAGATTTGCTGACAGGACTTGTGACCTCATGGGAAGCCCATGCTGGAGCAGTCTGCTTCTGAGGGACTGCACCCTGTAGAAGGGACCCATGTTGGAGCAGTTCATGAAGTATTGCAGCCTGTGGGAAGGACTCATGTTGGAAAACTCTGTAGAGGGATGTCTCCTGTAGGAGGGATCCCACGCTGTAGCAGGGAAAGAGTGTGAGGAGTCCACCCTCTGAATGGCAGAGACAGTACGTGATGAACTGACCAAAAACCTCATTCCCCATCTCCCTGCACTTCTCAAGGGGAGGAGGTAGAGAAAAGCGGGAGTGATTTTGAGTCCCAGAAGAAAGGAGAATTTGGGGGAAGGTGTTTTAAGATTTGGTTTTAGTTATCTTTTTTTTAAAACTCTGATTTGATTGATGATAAATTAATATTTTCTCAAGCTGAGTCTGTTTTGTAGATGATGGTAATTGCTGAATGATCTCTCCCTGTCCTTATCTTGAGCCGTGAGCTTTTCATCATACGTTCTCTACCCTGTCCAGCTGAGGAGGGGAGTGATAGAGCGGCTTGGTGGGCAGCTGGCCTCCAGCCAAGGTTAACCCACCACGCTGGAAAAAGGAAATTGAAATTGCTGGGTTGCTTCTCATAACTTCCAGAACTGAAGAAGATACGTTGCCTGTGTAAACATCAGGTGACTGCTTTTTTCCATGTTTTGTTGCTCTCAGTTTTCTGTAGCTCTTTCAGACCCACAGAAATTGAAATCTACTGATCGTTAGCTTTCAAAAATGTAACACCATAATTACAGGAGTATTTTCATGTATACAGAGTCCATTAAGTTAAATAACTGCCCAGGTGGAAAGGACGAAACACGTTTACTTATTTGAAACTGCAACAAACAGTAACAGTTTAAAGCAAATTACAAGTGTATTTCAGAGGGTGTAAAATGAGTAAGGTATGTTTGGAGTTAGGATTTCTGTTGCTGCATTTCATTATAGTGTTACTCCTGTATGAGTGAACGCAAAGAAGTTGACAGTACAAACAGACAAACGTAATGAGGAATATATGTCTTTCTAAGTTTGTGGGTAAAGAAAAGATTTGTTTTGGTTAACATTTTGAGCTTTTATTTTAGAATTACATGAATGAACACCCAGTCTGTTGGTCTGTTGCACTAAAGTTTGTACATTAACTGTTAAAATAGCATATCTTTTAGCTGCATAAATCAAACGTTGTAGTTGCTGAAGTTGTACCTAGTTTCAGCAAATACTGAATTTCATCAGTGTGAGGGAGTTGTGCTTCCCCTCATCTGCCATTAATGGATTGTTTACAGTTATTACTTGGCATATTGGTGCAACTCTGGAGTTTTCTTTATACAGTATTTTTTTACCAAGAAGGCGTTAATGCCATTATGATTTATCTGCGTTTGGAGTCTTGTATGCATAATCTGTTGATCGGGACTGTGTTCTTTCCATATTCATATTTGACAGAGGAGCATGATCAGTAATTTAAGTGGAAAACTAGCTGTAGGGCCGCTACTCCAGACCTGAGCCAAAGCAAGAGACAGAGGATACAGTTTTTTCTATTCTCGCTCCCAAAACTGAAGCGATTATTTCCCACATTCATTCTTCATTATTTTCCATTTATTTACCAAGGTGGGGTTATGTCGGTCATATTTAATTGATATATCATATTCACCAAAGGCAGTTGTACGGTTTAACTAGGATTTGGAAACTTAATTTGGAGATCATCCAGTTTTCATTTAGTTACAATTTCAAGTACATTAAGTACCTAAACTTTGTTATGGTCAAAAAGAAATCCTGTAACTAAGCTGACTAGCGCTTCAAAATGTTGCAGTTGAGTATTTGTCAGTCTGTTACCTGGAGAATAAGTTGTAGGTTTCATAGAGTATTTTAAGAAGAGGTTTAGGCAGGTTATGACTTAAAACGTTCATAATCAAAAGTACAGTTTTCTCAGTTTGTTCCATTTCTTCTTTGTAATGTGGTGATGTGGTCATGTTTAAAGGGTTGAAGGAATGATTGTGCATGCTTAACCACTGCTAATGCATGTTCTGAAAGCATAGTTTGAAATGACAGTAATTAATTTACTGTCAAATGTTGGTTGTTTTTTTTACTCGCTGAACTTAGAATAAGTTAAACTTCTGAACTTCTCTCATTAAGCATCTAAAGAATGATCAAAATGTGTTTAAGAACATGTCCCTCTTATTGTCTCATATGCTTAGTTTTGCTGTGAAAACAGTATTTGCAGGTGTCCTTTTCTTGCTTCTCACACTAGCTAAACAAGTAGTACGTATCTGAGCAGCCGTGGGAACTTTAGAATCACCTTAGTTATTGAGAAACATTTGTTTATAGTGTGTAAAAAGACAGTGCTATAATAAGGAGTGTTAACTTTTTACACTAATAGATGTTAATTTTGAACAGTTTTAGTCCAAAGTAGGCAGACCTTACTCATGCTATTTGATCAGAAACACAGGAAATAAATACTGTGGTAGATTGACCAGAAATTTCTGGCTACTTTACCAAATGTATGTTTTAAATTTAGAACCATTTTTTATATGCAACAAGCAAACTTATTCTTAAAAATTTTCAAAGTCTGTTAAGTAGTTCAGTGAAACAGAGTTCCTGTAATCTGTTTCCTGTTATGCACAAGTCATGGAAATGCTGAATTCTGACTTCACATTTGCTGACAAGGTTACTTTCATTTCCATGAGAAAATCATTGCAGTTAGTTCTTGATGAAGGGAAATGGAAGGACTGCCTGCCCTTGCTTTCCATTACTTAATTTATTTTGTATGCAAAGTTGGTCAGTAATGCCTCATTGTAGGCTTAAGTGAAGTGTTTACTTGTATTTGAAGTCTTGTTTCCTCTGAAGGCTTGCTGTCAGGAGACATCTATACTTTATGCACAAAAGAGCAGCGTAAAATGGGAAACCGTAACAAGAACACCAACTTCTGAAGAGAGAGGTTTGTTAGCTGTATGGAAGAAGAAAACTGTTAATGACCTTCAAGCTAATAATATGGAGCTTAGATGGAGAGGCGACCACTTACATTTTTCTTTCTCATACACAATTTGACAGTTTTCTGTTGAGTAATGACAGGATCATCCTCGACAGATGGTGTTTTACCTGCAAAATGATGTTCAGTACAGTCTTTCAAACTGATCTGGAAGTCTGTTGCTTTGAACCTAATGTTATACATGGCAACAGAGGTTCCTCTTTCTCCAAGACGCAGCTTCTGGAAGAATCTGTATCTGACTTCACTTGCTGTCTGTCATAGCAGTGGATGTTATTTTCCTCTGAATGGGAGTGGAAGGTTTCATCAGTTCCCCCTGGTGTGTGCTGCAATTCTTTACTTTTAAGAGGGCTGGTACTGGTCTTTTAGTGATCCCAGCTCTTACAATTGCCACTAGGAAGGAGCAGGTAAAAACACTTCATGAAGAAATATTGGCTAGACACATCATTTCCATGTACATAATTTTATACAGTTAGTGGAGAGGAGCAGTGTTGAGGAAAACCAGCCAAAATACAAATATACAGTGTTGATAGCATATGTGCATGTAAGAGGCTATGTATTCATTTTTTTGTAAATTTAACTACTTTTCCTCTTAGCCACAGCATGCATCTTTGTCTTTACTATAAATAAAGATCCTTAACTCCGATACTTTTTGTATTAACTACTTGAGCTACTCTTCATGAACGTAACTACTGAATGAAGGAGTTGTGGGTAGGCTTTTTAGCTTTTCCTAAGCAGACAAATGTCTGCCGTCTGCGCTGAGATCCCATATTTAATTTGGCATAGGTAAAAGTATGTCTTCAAACATGAGTAGAAGATAATGCATAGAATTGTCATCATGTTAATCATCAGAACTCTTGATCGTGTAAATTATTGAACAGTTTTGAAGCCTAGGTGTTTACGCTTATAGGTAGAGCCTGATGTTGGTAAGATAGGCTACACGTGATATTATATTCACAAGTGAAAATATGTCTTTTAGTTGTGCCAAGCTTAAACCATGTAGGCCCTCAAATCTGGGAGCCTGCTTTGGACTTGCGGCTTTGTTTAAACCTTAATATATTTTTCACATAGCCTCTTAGCCTCTGATAACTATTGATAATGTGTAAAAGATGTAGCTTTCAGGGGACTTTTATTACTTGAGGAAAGTATCTGTTCTGTTTCTCTGTTGTGCTTTCTGCTATTCAGTGTGACATCAGAAACAAGAGTAAGGCTGATTAGATACTTCATTTAAGTGGAAAAATCAGTTCCTTTGCAGTAAACTTCAGTTACAGTTAGGGAACAAGAAGATGATGGGGAATTGGTTGTTCTGGCTCGTTCCATTCTCTAAAGTTTTGCAAAGTTACATTTCTGATAGGTTATCAGCCATCAGGAAGGTTGCAGCCAGAGGCTGGGTCATGGCTGTGCTACCTTTCCTGTATTTCTAAAGTGGCAGGAAACTTATGAAGCTCCAGTATAGAAAAGTGCCCATTAAAGCTCTCATTATGAAAAGTTCAGAAGCAGTCTGTGTTCAAAACATTTTGATCAATGTGTTGCTTTAGCTAGAAGAAACTCCTTACGGCAAAGGGAATATTTCATAATGGAGAATTTTATTACTTTTTCTGGAAGAAATGCCTAACATTTATTTGTAATCCAAATTTGGGTACAGTAACAACTTTAGGGTAGTTAAAGAAGAATTTTGTATTCCAGTTGTAAATATCAGTGAGGTCTTAATTATACAATTACTCTGATGTTTTTAGAATGTGGTGGCATTCAGAGTTTGTATTGAATAAATAGAGAAAGTTAATAAGCTGCCTATTAGTGCACAAAAAGGAAAATTATTGTGGGCTTCAAACTACAAGGAAAATGTTTAGGTAGCAGTGAAAGGGGAGTGAAACTGTTTAGACTGGTGCTTGAAAGAGTAAGACAACATTTAAAAGAAATAAATTACATTCCTGACTAATTGGTGTTCTTATCTTTCTTTTGTTTTCAAACTTATAAAAACTTTGCTCTGTAGATTGTCTTTTCAGAGTTTGCCGGGTTTTCCTGTATTCAGTTTAGTTCTGCTTGTATCTTTTGCAGACCTTTTTATAATTGCAGTTGTGCTAAACTGATTTGCATTTTGATGAACTTTTTCAGGTTTCAACTTACTGCAGTATTAGGAACTATGATTTTAGAAGTGTGGGTTGTTTCTTTTTGGTTTGTTTTTGTTTGGGGTTTTTTATTATTTTTATTTTATTTTGTTTGGTTTTGCTGATGCTTGGAAGATGTAAAGCAAATAATCTTAGCTAGTAATCAAATTGAATCAAATTGCCTTCAGTAATGTTATTTGTAAATTTCTGTGTCTATGTGTGGTGTCCTTTAAGGCAACTTGCTATATTATTGACTGATGTGTTATCTAGTGCAGTTAACACTTCACAGAAGCGGGCTACTACAGTAACTGCTGCAAAGTTCTTCCATCCCTAGTTAAGGTGGCAGATCCCTGCCTGCCTTTTCCTCGTTGCTCCCACCTCTTCTGCTGAGCAGTGCAGCTGTTCATGTCCTCATAGTGTTCGGGATCACTGATCTTTGTTATTATTTTCAGCGTTATTTTTCAGCTGTATAATTTCCCTGATCAGGAGAGCCATATGGCTACACAAAAAACCTTTTTCGGAACAGAAAGGACAGAAATGTTTGGAGCGCTGTATGACCAAATCCTCAGACTCCTGTCATTGGATATGTAGAGCTGCTATTGTGAAAAGTCCAGGATTTTAGGAAGGAAATGAAGGTCCCTGAATGTGTCCAGAGGAGGCCAGGAAAGCTGGTGAAAGGGCTGGAAGGAATGTCCTATGAGAAGCAGCTAAGGACTTTGGATTTGTCTAGTTTGGAGAAAAGGAGGCTGAGGGGGAACCTCACTGCTCTCTACAACTTCCTGAGGGAGGGATGTGGAGAGGGAGGTGCTGATCTCTTCCCCCTGGGGTTTGGTGATAAGACGCGTGGGAATGGTTCAAAGCTGCACCAGGGGAGGTTTACACTGAACTTGAGGAAGCATTTCTTTACCAAGAGGGTGGTCAAACGCTGGAACAGGCTTCCTGGAGAGGTGTTCCATGTCCCAAGCCTGTCAGTGTTTGAGACACTTTGACAGTGCCCTTAACAACATGCTGTAACTTCTGGTCAACCCTGAAGTGGTCAGGCAGTTGGAACAGATGATCCTTGTAGGTCCCTTCCAACAGAAATATGTTCTGTGCCATTCCATTCTGAACATGCATGCAGTTTTCCTGCAGGCATGCTTCTGCATCTTGGATCTAAAGATTTTGGAAGAGGGAGGAGGGGAATGGAGAGTTTGACAGGAAGACTTTTATAGTAGGAGTGCTATCATGCCGTGCCTTGCCTCGCCTTCCTTTCATTGCTATTGTTGCTCTCTCCTGTTTGGAGGAAGTTTACCATAGTGCCAGAGTTGATAAGTTGGCTGAGTTCATTAATCAGTGTTTAGGGCAGTGTCTCAGTTTTAATGGTGAGGTACGCCTTGCTCACTGGAAAATGTTTTGTTTTAAAACTGAACTTGAGAATAGACAAAAGGGGAAGCTACCTGTTAGAGGGAAAAGATTAGTGAGTCTTGTTATCAATTAAAAAAACAAAAAAAAAACACCAAAAAAACCAAAACAACCAAACGGAACAAGATACCTGAAGTGTGAAGAATCAGGGAAGCAGGATATCCAGTGATCCAAAGTGTGAAATTTAGTTCATGGAAAGTAATTAAAGATATAGGAGAATGGAGAGAAAGTACAGTATTAATTATGTGTTTAAAAGATGATAAGTGAAAGAATACAAGAGCTGTAGAAATCTAGGTGAGAAATGGCTTTGAATATAGCCTAGAAATATGTAATAGAGGAGCTGTCATTATAAGGATAGTAGTAGCTGCTGAGGTTTGTTTTACATATAGGGGATTGAAGGGAACTAATAGCTGTTGATATAAGCTGAAGCATTAGAAATCATTCACTTCACAGAACTTGATTGTTTATTAATATGCGTAGGTTCTATACTTTGTTCTGTAATTGCTTTAGTGTGTTGTTTTTCATAGTTCTGCTTTCTTTTTATTAAACTTTAGGGGGAAAGGAACAATGGCTTTGATGTCCTCTATCATAACATGAAACATGGACATTTGTCAACAAAAGATTTAGCGGACTTTATAAGAGAAAGGTAAGTATTCATCCTTGTTAGTCCGGGCTCTTTAATGTGCTGTTTGTGGGTGTTGTTTGTCATGTTTAACAGTAACATACAGAATATGTATAACTCCATGAGCATTTAAAAATATCTCTTATATCCTACAAGAATATCTAGGTTTATTCCATTCACTTAAAACTGAATTGTGACTCTTAAACATCAGTTAATAGCAAGCTTCTAATTTTTCATGTTTGAATTAAAAAATGAGTAAAAAGCTAGAAATGTCACATTAGGTGTCCAGCAATTGATTTAAATTAATCCAAATTTTTCATCGTGTTTTGAAATAATAAAGGTAGCAAAAATTATCAGCCTTACACAGTTCTTGACCGCAGATGTAATTTAGGGTCTTAGTAGCAGCTAGCATGTTCTTAAAAAAAATTACATTTTCTGATTAAGATGTTAAGAAACAAGGTTTGTTGAAGAAAAGGGAGTGACATGTAGAAACAAGAAAATAATATGTATAAAATAACACAGGGTTTTCTTTATGGGATGGAAGAGACAGAACTGAAATTTGCAGATGTGACAACTTCCAAAACAGATGACCTAGTTGTAGTTATTCTTTGTGAAAGAAGACTGCTGCTGCTATGTTGAACACAAGAATTTCCATTCTGGACAAAATTAATTGTACGTGTGCTTCAGAATTTTGTCTTCATTCAGTTACTGGCACGAGGTGACACAAGGAAAAAACTAGCAAGAGACTGATTGAGGACCTGTTTCAGTGACCGTTTTCTGCAGTAAAAGCTGTCCAAAAAAACCCATCTTGGGAGTTTTGGCCTCAAACCAGTCTCAGCAGTTGAATGCCAAATAGATGGTACTTTTCAAGTGAGGGGCACATCACTGATCAATCTCAGTCTAAGCTAGCAGTAGTTTGTGGCACATAGTTTGTAGTTTCAAATAAATAGATGGACTTGAAATATTTGGTGTCCCCAATTTAGTAAAAAAGTTTGACTTTCCATATCTAGACAGTGAAGGCCTTCACTACTCTTGTGAAGTTATTGTGCAATTTCAGTCAATTTCCCAGGAAATAAATATGGTTCAGTAGCACACATTATTCACATGGCTCAAATTCTTGATCTCAAAAGACGTTGGATTGGGCAGTACTTCAACAGTATTTTGCAACAGTCCAGTTATCTTGGCCATGTTCTGTTTTGCACACAATTATCTGTTGCCTGCCTTCCTTCACGGAGTATAATCTGAATATTGTTTTGCAGTACTGTTTTTCTGCTAGAAGTATGTAAGTGGATGAACAACATCGATTAGGACCCTCCTAGATCTAGTGTTTTTATGCCTTGACTTCTATGTCCCTGATTTTCTGAACTGCTCCCCACAAAAACTAAACTTGCATACATTTGAACTTTCTTCACGTCTGTCCTTCCACTCCTTTTGAACATATTGTCCTTTTTTTTTCCTAGAAGCAGAGACATAGGAAAATAAAAGCTGAAAACTGCTGGATGGGTAGAGGAGACAGATCTGAGTTGGGGATAGTACTTTTAACGTGCTAAAGTACTTAACCGTTGTGTGTACGGTTTGACAGCAGTCACCTGGTCAGACAGGATTGCTGGACTCCCCAGACTAGCCAGAGAATCTGCTTTTATTTACAGTGTGATCTCAGAGAGAAAGGAACCAGGATTGAGTGTACAGAGAGATGTGCAGACTGCCCAGGGCACAAAGGACACACATCCGTGTGAAGCCAGTCTCTGTTACTTGTGCTATTCAGAACAGTGTTTTGGTTGTATGCAGCCTAATCAGGGAAGAGAGTATTGTTCTTGTTTCTCAAGCCTTAGTAATGAAAAAAGAAAAATTCTGTAGGAAGTGGGAAAATATGGGGGTTTTAAATAACAGTCAACTTAAGGAATTTAAGATTATTATTTCAAGACACCCACAAGAACCTTCTGAAACTGCAAAGTTGTTTCCTCTGGAAAAAAAACTTTGAAATGTGTTCATTTGTACTAATTTAATATTTCTGTACTGCATCTTCTGTGCGAACGCGGTATCCCTAAAAGGAGCAGAAGGTTTCGTCCTTGGCTGTGTTCAGTTAGTCAATACCTATTCCATTTTCTTCGGTGTTACTGCACTTTTTCGTTTTTGTTTTTGAGTATTTGTTAATGTTCAAGTGTTAAAAGAAATGAAAGACTGTTGCATCTGTGGTTGAGGTGGGTTGAACTTGGCTGGAGGCCAGCTGTGCACCAAGCTGCTCTATCACTGCGCTCCTCTGCTGGACAGGGGAGAGAAAATATGGTGAAAGGCTCATGGCTCAAGATAAGGACAAGGAGAGATCGTTCAGCAATTACTCCTGGGACTACCATTATCCTTTCCACGGGGTGCAGTCCTTTAGGAACAGCTTGCTCCAGCACAAGCTTCCCATGGAGTCACAAGTCCTGCCAGCAAACCTGCTCCAGCCTGAGCTCCTTTCTCCACAGGGCCACAGGTCCTGCCAGGAGCCTGCTCCAGTGTGGGCTTCCCACAGGATCTCAGCCTCCTTCAGGCATCCCCCTGCTCCAGCGTGGGGTCCTCACTGGGCTGCAGTTGGGTCTCTGCTCCTTTGTGACCCTCCATGGCTGCAGGGTACAGCCTGCCCTCTCACCGTGGTCTGCATCATAGGCTGCCAGGGAATCTGCGCCAGCACCTGGAGTACCTCTTGCCCTCCTTGTCCAGTGTCCCTAGTGTCTGCAGGGTTCTGTCTCTCACATCTTGCTCACTCTATCTGCAAAATCTGCCGTTTTCCTTTTTTTTTTCCCTTCTTAGCATGTTATCCCAGAGGCGTTATGACTGTCACTTGATGGGCTTGGCCTTGGCCAGCAGTGGGTCATCTTGGAGCTGTCTGGCATTGTTCTGTCGAACATAGAGGAGGCTTTCAGCAGCTTCTCACAGAACCCACACCTGTAGCACCCCTGCTACCAAACCCTTGCCATGCCAACCCAACACGGTGCTTCAGAAATAGGTCATATGAAAGAAGGAATTTGGTGGAGAGCAATCTGCTCAATGTTGGTAAATCTTGCGTGGGGCAGGATATCTGTCTGTCTGCTGAAAGATACCTTTGTTCTCTTCTTGTTAAAGCATATTGAAATTTTGTTATTAAGAAGTGAAAATATATGAAGGTTGGGCTGCCCCTGCAGGTTTTTTTTTTTTCTTTTAAATACTGGGAAGATTTTGTAGGTAAGCTGTCCTATGTTTGTGTATATTTAATACCTAAGCTGTTTACATGTAAGAAACCACTGTGCTCAACTAGGAACTGAATAGGTTTTCTCCACAAGTCTTTCCGATTTTTTCTGTGCCACATGCCTGTAAGCGTCATAAAACAAATCTCCTGGAAATGCATATATTCCCATTTAACTTTTAAATGTTTAACAGATCCCAAGCAAAGACAGATTTTCAAATGGGTGAAAACTAATCTACTCAGGCATTCCTAGTTGCCCGTATGTCAGAGTGCTTTGGAAAGTCAGTTGATAGGACAAATGTAGGACAAATGATAGAGCAAAATATTGTTCAGCTGGTTAAATAACAGCATCTTTCAGTTGTTAGTGTTTGTAACTGTTGTGTGTTGACCTTATGTGGTGGATTGCAGAACTCCACTTTTGTGGAGGTTGCTCCGGTGAGCATGCTGTAAATCGAACCAGAGAAAGAGGTGTGGATTTTGGTCATAAATCTTGTGTTTAAAAAAAAAAAAGGGGGGAGGGGGGGGAAGTGGAGGGTATGGACACACAGACACTGAACTGTCTTAATCATGAAAACTTAAATAGAAGTTTTTGATAATAAAATATGTTGTTCATCATGGTAGTTAAAAACCATCAGTGTCTCTGCATATGTGCTTGTTGCTGTGCAGTGAGCAAGAATTCCAAACCTTGGAAAATTGAGCTTTTTCTTATCATCAAAAAATAGATACATATGTGGAAGGAGAATAAAGTTAACTTGCCTTTGTTATGGTGAATAACAACCATTGTTTGTAGTTGAGATTTAAAATGTAATTGAGTTACTGCATTTTTACAGTTTAATCCCCTGCTCCAAACTGATTGTCCAACTGTCTGGGTAGTTATTTTGGTAGTTCAGTAGGTTTCAATAAATGCCTCTCTGTTTCAGGTGGCTACTGCTTCTTTGTTCCATTTTTGTTTCAAATTCTTTTTGCTTGGAAAGTGTTGCTGTTAAAGAGAAATAAAAACTCTGCCTCAGGAATAAGTAGTTATAGTCATGGTATAACTTGAGAGAGGGGTGAATTCTTCATCTCCCTTTTCTTCCTCTCTTTTGCCCCTGAATAAATGTGTTTCACAGCAGGAAAGAAATTGCTTCAACCCTTTGCGTTTTCAAGAAAAGGGAATTACAGTGTTTACTCAAATCCAGGATGCTTCTAAATCTAAGTTGACGTGACTTAATTGAGTATTGATTTAGGGTGGAAAATTAAAGTAGGGTGTATCTTTACCTTAGTAATAGCAGGGTGAGGAAGATTGGTGGGGGAAGGACTTGCAGGGAGTCACTGCTGTGCTACGTTGTGTGTGGCTGCTATTTCATGGCAATTGCCCCAGCAGAGACTGTAAGGCAGAAATCTAGGCTGACCCTTGGAATTTGAATCTCCACAAGACAAGTAAAATTGTGGTTTGAGGGCAAGAAAATATAATGAAACTTTATGCAGGGAAGAGGTTCTGCAAAATAAATCAAAATTTATTGAAACAACTTTCTTTAAAGAAGAGTATAAACAGTAGAAGATAATACTTTTCATTGCATGTTATTTTACTGTTTTCCAAATGCAAATGTAGCTATGCAAAGAACTTAAACAAAAAACCAAGCACCCCCTACAGAAAGACTAGACAAGACCCCATTTTATTTACTGTGATTGTTCAGTCAGCATTCAGTTTGTTTATTTTAATATTTTTGTTATAAATATATTTGATTTTGTTGCTCTGTAAATGTCTGGTGTTCAGACAGTGCTAGATGGATGATATGTCAGTTAGTTCTGATTGTTACTAAAAAATGTGAAAGCTGTGGTGGAACAGCAGAGAGTATAGGAAGGAATCATCTTTTTCAAGTCTTGAGTCCCTTGGTTTTACTTTTTTCTCTGCAACATTCTGTCACAGGGTCCTTAGGTTATTTTTTTCTTTTTGTTTAAAATATACATTTTATATTTTAAACAAAAATATTTTTTGGAGGGTTCATTAAAATGGAGTAATTTTCAGCTAAAGCAACAAGTCTTCTGTTTTGCACCTTTAGAATGCATATTCATCTGTCCTTAAATATCTTTCAAAATTTCAATTATGCTTTTAATGGCTTTCCTTGACAGGGCTACAATAGAGGAGGCATATTCAAGGTCAATGACAAAACTAGCCAAATCAGCAAGCAATTACACACAACTCGGGTAAGTAACTGTACATAAGAAAGAAATAAATAACTGCATATATGTTAAGAATCAAGTTTGATTCTGAATCTTTTTTTGACATTGTTGAAGGTAGTATAACTTTGCCACCTTTAAAAATGAATCTTAGCTCTTTAGTAACCGTGCAAAATATCATGCAGCTATGAGAAAAACACTGTACAGTTCTTTATTCACAGTTTAAAAAAACCACCCAAACAGGGAAGAACTGTCTGTTCATCTGTGTTTAAGGTTGATTTCTTTTCGAACATAATAAAGAACAAGACCTTTTATTCTGTGCTTCCAAGCCTGTGGTAATTACTCTGAAGAGAGGACATATGGTCTGCAAATGTGGCAGCAAATTTGTTTCTATTATTTCTGCTTTCTGGAGTGTTATCTCTCTTCTCAGAGATGTTAAGAATGAGACATTTCAGTAGATTTATTCCATAGTTTAATTAAAGTTTTATACATGGGCTATGTTCTTTATTAATGGATGTTTTTTCATTAGAAAGATTATGCCAGCAAGAACTTGCCCTTCTTCAATGAGGATAGATTTTTGTTTTATTTGTAGAAATCACAGCTAGAAATGCGGAGAGCTTTCGTCAGTGGATGATTTGATACTAGTTGTTGCTGTTCTTCACATTTTCTGTATGTGCATGTCAGTTTGAACGTCAGTGCTTTAAAGGCTATGTACAGTATTGATTTGTCAGCAGCATTAAGCACAAAACTGAGGTAGGAGTGTTATCTTTAGAAGAGCTGGAGAATTCCATTCAGTACAGAAATCTGAATCTGAGGAATGACCTGTCCAGCACCTTCCTTTACCATACGATTAATCTCTGTTAATCAGTAAATCCCTTTCAGTGGCAGACCATCTTTGCCAATTTTTTTTTTCCCTGCATCTTGTGGCTGTAATGGTGTAAGACAACTAGAAACTTAAATAACCAAGTAATTTCTGATTTGTTTGCACTGTTCAAGTACAGACACACCAAAAAATCTACATGTTAAATTATTTTGAGCTGCTCTTGCATCATCTTTATGAGTACCACTTGGCATTATTGTGTGCTCATGACAGAGAAGATTAAGTGAACTTTGCTGTGTTCTAGTCATTAAAGTCAATACAAGTAAAACATAAAACATGGAAAAATTAGTAGATAGGATTTCAAGTACATTTGAAACATTTATTGAGAATATAAAGCAGTTGTTGGGGTTTTTGTCTGTTTCAGTTTTAGGAATAGAAGTGAACTTCTGTAAACTTATTAATTACACTTCGATGCTATTAAAAAAATCTAGCAACTAAAAGGAAAGAATTCAGATGGACATTAAATATAATTTTCCTCAATTTAGGACATTTGCACCAGTTTGGGATGTTTTCAAAACCTCAACAGAAAAACTAGCAAGCTGTCACTTGGATCTTGTGCGGAGATTACAAGAGCTAATAAAAGAAGTTCACAAATATGGAGATGAACAAATCAAGGCTTATAAAAAGGTTGTTATTTTTCTTCTTATACATTTACAAAGACTTGTTGACATTAGAATTACAATAGTTTGGTTTTGACAACCGTATGATATTTGGCAGACTAAAGAAGACGTTTCAGGAACATTGGAAGCAGTGCAAAATATTCAGAGTATCACTCAGGCCTTACAGAAATCAAAGGAAAACTACAATGCAAAGTGTGTCGAACAAGAACGTTTGAAAAAGGAAGGAGCAACACAGAGAGAAGTTGATAAGGTAGTTCTGTGACATCTTACTTGAATTCATTGTGTTGCCAATCAGTCACATTCATCTTCTATTAGTAAGAGAAATGCTCAGAAAGGGCTAAAAGTAGCTAAAAGCAGTAGATGTGCCTGTTTCATAATGTGCATGGTATTTTGAATACCTAGTTACGTTTTGTTTACACTTACTTAATGGTTCTAACTGCACTGCAGTTCTAATTCTTTATTTTGTAAATATGTACATCATATAATTTTGTTTAGTGGGTTTTACAGAAACTGTGTGTAATTGTTTCAGCATCTATTATATTTCTGGATAAATTTCCTTAGGTAAATATGTAAACACTCAATGCCCTTGTTACTGAATTAAAGAGCAGGCGGTTTTGTGTTGTTCCGTCAATGAGATACAAAGTAATTAGCTACTTGCCAGTAGCAATTACTTTAAGTATTTGAGTCTGTTCCATTGAGAAGAAAAACAGTTTAATATTACTTTCAGTGCTTATTTAATTTCATGGACCAAAAATCCATGGGATATCTCAATGTTGTATTCGGTACTGTCCTTGGGTTATGGGGGAGTTTGAACCATTCATGGAATCACAAAACAGCTGTGGTTGGAAGAAAGCTCTGGAGGTCATCCTGTCCAACCTCACTGCCCAAGCAGGGCCACCTCAAGCCAGTTTCTCAGGACAATGCCCAGACAGCTTTTGAATATCTCCAGGGATGGAGACTCCACATCCCGTCTGGGCAACCTGTGCCAGTGCTCTGTCACCCTCATGGTAAAAAAGTGTTTCCTCACATTCAGGAGGGACCTTCTGTGTTTCTGTTTCTGGTCCTGTCACTGGGCACCACTGGAAAGAGCCTGGCTCTGTCTTCTATTCATCCTCCCTTCATGTGTTTATGCACATTGATAACATCCCTGCTGAGCCTTCTCCAGGCTTTACAGTCCCAGCTCTCCCAGCTTTTCCTCATAGGAGATAAGCTCCAGTCCCTTCATCACCTTCACAGGCCTTTGCTGGACTCTTTCCAGTATGCCCATGTCTCTCTTGCAATGGACAACCCCAAACTGGACACTCCAGGTGTGGCTTCACAGTGCTGAGTAGAAGGGAAGGATCACCTCTCTTGACCTGCTGGCATCACTGTAACACTTTCCTGTTTTCAAGAAAGTAGTAGAGGAAAAAGAGGTCATGCTTCCTTGACTCTAATTATGTCTTCTCGTTCTAGATCTTGATAACTCTGCCTATTTCCATTTCAATTACCTGATCTGTGCAAGACTCTGTTCTTGTTAGAATCATCTTAATGCATTATATAGTGCTATCTTGGTGGAGCAGATAGTGTGTTGTTGACTTTTCACTGATGACAAAGTGATCCTGCTGACTATGTCTGGTTGTCTGTATATCTCTGATATAAATCTAGATTTTTTTTTCCTAGCTTGTGTCTCAAATGACAGTCAGTGTTGGATTCTAGACATGAATCAGAAATATGTGGGTTGGCAGATGTTTTCCTGCCAGTCTATTCAAAGTATAATTTTTCTGAACTCTTGTAAATAGGTTGAAAAGGAAAATTTGACTAGGTGGAATGTTTGTTTTTAAGATGTAATATTGTCCTTGCTCAGTTGGAAACAAGGAAGCATTCAGTCCAAATTATGTCTACGTGAGAAGAAAGAAGAAGCGCTGTAGGATGAAAGCCCTTGTTTACTGTTTTATGCCTCTTCCCTAGATACTTCTGTTTGAACAATTAGGCCATAGTTGAATGCTCTGCAAGTACTTAAAAAGTGTTTCCAGTGGGAGCAGGTAACAGTGACCGTGACATCTCTTCAGTCATTTCTTTATTCAAATTTACACTTGTAATTTGAGAAACATGGTGACAGAGATTGTATTTGTTCATTTTTTTCTGTGGCAGAGAATAGGTTTATTACTTTTAGCACAATATGAAAAATGTTTTCTATCAAAATTGCGGAGTTAACTGCTTTATCGGAAAGCAGGGGATCTTCACCAATGCACCAAGAACGTATCACAAAACCAAATATTTGGAGAAATACTTTACGAAAGAATCTGAGGAAGTACTGAGATCTTGCAATGTTCATTGCAGCTGAAAGTTAATGTTAACTTGTGTAATAATTTCCTGTTGTTCTCTGACATGTGAACTTCTCTATTTATAGTGACTTGACAAAAAGATCTTGGCTGATCCTTATTCGTTCACTTACTGTAAATCTGGTAAATAGAATTCTAGCATTTGCTGCACGTGAGAATAGACACATCCTGTTTTCAGAAGATATTACTAGTTAATCATCCAATGTTCTCGTGTTTTATCATTTTGTCTGACCTGCTGAGTAGCTGGGTTTTGTAGGTGCTCTTCAGCACATAACACTCAGATTCTGCTCATCATTAAACGTGACTATAAGAGACAGAATGTTTTGATGTTGTCAAAATCCCATTGCATATGGGGTTCAATTACATTACTCTTTACAAAAAGAAAGTTATTTTTTAAATCTTGGCATTTCCTTCCTTTTCAATTGCTAAGTTTGGAATCATCTTACTGCAAAGCAGGCTAATTATTTTTAAAAGCAATTGTTCTTAGAGCACCTTTACATTCAGCATAGTAAATGGCATTTGGGAAACAAGGTACGACTGTTTTCTTCTTGGTAATTCCTTTGTGTGAATGTCCGAGAGTGAGAATCATGAAGTAAAATTCAGGACAAGTAGCTGGTGGGTTTGATACAACCTGTCATGCTCTCCTTTGAATGCCTGACAGTTCTATATCCTTCATACACTGAGGTATTCTCAGGCTCTGTTATGCTGGATTTAGAAGACTACATAACTAAGCTTTCCTTTTAGCTGGAAAAATGGAACTGTAGCTTTGGTTCTGAATCCTTTGAAGTCCTGGTTGATGTTTCCTCAGGTGAAAAAGTGCTAATGCTGTGCTGTTACTTACGATTTTCTGTTATTTTTCTCTTGGAAACTGCAGAATATAACTCTGTGGAGGGCATCTTTGTACTAATTCATTTGAAAGTTATAGATAGTGGTCAGCTTTAAAGTCATTGCAAGTGAGCAATCATTTCTGTTTTTACTGTGGGACAGATGAAATTAATTTGAAAGAAGGGAGGAATGCTATTCGGAACTAGAACAAATAGTAAATCCACAGCTGGCTTTACTGATGTCATTACAATTCAGGAATACTTCTGAGTTACAACTGATAGGAAATTTCAATGAGATAAAGTGGGCATGTTGAACAAAGGAGCTAGAAAAAAGCTGGGGTTCAAGACAATTTTATTTTCACTGGTATTTATCTTGGAAATATGAAGAATATCAAAGGTTTGAAAAACTCCATCTCATGTATGCCATGCTGTAAACTTTGAAAATAACTTTTTCTCTACCACAGAAAATCACTTAACTCAGTTTTGTTCTCCATCTAATATTGGGATTCTCCTGTATTTTGTTTTGTCTTTTGAAAATATGAAACTCTCATATGATTTTGGTTTATTAGCAACAAACGAAAGAATACTCAATAAATTATAAAGCCAAAAAAGGACTATTATAAACAACACTGAGCTGCATAAATCTTGCCATCAGTATGTTCTGCATTAACTTCTTTCGAGTATGTCTTCATTTTAAAATTTTCATTGATATAACACCCGTAATTTTTAATTTCTTCCTTCATTTCTAGCACACAACTGCATCTTTTTGGGTTTTACCATTGACTCTTTCAGAATTGCACAAACAGCTGTTTGCTCTGTATCCCAACCCTGCTTTCTTCCTGTTTTTTCTGTTGCAGATCTAAATATTTGACAAGAACTAGTTAGTTTACTTGAGCAATACAAATTTGATTTCAAAATAAGCATAACAAAAATCTGTCAGTGCTGATAAAGGGAAAGTATTTAAAGGAGGTAATTGCTTTGTTACCTAACTATGTGTTTTATTATTTAAATAGAAATCTCTAATGCCTTGATTCTGAGATATTTGGTGGTGAAATTTGTTATGACACTTTACTGGTTTGATATGCCCCTGAATATTTTTTATGGATCATTCTAGGCTTTCTTTTAGTTGTGACTTTAAAAACCTTGCATCAGATTGTATGTATGACATTTGACACCTTTTTGTACTGATCTACAGGCAGCAGTCAAGTCAAAAAAAGCCACAGATACCTATAAACTGTATGTGGAGAAATACGCTGCATTTAAATCTGATTTTGAACAGAAAATGACAGAAACTGCACAGGTAAGTGTTATATTAATTGAGTTACCTTTAAAATAGATTAATAGATATTATTTAATATCTGAAGAGATCTGAAAACAAAGCTTTTGAAAAATTGGTTAAAGGTGGAATGATCCTCTTTGGAAATTGATGTGAATGATAATGTCAGAAGCAGTATGTTTGAAGGGCAAACGCTGACCATGTGAGTTGTGGTGGCACTGTCCTTGAATGACACAGTCAAGCACTAGGAGCCTAGAAAGACTTTTTGAAGAAATTTTTGGAAGAAATCAAAATGAACTTTAGGAGGTATTGTAGATGCATTGTGATCAGGTGGGAAATCCTGTGAATTGCTGGACACGGAGACTCCTATAAATGAGTTTTAATACTGAGATCCATCATGGGTTTTTTCATTATCATTCTTGTAAAACACCATAGGTACAGCTTGTTAATGTGTCTTCCCAGGGTTTACCTGAGTTTGTGAAAGACCTTTACATCTGTCTGAGTTTCTGGGGTTTATTAAAAGTCTTTTAATCAGTATTCCAGAGGATATCAAGTTCTCTGTAGCATTGCATACGCTGTTTTAAAGCTTATTTTTCAAATCTGTTGGTAGCAGACTTTTTTTCCACTGCCCCAGATTTTAAAAAACAAACTTGATAATTTGTGCTTTTAGTAGTAGCAGTTACTTAAAGACTGGCTGGAATATCTATTTATTAATTTATGTTTCTTGGTTTGCAAGATAGGAGTTTTCTTTTCGTTTAAAGTTCTTTGCTCTTTTAATCAGTTCCAAAGATTAATTTTTAGGCATAGATGGGATTGTTAGGGAGATTCAGTTATACTTGCATTTTTAACATGTAAGTGGGAAAGTGTTAGGTTTTTCCTTAACTCCTTGGAAATTAGATTTCACATGGCGATTGTGTAGGCTGCCATGTAAAAAGCTGCCATGTCCCAAACTGTAAACTGCTTTCCTGCTTTGAGAACATCATTAAAATTTGATCTAGTTCATCTCTGAATAGATACTCAACACAGCTGTTAGAGAAAGGATACCACATATACCACATACCAAAACTCTTACTTCCCACCCCCCAGTCCACACATTTGCAACAAAGTGCTCAGGCATGCTACTGCAACACTCTGCTTATAACATGACCATTACATCAGCAGTTTTGACAGAAAGTTTGCAGAAAGTAACTTTTTGTGCAATATCCTGACGATTCTGGTCGAAGGTGCTGTACTCCCCATGTTTTTATTTTCAGTTTGAGTTAAATTTGGTTATGTACATTATTTTTCTCCCCTTAAAAAAAAAAATCTGTGACTTTTAAATGCCTTTTTTTTAAATTGTGGAGTGTAAAACACTGTTGATTGCAGTTATTTAGTGGCTTTATTAAACACAGTCTTTATTAAAAATCAGAGTTCGGTAAGAGAATTCATGGGTGCCATAGTCTAGGCCATAAGGCCTGTCATCTCTGATATGTGAAGCTGTGTTTTCAATATATGTTTTAAGTTAGTATTGCTGTCAGAAGTAACGGTTGTCCTATTTCCGTGCTTCTTCTTTTGTCAAGTATTCGTGCAAGGAACTAATCCAGCTAAAACTAATATGTGAAGGAAGGTTGGGTTTTACCCAGAAGAGACCTGCAGTCTGGTTTATTAAGAGATCACAAACATTTGTGATGGCACAAAGGCAGAGATAGTGTGGTACCAAGGGTAGAGGATTGTATCTTTAAGATGGTTCAACATGTGACACTGGGCTGGACTCACTTGCATATGTGCCCACCTTACACATTTCCATCTGTTGCCTTAGCATTGTGTCTCTCTCACTGTAATTTAAAAATATTTGCATATCAGTTATCCCTAGGCAATTTGACTGGGATTAGGATTGGAATTGGCTTGTGGGATTACAATCAATTGAGAATTTTGGGACTAAGCAAACTTTTAAAATTTAAGCTATTTTAAAACAATTCTTGGAAACAAGTATAATATACTAGCAACGACAGTCATTGAGGTGTAACTTTCCTCCTGGAGAGTTTCCAGAAATACGAACAGGTGGAATCAAACTGACATGTGAACACACACTGCTGCTGCCCAAAATGTAACTTTTATGTAGTCCTCATGTTAGTGGAACTATTGTATTTGCTCAGTAAGCGTTCCAGTAACTCCACCATTGTGTGGTTTATATAAATTGTAGTGCAGCCTGACTTTTGCTGTAGACTCCACCTTTTGCTACAAAGAAATCAAGTAATACCAGAAAAAATACTGAACTGTTCCATTTATTTGACTCGAGTCATATACAAGTGTGGCTCTTCTGGATCAAGAAGTTTCTGCCCTGTTTGTTATTTACCTTGCTCTGGAAATTACTGAACCTCACCAAAATAGATCCTGTGAATACTGCTGATCCGCTGCAGAGGAAATTCAGACAGGTTGCTTTACATCGTTATTTATCCTCACAAAAGCTGTCTCTCTGTATCTCTTACCTTATAGCGGTTGGCTTATTGCTCTCACAAACAGTAAGAAAAAAATTAACAAACATGACTTCAGTAAGTGGCCTTGCTAAATTGCACTGTAAACTTGTCCCCAGTGAGCAAGAAAGCTGTGAATAGTGAAAAGGCGTTCTTGGTTAGAACTGACAGAAGATAAACATGAAGAGTACTTGAAATGGATGTTATTGTTGGTGAATTAGTAAAGGAAAATGTAGGGGCTTTCAGCAAGCAAAATAGCTGGGCTTTTCATTATGTACTAAAAAAAAAAAAATCCATTTGAACAATCCACTACAACAGAAGATGATAAAAGTAACAGCTTATTTTGTATCTGGAGACAGAAAAAGAAATTCTTTTCAGATGTTACAGCTAAGAAAACATCACCATGTTTTTGGGCTGCTTTGTTTTTTGCTGCTTTTTTTGTTCCCTTTTTTATTTTTAAGGGAGAGGGTGATAAGCGGGGGGACAGATCTTTTTCATTTGGTTTGGGTTTTTTTGCCAACACAAAAAATGGTACAAAGTTACCTCTCACTACAAACCACACTTGTCTAAATGTCCTTAGTTCCTTAACTGCTACAACCCTTTTACTTAAAATTTAAATCTTCACTTAACATGACAAAGGACACCTATTGCTGTTCTGCTAGTACAAGTGCTGTCTGGAATTTAAGTGTAATGGTATAGCTGCACGTACAGTTTGGTTGCTGGAGGGCTACTTTAAAGATGATGCTACAGGAAATATAATACCCATTATCCCACTTCTATGTGAGATAGACTATCTTTATTTAGAGTACATTTCACTTGAAATATTCTAATTCTGAAAACAAAATCAATGAGGAGTGCAAACATTCTCAGCTGTTTCAGTGCAAAATCAGTTGGCTTAGCTTAAATCTGTCTTGTACTCTTCACATACTGGTTTTCTGACAGCAAGCATCTTGAATTGCTGTAGTGTTCTTCTAGGCAATCATGTAGTAATGTCCTCATTTAGCTGTCCTCTTTTTTTTAGTTAAATTCCACTGATCTTGTTGCATACATTTTATATATTTTTCCTTTTTGTCATTTACTGTCTTACCTGCAGTTATCAAAGTGTTGCAACTCGTGATACACAGTTTTGAGAGGTTTAATTTTGAAGCATATGATCTTCCTAATCTTGAACTGCAAGTTGTGGGTTTTGCTACGATGGAACATGGAAGGTTTTATTGTGATTAAAGAAGTAGGAAAATGTAGTTCACTGTTGTTCAGAAATTGGATTTAACAAATTCCTCATGTTGAAAGATTTACTCTGAGTAAAGCTATAGCTGTATTATGCAATTGCTATGCAGCTGCTAACAAAACATGATGTGTTTTTTGCCAGATTTTCCACCTTGCTAGAAGTTTTTTTTTTAAATCACATACCACAGTCAATTATTAGAAAGGATCAAATAGCTGAAAGTGCTAAATTATTCTTTAAAAGTATTCCATCTTATCTAGAACAGAGTACAGTGGATTTTGGATGATTGTACTATTGAGCAGACTGTGTATAAATAAAGTTCAGGAATTATTAGTAATTTTTTTTTAAAAACAATTTAAAACTTACAGGAAACCATACATGCTTATAAAAAGGAACAATGCTTACTTAAACTGTGTATAATGAGTTGGACAGTTAAAGATCCTGTCAATTATGACTTTTCATTTGTATTGTAGCTTAAAACACTAAGAAGTGGTTTGCATTTGTTGGGTCACTAACATTACAGATTTGTTTCAGTACATCTTTTTAAAACGGACTTACCTTTCAAAAGTGAAAGTGAACAATTTGGTTAATGATTATATCTGCAGTATGAATGATGTGGTTATCATGCTATCTAACTTTATTCTTTGATCAAAACCAATTTGTATTATGTCCTGTACAAGGCCAAGACAGCTCTACTTCAAAGACTTCAAAGACTTACAGACAAAGTATAAAACAAGAAATAAGGAAGCAGCTGGGGGAGGGGAATGCTCTCTCCCCTGACATAAGAGACAAAAAGGTCTCTGAATGGCCAACTGTTTTGGTATGCATTATAAAGAAAAGTTTAAAGTAGGCTGGTACCTCTGTTTTTCAGAATTTTGTGGGAACCTCAAACTAACCGTGAAGGAAGTTTCATTGGCATAATCTCAAAAACTGTCTTTGTGTTTAGGTTAAAATTAGGTGGCGGAAACAGGCACAGATTGAAAGGACACATTGTGTGCGTGTGTTGACACCCCAGTAGTGACTGAGGGCAGATATTATAAAGCTGGATCATAGATAGTTTTGAAAGCCAAATAATACAGTTTTTATAATAAGGCAATCAGTAAAAGAAGTAACATCATGGGCATTCTCTGTAGACTACTCCATATCCTCTGTAATTAAGAGGAAGGCTGCTGGAGGGAAAAAAATAATTTTAGTCTTCTTGAGTGATGGCTAGAGGGGTATGTAAGTATGGCAAAAATAAAATCGAGCGTGTAGAAGTTAGAGATATTTCACTTGTCTGTATGGAGTTATGTTTGTGAGTCAGAGTAGCAGGAGGTGTGAAATGTGGAGAGATGTTCTTCAGAGAACTCTGTACAAATTGGAGAGAGGATTAAGTGGTGCTCCAAAGTTTGGACACCCTTCAAAGTGCAGTTACAGAAATAGAACTAGGAAAGAGCAGGAGTAAACAAAGATTTCAAGACAATTATGGTTGACTGTTGGGGAGGACGAGGACATTTTCAGTTCTGATCTTCAGCTAGGAAGGGGTCATTGAAAACATTGGAGTGATTTTAAAATGGCTGTCAGCTGGAAGTCTGGGTAAAATGGAACAAACTGTAAAGATGTATACAGTGAGTTTAAAGATCAAACAGATTAGTCATTTAAAGAAGGAAAGGATATAGATTTAACTAGAAAAAGGAAAACGTGTATAATGTGAACGGGAGGAGAGGGTGCTAAGAAAGAAGTGCACAACAGATCCAGAAATAAGATTTCTGGGTTTAAATTAATAAAATGAGACTCTTCAGTAATGAAGAAAAGAGTTTGGTTTTTTTAAACTACTTCTAACTCTATTTTCTTTTGGTAGAAATAGGTTAGAGTTTTTGAAAAATCAGGCTAGATGAAAGTTTAAAGAGTAAGTAACAAAAATTGGATAATGTTTCTAAAAGGATATGTTATACTTTAAAGTATATTGTTTCGTAACTCTGAATTCTGCATCTTCCTTTCTTAAACATTGTAATTGCCATGATAAAGATCTGGAAAAAAAACTCCATTTAGTGTATTTAATTATTAAAATTTAAGGTTTAGTATTTCAAGAAATATTTTCATTAGGATTAATTGCTTGTATTGGTTTGCAGAAATTTCAAGACATTGAAGAAACACACCTTCTTCGTATGAAAGAGATTATAGAATCATTGTCAAATACCATAAAAGAAATTCATTTACAAATAGGAGAGGTAATTTTTATATTATCATTTGTTTGTTTGGATAATGTTATGTCTTTTTCTTAACTATTAAATAGAACATTTTTTGCTGTGCTTGTGATAAGATCACATCTTCCAAATGATGGTAAATTCAACATAAGCTCAAATTTCATAGAATCATAGAATGGTTTGGGTTGGAAGGGATCTTAAAGATCATCTAGTTCCAACCCCCCTGCCATGGGTGGGGACACCCTCCACT
Organism: Rhynochetos jubatus; assembly: GCA_027574665.1. Taxonomy (NCBI): domain Eukaryota; kingdom Metazoa; phylum Chordata; class Aves; order Eurypygiformes; family Rhynochetidae; genus Rhynochetos; species Rhynochetos jubatus. The sequence goes on along the minus strand of CM050690.1, from coordinate 66,450,586 downwards.
AGCCCAGGTCGCTCAAAGCCTCATCCAGCCTGGCCTGGGACACTTCCAGGGATGGGGCATCCACAGCATCTCTGGGCAACCTGTCCCAGTGCCTCACCACTCTCTTTGGGAAGAATTTCTTCGTGACGTCCAATCCAAATCTGCCCGCTTTCAATTTAAACCTGTTACCCCTTACCTGTCACTACAGTAAAAAGACACCCCTCCCCAGCTTTCTTGTTGGCCCCTTCAGGTACTGGAAGGTGTTGTAAGATCTCCCCAGAGCCTTCTCTTCTCCAGGCTGAACCACCTCAACTCTCTCAGCCTGTCCCCATAGCAGAGGTGCTCCAGCCCTCTGAGCATCTTCGTGGCCTCCTCTGGACTCGCTCCAACTGTTGGATATCCTTCTTATGTTGGGGTTCCCAGAGCTGGACGCAGCACTGCAGGTGGGGTCTTCTGAGACCAGAGTGGAGGGGGGAAATCCCCTCCCTCAGCCTGCTGGCCAGGCTGCTGGTCAAATTTTTATGGCTTCCTCTTGCTTTTATAAGTTCAGTATCACAAAATTTACAGAATAAGTCTGAATAAATTTTGTCATAACAGAAAACGAAGTTTTGACATTCTGAAGAATTTTTAATGTATTTCAAAGTTCTGTTCCCTAGATATTATATATGCTTTCATTTCACACATAATCAGGATACTTGTGCTTTCCGTTGGCTAAAACTTGAAATTATATTAGTCTGAAAAGTTTCCCAATTTTTTTATACACTATGGGGTTAAAAAACCAAAACAAAACAAAAAAAACCCCAGAAGCTTTTATAATATCTTTTCTGTAAATATAAGTTGGTTTAATTAATAATCCTACATAGTCCTCGATTTTTAGATATTTTAAAGTGTAGTTTTATGTGCATACACTTAGAGTCAGTGTTTTCCTCAGTTCCAAGGTTTTCTGCTAGTGAATGATGGTCAGAAGGGTAATGCTATTTATTTCTAAAGCACATATGTACTGTCTTGTTGGAAAAACTTGTTATTAAAAACATTCGGTTGTTCCTTTGTCAGACCTAAAACATTACAACAGCAATGTTTTCACTCAAGCAGGTGGAAGCTGTGATAATACAGTAGTAACAGTTCACACCCTAACTGGTGCTGGCTCAAGAGGCTGCTTGTCTTCCTGACATTGTAGTGGGATATGTTGCTGACAAAGTCAGAAGATGTTATATAACAAGTAGTTTAGATGGAAGAAATGGCAGTAAATAAATCCTAGACCAGTCGTCAAGCTGCAGTTTTTCATTTCCTATTTGTGTCTGTATTGTATACATGCTTGCTACTGCTAAAGCAAAGAAAGGATTTCCTGGGTAAAATGCCTGTTGATTTCTGGAAGCCCTGTAATATATTTTATTGGGAAGTATTTTGAACCTTAACTCTAGGGAAAACCACTTTAAAAAGTTACCCTCTTTCAGCTACTGGGTTTAAATTCTTTGTGTGGTATGTTTGGTTTTTTTTGAAGGTGCACGAAGAGTTTATTAATAACATGACAAATACTACAGTTGAGAGTTTAATACAGAAATTTGCTGAGTCAAAAGGAACTGGCAAAGAAAGGCCCGGTAAGAGATTAAAAATAACTAAGTTGGAAATGTTAATTTTCAAACTTTTGATTTCGACTTGTAATAAAAGGTCAAACCCCTATTTGTTAATGCATTATATTTTTAATGTACTTACCATTTCAAATTCTCAGAATTCATTAGCTTTGACATTAAATTATTTGTAGAAGTCAATACATTGTGTATTATCATGTATGTGTAGTATTTGTGTTCATAAAGCATGGCAATCTGTAGCTCTGAGTCCTTCTGTGTAGACCTTCAAGGAAGCTTTTGAACTATACTGTTCTCTGGTACATCCGTGAAATTTGTTATGAAACTGAAGTTCCTTGTATAAACTATGTGTTGTCTGCTGTGTGTTTCTGCATAAACTATGTTTCAAAACTTCATCTAATACAAGTTTATTGATATATTCAGTACAGACGTGGATAGAGCTTGTTATTGAACTGTTGGGACAGTTGCCTTAATTTATTTGGTTAGCTTACAATCTATTAAAATTGATAATTTTGTATGTAGATTTTTTTTCTTTTCTAAGCAGCAAACCAGGTAGTGCTTTCTGGTACTATGCTGGTTGTGTGGTGTACAAGGCTTTCCTGCACTGGCATAAAAAGACAGTCTCACAGAACTGCATATCTAGCACTACAGGAAAATAGAGAGTTCACATGAATATTTGGCCAGGAATACACGGTCACTCAGTGTGTGAATACAGGAAGTCAGTCGTACTGTTTTCTGTTTTCTTCAGCACTGAGTCCTGACTAACGTCTGTCTTGTAGTACAGAAGGATAAAGCTTTTTCCAGAGCAACCGTACGTAATAGTGTAGCTTATGGGAAAATACATGTTAAATTGTTAGATATGATTACTAGGCATCTTAAAATGCCTCTGTGAGGTGTTTTTAACATAACCTTGTTTCATATTCTTCCTGTGATCCTCTGATGCTGATACCCAAGTGGGCTAAGGTAAGATTGTATACTGAACAATTTTCGAATGTATCCTGTGTATTTTGCAAATTTTCAGTAAAGATTAAGAAAGAAAAACTGTGAACTTCAGGGTTCAAGTTCAGTTGGTCTGAAATCAGGACAAAGACACGTAAAAATTTGGTGTTCAGACCTCTTTGACAACACAGTAATCATAAAAAACGTAACACTTCACTTTTTCATTTAGTGGGAGAAGTTACACTCTGTACCTATGTGCTGTTTTACAGAGTTCATCAAATCCATTTTTGTTCTTTGAGGCCAAATAAAAGCTTTTGCCATAGCAAATTTCATTTTTTCAACTGTTATAGTAACAAAGCGTTCTAAGGAAAGATAGTATGTTTCATATGGAAATGTATGCAACTTGGATTGTCATTCACACTATTAAATTATTGTATTGGTATCAACTTTGTAAAGCAGTCATGGTGCAGAAGGAAAGCACTGGCAAATTCAGCAGTAAAAGAATACAACTTCACAGGAAGTTCTGAAGTGTCAAAGGCTAGAAACACAGACCACTAGTGATGTTAATTATGGTTGCTGCTTCTATTACATTAATTTTATTAACTTAGAATCATACACATTTGAAGATTACAAAGATTTGTAAGGCACAGTGAGTTATCAGCCTTCTAAGAATGAAACAAATACCCAGTGTGGTAGGGACTGCTTTTTCTCGACTGAAAAAATTACTGTTGTGCATTTAAGAGCTGTTCTCAATAGAAAGGTATTTTAACTCATGGAGCAAATGTTGGAATTCTTTCTGTGTGAGATGTATTTACTAATTAGGCTGGAGAAGGAGGTGGCTCCTCAGATAAAAATTCAATGTAAAAATAATGCTGATTTGGCTTACAAAACAAATGTAGAAAAAAAAAGTCTTATAGATGTCACTGATGCTTAAGATTCCAGTCCTAAATCCATTTGAAGGAAATACTTTAAAATTCTCTGTGACTATGTAGGCCTTCTCCTTTCCATATTATTTATGGGCTGGTATGCTAAGTTAGATTCTGGCCACTTTCTGAAATACTGAATTTTGAGAACAAAATAAACTAAAAAGATAATTCAAAAAGTATGTCAGTTTATTTCGGTATATTCTAGCTATAGTTACTGTTCTTCATAGCAGAGTTCACTTGCTTTTTGCTTATACCTGTGAAAATAAGAATGAATCTGAAATGTAGTAGGAGGAGGGCTGTTTTATTGCATGGTCCATAAATTTACCATAAATTTTTCTAGATATAGGCAATTATTTTCTTAAACTCTCATCTTCATATCTGAAAGTTCTGTAACAGTGATGTTCTTTGTACCAGATATTATGGGCTCCCTCTGGTGGCAAGTTTCTGTCACCTGAAGTCACAATATACATGGACTTGTAGAGTTTAATGCTTTTTCTGGTACAAATGAGGTTTCTTTCAAGTAGTAACGCTTTGTGAGGTTTTTAAACTTTGTTTATTTGTATAATTTTTAACTTCCATACAATGGCTCTTTTTTAAACTGCTGCGTAAATAGCTTACCCAGTCAGACCACCTACTTCTTACTGAATTTACTTTTTTTTTTTTTTTTTTAATTTTGGTTTAGTTTTTAGTTTACAGTTTTTAGTAATACAGTAATTGAAGAAGTTGTATTCATTATTTGTTTTCTCACATTCAAAAAAGTCACGTGCATCTGGTTGCAAAACTTTTAATTTTAAATGGAAAAAACATCACTTATTGGTAAACATTGAAAAGCAGAAAGAAATCTGGCAGGACCTGAAATAACCACTAAGGCTTCAGGTCAGAATTTAATGTGTTCTCTGAACCATTTTTAACATTCAGAGGGACCTGAATGTTAAAGAAATGGGCTTATGTGAACCTCGTGATGTTCAACAAGGCCAAGTGCAAGTTCCTGCACATGGGTCAGGGCAACCCCCTGGTATCAATAGAGCCTGGGGTATGAAGGGATCGAGAGCAGCCCTGAGGAGAAGGACTTGGGAATACTGGTGGATTAAAACCTGATCATGAGCTGCTAGTCTGCGCTTGCAGCTCAGAAAGCCAACTGTATCCTGGCCTGGGCTGCATCAAAAGAAGCATGGCCAGCAGGTTGAGCAAGGTGAATCTGCCCCTTTGCTCTGCTCTGGTGAGCCCCCACCTGGTACTGTGTCCAGCAAAGAAGGACGTGGACCTGTTGGAGCAGGCGACAGATAGAATCAGAGGGGATGCAATAACTCTCCTATAAGGAGAGGCAGAGAGTGCTGGAGTTGTTGGACCTGGAGAAGAGAAGGTTCCGGGGATACCTTTTTGCAGCCTTTCAGTACTTAAAGAGGGCTTATAAGAAAGATGGGGACAAGAAAGTAGAGCCTGTAGTGATAGGACAATAGGTAATGGTTTTAAACTAAAAGAGGGTAGATTCAGACTGGATTTAAGGAAGAAATTTTTTATGATGAGGGTGGTGAAATGCTGGAACAGGTTGCCCAGGGAGGTGGTAGATGCCCCTTCTGTGGAAACATTCAAGGCCAGAATGGACAGGGCTCTGAGCAACCTGACCTAGTTGAAGGTGTCCCTGATCGTTGCAGGGGTGTTGGACTAGGTGACCTTTAAAGGTCCCTTCCAACTCAAACTATTCCATGATTCTATGATACATTTCTGCTATTAGGTTTAATAGCAGGTTTGATACCTTAAGTTGGAAGATGCTTTTGTCAATCGCGTGGCCCTGCAGCGTTCATTAAAACTTGTTGGTCATTTCTGATTAATCATTTTTCTGTATGTGCTAGACTGTTGCTCCATGTTGGAAAATCATTTATTGCAAGGCAGGAAACATCTTTTCTTCTACCCAAAGTATATGTTAAATCAATTGCTGAGACATCTGTTCCAGTTTAATAGCATATCAATGAATTCCAGCTTTATTTATTTAATCATCTAATAATTTATTAAAAACTTGTTTTGTTGCCATATGAAAAGTTGATGCCACATGAAGTAAAACTGCTAGGAAATGCGGATCTTATGTCTGAAATTGGCAGGATGATATCTAATGTGTTTGAAGAAGTTAGTGGACGCCTATATAGCTGTAGTCAGTCATGGATTATTTTTAATTTTTGGCTACTTAATTACTGTGCTGTTATGTCATATGTCGGGAACTGTGTGTGTTTGTCACTCTTAGCTTTTGCCCACTACATAGTTTACCCAGAAGGTACCTTAGGGCTGAAAGAGAAGACTCAGCTGTGCTGCATTGTCAAAAAAAAAAGAAAAAAAAAAAAGGAACAAAAGCCAAATATAGATTATATGTTTTTCATTAATTTGTTCTGGTGTCATTGTTAATGGCTGTTGGTAATTTATTAAGTTGTTCCTCTTATTTTTGCATTTTTTTCTTCAAATTTAAGAAAGATTAAATTGAAATTTTTATTGTAATACACAGAAAAATGAAAAGCCATAATGCCTGCTGGCTCCTTAGTCCTCTAACAAAACAATGATCTGCAGATGGCAGTTATTACATATGCTGAGCCATTATTCAGTGAGAGAGGTGCGCTGAGTCATATTTGAACTATAATTTAAAAAGATATGTATTGAGTTTTTGCTAGCTTGATACATCTTTCACACTCTGAATAAGCCAGAACATGATTTACAGCTGCAACACACAAGCAGGCAGAGATCTGGCAAAGAGGAAGGGTCACATGCAAGTTGTCTTCTAAGTGTACCAGTAAAAGCATGTAGGATTTAGGCTGTGGAAAACACAAGCCCATAAAAATACTTCTTGTCTCCTTTCATTATCCATGCCATAAATTTGAAGGTTTTGGAGGGGCTAGAAGAAGTTTGCATTTTTTCAAACTCTGTAGAACTAGTGCTGGCAATCCATCAGGTCTTTGGATTAAATGATAATAAAAGTACACTACAATGTTGATCAGCCGTCACTGGCTCTTGCACATATAGTAAAGCATTTGACTTGCGTCCCCCTTGTCCTTTTAGATATTAGGAATAATAGTCCTTTTAGTCAAATGGTACTTCCACATATTAAGATTCAGGAAGGGACAGGTGTAAATTTCCTACGCTGTTTCCTCCCTCCGCCAAAGCCAGAAATTGGCAATTAGTTTTTTGGAGCTGCTGAAACCTATTTTGCATTATTTGCACATGAAGAAAAAATTGTCTGGAAGCTTCTGGTAACTCCATTCATGGGAAAGTTGAAGGTCATGAATGTCAAATAGACACGTTAATACAGGAATTTTTTTTAAGTGATTTTTTTTTGACCAATTTGAGATTCTTTCTGGGAAGGCTATAAAGTAGTCTAGACTTGAGAAATTCATCCGTGACTTCATGAAAGCTATAATGCCAAGATCTCCACCACCTCACAAAGTAGTACATGTCAGAAAAGAATATCCTGGCATCCTTGTCAATGTGCTGGTGATCCTTATCTGTTCTCAGAGAATACATTTGGGAGCTCTGTTTCTGGAGAGCTAGCATATTTTGTATTTTGAAGTCTTAAAAAATAATTATTTATTTAGATATGGCATTCCAGCTCAACGGAATGTGAACTTGTCACAGGCTGCATAACTGTTGATAAACTACAATGTTTACTGTTTACATGGCAAGCAAAGCAGTTAACAAGTTCATTAATGTTGCCAGGATTGCCTCTTACAAGAATCATAAAACATTAAAGTTTCAGTTTAATAAACACTTAAAGAACAAATGTTACCTAAACTTTAATTTAACTCTGATGCGATGAACTCAACTGAATTATTGATTATTTGATCGTAGTAATGTTTTATGTGGCTGTCTGTTGGTTTGGGGGGGTTTAGTGCAAAGTTTGGTGTGAATTTATGACATGCTATCAGGTCTCTTCTTATTTCTTACATGGGCATTTGAGTCCTAAATGCCTGTGGAGCATACTGCTTATGTGGTTTTTTCCAAAGTGAATGCAAGAGGATTAAAGTGAGCTGCACCACAACAGGAAAGCTAGTGCAAATACTGTAAATGCATGGTTGTGCTCATTCCATGTTAATATTCCTACTTCGTGAGTTGTGTTAAACTACGTTTGTATTGAAGAAATGTACAAGATGAACAGGACAAAGTAGGAAAAAAATTACTAAGAATAACCATTACTCCTAAAAAATTTTAGAAACGTTAGTCCTTTATCCAAAGACTGAGAGGCAAAACAGGGGCCATTGATAGGGAAACTTGCTTTCATTTAAGCTATTAGCTTTTTCTGTGCTTGAATAATGAACTCTGCTTTGAGGAAAAGACTTGAAACAGTGTTGGGTGTGGCATTTATTTTTACCATGGGTTTGTTTAATTACATAATAGTTTATAGCATTTATAAAAATGCTTTTCTAGGACACTAAGCAGCAACAAAGTAGATGGAAATAAACACTGAAAATGGTTAATGCTAATTTTTGAACAGCTCTGCATGACATCTTTGAGGAGCTTTTCCACAAGGAAGTGTAACAAAGCAAGTATTTATTTTATTTTCTTATAAACTATTTTCTATATATTTTCTGTAAATATTACAAATATTTTAATGCTGCCCACACTTGTGATGAGGTGCATAAATAGCCTGTATTGTCAGTTTCTCAAAGCCTGTGTCCACACGTCATTCTGCACAGAAGGATGATTGAGGAATGAGTTTAATTTATCAATACTGACAGTATCCAAGGGATTCAGAAAAGCATCCTTTGTAAAGGAAGGCAGACAACTACTATATTTCAGGAGCTAATGGAAGAAATTAAGTGTGGATATCTTTAAGGATTTGTATGAGAAATTGGGTTTGAATCGGGTAAAAAAAGTATGTAAGGGTCCTGTGCTGTAAAGCTCTGGTTTTGATGAGGAGCTGCAAGCTCAAGAGTTGTAACAACTGTGTCTTAATTCCTGTCCTAGATGTCTCTCTTATTTTGCCTGCAAAAATTGGGTCCCTTCATAAACAGGAAACCTGCCAAAGCTGATGTGGACTTTAGGAAGTCTCATCTGCCAGCACAGGTTTTTAATAATTACATATATGTAAATTGCAAACTTATTTTAGATTATTATTTGATTATTTTTGATGGTCTGGAGAGTTAGAGCTATACAAATTTTGTTCAAAAAGTCTCAATGCAGGTGGAATACTGCTAGCATTGATAAAGGTACCTTAAATGACTTTGGTAGATACAACAGGGCAAAAGCTGGGTTTTGAATGGTCTTGGACACTCAGTAAGAGGAAGTACTGTTGGGTCCTCCTGAATTTCTTGCTAGAAACAAAAAAGAACAGAACAGTTGCAGTTTGAGGCAAATAATTTCAGTAACATAAGTTGGAAAAAGATATTAACTAGGCGTCAGTCATCAGAAACACAGTAGTATGCAGGATAGGTGCTACTGTGTTAACAGAAAAATTATTTAAGAGCTTTTAAACACTTGAGAATAGAAATAACATACTGAGGTGTAGTTTATGTTAAGAAGGTAAAGACCTGTACTTTATTACGTAAAGTACCATAACCTTATATGGAATTAATATTGAATGAAAGGTTTGGGGGGGTTAATTTATTTGTTGAAGGCATAATTTTATTATAATCTAGGAAATGTTCTTTGGACAGAATTAACTGGGCCATTCAAACATGACATTTTTATGGGAAGCATACCTAGCAGAATGAGAATGAAGAAGTGTATTCTTTTCTGGCTTTTTTTAATCAGAAGATAAATCTTACAAGAAATGAAACTTTCTGAAATCTGGAAAGATTTGGAAATGTATTTATAAACAACTGTACATGTAGTTTATTCTTAGACTGCAGTCTAGAGAAGAGCAATGGCTTGAGTCTTGTAACAAACTTTTTTAAGAAAATGTGGTTGTAAAGTAGGGAAGCAAACACAGGAAGCTCAAGTTGGACTCAAACCCACGCTCAAAACCACCTATTTTGTCTAATAGTCTGTCTTTCTAATAACATTATCCTAAACTGCATATAATAGTCTATCTAGTATTAGTGGTTACTAAATTGTGTTGCACAGGATCCCACTTCTAATTGACTCATAATTTCATTGACAATAATACTGCAACATGATGGTACATTACACCAGGAGTAACTACAATTACGTGACGTCTGCATTGAATTGACTGGTCAACTAGATCTGTATGTCATACTATTTCTTGAACACTAGTCATGCCCCGTAAGGGAAGGGTAGTTGTGATGCTATGAGTTACTTATTTGGAGAACCAGCAGATAGCTGAGTGTGTGTTTCCATGTATGTTGGCCACGCTCTTGAAATAGTTACTCTGGCAGTTAAAAATGAATTTACATTAACTTGTATTTGAACTTGTGTGTCCATGGTGGTTCTCAGAAAATGCTAGATGTTTTCTGCTTTGTCCTCGTGATCTTTTTATTGTTGTCTTAATCATTATAGATCACCTGGGTGGCCTTTTATGTCAGTAATTCCATTTTAAAGGATGGATATTGATTTGTCTGCATTTTGGCAGTGTAAGATACAGTTGGGTACCCATTGACCTGTTGCCTGAATACTATGAGGGTAGGAAAAAGGAAAATGTCTAAGCAGTACCTAATCGACCTATCTGCACTGACTTAACCCAGATTTAACCATAATAATAAAATTTCAAATTCCTACCTTTTACTAATAGTGTCTGTAATTTAAATTTTTTATTTAATGTTGAAATGAATTTGTTTTGAAGAGTTTACTCAATTGGTTGCTCTTTTTTTGGGGTAAGGGGATATCTACAAAAAAACAGTATAAGAAATGCTGTTACTATCATTAAATTTCTTTTTCAGCCTTGTGAATTTAGTTTCCGAGAGTGTCCCTCTGTTTTACTGTCTCAGATGATACAATCCTTCAGCAGATTACATAGTTCTGTATCATTTTTGATAGCCTGGTTCAGAAAGAACAGACAGGAGTGGAAAGTCAGGGTCCTGTCACATGCATTTGCCCTCTTTGCAGCCTGTGGCCTGGGTATTACTATGGATAGTATCAAGCAATAGTATGCCTATTTTGTGTCTTTAAATGCTTAGACATATTTCAAGGTCAAACCTACACTGTCTTGGCCTCCAAATAGCTCTTTGGGCATAAATGTGGGGAAGGAAGGTTTTGTCATAATCCTTAGTAACATGTCTCTCAGCGTTACTCTGTGGTTTCAGCTTTCTCCCCACACAGAGAAGTGTCTCGTACGTGCCGTAAGCTGCAGAAAAAACCACATCAGGCAGAATTTCATATTGACTTTTTTTGCTTATTGATGGCACACATGTGGAAACTGTCATATCTTAATTAATACTTCCCAGTTCACAGTTGGTGGGGAGAGGTGGTTAAAAATATACACTAGTCTTCCTTTCCCCACAAAATTAATCTTCTCTAGAAGTAATTAGGAAAACACTTTTAAAGTACTACAAGCAAGAAAACATTCCTGTGAAGAGGATTTTGTCTAACTGAAAAAAAGATTTTTCTGTCTGAAAAGTTCTGGTTGCTATAAAATGTATTCCCTTCTTTTTTCTTTTTTGGAAACGGGTCCCATTAAACATTTTAACCTCTGCTTATTTCATGGGTTTAAATTCAGAACTTCAGTAAGAAACCATACCCTTCTTGCTTACAGGCACAATGTGTGACTGTTAGACATTGTTCTTGGAAGCTGTCTTTAAAGATGAGGGCTGTAATTTAACATATTTACAATGACTACTGTTCCAAAATCTTAGCTGAGTGTTCTTTAAGAAAACTACTTAAATGTGTCTGTGTATTTCTTTCAACACTGCATACTTTTATGGTCTGCCTTCAGCAGGTGAATCCTGCACCGTGCCATCAGGCAGAGCCATTTGTTAATTATATTTATAGACTAGGCTTACACAGTTCTGCTGTGTAATGAGAGTATCAACGCAATTTGATGGAAAAAGTAGAGGTTTGAAAGATAAATGAGGACTTGAGTAGAGAAGTACCCAAACTAGTCATGCCATGTGAGGGAAAGGCAGTCAGAATGATGTAAGTTACTTGAGAGTCAGCAGACAGCTGTTTGTATGTATGGGTGTGTCGGCCAACCAATTAGCCTGTGGGTAGTTCAGAACCAGCCACATCTTACATCCTGTTGTTTATGCAGCCAGAAAGGAAAGATGGGGTGAAGTTGAAGTGTAAAGCAGAAGAGTAGGATGAGAAAAGGGTCTGGAAGTGGTGTGGAGGGTGGGACTTGGGAAACGTAGCGTTCCGAAGATTGATGCCTTAGTTGACGTTAATTTTGCTGCTCACAGACCTCATGCTTTCATAAATAGTGGCTGAAACTTCCAGTGTTTGTTGTCATATTCGGGTGTTGCAGACAAGTTGGATCTCTAACTTGGGTATGTGTTTAACATCTCTTGTTGAAAATTCCTGTGTTACCTGAGCAATAAAAGGTATTTCCTTTGTGACTGGAGGTGCTGGCTAGCTTTCTAATTTAGAGGAAAAAAACCCTCTTCTCTCTCCTTGCTGCTGGTATACGTCATAATTGATAATAATGATTTTAGTTACTCAGACTGTGATCCTTTTCTGCTTTGTTTTTGCTCAGTAAGCCACATGGAAATACTGCCCCTTGAGAGCAGTGTGCTTGCTGTATTCACAGGGCTTTTACCCACAGTACCAGAAGAGCCTGTGATGAATAATGTTTCCTTTGGTTCGGTGAACTGCGTGAAGGCCTGGAAGCCTAGTAACAGAATCAGGGTTAGAATTGATTGCTTGTTTAGTAGGTGCTGTCCTTCTTCCAAGAAAGAAGAAAGAAGACTTGCCTTGGAAGTGCTACATATATTGCTACTGAAAATTGTAGTGATTTATGCTTCCACTATCACCTCTAGCTTTTCCTTTTTCAGAAGGATTACTATCACCATGCTATAGTTTTCTTTTTTCAACATGATTTTTTTAAAAAAAGAGAATTTGGGCAAGTCTTAAGCATCTCTAGAGGCTGTATAGCAGCTAGTCTGATACATAATCCTGAGGATGTAACGGCAAATGTCAGAAAATCAGTTATTGTGGTAGAACCGTAGAATTAAAGGATAGAGTTTTACCAGTATTGTTTCAGTATTTTTCCTCAGACTGGCCTGTTAACAGGCCAGTTGTATTTTCTGTCCCTTTACACTCTTTTTGGCAAAGCTGAGCTGACCGAATCCACAAACTAATGTTTGCTTGCAGCAGTATGGTACTGTATCACAAATATATTGTTTATCTTAAAGGTGGTAGCAGCCATTCGTCTTTATAGTCTGCATTCCTAAAAAAAAGCTGTGCTTGAAATTGGTTTTCTTTCTTCTTTTTTTTAAAGTTAGAATAAGAAGTCCTGTTCTGGGAAAAATAAAATTCTCGTATTTTTATAAAACCACTTCTTTTCTTTGGACAGGCAATAAAAATGAGAAGTTAGTGTTAGAAACAGTAATTTTGAGAAAATACATTTTGGCTTCTTGCCTCCTAAATTTGAAAGCTTTAAAGTTTTAGATAAACATGTCACGGGATCAGATGATAGCAAGAAAAAGATTGCTTATATGTTTGTGTACATACAAAATTGACCTTTGTGATGCAGCTTAACATCTAAACACTAAAAGCAGTCATTTGTTTTGACAGCAGAATTAATTGAGGCTAAAACAGTCGAAATTCCACTTGTATCAAGCTGTTCATTAGGAATTGCTGTCTGGCTTTAGTGCTGTCAGAAAAATAACCTGTTCTGCTATGATTAAATAGCAGAATGATGGTCGGTCCACTGAATTTGAGAGAGAGGTTGAATAAACTTTCTACTGCGGAAACAATTCAGAAGTGACACGCTGCAAGGGGGGTCAGAATGTGCATTGATATCCAGCTGAGCTGTCAACTGGCACTGAGCCAGGCACGCAAAGCTTTGCCATTTGAAGCAGCATGTGAAGCATATGCAGTTTAAAAAAAATTGTCCTCCTTTCATGCATGATTTACACTCAAAGAGACAAACTTTTGTTTTTATCAAATACAAGAATATGGTTTGTTATCGTATTTGTAACTACAAGTACAGATTTACGGAGTTTTTTTAAAAGCTTTTGCTTGAAACAGATATGTTAATGTTTATATGTGTGCATGCGTGTGTGTAAACTGATTCCTTGGGAGGGGGGGAAGGGCGGATATTTTTTTTTGACTGTCTGAGTGTATCCAGTTATTGAAAATTAAATGTAGTTAATAAAAATATACTCTTGGGTGGGATGACATTTCTTTCTGTCATGCATACACCCCCTTAAACTAGAAAGGAGACAGTTTCCAAAAGCAGATGCAAATGTAAAGTAGTTTTAAGTTGATTTGTTGACTTCTTGATTTGTTTACCTTTTTAGCTCTGCAGGATTTTCCAGTTCATTGATGTACTTACTAGGGGCTCTTTTTCAGGGTATGACATAATATTATGTTTTCCTTCCTAGTAATAGTAGTTGGCTTTTGTATTTGCCTTGTTTAAGAATCCAAAGAGTAGAAATTCCCTCCCCCCCCCCCCCCCCCCCCCCGCCCCGCCTCTGTTGAGGAAAGTGCAGAGTATTTTATTGTTTTGACCTTCTCGAAACATTCTCCCAGTGTTTCCCTCACAGAGGTTCTGTGTAAGAGTTGTACAGATAGGTTAGAAAACCAGTCTGTAGGATTTTGTGGGGTAGGTTTTGTAACTCTTTTCGTGACTGTTGACAACGAACTTGACTGTCTTTAGGATAATTAGTGTCACTTTGTAGATAAATTAAGAAGCAGGTGTAATGTTGTTATTTGTAAACTGTCTTCTGTAGTTGCCTTGTGTATACTCTGAAAATACTGGTCCCATAGACATGGACTAAATATGTAGTAGATGCTGTAATAGAGGTTACAGTGCAATTACATTATTTCTTCATTTATCTTTGAATGAGATCAGTATCTCCGTATTGCTAGCCATCCACTTTGCCTCTTAGTGTCATGAAAAGCCCACATAGTCACATGGCTTTTGTAACAAGAAAAACAGTACATGGGGTTTCTGAACGGTCTGAAAGATGCATCCTGAGCTGCAGACTCACTGCTGCCTAATTTATGCTGGTGTCACTTATTGTAAATTATTAGATTAATTAAAATAAATTTAAAAAAAATCTGTTTAAATTACTTTTTGCCTTTTTGTTCTAGCACACCAAAGCTTCCTCATTTTCCAGAGCCTGAGAACTGACCCACTGCTGATATATTTGCTTCAGTCTCTTGTCAAATAGCAGCTGTCTGCTTCCTTGTGTCTCTAAAACCATCATCCATTTGCCTTTCTTCATGTCCATATCTGTCCCAGCTGGTAGAATGCTGTGTGCTGCAGCAGCTTGCCTTGGAAAATGCTCTAGGATGTTGCTTGGTGGGAATGTTTACATACAATTAGAGGAGCTTACTGATTTTTGACGTCTGCTCCCTTTGTAGAATACTAAATTCTCATTAGCATCCTGTTAACTAGATGTATATCCTTACGTGATTGAAATCCCACTAGACAGTCATGTCCCTTTCTGTTACAAAGGCTAACCTTCATTTATGCACCATATTATGTTTTTCTGCTCTGTGTGTGTACAGTAACAAGTCCCTGTACAGGTATTTGAGGTGCTTAAGCCGTAGCTGGATACAGTGTACCAACTGGCAGACCAAACTGTAAAGAAGTTACCTTGAGCTGTAACTATCCATGTTTCACCCAACACAGCATTAATTCAGACATTTTTGCAAGGGTTGTACTACTATAACGTTTTATTTACTCCCATAAGTGTCTAAAAATGTATTTTTTGTCTGTACAGTGCTGCTGTAGTTCTAGTGTTTGCTTTTATTTTGTGTTGATATGAATGCTTGAGAATAGGCTTTCTTCTCGATTCACATCTTTGTTGTTTTTCTTATAACAACAGAAATGTCTATACTTTGACTGTAGTACTGCAGAATATTATCATCATTGTTGCAGAATGCAAATATCTACCTGGTCCTTTCCAGTGCCTTGTGTTACCATGGTGCAGGGACTCCACAGGCTGCTTCAGGGAATGACTTCAGTCCCCAGCATCAGCCATTGTTTTTAAAATATGAAAAAACTGCTTTTCTTTTTTTGGATGTTGCAGTGAATCTGTGTACTTGCCTCAGAAATTTTGGCCATTAAAACCTTGAAGATTTTGAGCTGAAATACTTGTTTGTGTTAAGCTTTTGTCTGTATTCAATTACTGGGCACAATTCTGTTAAGAAAACTTTTCTGCTTCATAGAGAAGAGGTGGTGCATCCACCTTAAAATCTTCAGGTAGTTGTTACAAAAGTTATTGCCGGCTTAATGGGACTGTATCATCTAATGACTAAGGAATCAGAATGATAGATGTTACGGTGGTTCAGAAAAGGAAGCTCTTTGGATTTTTTTGACAGTGACAGTGCCCCTGCTTTTGTTTCCATATAGACAAGTGCAGTGTACAAGGTAGGGGAACTTCTTAGGAAAGCATCTGAATTCCTTATTGCTGCTATGCTCCCATGGCAGTATGTTTGCCCAAGGCCTTTTGGCTGACCAGGAGACTGCAACTGGTTCTAGCAGGAGACATTGTGGTCACAGTTCACACTTCTGGCAGGGCTGCAGTATTATTACTTCTTTGGGCACAGACATCTGCCCACAGGAGACTCCAGCTGTTATGTGGGCTACCAACAGCTCATCACAGCTATACTGTTTTCTAAATTGGTTCACCATAGAGTGCCACAGAAAGTGTCTATTTCTGTAATGTTATTTTGGTTTAAAAATACGCACTCCCCAGGCAAAATATAGTACTCTTTACAGCAGGCATATAAGAAGCAGAACTGTTGTGAGAGCTGAAGTTACAGAACAAAAGTCTAAGAAAATTAGAAACTGCTACAAATTTCACTCTGCGTCACTCAAAAGGGTAAAATGTATGAATTTGCCTTTGCTGCAAGCAAATAATGCAACATGTGTTAATTTGGTGGGGGCGGGTTAAATACAAACTTTAGAAAACCAGCAAACATCTTTGGGCATTGGAGGAAAATGCTGAACTTTATTATTTAATGTTTGTGGATTCATTAGTGACAGCCATTGGCATCTTGAACTTATGGGATTCCAAAGGATGAAGGGCCCTATAGAAATTTGAGCTAAGTAGGAAAAGTAAGTTAGAATCAAAAGATGATTTCAATCTGGAACTGATTCACACAATTTGTTGTAAGAAAATGCTGGTTTCATGATTCTTTGTTGCAGTAAAGCGGAAGGGAAGGGAAGGGAAGGGAAGGGAAGGGAAGGGAAGGGAAGGGAAGGGAAGGGAAGGGAAGGGAAGGGAAGGGAAGGGAAGGGAAGGGAAGGGAAGGGAAGGGAAGGGAAGGGAAGGGAGCATGTGTGCAGAAGAGGGACTCCTGTGGTAACTGCCCATTTTGGTGAAGCATAAAATAAGCTAATAGGTATCATTAAGAATTTGTGTGTAAATTTTCCACGTTAACTTCATAGACCTTAGTGAAAAGTGAGATCTGCTTACTGAAATTTTTTGCGCAGCTTTCATCTCGTTACTGTCTCAGGCAATTCTTCAGCAACAGAGATTTTTTTCAGATTGCATTTTATAGTCTTGCCTATGGGAAAGGAATACATTGTTGTGAGAGTGAAGTGAATTGGGAGAGAGAGTAAGCCAGCTTTTATTAAATCTGATTGAAAATGGTAATGTGATCTTCATATCCGTGCATTTATGTACTAAGCATGAATGTTCGTCTCTTCAAATAAAAAGTTGTAAAGCTGTATAAAAACTCACCTTCAAAGACAAGGGTTAGGCAAGTGTAATGGACAAAATACAGGAACTTGGGGTGGTGTTAAAGAAAATCTTCACTTTCTGCTTGTGTTAGAAGTGAAAGTTAAAGATACTGATCTGAAATTCGGATTAATTTTACTTGAGCCTTGAATATTTATTTTAATCATTAGTGCAAAAATATTAAAGGTCTGGGGATCAGTCTTAGTAGCTGGAAAGGGTAAAGAAAAAGATGGTATTCTGAAAAAGCTTCAGTATTATTTTTCTCTAAAAATACGTTTAAGCCTCTGTTGTTTACAGTTTCTTCCTTCTGTTTTTGTTTTGGGGATGAGTGTTTGTGGCTGGTTTGGCTTTTGTTTTTTTCCTAGCCAAATGGGAATATGTGTAGAAACAAAACCAGAAGTAGTTGAATCCTTAGCAAAGTGATGAAAAATGTATTGTCTGAAGTGTAGTGCTGAAGAAGTAATGGATTTGTTCTTCAGCTCCTATGTTTTATGGTACTTTTCTGAATTTCTTGCTCAATATGTTTTGAACAATAGAGTTTAAATTCCTAAAATAAAATACTGATGAAATCAACGTGGGGATATAGACATCTACAATACTCAAAATCAGTTTTTCTGGATATTTTTGCTGGGTTTTGTTTTGTAAGATACCCTGACCTACTGACTTGTGAAACACAGACTTTGGTTTACTGTTAATTTAGTGGATAGCAAAGGAGAAGGGATTGGAAGACCAGCTTAAAATGCTCATGTATTTACAATATTTAGTAGAATTTGTTAAGAATTTGTATTTTGTCTTGTTATATGGAATAATTAGCCTTGCATTTGAAAGTATTCAAGAATTGAAATTTGATGGACAGTTAAGACTGCCATTTGGATTTGTCTTTTGATACTTTGCTCTCAAGAGCTTCATTTGGAGGCCAAACAATTATATTATGATAAATGGGATATTGATGTGTTCTAGTCCCAGATTCTCATCCCGCTGCTAGTTTTATAAGCACTCAGATCTTTTTTTACTGGCGCAGACGATTTTGCAGACCCAGTCTTAATTACAGTAAATACAAGTCATTCCTTTGAGCACACCTTATTTTATCGAAAGAAATCATTAGAAGTCTGCAAAACTTCAAAGAAAATATCTTGCCGATTTTTTCTAATAAGTCTAAAATAATTCAGTTTTGTCAACTTCAGTGAGTATTGAGTTACATCATCACCCTCTCAATAGTCTTTCTATAAAGCATAAATTTTTTTCATTTGCAGTTTTGAGAAATGCTATCAAAATGTAGCATTTATAGAGAATTGTACACAGTTTTGCCCTGCAAGAGTTAAATAAACATACCAGGGGTTACATTACAAGTAGAACCATTTGAGGTACTTAACCACATGAGTCAAATAGAAATTAATCCCAGTTGTGTAATTTGCAATGATAATTCACAGCTAAATTATTTTTACTTTCATTGTGGCATCTCTAATTGCAGCATAGTGTTTTGCTATGGTGTACTATTTAAAATAAAACTGAAGCTTGTAGTCCCCATGTTTCTTGTATCTGAGATCTGTTTATATCAGCTATTTATTTTTAGATTATGATTATGACATATTTATTTTGAAGAGTACAAGTGAGAATCCTGGAAAATGCTCTCAAGTACACCTTTTGTTTTGTGTGAGAACACCCCAAAAATTGCACAGCTCTTGGTTATATGGTGGATGGTGATAAGTAAACATACTGCTAGCAGGTGTGTTTTGGTGCAGGAGTGAATGTAGTTTCTGTACTTGAAGTTTCCACAAGTGCTTCTTTTCCAGTTGGTTTTAATTGAAATTTTCAATATTTTAAACTCTCACTTGAAGTAATTGCCTAAGTTGAGGGGGGGAGGCTTGTGTGCATATTTCTGCTACCTTCAAGTATAGAATTTGGAATTTGGGCTTTTTTCTCCCCTCTATCTGTAATGTGCCTGTGTATAAACTGGTGTGTGCTCCCTCAGAATTCTTACGGCAAGGTAAGTACTAACCCCATTGTCACAGCACTAGCCTGCTGAACTTAGGTTTTTCTTCTGTGGATACTGTTGTAAGCTTCTGTTTCCGAGGCCAAAGTGCTTGTTCTTCCTATGGGCTGAAAGTAATGGTGTCTGCCTGCGTGTGCTCTGTCTTCTTTGCACTTGCACAAGTGCTGGTGCGATTCTCCCATACCCTGGACAAGGTCCAATGGAAAATCACCGGGGGTTTTCTCTTCACACTTGCTCCCTAAAATGGCTCATGGTGAGGTTAAATAAATTCTAGACCTGGCCAGATTTAAGGAGTGAGCGTGAGGACTTCAGTTTGCAGTAACAATTGACTGTTACAGTGTCAACTGTAATGGAAAGTCATAATAATAAATTTATTTAGTTACAGCACTTAACTAGTGTTCTGTGCATTTTTGTCCTGTTTAGTCCCAATGATTTTTTTAATTATTTTTTATATTCTATATGGCTGTGTTTAAGATTCTGCAAGCCACTTCTAACTGTCTGGGTCTCATTGGCTGTGAAGAGGAAACAGAAGAACTAACAATACAGAGTTAGCAAAAGTGTGAATCTCAAAATTAGTGCTGTAGCAGAGCTTTTTTTCCTTTTGATTTTTCTTTAGATAACTCTTGCACATTAATAAAAAAAAAAATTGAAAACTTTACACTGATACTATATTACAGATGCAGTTTTGAATGAGGACACCAATCAGGTGTTTCATGTGGTTATAATAATGTAGGCAATTGAAATTAAATTAGACAGTGTGCACTAGTATTTTAATTTTTCAGTATAAAAGAGTGGCAGTATTTAATGATTTGCTGTACATGTATGATTTTGCAATCTGTTTGACCATTGGCACGGTAATTGTGCTTTTCTGTTACCACCTAAATTTATAATTAGATTATCTGGTATTTAGAGGAAATATTAATATTCATTAAAATATCTTAGATTAAATTTGACCTAATGTTTATCTTTATTGTCATTTTTTTAAGGCCCTATTGAATTTGAAGAATGTAACACATCCAGTGCAGTTGAAGGTGAGTTGTTGTAGCAGTTATTTACTTAAGACTGCTGGGGATAAGGACCTGAAACTGTGGAGTGAAGGGTTTTCAGTATGTGAAATTTTATAACTTTGAAGTACTCCAGTAAACTAATAACCAGTATTCCTTTTGAGAAATAAACTTCAACAAAAAAAAAGACCTATGATAATTTATAAGCCTAATGCACAAAAGAGAATGTTAATGTTTCTTATAAATATACTTTGGTTAAGACCCTGTCTTTGAATCAAATCCAAACCTCTGCACTTCTCACTGTGTTGTAACTTCATTTACACGTGTCAAAGCATGCCCAGGCTCTTTCCATTGTTACCATGTTAGTTATACCAAGCCTAACGGAGCATTGTGGTTGCAAAGCCTTTCTTTGTTGGCATAGCTTATTTTGCTTAGGGGATTGTTTTAAGTGGTTAAGAACGGCTTTATTTGCATAAGCTATGTATTTACTTTTGGGACAGTGGAGTTGACAGTATAGCTATAGTAGGCAACATCTTTTAAGTTGCCAGGGTTGCAGCTGGGACTTAAAATCTTTTTTGACCGAAGCAGAGGTTCCATATTCAGAAACTGCTCCCATACTCTATTTGTCATTGTTTTGGGCTGCATAAGGCACAGAAAGAAAATGAAACCCAGACTAGCATTTTAAAACCATTTTGGAGCAAATTCTGTCTCTACTAAAATATATTGCTGAGTGTACAGCTGCCTGATTTGAGACGTTTCAGGTTACTTAACCCTGAAAATTTCTAAGAGTGGAGGGGTTCCTTATGTGCTGTGTCATGTATGCCTGTAAAGGGGAGTATAATTATTCTTTTAATGATGTGCTTGAATTGTCAGTTGTTAAATTTTGGAAACCAAATTATTACCACCATTTTACTCAAAAGCATGCTGTCAGTAGTATCATACGTCAAAACAAAACTGTAGTCTAGTAGGATCAGATGCTTGCACTTGGTCATTTTGTTTGGCAGTCTACTTTGCTTCAGCAGAAGTTGGGGAGAGAAAGAGACGTGACACCAAGTCTGATGGAATATTTAAATGTATTTTGATTTTAGTACATTAAGCTATGTACTAAATGAAAGCAAACTTAAACAGGGAAGAAACGACGGAGGGGAGGTATGGTTCCAGGCTTAGTGAGAGGCAGACTTAGAGCTGTCTGTAGTACTAAGAAATCAGGAACTCAGCATCAGCTTGAAAGCCAAGACACATTCTCTTTTTTGTACAGGACCAAGATCATACTTAGGAGAGATGGGGCTTGCAGCTACTGGGAACATGCAGGGAAATAACGGGGTGTTGAACTGCAGTAGCTGGGAGAGGCAGGGTGCAGTTGCTGATCAAAGTGCATTGGCTGTTCAGGATCAGCTGGGGCAATAGCTCCTGTTGTGTTTCTGTGAGCAGAGTCCCTTTCCTCTAAACTGACAGTACACTCATTTTCTGTTTTAAAACAAAATTTAAAAAGTGACAGTCTGCATACCAAACTTGGAGAGTTGGGTGTACAATGCAAATCAGTTTTATAAGGATTTATGTTATTAATCTGTTGAGTCATATTTTAATTTAAATTTTTTATTGGTATGTTGTTATTTCAGTTTGTTGTTAAGTGTTCCCTTAGTTTGGCTCTGTACCTATCTCCACTTAGATTTTTGCATCACTAGTGACAGCATCTAAAATGTATTCACATTGGTATGAACATGTGTTTGAGATTTCTAAATAGGTACTTATGTCTCTGATCTTTAAATGAAAAGTGTTTGTTCCATAGGGATGAAACCACGGAAGAGGAAGCCTTTTGGTTTATCAGGAATAATGAAAAAAGAAAAAGATACTGAATCAGTGTAAGTTTATTTCCATCTTGAAGCCTTGCCTTGTATGAAAACTAGTAAAAGTACGTTAGCTATGTTTGACAAAAATAAATGGGTTTATAACAAAAGTTGAGGAATGCTATGAATATGAAAAAAAACACAGCTATTTAAGATTTTTGTAGCTAAGGTTTTTAAAGAAATAACATAAATGTATTCATATTAGTCTGTTCATGTTTCATTCTTTCCACTGCATGGATAGATAGTTCTCCGTTGTTCTGCATTTGAACACTGTAGATAATACAGCTCTCATGCATGCTTCTAATTAAATAATAGCTCTATACATGGAAAAAGTACTGGATACCTGTGTTTACAGAACTGAAGCTTCAGTTATCCTTTTATCAGAAAAACTTTAATGTACTTTATCGAAGGACAGCAAAATATTTGAATGTTTTTTTCAGTATATCATGTGCACACCCATTTCTGAAAGACTGCCATTCTAACTCATGACTGATGTCCCAGCTATACCCTTTGCCATAGTCATTGCATGCACTGTGTCTCCCAGGAATTAAACATCTCCAAAAATTGTGTTTGAATAAAAGCTTTTAGATACATTGTTTGGAGTCTGCATATTGGTAGTTATGGTCATTATATTCCAGTGTATTTTTTTCATAATTTCTAGATGTGTTTTCTCAATAGAAGTATTTGATTTAATAGAAAATAGCTTACAGTTTGGCAAACACAGCAATGTAAAAATATTCTCAGAGGCAACATCTGCATACATACATTTTTAAATTACTTCAAAAAAAAATTTTGCAGCCTTACTTTTTAATATGATGCTGAAAAAGTAATGACCTAAGAACTGCAGGTGCTAATTGCTTGCACATACAAAGCGCCTTACAGGTATTTTCTTTTGGTGTTTAATTGTAATAGTGTAACACTTCTAAACCATGCTTTTTCTTCTCTCTGTCATGATGTGTTCAGGGATGTGAGGTGCTGGATTTTTTTTTTCAAGTCACTTCTCTCTGTTTCTCTTCTGTACATTGTTAAGGTGGAGTAAAACATGAAAAAAGTTGTATATCGTGTGATTTTACTCAGCAGTAATCTGAGAATACTGTAAGTCTCCTTGCAAACGAGGCATCTCCTTACATCCATTCTTTAGCAGATGATGAAATGTAATCTTAACTCAGCAAAGATTCAGGGTTCTTAATAGTAGTTTTCTGAAGCCAGTAAAGGCTAGGAAGCTCCAAATTAACTCTTCCCAGGTGTATGACTCAGTGTATGCTTACTCAGAAATCACATTTTTCTCTGACCTGTAACAGAAAGCAAATGTTCTTAGGCACTGAGGCCTGAAAATTGGCTTCTGCACTATGTGAAGCACTTTCTACCTTTGTTTGCTGATCCACTGTAGTATGCGAATATTCTTACAGAATACTTTTTTCCCTGTACTTTTCCAAAAGCTGCTTTTTCCCCAAGACATTTTATTTAACATTCAAAGATAGCAATATCTTTTTATAAGAAAAAAAATTGGTTTTTATGGCACAATATTGTCATCAAAAAATACAAATCAGTTCAGCTACTCTGAAATGGGAAAAGAATTTGCCTTGCTTTTAGTGAGTTGGACTGAAATTCGATTTCTATTATTTTATTTGTTTCTGTATTTATGTGCAGTAAAAAAATTAATAGATTCTGAGGTCAGAAAAAAAGAGTGATGGCATGGTATTGACCCCCTATATAACACAATGCCATAGGTTTTCACAGAGATTCTTCCATTAATCTGTAACTTCTAAATGAAGTAGAACATCACAAGTAAATAACAAAGGAGTCATTATGCGCTTAAGTAAAATGTACTAGTAGTTATTTATGATCTCTTTAAAAAAATGTATTGGTAGTATAAATTTTGTCTCATTTAAACTTCAACTGATGATCAGGCTGTACATGATAAAACTCTGGCATCAGAAACTTCTCTGCACATAAAGTCAAGGCCTTTCTTAATCTATTGCTAAATTAGACTGTAAGATTGTTAGTTTGTGTAGGGCAGACTTTCCACATCTAGAAAAACTCTCATGGTTTGTAGACTTTTCAGTTTATTGATACAGCTTTTAAAGTGTGGAGACCTAAACTGGATGTTGTGTCTAGGAATGGTTTACACGGGCAAATACCATACACTGTATTCTAGTCAAGGATTTCCCTTCCTTTTCTAACCACTGCTTTGCATGATTTCGTTGTTTCAGTTTTTATCTACGTTCCTTAAATTCCCTTACAGAATCCCCCTTTGCTGAAATGTTACCTTATACTAGAAGCATGACTTAGTTCTTCAAAGAAAGATCATGCATGTAGGGATGTAAAAGCACATCTGTCTAAAACCCAGTGTCCTCATTTTCCACTTCACCAGCATTTGCAAACTATTGAGTTTTCCTTCTTATCTTGAGAATGGATCCTAGGAGGTGATGTTGGTGTTCCTCTGAACGATACTAGGTCTGCCGTTACATTTTGAGATCAATTAGCTCGCTAATTTGGAAAATCTTCAGTATGGACTGAATTATTTTCATTGTAGTTTGCCTCACATATTTCACATTTCTTAACTTTTATGGACTTCAGGCTGTGTCGTTTGAGTACAGACATTTTTTAAAAGTGCATGTTGGAAAATCTGTTACATCTTTTGAGAGGTGTCTAATACTCTGCAAGTTATTTTAAAATAGCTCTTTCTATTGCTATGAATTCAGTTTAGCCAGCAGAGGGAGATAAGATGTAAGTCAATTAGAAAGTTGGTCACATACATTCTGTTTTGTGTGAGGCCTTTCAGAGGAGACGGGATCCTTCATCTCACCTTCAGTTTCTTAACAGGCTGTATTGACTTTCATATGAACGCTTCTGTGTTAGCAAATTTTTGTACATGTTTTTAAGGACACTGTCGTTTCTACATTTAACCTGTTCAGCCTTTCAGAGAAGATGATTTAAGTTGCAATAAATTCGAAATTTTTTTCTATAAATGCCTGTTTAGGGTGTTCAGTTTGACTGTATAAAAACACTGTTGTTCAGTTACATTGGCACTTACAGCTTTATTTGTCAGGATGCAGCTTAGAGAGGACTAGTTTGCTACTCAAGTATTCCCACATTCTCTAAATGTGATTGCTTCTGCTTTTTGCAGACATCAGAGAGAATCACTGTCATTCATTTTTTTAAATACTACTGCTTAGTGTAAGTTAGAGTGGAAAAACACAACACTTGTGAATGTGCTTGCCTTCTGCTGATGATTTTATTTTCAAAGTGTGAATTAGGAAGAAACATTTTTTTTTTCTGGTATCTTCAGGTGCTTGACAAACACAAACTAAGAATGAAATTCCAACAGAGGGAAGCTCCGAATTGCTCTAAGAATATTCTTACTTTTAGAACTGGTTATTGTCCACAGTGTTTTGCAATTGCATGTGGACTATTTAATGATTGTGACTACTGATTATTGTGCACATCAGCCAGAGACCTGACTCTTAATGTATATTCATCAGAATACAGCATAGTACTCCTTGCTTCCCTTTTTTTTTTTCCACTGTGATATGAGTTTGCTTTTTCAGTACTTCTTTTGAGTTTTTCTTCTGCGGTGTTTTGCACATAAGCTTTTTGCTTTTATTTAAATCTTGTTCTGTTGAATGTGGATTATTTATAGTGAAAATTTCAGTAGTCTGATGGCAAAAGGGTCAAATGCAATGTTTCAAATTAGTTGAAAATATTAAAAAATACCAGAACTATATGAATAAAATAATTTGTGCATTTTATAACTGTATATTTTCTTTATTTTCTTTTAACAGGGAATGTCCAGATGCAGACTCAGTTGTGAGTAGACTTATTTCCAAAACAAATGCATATGCTAATATTGTCAAGCACTACACTGTGATGAAACTTAAGTTAGACACAGTCCTGGCAATGCATTATTTATCTGATAGAGGGCTTAGTATTTTGATAAAACAGTTGAAGTGTTAATTTTGCTCAGTACAAAATCATTAGCAGTATATACAAATACGTGTCAGTAATACATTCATATTTCCTAACAATTTTAGGTTTTAAACGAAGCATTTTTACTGCAAGCATTTGCTGCTTTATTTTTCAAGTTAACAGATTAATTGCTTGGCTAATGCATTCTGAGTAAGAAAAAGGTTCAGTTTATTGTGGACCCAACTTTGCATAATCATATTCTTCTGCTTCCTATTGTTTCCTTGGAGAAATCTTTCTAATATGAATGGGGTTTTGCTTTATCACTGGCAATAGTGTGTAGGAATATACTTTTAAAAATATAGCTCTAAATGCAGTATCTGTAGATGCACTTTATTAATGGTTTTTCATTGCTGTCAGTTCAATCTGTGATATGTCTTACTATTGATACATCTCACTGTTTTAGTTATTAAAGTCAAATAAGTGACAGTTGCAAAATAAATTGGTATCTTAATGCGGTTTTATATCCTTAATTGAGCCTTTTTATTTAAACATGTATATTGTCTTGAATTATATGTAACAGAGATTGCCGCTCCCTATAGCTATAGTAGGAAATAACTTATAGAATAATTTCAGTGATTTTTCTCTAGACTGACTGTTTTTTCAGTTCATTTATTTAGATGCCAATTATATTTAAAAAATTATGTTTCCAAGTTCACCTATTTTGTGGGGTTTGTTTTTTGCATTTAACATCTTGGAGTTTTAGTACCTAATATTAAAACTTCTTTTGAGAAACTTGGTTTAAAAAAACCTAGTAGAACCACTCTCAATAAGGAAAAGTAAGTTTTGCTGCATAATAGAACAGTATGTGTAAAAACAGCCTTGTAAGCATTGAGACAGTTGCTTTATCCTGTGCTAAGTCATCTTGATTTAGAGCAAATTTCATGGGTACATTTAAAGTAAAGTAACTTTCGAATTATCCCTAAAAATTATCAGGCTTTTCATGGAAATAATATCTTTTGACAATTCAGATTGAGACACTGGAGTGAAGCACAACTGGGTTTGACTTGCAGTGTTTATTTTTTTCAATGTTAATTTGGTTAATTTTTTAAAAAATAATTGGTTCAAAAAATGTTCTGAGAATCTTTCTGGCTGCATGTGGCACACCATATGATCATCTAATTTAATTGTTCTGTCCAGGTGTAATTTATATTTGGCTACAAAAAACCCCTAGCTTTCATTGTATGTGACAACGATGATACTTCTGTTGCGTTCTCTTTTTTTTTTTCCTTTTCTTTTTTATGTCCAACATTTTATGACTGCATTTGGACTTTAAAATTTGGTCTGTCATTTCTTCTTGCTTTTTCAAACAACAGCGTTATTCTGAAGGGTAGAATACTTTTAACAGCAGAAGCCATTACTGTCATTCTCTTGAAAAATGGCGCAGCATAGGATAGATGAGATTCATTTCACCCCTTACAAACAAGCACCCCAGAATGTGTTGATGTCCTCTTCAGGAATGTTGCATTTTAAATATTTTTCATTTTTCTTGTCTTCTACTTTGAGAAGACTTCTACTTTAATTTTTCAAACATGATCTAGATAGCTGTAGCCATCTGTATTGTTATCCCTGTGAGGATTTATTTTGTATGAATCTTTGCAGTAAATTGAACACTTAAAGAAATTGATCTTGGAGAAGTTTGATTGGAAAAAAAAAATGAAATTACCATCAGTGTGTGATGGCTAGACAATACTGAGGACCAACCCTCAGAAAATTCAACTTGTTTAAGGTGTCCCAGTTATGATTTTGGTCAGCTTCGCTCACGCCCCCCCCCCCCCCCCCCCAAAAAAAAAAAAGAAGTCTGTCTGGGATCGTTTCGTAAAAGGTGGCTTTTGTTTGTTTGTCAAGCATTTTAATAGTGTTAAAGGAATTTAAGAGAGAACCACACTACAGTTACTTATAAGCACTGAGATAAATATATGGAAAGTTTAGAAGTTAAGGATCCTGTAAGAACTGATTTCAGTACTTTATCTGTCAGTTCTGCATGATATTGTGGGTTTTTGAACATACAGTGTGTTATCAATACTGTTAGGGACTTCACACTAGTCCAGAATGCATAGCGCAGTGTGTTCGAACCTGTATTCTCTGTTTCCAGAAACAAAACAGTGAGATGGTCCTAAAAAATATCATTTGTATTAAAATGGAAATTCTCAAATTCACCTGTGGCAAGCCATCCGATTATGCTTATCTTTTTTGTAGCTGCCAGATTATTCATATTGGAAAATGTGATGCGCTTGAATAAATTGTTAATTCCTGTCAATAATTGCAGTAAGAGGTTTTTATGTGCTCGTGAGTTGGAAGGCGGCTGTGAACTGACAACTGGTATTTGTCAAAATGATTGACCACTTCAATAAGCAATCTCTGTTTAAATACAGATGACAGTATGTCATGAGATTTAAAATTCCTGTGTTGTCGTACATCAGCCTACACATGTAACTTCCATTAAGCTAAACATTGATAATTAAGAAAAGTAGAGAGCTAACTGTGTGTACACTAGAAAAGAGACAGCAACTGAAGTCTGGCTCTGTATGTGTTTATTACCTAGAAAGTTTTCCTAAAGGCAGAACTAATTGTGGTGTTTCCCATGGGCTTGCCATGTCCCTAGGGATTGTCTGTAGGAAGATAGGAACCCTATTAGAAACTTTTCTTCTGGGGAAGCATTTATAAGGTTACACTTGTGTCCAGTAAGATCTGAATTTGGATTGCAACCCTTCCTTTGGTAGGGATACTTGCAGATCTCCTTCTTCTACTTGACTGCCTATTTTCATGAAGACTGTAGTAATGTAATTATCTTTGAGTCCTCTGTTCTGTCTGTCAAATCCATTTGAAATTGTCCAGTAAGTTCAAAAGTAATTAAGAAGGGAGCCACAGATGCACAGAACATAAAGCTGAAACTCTCTTTCATAGGAAACTGGAATGCAAACAAATATATTGAGGCATCCAAAACTTTTCATTAACCTCATTACATATGAGTGTAGCATAATTATGGATGTATAGAATTATACACCATTTTTATTGCTGTGGACTGACCGAATTTGGAACCATCAAACTCTTCATTAGTGGAACACAACTGTATCCTCATATTTAGTGAAATTCAAATGTTTTTTCTGTATTTGCATTTTAACATGTTTAGTTCTGGCATATTTTGAATAGCTGCCATTGATACGGGGGATACAAGGGTACGAGGCTTTTGTTACAGCAAGAGACATGGGCACCTGGAATACCTGTTTTTCTGGTTTTTCCACATCTCTGGCAATGGAAGAAACTGACTGGCTGCTCTCTTCTTCCATGATTTTTGGTTAATAGACACCCTAAGGAGAGGCGGCTGATCATATGCAATACCTCTCTTTTAACCTTGGGATATATCTGAGTCACATTTATATCCCAAAAGTGAAGAGGCTCTTTTTATTCTTGTTCCAGGCTATAAGCTTCAACTGTTTACTCTGAGTTTGCTTCTGTTCTCATCTGGATTACAGAGAGTCAGTCCAATCCAGTAAAATGGTTCAAAGTTCATTTGGGAGGAAGAGAAACGGTGAGCTGTTCAGCTGCACTGTGTCCTGAAGCATACCCTCAGGGAAACTTGATAAGTTTTCAGAAATCAAGCTGAAGTGTAGTGAAGGTTCTTTGCTTCTTGACCAATGACCAGCCTGTAGGCAGTGCTAACATTGCTGAGGTAGGGCCAGATGAAGCAGCTAAACTGCAATATGTTCCACATGTTCCTCTCTTGTACTTTGTATGTAGCTCAGAGGAACTAATGACAAGGTAGTAGTGCGGGTTTTTCATTGCTTTTGGGTGACAGATGGTTCAGAGCAAGGACACTGAGACAAAGTATACACCAAAACTCAACAAAAATGTCAGTAGAGTGTGTAGTTGTCATGACTAATGCAAAGGCAAGTGCTATGAGCCCTACATTACTAGTGTGTATTTAAAACTATTTAATACCTCAGTTACTAACATGTTGTATTACATCTGCAAATACAGGGAAAACACTGTGGTTTTTATTGCTGTACATCTAATTGCTTCATAGAATCACTTGAGAATGTGAAACTTTCTTCCTAGGGAATCCACCGTTCCAGTTACTTCCACAGAGTTCAGTTCACATCTATATAGGGCTGGTTTTGTTACTGCAAACACTACTAATAGCATGTTCAGATAGGGGGCTAGACCAGACCTTCATCCTCATCGTGTCAATAAATAACTACTTCTTATAGAAACCCAAAGTTTGCAAAGATCATCATCATCTGTGATGAAGTTCAAAATTACATATGTATGCATGAAGGTTGTGGCTTTTTCCTCTGATCAGCATGATGAGCAAATTAGGTCTTGTCTTTGTATTGTGTGCCTGGTACCTAAAAGATGCACTGTCATCCACAACAGAACATGCGGTTCTAGAGCTGTAGGAGTGTGGAGAAGGGAGTAAGAATTTGTCAGGGAAATGTAAGTGCCTTTATTAACATCACGTTCCTGAATGTGTCTCTCTCTCAAAATGCTGTGTCCTCTACCACTGTTACAAAATGTACATTAGTAAATAAAATTTACTGAAATATGATGTTTCAGAAAGCAGAACCATTCACCTGTTCAACCATTTAAAATAGGTTAAAAAAAACCCTGCTTAATTTGTAGGTAAGAATTTGAGGTGCTGTTCTGCTTGTATGTGACAATTTGTCTTCGTCAATACAAAGGTGCCTGAAGTATCTCTTCCACCCCATGAACTCAGTATCTCGTTAATGAAAGACAAAGTTGTTTTAAGAATGATCATAAGATGGTACAAGATGAGTCTGAATCATTGGCAAAGCTGGAAATACAAAGTGGATGGTTTCTGACTCCGAATTCAAAGTGTAGAGTCAGATATTTTAAAATTACATACATTTATATTTTAGAAATGGGGAGAAATAGTACAAATTAGTACAAAAATACAATATTAGTGTACAGTATTATTTTACAGTACAGTAGTATTGTAAAATAAACTAGTACAAAAAGGTTTTCTGTTAGAAAAAATTGGTAATGTAGGCCTGCTGAAAAAGAAGCAAGGAGTTTTTTGGTTCCTGGGTTCAGAACTTGGGCTGTAAAGCATCCATCTCTGTTATGTACATATTAACTTTGACCTTTTGTCTGAAGTTATCAATACAATCTACATAGTAAAGTACCATTGCTGAGGAATAGATGATCCAAATAGCTTTGCAATATCAGAAATAATTAACATGGAAATACTAGGAAAGAAGTTTAATATCTTAAGAACTTAAAGATTTTAGTGCTTTCTAAGGATTTTCTTTATCTTAGAGTTTATTCAGTAAATTAAAAACAATGCAATGACAGTAACTTCTGCAAAATTCTGTAAATTCTTTCACGATTTTATATCAAAATAGTCAGATTTGCCAGCTATGGTGTGCGTGCTGGGCATGTGTGCCCAGTAATAATATCCTTTACATATATGGCCCAGCTGGAAGAAAAACTAAATGTTGTATATATAAAGATTTTGTTGGGTTTCAATTCATCTTAACCATGGATGATCCAGATCTATTGAAAATTGCATAGTATGACAACTAAAATAATTTCAGAATTCAGAAGTTGTAGTATTGTAGGCAAATGTACCTTCCCTCTAGCTATACGTTTTTGTTCTGTTTACTTTGATGTCAAGTTTCATTAGTGTTTTTTGGTATATAAACAAGGTCGGCCTGAGGTCAAGCGTAGCTAAGAACCCTGATTTGAGCAAGTAGAGCTAAGGTACTGGACCGTGTGATCCTACTCTTATTACTTTTTTGTTCAGTTCTTTTTCTTCTTTCTTTTTTTTTTTTTTTTTTTTTTTTTTTGTTTAATCAAACAGCAGTGAAGGCCAAATCTTGCAAGTATTTCAAGATATTGCATCTATATGTTTCATATTTTAATGTTTGAAGATAAAGTTTATTTTTTGCATTAGTTTGATGCACTGTTTAATTGGGTACAGTATTATATCTCCTATACAGGATTGTATTTCTTACTCTTTTTGGCAGAAAGTTTGATCTGGGTTGAAATTCTTTCCATTTAATTCAGAAGTGCTAGATTTAGAGGGCTGTACAGAGGAGAATCATTCTTAGTAAAATACCAGACATCCCATTTGTGATATCTGTAAAAGGAATAGAGGGACAACTACATTTTTATGTTTATCTTCCTTTGTAATTCAAGTTGTTCAAAGTGAGTATCTCTTTAAACTTGGCTTCAAATTTTAGGTGAAGTCAATTGGTTCCTGGCTAGTCCTCTTGAAGTCTCCAGTGTAACTAGTTTTGTTGTATCTTGTGACTTACAGCAGCAGGGTATATTTTGGCCATACTTTATATATCTCTGTTAGTCAAACTGCCTCCCAGTACCTACTTTCTGGTATAATAAACTGATTAATACACTAGAATAAATTGCTTTTTTATATAAATCTTATCATTTTGATAAGAAATTTATGACTGGTGAAATCGCTACATTTTGAAGGCACTTGGGATGTGGGGTTTTGTAATAAACTTACTGAGGCACCTGAGCAGCTCACATGCGCTGACTGTGCATAGAAAGTCATCGAGGGGCTTTTATGTTCTGAATGGGGAAAGTGTCTCTGTATCCAAGTTTACCCATTTATATGTAAAATATACAAGTGTGGGGTTTTGCATATTTAAAAAGTTCAGATTATTATATTAGAAACTTGTTTTTCTCTGCCCCAGAGCTTTTTTACAAAACTAAGTGCTTGGCTAAGCATTCTAAATTATTCTAACATTCTCTTCAATTTATATTTAATTTCCTGCAAGAACTGCAAAACAGAAATAGTCTGAGGTTCCCAGGTGCTTATTACCTTTGAAAATCCTAGATGGTGCTGGACATAGGTAAGGGAAAGCTTTGGAACACTATTTTGAGCACATCTATTTAAGTTGCATCCATTTTTTTTTAATTAAAGTAGATATTCATTGCTAAGGGAACAGTGCAGGCTTGAAGCCATTTCAGGGCGGGAGAGGAAGTTGCAACCTGTGTAACCTGCAATGCTTTTACCCACAAATTAAAGAATCAATGAGTTCTTAGGAAAGGTTTTTGTCCTGCACTGTCGGAGCCTCCAGTGGCTTAGCTGAGAGAATTAGAAGTAGAAATAGGGAAGATATTTGGGCCGAGAGAATTGTAGGCTTATTTAACACCCAATAGCAAAGCTAAAATGTTCCTGTTGGTTTCTGACTCTTTTGCTAGAATACTTGTAAAAGCAGATGCATTCAAACTTGAAAGTTTTCATAGGAAATTTGGAGGCTGTTTTGTTGTATTCCGTTCCTGAGCTATCTTGTCTGTATAACTGTAATAATTAATGGTGAATAACAATGACTTTCATGAGCTGTCATAATCAAATTTTAACTTGGCAATGGTATAAAATTCACTCTGATGTAAGAACAAGATGGGGTTTTAGTTATTTGTCAATATCATAATTTTTGTTGTTGTTTTTAGAACATTCCTGATGTAGATGATGAAGGATACAGCATAAAACCAGAAGCAACACAGGATATCCTTTTCACAGTTATTGTGCCAAGCTATTTGTTGTTATTACAGTTCTTTGGAGAGAGGAAGCAGTGGTTAAAGTGTTAAGTAAAGGAAGATGAATGACTTTCATACTTATGTTGCAACCTTGTATTCTTACGTTCACAGCTTTTGCAAAATGTACAGAATTATCATAGTATAGTTTAGATTGGAGAAGACCGCTTAAGGTCATCAAGCCCAACTGTTAACCTAGCACTGCTAATACCACCATTAAACCATGTCCCTGAGCACCACACCTACACATCTTTTAAATATTTCCAGGATGTTGACTCAACCACTTCCCTGTGCAGGCTGTTCCAGTGCCTGACAACCCTTTTGGTGAAGAAGGTTTTTCTAATATCCAATCTAAATCTACTCTGGTGCAACTTGAGGTCATTTCCTATTGTCTTATCACTTGTTACTTGGGAGAAGAGACCAGCACCCACCTCACTACAATCTCCTTTCAGACAGTTGTAGAGAGCAATAAGGTCTCCCTTGAGCCTCCTCTTCTCCAGGCTGAACAACCCCAGTTCCCTCAGCCATCCCTCATAGGACTTCTGCTCCAGACCCTTCCCCAGCTCCATTGTCCTTCTCTGGACATGCTCCACCATCTGAGTGTCTGTCTGGCATTGGGGGGCCCAAAACTGAACACAGGATTCGAGGTGCGGCCTCACCCATGCCCAGTACAGGGGGACAATCCCTGCCCTAGTCCTGCTGGCCACACTGTTCCTGGTGCAGGCAAGGGTGCATTGGCCTTCTTGGCCACCTGGGCACACTGCTGGCTCATGTTCATCCAGCTGTTGACCAACACACCCAGGTCCTCTTCCGCCGGGCGACGTACCAGCCACCCGTCCCTAAGACCGTAGCTTTGTGTGAGGTGGTTGTGACCCAGGTACAGCACCCGGCACTAGGCCTCGTTGAATCTTGTTGTTTTGTCTATCTGATTTTGTGTTTGTGCAAATGTTAAAGATTAGATCAGATGTCTTGGGAATTTTAAGAGGACAGTTTTTGTCTGACAGTAAAAAAAAAAAAAGGCCTGAACAAAAGCTTTTGGGTTGACCATGCAAATATTTATATTTTTCCTTCAAAAGCTCTCAGAGCATCTGTAAAGTAGTTTGTAAACTTTTATATATATATGGAATGGTTATCTGTTCTATACCTGCACCCTCCTACTTTTTAATAAGACCATTAGAAAGATCTTTTGGGAGCTGCAGCATTATTTTGCCGTAATGGCAGTCAGTCTTAGTAAGTCCAGTCTTAAGTGCTGGAAAAGCACTTTACAAGAGCTGCCTGATTCATGGGAAATGTATCTTGAAACTTGGGTATAACTTTCAAGACAAGAGATCTTTCGATGAAAAACAAAAAAAGTCTTTGAAATTTTCTTTTCTAGGTAATGATCCATTTTGGGGGACAAATAAACTGTAAGATGAAGACATTTCACTTTTTCCTCGTCACGACTCAGGGATTCTTTCTGTTGAAATGGAGTTGGAATGTCTTTAGGGTTCGGGTCTGTGTCAGGGAATAGCTTGAAGAGATTTAGTTGAAATGGCTGGCGTATTTCCAAGTGAAAGCAACAGAAGCAAGGTATAGAATATATATGCTCCCCCTAGGTGGTACAGAACTTTTATGTTTAAGTAGAGGAAAAATTTCAGATGCTTTGTTGTCAAAACAAATGCTTCTTTTAAGACTTATCATAGGCCTTTCAGGGTTTCTGTTCGGTGCAGGTCCTGTGCATATAAAGAACCAAGGCTAAATTCATCTGCATATTTTGCATATTTTGAGAGCTGAGTTGTCGTTGTGATTCTGGTTTTGCCAAGGATGACATTGCTTTAAGCAGCTGATGTTCACTTTGCTGTGCAACCTTCCGTGTAACCATCCTTTCTTGCCACTCTGCAAAAGGGGCAAGTGGTGGTTGCCACTGCTGCTGCTTCCTCTACTGTTAATGCTTGGTACAGGTACCATGGGCATTTCACTGCTAATTAAAGGCTAGGGTTTTCCTTCACTTGGTTTAAAATTACTTCTGTATTTTTCATACGTGTGTTAGAATCCCTGGTTGAGTCTTACAAATCATAAATTTAAAATGGAGAAATGTTGCTAATGTAGAATCTTTAATTTATCCTGATGCCTTCAAATATGCAGATGTTCAGTTGTAGGACATAGTGCCTTACAGAACAGGATATCATGATGATGAATGGAATGTAGAGGCTAAATTTTAACCCCGAGTTGTGAATTTTGGACAGTGGATATGTTTGAAGTGTCTATATAAACACACAGACATGAGACACCTTTGTATATCTGTGGTGTTCACTTAATATGAGCGTTTTTTAGGGTGTAATTATGAAATTGATTAAGCAGATTAACTTGAAGTATTTCCACCTTAACTGAGAAAAACATACCAAAGAGAACCATTTCTATTCATCCAGTGATTCTGACTCTGAAGATGATGAACCCAGGAGGTTCCATGTAGAAATAAAACCTGTGCAGCCAAATAATAGCTCTCAATATACTATGCCTTCCTTGGATGAATTGAAAGTATCTATAGGAAACATCACTCTTTCTCCAGCAATATCTGTAAGTTATTTTGTTCCTTGTATTTTTAATGCGTAGGTGCGAAAAGTGGTAAAGAATATTTAGTGTGTGCATGTATTTGACTGTTCAGAATTTATTCTAGGTTCGAGTTTAATGATTTTTTCTTTATCTTGTGCACTAGGTCATCTTTGGTACACTTTATTGTGGTTTAACATTAAGTAATTCTCCCTTCTCAGATTTTAACTTTCCTTTGAGTCTTGGGAGTGGCTCAGTCCTTGTCCTTCTGCTGTTGCCACTACAAGACATGAATACGTTTTGGAGTTAGCTGAGCATGGCTTTTAACGTAGTTTTCCAATTAGTATTTGATAATACACAAACCTTTAAAACTGATGTCATGTGAATACATGTAACATTTACAGTGCTGCTTTATTGATGTATTCCGCCAATCCACAGAATGATCCTTTATACCATGAGATGGTATTGCAAATAAACACTATTAAAGTAAGCTAGCACAATATTCAGATCAGAATAAGAATGGTTCTGATTTTAAGGAAAACGTTGTGTGTAACATTAAAATAATAATGATTTTTCTCTTCCCCTCCCCCCCCCCCCCCCCCCCCCCCCCCCATTTTGAAAGCAGAGGCACAGTCCTGTAAGTACAGATGGCTTTTTATTTGCATTTTTAGATTAAAACCAAGTAAGTGTGTAGTATGTGATGGGACTTAATGGGAAAACCTTAGGAATGTTCCTTTTCATATACACCATGTGATATATAAGCTGTTTAATTTTACTGCCCTGGCCTGTAAAGAGATTTACTAATACTGCTCCCTTTGTCAGCTCTACAGTGTTCATTCCTGCCTTTTCTTACTGGTGGGGTGGGTGTGCACTGGTTACTCTGTCCTGGCTCATGTTCTGGTCTTCTGCAAGCTCGCAATGTTTTGCCTGGCATTGAAAGCAAAGTATCTCATAGAAAGTTGAGTGGAAATAAGAACCCTGGGACAATCAAGCATTTTTTTTGACAGTTGGTGTAGTCCTAATTTTTTTTTTCCTGTTTCAGGCACAAATGAATCGAAATTCATCCAGTAAGTGTGACTCTTTAACTTTAGTCTACTCATGTTAGTTTTTTAACATAGCATGAAAATAGGGTTTTTTTTAATTGTTGAAGAAATAAGCTTCTTACATATCTGTATTTTAAACAGAAAAATAAAAATTCTCTTGTCAGTCTAGATACCTCTTCTTTTTCTATATACTCAGCTGTTCCCTGTTTTTGGGAAACAGATGAGGCTCTCTGTGACAGTGATAAGGAACACATGCAAGAGCCAAAGGGGGACGCCATGGAAAACATTCCTGTGCAAGCTCTTGAAACCCTTCTGCCCACTCCAGTTTAGTATGCTCCACAAACCAGCAGAGCACCTCTCTCCATTTTATACTCAAATACATAAAAGGTGGTCATGGGGATAGAGGACACAGAATTAGTCTTTATCCTGTAGGTTTTTTCGGTGGGAAACCAAGCCAGATTTGCAGAAGAGTAACATTGATGTAAACAGTATAATATAAGGAAGACATTTTAAGTGAACAACACTTCCTCACAAAATGCATTGTTCTATGTGGTCTTTTCCTAGCAGAAGGTATTTCAGGAGCACCTGAATTTATATTCTCAGAAATAACGCATTTTCTCTTTTCCATTTTAATAATTCATGACTAGTTTTGAACTACAGATGTTAGTATTTACTGTCTTTTTTATAATGAAGCTGAAATTTTTATTTTAGAGTGTCACAGCTTTGGTGATATTGTGTCTTTTGCTTAGGTGAAGAGTTAACAAAATCAAAGCTTTCTGCTCCAACTAATGAGTAAGTTCAAACTTAAAATTCTGTCAAATTCAGTTTCATGGGAATTTGGTCTTATTTTGATCTAATACTCAAATTCATTGCAAATATCAGCTGACTGCTATATTAATTTGGGCATCTATTGCATCTTAAGAGCTAAGGAATAATTATGCAACAATGGAGATTTCTATTAATTTGTTTTCCTTTTCTAATGCATTTCCTTCATTGTGATCTGTCTCAATTGATATTTAGAATTACGTGATTACAAAATATTAGTTTTTATTAAAATCTCAGGTTTTAAATAAGACAGGTTTAGTTTCTATCCCATAGTGTTCCATGGTAAAGTGTTTAAGATTACACGCCTCAGATTTGGAAAGGTCTGTATACATTGCTTATATATGTATATACCTAAATAAATGGATTCGCAGATGTATGTCTCCTTGAAAATGACAGTCATTTAACTGACATGATGAAGTATGTCCACACCCAAACTTACACCAACGTGTCAGTTCAGATGTCTCCTTATGTGTAAATCAGTTCCTTGACCTGCAGTTTGTAAGTACTTTTCACTTTTAGATGCAAAGACTAACTAATAAAGAGGAATTCATCAGATTTATTTATTATGTTATTGTATTTCTTATAGTATCAAAGTACTATTCAAGTTGTAGTTTAGTTTTTCTGAGTATACACATCCTTCATTTATATTCCAATTGTAACTCTTAACATAGAAAGGGGAACAGTGACCTCCTGGCATGGGATCCACTCTTCAGCAGTTCTCTTGAATCTTCCTCTTCAGCTTCCTTGGCATCCTCATCCTCTTCAGGTAAAATCACTGATAGTAGAAAATGTTTTCTCTATATGCTCCAGGGTGCTCTGTTGTTGGGTTTTTAGTTATTGCAAGGGGACGTGCTTTGACTACTGAAATGTAAAGCAGTATACTGTCTTATAAGTAATACAGAACTGAGGGTGCAGTATATCAGGATTTCAAGCCAGGGAGCAAGGGAGAAGAGGAAACAGTGGAAATCTTAGGAGAATTCTATCTTACTTCTGCGTGGTTTTATCACCTTCTCTCACTTCCCAAAAAAAGTGATCACCATCTAGAATATAGTCTTATTTTTTTCAGCTGGTAGGGCTGGGGGATTAAATGGAGGTGGTTGAAGCAACTGTGAGCCAAGCTGAGCTTGCACTGTGAATAGGGATGGGTTTCTTCTTTCCAGGCAAGTCCGCTGGGCTATGTAGTACAAAGGCACCACAGAGTTTTGCTGTGAGGAACTTGTTTCTGAGGGAAACCATGGTTCTGTTAGGAGATGTGCAGGCATAATCCAAGGGGAGATGGATAAAAATGGCAGGACTGAGACTAGGATGAAGGGGGCGTTTCTGCTGCCACCTGAGAGAAGGGATATTCGGAGGAAAAACTTGGGGTGAGGAGGATGGGAGGTGGAAGGGGAAGGCAGATGTTGTATGGGAATTTTGGGGTGCATGATTCTGGAAGATATTAATGCAGGCAGGATACTGTCAGACTTTCCTGAAACCTCATCTTTGCAAAACAAACGAAACCAAAAAAGACAGTATTCAATACTGATTGTTACATTCAAAAGGCAGTGACGGAGAGGGAGGCAGAATAACCCACGAGCAAGTATGTGTGTTGAAGAGACTGAGAGCGGGAGATGTTGAGAAACTGGTTCAGAAAAAGGAAGGAGAGACTTAAACAAAAGCAGATATTATGTCTATGTTAGAACCTGCTTACTAGAAGCATTTATTTAAGTTATTTATTATTTGTGTTGATTATCTCGGGGGATGTAAAGCAGAATCTACTAACAGTAGGAGATACACTGTTTCCATCGTTCTTTC
The DNA here is from genome assembly GCA_027574665.1 of Rhynochetos jubatus. Lineage (NCBI taxonomy): Eukaryota > Metazoa > Chordata > Aves > Eurypygiformes > Rhynochetidae > Rhynochetos > Rhynochetos jubatus. The sequence continues at coordinate 66,410,904 of CM050690.1, read as the reverse complement.
CGGTCTACCTACTAGGTATCTGTTTTCCTGCCCTTGCTCTGGTAATGCAGAGACTGTTTTCCTCTCACATGCCCAGAGGAAGGAAGTGTGCACTCTTTCTTTTAGCTAGGTGTTTATATTCTAAAAATTATAATAGACTTCACTTCTTTGTTGAGAGTCATGGCTTTCTAGCTGTTCTCCTCCGTGCTTGCTCGTACAGATTAAAGAACAGTAAGGAAGAGTACACGTATCAATAGGGGAATTCTGCACAACTAGCCTTAATTCCTGTCGGCCTTAGAAAAGTCCTTTTAGCAGCATCAGCATTGCTGTGTAACCCTTCGAGTTTTAAGTGGAACTTATTCTTTCACTACAAATTTGCGTTCCTTAGAAGTAATGTTTTATTAACAAATCTAGTTTACAGAATTCATTACACTGTCTCTTCCTCATTTAAGTAACCAGTTAAGATTATTGGCTAGTAGATACATATTTGTAACATAATGAAGGATAAATTACGTAGAGGTATATATTACTGGCATATGCTGAAATTAAGTGGTGTTTTCTCAAAATAATCTGTTTTGCTAGCTTTGATCTGGTGTTGGAATCTGTAGAGGAAGGCAGAGGATACTTAATTTGTTGTGCTGGTGGTTGTTTACTATATCCAGTTTTTTATTGCTATGCCTGGTTGGGAAGTCAAAGCAGGTTAGGAAATCTTCATAGATTCCCTCCTGGCAGCAGAACTGTGGAGAAAGTAGTCTGTGGCTGATGAGTAGTGACAGGTAATTGGGATCTGTAACATCCTCTGTAGCCATGTCTGGGTGTGAGTCATCTGCCCAAGCCCTCATACCAGAAACAAACGTATGCACAGAGCCCTACATCGCATTGAAACCGGTGGAATATACTGTCCTGTGGGCATAAGTCGATCTTGGATATCTTTGCCTTGGCAAACTGAATCTACTGAATAATTAATTGAAGGATTGTTGTTCCAGGAGTTAACTAAGATATTAACACTTGTGAAATGATCTGGGGAGTTAATTAGATAACGAGCATTCGAAAATATAAGAAATTATTAATACATCTGCAAAAAAAATACGGTATCAGTTAAAATCAAGTTCTGATGCTCACAAACCTGCACCTTTAGAACTGAAGACTTTAAAAAACACACAGCTTTCATCTGATTGTATTTTGCTTGAAATGAGTGTTTTGTCTTCAACATGAAGGTTGATATAGGTAAACTGATGCTTAAAGCTTTTGAAAATCTCAATATTAAAATTACATAAACTAGTTGTTTTGTGTACAGCATGTATGCATATCATGATGTAGCATGTCCCACTGATTACTTTTTTCTTTCAATTGTTAAAACATTTCTTTAGATACTGTTTCATAACCCTGTGTTAATCATTGAACACTTAAACTACCATGGTATTTGAGCAGACAGTGGTTTATGCAGCACAGAAGTAAACTTTGGTCATCCATGAATAATCCTGCTTTATTAGAAGTTTAAGCTGACTTTGTTATCTTGAACAAACACAACAGACATTTTTTAGCCAGCTATTGATACTGTAAAAATGCTTCTCGTATTTGTCTTCCTCATTTCCATCCATATGTATTTTTAAACTAGTTTTGAACATTTCCACATTGCTTTTAGAATGGGATTTATAGAAGTATTTTAAAGCCTTTCAATGATACTTAAAATGTCTGTTAGAAAGGGAAAGCTGTGTTAAAATTCTACTTATGCGGGCTTAGAGAAGGTACTTGTCCATAGCAAAAGGAACACTGTGAAGAGGACACCTATACTTTTGATCTGAACTTTTAAATGTGTTGCTCTCTTTCGATTCTGTATGTCCCTCTGCTGTTGCTCGTAGCTTTGCCAATCTGCAAAATGTGGAGAATTGACTAACCTTGCGTTTTCGCCTTCTGTTGTCATCTACTGTAACAGGCAACAGCCAAGTGCAGGGAATAACTGTGGAAAATGTACGTTTTCCAGCAGCCTGAAGAACGTAGGCTGAGAGAGGAAATAAACTGTGGTGAACGGTGCCTCATACATATAGTTACTCCCTAAATATGGGTTGATACAGATTGAAGACTATCGGACAGGATCTCATGACGGCATCGTCTTCATTCATTCACCAGACAGCCATTTATGTTGGGCTTTTCCATTATGAAATTTAAGGGTAAAAGGATAAAAGTGTTTGGAAGGAACAGGATAGGACATGCTTGATTAACTGTCCTTGAAAGAAATGAAAAGCAGAAAGCTATGGAGAGAAAACCAAAATGGAGAAGGACAAAGAACAAAAAGACAGAAGATGAGAGCAAGTTAAACCATGAAAGGGAAGAAGTTAGAGGAGTAAGGAAAGTAGTGAGAATTAGGGCCTTAAGTGGAGAAAAACACAATAAATTACTTTTGGCTTACTTAAAAAATGGAAAGTGACATGGTTGGCAGATTGAATGAAGTACATGTGGTATTTGGCTGGGGTTGTTGTCAGTGGTGGGATTTGTAGCCTAGTAGGGCAGTTATTTTTCATGCTGGCTAGTAATCATCATGCAGTGGATATTGAATACTTTCTTGAATATTGCAATTTTTATCTTTTCAGTGTTGTTCCTAGTTTCAATTCTTCCCTTTTCCTTCAGCTACACTAAAAGAGCACAATAGGAGCTCCTCCTCATCTACCAGTGATTTGCCTGGGTGTAGAGTATCTCAGTCTTTGCTTGGATACCAGTCAGATTCTGGGTCTACAAGCCCATCCTCACCAGACTTTACCATTAGCGCTTTGTGCAAATCTGGTGTTACAGCAGCGCCGTCAGGGAGTACCAGTACTTTATCCGGTGTTTCACGATCTCAGAGTCAGTGGATTTCCTTTGCTGATGAACTTCTTACAATTAGACACACAAGCACAGACAAGAAGGAGCCCCAAAGATTGCATTTTAAAACTGAAAAGGCCTGCCTTGCCTCTTCTGCTTTGCTTGAGAATTCTTCCAACAGCTGTGCTTCTGAGGACCAAAGTGACCTTTTCAATAATACTATATGCCATGAACAATTATTCATTGAAGAAACTGGCACTGCTGCTGAAATTTCTTCCGCATCATCTTCAGCACTACTGGACTATAGTTTAGTGTCTTCTTGTGCTCGTACAAATAAGGGTATGGCAAGCATGCATTGTGTACTGCTCTTTGCTAACAGCTGACTCCAAAAAGCAAGCTTTGGACTTACTTTTCCTTTTATTATCACTCACCTGATGTTAAAATTAACTCATCTTCTCATTTAGAATGTACTAAACTGCTTCCTAGCACCAACTTCTTTGAAAGATCGGATAGTTAAGTAAATATTCAACTTGGAATAATAAGAAGAAACCAGATTATTCAGTTAAAGGCATTGCTTTCTCCTAACTATGCAGAGCTTTGCTTTTCTAGAAATAGGAATGTACTTTTGTGGGAATGTCAGAAAGCAGTGAAATCTCAAAGACTGTGATTGAATCTGCAAAAACAATTCCATTCCTAAGTGGCTTCGTATAGACATTTTCAGATTAAATAAAATAAATTGGATGTAAAACTATTCCTTTTTAGCACCCAGTATTTTGGAGCGTGGATAATATCACGGTAATGCTACATACCAAGAGGGCAGCGGAAAAGCGCCGTTGTACAGGTGTGCCCTGACTGGCTGAATGCCTGTGGTAGTGCAGCAGACCACCCAGTGTTCAGCAAGCACTGACATCTTGGGGCATAGTAAGAATTTTGGAGGAATGACTGATATTTTAGAAGTTAACTTATCTAGGGACGTTTGAGTTTGCAACTCTTAGAGTGGATGTATTAATATCATTTCTTTCTTCCCAAGTCAGTGATGAAAGTCCTGAACTTAAATGACAGCAGAGGTATGCTGAATGCCTGAGAAAACCCCATACTTAAAATTTGCATTTTAAATAGCATTAACTGATTTAATAAAATAAAATGAAAATCCAGATTTGAGGGCGATGTGCTGCAACAACATAGTCATATATTAGGTTTTCAGTCCTTTTGAATTTCATTTTAGATCTGGCGTACTCATTGGATGGCATCTAACATTGATTTTGAAATACAGTTCTGTTCAGAAAAGTGACTTTGTAAAAGTGGCATCTTTGTACTGCTGCTACCGTCTGTTAGTTGTTTCTGTTAGATTTAAAAGAACATGAAGGCAGTATTTTTTTATCTGCTTTTTACTTCTGATAGCTCGACTAAGACAGAAGGAGTTAGTGTTTTCTTACAATCAACAATTTATCTGTTACATTGCTGTAAACTTACTGAAGTCAGTGGGGTTTCAGTGGACAAAAACCAGTGTAAACAGAATTATGCCATTGTCAGCCAGGAGCAAATAGTAATTTCCACTGAGTTTTCCACTTGTGGTGAGACATGAAAGACTGTCCTATGTTCTGAATCCATACAGATTACACACAAAAGGAAACGGGTAAAACCATCTTTTTACACAGAAACCTTCAAGAATTGTTGGTATAAAATCATTTGAGAGCAATGAGAAAGCCCACGATGCCATTTTTAGAGTCACTTTTCAGGGTATGATTAGCGGTAAATCTTACGAAATGAAGCTTGTGAAATAGGAACTTTTAATAGAAACATAACTTCCAGTTATTCTGTTCAACTGAGTACATATTTATGTTCAGTGTAACCTTTCTAATATTGATTGCCTTCAATTTTCTTTCTTCCAGCAAGGCCCACAACTCCTCTTTCTGTAGGCACCATTGTTCCCCCTCCAAGGCCTGCTTCGAGACCAAAGCTGTCTGCTGGGAAACTTAGTGGGATTAATGAAATAGTATGTATTGATGGTGTGGTTTTTAATTCTCCATCGTGACTTGTTTCCAGATACACCCTTCGTTTACACTGTTACAGCAGGGTTACTTGCCGCCAGTGTTCAAGGAGTCGCGTAAGCGCATTTCCACCGTTGCAAGATTGGCATGGAAGGTTTTCATAATGACTGTATTGCTATAACAGAGTAATGCGTAACAGAACTACAAAGGTCCAAACCATAATTTTTGCATGGGCTGAATGGTTTTAACTGAACAAATCAATAATTTGATAATGAAAGGATAGCGTGTGTGTAATACTGAAGTTTTCAAAATGTGAAATACTAACAAAGTTATGAACAAAGCTCCACTGATCTGTGGATATCACCAGAGCTTTGGGGAACGAATGGTATTAAGTAGATCTTTATCAGTCATCTGTTGACACAAGTAGCCCTGCTGAGACTTCTCCCTGCCCTTGTTGCTGGTTGGTGGAGACGGGAGGTGGCGGATTGCAGTAGATGCCCACTGGGGTAGTGAGAGGTTGCACGCTGTGCTGCCTGCATCTCTGCTCACTGCTGGCAGTGCAGGTCCACCTGCCGATAAGGAATGTGGCAAAGAATGCAGATACCCAGGCAGCATGTCGAACCAAGCCATGCTTAATCTCCTCTGCGGATATTAGGATTCCTCGTGTTTCACTTGACTTAGTGACATGGAAAAATGTTACCGTAGTAAGATCCTCTTACTGTCTTTGAAGAGAGCAAGATAGTTTCACCATATTCTTGTTAGGGACAAATTCTGCTCTGGTGAATTTCGCTTTGACAGAAGTGAAGTATTTTTAAACTGTTTTGCATTTCTGTAAGGTCAGGATAAATTCAGACTAGAGTTCATTTGGAGATTCTTTTCTCATTCTAATATAGAATTTTAGTAATTGCTCTTAGACCAGAGAATGTTTTTCGTGTCATCATAGCTAAAGAGAATAATTTAGCCAGTAGTGTTCTGCTATAAAGTATGATTCTGCACAAAGCTACCTTCATTTTATCCTGTCATTTTAGAAATTGGCTATTACCTGGATACAAGTGGAGAATTGTCAGTTGTCTTCACTGTATATCAAATCCTGTTGCAATTTCTGCAGTCTGTATAAAAGCCACATACCCAGCAACAAGTGTAATAGAACTGAAATAAATTTAAAGAAAAAAAAGTTACCCAACAAAAATATATGCTTCAGAAGTTCCAGTACCTTTTGGATAGGTTAATCCCAAAATGGTGATGAGTTAGTCTGATACCTTAACAGTTAAGTGAATCATGAAACCACCCGAGCTTTAGGATGGAAGGGACTTCTGAAGATCTCTAGGCCAAGTTCCTGTTCAAAGGAGGGCCAACTTCAGCATTGTGTGATGCTGCTCAGGGACATGCTGAGTTCTGAAAAATCTCCAGAGAGAGAAGTCTTACCACCTCTTTGGGCAGCCTGTCCCAGGGTTTAACCACGAGGTTACAAGAAGGAATTTTTACCCTAAGTTCACTTGAAATTTCCTTTGCTGTAACTCTTCCATCCCTGAGAAGAGCCTGAATCTACCTTCTTTATACCCCTTTTAAAGACTGCTAGTAGATTCCTCCTGAGGCTTCTGGTCTCAAGGCTGAATAAAACAAGGTCCTTCAGCCTGTCCCTGTCACGTACTCCAGTGCCAACTCTTCTACTTGCCCTCAGCTGGACTCACTTCCAGTTTGTTACTCTCTCTCCTTTAGCTCTGTAAATCTACATCTGTTGCACACACGCACAGGGCTGTAGGCTTAGGTTCTCCTACCGTGTTATAGCACAGTTACTGACAGGCTGCTGCACAATCAGGTATGTTAGACTTAACTGCCCAGGCAAAAAAAATCATAATGATAATGTATGAAATAGTGGAATTGGTTCCAATAGAAAATGTGGGTTCTCTGTTTCACACTAAAAACTAGAGTAGATAAAGCATCAGAGTAACTGTGTTGAGAAACACCATAAAATTGATTGGGGCATGAAATGAACTCTTCTATTCACAGTCTTTTTTTCATCTCTTTAAAACTACTTTATGTAATAATCTTGTAATCTCTTTTGTTCAGCCCAGGCCATTCAGCCCTCCATTGACCTCTAACTCAAGTCCGCCTCCGGCAGCTCCCTTGGCACGTGCAGAAAGCATTTCCTCAATATCCTCTTCTGCTTCCCTCAGTGCAGCAAACACACCTACAGTTGGTAAGTTAAATTAACCATTTTAACTGATTTTAGAAATAGCGTAACTCTGCCACCAGGTTCCACCTGTTAGGAAAACCATTCGTTGGAGTCAGTTGTTCTGTATGTGAGTCCAGTCCACGAGTTTCAGTCGTCCTTCCCAGTACCTGCCTCTAAGTAACGCTGAGAGACAGGACAGTGGCTATAATTAGAGCAGACCATAGATCGAATTACAGCTTGTTGTTTAGGAACATACTTTTCCAAATGAATATTCCATGGATTCTTACTTGGTGCACTTGTGTATCCATTCATCAGGGACCACATGTTACCATGCACTTGTTCAGAAGGTGTGATTGTATGGGTACAGAAACGTATTTGGACACCAGTTAATTTGAATGCACATAAATGTTCACAAAACCGAGTTCCTTTATGTACTTTTATTTTGTTTGTTATTCTGTAATTACAGTTTCCAAAAAAATGAAACTAATGCATCTTTTTCTTCAAGCTGGTGAAGTATGTAAGCTAAACAGAGGTGTTTAGTGAAAGCAAAAGAAGCAACCAAACAAAAAAGATGACAGTGGAAAGCCAATTAGTCTTCACGTGTTCGCATTAATTTAAGGTTTTCTCATGTTTTTAAGGGAAAGTCCTTCAGTTTTGATATTACAGCAGATTAACAAGAGACTCGAGGGAGCGGAGCGGGGCGTGTTTAAAGACAGTTTAACTTGATTCTGTAGCAGAGTTGAAGTGTTTCATTCCTGGACACTATTACTGGTTCAGTCCCAGGTTAAATCAGATTCTCGAGTTACCAGTCAGTTGTCTGTGAAAGTTACTTACGCCAAGGATTCCCCCCCGAGGCTCGCAGGTCAGGAGAGCATCTGCACAGCTCCCAGGGGCAGTTGTGCACTGCAAGCAGTGCAGCTGCTTCCTCCCTGCGCAGGACCGAAGCTAGTAAGGTCTGCCGTGCCTTAGCTGCTGCAGTTCAGTGTCCACCGGTTTCCCAAATGCAGAGAAGCATCGCAGAAAGATACCTGATATTTTGGTTGCCAGAGTCCATCCAGGCTCACATCCTCAGGCCTCAGCACTGGTGCCAAGGAACTAAAATTTGTTGGCAGCAGCATCAACAGCCCCAGCTCTGAGTGTGTGTGTTGTCGGAGACAGTGAAATCATGAGGTGAGGGAGGAGGTAAGGAGGTGTGTGCTGACACCGAGGTTTGACACGGTTGTTAACCTGGCCTAGCGAAAAGAGGCAGTTCCATCTGCACTGACTGTGTTAATTAAATAGTCCTGAGCAGTGGGGAAGGACGGTGCAGATGGCTGAACGGCTTGGGGGCATGAGGATAAACTCTGTACTACTGTCTGTATTCTTTTGACTTCTGCGCAATCCTGTGTTCTGTACCCTATTCATTCTGAATAATTATCTTTTTCCAAGCGTTCTTTAAGGCACGCATAATTGAATGTTTCTTTTAGGCTTTAGCCTTATTTTAATTTGCCAAGTATTTTTATATATGCTAATTTTTTAACATCTATTTTTTGCTTGAAATATTTCGTTTTCTTGCAATGATTTGTTTCATTTAAATGTAATAGAGGATGATCTTTTGATTGGAAATCTTCCCACAATTGAAAAGCTTTGTGAGACACCACCAGGTATTGTACTCAAAGCAGATTTACATGTTAATTAATCATCCTAATACGCTACACCTAATAAAACCGTGTTTCCTTTGAAACAAGATTCTCCGGCTATTTCTGGTATCTGGCAGATACCAGCAGCTTGAAAGCTCGACTACTTAACAAGTTATATGTGGCTGAGGTCACCAAAACTTGATATAACCCCTTCTATATCACGTCATCTTCTGTCTGTGCCCACCCACTCCCCCCAGACAAGCTGAAACTTGGTCTAGTTTCTTCGCTTTGTCATTACGGCTTTCTTTCAAATAAAGTGAATACATTTTTACTTTGACAATCCTTATTCTCATCAGACAGGTAGGTAAAAATGTTTCCATGCTCATATATAATACAAATCTTTGAAGACACATACAAAAAAGGTAATATTCTTTTAAAAATAAATTTGATTTTCATGACAGCCATTTAGCCAATATTAAAATCGTCTGAATCGTTGTTCCTGAACTGAACTAAAACCATTTGATCGGGTTTATTCATTTGCCCTTTTTATGACCAGTGATGCAGTCTTTTATTCCGCAGTTTGGCAACCTCCTTGAGTGTGTGAATGCAACTGTTTGCCTGGTTGCGTCACTAGCTCTCGTGTCAGCGCAGCTCAGGGGCTGAGGCAGGCGGCAGGGCATCAAAGCCAGCTGTGCCGTCGCTGCCAAAGGCGCTGGAGCCGGAGCCTTGGGCTGGGCTGCAGCCGGAGGTGCGGGGAGACCTCCTTGGCGCAGCCCTGGGACATCCCACCCCTCCAGAGCTCACAGCCGGCGTGGAAGCGCGTGAAGCTGGATGTCGCTGCGTTGCGTTGCATTTTCAGCAGCCAGGCGAGGAAACGATGACCGCCAGAGTTCGGTTAAGCAGTTACGCTTGTTTCCATTTACGGGGTTTCAGGAGAAACATGTAGATTTTTGTGAATCAAAGGGTGATGAACAGTGGGGGAGAGCAAATAAGAGAGAAGATGTCTCATTCATAGTCTCTCAAATACATTTCAGATAAATTTATGTACATATATATATTTCCTTCGGTGCTCCCAAAAAAAAGTTAAAAAAGTGTTGTTATTCCTAATGAATTTCACTCTTCAGTCAAAATGCCAGTATTTGTCTTGTACCAATAGGAATATAACATCTATTTTCGCATTACTCTGCATGATTTTCAAATATCAATATAAAAATATACACAAGCCATTATAAGTAAAATATTTTAAAGTGTTTTCTACATCTGTCAGCAATCTGGTGTAATTAATACAGGGTAATCACCTCCTGTCTGCTCTGCAATTGTTAGCTCTTCCTTAGTGTATTGTGGGGAAAAGACAGTGCAGCAACTGTAGTGCCTCATCCACTGAGTGCATATTTTGGCTGTAGTGGAGAATACTCCTGCAGTTGAGTTTTTCACCAAACAGAATTCCTGGTTGTCGTTAACTCATTATTTTATTGCACATTTGCTTCTTGAAATCGTGATTTCTGGATTCCTGAGACTAGCGAGAATCACAGCTTTTCTCGGTACCTTGAAAGGAAGAAAACTCTGGAAACGTGACCCATGTATTGTCTGAAAGAATAAATAAAAGCAACCTACTGTTCATATTGGAAAAAAAGTTATTAGATCAGTGCTGTGTAGCCAGCACCATAATACTTCATTCACCTGAGAATTTTTGGGTTTGAACACTTGTGACTAGACTACCACTTTTGATCTGAGGTGGCCTAAGTGCTGCACTAACATTTTTTTCACGGTGCTGAGAAGTATTCTGAACATTTGGAGAGTGAGGCATGAGGTAGCAGAATTAGACCAACTCCTGTCTTACTCTCTTCTTTCATTTATCTCTGAATTTAACAATCTGAAATTAATAATCTGAGGTATCAGACCTTCTGTGAAGAACAAGGTCCCAACTTCCCTTTTGCTTCTGAAAGAGCTCAGAAGGCACAAGCACTGTTCCAGAGCCAATAGGAATAGTTTGCCCTGAGAAACAGTATACGGAAGCATTTTGTTTCTACTTTATGGTATGAAATAAAAATTTCTTTTTGATTATGAAACCTAAAAGCTTATGCCTCCTTTGTGATGGATAATACTGTGCGACACAGGCCATTACAGCAGCGGTACAGAAAACGAGTAAGATGCTCTCCACTACGCTGCTGCACTAACAAAAGATGGAAATTCCAGTATTGCCTTTTATATTCAGTACGCATGTAGAAAATTGGCAAAGTAAAAATCCCATGACATCCGGTTTTGTCCGTTGTACGCACACGTTTCAAACAGCCGTAGCACGAGGTCCGAGTTGATTTTTACAGCTGTGCATTGGAACGGTGTGGTGCAGGCACACGTCTGTGAAGGCTTCTCCGACAATTTCTGCCTGTGAATTGTGATCGGCGTTGGCCGAGTAGTTAAAAGAACGTTCCGCAGTTCACTTACGTGGGGTGGTATTAATGTACTTGCATTTAAGTTCATACATACTATAAGTGAATTCTTCACATTTCCGTGAACATTCTTCCATACAATAAGCATACAGTAGAGATTGTTTTTTTCAAGTATTGTAGTCAATGTCTAATTTGCTTTGTATCTGCTGACGTCACTTTGTCGGTCGCCGTTTTAATGCAGTGTTCCTCTGTCTCATGTATTTCCTTTCGTCTGTCCATTTACATGATGTCATACGGATAGTCCTGTTTTCTTAGGCTGCTACGCAGTGTTTTGATGGTAGGATTGTACTGTACTATGTTGGTACTTTTCCACACCCTTTTAAAGTAGTACTTCAGGCGCTACTGCCACCTTGATGGTAATAAACTCTTGTGAAAATTACACATGTAGTCAACCGTTCTGAAATCTATCGCTAATCTAAGCTTTTTGGAAATTAAACCTATACACTGTATGTATTCTAGGTGTTTCACGTGGTCCCAGCCCTGTCAGCCTTGGAAACCAGGACACCTTGCCTGTTGCAGTAGCCCTTACTGAGTCTGTTAACGCCTACTTTAAAGGAGCAGATCCCACAAAGTTAGTTAAATAGTGAATTGTTTTGAATGTAATAAGTTACAATAAGAAAATACACCGGGTTTACTTTTAATATTTTGGGGGAAAATGTATATACATTAGAAGAGGGATTCAGAAGGGGTTTTGTTCCCTGGTATAAGTGATAACAGCGGCTTATTGCTCTGTATTGGCCAGCATCCCGATAGGAGTTCGTACATCCCAGCTTTACAAACACGTGTTCAGTGAGAACACTGGAAATTAGAAGGGTTTTCATCGTAGTCAGGTAGGTGCTGCGTATAAATCTGGGCAGCTAAAAGCACCTCATTCCCTCTGTCGCATCCCTCGCTATGCTACTTAGGCGTTGCCTGAGCATAGTTGTGCCATGTTTTCAAAGCCTTTCAAAGTACTTTTCAAAGTACTTTCAAAGTAGTCACACCCACCAAGACTGCTGTATGCTTAGACAGCTCAACTTCTTTACGTAGTTCATCTGACGTCCAGGTTGAAAGTGACAGTACATTGTTGCTTCGCCCTCATTTGAAACTGATTTTCTGTTTTTAGTTCAGTTGGTCAGATTGTGAAAGTACAGTGATTGCTTTAAAATTAGTGTTAAAATTAGGCAGCCAAAGAGCTGCGATGAAATTGATGTTTTCATTCTCTTCTAGATGTATTGTGAAGATTACTGGTGATATGACGGTATCATTCCCAAGTGGGATTATTAAAGTCTTCACCAGCAACCCATCTCCAGCTGTGCTCTGCTTCAGGGTAAAAAACACAAGCAAACTAGAGCAGATTCTTCCGAATGCGCAACTTGTATACAGGTTTTGTATTTTTTTTATATATATAATAGTAAACTACATGATTTCTAAAATGTGAATTGTTGTGTATATAAACCAGAATTCTCTACAGTCTTACTGATGCGCTCATACATAATTTAATTTCCTGAATTAATCTCGTCAGCTCAGTTCTCTCCAATGCCACCATCAAAAATCTCAGTTATTAAGGAATTGAGACTTGTGATGAGCATAATACATGCCATAAAAAATAGTGTGTAAATATAGCTGTGTTTTTACGTGCATTTCATGGAATAGTTCTTTATACAGTAGTAAAAATGGTAAGATTAAATGATAAAACAGGAGCTTAAATGGAGAACAAGTAGTAGGAGCCACACGCGATCTCTTTCGTCACTTACTGCTGTATTTTCAAGTCGTATCATTTCTACAGTAGATCAGATCCGTTCCGTAACTGTATCTTTCGGGTGTGCAGCAGCATGCTTGGGAGAATTCTTAAGCAAAAAGGCTGCTGCTTGAGTAGGATGATTGTTGAAATCACAGCACTTGGAGGTCTTTTAAAAAAGAATTATGAAAGCTGTAATTACTTAGCAGAGGTCTGTTTCAGCTGAGCAGTTTCTATGTCATTTATTGGATAAATCATTCGAAAAACAATCAAACCATGTGCATCCATTCTTTCCTATTTAATTTCAGTTTGATCATTCACGGTGTCATCGATGATTCATACAACATTAAATTTGATTGCTTTTTGACATGCCAGTTTATAACTGAAATGTTAGCAGAGCTGTATCTGACAGAGTAAATTATACTGAAAAGGTGTATTTTGCAAGGAAGTGAAAATGTCCAGCATCCTTGTCTGCATGCTGTAACACTTCACCTCTGATTAGAAAGGATGCATGTAATGGATATTCACAAAGCTAAACCCATACAGTTACAATTTCAGTTTTCATCATAGACTGCAACGGGTATCCTTCGCTTGGTATTTATAAAGGCTTTTCATGAGAGGGGTTTAATGTATTTAAGTTTTGGAAGGCCCCTGTAGCGATAAGTGTTTATGTATGTGTTTTACTGAAAATGGAAACTTCATTAATCACAGTACTGATGTATTGATAACCAAATTCTAAGTAAATGGGAGAGACGACTGTTGTGCAGGTCAGTGCCCTGGGACACTGAGCCCACTGCCGTTATTCTTGCTGTCTGGCAGGCGTTCATTGTCAGCTTTCACCCTGCACTCCACACTCCTCAGGGAGGGATGCAGTTCCTCACTGTATCCACCGACATTCAGAGGAGGTCTTTATTCTTTCAGAAGTGATTCAAAATTCAAAAGTGATTTGAATTTTGGCTTTCAGTAAGTTTACCTAAAAGCTTCATCCTTATTCAAAATAAAGGTGACGTAATCAGAGCTGAAAATATTCTTGATCTGCAGAACACCCTGCTCCAGCAGCTCCCGAACAGGATTTTGCTTCTCCAGTGACGTGCGCTCATACATACATGTAGGAGTGATATAATAAGTTGTTACTAAGATTGAATGCAGCTATAAGTATCCGAGAAACAGTTGTTTGTAATAATTTGAGAATCACTTTTAAATGAAAACATTTTGAAAGCTTACTCTCTCTACAAATATGTGAAAGTACAGTAGCACATACAGCCCATATCTTAATTCAGTGCAGTCGTGAGGCTGTGTCATAACCCAGGCTGGTTATGATTTTAGGGTTTATTCCAAATTGGATAACGTGCCTTTTCGAATAACACTTTGGCCCTGTGTCCAACACATCCTCACGGCGCCGAGTTGTATTAAGACTGTGTTTTATTAAATGGGAAATCCAAATCCAGCATTAACTCCATCTTGCGATGCAGATCAGCAGTGAGCGAAACCCACTGCGCCACAACCTGGAAGGAGGATTTTTAGCAGATAAAACAAGCAGTTAATTTGTCTCATATTTAGGAAGGTGCAGTTAGGTGGCATAAAGCATTAGAGCAAATTCTTGCTTGACATAGTGAATAAGGGGAAAGATCTAATCTTAATTTTTAGACCATCAAAATAATAAATCTTAGTGTTGCCTTCAGACTCCTCTTTGTTTTTCTTTGCAGTGATCAGTCACAAAGTGACTCCAGTACTAAGGATTTTTGGATGAACATGCAAGCTATAACTGTCTACCTCAAGAAATTATCAGAGCAGAATCCATCTGCGTCCTATTACAACGTGGATGTTTTGAAGTATCAGGTAAACACCGTTTTTCCCTTTGGAGCTTTTTAAGGAACTCTGGCAGATTCGCTGCCTACACAGAAATTGAAAGAATTGTTCTTTGCCTGCTGGCATGCAGGTGAACTGTTGTCCCACACCTAGACGAGTTCTGGGGGCGTCGCTGTTTACAGTGCACAGGCTCTGCCCCCATGCGTTAGTGCCTTCCTGCTGTGCTTCGTGTCCTTCCCTCGGAGTCACGACCTGTTTCAGCTTGCTCACACATCGCTCCAGTTCACGTGTGAAAGCTGCAAACGCTGCTTCCTTAGGTATTTGTTAGCAAAGTCAAACTTCCCGTGAGCTTAGGGGTGTGATGGGGTGTTGTCCAGGTTGGTAGTTGTACTGCGTGGTTTTTTAATGGTGTACTGGATGCTGTAGCTGATGAATTGTAATAAATGAGAAGGTGTGACGATCCAACCTCGCACAGTGTAATGGAACATCTCACCCTGGAGTCCACCTGGAGGCACACGAAGGATGAGAAGGCATCAGAAGTAGTTAGCATGGATTTACCAAGTGAAAGTCACACTCAACCACCTTTGTGAACTTGGGTGATGTTGTGACTATGCTGGCAGGGGAGGGGAGAGCAGTGGATATTGTCTGCTTAGACTTCGGGGGGGGTTGACGCTGTCTCCCGTAGCATCCGCGTAGAGAAGCGGGTGAAGCAGACACTGAGGTGGATTGAAACTGGCTGAATGACCAGGCCACGGGGGCGATGGTCAGTGGCATGAAGTCTGTTTGGAGGGCAGTAACCAGCAGTACACCCGAGGGGTCTGTACTGAGTTTACAGTCCTGTTTAACAGCTTCATGAACGGTCTGGGTGGTGGGGCAGAGTGTACCCTCAGGGAGTTTGCTGATGACGCCGAACTGGGAGGATCCTCTGGGTGCAACAGAGGGTCATTCTGCCCTCCAGATGGACCTCAACTGGAGGAGAAATGGGCTGACAGAAACCTCACGAAGTTCAGCAAGAAGTGCGCCTGGAGAGGAACAACCTCGTGCGTCGTTGGGGGCCACCCAGCTGGAAATCAGCTTGGCAGAAGAGGACCTGGGTGTCCCGGGGGACACCGTCATGTTGAACCTGAGCCAACAATGTGCCCTTGCTGCAAAGGCGGAAAATGGTCTCCCGGGCTGCATTAGGCAAAGCATTGCTAGTACGTCAAGGGAGGTGATCCTTCCCCTCTGCTCAGCACTGTGAGGCCACACCTGGAGTGTCCAGTTCGGGGTTGTCCATTGCAAGAGAGACGTGGGCATACTGGAGAGAGTCCAGCAAAGGCCTGTGAAGGTGATGAAGGGACTGGAGCATCTGGCTGGCAAAAAAAAAATCTTCCTCAGAATTCAGGACAGACAGACTAACCTCAAAGGGAAAACAGTCATTTGCTAGGCCTGCATGGAAATGGTTGAACCTGTGAGACAGCTGACTACCTCAAGAACCTAAATAACCTGTCAGTCCAGCTGTTAATACCATGGTCGCTTTCACATCCTCACAATATAGTTTAAAAATCTTGGCATACTGGATCTATAGGAAACACGTTAGGCACACAGAATTCCTGAGAAAGATGGAAGAAACAAAACATGCCTTTGAATTGCAGAAATGAGTACCGTGGAAGAATTGTATCTATTTCAGATCCTTACTGTCGGGGAAAAATGAGGCGTTGGCGTGCAGAAGCGCTGGCAGATAGAAAAGGTTCTGTCTGCCAAGGAAGGGCAAGAGGGGGCAGCAGGACAAAGAAGGTTCCTCAAGTAGAGTAGGAAGGTGGCAGAGATGCAGCAGGGCAGTAGCATCTGCTCAGCCACAGAAGCAGCATTCAGCCCTCCTGGAGCAGGAAAATAATGCTTAGAATAGCTAAGAACTGTTTTGCTGGCTCCCTGTCCCCTAACGACAGGTATTGTCCTCTGCTGCTGGCCGCTTGGGCAGCACAACTGCCCAGGATGAGGTCATTTTGCTGTAAGCAGGCTTCTTGTGTGAGGCAGAACACAAGACTGAAACAAAACTGTTTTGTCTTATAAAAGCCAGAACTTCCCCCATGGGCTAGAAAGAGTTTAAATCTTTTCTTTAATTACTTTAATTTAAAATTAAAATAACAGGAATTGCTTTAGGCTGCCACAGTCTTCAGAATTCTGCAATTAAGGACTCACAGGTCAATTTTCCTTTGACCTTCTGTCAGGATTTAGTTATATTCATTACCGTCTTTCCCTGATTCTGTCCAAAGGGGGAATATTTTAATTAAGCTGCTTTCAATTATTTGTTCTTTTACAGGTGTCTTCAAATGGCATCCAGTCCACTCCCTTGAATCTTGCAACTTACTGGAAATGTAACACTAGCACTACTGACGTGAGAGTGGATTATAAGTACAATCCGGAGTCCATGAATGTGCCTAGCATGCTGTCTAATGTCCAGGTTGTGGTACCAGTAGACGGAGGAGTAACAAACATGCAGTCACTTCCTCCTGCAAAATGGTAACGTTACCACTCTTCATTACTTCAGATTCACTTCGGTGTCACGGGCACTGAGATAGTCACAGAAGCCTGAAAATTTTCACTGGAAGAAAGGGCTAACGTTTTTTGTTTTGATAAAACACGTAGTAACATATGTTTAGGACGTTTTCTGGTCAAAACCAGATCACGTGCAGCCAATTCACACAAACTAAAATGAGACAACATGCACCCACTCTAACTGTGTGATAATACAACCCTTTATGAAATTTCCAGTGTTTGCTTTATTTTGGCCAATAGACAGGACAGACGTTTTTTAACACAGCAGATTGAACCCAAAATCTCTTAATGGTTAAAAAAACATTTTGTGTGTGTGTGTGTAAGTATATCCTTGTGCATGGATTATACAGAGAGAGTAAAAGAAATGCAGTTCTTCAAAAGATTTCTTGATTGTTCTAGCATAAAAATTAGCTTGTAATTGAAATGGCCCTAAAGCAAACCTCAGTAACAGAGGAGCTCTTCATAAGCCAGGTCGTGCTGTCCCTCAGTTCAAGTGTCATGCAGATCATTGTCTGAATAGCAGCTACCTGCCACCAGGTTCTAAGCCTGCACTTACAGTAGCGCTGGAAAGTAAGACACAGATCTCGGTTGATCATGGTTCGAGAAGTTTGTGAAAACAAGGAGAAGGTAGAGCAGTACATCCCTGGAGCAAAAGGTGAGCAGAATTCATCCACTGCACCTGTGGTTTGGCAGCACGTAGGTACTTGCCCAGCTGTAATGTAATTCCTGGACTGTTCCTTTCCAAGAGGATCTTTTTAGCATGATGAGTGCAAACGATACCAAGCTGAAGGAAGAAAGGCTTTAAGCTCGTTACTTACAGATCAGTTTACCTCATAAAGCAAGATTCAAGAAGAAAAACAGTCCTGATGCATTTGTCAGATAGGTTCAAGGTCAGGTTGGGCGGGGCTCTGAGCAGCCTGATCTAGCTGAAGATGTCCCTGCTCGTGGCAGACAGGTTGGACTGGATGACCTTTAATGGTCTGTTCCAACCCAAACCATTCTGTGATTTTACAGTGTTTCTGGAGGCAGTACATTTAAATGTATTAACTGGACAAAGTCGTAATACAGTGTCATTTTAAGTGGAAAAAATGCTGGCAAGACTGAATCTTTCTCGACTTGCTATTTCAAGGGAGAAATACTTCCAAGCAAATCACCTTAAGCTTTTTCTGAGCAAGGGCAGGTCCAGTGTCCTGCCTGAACAACGTGACTGGAATGTCTGGTGATGCCAGTCTCCCTGACCAGGCTTCTTCCCTCTATAATGAAGCCTGAGCGAGAGCAGGAACACCCACCCAGAACACGTAGTGTTAGCCAGGAAGACTTAAATCTTAGGGACAGCCTCATTACAGATTCATCAGATTAAGGGGCTTGAGCCCAGATTCTTTCTGTCTCTCACCTACACAACTACCCAAGGCCAGACGTTTGACCAAAAGGAAAGAAGTCATCCTCCAGGCAGCCCTAGTGCTGTTGTGCTACCTGATTGGTCTAGCGGGTGGAGTTTGGTTTTTTTAAAATGAATGTTTTATAACTTCACCTCCTGCAAGTAACCCCCTACCACATCTGCGTCTTGAGCGTTTCACTCACGGCACACCAGTGCCAAAAGCAGTTTCAAACCTGTCAGTGCTTCGTGCTGCCCAGCGCTTTGCGCTGTTGACTGTCCTTTGATGGAACTGCTGCCAAGTGCTCTGGAGTTAAAATACCCTGCCAGCTTAGAGACCGCGCTGCCTGGTGCTCTTTTCGGCCCCTTTGCGGTGTCAGAAGTTAGCTTATACCCTTGTCGCTTACGCCAACTAGTTTTACTACAAGGGAAATGGAATAAAATTCATGCTTCCAAGAGTCTCACACAGGGGAGAGCCGTCAACATCGCTCCCCCTCGTACCATCATCGTGAAGCATGAAGACACAGGTTTCAAACCGCTTCCAGGGCGTTCGGCCCGTCCTTACCCTTAGAGACTACAGAGGGGGTTGAGCTGTGGAGCCGTAGCTGGGGCATAGGACAGCGTTAACTGTATAAAAAGGTGACGTGTGCTTCTCAGGTTTACTGCTCTGGGGCAATGCAGAGACACTTTCTCTTTTTCCTGTTTGCTTTGTGTGGTTTTCCACAAACTTAGTGTAAAATAACGATGTATTTTTTATAAAGGTGGGCGCAGAGATGTCTGTAACATGCCGATGTAAACCTGGGGATATAATACGTTAAATGTAGTGCTTACAACAAAGCTACGGTTCTGTTACAGGAATGCAGACCAGATGAAAGCATATTGGAAAATATCTAGCATTTCGGAGAAGTCCGAGAATGGAGGCAAGTTGAACTCTTGTTTTCTTGTTCGGAAAAATTGTAACACCGAAAAGGTAATCGTAGCCTCTACGCCCTCGTGCTGGTCTACACGTCTTCTCTTGCTGTGTCCTGTTCAGCAGTTCACCACCACCTCAGTTAATTTCCTCCCGAGAGATTCCAGTAACAGCGAGATGCTAAAATACAAATTTACTAATTAACTGTAAAAGGAAAAATATGTCAAAATGTAAATTTACTAATGAACTATAGGAGGAAGAACAGTGACGCACCCCGGAAGCAGGGAGTAGTTCCAAAACAGAGTTTAGACTGGGTAGGAAATTGCTACTTCAGTGGTATTGGGAAATGAGCAGTTATTCAGAGGAAATTATGTTTATTACCTGCGTCTTTTCACACACTGCCAGCAGAACTAAGGTAGAAAGAGGTAAGTGGAAGAACTGGGCGGGAGGGCGGAAAGATCCGAAAGACTGGTGCTGATACAGACTCAACAGTAGATGATTCTCGACCAGCATTTGAGGGTCTTTGTTTTGACCATGTGCTGCTGCAGGAAAAAAACGAATCTGTGCACATCCGCGCAGTGGTCATTCACATGGCCTTTTGTAGGGTGCCAGTGGTCATCCTCTCCCGGATGCCACAGCCCCTGCAGCCTCTGCAGGTGCAGTGTTTTTCTGAAGCCGAAAAGCAGGAGCCAGAGGGAGGCATCTCATCATCAAAGCCTCTGCAGAGAAGTGAACTTGCGGGGTGAAGGAAAGGCCTTTAGCCCTGTTAGGAATTTATGGAGGGCGTTGTGAAAGCACAGATTTGCTTGTAAGTGTGACCGGTTTCACAGCGGAACCACAAGCCTGGAAGTGGAAGACCTCTTCTATCCCCGTGAAGGCTGCAAAGCTGTCATCACCCAGTCAAAATCAGAGGGAATTTTATCTGACAGAGGTGGTTGCTGTAGCCTCGTGTACTTTGTCCTTCACTGACCTCACAATGCTTTGCCATCTGCCTTCTGTTTTGATTAGTTAGGGATAGCCCTCTGGGATTTTTTTCCTCTTCCAAATGTGGAGCGTCTTTGAAAAGAAAAAAATCATCCTAAAATGCAGATGCAGCCAGCTGAAGAGCTGTCGTACGCCTGCGGAGCCGCCATGAAACGGGCTGCTACTGGTGCAGACTGCATCTTGCGTGTGTTCAGTAGACGTGCACATTTCCCACTTGTTTAAGAACCAGAAAAACAGCAGTAGCCATGTTGGGGGGGTTTTAAATGCCTTGTATTGACTACGGAACGTGCTTAAAGTAATTCTGAGCTTATAATAGTATCCAAGCGATGACACTTCACCACTGTGCCTGAGAAATTGACTGAAATCTGTGGGGAAGAGTATTCAACAGACCTTGTCTTTATTAGAAAAATAAGAGTTTCCCTCCTCTGGGTGCATTGCTCTATAGCTGCCCTTCCTGCAGTGGTGGTGTTCGCGTGCGTTAACCCAGACAGGTCGTGACAACACCTTTTACTCCCATCTCTTGAAAACTGACGTGGGACCTGCGCGAGGAATAGATCTCAAAGGTCACCACGTTAGTTTCACTTCTTACTACTAAAAGTTCTGGAAGATGATCTTACTCTTGCAAAACAACCAGCTTTTGAATGTTGTTGTTTTTATAGGTTCTGGATCCCTCAGGGCAAAATTCGAACTTTCAGAAGGACCCAGCAAACCAGCAACACTCGCAGTGCAATTCATCAGCGAAGGGAGCACCCTTTCAGGAGTCGATGTAGAGCTCGTAGGCACTGGCTATCGGCTTTCCCTCCTTAAGAAGAGATTTGCCACTGGTAAGACACTGACGTGT
Organism: Rhynochetos jubatus; assembly: GCA_027574665.1. Lineage (NCBI taxonomy): Eukaryota > Metazoa > Chordata > Aves > Eurypygiformes > Rhynochetidae > Rhynochetos > Rhynochetos jubatus. The sequence continues at coordinate 66,389,713 of CM050690.1, read as the reverse complement.
TTCTGTGTTCAAATTAACGTTGTGTCTTCTGTAGTGTTAAATTGTAAAACACCAAACTGTTGAAGAAGTGATGCATAAATACTTCCTTGTCATTGAAACGTGGCTGAAAACTGTTTCACAGGGGGGTTTTGGGGTTTTTTTCCGTAGCTACTCAAACTGCTCCTAGGAAAATACTGACAAAATCCATTAATGACTACTGACTGCAAAAACCCTACCCTTATTTTTCAGGACGGTATATGGCAGACTGCTGATGTACCTGTGAAAGCCATTGGATCAGAGGCGTGCAAGAAGCTGCCCTCTACTTTTCAAACACTATTTTAACATGCATTAATTCTTTTCAAAGTGTTGATCTACTTTGAGGCTGAACTACAGAAGTGAAAATGCACTTTTCAAAGTCATTTTGCAAACTTTTTCTTACTTTATAATAGCACTGAAGTTAACTTCAACACTGTCTGTACATGATCAACTGCAATACTTGGGAAAATTTGTTGAAATTTTATTAAATTTATATAGATGAAGTCAAAATAGTAATCCATAGCTGCAAGGAAAGTATGAAATTGTATGTTATACTGTAAGCATTAAACCTAAAAATGTAGGAGAGCAAGTAAGAAATATTTGACCTTTCCGTATGTAATACTAATTTTTTAGATTCTTTAATTGCCAGTTTTTCAAGAAAGCAAACTCTTATGTAGTTCTCTCCACTCATGCCACAAAACCAGATGAGTTAGAGATGTATAAAAGGAACGTAACTTGATGCCTGTGTATTATATAATATTAACGTGTAAGTTGTTTTCTATAGGAGTTTTTTCCTAAGTGCAATGTGTTACAGAATTGCAAAGGACAGCAGAGATTTACTTCTGCAGCTAGGAAATTTTATGGGGGTTATGGTTGTTTGAATTAATGCTGTAGATTTAATTTATTTTTATATGAAATGCATAACATTTGTGCCTTTTTAAAAAGCCTGTGCCTATCCAATTTGTTATTCACGTGCCTCACTTCCTTTTTAAAGTTTGACTCTTCATTAAGAAAGCACAGTGTTTGTATAATACACGCAACTTTATAAAAATTACTTTTGACTGGGATTTATTTAGAAGGCGGATTTGCAAAAACTGGAGGTTGTTTTACTTACAAGAGGATTAAAATACTGGATTACTTCCTCATGGGGTAATTGCAATAAATGCAGCTGTAGTAAAGGGAGATGCGTCACGCAGGACCTTGGAACTTTGAGGTAGTAACTTTCATGTCACCAAAGATGAGAATCCTGCAAAACCACCGAAGGTGGTAACGACAAACTTTTAAAAGCAAGCGGCATTTCCCTTCACTTTGTCTGCAACTCTTCAGACTAGGAGTGCTTTTGGGGTTGTGTGATGTGAATGTAAACATAGTACTTTGTGGGGAATAGCATTTTAGGTGCGTATTTTATGGCAGCAGGATGACAAGGACTGCCATTTTTATTAGTTTAATTTTTTTGTATAGCCACCAATTTTAATGTTTGTGTTGTCAGCTAATCTGCTTGCCACAGTCTAAGCACAGTGAAGTGACACATTAGTAATTTGTTTTTTAAGGAAGTCACTAATTTAGAAAATATTCTATGTATTTGTGTTATCAAGTGTTTTTTCAATGCAGAAATCAAAAGTATTGGGGCAAAATAATTCCGTAACCTACATGTGGGAATTCCATAGGACCATTTTGAATACCAGTATCTATTTCAAATTCTCTATTAAAACAACAAAACATGCTTGAACTAGGTCATGCAAAACCAGTAATGAATTGGATTGATGAAGCTTTACAAGAAATCGAGCTTTGTAGAGGCGACAAACTCTAATGTATACTGCACGCTTTTGCAGACGAGAGTTCCACTGTTAGCAGTAAGCACACACCGTACTGCAGATTTGATTGGAAGAGTATATTTGGCTCTTAATTTGCTAATCTCATGGAATGGTAAGTTTCTGACTCATAAAATGGTACAGTCCTTTTACTGGAATCTTAATTGTAATCTGCTTTGCAATCAAATTGTGTTTAATGTGACAAAGTTTTATTAATGAAAACCCAATTTTGCTATTTTTAATCAAGTATTACTTTCATTTCTAAATTAAAAGAAGTGGTTGTGTTTCAGCACTTTTAAACTAGCCTTCATTCAGGTGATTATACATACGTTTGCATTGGGTGCAGGTTACAATTTTGAAGCCATACAAGTTTATATAGACTTTTTGTAAAGAAATTCAAAAACAATGTAAAAAGTACGTGTAGCTATCTGATAAAAAGAAGAAAAACAAACAAACATGTAGCAAGCTGGCTCTTGCTTGTGTATACAGCAATATCCGTTGTAGCTGCCTCCTAAGAAAATTTGTAAACAAGACTCTAAAGGATCGGAGTTTTTATGAATTGTTACTGCGTCAGACTGTAAATTAGATCATACAAGTTTATCTTACAAAAATTGTAAATACTTCTGATTTTTCATAAAATGTAAATTTAAAAAAAAAAAAATTTGCACCCATAATAAACATGTAATATATAATTTAAATAGTGATTTATTTTGCGTATACTTTTGCTTTTAGTCCCACAGAGCTTCTGAGCAATAAGATAATAGAACGAAACTGCACGTGTACTGAACATTTTAAAACTGTCAATTGATTTCTAGGTGATAAGGGGTAGAGATAATACATGAGCTCTTTTGTCTGTTTAGAAATCACCACCAAGAAGGCAGGTGGAGAGATGACTTCTGCGGTGTGCTGCACCTGCACTAAACTGGAGTGCCTGAGATGTTTACAATGGCTCATGCCTTTACTAAGTTGATATGCTTAACCGACAGCCTGCGTTAGGCAAAACTGCAAATACGTTTATTAGAAAAACCTCGACTTTGTAGACAAGCTGCTTTCCCTAAACAGTGCTGTCAAATGCTGCACATTCCGTAACTTCCCCAATAAGCCTACATTTTGTTGAGTGCACAGGGAAAAAGTCAGTCACAAGATTAAAGTAATTCTTCCTGATTTCTTACGTTCCGCCAGTCCAAAAAAGTAGGCAATTTCAGTACTGCTTCAGCAGCCTGAGAATAGCCCTTCTGAGTTGCAAGCACAGAAACAAAAGTTGAAACTGAACAAATGCATTTGAATCGGTTTCTTTCCTACCAATCCCACTGCCTCTGTGGGTTTAGTAAGTAACGGCTTATTAAACGGGCTTTGTCAGCTGGCGGGACATGGCTGCAGTAAGCACCATTCTTGTCATGCTGGAAAGCAGTAGTCCAGGGGCTTCATTCCTGTCTTCCACCTGACGGCCACACTGAACGGTCCAAGTAGCCCAGGCTGAGGAACAGGCTGCGGCACAGAGGGCTCACAAGCTGCTTCCTTTCTACTCCCCCAGCATCCTCAGTTATTGGCTAGGCCTGTAAAAGGGTACAAAGCTCCCCAGTTCTTCCAGCATTCATTGAACTTCAAGTGTCAGAGATCACTGCTCTGGCACTTCTGTTAACATTTGACTTCTGTTACTGCGAGCCAGTGCCCACGGACTCCTCTCAACTACTATAAACTGGATTTATACTGCTCAAACAGGCTTGTGACAATCTGAGTACATGATCAGGTAGTTTTTCAGGGGTAACTGACTGCGTCTGCCACTGCCAAATAATATTTATGTAAGGTATTTGAAGGAGCTGAGATATTTGACTATCAACTGGAACAGCGTGGGAGTTAAAAGTGTGGTGGGTTTTGCTATCAGACTAGAAAGGAAGGTCTTGCATCATGTTGAAAAGGATTACAGTTCAAGTCTTGTGTGTTTGAGAAGCTTAAGATAGGCATCTTAATATCTGTGTACCTTTTGTTGCCTCGGAATTGCTAGATAATTGGTTTCCATTTCAGTTGTCATGAAAGGGCAGTTTTACTTTAGAGCACGCATGAAAACACCCCCAGGAATTCCTCCAAGGATAAAGAAGCTAAAAACAGTTCAAGGTACTAAAGCAGCAAATAACATATTTACTGTGTGGTGCCCTTGATTGGACTGATTACCGGGCCTGTTAATTGAAAACAATGTTTATCTTCAACTCTGTGTGTTATTACACCGCTGAGTATTCCTTCTCAACTCCATCTGACCTCCGTGTTTACTGACGTGCTGATCTTCAAGTTCTCCCTTGGCTCATTTAATAACCAGTAGAAAGCCTACAGTCGTTAAAGGATAAAATAATCTTAAAAACACGGGAGGCCTCTTCCGGATAACTTACGAGACATTCAATACTCAAATTCCACATTTTCTGTGGCTGCTTTTGCTGCCTTTGGAATCCATTCTTTCTGGTTTTAGAGCTAGGATGGCTATTTTAATTATTATAACCTAAAGTATGGTTTTGTTTGCCATTGTCCTAGCTGTATTTCTTTGAAAAAGCAAGGCATTGCATCCAGGCAAGATGCACCAATGCAACTTGGGAAGAAAGGAAGAAAAGGAAAAACCCGACTCGAGCTCAAAACCTGTTATTTACCTTCCGCTTTTCTTGCTCTGTTTCTCTGGAGCCTTAGAGGACTGTGGATTTTGACAGAGAACCAAAGTCCAAACAGACACAACTTTCAGCCCCTGACTGAGCACCTGACCTTGGACGGCAGTGTCTCTTCCACGTCAGAATCCCACAGCCTTTGCGTGAGAGTCCCTTCTTGCTTCTGAGTGGTTCCTAGGCTGACCACGCACGCTGCGTACAGGAGCCCAGGAGACGCTCGCAGTCTCTGCAGCTGAGCCTCACCAGTCTGTTCCCATGCACAGGCCAAATGCTGCTGCAGCTTTTCTCCAGCTGAAATCACGTTTCCGTGTTCTGGCTCATGTGATAACACAGTAGGCTGGATGTCTGCTTCTAGTGAGAAGAAAGAATGAATCTGGTTTCATTTAAGGTCTAAAACGCAAAAGATGGCTCAATTTAGACTCGATTTAAGAACTGCATCTTGTATGCCTAGGACAAGGAAATCAGCATCCACCGAACACACGGTTACTCTGGCATAACTTCTCCAGGTCATACAGCACAAACACCGCACCAGAGGAGACACAATAACGAAATGACATGAGGAAATGGCGTGGGAAAACAAATGTGAGCTCCAGTGTTCCCCTTAAATTGAGGTGGAGAAGATGTATTTGACACAACAGTCCCATAAAGGAGTTGGAATTTTTTAAAAGGTCACGGGCCTTTACAGCTAGTCCCTTGGCGTTCTGCGAGATCTCTGAGGAGACCCTCAAGCTTCTCAAAACCAAAGTTGTATCTTTAATACTTTGGGGGAGTGTGCAGGATGTCTTTGCCTGCTAGAAGTGCTGCTCTGTCTGTGTAGCTGTGAGCTAGAACTTGGCATGACTGCACTCAGTGCTGACGGGGCGTGGGGAGCACGGCTCACCTAAGCATCCAGCGTTGCTTCCAGGCAACACAGTAAGTTTCCCAGAGGGAGAAGTGGGGAACGTGCACCCCAGTTTCCCTGAGCTATGACCTTTCCAGATTGCTTAGGGTGGCAGCGTTTTGGCCACCTGAACCCCAAGAGACGCCACAAAAACACACGTTAGAGTTCAGAGGTTTTTAGCAAATAGCATCTTCTAACCACCCCTCCAAGGAATCATCCAACTTAAAACAGTCCTACAATAATCTGGTTTAAGTCAAAAAGTGGAAAACCATAATTTGTGCTTCAGGAAGCCGTTTGTCCCCTGCATAGGCAGCAACAGTGCAGTGTGCAGTCTCCTGCTTTTCATGCTACTGATGCTTAGGAACAGCCAACTGTTGTCACAAGCTGAAACTTTCAAAAAATGTTGCGTCATTCTTAAAGTGGTGACTCTTACCTCGTCACCGGTTTATAAGCAAAAACCATGCTGAGTTTTACCCTTGAGAGAGTAATTCTCGGAGTCCTTCCCAGCCCAGGGGTACACAGGCACAGCTGTATCTCCTGTTCAGGCCATCAGCAACGGTGTTTGTACCAACACACGGCAGGACATGTGGTATCCAGAAGACACGTTCACCATTTCAGCTACTCACAACAGCCTACAAGGCATTGGAACAGGCTGCCCGGGGCAGGGGTGGAGTCACCATCCCTGGAGGTGTTTGAGGACATGGTCTAGCGGGTTGGGTTGATGGTTGGGTTGATGGTTGGACTAGATGATCTTATAGGTCTTTTCCAACCTTAGTGATTCTGTAATTATTTTAGCATCTGGATGAAATCTGAAGACCTTGCTCCTGCGTCCAGCAGCATCAGTAGCCTGCTGTGTCCTCTTCACAGAAGCTGTGAAGTACTCACAGTGTGAATGTATACTGTGCCCTGTACAACACCGTTTGAACACAAAGATTTCTACATAGACCCCGTAGAAGTTAACTGGTAAAATTTGGAATCTCCTGCTACTGTATCCAAACTTCCGTGAGTGGGGTTTGGGTTTTTTTTCTGGAATTAAAAAAACAGTGGCCTATTTTTAAGAACTTGATCAGTGTTCATAATGAACAACACTATCTGCCATCACCCATCTGTCCAGTCCCAAGGACGGGTTATCCAACTGCACTGAAATTCTTGTTAAAACAGTTTTCTGGACACGTTCCTTCTAGTTAAAGGATTTTCTCTCAGATTTTTTTAAAGCATTTTGTACTTGCCTCTGTATCACCACAATGAATGTTTAGCAAAGCCCTACCTCTGTCCCAGCAAGGTACAATGTCGTTATTGCTGCCATTAGTTATATCTAAAGACACACATGAATTCTGTGTCTACAAGAGATACCCACTCAGATTTTAGTTATTTAACTGATGCCATCCTTCCAGAATAAAGCACACTGCACCAAGATTCAAGAGTCCCCCTTGCTGTAGTCAAGATGTACTTTTAAATCAGAAATGCACAAGGCTGCTGGTAAGGATCTTACTGGAACTACTTACAGTCTGCTCAGATCTGACAGATACTGTTAGCATTCGGGTGACCTGCTGTCAGCCATATCTGATCTTGGAGATTCCCTTTGGCCTGCGACTTTCCTGAGCTAAATTCTGTGCTCTGGTAATTATGTACAGCAGCCGCTTTGCTGTAGGAAGGTCCTAAACTCTGCAGAAGCCCCCCCACTTTCTGGCTGTGAGCAGGCTAAGGGCAACTCACTTAGAGTGCCCCAAATTGAGCTCAGAACTGGAGGTTGAAGCAGAGAGGTTGTGGAAAGAAATACACATAAATTAAGCACTCTGTGACACAGTCACCAAAGAACCATAAATTATACCTCATCTTAAGCTGCCTGGCTGGATTGCACAATCACATGTTAGTGACAACCAAGTTACCATTACTTGATTGCGTTTGTTGTTTATATCATCAGTTTCAAATAGTGCAGGCAGGTGGTACTTCCAAAGGTCAACTTTTAGATTTTCTAGATGCTCGTAAAGCACTGATCCCATGATTGAGAGGCCTACACTAATTAAAACCAACCAAAATGGCTTAGGCTACAGCTTCATGATGGGCCAGTTGAACAGTTCGATACTGCTGACAGACACAGGCCACGCTCTCTGTCTTCACCCACCACAGCCTGTACCACCTCTGGCACGCGTCATATCTATCTGAGTCAACTTTCAACTCGCCAACCAGACATACATCAAACCCAGGAAACAAAGTAATTAGAAGAAAATATTTATGCTAAGTTAAGCCTTGAGGCAGGGCTTGGAAAACACTGGGCACAGAATTCCCAGCCTAAGAACAGAAAAGGGGTAGGGAATGCGGTCTCTCCCTTTTGGCAGCAGCACATCACCAGGCCGGCTCAGCTGTTCACTAAACCACAGCGGCCGAGGGGAACTAAAAGCAGCTGGCTCCAGTGACATAAGGGAAGACTTCTCTCAGTAGTGGCTATTAAACCCCGAGGTCATGAACTGTAAGAGATTGATAAGCAGATAAACACAGGGGGTAGGAAAGTCCGTGGAGATAGTTCAATTGAGGGTAACAGAAGTTTGTTCCAAAAAATAACTACAAAAATCTGTAACTTCCACTATGTTACCGGACCCTTATTAGCTGGAAATGCCCCAGTCGGTAAGAACACAAAACGGAGAGAAAGAAAAGCGTTCCGTAAGTATGATGCCACTTTCCTTAAAGGATATCTAGATTATATAGTCACATGGTGAAAATACTTTGCAATCCAACAGTATCTAAAGAGAGATGTTAACACATCATCTACTAAAGCTAAACATTTTTAAAGCAGCAGATCAGATAAACAACAATCCAAGCGTTTAGGAAGTCAAATAAGCCATACTATGGACCATTAATTTTTATTTCACTGAATCTTAAAATGCTCAGAAGTATTGGAAAATTAGAAGAAAGCTAACATTGCGCCACTACAAAAAAAAAAAAAAAGGGTGACAATTCAAGTAACTATAACAAAGAACTTGGGAAGAAAATTAAAATACAGTTAAGATAATCAGTATCAGTCATGGATACACTGAATAGAGGTCTTAAACTAATTTAGCATTAGGTTCAAAATCTGGATCATAAGAGTAATAGGGTCAAAGGAAAAAAAAGATGTATGTAAGATACCTGATTTAGCAGTACACAACACGTTGGTTTATAACGAGAGCAATGCAAGAACATGGTAACATGCTTAAAGGTGATTTCCCTCTTTAGTTACGTCTTAAGACTAATTTTTAAGCACATTTCTGGCGGACACCTGCAGATTTCATAATATTTAATATTTTTCCAGGTACCTGATGTTATAAAAAAAAAAAAAAAGGTTTTTGCAGATGACAGAAGACTGAAGGAGAAAAAAACAAGCTAGATCTCATGTTTGAACAGTTTTCACCATTTAATCATCACAGAAAATGGCAGGAAGAGGCTTTAGGATCAAACAAATAAGGACAAAATAACATATCACTTAGGGATAACTAAGGACTTATAAGTACAGTCCTTATTCTGGATTATTCTTAAACTACATCCAGGGCTAGAACTGCTGACAACAAATCTGCATGTCTGTCTGGGATCACAGCAGAGCTGAGGCTAGAAGGGAACTCTGGAGCTCACAGCAGAGGCAAACACCTGATGTCTTACCAAACTAATGTACTCTTCAGAGACTAAAATGTGGAGTTTAACAACAAAAAGGGCCAAAAAAGAGTGATTTCTGTGGAACCAATCATTCCCCCATTTACCAGCACAACTTCCTCCAGGCTATATTGGCATTCTGGACCTTCCATTAGTTCAGTGAACAGCTATTTAACTGTCACTCTTATCTTAGTTTCATCCTTTTACTCGCATGCACTTGACTGAAGCTTCACTCTCAGCATCTTCCTTCAGGTTTTTCTTCTAATGAAGAAACAAGTTCCCTGGAGAAGGGTTGATTTTACTCTCCTGACCTCAACAGAATAGTGAGGTATGTCTTTGCTTTTATTTACCCTTTCCCACTTCAACAAAACTTGGTATCTGTCATCTTTTACTTCAGCCAGAATGAGTGGAAAAGACATAGGCCAGCATGACAGATCTGCCCATACAAGAGTTTTGGAGTCAAGGTTCACTTCAGACTGACGTAAAGTTCCTAACAAAAGGTAATTTCTGAGCTTCACCTAGTCCAAACTACCCCTCCATACACCCTGTCCTAAATCTTGTTCATCCACAACAGAATCACAGAATGGTTTGGGTTGGAAGGGACCTTAGAGACCATCTAGTTCCAACCCCCCTGCCATGGGCAGGGACACCCTCCCCTAGACCAGGTTGCTCAAAGCCTCATCCAGCCTGGCCTTGGACACTCCCAGGGATGGGGCATCCACAGCTTCTCTGGGCAACTTGTGCCAGTGCCTCACCACCCTCTCCAGGAAGAATTTCTTCCTGATATCCAATCTAAATCTCCCCACTTTCAATTTAAACTCATTACCGGTCGATATCTTTCTGATGTTGGGGTCCCCAGAGCTGGACGCAGCACTGCAGGTGGGGTCTCACGAGAACAGAGTAGAGGGGGAGAATCCCCTCCCTCGACCTGCTGGCCCCACTTCTCCAGATACAGCCCAGCTTGGCTTTCTGGGCTGCCAGCACACACAGCCGGCTCATGTCCAGCTTCTCACCCACCAGTACCCCCAAGTCCTTCTCCTCAGGGCTGCTCTCAATCCATTCTCCACCCAGCCTGTACTTGTGCTTGGGATTGCCCTGACCCATGTGCAGGACCTTGCACTTGGCCTTGTTGAACTCCATAAGGCTGGCACAGGCCCAGCTCTCCAGCCTGTCCAGGTCCCTCTGGATGGCATCCCTTCCCTCCAGCGTGTCACCGCACCACACAGCTTGGTGCCATTGGCAAACTTGCTGAGGGTGCACTCGATCCCCCTGTCTGTGTCACTGACAAAGATGTTAAACAGCACCAGTGCCAACACCGACCCCTCAGGAACTTTGATAGTATAAAATAGACTCAAATCATTGGTGTCCTGATCCACTCATTTTGCAAGACCCATGACTTCTTTTTTTAAATACTTTCCATATTGGCTTTAAGGTAAGTTAAATGGAACAATACAATTTTTTACGACTCTATCTCTGCATTTTATATTTTAGCACATCTTGTTTAAAAGCAAAAACCAAGCAACAATGAGTGTTAGATTAATCATGGCCAGTACCTTCATATATGATTATAAATGCAGTAGTTGGTTTTCTTTGTGTGAAAGGACCTTGCCTAAGCTGAATTTTTTGGTAATGTTTTTCTTTCTTTATCTAATTGTTTTGCCATTATAGATGATGAGAATTTATTTCTGTGCAATCTCAAAGTTTGTTCTCTGAGAAGTGCATGCCTGTGCATGTATCCAGGAACTGGAGCTGAAAGCCTTTCCCTAACCATATTACCTATGGAATGCTACTGCCACACACTTAAGGTACTTGTCTCTCAGTGTGAAAAGTGATTCAAATGGCTGTGTGGGACCACAGGCTGTTGGAATCTCTCAGACTCAGATTTCTCTTGTATATTCAGAAAACTTGTAGCCAGAGGTGATTTCTGAAAGCCTCAGGATAGAAAGAAAGGGAGGGTGTTGGGTGATCTGCTGCAAGGAAGAATTTCTGAATATTGATCATACCTTTTTTCTGACATATGGTCTGTAGGCATTTTATACCATGACTGACTCCAAGCAAGGAGTCACTGATAAACCTTGGATTACCTGGATAAAGATTCCAGAGACATAAGAAAAAGGTGACTAGGAGATTGTTCCACCAAGGTTTGAGTCTTGTCAGCACACTACCTCACTATCCTGTATAGGATTTAGATGAGCTTTGTGGACACAGTTAAGGGATAAGAATGTTTGTCTTGGTCCCATAGTATGTGCTTGAGTCATATCAGACAGTTTAATCGTCTGTAAGGGCCTGGTAGGATCTGACATGGACACTGGGAAAAGATGGATGGAGACTGCAAAAAGATCCTTGGAGAAAGCAACAGCAGAACTGTAGTCTGTCCAAATAAAGAAACTCTAAGCATGTTAGTATGTAGGGTAGAGAGTGTGGAAATGGGAGACGTAGTCACCCAGGATATGGAGAGGCTGAGGTACTCAATGACTTTTTTGCCTCAGTCTTCACTGACAAGTGCTCAAGCCACACCACCCAAGTCACAGAAGGCAAAGGCAAGGACTGGGGGAATGAAGAATCACCCGCTGTCACAGAAGATCGGGTTTGAGACCATCTAAGTAACCTGAAAGTGCACAAGTCCATGGGACCCGAGGAGATGCATCCACAGGTCCTGAGGGAGCTGGCAGATGAAGCTGCTATTGGATCATATTTGAGAAGTCATGGCAGTCTGGTGAAGTTCCCACTGACTGGAAAAAGGGGAAAGATAACCCCCATCTTTAAAAAGGGGAAAAAAAGAGGACCCAGGGAACTACAGGCCAGTCAGTCTCACCTCTGTGCCCAGCAAGATCAATGAGCAGATTCTCCTGGAAACTATGCCAAGTCACATGGTGGTGATTGGTGACAGCCAACACAGATTCAGTAGAGGCAAAATCGTGCCTGACAAATTTGCTGGCCTCCTGTGATGGTATTACAGTGTTGGTGGATAAAGAAAGAGCAACTGACATCATCTACCTGGACTTGCACAAAGCCTTTGACACTGTCCCACACAACATCCTTGTCTCCAAATTGGAGAGGCATGGATCTGATGGGTGGACCACTGTGCCAGCAAGAAATTGGCTGGATCGTCACACTCAGAGTGTTGTGGTCAATGGCTCAATGTCTGAGAGGAGACCAGTAACAAGCAGCATTCTTCATGGGTCAGTGTTGGGACCGGTGCTGTTTAACATCTTTGTCAGTGACACACGCAGTGGGATTGAGCACACCCTCAGCAAGTTTGCCAACGACAGCAAGCTGTGTGGTGCGGTTGACACGCTGGAGGGAAGGGATGCCATCCAGAGGGACCTGGACAGTCCTGAACTGCTCAGTTCACAAAGCGGTGAATTCCACACAAAAGCCTGTCCTCTCAGGAACTTCATGAGTACAAACAGCTGGAAGAGAGAACACCTCTGTAATCATAGCCTGCACTGACGCGCCTCCAACATATTCTGTATGTCTCTCTGAATACTCAGGATCAGATTTTAAAAAGAGTAGTCCATTAAAGAACGGGAGAGAAAATTGTTCAGGAGCCAAAAGACAGCATCTCCTTCAAGTCCCACTCACATGGTATATGCCTGGAGCATCTAAATCTTTTCCCTGAATTACCTGCCTGTTATGATCGCTAGGCACCTAATGGCAACCACTTCAGCTACAGGGAGAGGACAGGGGGACACAACTGCAACAACCACAGTTCACTGTTAGCTGGTTTTATCTTTTCAAATATATCCAAGTCCCAGTGTTCGAGAGAAGTGAAACCAAATTCAAAGAGGTTTCTCCCCTGTATGAGTGAAACCATCAAAACAAAACTAAGTGTCACCTAGGATGCTCAGACCATAAAAGCTACTTGGAAAGTGGAAGAACTGATTAGACACTAAAATAGTGAGAATCTAGACAGAAAATATACAGGCAGCTATGGTAAAAATAGTAAAAGTTGATGATCCAATAGCCTGGTAACTTCTGTCTAAAAAGAAATGAGATTTCATTACACGTATTAAGAAAAAAAAAAAAAAGACTGCTGAACTAATCACAATTCATTAAGACTCATTATTCCCCTCCCCCAGGAAAAAAATTGTCCTTCCCCAAATTGCAGTATCACAACATCAAATTAATTTTTTTCGTCTGACAGATTATTTAGTTTTGGATAAGAAATGTGTCAGATGCACAGAAAGTCTCCACTACATTATAAACCGCAAGTCCTGCACTTTCCATACTACAGCACAAAATTTTAACTTTACAAATGGTTTTCCAGTCAAAAAGCTGTACAGGTATATTTAACAGAGATGAATTTATCTAGTCAAAAGGCTAACAATAATGGTCTACTGACAGAAGTAGAAGCAAAGTACCGTATGACCATCACCACTTGAACATTTGAATGCACAAAGTATTTTCCAAAACTACTCAAAAGGTAATTGTGGTTAATACTAAACAAGGAAGACTAATTAAAGGAGTGCTCAAAATGTTTATCAAGCCCATAACATTTGGCACACGACTTGGTAAGGTTTTGCTCTATAACCTTAAAAGGTTATATTATTTCCCATTCAACACATGTCAATCCAAAAGGGCTAAGTATAGCATCCCTAGCTCCATTATCACATGCTGTTGATATAGCATCGCCATCTCTTTCATATCAGCATTGAACCTTTCACTAAGATAAACATAAACCAGCACATTTTGACCACTCAGCTCAAGTGTTTTTGGTAGTGCACACCTCAAAATGGCAGATCTCATCCTATACTTCCAAATGGATCCTCACCTGCAAATAACCTCCCAGCTGGGACCTGCCCGAAGTCTGAGAAGGTCAAGGTTTCTCTTCTACTCAAACTGCTGTAATTTGTACAAACACAAAAACAGCACCTACAGCTCTGGAAAATAAAGTAGGATGGGAGGACAAAAACACAAGAATGCAGACCTCTAGCGAACCAAAATACCAGACTCCCAGGTCACAGAAAGTAAGCAATCTGACCTTGTAGCCTAGAAATGAACACTCAGCTCTTGGAGACCTTTCTCCTGGACTGGGGCCACTTATTCGTTCACATTAAATGTTGATTGAACTCAGTCAATGACACACGGTCAATGTGCTTTTTCTCCTAGTTCAGTGTATACCCAACATTCTGGCCTTGTGTTCCTTTTAAATAAGGGCACTGGTGGTGAACCCTTAAACAGAAAATTAGAGGTCTTTCAAGAGTGGTCAGAAATGTGCAGCTTACAGGTTTCCTCAAGGGCCAGACTGGGTCGCTGTGTGCACCAGTTGAGAAGAAATAGAATGGGTTTGCATCCCGCTTTGCATCCCTTTTTGCATCCTTCCTCAGCTGCCCTTCTCCAGGCTTCACTTCCTGACAATGAGAGGCAGCACAGCCTTCAACCAGGGAAGGGATGTCCACTACAGACTCCCATACTGGCTGGTGCAGCATGCAGGAGCGCTCTCAGGGCTTACCTTCATTTCCTGATTCCCCCTGCCATCACGGTGCAGCAGGTTAAGGGCCACCAGCGCCACCAGTCACCACTGTCATGCCTTACTCTTGGAAGTCCAAAGCAAGCGTGATAAGCAAACCTAACAAATTAAAATGCAGATGTGAGATACGGGTCTACCTCTCCTGGCCAAAAGAAAGTTATTTGATTTTTATTAGGGTTAATGCATAACCTCTTTGAATTTTATTTTTAATCACCTCTCCCCAAACATCTTAATTTCCTTTCAAGACTTAAAGGGGGCTTATGAGAAAGATGGGACAGACTTTTTAGTAGGGCCTGTTATGATAGGACAAGGGGTAATGGTTTTAAACTAAAAAAGGGGAGATTCAGACTGGACATAAGAAATAAATTTTTTATGATGAGAGTGGTGAGGCACTGGGACAGGTTGCCCAGAGAAGCTGTGGGTGCCCCATCCCTGGAAGTGCTCAAGGCCAGGCTGGATGAGGCTTTGAGCAACCTGGTCTAGGGGAGGGTGTCCCTGCCCATGGCAGGGGGGTTGGAACTGGATGGTCTTTAAGGTCCCTCCCAACCCAAACCATGCTGTGATTCACTAATGAGACCGTTGCATTCACACACCTTTTAGAGCCACAGGGGGAAGGACTGGAAAGAAAATTTATTAAAAGGAGGCAGTGACCGCCAGACAAGTCATGAACACCCGTGGCATGCCCAGGTCCTGACAAGAAGAGTCATCTTGGATTTGTTACCGGGTCTTCCTCAGTTCCTCCCGCAGGAGGGATCATCACGGGTCACCAGAGTGAGCGCACTGCTGCAGACGCAGTCGGCTGCTGTGCTGAGGGGAGGGTGTCAATGCCCTCCCTCGTGGTAGCCAGCATGACACCCTTTTCTGTGGTTATTTTGTAGCTATCTGCCAAACTGCAAAGAAGAAGCATTTCAGGGTTAATTCAGTTTGGATCTAAAGCTTATTGAATGTTGGCAGCAATGCTCTTGCCATTTCTTAGCCTCTGAACTGACAATTCTAATAAAATAAACATTTTATATACTCATATTTCTAAGTATAGCTCTTTTGAGTCTACCAGAACTTAAATAAACCCAAACACAGTTCTTAGCTATTCAGCTGAGCTTTGCAGTTTCTATGCACAGCCCATGCTTGCCGTTAACTGGCTGTACAGAACTCAACGGGACTTGGAGAACCAGGGTCACTCTTGACTTCTGCGCCATCACCTCACTTGCTCCACACCACGAATGGCAAGCGAGTTGCAACTGATGAAGTGAAATTTACTGTGTGTTACCTCCATGTGTTCTTCAGCAGTTATTGTTTCAAAGTATACTGATCAAATGTCAAGCTCTCACTGAAACAAAGTAAGTAGCACCAGCCTTGACTCAAGGATCTTGCATGCTTTCAGAAAAACAGAACAGAAAAGCTTCCCAGTGTCCTGTGAATTATATATATTATAATATATATATAATATATATATATATATATATAAAATTCCCTGTGAATTATAAACACTGGGTATTTTTTTAGTAGCTACATTCTCATCAGGACAGCTTAGGACAGTCTGGATCCTATCACTGTGTTTTCAAACATCTGGACAGGTTTTGCAGATCGTATTTAGTGTTTGGAACTGAAGCACATCCAGTATTTTGCATGTCTAATCTCAAAAGAGAAAAATTATTCTAATCACAGCTGTGATTTTACTGACCAGTTTCATATTGCTCACAACAGTTCAACATCTCTTCTGCACAGCAGAATTTTATTCCACAACTGACCAGCATTTAGTCTTACTGCACTTGTGCCCTCGTTTCTAGAGACAATCATTTTCAGGTAAACAACCCAAACCACATAAATGGCTTTTCCATTTATAAGCACATTTGCTAATTAAAAAACAAACACACACACAAAAAAAAAAGAGGCTGTCAAAGTTAGTAATTTTCCTTTCTATTTCATCAGCTTATTGCTATAAGTAGTGGCTTCCATCAAAACAGTCTTGACTCTTTCTCAACTGGTAAAGTATCAATGACTAACTCTCTGCTCATCATCCCAAAGGGTAATCTTCTTGTCAATGTCCTCACAAGTGTTACTGACCGTGACCCCAGAAATAATTTCAAAAGCACTGACTTTCTGGTAGTTCTGGGTTCCATGCCATACTTCAGGTGTGAATGCACTGTAGCTTTCCACGACAGTCCAAAAGACTTTATCTTCTCCATTAGCATCAACACCCAAAAAACACTGTCAGATGGTTGTGTCCAAACTTAACACTAACAACTCTCTCAGTACTTCCCTGTATGGTGAAAAACACGTTAGCTCCATTTTTGCCAAATATGACCACTTAGGGTCTGGAATTAAAATATGCATTACTCATAGTTAAACAGTAACTATGCTGAAAGCTTAAAAAAAGAAAAAGTTTAAAAAATAATTCTTATCTTAAATCAGAAGATATGGCTCAAGATAACAGTTTTATGACTGTAGTCAGATGACAAGAATCAGCATCCACTTAATCCGCCGAAAACTCACACCAGGCTTAGTCAGAATCTCACAAACTGAAAAATTGTGTTCCTGAAATCTCTTTTTTCATCATTGGTGTCGAATCCTGAAGCCCAACACTACAAGAAACCCAAGTGGTGGAAGGAGGGGAAAAGCTGATGACAAGCTTTGGAGAGAGAAATGATTTGCATGTAGATGCTAGCCAACAAGCTTCTTACATTTTGTCAAGATTGACTGTTTTTTAAAGTGAAGTTCTTAAGACTTTTTAAGTTTCCTTCATTTACATAAAAGGAAAAAGCATTGACATAACAGGAAAAGAGAGATAACACCTATCACAGCAGTGGTCCAGTCATTTAATGTGTAGTATCAGACAAGTGAAGAAAGTGTAGCCTGACAAAATAGTTCATACAGAAATGAGCACTACAGACTTTTTTTTTTTTTTTAATTATTAAAGCTCTGTGTTGAAAGAACAGAGCCAGAATCAGATATTAGAAATCTGCCATATAAACATAATTCAATCTCCTTGTGTCACGCATTATAAAATATTCTGATTATACGTTTTGATGCTTTCACTCTTCGCAAGACTTCCGCTTCTTGTGTTCATAACAATGTCCATCTTCTTTTGTTCTCCTCAGGCTTTTTTTAATTCCTTTTTTGTTTTTCCTTCACTGAAATATTTCACTCCTCACAGAACACAGCAATCATTTCCCAATTGCTCCTGACCGTGAGGCCCTTCACAGCAGTATCCGAGTGTTTCACAGCTGAAGTCCACCTACCAGTCACTGGTAGCCGAGTTGGGACATAAAACAGTGGAGACAGCAAAGGTCACTAACATCCATGCATCAACAACTCTGGAAAGCTTGAAGCCTTCTATCCTATCATAAGCTCCTTCCTACATCCCACTTGTATTGTCCTATGCTCTTTGGTTCTTCATTTCCCCTAGTTTTCCCTAGTTCTCTACCCAAATCTAGATCCCCTCCAAAACTCTATATATGCCGTTTTCTCCCAATCTCGTCTAACCGAACTATCTCCCTGTCAAGCAAGACTTTAATCCACTCCCTTTTCTCCCTGCCATCTCTTTCCTGGGCATCACTCCACCTTTCACCCCAGTTCTGACTCCTCTTGACTCCCACAAACCCCAGTTGTTTCCCTCGCACCTCATCAGCTATCAGGCTGCACCTAACCAGTGGGGTGGCTTTAGTCCTGCTGTCATGCAGCTCCCGCACCCACTTCCAAGGGCACATCCCACCCTTCCTCCGCTGGCTCCTTGCCCTCTCACACAGCTGCTTCTTGCACTTCATGGCTCTCCCGTCTCCACTAGCAAAGCCTGCTTCGTCCTAAGAGATGAAACATCTCCCATTTCCAGTGACTGAACTGGCTCACCACCCCGGGAAATCAGTCACATCTAGGCTCGGCCTGTCTTTAATGCCCGGCAAGCTCCCAAGCGTGCAGAACTATGGCTAATGGCGGTAAGGCTGAAGTGACTAAAAGAAGGGCTCCTCAAACGGGTGATGCTGCACAACCTCCCCGAGTGGGCCGCTCACCCGCCTCACCTTCCAGCCACCGGTATCCCAGGGGCACACTCGACCTTAGACATGCACACACATCTCCAGAGATGCCTGTAACGGCCCTACCCTGCGCGTTGTTCTCGCGCTACAGCCCATCAGCTCGGAGATCTCCCAGCCGGGCAACAACCACCTCCGCAACGGCCGGGAAGACCCCCTCAGCCTGGCCTGAGGCGCCCAGGGCCAGCGGGTTCCTCCAGCGGCCTCGAGGGGGGCGACAAACATGGCGCCGCCTCGCAGCACCTCCTCCCTCTCACCCTCCAGGGCAGCGGGCAGGGCCCCAGCGCAGAGCCGGCCGCCGGCACAGCCCCCCCGAGGCGGGTCAAGCCCCTGGGCAGGAGGCGACGGAGCCGCCCCCACAGCCCTGAGGGCCGCGGGCGGGCGGGAAGCTCCGCGGCTGCCTTGGGGCGGGGCGGCTGAGCGGCGACGCCGGCCCCGGGAGGGGCGCTGGGCACCGGGGGAGGCGGTGCCGCCGCAGCCGCCGCCGCGCCCGTGGTCCCCAGGGGCGGCTCGGCTCAGCCCAGCCCCAAGCAGCCACCGCCCAGGTGCGCGCTGCCTGGCGCAGGTGCTTAAATAGCGGCGCCGACTGCGGCGCGGCAGGTCCTTGGCACCGCGGCCAGGTAAGGGGCGGGCGCTAGACCCCTTCGCCTTCGACCGTTTCCCGTACCTCGCCCGCTCCCGGGGACGGCAGCCGGCCGGCCCGGGGCCCCGAGGCCGCGGCGCGGTGCGCGGAGGCCGCCCCATTGCCCGCCGCCATGGCGGGCGCTTCCCCGGGCGGCTCCCGCCGCGGGTTGAAGAAAGCGACCGGTCGGGCGCGAAAATGGCGGGCGGTCCCCGGCCGCTGCTCCGGTGGCCGTGGGAAGAGCCTGGGAGCGCCGGGGTGGGGAGAGGGGGGCACCTCCGGCGGGCAGGGCTTTCTGTCGGCAGGAGGATGATGCTGGGGGGGCGGCTTGTGGGGCGGGGTTGTGCCATGTCTCCCCGCCGCCGGCTCGGCCGCTGTCCTTGCCGTGTCTTTAAGTCCCCTCAAGGGTGAGGGCTCGGGCTGTGCCCCTGCGTGTCTCTTATCCTGGGCATAAATGTCCTGGGGTAGGAGAAACCTCCATATGTCCTCCCTGGAGAGCCCACCGCTCCCCGCGCTGCTGCCCTGCAGGGACCTTTATGCCATCCCCGTGGGAGGATGTGATGTCTCTGAAGGGGCTTTTTCAAATTCTTTGGCTAGCATGTAATGCTCCACTTGCTGCTGGTGGCACGTGGATGGGAAGGTACTGGCGAGAGGGCTGTCAGTGGGGTGATGCGCTGGCCCTGTGCGGGCCTGGTGCTGCTCCCTCACGCAGAGGTGGTGGACAGGCTGCCCTGCCTTGCTCCTTGTGCTAGCATGATGCTCCAGAGCGGTGCTTTCAGGGCACAGTCCATCCTGCTGAAGACCTTAGCGTGACTTAGAAGACATGGTGACTGAGAGGAAAGCATGTCTGATGGACTAGTGCGTGCGGAGTGGTTTGCCATGGGATGCTGCTTTTCCCAGACGGAGTAGAGCTTAATTGCTTGCCTGCGAGTTGGCTGTGGTTTAATGTGCCAGGCTAACCTCAAGAAACTGGGACAGGGTGGTTTTAGGCAGCTCTTGGATTCCTACCTACTCCTGGTTGTCACAGTTGTATCGTCTCACAGATCTGTAAGTTTCTTTGCCTGTGCCTTTTGTCACTTTGAGGTACGTCGGCCCCATGGGACAGACCTTTCCTGAACTTACCAGCAATGGCTTTGTCTTGTGTTACCTGTTCAAAGAAAGTCAGCTCTGGCTTTCACTGTGTCCATCTAGCTTCAGCTCTTGTGTCACGTAAAAAGCATCCCACCCACATGCATGGGACCCTTCAGAGCCTGTTGCGGAACATATGTGCTGCCCTAGTTGTCTGCGTGGCATCTAAGCTTTGCTCTGCAAGCTCTGTGTCCAGACACCCTTTTAGGATCTTTGTATCCATTCATGGCATCGGGACTCTCTTCCCTGCCAAAGTGGGCAACATTTGTGA
Organism: Rhynochetos jubatus; assembly: GCA_027574665.1. NCBI lineage: Eukaryota > Metazoa > Chordata > Aves > Eurypygiformes > Rhynochetidae > Rhynochetos > Rhynochetos jubatus. Next base: position 66,369,213 of record CM050690.1, on the reverse strand, counting down.
ACCAGCTTTTACTCTAAGCTGTTTTTCTCTTGCAGCCCGCAGGGGTAGTAGTTGGCAGCTTCTTCAGAGTGCAGTTCTGTCTGGCGCAGGTCAGAATCCCTGACTTTGCTGACGAGAAGGATCTCTGGTGCGCATATGTCTGCAGACTGGCAGTATTCATCGCATTTTCTGGAAATGCCTACTGCAGCTGCTTTCCGTCACTTCTCCAGACATTGTCTCCTGCCCCACCTGCGATGGTCGTAAATAACAGCAAAGCATTACACTTACACTGTGAGCTGACACAATCATTTTGTTGAACCTGTATGGGCAGAGTTTCTTACTGTGGCTTCTGCTCCCTGCTTAGGGATCTTTTCAGACAGCTTCTGAACCTTGGAAATCCTCCTCCTGCGTTATCAGATTTGCATGGTCCATGAGATGAGAGGGCTGTCAGGCACTCAGGAACTGCATACACAAGAGGTCAAGCTGGATATATTTTGCATCTCAAAACTTCTTAGTGTGTGTAGTGTTAATGTTGCTTTAAAGTAGAAAACTGGAAGTACATCCTGTCAGGCATTTCCCCTCAGCTCTTCATATGCGTGGTTAAAAACACCACAGGGAGGGAAGAGTGTGGGGATGAAGGTGGCCAACTCCAACTTACTTCAGTTTAACCAGCTGTGCTCATGGATGAGTGCTTCTGCTGAATGTCAGGAGTGCAATCCAGGGGGAAAACTGATACGATAAAGCACAGAAAATGGCATCGGTACAGAGGCAGATGTGAACGGAGGGGGAAATTAGATATAGGACGTGGAGAGACATTCATATTTTGACATGGAAGTTAAACTAAATGAAGTTGACTTTTCCTTCCAGGTAGCTTTGTCAGGAGTCATGGTTCAATTTGAAACCTAGGAACTAAAAAATCACACCATGTCAGTGGCAACTTTCCAGTAGCAGTTCAAAAATTGGAAGTATAGGTGAAAATCCTTAAACGGAAAACCCTTGAAAAGGATGGCTTGTGACTTCCAGTGGCGTTTCCACTGTGGACTACAACTGACAGGATATTGTAGTTCTTGAAATAACACAGGCTAGACCCGATCCTACTGCATGAAATTATTTGGGTGCTTTTGCAAACGAAAGAGCAGGAACGGTGCCTGTCCTGGGAAACATAAATCAGAGGGAGAGCAGTGTTTTAATTCTTCCAGTTCTTTTTTCTTTTAATCCTCAGTTCCTGAATTCATATGACTGCATGAGGCTATCGAATTTCATATGAGTAAGGGGGAGTAAATTTATAGCCCTGGTATTTGCAGTGGAAATGTTGGACCGTATGAACTCTGAAGGTTCAAACAGAAAGCATGAAGTCCCAGTTTCATCATTAAAACTTGTATTTTAAAATCCTTGGAGTTGTCCATAATGTGAAAGTTGTAATTCAAGTGTTACACAGAAAAATGACAAAAAATTATGATGTTATTTCCTGTTATATATATACCTGGCATGGGCCAGACTTACAAAAAGGTGAAGCACTACATCATTTAAGTTAAGCTCATAACCAGACTTCCTTTACAGGCTGTTTCCAATTCCCTCTTCCCTCATATTTAACTGCCTCCACACTACTGGATTTTGTTCAAGCAGTTTCTGATCTGCTATTTCCATGTCTGCTCTTGGACTTGGGGTCAATATGAAGGGAAAACCTCCTTTATGTCAATATACCTGTAGAAATATCGGATCTAACGGAAGTATTTCACACACATAGCTAATATAAGGCTTGCTTCTTTCTTAAAGTACTTCTTTTCTTGAGGCACAAGAAATAAAGCTTAATCTTGCATCGGGTTTTCTATTAAAATTTGGTGGTCGCATAAGTGAAAATTAGTCCTCCCTTGGATTTTGCAACATAAAATCCATGGCTTTCATCTTCAAAGCCACAACAGACTGTTCAGAGCGTTCTTTCTTTTGTGGCCTGGAAGAATTAAGAAAATATGCACATGCTTCATTTCTAATGTGTGTTTTAACTTAATCTCATAACGAGAAGGTTGGTGGAAGAGAAGCAGGCGCTGTGTTGGAGTAATGAGAACAAATCTCTGGATTTTTCTTTTTAAGGGCTAATTGTTCAAGTTTTTTCTTCACATTATTTCCTTTTGTCCTAATTTACTTGTGCTTATGTCCATGTTCTCTTCCCTAGAGGAAACTGTGAAGAAAGGATTCAAAGTTCTCTCTAATTATAGTGTATTGCTGTTATAATGGTTAATGTGCCTCAGCAGAAAAATATCTCAAGACAGTTACGTCTGAAACTGGGCTCTGCTGAGTTTTGGGTGTTGTTTGTTTTTCTGGGGTTTTGTTTTGTTAGGGTTTTTTTGGGGGGTGGGGTTTTTTTGATTTTGTGTTTTACAGAGGCCTTTTCCTCAGTGTGCATTTGTTGGTAGGTCAGTAAATCTGAGCCACCTCAGATCAGTTATGAAAATGGGGGAAAACTTGTAGACATGAAGGAGCATATGGAGCTATGAGAAACAGTTTTATTAATTCAGGGAAGATCAGTGAAATTGAGGAAGGAGAAGTGACCAACCTAATCCATTCTCTCTGCTCAGGAGTAGAGCCTTCAGACTGCCTCCGGCTTGTGCAGTATTCAAAGTGTGCTTGGCTACACATCTTCAGTTTCAAATCTGTCAGAATTTCTTGGTCTTTAGTGCTCTTTATGACAATTTCCTTTTTTTTTTCCCCAGAATGAAGCTGTGACTCTTCTACCAAGGGAGCCACAGTTAGCAGTTTTTCAAACCAGTCTTAGCAGAGGGATAGACCGAAATCAGAACAGTGAAGAAACACTTAGCAGGCATAGTTTACAAATCAACAGACTACAGCCATGGGATGCATTAAGGGAGGTCCCTCCGTTTGGCTATTCAAGATAGCCAGCTGGGAGACTTTGTTGCTTCCCAGAGTGGCTTACTTGCTGTGTGGTGCAGCCTGCTTCCTTGCCCATGGAGTCTTGTGCTTTCGGTGCATGCTGCTCTCTGCCTTCTCCTGTGCTGCTGGGGGCCTGGTTTGATGTTCAGCAGTAAGACATCTAATAACTTCATCAGTCGTGTATCTGCTCAGATGATTCTTTAATTGGGTCCTACTCTTACAAGTGGCCAAGTGACTCGATAGATTGCCTTGCACTGCAGAAGGGTAATTATGTACTTGAGTGACTAGTGGGTTTTACGGTTGTGTTTTGTTTTCATCCCAGTGGGGCACTGCAGTTACTGGGGAGTGACACGAAGCTTGTTGTGGCTGACATATGTTCAACAATTTGCTTCCAGAAATCACATAATACTTTGTTTTCCTGGTGGAATAACTGTTGTTGAGGTATATGTAAAGGAGGAGTCAGTCTAACTTGACTTTTAGCTTCAGTCTTCTGAATTAGTAGCAGGGAAGTGGAAGCTGGTAGAGGAAAGGCTGAAGGTTAACTCACAAACAGCAGTAACTAAGCCAGTCCCTGCTTCCATCTGTGACAAACTTTTCCAGTCCCTCTGTATCCTTCCTGATATATCCAAGTCATACATGAAGTTGTCTGTAATGGGAGACTGCTGGTGATGGGAAGAGGCAGTGTTAAAACACTGCAATAAGAGTATGCTCCCACATTTGGTAGGGGACGGCTTTCTCACAGTCCATCCAGACTTGTTTTCTGTGGTCTGAAATTCCCCTAGGTTTCAGGTTTGCCTTTGGATGATGATCACTTGGACTGAGAACTCCGTGGTTGCTAGTCTCTGTGGTAGGGAGCACCCGTGACCATATCTGAGCCCTGTAGACCAGAGTGTCAGAGCAGCACAACCTTCTTTGTGGGTAATGGCAGAAGCATATTTTGATGGGGTTTTTTTTCTTTCCTAGAGCTCACAACAGCACTCTGTCCTGGCTTTCAGTCAGGATTTCCCTGTCCCAGTTTGTTCGCATCCAGCAGATTTGTCAGCTATACTACTGTATGGACTGTTAGTGGCCTCAGCAGTAATTTGTTTTCTTCTGTTTTACTTCTGAGCGTAGACTGCTATGGGCTCATATGCCTTCTGGGAGCCATCTTTGTTTATATTTCTTTTTAAAGTTTTCATGGAGCAGAGACAAAGGACTCAAGAGCAGAGCAAGTTGAAAGGAAGTGTGGGAGCGGTATGCTTACCAACTCGTAACTATGGAATAGGTGAGACTTGAAGTATATGGTCTTTAGTATGGCTTTTTTTTTTTTTTTTGTCTTTTCAGAACGGAACCAAAAATCTTCTGTGTGCTTGTCCTGGCAGCTGTGTAGTACAGGAAGCTGATTTAAGGAGAGAAACAGCTCCTTTATTTCCTGTGGAAGGAGAAGCAAGATTTAGATGCTTTGAATAGGTATGTATTAGAAGTTTTACTTGATAAAAAGCCCAGTAGTCTTCAATACTCATTTGCATTAAGGTTCTTTCTCTCAAGAGCTGTCACTTCCTGCCATTCACTGCAGAAATTTCCCCTAACTTTCTTTTTTCAAGGGGAAGCTAGCTTGTCCTTGTTCCCAAGATTCAACATTTGAAAACAGTGTCCCCTTAGTCATAAGACCATGTATCTAAAGAAACAATTCATTTAGCTGTGCAACAGCAGTGGCAGTTGCTCGCCGCCTAACTGTAAAGCAAGTTCTGGCTGTTCATCAGCATTCAAGGGCAGCAAACTTGATTAGGCCCTTTAATCAATAATGGAGGTACTACAAAACAGAAAATACACTGAGAGTATACAATATTGGCTGAGTAGCAAATACAGAAGTAAATACTGTAATGTAGCTAGTCCTACTGATTTTTCTTTTCTTTTGATTCGTGTATTTTCATGTTCACAGATCTACTGTAGTTTTCTGCCACTCAATGCTAACAGGAAAAAAAACCCCAAACATAAAGAACCAACTCATCTGCTTGAGGAGATTCTCTTGTAATGTATCCAGTGGCTGTTCCTGCACCAGGAGGTGAAGGAAATAATGGACAACATGGGAAACTTATTTTTTTCCTTTTTCTTTTTGGAGCTGTATTGCTCTGCGCTGGATTCCTGCTTTCAGTCTTTATTCTCCAGTCGTGCCCATCTGGAACCTTCAGTGACTGTAACGAGGTCCTTAAGGCTGCTGGGCCTGTGCTGGCTGTAAGTGGACTGATTTGTATTTTACTGGCACGATCAAGGGCCAGGCTGTATATAAGACAAAGACAGTTGCAAAATGAGCAGGTGTACAGCCTTGTTTTTTGTCGCGGGAGCTGTCAGTTTGCTCAGTTTCTCATATTTGGATTCCTGTTTTTAACGAGTGGAATGCTAATTAGCATCCTGGGCATTTGGGTTCCTGGCTGCAGCTCTGGCTGGCACAGCATACAGCTCAACCACACCGGCAGCTCTGATGCGGACCTCCAGGGCTGTGGATTCCTGTCACTTCAAATCATGGGACCTTTGATTGTGCTCACTGGGTTGTGTTTCTTCGTGATAGCTCATGTTAAAAAGAAACAAAACTTAAATCTCAACCAAGAATCTTGTGAAAACGAAGAACATCCTCAGAGCCCTGAATCTTTTCAGGTTACAGTAGGTGGGTAAATAATATGTGAACTTTACACTTGAGGTTTAGTAGGATTTTTTTTTCCACTAATGATTTACCTCAATATTACTCATCTGACCTCTAAGCATGTCAGTTCTGGCATGTCTTACCAGCCAAAGCAGAAAAATGTTGCTTTATCTTGTATGTTTTCTATATGTTTAGTTCAGTTGTCTTTGAGAGAAAGGCAAAACCTCTCCTGTGGCATCAAAAGAAAGGTCTGTCTGTGCAAAAGAAAGCCATAAATCTGACACAAATTACTCCAATCCCACTTCCTTTCCCAAAAGGTGTAGCTGACACTGCAAATCACAAGTCTAATGACTTCTGTGACCATATTCAAGATTTATTTTAGCCCTGAGCTCTGACCCCTTGGACAGGAGTAACTGATTCATAAGCAGTGTATTGGTGTTGGTTGGTTGGTTGGTTTTTTTTTTAATCATGGGCACAGCTTCCATCAGTCAGAGATGTAATTGCAAGACGCTTCTGTCAATTGCACAGTATTTGAGTAAGTGTGGTGTTAGGGAATGCTCCCCTCTGTATAGCACTGCTTTTAATATCCCATGAACTTTCTAGCTCTCAGGAAGGATTAATGAGTCAATCGTAGTATTGCTTGAATGTCATCTGACTGGAGGGACTTGACGTTCATTACGCGAAATTTTTTTTTCCTTTTACCTGTCAAACCAACGTACAGACCTGTAACCTGGTGATCCGCAGAAAACGTGAGAGTTAAAATCAGTTTTCCAGACACCAGGAGAAATCATAGAAAGGAATTCAGGCTGTGTTTAAAGGCAGGAAAGCAAAATTAGTGGATTCCTTTTATACTTCCATCAGGAAAAGTAAAACAAAGGCAGAAGGCTGAGGTCAGGTTGGCATTGTGACACTGGAGAACAGTGGTGACACAGCTGGAAAGCACACTGCACATCACTCAACACTTTCGATGTTACCTGACCTGTCCCTGAACACAAATTACAAACGGGGGAAAAAGGTGCCAGACAGCTGTGAATGTTTATATAAATTCTGCAAGCTCAGTGACTGATACAAACTTTCTGATTAACACAAAAAAAAAATTTGAAACTCCTGTTACCACGTTGAAAGTTGCAGATATGCTGCACAGTACACTTAATAGTGAACTGAGTATCAGCAGTATGGTGTTAGTAGTGTGCCTTCAGCTAGGAGTAATTTAGTAGGGAAACTGTCAAGGCATTGGGACTGTTAATGAATTGAATACTTTGGTTGTGACACTGCAGTAGGTGTGAGAAACTTAAACTGCCCTATTTTAGATATATGAGGAAAACTAAACACTTGCCTGCCCTTAAAGTGAGCCAGTAGTAACTGTGCTTTGCACTTTCAGTTTCTGAAGACAGCCAACAGTGTCTTTTAGCTGGATAGAGCATTCCCTCTCCCCAGCTGTATTTTGTAAATGAAATCTTCCGTTTATGCATATGCTGCATCTTTATTTTGGCATAGTTTTGGTTTTGAACCTGCCTCTGATGTGCTCTGACAGCCCAGAATGTAACAGTTCTGTATGTGGGATCATTGCACTTTATCTTAGGAGGTAGACAAGTACAAATACTCTAATTCCAGGGACAGGAAATATTCTAGGCTACAGTTAGAATAAATAGTGATGCTCAATTTTTGCAGAGGTAATAGCTGGTACTTTTTTTTCCCTAGGTGATGCTGTAATGGTATTCCCACCTCCACCACCTCCTTATTTTGCTGATCCTGTGTCACCAACAATGACACGATGTCTTATGCCAAGTGTTTTGCCTACAAGTGAAAATCCTCCACCATACCACTCCATCTTCAGTGATGGGTAAGACTGTTTTCTTCTGGAAACCTGAGATGCTTCTCAAGGGATCCAAGACCATGTTCTTAAATAACCACAATGAATTAACTCTGGTAGGCACTACAGAGTTTTCTAGTGCATCACTTGACTTACTTCAGATACTTCACTTGAAATTACATTAAAATAGCCTAGTGTAGAAGGGGAATCGGAAACGACAGGGTGTCCCTCATGAGGCTTAAATTCTTACCAGTTTATTATGGCCAAAAAGAACTTACAAAGTGAAAACAACAAAGTCTTAAATCAGTGCCCTTGTTGAAATATACTTAGAGTAGTTTCCTTCCACAGACTGTCCAAGAGAAGGTGCCTCTGACAGCAGTGCCCCAGTGACATGATATCCATGCTGCCTAGAGAAACTGGATGCCCCATCCCATCCCTGAAAGTGTTCAGATGTTGGATGAGGCTTGGAACAACCTGGTCTAGTGGAGGGTGTCGCAGCCCATGGCAGGGGGGTTGGAACTAGATGGTCTTTAAGGTCCCTTCCAACCCAAACCATTCTATGATTTTAGAAAGCCTCTGTAGAACCAGAGCAGTAAGTCCTTCGTGACACCTATCCACAGGCCCTGTGACCCTGGAAATGCCACTTTAGTGTGTTATGTTCTCCCTGTGACTCTTATCTTACTGCCTTGAGGAAGTGAGACCTGCCCTGCTGGTCTGCCTTGTTCCTGCTGTGGTGGTGTGTTGAGATAAAAGGATACCTTGATGTTGCAGGAGAAGAGCAGGAGGCCCCAAGGAGCTTAAAAGGGAGGTTGCAGTGCCAACTTCAATTCAAAATGTTGTATCTTACCCATGTAGCCACTCTTTTATACAGCGAGTACAGCTGAGTTGCCGGATGCTGTCACCACCAAGCTCAGGGAGCAGGAGCTGCCCACTGACTAAAGTGTTGTATGTACCACAAGAACTTGCAGGGTTACTTATCCCCTGTGAGTTACCGTCAGTGGGTTGCTAACTTGAAGGTGAAAGAGGTCTCTGCAAGGGCCACATACTAGGAGCCAGAACTAGATCTGGCCAAGAGAGCTGGATGTCACATGCGTAGAACCCCCAACTTATTTTCAGGCGCTTAATGATCCAGAATTGACTTGGCTTTACCTTTTGGAAGGTCCTATGTCAGTTTGGTTTTGATCTGTGAGTCATTAGATGGTGTGAGGCATTTTCAGTGGGTGACTTTAGTTTACAAGAATGTACATGCAGCATCCTAAGCACCATCACTGCAGCAAGAGCCTCAGCCTGCCTGGCTGTGTCTAGTCGTAGGGCCATTGCTTTAATAGCTTTCCACAATACTCCAGACTTCTCCACTCACACGAGGCAATGCATTCTTAACAGAAGTGTGCCTGATGTCAGTACTTCTTCAAAACTCAAGTGCTAATCTTTCTTTTGAAGCAAGCAAGCACAAACCCTCTTCCTCCCCAGAGACGTAAATGCCACAGGAGGAGGATACTTGTGTTAGCGGTGGTGCATATTCTTGTTACCACACTGTATGCAGCCATGTCTGTGGGTTTTTTAGTCGTCATTTGAAGTATAGCTGGTGGATTCTTGAGACGCAGCACCACTGTGTGAGGCGCTCTGTTCTTTAGTTAGTTGCCGTCAACAACTCATACTGTCTTCCATTTCCTAGTGCCCTCTTTCAAATACTTCCTCCCTGTCTTTGTTGGAGACAGCAGGTGCCTCCTCGTGCTGCTATTATTACCACAAGCCAGACTGTCCTTCTGCCTTTTCTCAGAAAGCCCCTTTTTTTAACATAGAATAAACACCTCTCTACCAAAAACCATACTCACTTTTCTGTGCCACTAGTGCACAGTGGGACTGGCTCCCAAACCAAAACCAAAGATCATGTACAAAGCAGCTAGGGAAGGGGAGACAGTGTTTGGTTCCCACTGACTGAGCTCCAGCTTGAGACTGATGACTTCTGCTAAACCCCTAGCTACACGCATAATGCTGGTTTTCCGCTTCAGTTGTTTCAGTGAGACTACTTTTGGTAAAAAGCTGATGAGAATCTGTTGATTACTCCGTGTCCTAAACACTTGCCAATTCAGGATGACAAGGGTAGGTGCAGGGATGAAAGTCTTAGCCTGTTCTCAGATTGCAAGTGGAATATGTCAGCTCTCGGACCTCTACTGGTGCAATCAGAAGACACCTAGAGCAAGCAGGAGAGAAAATAAACTCCTGCTGTTGAAAGAAGGAATTTACATGAAGTCTCTGTGTTCTTATTGGGCTGGGTGAAGGCATCCACAGCTGGAAGGTGTTTTTTACCAGCTGCTGCTAGTCCTGGAATTAGACAGTTGTGCTGTACCTCCCTTCTGGCATATACATCCCACATGTACGTACAAAGCAAATAGATGTGTGCTGAGAAATTACTTGCCCTGAGTGTGAACCTGGACCTCTGGTAGCACTGAGGTGGCTGATTCCAACATGGTCCAAGGGCACCCTCAAAAAAATGTTTCCGTTTAAATACATTTGGAAGACTAGGCTGGAGTGGGTAACTGGGAGAGATATAGGAACATGAGTATTCTGCTGTAGCCTTACAAGCAGCCGAGAGACAGAATGACTCTCGTACAACCTGTCTAAGTACAGTGCACAACAAAGGACCACAAGTCCTCTCTACCCTGTAATTTCAGGCTCTGAGTGTGGATGTGGGCTGCCTGCCCGTGTGCTTGGTAAAATGTTTGGTTTATCAAAGAGTGTGAAACAACATAAGCAGCATGTCCTGCACTGAAAAAGGGATCTCAAAGGGTGGTGGGGAATGGCAAAAAAAGCCCTAGCTCCTCAGACTTCTTGTGGGCTCTCCCTGCTGGTACATGTACTGGGTGAACCCTATTTCCTTCAAGCATTCTCCTACAAAAATCCCTGCCTCAGCCCATGAATGTCCAGTTCTGGTGCTCCAAACTTTGTGTGTGATCCCATCAACTCAGTCGTCATTGACTGCCTGTCTGGACTTCTCTGTCTTGTGAACATCATGTGCACAAAGAGGCAGTTTGTAGCCCAGCTTGTTGGAGCAGTTTCTGGTGGAGTGGGCAAAACACTTCAACCTTGGATGCAGAAAACCTGACCTTCTGCTTTGGTGTTCTGTGGCTGCTCTAGCTGTTGCTGTCCCATGGCTCAGCGCTTGGTAGCAGCCATGGCATCTTGACTTGTGCACATTGGTTCCCAAGCCCTTACATGGAGGAGAAGCGGTGGCCTCATTCCTCCTAACACAGTGCCATGCTTGACGATCCCAAAACCATAAGGGAATATCCATTTCGTATGTGGGTGGTTACTAAGCAAATGTGATTTAGCTCTGCAGTCCATTGCACCATGTTCTGTCAGCAAGGTCTGTGGTAGAGGCTGTGCTGGATGAGACAGCTTGTAGGAAGCTGAGTCATGGTTTGATCCCAGAAATGGTTGGGGTTTTTCCTGCAATCTCTTTTCAGCATTTGTCTTGTAGTACGTCTTCTTCTCTCTCCTTTAAACGCACACCAGTAACAGCATTTAAGATAAGGTGACTATGCTCTGTATTCCTGCTCCTCACGCAGCATTGGTGGGGGTACAGATGTATGCATGAAAGGAGGATTCAGCTCACAGTGTGAGTCATGAGGAATGAGGAGTTCCTCCCTTTCCTTGGGAAGCAGCTGAAGCGATATGCTGAGGGCCAACTCCAGGGCAAGATGAGCAGGTACCAGAACAGTGTGGGTGCAATTGATTGGGATCCAGTTATGACGGTCAGAGGAGGGCAGTGGATACTTGGTTGTCCTCCCTGACTGCCACTGGGAATTTAGCAGTCTGATTGTGTCCAGTTGCTTCCATTTCTCCAGCTCTGGGCAGGAATGCTACTCCTTATGTCTGTCATGGGTTGCTGGAAAGCTTAATGAAATTTTCAGGTTGCCTCGCCTGTAGGATCTCAAACAGCTAAGGACTGTGATTTTTGCAATGCGATTCTAAGCCTACTAACTGTCACGAGGGAAAGGGACAATGTGTATGTGAGAGACTACGAAAGGGAAGATACATTAGGAGCTAAGGATCAGAAGATTTAGTACAACTGTGAGATAGCTAGCCCTGCCAGAAGCAGCTAATACCCATAAGCCAGGCTGTGAGTGGTGATGTGAAAGGTTAGAAGGGAGCTTCTTTGCCCTTCCCCTCTGGAGGACTAGAATTTACTAGAATGAGTCATAATGTAGCCCACAGAATGAAATCCTAATGCTTATGCAAGTTCTTTGCTTCAGGGATGTTTAGGGAGTGTGTGCATACATCTGCGTTTATGTAAGTCAAATGGAATTTCACTCACTGTAGAGAAGTGAATTATGCTAATAGGCAATTTTGTGTTTTGCAGAGCACAGCCTACAGATGATGAAAGAACGGTTGCTGTTAGAGACTATGAAACCATATATACAATTTCTGGAAGCAGCTCACCTTCAGATATTTTACCGATGCTATACCTCTCCTCTGAATCACCTCCAAAATACGAAGAAAAAGCATCAGTCACAAATAATGAATATTCTCCATCTTCATCTCCTTCATCTGTTTCCTTAGCCACATCTGACACCAGCTCATAGAGTCGGTTACACTTAATTTTTAAATTAAATTGTACACTCAGATTTACGATTTTTGAATTTATTTACATTTTGTAATAAAAGCAGTAATGTTGGTTGTGTCTAATTTTTCATCAAAAAAGCATAAATGATGAATTTGGGGTTCAAGACATATTAGGTGATACTGGGCTTCTGAGTAAGTAGCCTGCAGGGATTCAGTTCACTGCAAGAATGTTAAACGCTCATCTTGTTCTGTTACAGCTTCAGTTTCTGTTCTTCGTTCTTTATATAATGGAAGTGCTAAGTAGACACCAACTTTTTTTTTTTTTTTGCTTGTTTTAATTAAATCTGTTTGGAGCTGGAAAAAAAGAAATCATTAGGAAGTGTTTTTATTTCTATTTTGGTATGACTTTTGTGGAAAATATTTGTTTGCAAAGTTACTGACTTTGTAAGTATTCTGAGAGCATCACAAATAGGGGTGTTTAAGACTGGGACCAGATACGCTGTGGAGAACTTAAATGGTTACTTTTTAGTCTGCCTGGTAACAAACACTCCATAGCTTAATTTAGAACCTGTCTGGTCCTTATGTAAGTATAATCCCTATGAAAATCAGTTTTAGCCAGGAGTTAAGAGCCCTAAGGCGACACTGAGGATAGTTAATAGGCTAACAGTTTAACTGTGGCAATGGCTGGTTCCAGGGAGATTATACAGCTGTTCCATGCCATCACTCGTGGTTTCTACAGGGAGTGCTTGTTTTGTAAGTGCGAGCGCCGCTCTGCAACGGCATCTTCCAGGTGCAGGCGTTTCTTATCAGCAAATGCGAGAGAGGCAGTTTCAAACGTGTGCAACAGATGTTCTTAACTGACACAGCACTTGGCAGACCCTTCAGAAGCACAGCCCTTTTAGCTCCTCTCTCCCCATGCAGCCCCTAAGTTGGCGGGGGCTGCCTGCCGTCAGGATGGAGTGGCAACAGGTTCTAGTTCTACTTTGTGAGTGTTTGCACCCAGTCCCGAATGGAGGGCTTTGCTTGCAGTAGGTAGGGATAATTAGCAGGAACTGCGTTGCTGCTGACCTTGGATGCTTTACGGCTTGCTCTGAACCCTGTTTGAGAAAAACAGACCTGATTTTGTGCCCAGAAACAGGAGGTGACAGAGCTACTGTTTGGGCTGGGTTCAGCGTGATGATCTTAACAGCATTAAAACACCTTGTGAGAGCAAGATCACCGTCTCGTTCGGCTCAGTCTCTGGGCACCTACGTGCTCTGGGACCTCAGCTACGCCTCGTCTTCTGACATGCTGAACTTCAGGGAACCTGGCTGTTCCAAGCTTTGAATGAAGCACTCAAATTCCCTCCTGTGCTGAGAGAAAGGTGATTGCCTCGTGTCTTCTTTCTATGGACATGCCTCTCAGAGTTCTTTAGGGAGATGTTGAGGAGCTCCTGCATTTGGCCATTTATTCCCTCCTCTGTGTTGTTCCCTCCGACGTGCCCTTGTTCAGCCACACCAAGACAAGCCAGTGAGGGCGGTATACATCGTCAGCAGTAGTGCTGAGGGGCTTATGCTTGCAGAGTAATGAGCAGACGCAGCACGGCGAGGGATTTAGTATGTGGGAGCTGACTAAACTGGCACGACTTCCGTGGGAAATGTCTGTAGGAAGAAAGGGGACCTACAAAAGCCAGCGGGCATTTTGTCCTCCTTCCTCTCACGTGTTTTTCACCTCGTGACTTCTCCAAGGATGCTGTTCCTTGAATGCCTTCTGTAATCCAAGCTATGGTTTACCATCTTTTTGATTGTTTTTCTTTAAAAGCTTTTGTTTCTAACCTGATTTTTGATAGTGGTGCTCACCGCCCTGCACAATTTGTGCATACAGACCCTTGCACTTGCCAAGGTGCTTGTCTGTCTCTGGATTTGCCTTGCTAGTATATAGCAAATACAGGAACTAGGGTATTTTACCTAAAAGATCCCGTGCAAATGAAGACCCATGTTGCCTTTGTTCCGTTGTTTGAATTACAAATGAACAGTAGCTTACTGAAAAGGTTAAATGTCAAAAAGCTTTAAAATAAATCCTGAAATACGTCACCATTTTTTTTTTAAATATGGTGTCGTCTGATTGCTAACTGTAAAGGTATTAACCTCCTGTGCTGCCTGCAATTTGCTCCATCAGTGGTTCCCAAGATGTACCCAAGAGACCAGGCGAATCAAGAGGAGTATGTCGACTCTGAGTCCTCTGGAAGTGAAACACGATCTTCGTGTTTTTCCTCCAGGTGGTTGTGTTTTGATCTTCTGCTGCAGAGTCTCCAGGGCGATCGCTTTATTTCTAAAAAAGTCTTCACGGAAAGCATGCTTTAGAATGCTGCTGACGTGACTTCGGAGTCAGCACCTGAATTTCCTTGGGAAGGGCAGGTGTCACCTCTGAAAATGAGGATTAAAAGCAGAATTTCTCTCTGTGTCATTTTGAGAAGATGCTTAGGATAAAGAACAGCGTACAGCTGTATTAGCATCTTCTAACTTCAAAAATCATTCCTTGGAAACTCCGTGGACATGTGTGCATCTCCACAACCTGCTCAGCGCAGGAAGAGCTCACGTAGCCAGGGCAACAGTATTTGCTTAATGTGTTGTCGAAATCTGTTTCAGCAAGGTCAGAAAATGTAAGAGGCTGGCAAATCTGGCCCCACCACTGATGGTTACCACTGGGTGAACAGCATTAGTGGGAGGAGTTTTTGATGTGGGGAGCAAGGGTGAAATGTCTGTATTAGAAAGGAAGCAACACCTTGTAAAACTATAAAAGTAGCTTAAAATAATACGGAATAGCATTTTTATTGAGGAAGTGAGATGCTTTACTGTCACACTAATGGTGCTATAACCGCCTTTCTGCCCTAGGGTTAGCTTAAGTGCTTGACATACAAATGCTAGGGAGCAAATCAAGTCGGTTACTGATTCACACTTACTTAAACAGTCAGAGTGGGAGGTAAGGATTGGTTATCCTCTGTAAGTGAAGTTCCTTGCTGGCTGCACTGACATTGCTCTGCTTCTAACTGCAACATTATAATTCTCTGGACATAAGAAGCATTAATGAAAATGTAAATGGATGCCTCTTCTCTAGACCTGCATCACCAGCAGCTAAAAAGGAAATGGAAAGCCAGCTCACCTGAAAAACTGAGACTGCAGAGAGCCCTGCAGTGGTGCTATGTTTTTAGCATAGCAGCACTGGCTGGACTGAACCCGCCCTAGCCTTGCCCTTTGCGGTTGGTGGGGCTGTATCCATCTATCTCTTTTCCATCTTACCTCTTCAGAGTCGTTGGCTCGTGGGGCATTCTTGTGTCCAGGCAGACATTTTTGCCAATACCTCCATGTGTCTGCAACGAACGTGTCAGCCTTCATCTCGATGCGTGCTCCTGCCTCTTACCACACATTCATGTATCTGGATAATTAGGTATGGGCATACCTTCGATTTGGTGTGCCTGCTGACGAGACAACATTCCCTGGGAGCATATAAAACCACCTGGCAGGTAGATGCAGCTGTGGGCAGCTGGCTGAACCTGCTTCTTGCAGCTTATTTACACTTTGAGGCTGCCAGTGTCGTAGTACAGGACCGCAGGGTGCAAGGCCCACTCATCGTGGTTCTTAAGGTACTGCTCTTGCACACGTAATCCATGTTTTCCCTTAAAGATGCCGCATACAGTCACCTTTCTCTAGGAGAAATGTCTCAATCAAATCATTGGCTCCTTCATCTTCCTACAATTGAATGTTTCATTATGGAGTGATGCTTTGTATCTACTCTTTTTAAAGCCAATCAGCATGCAGTACCACGGTATAATTTTTCTTTTATATGACATCTTCTGCATGTTCTATGACTAAGTCCCTGTCTGTATTACAGGCATGTAAGAAAATAAAACCTCGCTACGACAGGCTGATAAAGTGAACAAAACATAGCAGAAGGGGAGGAGAAAGTGATTAATTGAAGGCCTGTCAGTGTTTACTAGGATGAGTCCTTAAGCAGGTTAGAGAACTGGGGAAGTGCTGAGCTTTATAGAAAACTTGCTTCCAGCAGCAAGCACTGCAGGGGAATCTGCACTGGTGATAGAAAATTATGCGGAGAAACAGAAAGCAAAGCAGCGCTTGTGTTCAGGCGTAAGGTCCCTGGAACAGGTGGGAACAAAATTGTAGTGGGACCTGAAAACAGCACCCATTCGGAAAACCTCACTCTGACCAACTCCTTAGGTTTCACAAAACTGGTTTTTGTTTGTTTAGGAGTTATTCCAGGTACAATGGGATGCGTTTCATAAATCAGCCTCTTTAAGTGAATTCCCAGAACATGCACTTAGTTGGCAAAGTACTGGCCTTAAAAAAATCAATGATGTGATCCGGTAATCTCTTAAAACCTTAACAGCTGCCTGAATGCAGCACTGCCGCTGTCTGGGGAAATAATGGGAGAAATGTGGGGAGGCTGAGAGGAAATTATATCTTACAAAGAGGGACCAGTTTACAGGGAAAGGTGTATTTTAATTTAGATCCTACTGCACCAAACAGGAAGTGTTTTCCATCCCATTTTCGAAGTTCAAGTAACAAGTAGCCTTGGAAGAAACCGCCTGTATTCTCCAGCTCCGCTGTGCGCTTGCTCAACAACCATGAAGTCCTGTCCTAGGCCAGAGGCAAAGAGTGTCAGCCATGGGATGATGCAACACCCAACCTGGAAAATTCTTGACTCCAGACAGCATCTAAGGATCATTGCGTAGGGCCAAGGAAGCGCGCCAGTACAATCCTGTAGGAAATCGCAGTTGCAGAGCTCTTGAATGAACCAGGGGAGGCAGGTGACACTACATCTGTATATACCATTAGTTAGACAGCTATTGTGATATAATGCTGCTTTTAAAAGGATGTTGGAAAGCCCGGAAGATTCAGCAAACAGTGACAAAAATGATTCATGGTATGGAAAAACCTGACTTGCAGAGAGCAGTAACAGAAGCTCGTTCCATTACGTTTACTAAATATAAGGTTAAAGGTGACTTAGGTTTGGCTATAACTACCAATAAAAGCACCTCTTATCTAGTATTTCAGCACTTTCTAATTCAGTTGTCATCGTATGAAACCACCGCACTGCAAGCTTTAACACTTTGCCTAAGTGGTGCAGAGAGTCCTGACGTGACTTGGTGCTGGGGGGAAGGGATGATCTTGAGTGTATTTGTCAGAAAATTCGTTGGCACCCTCAACAATAGAAGAGACATACTACTGACTTTGGAAACTTCCCAGACATTTTTTTAAAGGAATCTAGCACTAATACTCCTCAAAGTCTATCTGCTAACAAATGAGAAAAACACAGCTGCGAATTCATTCAGCATCAGTTCTGAAGCTGCCACATTCAGTGAGCGGCCCCTTTCAGGAGTGAGACGTTGTCACACTGTGTGATACGAATGCATGGTAGACTAAAGGCACCTGTACTGATTTTGAAGAAGTCTGAAAGATGAGTTTTCTAGTTTTAGAGCTATTTTTATCCTATAAATCTCAGAATAAGCTTGCTTTCCCAGAGCTGCTGGTAGCAGGAAATGGCACTATACATTCTACCACCTGAGGAGTAATCTCTGTCCTGTGTGCACTCCCCTGCTGTGCTAGTCAAAACAGATCCAGTATTTGGAGGTTTCTTCTCCTTAAGGAATTATACAAAGATATTCTACCATACCCTTCCAATAGCAATTTCTTTAGTCTGAAACTGTTAGAAAATCTCAACATTCAATTAATCTGTCTGTTTAATATATGGGACATATGTTCAACAGAACAGTTCATTGTGATGTAAAAATTATTCTAGGTACTTCTGCTTTAGCAGGTATAATACTACACGAGATGCTTTCTCATTCCTGCAGTGGTGTGCTGTTCAGGATATGTGTGCTTTATTCAGTATAAACTTTGAGGAAGGAATGGAGATCCCACAACAAAAAAAAAATGTCCACAAATAAGGGGAAGTTACAGAGTACTTATGCTACCTACAAACAGCTGGAAAGCTTTGGGTGGCTTGAAGTAACTTTTCTCCCACAGCCAGCAGCTCTCCCAGGCTGTTTAGCGCTCACCACCCCGTTGCCGCTTACCCTCCCACGCACCCACTTCTCCCCTTTGGCAAAGTATCAGAAAGCCTGCTTTGATATTTTTTAAACCATGGAAGCTCTGGACTGCAGAGCAAGCTGCATCTGAGGTCCAGGTGTGGCTGTAAATGTCACACTTCAGAGTACTGCCAAGCACTCGCGGCAGTGGCCACGCATTTTCCTGCAGAGCTGGGTTGCTGGAGTGGTGGCCCAAGGAGAGCTAGAGTCGCTGCACTGCTGTTGGCTTAACGTATGCTGTCCATATGTTGAATGCATCAGCTGGCAGGGGGCCTAGGAAAAGCTGCGGTGGCTGCAGCTTCCTTTCTCTCCCATCTGGCGTGGGCACAGCGAGGAAGTATCAGTGGATGCCAAATTAAAGAGGAGGATAAACCAAGAGATAAGCAGCCATGCAAGGGTGAAGCCATTTCGGAAGTGATGGTGGTAATTCAAGAAGTCTTTAGTGATCACTTCAGGCTTCACTTCCCAGACCTTTATTCCTTCAAGCAAAGTTTATTCTTTCACATGATGGACTCTGTTAACCATACACGCACAAAGTTCTTGTATAACTAACCTGAACCTTCGACTTTAAATGCTCTGCCAAGTCCCTCGCAGGCCCCCTTTCTCTTGAGACGGAAGATAAGTTATACTCCGTAATGGAGCAGAACAACAACAGTGTAGAAGATTTTTCCTTGAATGTCTTTTCTGTCACTCCTTATCAGCCAAACAGATCCGATGTCCTGGTGTCAGATGGGGATAAAGCCGGTGCCACTTTGCTCTTTTCAGGTGTGTTTTTGGGTCTGGTGGGAATCACTTTCACCGTGATGGGATGGATAAAATACGACGGCGTTACTCACCTTGAGTGGACTCAGTTACTGGGGCCCATTCTGCTCTCTGTTGGGGTGACTTTTATCCTCATTGCTGTTTGTAAATTTAACATGCTTACATGCAAGCCCTGTAAAGAAAGAGAGGAAAATACATCAGACCTCGACCAGACTGCTAGCGGACAGTCCTTTGTCTTCACTGGCATTAACCAGCCCATAACTTTTCACGGTGCCACAGTGGTACAGTACATCCCTCCGCCATACCCAGCCCAGGAAGGCATTGCTGTGAGTCCTGGCTACCTTCACCCGGTGCTCAGCTGCTGCGGTGCTGCCTCCTCCAGCACCTCACCGATTCCCACCCCAGGCTCTGCTCGCTTCTGCCCTGCCTACCCCTTGGATAACCCAGCTTTTACCGGAGATGAGAACTACTCTACCTATCCTGCAGAGAATACCAGGAATCAGAGGTACATCTTCTGAAATGCCTTAGTGTGTTTGGACACAGGCTTCTGACTATTTTAAGTGCTATGTATGGTTTCAAAGGAAACAAAAGCTAGTCCAGGGTGTTATCCTTCTTCAGACATACTTTTTCTTTGTTAGGAGTATTTCTTGCGTAAAGACTGTGCTGACAGGCTTTTTCTGGAAAGCATTTTTGTCCAAATTAAATTTACTTATGAAAACCTTTTAATTTTCAGTCTACTAAATCTCTTGTTATTTTTGAAGATATTAGTATATATGGTCCTGTCCATAGTTTGCATTTTTGGGGCTTTTTTTTAATGCTTATCTTACTACTTTTAGACCATTGGCCAGAAGGTTATTACATGCAAAGCCGGAGGCTACCACTCCAACACAATCACAACACATGAGTCAGCGCACAAACAGCATTTTTGCGACAATGAGAGAATCAGTTTGGTACCAGATGCTCTCCCCCCTGATTACACATGGTCACAGCACGCTCCTCTCATGCTGTAGCAACCTTCCAGCCTTTACTCTGTTCCTAGTTTTGGGGCATAAACAAGATATAGCTGATATTACAGAGCAACATGCAACTGCTTTAATCAGACACAAAATAATTTTATACTGTTCTTTCCTCTAATGAAAAATATTCTGATTATGGGATTTACTCAGAATTATATCCTTCCTAGAACACAAGTCACTTTCAGTTCATTTATCAAAGTCTGTTTGGAAAACTGCTGACTGACTGATGTCTTCAGCAACATGTGTGACAGGCACAGACAGCAGGAAAACAAAGGTCAACTCCTGACACGTTTTTACTTTGTGAAAAGAACACAGCAAATGGTAGAGTCACAGTAGAACTTGGTCTAATAGCATTTTCTCAAGTCAGGAAGTGCTTTGCCCAGATAAGGCTGACAGGATGCAGCACTGAGGTTACCTGCATGCTGTGTGTTTGCTAAATTCTTTCTGTGCCTGCTCCTCTTCTTGTCCTCAGGTCAGAGGACAGTTCTGATGAGCCAGAAGAACTTCTGGAAGATTACGTCTGTGATGACTTGTCACCTCCACGTTATGAGGAAATATACCCACAGTCTTCATAAAATAACCATGGATGACTGACAACAATTCTAAGAGGCACCAGATTTTTAATCCCCAAGAATCTTTACTTTAAACATTTTCCTAACAACTAAGTGTCAGCAAGACCTTGGTACTGATACACAGTTCAGTATCACTGAAGATATTTATCCAGTCCCTTCTTTTTCTCCCTCAAAATTCATATATTTGCTACGCATTTAAATAGCAGAGCTATTCATTGTTTAATAGCAAAATTATTTAATAGCAAAGCCATTAAACTCAAGGATCAAAAATGCATATTAGGGTTTCCCAACAAGAAGCCTGATTTTCAGACTTGCTGAAACCAGAGTGAACTGCGAATGCACAAGATGTTTGTGGAAGGTCATGATTGCTCCTGGACATTCCGCATCATTAGAAAATGCTTGATTTATTCTTGATATATTTTTCCTCTTGATTGCTTGGGAAACTTCAAAGGTGTCTAATCCATGAAAGTGCCTATAATGTCATAATTCTGTCTGATTTCTTAGATTAACTCACACATTAGTAAGTCCAGTTCGCAGATCAGACTTCTTCTGCTTGGTTCACCTGTACAGCCCAGTCCTGTACGCATTTTTGGAGCACCCTGCTTGAACCAGAACAGAGAAAATATAAATAGTGACCTCTGCCCATTTTTACACAGACCTCTGAGAGATCCTGCAAGCATCAAATGCAGTTCCCTTCCCCACCTGATAGAATTCAAAGCACTGTCTCCCACCAAGAATCCTAACAACTACTAGGATAATGTCACTAAAGAAAATAACACCTTTCTGAAGCCCTGACAGAGGTGTGTGGTCCTACCAGTTTTAAAGGCTTTAACAATCACAGCCTCTCTCTGCTGTGCCCTCACCCTATGGGACAGCTGTTGTGGAACCCCTGTGAGGTCCCTTCTTGTTTGAATGTGGGCCTAGACACACAGCTCGGGCTGTAGGTTCCCCCAGGGCATCCAGCCAGCTACGTGCTACAGTGAACTTTCTTGTTCAACTTTCAAGATCAGCATGGTTCCAGGCATCCACAAATGGATACACAGCCATATCTGAACAAAAGATGAGGTGCATAAACTCCAAAACCTTGCAATCCAGATTGGAGGTCCCAAAAAGCTTTGCTCAGGATTTGTCTAAACCACAGAGCAATGAGAATGCCATGAGTCCTTTCTTTTTTATTTTATATTTCCACATACGCTTCAAGTTCTGCTTTGGAGTGTGCCTAGAAGTGCCCTGACACAGCTGGACAAGTCAGTATCTTCCCATGCAGGATCCCATCAGTTTTGCCTGTCTCCCTCAAAGGGCTCAAACCACAAGCTGTTCTCAGCGCACGCCTGCTGGAGCAGGCACCAAGCAAAATGATACGGAGGGCCATGGTCACTGTCCAAAGGAACCGAGCGGCGTGCGGCTGGTGTGCCTGCGGGTCAGTCTCCTGGCCTGCAATAGCACAGCTAAGAGCAGGCGTCCATTATAGAATGCATGAACTTTTACCTGCCAACGCAGCTGCCTCAGGTCCTGCCAGCTGTCATGGAGCCGTGACTGACCTCATGGGTCTCATCCCTGAGGGCTGGAGAAGCCTGGTGTTGAGCACAGGCGGACGGTATGGGTGGCACCTGGCAGCTGGAATTGCAGCCTCGCTAGCAAACAGGAGACGTAGCTCTGGGTGCAGAGGTGCATTGTCCAGTTGCATGGAGCTGCAGGTGCACATTGACCTCCCTGTCCTGTATACTTAGAGGGTGCCAAGAAATAAAGCACTGTTGGAGGGGCACAAGGCAACCACTGTGCTCCACAGCGATGGGCCTGACACTGACAGAGGTCATGTTTGGGACACAACATTTAAACCGACTCAAAACTGGACTGGCAACTGGAGCAGCAGCTACTGAACAGTGACTACAAACTATGTGAAAGGTTTCTCTCACTACAGAAAGACGAGGGATGCTGATTTTCAGCAGCAAGGGCCTGGTGTTAGCAGGTAGGTACGTGTAGTTGGAGAAAGGCAGGCACTCTTTGTGCAGCATGATCTCTACGGGATTGAGTGAGAGAACAGAAGGTCTAAAAATAAATGCAAGTTTCTCCTGCAGACATCTCTTGTGCCTCTTCCAGACTTTACACGGAGGTGAACTCATCCTTGCTCCACAGCAGGAAACTGGAAGGTCCCAAATCCCCAGTTAGTTTCAGATGGACAGATGCCTGCACTTAGCATGTAGTTCTGTTGACTACAGCAAGCAGTGCAGGAGCACAGAGGTCAGGCTTGATGGATCCAATTGCAGGACCAGGGTCAAAATTTCTACCCTGACACAATCCCCCACAAGAAAACTCCTTCAGCCAGAAACCACAGACTTTTACTGCTGCTCTTCTTTTCTCCCCAAATATGTGGCATAAGCATGTTTCATGAGGTAGTCATGCCTTTATTTTTTGGACATGAAATTGTACTGTCAGAGTAAATATGAGAAATCCAGAACGTTGCGCTGTGGACTCCATATTGGTTTTAATGTTTACTTCTGCAGACACTAAGTTCATTGAAAGAGACCGGGGTTCTATTTGAGATAGAAGGTTGAATAAATAAATTTCAAGAACTATGTATTAAAATGATCTCAACCCATCAGATGAATTCTGCCTGAATCCTGTAGGAATCTTTTCATGCTGCACAGATATTTGAGAAGGTCCAGTCTTACAACATTTACATGTTGTACTGATTGCTGACTATTGTTTTTAAGAATAGAGCAATATTCCATGAAGGCTTTTCTTCCTCCTCTTTCTTCTACCTTCTACCTTTGTTCTTTTTTTCTATTTTAACTTTTTTTATTATTATCTTTAGAGATTTTTTTTACTTTTGTTACTGTATTCTCAGTGATACACCCATGACACGAATTCACCCCTCAGCATTATGATCTCTTTCTGCTCTAAGATCAGTGAAAGAACAAGCCTATTTGGCCAGACCTTCAGCCAAGGCAAACTGACACAGCTCTGCTGGATTATACTGATTTAATTCCTCAAAGAACCTGTAAGAAACTGTATTTGAGATTTTGCTCAACCCATTTTTCATTTGAACTAGTGCTCTTTAGACAAAATTACCTTTCCCCACGTTGCCTAGTGCAGACCTGCAGAATGATGCTTCATTGCAGTCAGGCGTGTCTCGAATTGCAGTGATAGCAGCAGAAAGCTGTGAGTATTCAACTATGCAGTGCTGAATGGGTTATTGGGATTTTTCCTAAAACGGTTCCCTTTTTAAGGTTTTGACCATAAGCTGGTTTACATATGAGATTGGTAGGGACATGTCTATTGATATGAAGCTGAGCACGACCTGTTCATTGCAGTAAAAATTCTGCACAGAGCTGCTCTAAGATCCACGAGCTGTTTCAAAACACTAAATGGCACGTGCCAAATGCAGCTGCAGGTTGCAAATTTCTTCCCAGCTGAAACCTAAATCTGAAGCCTGCTTTTTAACGTATGCGTAACGTGTGAGGAAGTGCAGGGATACACAAGTGAAGGTTTGCCTTGCTTTGTGGTCTCACCGCACTTTCACAAAAGCCTGATTTCACCGGTGACACACGCTTCTGCCACCGATGCTCCTCCGCAAGCGTCGGCGCGCACGTACCCCAGCGGACGGTACAAGCGGGCGTTCGAAAGCGGGAGTGCTGAAACCCTTCGAAGGCAAGAAACGGGGGTCTCGAGGAAAAAAATCAACCTGTAAGTAGGGCTGGTTCCTTCCCAGAGAGCCCCAGTTACGCACACGGCAGCCGTTCGGCGCGGGGTCCCCGCGGGATGCCCGGGGATGCTGCCCCGCGCCCTCAATCGAGCCCCGGGGGCGCACCTCCGCCCCGCCGCCCTCGCCAGGGGGCGCCGCAGTGTCCCGGAGCGGCGGGGCGGGGTCGCGGGCCGCCGGGGTGCGGGCCCGGGCCGCGGAGATGCTGTGCCCGCGGCTGGCCCCGCGGCGCGGAGCGGCGCGGAAGCTCGCAGGCGCCGCCGGTTGTCTCCCTTTCGCTCACCCGCTCTAGCTGAGTTCGCGCTCGCGTGGTCCCGCTGGCCCGGCGGGTGGCAGGGAGGCGGAGCCGGTACCTTGTAACCTGCTGCCTTGTTGCGTGTCAACTGGCTTTTGAGCCAGGAGAGCTGGAGCTTTTCTCCCTTATTACAAATACTAAAGATGCCGTTAAAAATTACTCTGCGCTCCACACAGCTGAGAGTTGGCTTGTTTAAGGTGAAAAATACCTGTGGTAAAGACCCAGTGACATACATCACCGAAGAACTGAGCATCCCCGGCCTCACAGGAGGAGCGGGAATCTGGAAGGACTTCAGCTGGAGGGAAGGTGGTACACAGTGCATTCACATGCACCCCCCCTCCTCACCCCTGTGACCTACTGGGACAGACTTCTCTCTGCATGAAGGAGCAGGGGGGAGTCCAAGGGTCGTTTGTGAAGAACTAGGGCATGCTGTTTGTACACAGCACGTAAGATAATTTGTGCCTGCTGCAAGTATCATTATTAGCTCCACTTTAGCTGTCAGAGCGAATAGACATCAGCAGGACGTGCTGAACGCAGCTCTTGCTGCTCCATCCCCAGGCGCGCCCCAGCGTGTCTGGCAGAGGAGCGCACGGCACAGCCAGGTGGGATAGCAGGGGTCGTGCCTGCATTAGCCAAGCAGCGCTGCTCAGTGGGAGGCGGTCTGCAAAGTGAAGCAGCAGGTGCCGAGAGCCCGGTGCCCAAATTCACTGCACGTTGGAGAGGTTTGTATCAGACTCAGTCCTGTGGCCTGATCCCTGTTGAGCAGGTGTAATACACAAGTTGTTTTCCTGGTGGGTATTTTCTGCTTCAGCTTCATCCAGGGGACGTTAATCAGCTCACACCTGTGATGTGATTGCAAAGCCTTGCAAGGCAAGTGGGGACTCTTCAAAAGTGCCTGATTTAGAAACACTCGTTGCCCTACAGGCACGGAGAGGCTTGCAGCAGTTGCAGGAGTTGCATGTGGTGGAGCAGACCCGTGTGGACCTCCATGAGGGGCTTGCCTCAGCTTCCCGACACCTGCAAGCTCATGGGAGAGCTTCTCCCAGTACTGATGGAGTCTGCTTTGAGAGGCCTCAGGGCACAGTGTTATCAACTCCTAAGTTACTTGGAGGTGTCTAATCTTGAGATGTAGCAGGCTTATGTCGTCCTGAACAACATTTGCAACATGCTGGAGAAGTTTTTCCATAAGGAACGGGCAAAAATGGCTCCCTAGCTCATGTGATCAGTCAGAAAATGCCCTCCTTAACCTCACTCTGTATGTGGTAACAGCACGGGGTCAAGGGGAAATCAGCAATGCCATGTTTGCGTCTATCTGTTCCATGTGTGGCAACTCTAATGAGCAATTGATTGCATCTGTACACGCTATTTAGCAAACACCATGGGACATGCTGTAGCAGAGTAGCTGCTGTACATCCCTTTTCCAATCCCAGGATGAGATTAGAGCTCTCCTGTTTGGAGAGCAATACTGTGTCAATTTTTTTAAAAAGATACTTTTGTTTATTTTTAGAGGTGAATCGTCAGTCTATATGTAAGAGTCTCTGCTTGCTGCTTAGGGAAAAGAACATGCTATTTAACAGCCCTGGGTAGATTACCTCACATTTTTGTGTTTTGCAGAGCTGCAGCTTCTTTATGGTTTAGTGGGTACTATTGAGAACTTTTAGCTTTAAGGTAAAGCTTCAGGCTTTACAGCATGAAGGCATACCTAAAGAAATACGGAACAATAATGCAGTCCAAGTAGGCAACTGCCAAAAAATAAACAAGTGTGCATTTTAAACTCCTAAACATGCAAGTGGTGGTAGCTTCCATGCTAGCAGAGACTGCTTGTTTTTGTGGTGCTGTGCAACCCAAACCCAGCCAGCAACAGGCCACGATGGCATTCAGGGCAGCTTCGGCTTGTCACAGCCCCATGCCCCCCAGTCACCTGCCACACATCACTGTGGTCGGCTCACACAGAGGCCTGGCAAAAGCTGGCAGCTCGAGAAGGCTGCACTTTGCCCCTCTCTGCTGGGTTTTTTTTTTTTGTCTTCTTTTGTTTTTCACCATTTAACATGCCACCTTCTGCGTTTTTGTAGAGCAGGTCAGCAGTTATCACAGCACATGCATCAGGATAACTGCTTCATTACCTTTTTCAAAAAATACGTTTTTTAATCAGTTAACCTCACTCTGCTTCTACCATCTTAAGGGAGGGAGGAAAATAAACTAATAAGACTTCAGCAGAAATCTCTTCACAAGATGCACTGTAGATGTGCACTAGCATTTTCGCACCAAAAAAAACTCCAGTTCCCTGCAAAAGCTTCCAAGGAAAGGGACAGAAAAAGCTAAACAAATTGTTGTAAATAGCAAAATCACATAGGTCCACATTTATTCACAGGTAAGCCATCGACACTGTGGTTTTACTAACCCTGATAAAACATTAAGGGAAAATAAATATTGGTTTTACCATATTTGTTCAAATAGGTCTTATATATCCCACTTCCCCAGATTCTGACCTCAAAATCAGAGGTCCTTGAGTGTTTTGCAATTTGCCAACACTTTGCATTATTATAGTCTTCTATGCCTTTTCAGTTTTTTTGCAGATGTGCAGTTACTTGCTCCTCCTGCCCTCCAATCTGGGTGGACACAGATGGACCAGAACACCCATGGACAGCACCGTGCTGCCACAGGGGCCTTTTTGCACAGACAGAAAGACTAACATTTGTATGTGTAAAAGCTGTGCAAACATGCCTATGCTTCATCTTTACAAATCAATCACACGTCAGATACAGACTTTATTTTTGTATTTTAAGATTCTTGAATGTGGCCTTTATTTGTATGTAACATATCTTGAGAGGCACAGAATGTTGATAGGATTAATAAAAGCATTAGTATGAAATGTCTAATGCTTCTTTTGTGTTTGTGGGTTTTTTTCAGCCTGTTAAAACCCTGGGAAAGAACAGGAAGGAGCATTACAGAAGTTGCATTATGAATCTGATCTGCAAATCTTAGCTGTAGTGACATCAAGTTTCAGCCAGCTTCAAGAAAGTGATGAGGCGAAAGCATGAATGTCCAGAAAAGTGCAGGGATAGAAAAATGGGGAATTGCAGTAATGCCAGAGAAGATGGCTTCTATCCTTATACTTCTATAACGAGAAGGCAGGAAAAGAGCAAACGTAACAAATCAGTGGTAGGGATGGAAAAAATGGGGAGCTCTTCGCCCTGCTGAATGATGCAAGTGAACACTTTCCTAAGCAGTGTTGCAGTTAAAAATAATTTCTTTAACTCTTCCAAGTAATCGCATTTGAGATTCCCTCCTAGAACTGCAGTTCTGAATAAACTCCACTGTATTTGAAAAAGCTGCTAGATAAACGGGCAAAGTACAGGAATAGGCAAACACAGATACACATGAACCGCAGCTCACACACTCAAAGAGCAGGATAACTTGCTTAAAATCACCTACT
This sequence comes from Rhynochetos jubatus, assembly GCA_027574665.1. Lineage (NCBI taxonomy): Eukaryota > Metazoa > Chordata > Aves > Eurypygiformes > Rhynochetidae > Rhynochetos > Rhynochetos jubatus. The sequence continues at coordinate 66,341,477 of CM050690.1, read as the reverse complement.
TTCGGGCTGTGTCAGTGGGAACTGGACTAATGCGGCAATTGATGAGAGACTGCAGCACTGGGAGCATCAAAGTGGAAAAGATTTCCACGGCTCCTGCTGTGGCAGGCAACGGCACAAGCCCTTTCATAAATTGTTCAAGCTCCATGTTAAAATTAGTTAGGATTTGGCCTTGCTTTTAATGGACGGGAGGAAAAAGTCAAGAAGAGAGAGTAAGACCCAACCTGGCAGAAAAGAGAGAACCAGGTAAGGGCTAGGGGATAAAAAAATCAACTCCTTTTACACATTATGCTATCTGTTATAAACGACTCTACCTTCTCAGCCCACACTGTGTGTCACAATTAATACTGATGGTTAATCAAAATCAAGCGACAAATGTGTTAATCTTTAATGTTTGCCTAGCCATACAGACCAGGAGGTGGTGACCCACAGGGTAACATTACTAAGATGGTTTAGTTTTACATTACATGTTCAAGGATTTTACATTACCTTTCCAGTATTTTCAGAAAAAATAAGCTCTCTTCCGTTTAGTAAAAAAAAAAAAAAATCCAAATGAACTGCAAAACTATGCCTCTGCTTCCAAACAAATAATGAAACCTAAACGTGACTAAATACACCTTCATAATCAAAGCTGGGCTTGTGATTTAACTGCATAATAATTCACTCATAGTATCATCAGCTCAGAATGAGTGTCAGCCTGAGTATTGTTAGTGCAGGTGTAACTTAATGAATTCAGGCTCATTTTATCTGGCAGTTAGTTGCTTATATTGGTGTCGGGAGCATTAGGTACTTCAATTTTTCGTAACAAGCAACACCATTAAACTGGCACAGAGCAATATAAATCAGAGATTTTTCTTAGACCCCATTAAAAAACTAACAAAAATGTTATGGTTGCTAGACTTATCTTGTGCTTTTATACATCCAGTAAACAGAACTGACTATAGCTGTTTTCATTTGGCTATTAGTTTTTGCTGTTGTTTCAACAGCGTATGAAAATCTATGTGAAACTATAAAAGAAATCAGTCAGGTTTGAAGAACTCACCGTCAAAGGCATGGAGATGGTAACAGGATCCTGAACACAGAACAGGATGTCTGCTTGTATGCTCCTCTGCTGCAGCAGGACATGTGTTTTAGTCAAGTTACATGCACAGTATGAGCAATGAGGACAGAAAACTGTGTGTGATTGCGGTCAAGTCACAGGCCCATTCAGAGCACCCTGGTGCTCTTTCACACTGGTTTTCATGCTGCATACATGAATATGTTTTTCAGCCCTCCACAAAAACTTCTAAGGTGCTCATTACCTGCAATATCAGAATAAATTCAGCCATGGTTCCCTAGGTGCAATCATTTAAAGTAATATCACTTGGCCTCAGTTATGCCAGATTGGCCCAATGCAGCTGAAAAATAATGATCTTTGTATTAAGTATTTACTGTCATTTACCAACCAGCTGTAGGAGGCAAAGGATATGATGAGCTCTTCAAACCAGTTTTAATCAAATGGCTGCCAGAAAAAGCCCAGAACAGCAATCTTTGCTGCGTTTATAAACAATTTGTAATTAATGTATGAATAAGCTGCATATTTGAATTTTCACCAACACAACAGTTTTCCCCAAGAAATCACAGTTAAAAGCTGAAGGGAATGTTCCTTTAGAAAGTGCACTTTGTTTATAGAAATAGTCTTAGCAGTTAATGTCTGGCAAAGCTTCAAACTCAGGATTACATTATGTTGGTAATTTTAACTTTATCATCTTAAATAGATCCAGTTTGGATGTACGAATACAAGCAAAATAGGACTGCCCTCAAAGAGCTGCCTTTAAGCAGGCTTTATCCCATCTCATGAAGCTTTGTAATTCCTTCTGTTATTATTAATAGCTGTTAAGTGCTGACAGCATGCTTGGCACTGAATGAAACGCAGGAGCAGACATGGTTCTTGTTAAGAGTGGCCCTCGGGAGGCCATTTACTGTGTGTAACAACAACAACAACTTTATTGGAGTAGTAACCCACTAACACAGCTGCGTCTCGGGTGTCAGGAGATGTCGCTGTTTAGACAAAATAGTGATGTTCACATGCATGCAGATATGACTCTCCTGCGCATTAATTTTGTCACAAGGCTATCAGCTGAGCTGGCAAGACTTTCTGAGGGAGCCAAAGAAAAGCTGTGGCCCAGAGTGCCATTTTTGCAGGGTTTTCTTCCTCAGCAGTGGGAATACAGACCGCTGGGACAGGTCTAGCACTTGGGAGCATGACAAGTGCTGGACACGCTGTGACAGAGGGACGGCCTCAAAAGGAAAACCTCTGCTGCTAGAAGTTACAGCAGGTTCGGCCGCGGGATTGAAGGAAATGGCAGAAAAGGACAGGCAAGGTTTTCAAGCAGAGGAGCCTTGAAACTGTCACATGTGGATCGCTTCCTTTTGAGACCGGAGCTATGGAAGTGTTGTAAAAAAGATTTGAAGGGACTGAGGAGATGGTGTGTGAGGCAGCTGCCGACCCTGAACCCCAGACACCTGGAGGGAGCTGAGCTGGTGCTCCAGGGTGGAGCTGCTCTGCTCTTCTGCTGCAGGGAAAGCTGACATGTGCCCTGGACACCATCTGTCTGCAGGCATGGGTAGCATACAGACATGATGCCCAATTCCTCACCCTCAAGGCCCGATCTCTTTTCAGTGGCCAGTTTAGCCTAGCCTAGGTCAGGGATCTGCTGCATCATCACCTGCGGAGCGTAGAAAAGAGGGAGGAAAGCCAATGGCAACAAAACTCTGCCAACAAGTTCACACTTCAACATGTGAGTCAGGAGCATTTCAAGGGACGTTTACCCCCAGCTCCTGGGGTGAGGTGGCTGTGCAGTGCCCAAAGCAGAGGAAAAGGTGACTGGCTCCCTTACTCCATGAGTCTGCTGCTCACATCCACCAGTGGGTCTGACCTGACACATAAATGCCACAAAGCCAGGGGTGGCCATCCTCTGCTGTTTTCTCCTTTGGATCTGCACTGATACTCCATCCCTGTGTCCAAGTACTACTCTTGATACTACAGGTAGAGTCGTGTTTGCTTCTGCTTCTCCAGGGCTCTGCTCTGCTACTCCAGCCACAACCAATCTTTTGTTAAGCAAGTCTTGCTGGGGGCCTCAGACTTGTAAGCACGAGGGCTAAGGCTCCACAGAACTACGTGTCGCACTATGTGGGAGGTAAGTCACTCCTAGGTGTACGGATGCTGGTAGGTGATAATGGCAGGAGAAAGTAGGTCCAAACACGTCAAACAGTTCTGTTGAAACTGTTTATCTTAGTTTCATTGTAATTGCCTGGCTGGCTTGTTTCCTGCTGCACAAAACTCTCCCTCCCCCTTCAGTGTCACCTACTCTCGAACATATTCTAACAACCCTCCTCCTTTCTTTGCGGTCTCCCTTGTAACACTAATTTGAGGTAAATCTGCTTTTTATAGATACATCTGCTTTGCCCCAGAGCAACCAGATCATCAGAAAATGCTTGATAACACTTTGAAAACCACATAGCTCTAAGGTGTTACAGCTGGGTGCACCAAAATTATTAATTCAAAAGTCACCTGTGGCCATTTAGGCTGTAAAATATATGAATTAAATGGATTTTTTTTAACTTCCTAGGGAATAGCCTTGCTTTCCATACTCCTAAATGCAGTGTTCCCAGTGTGATTAATCACTGCTTTTTGTAAACCCATTGATTCTGTCTGGTGTATTAACATTTGAGTTTGCAAAGGCTGTTCTCTGCAGAGTGTCTAGAAAAGTCCATTTCATCACAGTGTATTTTTAAAAGGAGCATTGGAGGGGTGTAGCACTGGGGAGAGGTGTGCGGGAACCACATGGTGACTGCAGAATGAGCTAATTTTACCCACTCATTCCTCTGCTGGGAACGTGCTCTCATACCTCACACAAGAGCAAAGCTGCGACAGCGTTATTTGCAACCAGGCACCATGGGTAGATGTTTTCTAATGCACCAAAGGGATCTGAGATCATAGGCACCCTGCCCAGATTGCTGGGATATTCTGCACTTCTGTGGCTGCAAGGAAAAGAGGCAGAAGTGGCAGGGGCGGCTGGAGCTAGTTGTCTCAGGTACCAGCAATCATGTAACAGGGACAGCATGAAGGCCTGAACAAACTGTTGGAAAAGCTGAGTAAATATCCAAACAGTTCACCTATGAGGCTACAGCTGGGCTACTAAGAGTGTCAGAGTTGATTTTCAGCTGTGCTGCATCCTGTTGCAGTAGCTGTGGAGCGGAACTCCTCCCCTCTTCTTGCACCACTGTGGTGCTGGTAATAATCTTACTCTAAGGAAAGATAAAAGATCCAACATGCTGGCCAAACCAGAAATGGCTCACTTTCTAGAAGATTTTGATTGTGACAGCAGAAATAATATATCTGTTACAAGTCGGTGAATGGGAAGCACTTCACTGAAATTATTCTTGTTTACATTAAAATCTGTATTTATATATCCCTGGTTTCTCCTTTCTTTCCAAGAAAAATCTAAATTAAAAGAGTTGAGGATAGAGAAGAAGTCTCCCTCAAACTCACCATTCACTACTGCTTGCTGCATTTCACCTAATCTTTTTTATTTAAGCCCAAAGCCATTCGCAGTCTCCCTCTTCAACAACACATCCACTTGATGTATCTCCTGTCACTACTCCTTGTTTTCTTCTGCACTTCAATAGAGAGTACTCTTCATTTAATTGTTTTTTAAACACTAACACCCCAATCATCACACTAAGAGCAACCTTGAGCCTCTGCCATAAAAGTAGCCTCCTTATTTTGCTGTTGTGTTAGTAAATTATCCAGAATTTCACTTCTCCATTATCATTGCAGATAAGATGGTCATAAAGGCATTTCCAAGCAGACTTTGAGAAGAATTAAACACAGAGTTGCAAAGCATCCTAATTAAAGCAGAAAATAGCCCTGACAATCCTCATGGTACTTAATACATCATCTTCTTCCTATCTCTTAAACCCAGTAATCTGCAAACCACCACTATGTTGGAGCGCTATATCTGCTATAACTTATGTCAACTTGGATCACACACACACACCCTTTTTCTTAAACAATGTTTGGCAGCCAACTGAGTGTGGAAACTAGCCTGTTTTACATTAGTCAGCAGTACATTTAAATCATTCTTACCAAATGATTTACTGTGGACTACAAACTCTTATATGGCATTTTAAGTTAATGATTAGGCAAAGCAATATATCACTAAAATGATTGGGTGCATATGTATTTTGCTTCAATGATTCTAAATTTCTCTTTGGTTTGGAAGACTTCTCTACTCTTATTTTCCCCAGCTGAAGAAAAAGAAAAAAATTTAAGAGAAAGGGTAGAAGACCCCAACATTTCTGTCTGTCTTCTCCAACTGTTGCTTAAGTCAAGTGGATTTTCCTTCCTGTAGGGAAGTCAGGTAATGAGGAGACACTGGTTAACTTAGCTGGTGCTCTCCGGACAGATATTGGCAGATGTCAGTATTGCACAGCATTTTCACACCTTACTGTGTCCCAACAGCTTGAGGAAAAACTGGAGGGAAAAGGATTAAGACTTTGTATCAAGTAAGGTAGTGAATGAACCACCTGGAAAGACAAAACATTACGGCAAAGTATGTAAAGTGGAGTATCTCACAGGGGAAAAAAAAGTACTCATTCTCCATACACAGACATTTCTGCCGACTTCTGAAAACTGTAGGTGTCACTGTCAATGACAGTGGAAAAAAAGGATTTGCTGACTCTGTCTATCAAGCGGACTTTGAAACCTCAGTGAAAGAAAGCTAGAGCGTTCTAATAAAACACGGGCTGTTGCACCAGATGCGCACAGGTGACTAGAATCCTTAAAAAGAAACAGTGACATAAAATAAATGGTTTATTTTATTGCTGTGGGCCAGGATCCTGCAAGAGCTGAAAGATAACAAGCAACTTTGCATTTACAGCATAAATGAAATAAGGAAGACAATTATCTCTGATTCAGAGGCAGTAAAAATAAAGGAAACTATTCATCAGTGCAAAGTTACCTGTGTGTAAGTGCATGAAAATCAGGACTTGTGTCCCTAGCCCTGCAGACAGTTGCATGCAAACAGCTGCACATTGGTTTCACTGGGGCTGTGTGTGGCTGCAATGATCCGTTCATGTGAGTCTTACGCTCGGCATACCAAAAATAGGCAATATAGGCATTGCATACTCATTTTGGCACGAATCATGTCTTTCATCTGCATTTTGAGATGGTTGACAAATAACAGACAGGGTTATTGCAACATTTATTTAATTTATTAATGTCCTTAGGTCTTACTCAAAGCATAAAATTAAAAAGTGCCAGAAATAAGGGAGTGATCTGACATTTATTATTAACTTTGCCTTGGACTTCCCTATCCCCTCCTCAGGTCCGACACATCCTGTAACAGATCAGACTGTTCTCACTCTTCTCTTCCTCAGAGAAGTCTACCCCAGATCATACCAGATCACAGAGGGGGTATGAAGTATCCACCATCATGACTCTTCACTAGACAAACTAAGATTTTTTAAAGAAAGGCACCTTTTTCTCCGTGCGCCAAAACCAGAGGTGTTAGGTCTCAGCGAGCGCCAACACTCAAGAGGTGACATGAGGAGAGAGTTATTTACTGGTACAAGATTTCAAACCATCAGACAAGGCCAATGCTTTGTGTTGGCCCCAGGGCAAAACTAAGAACCACTGCCAATCATAAATCATAGGCACAATGTTTGTTGGATGGAGAAGTAGATTGAAATGGATGACCAGGAGGAGAAGTGTCCAAAAAGAGGGATCAAGAGAAATCTAATCCTGCAGTGAGCCAGGCAGAGATAACTATAGCAATGTGAGTCTACTTAGGAAAAAAAATCAGCTTAAAGTGCCCAGGCTTCCTCTACAATTCATACTCACCTAAGAAGAGGGCCCAAGCAGTTGTAAGATTGATCATGGAGCAGTACAGAATGGGCTAATGAACAATGCTAGGGACAGGAGCACACCTGAGATCCCATCTGTCCTTCTGCAGTTTATACACTTGATGGATATCTCTGTAGGAAGCTGTCTGCAACTATCTGAGTAATATGGCCCAGTACCGTCTTTGGATGATGTGGTCCCCACAGAGCATGGAGTTTATCCCTCAGATGAAGGAAATGTTACCCTTAGCTATATAGGGGTGCTTTCTGAGTTTTTCTGGGGGTGTTTGTTTGTTTCTTAAAAAAAAAAAAAAAAAAAGTGGATTACACAATTTTTCTCTGGAAGTGGGAAGGATGGCTTCATTTTCTGTCTTAGCCCCACAGCTGGTGGCTCACATCTGCATCTGTCCTATCCATGAAAGCACAGACATTCTTCATTCCTCTTGTAGATGTATGGAGTAAAGGATTTCGTTTAACATAGTGAAGGGCAATGGCTCTAGCCTTATAACCACCATCACTTGGAAGGCATGGAAGTTCTGGGGCTTTGGGTCCTCTTCTGAAGAATTAAAAGTTTAAAAGTTTTAAATTAAAAGTTTTAACAGATCATGAAACAGGTACCAGAACCATAACTGAGTGCCTCAAAACCAAGGATCTAGAGCTGTGCTCCATCACACTGAATTGTGAATTCGTTTGTGCAATGCAGCTCAGCTTAAGAAGGGCAGTGGCTTAGATACTGTCATGAGAAATGAGAAACACAGATTTCATCTAAGATTTTTCAGCCTCTGAGGATGAGGAGTATAGTGAACCCAGGACTCTCACTTCTGTCTCAGTGTTACATATACAATAGACTTCATTATTTAGTCCTATCTTGCAAGCTGGCATCTGGCAACGTATTTAATCCAAAATAAATTAGGTCCAAAGTCAGATATTTCTGGTGTTTTCTAGGTGATCTTAAAAGTCACCTGCTCAGGCAGGTCACACAGGGAAGGGCTGGTTAGGGAGAAAACAGGCAACAATTTAAATTAATATTTCAAGCTGAAACTAGAATCTCAGGATCCACATCAGCCCTTAGGGAGGGAAGGGGGAAAGAGATAGACTGGGTAGTATCCCTTAGCAAAATTGTATGATGTGCCCATAAAGACTGCAAAGCCTCCTACATGGCCAGCGAAAACCAGCGTTGACTGGGACACCCATGTTTCTGGATTTTGAACAGGCTTAGATAAGAGTGATGGTCTTAGGGTTGAGTGAAATGATTCAGGGTAGGGACTGTAAATGTAAACATCTGGAGAGTTACACACCAGCTTAGTTGGGATTTTGTGGGACCCAGTGGGCATCCAGTTCTTTCTCAGCCCTCTTTAAATACGTATATGTTTTCATTGTATCTTGCCCCAAGAGACTGCATAAATTGTACAGTGTTACACAACGGGATAGTGATGACAAGACAACTCTAAGTACTAGACTGTCTTGCTTCTGCTTTCAAAAAGGTGGAGTCCAGTACATGAGTTTGTATGTACTATACTGTGAGCTAGAAGAAAGACAATCTTTCCTAAACAGTTTCCTTATGAAGGCCGAAGACACAATCCTCATGGAATTCATTTCTTCTTCCAGCTAAGACGGCAAGACTGAGCCTTAAAGTATCTTTGTTAAACCAGTTAATAGATTATTGTCCAAAGTAAACATATTTCTGTAAGTGCAAGACTGGTTTTTTCCTCCCTCTTTCCGTCTTTTGTTCAACTTCAACTCAGCTATTTATGATTCATTTCATGAGACACTAGGTTTTCTCTGAAGGCACTAAAAAGGGCCAGAGCTATCAAACAGTTTTAGTGACTAGTGCCAACAAGGAACTGTTTTCCTCCATGCTATAAAACAGGCACTGTCAATAGACTACAACCGGCAATAAACTATTAAAAAAGGAATTTATGATGGCTACTTATTATCCTCCTGAAATAATGTTGTTACAAGGCTGCCCTTTCCAGTCCTCCATACGGATCACATGGCAGATGTCTAACAAAGGGAAAGGCCCAGATCCGCAGGGACCGGCTGCAAACAGCCCAGGAATTGCCCCGCGTTACATGGGCACACACCACGCCGGGGTTTCAAAGCAGCAGAGAGATTGTCCCCCATTGGACTTTGTTGGCTTGTTATACACAAGCGCTTGATTTAAGGTGGGATCTTAATTAAATTATATATAGAACATGTTGAATCATTTTAATAGCTAAATATCAAATTATGTAGGAATGTCTATTATTGTTAACAAGGAATTGGTGAACCACAAGGATAAAATAAGAAATGGCACAAACCTCAAATGGAATCAGATCTGCCTCCTTTTTTAGATTTCAAAAAAAAGTTCCAGTTCTAGTTCTCGTCCCTTCCTCTCCAGCCCCGTAACAGTCTCTCTTCTTTGCTGAAGTGTCTGCTTGTTAGGTTGACATTCAACTGTGATACGGATCTGTAGTTGCTATAAATTGTGGTATACCACTGGCATCAATAGAGCTATCCTATCTTACCCCAGTTAATGAACTGTTGCCTTCAATAAATATTTTAGAAAGAAGGGGGAAATGATACAGCTCAAACTTCAGCGTCGTTTGGATTGTGTCCTTTTGATCTGCACCTTCATCCAGTGTGCCTGTTGAATTCCCAGTATGTCAGACTGGAGACACACAGGCTGCGGTCAAGGCTGAATGCACCGCCCTGGGGGCATGTCTCCTAATACCGAGCGTCTTTCGGGAATGGCCGAGAAGGTCCTAAAGGTGTGTAGGGAAAAGAGAGGGGTGGTTTGAAGAACTTAAGGGAAAAGGAACATTGGGGTCTGGAGAAGGGAAAGCTGAGAAAAAGAGCGAAAAACGAGGTGTGGAGAAATGGGATGGAAGGGAATAGTCACTGAGATTCGGATTAAAAAAAAAAAAAAGAAAAAAGAAAAAAAGAAAGAAAGAAAGAAATACAATTGCAGCGTCAAGATTTCTGAATGTCCTGGTCACTCGCGGTGGTGTTCTCAAGGGGGATTCCCCTTTCCCCCATGTCGCTGCGAACGGAGGGTATTCGCCTGTACCAGTTCGTCTGGGGGAAAGAAAAGCGATATTTTGTAACAGCAGGTACTAGCCCGAGAACACAACGCTTACTCTCAGCAACGTATTATTCCGGAGTTTTTAAATCTAGTTCTGTTAATTTTAGGAACGCCGAACAAAGAACGTACACCGCGGAAGATCGGGAAATGGCATGCAAACGAAACCGAACCGTTTTACCGCGGGGAAGTTTTTACGAATAGCCTCTCTGTGTTAGCAGCACTGGAGAGCGGGAGTTGAACTGCCGCTGAGATGATAAAGTTGGGTTTACACTGTGTTCGGTTATAATTTCCCAGCGAAGGAGGCAGCCGTGCCTGTGATTGTCTTTTGCTGGCTTCTTGACTTAACAACTCAGCTGTGTCAAGACCGCATCTCTACAGCGAGAGAAGCAACAATAAAAATACCAAGACCATATGAGAAGCCATACGTCCCGCAAAACCACTGCAGCTAGAAGTTACTCACTTCCATCTAGGGAGTGCCTGTTTGCATTATTCCTCCTCAGTAAGTTTAATAATAATAATAAACCCACTTTTTATTTCCACAGCATCTTCCACCCTTGCGACACTCCCACGACCCGCGAACACCCACCCAGAGGGCCGGGGCATGGCGGGGGAGCCGAGCCCGCTACCGGCCGCGCAACGAAACCTCCCCTTCCCTGGGACCCCCTGCAATGAAATTCGCTCGTTAATCAATATTTGACTCTTCTTGTCAGCGTATGAATCGTCTAAAGTGAAACCATCACCTTTCATTTAGCCCAGAGAGGACCGCAGTGAAAAAACTGGTATCTTTAAAAACTATGGTATGGCATATTTTTTAAGCAGGGGGATTTGGGGGCAAGTAAAAAAGATAAGTGTTTAAGTGTGCACGAAGAGAGAGAACCATTTAATTAAAAGCATGAAAGAGGACGAATAGCCACATTAGTTTCTACTTTTCGGTAACATGGCTATCCTATAATTGCCTGTAAATAGCCGCTGCAAAAGCAACGCAGATTAGTAGCTTTTTGGATGAGGGATGGAAACTCTGACGACTTTAGGTGTCGAAAACCTGCATGAACTTGGGCTGTATCAGAGGGGAAAAAAAAAAAAAGTAAAGAAAAAAAATAAAGAAGAAAAGAAAACCAAACCTATAGAAACGCTGGCTTGCAGGGATATTTTTCCAATTATCACCTTGGCAAGATACAGTTCCGTTACTTCTAAAGCCAATCTCTCCTTCTCCAGAAAGGGTTTTGCACTCTCCCAAATACCCTCCACCGCCCTCCTTCTCCCGAGCTTTCCACGGGATTGTACAAATCACCCACAAAAATGCCCTTGGGTGTCGTTTCGCGGTGCTCGGAGCAGGCGGGCGAACGGGGCTGTGCCAGGGGCTCCCGGTCTCGCCGCACGGCCGCAAGCCCCTCCGTGGTACCGGCAGCGAAAGCCGCTCTCCTGGGCCACCCCAAGACTTCCACACGGGCTCGAAAACACTCTTGTTTCCCCTGGTGAGAAATAGCCCTCTGCCATTCGCCTCGTTAAGACGCCGCAGATTTCAGGACAGGCTGCAGGGCGTTCCGTGGAAAGAGAGGAGAGGATCGGAGGAGGACAAAAAGACCATGGGGAGCCCTGAGGTTCCCCCCCGCAAGCCCGCTTCACCCAGTGCGGGCACAGCAGAAGCCTCGCAGCGGCGAGGTCCCCCGAAACATCCGCCGACCCACAGCCCGGGGTCGAACTAGGGGGAGCGCCAGGCTGGGGGCTCCCTTCCCCGGCAGCCGCCGGTGCCCTCGCAGCGGCTGGCGGAGCCCCCGGTAACGGCGGGCTTCAGGGTGAGAGCGGCTCCGCGGGGGGAGCGACGGCGAAGAGAGCTCCTGCGCCCCTGGGGAGGATGGGGGTCTGCTGAGGTAACCCTGCGGGGCGGCGTTTTGATGTCTCAGTCGTTTTGTTGATAACGCTTTGGCTACAGCACGATCCCCCTTCCCGGTGTCGTTGCGCCAGTCTATGATTTTATCAAAGGACCGAGCCGGGAGATGGGGATTTACACCGGATTGTCCACCCCGTTGTATGAAAACACACCAGGTTACGTGGCTACATCGGCAGCTTGTTTCAGGCACAAATATTAACATGCCAAGCTGGCACAAATTCCACTCCCTTCCCCGACCAGCACCCAGCGATTGCACCGGGACAACCACGGGTGCTAGGGAAAAGATCTGTTCCTGAAAATTCAGCTCCCGCACTTTTCCCTCGGCCGCCGACGGCCGCGGGTGCGCACCCGGGAGCGGGGAGAACAAAATCGCCGTGTCGACTCTCCACCACCCTCCTGCATTGTTGTTTCTCCTTTCCAGGTCGCCGGTGGCAGCCCCAGGGCCGGGAAGCCGGGTCCGCGGTGGTGGCTCCCTCCGCTCCTTGAAAGACACCGCCGGGGCACTTGTACTGTCCGCGGGGCACCGGGCAGACCTGAGAGCGGAGGAGCACACAGACCGCCTCTGCGCCGCCTGACCGCGGGACTCTGGTTCTGAACACGTGTGTGTTTTTGCAAGACAGAGTTTTCTATTACCTGTTGACTGGGATCACATCTACAGGGGAAGGTTTCGATATAGTGATGTTTTCGCTCACTGTAAATCCCACATGTTGCAGTCAAATTCTTACCAGCTGGGAGGGCCAGAGCAGTAAAACCCAGCAATTCTGTTTCATCATAAATCAAGTTTATGAACTGTAGTACAAGGTACATAACTCTGGAAGCTGCGCTCTTTAGTGGTAAATGGCTGCTGAAATGTTCGACTGCGGCATTGTCAAATTCCCTTTTCCACCTAAAACTTGACACAGGCTAATTCTTACAGCGATCGACGTCTCTTGCTTAATTTGGAAGAAAACCATTTGGCATGAATTGTATTAGACAAACAGAAACGTAAACCCCTCGAAGTGTAACGTTTAGAATAAGCCCCCCAGGCGCTGATGCCGCATCCAGCCTACGGTTCTGGTCCGCATATTTGTAATAGGCGCCCGGCCGCCGCAGACTGTCACGCAGTCGTAGTCAAAGAATAAGTGACCTCATTTTAAAAAGAAATGTAAAAATTCCCGTTCAGATTTCGTTTTAAAGGACTCTTCCCCTCCCCCGCCCCCCCCCCCCTCCACTTGCGATGTGTACAAGATCGGAAGAGAATTATGCCGGCACAAGACAAATTCCATTCCAGCATACGTGGTATGTCCCCCTCGCTTTTAATTTCTTACTGATTTATGCAGGGGCTTTTTAGGAAAAGAGGAGTTGAAGGAACAAACCCGTCGTGTCCTCACATTCGTGCTCGGAGGCTATGTTGCAGTAGACTGAGATGACTCTTGCGCCTCTTATTCAAACTTCAGAGTACGATCTACACCGAAGTTCAACTTTTCTTCACTGGGGTTTGATCCTGCAATAGGTAGGAAGGTTCTCTAGGAGTGTCTGGAGAAAGGTAGTTTAGAACATTATTATTCGCTCTTAGTTTTTTCACAACTACACTTACGATTTCTAGGAGCTTTTCAGAACGCACTATGGCGTTTAGCACGTCATCGGCGATTTTTACCATTATAATCACAACCACGACAGTTGTGACAACTACCAACAAAATATATCAGTCCAGCAGCCGAGAACACCGCAGTAAGGCAACACAATAAAAGATTTGGGTAGACTCCTCCGAGTCCCGGGAGGCAGGGTCGGGTCTCTATCAGGGCTCTGCAGCTTGTCAAAACTTGTCTAATCAAAGGAAGTGAAAGTGGGGAGGAAAAGGATTGGGATTTCGCTGTATAATTTCGGAGCTGGGATCGAGTCGCCTTGGGTCTGCCCACGCCAGCGTGCTGGTGGGGCTGCGGCGGACATGCAGCCTAGGAAACACCGCCGATACGTCGTCAATTTTATCCACAAAAAATCACTCGGAAGATTCTCGTGAGAAACAGCTGTCAAGATTTTACCCTTGGGGGGAAATAAAAAGAAACCACACGCCACACACCCACACACACCGCATTTAAATAACAACCTGCTATATGCTGGGGACCCCCGGGACTCTCAAAGAGGTGTCTCTTGCGTTTGAACCAGTTTAGGGATACTTTAAAACTAATTATTGCTCGGTTTAATAATTGTTCTGTTTTCCCAACCGGTAGCCTGAGATTTAGTCATAGGAAAAACCTCCACAGGTACCCGCAACTGCCTCGAGAAAGTACAGAGACGTGGTCCATCTCTCCCCGTGGGACCGGACTCGCATTTTGAGTAGTAATGTACTTATTTTAATGTTTCCTCATTCAAACTTCCGCTCATTACTTTTTGTGCCGTTGAGGAAAAAGAGCAACAACAAAAAATAACCCCGAGCGTGGTCTCGCTGGCCATCCCGTGTGTGATACACCGTGTTCCTTTGCAGAGTTTGCTCTCTGCAGCCTTGTTTTTTGCGCGGGGTTCCGGCGCTGGACGGCGCAGGCACAGGCAGGGACAGAGACAGAATGCCCAGCCTGGTGCTGCGCCTGCCTCAGCTCGGGGGAAAGCGGGACACGGATGCGGGAAACTTAGTTGCTCTGTGTTTTGGAGCTACGGGAACAGACCGTGATTTTGTCTTATATACCTAATACTTTTTTATATGTTTGGGGGGGAAAAAAAAGCCCAACTTCTTTTTTTTTTTAAGTATATTCAGTCTGTGTATGCAGACGGATTTAGATTATTTGCTAAGAACGCTTCAAGTCCAGGATAAAAGGGAAGAAAACTGCCATCGTTTGTAAGGTCTTTACAATACTGTAAAATAAGACTGGGAGATTTAAACCCTTCCATCCATTTTATTCCTCGGTATATTCTGAAGTCAACCAGCCTCTGAGTGTTTGGGATTTAACAGAGATGTAAAATAATTTACTTTTTAATATATTTTTTTTAACGAAAGTGAGTTCTAGCAGCGGAGTCTGCTCCGCTAGGTATTAGGTATGTTGCCGTTTTCCCTGACTCGTTTTATCCGTCACCCTTCAGACCAGTTTTGTACAATAATCCGTATTATAATTTGCATTAGTATCGCACCACCTAACCTACAGCAGTTCCAAAAAACCGCATCCCGGTTTACGTTCGCAAGCGCCGCTGCCATCGCAGCGATGCTGCTGCTGAAGACCTCGTTAACGAAGCACGCTGGCTGTGCCTCATTCTTCGGGAGGAATACAGCTCCATTTTCATCTCCGCCTTCAGAGATCACAACCTTTGCTTTACCTCCCGAATGGCAAAAAAGCCAAGCACCTGCCTGTTCCCGGTCTTTGAACGTCCTTAACGCTACCGCGCTCACATCTCGTTCAGAAGTTCAGCCCGTCCGGCCAGGCGGGGAGGTGCTGGCTGAGCCGACCCTAGTGTGAGGCAGAAGACGGGGACAGGACCGGGCGAGAGAGACAGAAGGCGACCGGGAAGAGCTTTATTAGATAAATGTATTAATCTGGATCCCAGCTGTATTTGCAGCGTTTTCCAAGGTTCCTTTCAAAAATCCTTCTTGTCGGATGTGGGTTTCCCTAATTAATCACTCATGCCGTTGTATACATTACAGCTCAAGAGTGTAATTTTAGTCAGTTGTTTTGAAGCGCGTTACTGTTCCCATCTGATCTGCATTTGTCGATGAAGCCTACAACCATCGTAACGCTCACAGATAGCCGGGCCGGTACCCGGCTGCCCGCTGCGCCCCCCGCCCCGGCTGCGCGCCCCCCGCCGCCTCCCGGGTCCCCCCCTCGGCGCAACGCTGCAAGGCGCTGCTCCTGCCCCGGCCAGGCTCCCGGGGGCCGCCCGGTGCCCCTCTCCGCGGCAGCGCGTCCCCCCTCCTTCGCTCCGCGGCGGAGCCCATCGCCCGCCGCCCGGCCGCGGTGCCGGCGGTGCTGCGGTGGGCGACGCTTCGACCCGCGTCTTCTTCCCCGGCCTCCTCGTTTACAGGGCCGCCGCCGGGACGGCGTGTCTCCCGGGGACCGCCCGGGTGCCGGCGCCGCCGAGCCCCGCGGCCGTTACGGCCGTTGCGGGGGGGGACGGCGGCGCCTCGGGGCGGTGCGGCCTTGTCGGGGCGGTGCGGCCTTGTCGGGGCGGTGCGGCGGCTCCGCCCTCCCAGGGGCGGGCCTGAGGCGGGGCCGCCCGGGGCCGCTGCAGGCCTCGGCCCACCCGGGCCCGCCCCGCTGCGCCGCGGATGCCCGGGGACGTCTCGCTTCATCTGTCACCAGCTCTGCTCGCCTGCCCAGCTGTCAAAACAAGGGGTGTCTTTTTCATTCCAGCTCACAAAGTACCAAAGGGGAAAGGGGCTTTAATGCCTGTGTTTGGACACAAGCAATTATCCCTAATTATTGTTTTTCTTTTGAGCCTGCCCGTCCTGCTGGAGAGCCAGCAGATGAGCATGCCCTAATCCTCCCCAGTCGGTTGATCTCAGTGGGTTTTGCGGGACAAACCGGGCGAGAAGGCTGCGTAGCTTTCATCTCGATGTGAGTTTTGAACTGATTGAAACTCGTTGCGATGGGAGAATTAACCTCGGAGCCCAGGCTTTCAATGGCCCCTGATAAGAGATTATACGTGTTGATGGCAAGCTTTTCTTGGCAAAATGTTTTCAAAGGACTCGGAGCTGTTAAATCAAAGCCCTATTGAATTGGTGGTAGGCCCCTTTAGAGCTCTCCCTCCTTCTTCATTCCCCGGTACTGTGCGCTGGTAATTACTGGCAAGGGTGGGAGAAGGAAAACAAAATCCTCTTGGAGGTACACACCCACGCGGACAAGGGAGATGAGCAACGTCAGCTGGAGAACTACAGGGAAGCCGGAGGAAAATTTTCTTAATCCCACAGAGGATAACTCCATAAACAATCAGACCAATGCAAGATAAAACCTCTTCTGCTGCAGGCTGCTGTCGTATGTCTGCTCCTTGCTTTCGTGGGGCTGCAATAGCAACCCAAGGACTTGTGCATCCGTGTTATTTCCTCACTAATTTACCCTCTTACATATATAAAAAAGAGTTAGGAGGGAATTCACAGAAAAGCTAGGGTCTACATGGATCTTCCAGTCATGAGTACGTGTGTGTGTAACAAAAGCTAGGTTATATTTAAGAACGGCAGAAACCTTGATGAGTGTTCTTTAAACAGGACCCACCTACATGAGTTCGCTACTTGTTCACCTGCCCAAAGTGTGTGTCCTGGACTCCGGAATTACACACCTTGGTAAAGAGTCACCGTAATTACAAAACTTGGGTGGCATTCAGTTTAGTACTTTCTCTTCTATTGTCTCAGAATGGGGACTCTGAAAAAACCTGCATGCAAAAGTGAAAGTTGTCTGCTCCCATTACTCTTGTGACTTAGGGAATATCTGTGTGTGGATCTACCCTGGATTTTATAAACGAATGTGCTTTTGTTCAGGGACAGTTCTGGGACAATGGATGTGGGTCTGATTTTCATTGTGGAAAGTTGAAGCTGGACAGAAGAAAATCTTCCAGGAAGTAGAGGAGGAGATAAGTGTTTGCCATCGGACAGACAGTCTACTTCCAGAGAAATGCCCACAAGAGTGTGGCACCCACTGCAGAAAGCTGTTGAGCTAGGGAAAGAAAAATGCTTAGCTCTGCATCAGTATCTGTTGGCAGGCAAGGAGAGATGTTTGTATGGGCCAAACCTTACTTATATGAGTATTACATAGAACTTTGGGACATTCTTATTATAATGACATGCCAACTGGATGTTGAGAGAATAAAACGTTGACACCCAAGCCTGGAAGCATACAAATAAATCAGTGTTATGAGAGCTGCCAACAGAAAAAGATTACTCTCTCCAACACAGTAGTCTGTAGTGGTAATGAAGAAGCAGTGGAAGTAGTGGCAATATCGTGATAGGCAATGAGCTTGTTGGTAAAGCAGCTGGAAACGGCCTTAGAGGGAAGAGATCAATGTGGTCAGGAGCTGGATTGCCATAAACCTAGACAACAATCTATGGAGGCATTACCTCTAGCTGCCTTGGCTGATACTCCAGCTGTAGGAGGAGGCCTGGCTTCAGGGCTCTTGGAAGTGTACGCTGCATGCTAGTAGTCACACTACCCAGTCTGTCAGTTTTTAAAACTGATATTTTATTACATTTGCCTTTTCTGTCCAATAATGTACTGTGTATTTGAAGTCCTTTGTTCAAAACCTTTGTGTGTGAGGGAACACTGTAGGTTTTACAATGCTCTGCAGAGTGCTCTGCTGGTTACTGGTACGCCCTGGGTTCCCAGCTCCCAACCCAAACTTGAGCCAGTGTGGATTAGTGAAACCTCCACGACCTTGAACCTAGCCCCATTTAATGCCTCTAAGTGTTTGTCAGAACACTAACATGTAATCTTTTTGTAATCTTCCTTTTTTTTTTTCATTTAGAAGCTTGAGCTATAATTATTAAAATGTTGCAATTAAACTGAAATTGCCTGTGCAATTGCAAGGGCAGTATGAGTGCCAGAACAAAACCTTTACTTTTTAAGTGACACTAAATTGCCACAAAAATCCAAGTTGTTTGGGATCAGTTCAGCTAGTAATGTATCATGGAAGTTTCTTGCCAGCAGATTGTTTAGTGGAAGGCTTGATAGTAATTGTAAAATATGGCTTTGAGTTGAAAATTGGTAGGGTTTTTTTTTTTTGTTTGTTTGCTTTTGTCAAACAATATCTCAACAACAACTGGAATTACAAAATGCACATTTTGGCTCATTCAGTTCTTACTGTTGACTGGGCCTGTGAGTATTGTGGAGATTCTGTGAAGAATAATACCAGCTTTACTTGTTCTGACTGTTTTGACTGTTGGAGTGTTGTGCAAGGGATCCTAGAGAGTTCACAGGCTGTGCAGGATCTCAGTAGAGTTTATACACTGCACACGATCTCTTCGTCTTTGGTGAAGTGCCTGAATCATGACTAAACTGTGGCAAAGCTTGTCAGGAAGAATGTACTTGCAGAGTTTATACTCTCCATAGAAGCAAACAGCTGCAATGTGGATTTTATAGCTTACATAGGATGAAAGAAATCTGTAAGCGTTGGAGTAGATAGAATAGAATGGCTTTATATATATTTGGCAACTCTGAAGACACATCTGGGGCCAAGGCTCTTTTGTTGCTACTTCAGAAACGTCTGAAACTCCCGAACAGTTAGTAAGTTTGCCACATAAAATAGTGTGTCGAATCTGCAAAATTCAAGGGCTGGTTTCAAGCCCAAAGACCTTAAATTTATATACTGAGTGAGAAGCAGCACTTGGATTCAACAAGCAGATGGTGGAAATGTGGTATAACAGCAACACCTTTATCAGTCCCAGTGGCAGCTGCAGCACACCAGCTCTTAGCATGGTCACAGACTAACATCACAGGCAGGTGTAGTCTTGCTCACCAAAGGAGGGAGAGCCACGGTACCTAATACAACGACAGAACTTCTGAGGTTCTTGGGATCAGGAAGGTATTTTGGCTCAGTAGCTTCCATGGTCTTGACATTTGGAAGAGCTGTCGTTCTAGTCAAAATTTGTGACATAAAAATAAGTAACTTTCCCATTTATACGTCTCCATCCCATTCATACCAGGACTTCCAATGTCTTAGTTCTCACCCTTCAGCTGCAGCAAAAGAGTCCTTGTTCCCTGGAACAAGGAGAACGTACTAGTATTTCCTATTCAGATATTTCCCTGATAAACTCCACACATCACAGGATCCCTGTTGCTCACAGAGCAACCAAACAACTTAGAAAGAGTTCCAGCATGTTTCTGGCCAGACCTTAAGTAGCAGAAACCAACATCACTATACCTTCTTTCTCTTCCTCATACAGATTTGCCAGTCCAAATAGTTATGTTGTCCAGTCCCCTCCACTGCATTATTCTTTGCCTTAGGTCAACAGATACTTCATTCTTCAAAGCAATAACTAGACCATGTAGAGTTAGACTTCAGTTATTGCTCAGCAGGAACCAAGGGGAGCTCTTACATGAAAGTACTGTATGGGCCAAACCCCACAATCCTTATTTTTGTAGACACTACTTACTTGTGAATATTTCTATTGGTCCCTGTAATTGTTTTCAACATTTATTACCATCAAAGGATGAAAAATAGTGGGAATAGTTATCACATGTGTTGTGTCAAGTACTTAATATATGGTGTGGCAGAGAGAGATCAATGTTTGTATCCGGGATCAAGTTGCCAAGCATCACATCCTTTTTAGGTGTAAGTGAATTCTGTTTTTCAACTCACATTTGGTTTTTTAATAACAAGATTAATTTTTTTTATGTAAAAGATAAATATTTTTAGTGTTATTACTTGTTTAACAAAAGTTTTCCTAGGTAAGATAATTATTTTTCTGTATATTTTGATATGATGTAGCAGAATTTGAAAAACATTGGTTCAAGGAAATCTGCAAACACTTAATGGAGAACTTTTATAGCAGATCATTTTTTATGGCTTATGAGAGCCAAAAGCAAAAAATATTGCAGTCTGCAGCAGGTGCCACAAGCCACAGAGTAGAAATTACAAAGAGTAATTACATGCAAATACTGCGAAGGAAAGAAATGCTAGCCAGTAGAGTTTGATGACGTTAAAAAAAAAATGTAGGCAAAGGCAAGTTAAGATGCACAACAATGGGCTCAGACATCACTCCGTGGCCGAAAAACTGTCTTTGCTGACATGATGTTGGATACTTAGGTCATTCTCGCACACTGTCCATGGTTTATCTTTCTAGGAAGCAGAGTGGCATGTCCAAAATCAGGTATTATTTACAGAGGCAGAAGCTTGGATTAAGTCACTTTTACTATTTTGCTTTCTGTACCCATATCAGAAGGCAGTCTTGGTACATAATCTTTTGCTTAATGTCCTTTACACGTAGATCAGTTAAGTCCATGATATTCTTTAGATTGTTATTTTAACCAATTGTTTCATGTATTATTCCACTGTTGCTCTGTGTGAAATACTACTGTTTTTAAAATACCTCTGAATATATAGCTCTTAAAAATCAGATCTCTTCCCCTTGCATGCTCTAAAGAATATGTTCATTACCTAGCACAAATGTACAGATCTTCCCCAAAGCCTGTGATGAAATTTCCCACGAACTGCAAGACAACGTGCACTGAAGATCCTAAAAACACCAGGTCAACTTACGATGTAGCTTCATGTGCAGCCTAGCCACATCTCTCAGTGGAGCAGTGGGACTTCAGCTAGCCTTTGCCATATCTCGGGTGCATTCTTTCCCTCTCCTCAGAAGAATGCATGTCTTGCACACCTTTGTCCCTGAAGATCCTGGCATACAGCTTGTCATATGGAATGGTGCTCACCCCAGCTTAACATTTGGAGCACAAGCTTCAGAGGCTTTGACTTTCTTAGACATGAAAATCTGTATTCCCTGCAGAACAGCTAGCGTTAATGTCTTAATATGCTTGAAAAATTAACCTGATGGTTTCCCCTGGATATGAAATGGTGACATATAATCAAAATCCAACAGCAGCCAGCAAAAAGGAAAAGCATCCTCTGTGCTACTTGAGGGCACCAGCCCGCACAGGTGAGCACTCCAGGCTCTCCACTTGTAAAAAGTGTTGGAAATAAGTGGAAAAGGCAACCATTCCAAACAGAAAACATAAGCTGTAGAATGTGCTAGGGGGCAAAAACCAATAATCTTTGTTTCCCTTTGCAGGCTCCTGGCTGAAGCCATAACACGACATGCTTTTCTTTAGCTGAGTTTGAGCAAAATCGTACATTTGAGATACTTTCACTTGAAACACCAAGGATATAACTCAAGAACAAAGTCATAGTTAAATAGAAAAATAAATACTTGTATGCTTGAATTTTAACTAAGATGGTATCTGTCATTTATATGCCTCATTTATGTGCGTCGTGTTTCTTTTACCTCAAGATGAGAGAACACTTTCCCTCTTTTTAATAGTCCATAATCCAGAAAGAAATGCTCAAATGCATGGATAACAACAGTTTCAAGACTGCAAAACCAGTGCTAATTGACCTACAGGACTGGGAAAGCAAAATTTCTTCTGGTTGACAAAAGGAAGTGATTCACACAATTGCACTACTTCTATTAAAACATTTCAGTTTTTTTACTTTAGTTTTCAACAAGTGTTTTTGTAGAAACATGACAAAGGAACCTTGATAAGCTAATGGCATAAATAATCTAAAAAATAAATTCATATGATCAGTTTTGTCCTTTTATCTCAATCCTATTGGACTTACTTTAGCAGCTGTCACCGTTTTAACTACAGTTGGAGCATGTCTTCTGAAATAATGGTTGAACTTGAAGTCGTTTATGATCAGCTTCAGTGATGATATGCTGTAGATAAGAACCTAGAAAACAGAATATTACGGACATGCTCAGTTTACAGATGTTGCTGTGTTAGTTTTTGGTGTCCTAGAGGAAAGTACTCAAAGATATTGAAACCAGCTGTTTCCCCTGCTAGTGTACCGGATGCTTATCTTCTTGTTCTGTATATCAAAATATCAGTGTCAAAATTTACTATTACTGCATGAACTGGAGACATTTAGATCTAAAGATAAGATAAGACAGGTCAGTCAGTATTATGTAGCAGCTGCTCTTAGTATAACCAAAAGCAAAATTTAAAAAAAGATATTTTGATTATTACTCTCTAAAAATATGACACGCATGAAGAAAAGGAAAACAAAGCAAGTGATAGGACAGCCACAACATAATTCTGAATACAAAATTATTTTGGAATTAAATAGCAAATATATTTTTAGAAACAATTTCAGTTTAAGTATTTTTACACTTCTGGTTCTCAGGGAATTCAAAATATCCAATTTTTCTAATTCTGTGGAAAAAAATTCAAAGTTTCACTACAATCTGTCAAGTGAAACTTTTGAAACCTTTAAGATGAGTACTAAAAAGTAAGACATAAGATACAGGAAATGTAAAGAAATTTCAAAATCCATCTCCGAAATGACAAAAGATCCCCTAAAAACGATAGTATAACTGGAACAAAGGGAGGAGGGGAAAGAGCGCAGTGAACAGAGAGAGAGAAGGTGACAGCTAAACGTCTATACGCAGGAGATGGTGTACAGCATTTATTTGAGAATTACAGGAAGATTTCATACAGCTGTATGTCTTTGGAAGAACATGACTGTTGGCTCACAACAATTAGCAACCTTTGTGATTCTTTTCTGGGAACAATCACAGAAGCACTGCTCACAAATGCGCTTCTTTGACAAACTGCATAAATCCATTTATCGGAGACTCATCTCCCAGATGCGCTCAATACCACATCCAGTCAGCAAAAGCAATTGACAACCTCCCTTGGGTAAAAAAAAGGCCTATTAGGAGCATTGCTCTCCTACCCATCTGCTGGAACTGCTATCTGAAGCAGCTAATTATACGTTTCACCCTTTCATTCCCAGAATCGGATATACTGCTCAGTCTCATTGATTATGTTAACTGGATATATTTGCAGGAATCATGGACAGTGAACTTTACCCTGAAGATAGGGAAAATAGTCTTTCCACCTGTTCTCTTTTGCTTCATTTCTAAAAAACTGTTTAGAAGAGGGAGAGCAAACGAGGATAGCAAATCTGCTACTTAGCCTCCCTAAGTGTACCTTACAATAAATCTCACCTTCATGGTAAAATTGCACTTACCCTTTTTTATACCTTGGCACTGGCATGGTGTATGAATATACCAGTGCAGTGTGAGCAGGTTTGGATCTTTCAATACATATTGCCACATTTCTCGAGATAGCACAGGAAGATGCTGATCACACTGTGTATTGAAACAGGCAAATACTTCTCTGTGGTCTTGATAGTCTCCACTTTAAATGGATTTAGTGTGGAGCAGTGCCTGGCTGAGAAGAAATTGCAGTGAAGAATTTCTGGGTTGTACTAAGCTGATAATGAGGAATTCAGCAAGCAGAACTCCTCTCTAGGTGTTAAAAGTGAACCAGTGCTCCAGAACTGTACTGAGACACCAACTGGTACAAAGGTACCTGAATGCTCATGTCCTACCAAAAGTGAGTTGCCTAAAAATCTTGTGGGAATGATTTTATGCTGTGGAAAAACACTGTGTTTGGCTAGGGCACAGCAATAAGATTGTGACCATTCATGCACATGACCTGTTCCACCTCTCGGGTCTCCTTCCCTTGTTTCAGCTGGTTACAGTGCACGTACCCTTGCTGCCCAAAGCTTTTCTAAACCTCTATGCCTCCCTTTGTTTCACCCAACAGCATATTGGATGTTGATCTAAGTAATTTCATATAGTCAATGTCTTATTTTTTGTTCTCAAAAGGTAACGGAAAAAGGCAAGCTATGTTTGCATATATTGCATTGGTCACCGTGGTCAGAAAGTCTGACTTCGACCTAAATTCAGGAATATTTGGACTTCTCAGCACTTTGTCCTAAGCCCTCCCATGTCTTGCATAATCTTAGAATTAATTATCTGTCTTGCATGACAAACGGTTGTGAATGTTGCTTATGACCTTGTTATTGGAATACATCCTATCAGATCATTAATATAGGCCCATTTCATATGTTTTCTTCTTGTTTAGCACTGTATTGGTACAGCAGACAGCAGCAATAGGGAGCCCACTGCTCACTACCTGAGGAAAGTGTTCCGGAAATGAGGTGATTTCCCCAGAGTGAGACACGTGTAGTAACTTGGTGATAGGAAGTGTGTGCTGGGCAGCGTTGTTGGAGAATTGTAGTGGCCACAAGTGAGCAGGCAATAGTAGTGGTAAAGCTGTATCACTTGCAATGAGCTGTTGGATGCAACTTAAACCACAAACAGGCACTTTTACTGTTATTGTACATATTAACCTTTGTGATCAAAACAGGCTTTATCAGCAAGAAACTGGTTGGCTGGTATAGATGACTCTACATTAGCAATAATTAGTCCTAGTTATCAAAACATTGCTTGCATATTTTCAAAAATGAAATGTTTAAAAAGACAGCAGATCCTAAACATAGTTTCATCCTGCAGAAACTAGTACTAACATTGTATATTTTCCTCAGTGGAAGCTGCCCACACAGACTCCAGTTTGTAGATTCAGAGAATAGCATTATTTGTGATAAATACATTTTTCAGCTTTTTTCATATCATTTACCACCATCCTCAGCCAGAGGAACGTTGGGCTCCTTTTCAGTAGGAGCAATTTCAGCCTCAGGGAAAATGCCCATTTGGAGATGATATGAAACCAGAAATTCTCTGAAGTCATTGTTGTTGGAAAGGAGCTTAACCCAGAATAGTACATTCAGATAAACCTCCTCCCTTCTTCTGCAAGATGCTTTTAGGTTGTATTCATAAAGGTGTTAACTTTCTTTTTATTGTCACTCCCATCGTTTTATTGGTAGTTTTGTTTTACATTATCTTTTACATTTATCTTTACATTATCTTTACATTAAAACATTAAAGTTAAATTAAAAGTTAAAATTAAAATTCAATAATATATGTGATGTTCTTGAAATTCTTAAAGAGAAACCTTGAGAAGATCCTGGGGAATGTTCATAAGTGTTACTTCTGCATTGTTGTTAGAAGTGGCTGAAGTCATTTAATTGTCATGTATAAGCACCAGGATCTTTATGGTGTTGGAAAGTTGCTTATTGTGAACCACATGGCCAAAACTTTGCTTATGATGGACCCACTTCAATTAAGGATGCCTCCAGATTAAGAGCATAGGAGAGCTATATTTTGTTTGAAAAGCTTGCGTAGTCTCCCACTGGATTTTCAGGCATTACTCTTGACATCCTGCAATCCAAAGTGCTCCGTTGCATACAAGACCTGTTCACAATAAGTTAGCAGAAATTTGTTGAAACCAGCGGGAACAGCATTGCTAAGTAGCTGTAAAGTTAAGAGAAAAGTGCAACTCATGCACCCTGCAATGCGCCAGAGATGTAGTTAATCACACAAGCATATTTTCTTTGCTTATCTGCTGGTAGATGTGTGTGTTATCAGCCGTGAAATTGGTTACAGTGCTGGAAACAATCCTTTTCAGAAGAGGCTTTGTATTCTTCTTTCCACGGGAATTCTGAAAACACCACTTACCTGACTGCTGGCGAGGTATTTGCTATACTTTGCTGACATACCAGTGAAAATACATATAAAACCTGTTTCAGAGTTTTAGGTCCACTTTTGCTCTTCACTGTGCTAATGTTAATACAGAGAAAAGCTTCTGCCTTTCCACTTGTGTAACCAAAAGCAGAGTTTTGCCTTAAGGAACAGGAGTGCAAATGGCAAGGTATTAAAACACAGATGTAGAGGGAGAGGTCCATGTGTGGAAATGGTTTGTATCAGGAGGCAGCTGCTGAAGCGAATTAGTTTTGCCCATACAAGGCCAATGTGACCCGATTTTTTTTTTTTTTTTTGGTGAGTGGTAGTTTTAGAGAAGTCTGTGATGAAGACAATTTGTTCTGCCTAGCCATGAGTGCTTCAGATCACTTCCCCCATCCTTGCATCCTTTTTGTATTTTTCTGGACTGATTCTGAAACCCATATACTCAACTAGGGTTGACAATGCTGCCCTGATTTTTTGATGTTGCACTGGTTTTGGCTGAGATAGAGTTAATTTTCTTCATAGTAGCTAGTATGAGTTTGTGTTTTGGATCTGTGCTGAAAACAATGTTGATAACACTAATGGTTAGGTGTTGCCAAGCAATGATTACCGAGGACTTTTTCACATTCTTATACTGCACCTGTCCTCCCAGCTTCTTCTCTACCAGAGGGTGGGAGGCGACACAGCCAGGACAGCTGACCCAAACTGACCCTAGGAACATTTCATGCCATAAGACATCATGCTCAGTATATAAGTTGGGAGGAGTTGGCCAGGAGGTGCAATTGCTGCTCAGGGGCAGGTTGGGTGTTGGTTGGCGCCTTGTTTCCCACCCCCCACCCCCCACCCCCCCGGGGTTCCCTCCCTCTCTTTCTTCTTATTTTTCATTATTATTTCAGATGACGATGATTGCTGTTGTTGTTGGTTGTTTATTATTATTATTATTATTATTATTATTATTATTATTATTATCCTATTATTAAACTTTTCTTACCTCAACCCATGAGTTTTCTTACCATTTTGCCTCCATTTCACTCCCCCATCCCACTGGAGGAGGGGGGAGGTGGATGAGCTGCCGTGTGGTGCTCAGTTGCTGACTGGGGTTAAACCACGACAGATGTCATCAAAGAATTAGTTCCTGTCAATCAGAAATGTTGTCAGTTGTGATAATTGGCTGCATAGAATACATAAACCTTTCAATTTCCCAGGGCATGAAAGGACTGCTAAATTCTCTGTACAAAATATCAGCGTGACATTGTCACACCTGAAGAAATTTCTGAGGAGAAAGGTTCAGTGAAAAACAAATTCAGGTCTGCTTGTGTTGAATGGAGATGATGATAGAAAATATTAAGCAAACTGATTTCAGATTTCCACTGCCTCCTGAACAACCTCGGCACCTGGTTTCAGCGTCTCTAGTCACAGGCTAATAATAGGTGAGTAATAGTGCAATAATAAGGTACCGCCCAGATAATAGATTAATAATATCCTTAGTTTCTGAGATGTGGATCTTGGACACTGTGGTCAGACCTTCTTCTCCCTTCATCAAAATATTCCTCAGGATCAGGGCTGACTGTGGAAAAAGGTGTCAGTCATGGAGTTAATGACTTGATCATAACAAGCAATCAATAATTCTTAATTTGGAGATTTTAGAATGTTTTATTTTTCAGCCTGAAGTTCTTTTTACATAATCTAAACACTAAGAAAATACAGTACTTTTAAGATGTCTTGTGCTGTTTCACCAGTCCCGGCACTCTGTGCTGTTTCCAGGGACTCAACCGCACTTAAATTTCCGTATAGGTAGAAATCACAGCATGATTTTTGTGCATGGAGTTTGAGTCACTGCTCATGTGTTTTCACTGAAAGATGCAATCATGTCTGTGGAGTAGGTGGAACTCTGTTACTGTTTACCACCAGACTGAGTTTGGGTGGCCTCTAGGGAGTGTGCGTGTGTGCGAGTGGACACGTGAAATCAGCAGAGCTCTGGGGATGAGCCAGCATCCTCCATCTTGGCTTGCTGCTAATATTCTCTGCCCTAGGAAACAATGATACCTTTGTTTGAAAATCATGTGTACACTGGGGAATAATATTTTATTCATAGTGATACAACAGAAATCCAGGGGATTTTTGTTGGTGAAGATGGAGAGGAGACATATCCAGAAAGGAAAGGTAATGCTTGTTTAGCATCAGGTCTTATTGCCTGTGCCTGATGCTATTTTAGCCTGTAAAAGGCATGAAGCATTCCAATTCTCTGCCCTCACAATGTCCTGGTGAACAGCATAACCACAGCTTAGGTGCAGACTCCTACAAAACACTGGCAAGTGGCTTTCTGCTCCCCCAGATCATGGGAATGTCACAATGGCAGGTGAAACACATGGAGGTAACTGGTCAGGCAGAGACTTCTAAGGTTCATTCACAGTGCAGGACAGCATGTGCTAGAGTTAGTGTACTTGTGAGGTTTTCCCTGAGCAAGCTAGTTGAACGGCTCCAAAGTGGACCAAGAGCCGCATCAGGTGAGCAGTGTAGATGAAAGGCAAACTTAGCTTCAAAGTCATTTGGCATTGCAGGGCAGATGTTATCACATCAAGATCAGTATTTGCTTAAAAATAGCACTGGTTTGAGCAAATAAAAACTGCAGAAATCTGCTGCCTTCAGAGGAGGTGCAGTTATTTTTCTTGCCAGTTTGCACTGTTTTTCTATTTGACCTTTACCTTTTTTAATAATCTGATCAAGCAGTCAGAAACCTCCCACTTGTAACCAAAGAAGAAACAGTAGTCTTGTGAGTTCCAGATATATGCATCGTTGTAGTCTCTCTCTGTGCATAATTATTTATTATTGTAAATGGCAATGTCTACTAGCATATGCAGAATTGTCCATAACTTAGTAGATTCATTAAAGCTGCTGTTATTTCCTGCAAATGTATTTTTGAGTGCATGTCTTAGCGTGGCGCCAGAAGTGAAATAAATTTCACTGCTTAATTTCTTTGCTGTGGCTGACTCAATGACTTCAGGCATGACTGTGAGCAATACTTCATTCTCTGGTGCAATCTGTATACACGGGTTATTTGTGAAAAATAGACTTTTTCCAGGGAAGCATGGAAAACAAGGTGAAACAGATAAAGGAAGGACAGCTATCAGGGTGCCACACTGAATATAGAACATATGGCAATGATTGCTTTTTGGCATCTGTCTTTAGAGCTAAACTAAAGAAAGATCCAACAAAATCTTAAATAGTTTGGAAAAGTAATAGGTACCTAAGAGAAATGTAATGTTTCTTATTACATACATTGACAATAAAACCTAAATCAGAACAAAGAACAATGTTTCTGTAAGAGTTTGGCAGATATACAGACTAACCTCAGATGTTGAAAGGTGCTAAAAATCGGTAACAACACAGCTACCAAGCTTATATTGTCATAGCATTGGAACCAGAGTCAGTTGGATCCTCGGTATTGATCAACGAACAGGCAAAAAAGCCTAGGACAAAACCAGCTGAAATAACAGATGATTCACACAAGGTCAAGTAAAGACATAAACACAGACTGAAACAAGCCAAAGCAGGTTTTGTGCACAGAAGGATAAGCAATGTTATGAGAATGTCAGATGTTATGGGAAAGCACTTGACAGTCAATTTTTTTCATGATTTTGTCTCCAGAAAAGAAATCACTGTGCAAAAAATATATATGTAAAGCTTGTAGGATTACCCTCTAAATGGATGGTGAGAGTAACATCTCATTCCGTGGGTTTGCAAAACAAAGATAAAATATTAGGTACGGGTACAACATCAGCCATGACCAAGGCAAGTAGCCCAGACTGTAGTGTAGCAAGCTTTGAGAGGAATGGCAGGATGAATTTGCAAGAGAAATCTTACTTGTAAGCTGCCAAGATGCGCTGGGCACAAATTATTCGGTGGTACTTGAGGGCAGGTGTTTTTGGAGAGATATCCACTGACAGATCCAGTCAGAGGTAGGTCCTGCAGAGAACACCCTCAGAGCACAGCTGGAAAGCACAGAGAGAGCCTTCCCAGCTTTTTGAAGGCAGGCAATGGAGTAAAAAGCTGTGAACAATTTAACATAACGATAATGTCATGCCATGCACAATTCCAGTTTAGTGTGGTCTGTGGAAGAAGAGATACTTCATTTATATAAAGATGCTTATAGAGGCAATTCATACCTGCTTGAAGAACGTCACTTGGAAATCAGCTCTGAGTTGAAACCAATACAATCTCCACCAATGAGTGGCAATTCCCTTCAAGAGGAAACTTAAAAAAACAAATTGAGAACCATGGGGAGATGGGGAATGTTAAATAAAGTTATACAACTAACAGAATGGATGAGCAATATGGTAGCTATTAAAAACCAGACAAACCATACATGTGTATTGTTCAAACCTAAAATAAAATCGCATGATGTGGAAGAGAGAGAATTGCCCTGTAATTACACTGATAATTGAATGTGTTCAGCTTCATATAGGAAAAAAGATGGATAGTGGTTCTATAAATCAAGTTCACATACTCCTGCATTTGTGTAGCTCATTTTCATGTTAACTATTTATTGGCACAAAAATTGTGTTGCAACGTTCATAAATTTGTAGGTTAAGCAGAGTTGCAAACCATTTCCTGAACACATCTGCTGTGCAGCTTATGTTATACAACTGCAAAGCAAAAAAGCATGTCATGTGCCCTTCTACTGCTTTTACAATTTTTGAAGGGAAAAAAATGTACAAAAGAAGGAAAGAAAGTTGCTATAACGTCCCTTTCTATGTCAGTGACTGCAGGAGTGCACATTGACATGTGGGACCCCACGCACAAGCAGCAGGATCAGAGACACGGATCTGCTTTGTGATTTTTTGCATGGCATGGACGAAGAGAAATCACCAATGGCAAGGCAAGGTTGCTCTTTCATGGTTCCTGAAAGTGAAGCCTCTTGCCCAGAAGGGTGAATCAGAGACCCACAATGAAGTTTCAGGCTCAACATCTGGAAAATGTGAGGCATCGCAGGAAGCTGAGCCACAAGGACACCCGCGCAGAGGAGATCCTTAGAGAGAGGAGGCCAGCATCAAGTGTGGAGCAAACTGTGTCTAAGGTGATGTTCCTCACGGGACTACGGCTCTTTCATTACTTGGGATTTAGAGTCTTTGGCTGCCGAACTGAGACAGGATCCTTCTCTTTAAAACACAGCCACCAAATCTACTGCCTTTTAGTAGCCTTCAAGTGTGTTGATTGGAGCAGACAATGGGATACTGTGAAGAGAGAGGCCCATCTCCTAGACCCTGGTGCAGAGAACTGTCAGGAAGGAGCTTTAACTTCTGCTGCAAAAGTGTACGGCCTGCATAGCCACTATATAGCCAGAACTATGAGATTCTGTCTACACTGGCAACTGGACATGAATATTTTAGGATGGATAATTTGGTATTCAATTACTCAAAAGCTCAGACAAACTTGCTTTGCAGCTACTGGTTTGTGAGATTTCTAGATTATTTTCTTGGATCTGAGTACTTCCTAAGTGCCATTTTGCATGTCAAAGTAGCCTTTCTAGTCCTTTCCATTACCCCCTCCAGCTACGTGTGCTGTCTCTTGGAGGTCAGACAAGGCAACAACCCAAAGCCCAGTGTGTTTCCTGACCCTGGTCCTACACCCGTATTAAGACTGGTAAGATTCAAGCATTTCCCCTGCTCCTCACTCTGCAATACCTCTACATTCGGATGACATTACCATACGGGGTCTTCCCTGTCAAAACGTTCTCCCTAGCATGCTTCCCAAGGAAACTCTACGGTGAGGAGGAACCCCTGCCCCATCTGCTGTGAGATGACAATGACATTCTAATACTGTGCTTAAAGAAAAGATGCAGGCTACAGAGTCATGCAACTTTATTACTTGTTTAATTTGAAAACAACCTACGAAAAAAATTAATTCTACTCACTTGTGGCTTCTCCATCTGGAGGGCATTGAGCTAGTCTAACTGAGAGAGCTGTCACAAGCATATCTGGTGGATCAGATCCCTGTTAATGCCAGTGGGATGTGCACACTATCACTCACTGATTTTACTGGCATTTTTAGTACAAGCACCAAGGAGAGAATATGCCTTTCCATTAACTGACATTGACATACAAATTAGGATCTCCCAGTGTTTGGGATTTATAAACTGATTAAAACCAAAACCAAATCACATACTGCTTAGCTATACTGTCTCTTGGCAGGCTGACAATGTTTTATAGTTCTAGGTGTAAGCCTCAGAAAAGTGGCAGCTATCGTGGTGTGTATTTCAAGCAGAGTTAAAATCCGGAAAGAGTGAAATAAGGGAGGAAAGAGGAAGGAGTTATCTTAGATGGCTAATGGAGAGAGCACTGCAGGGAGAGCATGTGCCACTTAGTGAGGCCTGGGACTCTCATGGCCCCAGAGGAGAGTCTGCTGCTTCTTAGTGCTGAGTGTCAGGGCACTCCCATTGCTGCATGACTGGCTGCATCATGATGCAAGGTGCATCATGGAAAGCTGAGTAAGACTTCTCTCAGCTGACTTTGGATACCTCCAGACATAGATCAGCATCCAAACTGGACATACAGGCTCTACAATCAACTAAAACTTCTAGAGAAGAAGTAATCTCTCTGATTTTTTAATAGTGAGATGAATTGCAGTCAGAAAATGTCCTTGACTTTTTCTCACTACTGTAAAGGAAATTGACATTATTTGCTTGATGTAAAACCTGTTTTTATACAACAAAGAAGTCTCACCCTTGATACATGAGTTTTCCTGTTAGGAGAACAGTTGTACGAAAGGGATGAGAATTTGGAGTTTACCAGAATTATATGTGTGCATGCACTCCACTCAACAACCAAATTGTTAGCACTAACTTGCAAAGTAATAGGCCATTCTCAAAACTTTCCTCACCCTGATTTGGTGTGGGGATTGAACTCAGCTCTCCCACATCCCAGGAGAGTAGATCCACTGCCAATCTGTTGGATAATTGCACTCCCTCTCTCCCATAGAAGCTGTTCTGTTTTGTATAAATAATTAACTAGTTATTGCAGTAGTGGTTTGGACCTGACTTGCCCACATCTCAGATGAGCATGCTAACTAGCAGGCTGGAGAATCACTCCCTTATATTTCCCATTCCCCTGTCTGGTCCAATGGACACTTAATTATTTATACAAAGGGAGTTATATAGCTTAAAGAGAAGAAAGGCTCATTTGGGGATAGACTGGGAAATGGGAGGCCTGAATCCAAGTTCTTGCTTTGAATAAAGCCAAAAGAGAATTTCAAAGCTCCTCTCTGTCTTCAAAGTGAGCTTTTGCTCTTGGGACCACTGAGTTAAGTTTGGTTGTATGTGCAACAGGACACAGGGGAAGACCTTCCTCTTTGAAATAACATCGTAATGAATCCTGGCTGCCTGCTTCCAAAGAAGGGACCATAGCTGAGAACCCCAGCTGGATGTAGCTGGGAGTCATGCACCTGCATACCTTAGACATCGCTGTCTGTAACATTTCACACCAGGAAAGTGTCTCTTTTAGACACCAAACCCTTCCTATGGTGCATGGTGGAAATGGGAATTGCTGCTTTGGGAACAAGGATCCCAAAGGTACCACAAGCCTCAGCGTTACGTCTTTGTCCTCTCTCCTCTTGTTCCCCTGATTCCACAAAATGACCACAGGGGCTCCAGGAAATAACAACGGTGTCTTTAGACACTGTTATTAGCTTTAGTACCTGATGGGAACTTGAATTCTTCAGCTGAATCAGCGCACTTTTTCTGCATCTGTGCTGTCCAGGCTTTTGCTTTTGTTTCAGGTGTGGCAGTAAGATCTGACCTGCATGCACGTGTGGGATGCCAGCGCACACCGGTTCTACCACCCGAGTGCCTTTTTCCAAAGGGGTCAGGGACCATAGGCAAAAGTAGCGCACCGCCACACACTGACGTGTAGGTGCATGTGGGTAGTTAGGAGGCTGTCCTCTAGTACTAAACCAGGCTTTACAGCCATGCTGCAGGCAGGGACACCAGACTGACATGCTCACGCTGTTCACAGGTACGCTGATGTGGCAATTGAAGAGGCAAATGTCCTCCAGAGTCTTCGCTGTGCTTTGTGAGTATTCAAGGAAAAATGTTTCTGGCGATATGCTGACATGTTCTAAAGAAAGCTGTGGTCCAGAAAGAGGGGAAATCACACCCGAAACAACATCATGAACTGAATGAGGACTAATTGGTTATTTTTAAAAAGTGTTGTAACTCCATCCCACTGGAGGTGTCTGTGCCAGCAAAGATTTGAGGGAGGACTAATTGTCTGCTTCTACTAGCTAAGTGTGTGGCCCCCAAGATACGTCACAACACAGTCCCTTTACCTGTCTGACCCTGAAATGTTGCTTCAGCATGTGATTGTGCAGCAGAGTGAGTGGGGCAGTGGTCTGCTTGGGCATGCAGATTCACCTGATGCAGAAAATCCAGCTTTCCGTGTTAATGGCTCCTGCAAGAGGTAAGATGTATTGCAATAGGCTTCAACTCACACCAATTTGCTCAAGTGAACAGATTCCTTCACAAAGGTTAGAGAAAGACAAGGAGGGGAGCTGTATTTGAAGTTGATGTGCTGGGTTTTTTTGAAAAGAAGGAAAAACAACCTTGAAGTACAGGTGTTACAGAAGGCGCTGAAAAAAAGGAGGTGGCTGGGAAACATCCTCTGAATCTTTGTCTGTCAATTATTTTTTATAGCGTTGGCTTGACCTGCAATTGTTTTCTGAAGAAGTACTTATTTTTCAGAGAAGTGACCTACACCTAGTTGGCTTGAGGTGTTAAGGCTGCAACTTCTGTTTTCCACTAGGAGAAAGCGTTAAGATTAGCCCAGAAAAGGTTTAGAAATGAACAAAGGAATATCTGTTGAGTGATTTGTGAAGAGCAAATATCTACCTGCAGTCCGCTTTAGCATGAAGGCTGAGCCTGCTGGTTTGGTGCTACAAAACTTGAAATACCACCCAGCTGGCTGGGAGAGTGCCACTCTTTCTTTGTTCTTTCTGAGACCAAAGATCTCCCGTGTGGTTGTATTTGTTAATTGGAGGGGGTTTTTCTCCTTCCGTTTCTGCCTACACCTCTGAAAGCTGCTCCCTCTTGTGGCCTAGTGAGATTTATGGCACGAGATATGAATTATACTGTGCTTGACCCTTTGCATAAAAGGGGGAGCAAGCCAGAGGCTTGTGAACTGTCAAGGGGGCCAGTTGATAAATTTGGTTTGTGTCTGACTGTCTTCAGTGTTGTAAGGTACCCACGTTCACCTTCCTTAGAGACAAATGATAAATTAGAATGACTAGCTAAACATTTTCGAGTGCTTAGAAAAAAAAAAAAATAAAAGAAGGATCATTCTCTTGAGTAATGACTATCCTCTCTAGGAAACAAAAGGCAGTGAGACAGTGTCCCGTTTTCCATCAGCATTATAATAATACATGGCACTACATATCTGTTTGTCGGAAATAACCTCACAGTAGTTTACAAAGGAAGTCATTATCATAATGCTGTAGGCACGAAGAGGTGAAGGAGCTGCTCAACATCATAATGGTTTCTTTCTATTGCTAAGGGTTCAGTGTGTATATTCAAACACTCAAAAATTGTGTCAATACGCTGAGGGTGAATTTCTATCTTGGCTATCATCAGCATTGATATTCTCAGGTGGTGTTGGTTTTGATGTACTATGGCAGAACATGTTTCTGAACTTTCAATTTTTATCATATGTCCTTGTCCAACCGCAGATATCTTAAAATCTAAGAAGACCTGCAGTTAGTGCGGCTATCATCTCAAATACTCACAGGTGTATCCTTCTGGATGCTAGTATGAAAATGTTTCCACCTTCATCCACAGTGACATGTTTTGTCTCTGCTGATAGCTTTCATCAACCCACTTCACAGGGCAATATAGGAAATTATGTGGAATTCCCTCTATCTCCCTCATCCTTATTCCTGGAGGTCTATGGCTGCTGGGCTGTGAGTACAGCAAAAAAAAAAGGGAGCAGTTCCCTCTTCCTTTTCATCTGCCAGCCCCTAAAGGACTGATTTTAACTGAGTCTTTTTCCCCAAAATCAAGCATGTATGGTGAGGTGTCCAGTTCTGAATTCTGCCCTTACCCATCCATTGACACGCTTAGAGAATCCCTTATTAGGTTGCTTCTCTTCTGTAAATCTGATGTCTACATTTGATTGCCTTAGTCTCCCAAGCAGCCTGTGCATCCACCTGGGGCTGTGGCTTGCTTCAGGTGGCAGGTGGCCACTATCCCCTTGCTGACTGCAACTTCCACTTCGGATCACATCGCCACAGACTTGAGGGCCACCTTGGTCTCTTTGAGCTCTTTTCCCTTTAATTCTGTGACCTGTTCCTGGCCTTTTTCTCTCTTCATATTTTGGCTTTGGCCTGGTGCCTACTGGCATCAGTGTGAGAAGTGGGTGCACAGGGGTTTGGACCTCTCCTCTCTCGTGAAGCTATGAGCGGCTGCTCTTGCCCTGCTGTCCTCCCTTTCCACATGTCCTCTGGGACCTGCTGGTCCCTTTCTGTACTCATTAATATTTTTATTCCAAAGTCTTTTTACTTCATTCCTTAACTTTGACAACCTACAGTTACCAGGCCTCTTGCTTTATTGCCCTCCAGTCTTTCCATCTGAATCACTTGGAACCATGTGCTCCATCTCTGGCCATCCCTTTTCATCTCCTGTCAGTACCTTTCTTTAGCTTTTCACATGAAATTCTAA
The DNA here is from genome assembly GCA_027574665.1 of Rhynochetos jubatus. Lineage (NCBI taxonomy): Eukaryota > Metazoa > Chordata > Aves > Eurypygiformes > Rhynochetidae > Rhynochetos > Rhynochetos jubatus. Next base: position 66,304,897 of record CM050690.1, on the reverse strand, counting down.
TTTCATGTCTCAACTGTGGCCTGCGCTGCATCGCTTCCTCCTGCCTTTCTCTTTGTCACGTTTCATGTCCCTGTGCCAATCGGTCTCTCCACTCTGCCCACTCCACCGTCCCTGCTCCTGCTTCTGTCCTGGTCAGGTTTCCCTGTCAGTCCCTATATTCCATCTGCTCTTTCCCTTCAAAGCTTCTTCTAAGCCTCCTTGTAAACATGCAGTTCATCAACCAAACCAATAAACAATCCTCTGCTCTTCATTTCAGCCACACAAATGTTAAAAAAAAAAAAAAAAAAAGGAGGTCTTGAAGATTGTGAGGGTCTAACAAAACAAACAAATTATTTTTCTATTTATTATCATTTCACATCCAAGTGTCTCCTAGAGGATGTATATAGAGCGCCTGATACATGACTCCGTAAGCTCTTCATCTGGAAATAATTGTTTGCAGACCTTCCCCACCCTCCCCAGGATTGCAAGCACTCCTAGATAGGGATGTTGTCTTTGATTTGCCTATAAGGTAGAACACTCAGTTGTGATGCACAGCAAATGTGATGCCTTATAATGTCTTAGTAACAGTGACATAGGTGTGAGGATGATTAAGAACATTGTCTCAAGCAATTGGTGTCTATTTTATTAAAGGTAAGTCTTCCTATGAATTGGAATTAATAGCTAAAATTTTGCCTTTGGTTTTTTTATATATTTTAACTTTAAATTGTGAAAATTCATTCTAATCTTCACTGTACCAGATATTTATGCTGTCTGAAACAGGGTACCTGTGTCTGTTCATTGTGGTGGAGAAACAGTTATGAGCTGGACGGTAAGGAAGAGAGAAGGAAAGGTTCATAGAAGGATATGAGCTGTTCTGAGTCACCTTTGGAACCTATCATTTTTACACTCACTTTAAAAACAAACAAACAATCAAAAACCAAAACCTGGTTTCTTTGTGCTCTTTGTGCATTGTGATGATGTTGTCTTGTGTCACTTTGTGTAACATCACATGCTGAGATGTCTGCTATCCTCAGATAACCTGAAGAAACACCATGCTCTTAGAAACAGAATTGTAGATGGTGTTTTGTACCTAAGGTGTCAGGAGTCCTCTAATAGCCACAAAAAAGGCTTGAAACATTTTTGTACTGGTTACTCAGCAGTTTTTAAATGGACAAATTCAGAAGAAGCGTGATGTACTCTTTTAAAATGCTTTTTGCTTATCTGTTGTGTCCCCCATGACTTTGCCATAAAAATTTACAACTGTAGAAGTCTGTTGCCCTTGCATGTAGACAATGTGAATTGAAGAGCATATAGAGACATTTTGGAGGCATTTCTTTTTACACTAACATGTATACATGAAAGAATAGCCTCACTCTGCCTCCAACACCACCATATATAACACACAAGACTTTTTTAATTGACACAAATACATTTCATATATCTATGCTGTCATGGTTATTCTGAGGGTAAGGCTGTACTGCTCAGGGTGCCACTTGTCTGTTTTAGTGCCCTCTCAGTGACCTCTGATGTTGCCTGGGTCACTAGATTAGATGCACTAGTGCATCTCGCCTGCAGTTTTCTAGACCCATGACTCCCCTGCTCAGTCAAAGCATCCTTGATTACCACAGTAAGTTGCTGCTGGTATAATGGTAGGGCTCCAGATTACCGCAATTTTCATGTTTGCATGCAGAAAGGGGGAGGGATCCGTGAACTTCTCATTAAAACAAACTGAAGTCACAAGAGGAGCCTTTTTGGGATGACAGAGACAGGAAATTTGCACTTGATCTGCCCTGCTCTTGCCAGTGGGTTTCACTGCAGTCACTTGGAATTACCGGAGAGAGCTAATTCAGCTAGCTAAGTCTGTCAGAACATATATTTGAGTTAATTAATCCAAAAGTTTTTTAGGTAATTGTACCGTAGCACCATGTTAGAAATAAGCAACAGTTGGAAAGATGAGTTCTGGAATGGTTTAGAAAATAGACATTATCCTATTTGGAGTAATAAATTATGTTAGTTTTCAAAAATGCAGAAAATAACATCAAACATGTAAGTAATCTTTCCTTTGAAGCCGCTACAACCAATACAGGAATTCACTTGTTTTTCCAAAATTCGCTAAGTGTACTTTTATACGACAGCTCATTAAGAAACTATTATAATTTAGGGGGCGTTTCAAATATTTGAATAATTGTTAGGTATATATAAAAATCTCAGATCCCAAGTAATGCTCATTAGCAATATAATTATTACAGAAATATTATTTCCATAGCTATTTTATGTGCCATGTGCGTTCATATGTACGGATGTAAGTAAACGTTAACTCTTCCTCTTCTCTGATACGCACATTTCACAGTGTGCCCAGACCTCCCCATTCCCACAGGATCAGAGCAGTCTGCACGTGCATCGGTACAACCAAATTCAGTATTTTCAGCTGGTTTTTGTCTAACCTTATTACACTTCCCTAGTCGGAAACCTCCCTGGTTAGGCAGTGCAGCACCTTCCACTTGCAAAAGACCACACTGAAGGGCCCACCCCTAATTTGTTGTCTCATTTAGCCTGAAGGGAAAGTCCTCCCAACTGGAGAGCAGAAGCAATGCTGTTTCTCTTCAGAGAAACAACTCAACGGTGCTGTGGCATATACTGTACACTTAATCTAAGACATATTTTGCTGAAAACCTCAAGTTATATTCAACATATGGCAGAGGATCATTATTTTAAGTCTTTAAGTCAAACCAGATATCCAGTTGGAGGTGGATCTATCATGATCTGGCAACATTCTCTTTGACTGCTCAATTTTAATAAGTGTAAAAAAAGAATTAAAACTTAGACTAAAGCTACAGTGATGGGCTGCAACGGTCCTATGAGGGCTTCTTAGTTGCCTTTTATTAATGTCCTAAAATGAGTGGAGATTGGGATAATTTCTAATGGCATTACCCTTCACTTGTGACTCCCCTAAACCAACCCAGCCTGAAATGACATACAGACTTACAAAAATACTGCTGTAAAACGAATTTTTCCCTCACAATACCAAATCCAACTCTCTGTGGTACAAGCTGGTTTATCCCAAAGGTCAGGTATTAAAGACATTTGGAATCAAAGATCAGCAAGGTATTCACAGTCATTTTTATGTTATACAGGCTCAACAACATTATACGTTGGGCTTCAGCTTCACTTGGGAACTGCGTTGCCATCCATCAGCTGTGCTTAAGATGAGCTTCTTTGTCCTCTGCTTCTGCCTGTCTCCCACCCCCACATCTCACTGCTGTATAGTAGTTGGTTGGATGGGAAAGATAAAACAGATAACTCGGATCCTCACTCGCCCCTTCTGCAGCACTCCCACCAGGCTCACAAGCACCCATCGTAATAAAAGATTAAAACATCTGTGGGACAGTCTGCTCACATTTTGAAAGCATACACCCAATTACAATAGCAAACCTTCCACAAAGGGTCGGGCATAAAACCAGGCACAAACAAAATGGATAATTGTTAAAAAGAACACAGCAAATAAACAGGTAGACCCACGGAGGTCAGGACAGGTGTATTTACGTGAGATCTTAACTGTGTTGTTACTAAGTGATGGCATAAACAACCGTGATTTTGCAATCACGTGAGGCATCTCAGACCCAAGAAAACTGTTTATGAGATACACATTACTTATGTGGAAAAATGGTTTGGGAATATGACACAAGTGTGGGATTACTGAACCTTAAAATTAGAGGTATCTATTACTTCCACAATGTGGCAATAGATCGTACTGGAAAGCCTGGGGTATGCTAATCTGTGTTTGAATTCAGGCAGGTCTGGATTATAAGGATTAAATCTGCATCTGTTGCGGATTTTAACTTGCTGAAAATCCAGGTGATCTGGACTCAATTAGTCTAACTCAACTGTCTTAAAACACAAAATTTACTTTCAGCGAATCATAAGTAATATAAACTGCAAAACAGACCAACTTAATGAGTAACTAAGAAGTTTATCTTGCAACGTCCTCCTCCCACGAAGGGCCAACTTTTCTTTTTCCTTCCATTTGTAACAGTTACTTGCTAAACAATGCTTTGAAAAAAAAGTAAGCTGCAAGTGTTTCCAGTGCTTATATTACAATATTTATTTTTTTATTAACAGTGGTGATTTTACACTCCCAAATATTTCTTTACAAAAGTTGGCTTAGTATTTGAGGTTAGCATACTTAAGTAAATATTTAAAGAAATAAAGAACAACTATAAAATGTTCATATTTGTTACCTGATATCAGGCAGCCAGATTCCAAGCCTGCAGTGAACTCAGCAGTATTTTTTTCTCCCAAGTATCACAAATTCCATTCAGCATCTTGAGCAGCAATGCACACAAAAAGACTTATTTTTTTAATTTACTTTTGGTGTATAAATTCTGTTGTTTGATCTCAGGGCTTTTGCTATTCAGTTTGCTTCCAATTTTGAAAAAACGAAGTAGAAAAAGATGAATGACAGCTCTTTTGGGAAGTAATGTATCCATCCTGTTACATGTTCTGTTTCCTGCATAAGTTCATGATTATTATTCCATCTTTCCTGTTAAGACATGTCTAAAATCTTAGTCATGTAACTTGCTGAGAGGTTATTAGCAGTATGTATAGGCTGTGTGTTGTGTTGCAGGTGTCTATGTTTATTATGAAAAACTGAAATTTAAAATTCACAATCAGTACTTTGTCCATCTCAGCTTTCACCTCAGCCTCTCAGTAACCTGATGCTCCAAACCCCACAGCTGTCATTTACCCCCCAAATGAGATCTCAGCCAGGGGCCAGGCTTTGCTCTCATTTTCTACAGAGCAATTTTGTTATGACAATGGAGTTACTCGAAGTTACATGGTTTTGGCACCAAGAGTCTCTGTGCAGTGGAAGAAGGGTGGTATGATTTTACTGATTATCCGAGCTGCATTGATGCTGGTGAGAAGGGGATATGTATATACTGCCTATATTTGATGTTAGCTGACCCTTTTTTTTTTGTGAGTATTAGTGATGTTACCAGGATTTCCACTCGTAGAAATGACTTGATATTTATTTGGATTTAGAAAATATCTGGTTTTTATTTTCCTCTATTTTTGCAAGAGTAGACATGCTGCCTGCCCTCCATTTCATTATGCAGTACCGAAGGAGAATAAACCAATTGCAGGCATATCACAGTGAACCAGAACCAGAACTAGGAAATCTTATGGATTCAAATGATTTTGGAATAGTTGGGTTATTTCCAAACTATGAAAGTTTTTATTTGAAGGAGATTTAAAAATATGTATTTTAGAAATGGTCCAATCCTGTTTTGTCTCTTTATGATGCATAAAAAGCCCTGAGAAGACTCTCTGAAACGTTATTTCTGAGCATCCATTACCTTTGCTGTGTCAGTAATATGAAGTTTGATCCTCCCTACATTCATTCTGCAGCTTCTTGGTGATTTACACTGAGTTTGCCTTTAACAAGAAAGTTTTTCTTCAAAATGGATGTTAAAAATCAGACTTGCATTAGGTGTGGGGGGGTTCCAGTTCTTTTGCAGATTACAAAAATATGAAATACTTCCATTTGCTTGTTTTTGAAGGTGTTTGTCTTATTTAAAAAGTCTGTTGTCCCTAAATAAGACTGGACAGGTGGAAATACCTAGATTATGGCTTAGTGGGATGATGTTCTTAATTATCATTAAACCAAATATTTTATTTATTTTCTTGGGTTTTTTTCTTTTTGGCAGGGTTGTGTTGACTGATCTCCTTATACTATTATACTAATTATACTAACACTTGGGTATAATAGGAAAATCTCCAAAAAGATACTTCAAATTTATGAAAGTAGAGTACAGGATTCATGCCTTAACCTCCCCAGGAGTGCCTAGAGGACATGGTCAATGCCACTGGCTTAGCTGTGTTAAGCAGGTACCTTCCACCCCTTTTAGTAGGGCATTCAACCCCGAATGCAAAAACACGGGGTTCAGGCAAACACAAACCTTTGTTTGACAGTGGTAACAGGCTTATGGAGCTCTGACACGGACAGCAGACTTTTGCCAGCATTCCCTGTTACCGATGTGCTCATCAATCAACATCACATTGTGCTCAGTGTTGTACGGTGCCAGAAGAGCACTTGACTGAAGAGCTTGTAATAGAACCTGGAGGCTAGACAAAGTAAGCAAAAAATAAGGTATATTTAAGCAACTTGACGGAATGCTGGCTAATTACATCTGAGCTGCATCTCTATTTGCCAAAATTCTAGGGAGGACACAGGGAGATTCTTTTAGTTTCGTGCAGTTTTATGGTTTTTGTTCTAGCTTTGTCTCCACAGCAGTGATTCCCACACTGAGATTTATGAATCACCAGGGAACTGTGAGGACATGGTAGATGGTCTATGGAAATACAGTATTCTGCAATGTTTGGAGTAAAAAATATTCAAGTAGAAGTTTGATGAGAAGCAAGTAGAGTGGTCCCTTATCACTGAAAAGTTATAATGGTCTGTTGGCCTAAAAAGTTTGGAAACCTTTATGGATTTCCATTGTTTTGTGATTTTTCAGCTCACCAATACAAAGATTAGAAGATTACTACAGGCACCTTTTGAAACACTTTGATTTTCATTTTTGAAAGGTTTTCATAAAAACATTTTTTCTTGCTCTACTAATTTGTGGACTCCGCTTGATTTTGTCAATTTACTCCATAGTTCTTAAACAATGTATATCATATGTGTGCTGAAGCACTAATAATAAAACCGGAGCTTAGTAACACATGACAGACCTCTGAAAGAAAAAAAAGAATCTCAACTTGATAATCTTTGCTGCGCTGTAACTACAGCACTAATATGCTGGCTATAGACAATATTGCATGCAGAGGCTCCTGTGAACCTCCAGACAGTCCTGGTGGAAAGCTGAAGCTCTGGACTTTTCTATACAGACATACAGTAATTCAAATTTGTGACTTTTTCATAGAGAGAATATTCTCATCCTTCACCATTGTGTGTGTGTATTTAATTAAGCCTGTGTTCTAAGATCCTTCAGTCCTGTAATCACTACAAGCTAAGTGTGAGATCCCACAGCTAAGCAAAGAAAACCTTTCAGGACCACTGGGACTGCACTGAAAGCCGGCTAGACCAAGAGGAAAAGAAGGCACTGGGGCTGATGTCTGTGGATTTTGTATTTTTCAGGCCAGGTCTCAAGAAAGAAAAGAAATGGAATCAGTGTTTCTTTGGCCTCACATCAAAAAGCTCCTCTTGTGAATCTGGAATATAAGACAATCCTTCGTGAAAGAGCAATTAGTTTTGGAGTTCAGCAATAAAGGTGTTTTTCAAGACTTTTCAGAGTTGTCAACACAAGGTTCAAAAAGGCAATGATTTCATGCCAAGTAGCAGAAAAGGCTGAAATATGACATATGACCATCAACCCCACAGCTAAACATGGAAGAAAGTGTTTTGCAGAAAATGTAAAGAGAAAAGAAAGCTCATGCCAGACAAGGAACAATATCACTGGTGTGGCAGCTGACACAGGAATGGAAAATGTCCATTGATTTGCAAACCCTCCACTGAAATATGCCACCAAAGTTAAAACATGGGTTACAGTCAGAGTTCAGGGTCTCAAATGATGGAGGAAAGTTGTTCGTAAAGGCAGAAAAAAAAAGGAGGAAGCTACAAATGCAAAATGAAGACTGTTAAAAAAATACTTAGGAATGACACCTGGGGATGCAAGTGAAGTTAACAGCTGAACTGCAATGGAAAGGTGCCAATGAGGCACTCTTCATAAAGGTTCAAGGTGAGACTGTGTGTACCTGGCAAGGAACAAGTCGCAACTCTATGGAAACATGAACTGGGGACAACCATCAGCCAGCTCTCACTACAGCCAAACAGGGCAACCACGCTGGTGGCCACTAGGCCACCAGTCACCTGGCATGCTCGTGTCAGTAGGATTGTTTTGGGACAGACTCACCAGTGAGGCAGTGGGAGGATACAGTGTCTGTCAGACAACCCACAGTGTTGGCTCATCTTTTGAGGGAAAAACAGACCAGTGGAAGAACTACAAAAAGTGACAGCAGATGGCAATATTTGTAGAATCAAAGAGCCAGCAATCTGAACCGAGGCCCTAAAATCTGTAGGGAAGAAAGGGGGCAGACTCAGACTCTGCATTGACCCCAAGGAGCTGAGCGAGAACATTAAAAGGAAACATTTCCACTTGCTTGCAAGTAACAACATGTGTGCTGGCAGAGCAGGAGCCAAATTCCTCCACAAATTTGTTGCCTTGGCAGGGCTTTGGCAGATTCTCCTGGACACAGAAAGCCAAAAGTATTGCCTTCTCAGTAAACTGCTTGGCAGATGCTGCTGTGAAAGATCGCCTCTGGGCATGTGTCTAGGACCAGAAATGGTTCTGCTAGCACCGCTACAGCTAAACTACTAAAGGTTGCCATATTGAAACAACTGCTTCACTGGGACTCCTGATGTCACTGGAAAAGGCCTTTCCTGGAGAACTGCGGGGCAAGATGGGACCCAGAAGACTCATTCCCTCCCATATTTCCTGTGTGATCTTGCATGTCGTGTCTGTCAAAAGAATCTTTTATAAGTTGTGGGGATCGAGACGTGCCAGAGAGTGAGGAACTCAAATACAGTGCTGATGGAAGCCAGAGAAAACACTGGTCTTCTCCTCCCTGTCTTAACTGTCATGCCGCAACTATGACAAATAGAAACATGGATGGTATTTTTCCTGACTACTGCAAGAATCACCAATATTGAGAGAAAAGTTGTCAGCTGGTATAAACTGATCCGAAGCACTTCTGCTGACTCACACCCCCAAAAGAATTGGCCATAACAATATTGTAAATGAGGCATTAATTAGATAATAGCAATTTGGTCAGAAAACTGTAAAAGCTGAATTTGCCATGGGTAACCACCCCTGGCTCTGCCCTCCATTCCTCCCCAGAGGCTCTGAAGTTCTGCATGGCAATAGATTGTAAATCTTTGTGTCTGCTCTTCTTTCTCCTGCCTTTGCAGAGCCTTGTGCCCCAGCCCTACCCAAAGCGAAGGATGCATTGTGTGGGCTGGTTTGCATGCTGGCTTGCAGCTGGCTTGTTTTCACCTGTAATTCACATCACCTAAGCTATTGTATCTCCTGCCTCATGCTAACACAGGGGCCTTTTCTGTTGCATACGAAAGTGTACTACGCCAAATTGCTTGCCCTTAGTAGTAGCAAATGCCAACCACGCCCCAAAATCGGCTTGTTTCGAACATCACATTGGAGCAGCTCACACTCACCCTGCTGCAGGTCAGAGGCATTGTCTGTAGCCACAAAGCAAGGCACGAGCAAGGACAGCAGCTCCATAGCAGCCTGGGGGAGAGGACCACCAGGAAGAGGACTGCTGCCACTTCTGTGCCCAGGCCATCCCCAGCCGCTGCTGAGGCTACCAACAAGGGTGCCAATTAGTGCCAGTCCTGCAAGTGTTTCCCGCCGTATGGACACCTGTCTGCGAGAGAGAGCACTGAAATCACCCACGCATCTCACAGAGGTCACCGAGCAGCCATTCGATGCCAATAACTTTTGGTCACTACCAACTTGGGCCGCAATCGAACCATTGACCTAGAGGTGAAAGGCTGTATATCCCATTACCAATCTGCTAAACCATGCAGTCTCCCTATTACTGCAATTTTAATTAACTGAGCCAATGACATGAAAGCTGAAGGGAGGGGGAGCATGCAAGGAAGCGAGAACACATTGGCTTTTACACAAGATTTGTTTCTTTTGAGTGGATTCTGCTTTTTGTTGAACAGCCTTGTCCTAACCTGCACTGCCCATGCAACACGCGATGACCTGCGGCTCAGCACAGGGCCCAGTCACGCAGTGTCTGTCAATAGACAAACGGGTGAAACACTGCTGCTGCCCCTCCCTTTACAATGCAGTATAGCAGCTCCTGACATCAAGAAGATTCTAATTTAACTCTCATCAGGAACATTCCTTAAACATAGAAAATGTGAAAGGAAGTCCCAACATGATAAATTCTAATACAGGCTTTTTCTCAAACAAACAAACAAAAACCTGTATGTGTTCAAGTTCCTGCATGTTAGGATCTAGAAAAAGCGTACCTTAACGCTGTCCTTAACAGGGGTGTGCTCAATAAGCAGAAAAGTGGATGTCTGATGAGCACATTATTTGACCAGCCCTAAGCTCAGCTGGTACATGTCGCTGGGAACAGCTCCACACCTGTTTGAAAGAGGAAAAAACGTTATGCTCCTCTGGTGAGAAATTATGCATTGGCATATGCAGAAGAAAAACTGAAGCTGCAATTTGTTCAGACTTTGGCAACAGTGCACATATTTTCCTCACCTGCTCCTTTCCATGAATTTTAGTCAGCTTCTTTGCCACTGGTTAGGGGTGGTGGAGGAAGAACAGAGAGTCCTACAGGGACCTGGAGGTTGCCATTCTCGGTTTCACTTTTGCCATTATCTCCAACAGCTTCTCATGCAGCAGGAGCCTCTGTAGCTTTCCTGTAGTATCTATCACCATCACTTCAAAGCCTCTGTGGCGTCAGAAACAGAGGAAGCCAATCGCTGCCTCAGCCTCTGAGAAGCACTGCTGTCTTGTCCCCAGCCTGCACATGGATCTGGTATTGGAATTAGATAGAAAACTCTATTATTCCATTGGGCTCATGTACTTCTTTATCCAAGCACCTACATTTCAAACAGCATCCACTCCACTGCCAAGCCTAGAGCGCTTCATGCTTGTTCTTCCATGTGTGTTTGATAAGTCACGGCATGACTATTTTTTTGTGTGTGATGATTATTCACCATGGTCTAATCCCGCAACATAAACGACAGAGAGTCCCTAAAATGCAGCAGCTCCTCGGGGTCTGTGAAAACCCTGCTCCTCACAGGCTGTTCCTGTCTCCAGCAGCGCAAGCACAGGGGGAGGCCGATCGCAGCTTGATTCCAGTCCCCAGCTGTCTGCAAAAGCCGCCCTTTGCTTGGGGCCTCACACACAGTATAGGCCAATCCTTAACGCAGGACTTCCCGGCGGCGGGGAACAGCTCTGCTGAAAGCCTGTGCAACCCCTTGTATGCATGAGCCTCTTTGATTCTCTCTAGCCTTGTTATTTCAAATGTTTTGCATGTGTAACTCATGTAACAGGTCTAGAAAAAGAAAATGAGCGAAAGGAAGCCAGGACTAAACTGTGCTTTTAATTATACCTGTGGTTGGGATGGAAAGTAAAGTACTAAGCAAACCCAAGCTATGTGTGCCCTTCTGGCTCTTCTCCTTTCCCTCCGCCGCTCTCCTGTACCCTATGGACTCTCCTCAAGATGCACTAGCTTGCCCTTTAATAAGTCTCCGTTTTCCTCTCAGCACCCCTCTAGAGTGCAGTCTTGCTCTGTGCCCCCCATCTTTCACTGACCCCTCTCTCCCTGTTGCTAAAGGAGGTGTTGAAGTGTCACTACACAGACCCAAGAGTTTGTGTCACTGTGAGGAAACAGATCAGAAATGTCACAGCAGCTCAAAACAGAGGGAGTGGGGAGGAACATAAACAGCAGCATCCCTGCCAGAGAGCTAACAATCAATTCCTGTATCAGCCTCCATCTGAAGATCAAAGTGCTGGAGCTCTGAATACAGGAACTACACTGCAGCATCAGAAATGTGTCAGGGGCGATACAACAGCTGCCTGGGAGAGAGTCAGTGCAGTATTTCTAGAGAAACCTCCGCACTACAGGTTTGGAGTCAGGTCCCTGTCCTGCCACGCCTGCTCTCCTCCTGCTGCGGTGCTCAGGTTGGTTAGGAGTGTACCTCAGAGGCAGTGCAGCATCTCCCTTTGTGTCTTTGCTGGCCCTGAAGGTGCAAGCCCTCCAACCCTGTCCCAGTATAAAGCCAAGGAGGGCTATCTTAGCCCAGAGTGCTCCTTGCCACCCCTCAGAGAGTGGCTGCCACAGTTTCTGTGCAGCTAACCACCCAGCCTGCCTGACACAACTTCTTGGAGGAAAGTGGGCTCTCTGCTGGTGGTCTGGTCTCAGAAGGCATCCGCCCATGTTCAGCGGATGCTGGAATGGAAAACAGTGCATTAACTGATTGGATGGCCCACAACTTAAGGCAAAAGCTCAGATACAGAGACAGGCCTAACTAACACCATGACTGATCTCTGAGCAAGGGAAAGAATGGTTTCAGGCTGTGTTCGCTACAGCCTCCTGCGAACGTGAGCAGGGAGTAAACCATTAAAAGCACGTGCTTTTATGCTTTTAGCCTGAAAGCTTCAAAGTTAATAACCTGTTGAGATGAACGAGACACTTCACCCACCCCAGAGCTCTTTCCCAGGCTGCCTGCAAACTCTGCATGACAAAGATTTACACTTGGTTCCTGCTTTTAATAATTTGTTTTCACACACGTCATGGCTAAAAATGTGTGTTGTACCTAGAAACGAAACCCTAGATTCTGCAGCATATTTCTTGCACACGAGCAGGATGCCACAGTAAATTCCAAGATCACAGAAGCACAACCCTGGATGTTTCTAACAAACACATCCATACCTCAGATAGACACAGAGAGGGTGTTTTGCATGCTGATTAAAAAGCCTGCCACAGAGGATTTATCTCCTCTTTAGGGACAATGAACTCCACTTTACATCTGCAGAGCTAGTTATTGGGAAACATTACAGCCCAGGTCCCCAAAGCAGATCTCTCCAATGCTAGTCTCCCTCCAAGAGCGTGAGACGATGTTGTAGCCTGGAGACCTATCTGACACATCATGACAAATTGTGGAGAAGAGGTCCTGGCATGCTCTGCAGCTGGCGGATGCTGTGCTTGGCAGAACAGTGTGGAGGACGGCGCCTGGGTCTGCGTCTTACCCGCGGCAGTGGCACAGTGCTGCAAACTCCCTCTGTCTGGGACTGCACTGCAAGGCACAGCTGGATGGGCACAGTTAGATGAGCACAGCTGGATGGCAGCCACAGCTGGTGTGGGAGACAGCGAGGGAGACAGCAGGACTGCGCCACACTAATGTGAGAAAGACAATCTTAGCTGTGGGAGACCATGAAGAGGACGGGAGTCAACACTAGAGAGTTGACAGGACTCAGAGGTCTTGTGTAGGTCTTGCTCCATCAGTGTTGCTCAGAATATTTTTAATGGAAAATACTTCGGCAGAATTTCTGGATTTCCTGTGTCCTCATCACTTCTCCACCTTCTCCCGGTGGTCTGTGGGTCCCTGCATCAGCTGCTTTCATGATGGCCTGCTGTAGGACTTGGAAATTGTGGTTCCTGGATGTGTCTCAGAAGTCTCTGCTCCCTGCTATAAAGTGGCTTAAGCTTATATACTGTTTCCTTTGCTCTGATACTCACTAGATTTAGATTTGGGTTTCTCTTTACCTGCTGCAAAGCTCTTTACGTGACCTCCCCAGCCATTAAGGACGGCATCAGACTAACACCTCCAGGCACCAGGTTCACACCACACACAAATGAGCCACAGGAGAGACCATATCTTTGGCCACTGTGGTGGCAGGCACTGACACTCCGATGCCCAGCAGATGCGTAGGAGCCTTCTTGGACCACTGCCCCATGCTGGCAGCTGTTACTGGGGGCTGCAGGCAAGGGCCACCCACAATGTCATCCCCCTGCAGATGCTTCTCCACAGACATGGCAGAGACCAGGAATGGCACTGGACTAAACCTAAGCGTCTGAAGTAGAGCTGAAGCAGACAATCAGAGACAGTCCCAAGGCACCAGAGTGACAGAAATCTCCTGCTGGCAGCTTGACTGCATTTCAAGCCGGACATGAATGCTAACCAAACAACTTGGACCCTTTGGGGGATTTTGGCTTTCCACATACTGGAGATCTGAAAGTCATTTGTTACTTTTAAGCAAGAGGAGGATTCAGGGCACTTTAGCAGTGGAGGACACTGGAAGGTGCAAGAGAGGAGATCCTGCAATCCTGACCCAGGCCCAGGTGTCATTCAGGTCACTTACTGCTTCCAGTTCTGTTTTTGTGTGTTTTGTTCTGGAAATGGCACCAGTTCCTGGTCATTTTACCACACTCCACAACCCAGTCTGGGTCTGAGGTGGAGAAAAGCCCCAGCTCTACCACTGCAGTACCCCTGGAATGACATTCCCTTCCATCCCCCCATGCCTGGGTCCCTGAGGTTGCCACTCTCAGGACACATAGAAGCAGTCCTGAGACAGCAGATGCAGGCACAGCCACATGCCCAGACGTTTCATTTCCCAGGGGGAATGCCATTGGTATAGCAAGGGCTTGTGTCCCTGCCCTGTGTGTAATCATCAGCCATACACTAAGCTTCAGCTAACCCATCAAGGGTTACCAAGCTGAATTTTAGATCAGAAGAGTGGGGCATCATCCCTAAGTTCCCAGGACAGCAAATTCGTTTCCCAAGATAGCAGGTTCTCCACTGAGCCCGCACTTATCATTGCTCCTGCCCTGGAGTTAAGGACCTGTCTAAACATACCTCACTGGGTTTCCCTGGGCTTGGATGAAGATGACACTTTTGTTGGTCTGGAGTGGCATGACACAGTATCATGTCATCCTGTGCAACTGTTACCCGCTCACCATTGGAGGGATCCCCAGCAGGTCCCTATCCATCACCCAGTTCCATCATCTCCCCAGCTGTTCCATTCTTCTCCCATTGACCTGCACTTAATGCCCATTTCCCCCCATTTAAATGTCTGCTGTCCCCAGGAACATGCCATGAGCAGCACACAGACTTTTCTCCTGCTGCTTTACTCACTGCTCCCAACATACTGCAGATCTGTACTTCTCAGGCATGGATACCCAGACCAGCATCAGGGAGAATGGCTCAGTTGCTGGAGTAAACAGACTAGACTACCAGCCCCAAATTGTTTAAAGCAGGGAAAATACGCTGGTTCTGCTGCAGTGTAAGTAAGAGGAAGGAAAGATGCTTTATCTGCCTTCCTGCAGCTCCCATTTTCTTGTTCAAGGAGTTTTGGTTTCCCTGGGGGAAGCTGGGCCACCCAAGGATGTAGCCACACTCTGTAGCACAGAGGAGGGTGAACATATGCTGGCAAATACAGAAGGGTGGGAAGGAGAGACAGCAACAACAGGGGAGAGACAGTGAATGCTCAAAGTTATAGGCTGTAGAGAGCAAGCAACCTCAACAAATGTCTGTGATGCTTATGAAATTTTGCATCTAGGGGGAGAGGAGACACAGTACCTGGAGTCATTTCTGCATGCCCACATAACTGAAATTTATGTATCTAGTCACACTAACAATTTTTAAAAACAAATTCACAAGCTCTTTTCACTCAGTTTGCAAAAAAAAATCCTCTGTAAATCCCTTAGATCCTTGCAAATTCTCTCTGGCATGCCAATGATGGAGTGCATGAAGTGCTTTATGGCATGGCATAGAGGTCCTGCTGGGATTCACCATGATCTAAGCCTCTAACCCCAGGCTCCTTCATTTTAAACCTCTGCATGTTTGCACACATCTCTTAATAGCTTTACATATGGGCTCTCTGTAAACAAGATGGGTTTTGTTTTGGGTGGGTTTTTTCACTTTTTCATTTTTGAAGAATGCATTTTTCCTTCATTCAGCTGACAAGTTTTCATTAGCATCTCTAGGAGAGTGAAGGCCTGAGGGTATAGGCTGTAGGGGAGAGTGGCCAGAGCTGCTAAGACTATGGGCTGAGGGTGTGGGCAAGCTGTGCAAAGCAACATTTGAAATCAAGAGATGTTTTATTGCTTGCAAAGCAAAACACACAATTGGGTAACACCACAAACATTGAGGATTTCCGCACAATTTGCCAAAGCATCCTTTCTGATTTTGCTCTCCCAGCAAAGTGAAAAAGCTACATGCCTTCCCCTCTCCAAGTATCCTGCCCTCCTTGGCCCTGACTCAGCAGCACTGTACAGAGGGCAGCTGGCATGCAGGAGCCTGGTAGGGAACAGCCATGGGTCTAATGGCAAGGGACTGCTGCCTTGCTTTCACGCAGCCAAGACAACTAACACCGTTTATTTAGCTTTCCTTATCAGTGTTATCCCTTACCTGCTCTAACTGTGCCACATCAATCTTAAAACATGAGCATTGCCCCATGTATAACATTATTTTTGTCAATATTTTGGGGTCTCCAAACACAGCAGTGACACAAAATATCTGTGACATCTATCATGAGAGAGATGGAAAAAAATTTTCTTGCTTCAATCCAACCCTAACAACACATTTCAGAAAGCCCTTCCAGATTGCGAGACATGGACTGGGTAGGTTTTTCTACCAAAGGAAAGTTTTTCCACCAAAATTGATAAAGAAGGGATTTTTTTTTTTTTTTTTTTTTTTTTGAGCACAGGTCTAGCAGTGACTTCTGATGACGTCTTCATCTGCCCTTTCATCTCCTGCCCATACCTGTGCTTTACTGTGGTGGGGATGAAATTCCCCCAGCTAAGATTGTTTATATCTTCATGTGCCCACAGAGGCTGGCTGGCTACCTGTGAGCACCGCTATGTATCCAAGATCTCCACCAAATACAGACTCTGGAAGAGAGTTGTGCTTGTGGAAATCCTTGGGTTTTTTCTGTAGATCCTCCTTTCCCATTGTTGTGTGGGCCTATCTTGACAAATGACAGATAGAAACTATTGCAAAATGACAGTTTTGCAGGTTTAACAGGTTGCATTTTCATACATGGATGCCTTCCTAGCTCCTTCTGGCTAATGCTTCCTTATAGATTCCTCTGGGGAAAATTATTCCATCCTTACTGATAGAGATGGCAACAAGAGGACCTTCTAGCATTTGGCCACACTCTAAAACCAAAGAGCATTCACTTTTACTGCAGTATCCCAATGAAAGGCATAAAAAAGATTGAAACTTCTCTTTGCAGTGCCCTGTGCTGCTTCTCTGATCACGTCTAGTGATATCATCAAACAGAAATAGCTTCAGAAGAAGTGTGTTCAGTGACAGAAGGAGAACTGGTTTTGTTATCTGAACCGATTTTCAGGAGATTTGTACGTTAGTTTTCAATAGAAGAGGTGCATTCCATAAACAGAAAGAAGGCTCAGTGCTGCTACTTGTAGTATGTTGGTGATCCAAAGCAGTGTTTGGAAACTAAAGAAAAACAAGAGAGGATGCTTAGACACTGTAATAACTCTGAGTTCATTTTGTAACTTCATTAAAGGGTTGTGTGATGCCATTTGTGAGTCTTCTCTGACAGGCTATTACCGCATGCTGCCTTATGCAGCTGTTCTAACCTTACAGCCACTACCCCGTTTTATCATTTACATGTGTTCAGCTTGAAAAATAAACAACCAGATAAAACAAATGGTCTCAAAAAGAGGGAATTGTCTCTGGATGGAGACAGTGTTATAGCTGTGTATCCCCATACGCTTGGTACAGCTTGTATTGCTTTCCCTTAAATGTTTGGATTTGTTTCCTGCTCAGAGTGGACCAATTCCTCACTGAAGTAAAACCCTTGTCCGCTTCAGCAGGAATGTTTTCAGAGTCTCCACCTGGGAAGACCATGTCTCTGAGTGGGAAAATAAACACATTGGCCTTCAGTTGGTTCACTGACTATTTTCTCGGCTGGCAACACTAATTGTTCTGTCAGTCAGGATGATGATGGTTTTCAGCACCATGTCCTGAAAGGAGGAGAAGATAATGTTGCCTTTTGTTAGTCTGTGGGCTCAGAAAATGTGGTGGTACCTTCTTTAGCCTGTATTCATAAAGTTAACTTAGAAACCAGGGGAGGGTGGATAACACCTGCCAGATGGTCATGAGCTGACACAGGTGAAGGCAACTTTCACTGTCTTTCCTTATGTTTCAGATTTAACAGATTAGGAGGAATATTTCATATATGCTCACGAGTTTTTGAACTGCACTGGAGTCACAATTATGTCATCACACTGGGAAGTGACTTCATTTCACATAGGTGTAACAGAGCAAAGCTAGGCCTGTTATTGACATCGCAACGCTGGCGTGCAGGAAAGTTATTTTGAAAATATAAGATTTTTTTTCTCCTAAATGAAGACCCTTTTTATAAATAAGGACTTTTGCAGAACTCTAGTAGTACTAATAGGAGAATACCAGTGGGATATACCACAAAATACTGGTTCAAATCAGCACCAATCGATAGTATAAAGAAGATAAAAACCTGTAACCAGTAGTTGGAATTATTTTGCCGAACTCTGGGCCACCCGGACACACATCTGTACTGAGAGTGCTTTTCTGAAAGTTTAGTGATTCTTTTTTTTTAAGCTATCAGAGTACTAGTGCTGGTAGGAGCACAGAACCCTCTCTGATTATGTATAAGGCAGTGAATATACTCCTTTCATACACAAAACCAAAGGAAATAACAAATGTGTCCAGAGTATTTCTTATACAGTAATCTCTTAGGCAGTATGTCTACAACATAGGAGAATGAAATATTTTTTCATGGGTAACACTAATGCCTCCAAACCTGTTGCCATCGTTGTCTTTCTCACAAGTGACCCTTTTCCTACCCATTTAATGGAACATACACAGAAACAACTGTTTATCCTTTAATTCCACTTGCCCAGAACATCTCCCTCAGTGTTACAACCCAGAGAAGTTCAGAGGAATGACAGCAGTACATACTTTGCTGTAGATGGCAATACACCGTGTGTTTATGTATGTATATATGTTTACATAAATAGATAAACCCTCCATCTGACAAAACATTGTTCAAGAAGCCACAATGTCAATGTGCATATACATTTTGCATAAAGATGGTTACACTGGTGTAATGAAACATGAAGTATAGTGTTCAAGGCACAGGCATACCCTAACGATAGACAGTATTTGCAGCAGTCTAGTGAACTACCCCTGCTCCTGCATCCATTAAGCCAGCTGCAGAAATAATGCATCGCTTCCTTGTGTTGCACGCAAAAAATTAGGGGTTTACTGTGAGGGCTAATGGAGAAATACACGTGGTGGAAGGGAGCACTGAGCTGCTTCCTGTGCTTGGGGAGGTCTGCTTACCTCTCTGTGCCCTGGTGCCCTCTCTTACCATCTGGCTTCCCTGTATGAATTGCAGAGATTGTCTTTTACTCCACATCCTTAAGTACCCACAACAATGGAAACCTCTAAACAAAATCCAGACCACTAGCACATAAAGCATAGCTAGCAGTCATGATGTGGCACACACATGAAACGACTGCCTTGTTCTGAAAGAGCCATCACGTGAGTCACCATACACAGATCATCTGACAGTCAATCCCACCTACCCTTTATACTGCATCACACCACTATTGCTATCATACATTCTGTATTTCTCATTGTGCTCAGACCAAAAAATCTACATAACAAATACTTGAGTGTTAATATTACAGATATTCAGCATTCTAAAACATTCATTAGAAAAAAA
The DNA here is from genome assembly GCA_027574665.1 of Rhynochetos jubatus. Classification (NCBI taxonomy): domain Eukaryota; kingdom Metazoa; phylum Chordata; class Aves; order Eurypygiformes; family Rhynochetidae; genus Rhynochetos; species Rhynochetos jubatus. The sequence continues at coordinate 66,285,638 of CM050690.1, read as the reverse complement.
TATACAGATTAAAACCTGTACAGCTCCATGTGTTTAATTAGCCTAGGCCTGAATTCTCATCTCCAAAACCAGAATTTTCTGTAGGAAAAGATTCATGGTGTTAATTACTTTATTCTGTGCCTAAGTGCTCTGTCATGTTGGATATACGTAGTGCGTATCTATCACCCCTTCACACACACATCTAACCCATACAGAAATAAAACTGTGGGTGTGGGAACAATTTTTATTTTGTGGGCTATATATTGCTGCTTCAAATTACTGGATGATTATGTAATTTATTATTATTGTGTGTGGGTTTTGTTCTGCTGCAGGGTGGTTCTTCTTGTTAGGATCTTTCTTTTAAATACTGATTACAGTGCCAAGGGATGTGAATGGCCATCCTTGAAATCAAAAGGAATAATTAATGCGCAATATCATGAAAACATATCTTCAGTCTGACATATAATATAAGTGCTGTGCTCTTTTTTGTTTCATTCTTGTTCTATAACTGTTAATGATGGTTTCAAACATGGCTAGCAGGGAGATCGGTCAACTAATAGCTGGTACAGCCTTTCTTCCTTTGTTAATTAATGTGGGCTGCAACTGAAGTTAACACATCATTGAAAGAAGTCAGAGCTGCAGTACATGTTTGGAGACCCTGCAAAGCAGGGAGATGGGGCTGAGACCTGGGACAGAGAGTTTTGCAGTATCGTATCCTTAACATGGAGGTCAAAAAGCTAAAGATTTTTATGGCATCAAACCAGATTTAGTAATGCTCTTCTCGACTCCATGTCCAACAGGGAATAAAATAGTGATGGAAGACTTTATCAAGCTGCACGGTTACTGCAGAAAACTTTTGTCTTTAGTGTCTTTCTCCGTGTGTCTTTTTCCACGTTTCATCTTCTAACCTGTTCCTCTCCTGATTCTTTCCCTTTTCCAAGGTATGTAAATGTCTCTCTACCTTGTTTGCTCTTCTCACTTGTTATTGCTGCCACACTTCACCAGACCTCGGACTGAGGTATGATCCATCACTTATGATATTCAGATTTTGCTTTTTTGTATAAAGGAAAATGTGGAACTTCTTACAACAAAGTAACAGTTTGTGTCTTCTTATTACTTAATGAAATAAAAGACTGCTGCTGGAAATTCTGAATGAGCTCTAGAAAATCTGCTTTTAATACAATAATCCTTATTTTTTGGCATAAAGTACTTCAAGATCACTTATGAGAAGGAGAAATAATAGCAACACTTAACAGAGTAAACATTTATTATCCCTTTATTGTAGAGTTATCTTATTTCTTCACTATTAGCTAAGCTCCAAGCTTTTATTTCTTCTGAAAACTAAGCGTGACTCACACAGACTTCCTGCACTGCCCTTGTATGTTCCAGAGACCACAAAATATATTGCAAAATGCAATAGCAAGTAAGTAAAGCAAAAAATATGTAATAATATTTGAAAGTAGAACTTGCTCTTTTACCCTCTCATGCTGGTATCAGAAAAAGCATATCAATGTCATGTTAATGGCATGGGGCGGAGCATGCTTTGGGAGTTACATAGTTATGTTTTATTATCAGGATAGCAGTGGACCGTCTCAGAGTTGTGTATTGGCAGTAAGCTGGTCTATCACAAATGGCTACTTCATTTTTGCACTGAATTAATCCCGTTGACAGACATGACATACTTTTGCTGCTGGGTTATTGTTGGTCGTCGCTGGTAGACTGATTTATGATTGAGAGGGATTGCAAGAGTGCTGCATTTTCATTTTAAGGTCTTGTCGAGAACTGCCTAAAACAAGGGAAAGCATATCTCCCTGCTAGGTGCACATACACATCTGTTTTGGGGTTCACACCCTGTAACATCTAGGCTGAGATTTGGAACATTATTGGAGTAGCTAGCAGGAATTAACAACACACTTTGCTGCTATTCCTCAAATTTTGGTCTGACTTCTGTCCACAGACTCGCTGGGTCTCTCCCAGGCCTGTAACCTGGCTGTAGCTCTGACTGTGCTTTTCTGTAAGTTTTCATGCCCTGGTTACCACAGAATCATAGAATCTTTTAGGTTGGGAACAACCTTTAAGATGATCAAGTTCAACCGATATCCTAACACTGCTTAGTCAACCTATGTTACGTCCACCCAAGCTTTACATAGAGGAGTTCTCGTTCAGCCACACAAGCATAGCTCTCCTTTTGGTTTGTGTCGGTTTACATTTTGAAAGCTGTAATGTCTTTTTCTGTGGTGGTGACAAATGCAGTTTTTGTCCCTGTCTATTCATTCATAGGGCCCCTGCAAAGATCTTTCTCGCTTTGATCCTCTTCTCTCCCTTCTTTACATCTCTCTGTTGGCTCCTGTTTTCTCTAAGGCACCAGACATCCCCAGCCTGGTCTTCATGTCTCATTGCTGCTGTAGCATCTCCACACCCTGCTACTCTTCCTCTCTCTTTCTTGGGGTTTGAAATGATCCACCTTTGCAGATCACCACTGGAAACAAGAGCTGTCAGCAGTGAAGGACATATTGCTTCCTGTGCAGGGGAGGTCTAGGAGATGCTATTAGCCTTTAAACAGTGAAAGTACATCGTTCAGGCACTGAGTGATCTCCAACCCATCCACAATGGACCCATCTGTAGAGGGGCCCACGGTGTGTCCAGCACAGCACTGGGACAATTACTCGCTGGGAGAGATGTGAGCCCTAATGAAGATCCATCATCAAGGGAGGGTTCCTGTAAGGAGCTTCCTGCTTCCCAATACCCATCACTGCCTAGAGCTCGTTCTCCTTCCAAGGGCTCGTATCTGCCGGCCTAACGTTTCACTTTCTCGCCAGCCAGGCACCAGGGCGCTTACACTAAAAAAAAGAAAAAGAACCAGAATCACCCAAAATAAGTGTACCAACCCCAACAGGACGTCGCGGGAGTTTCTGCCAGGATGTGGAGTGGGGAAGGCTCCCCCGGGCGGCACATGCGGCCGGGACCGGCTCCGGTCACCGCTGTGCTGTGCCGCAGCGGGGCGGCGATGATGCCCCGCGGGCGCGGAGCGGCGCGGTGCCCCCGCGGGCTCCCTCCGGGTCCGAGCGAACTGCCTGACCCCCGCGGCCAGGCCATCCCTAAATCCCGCCCGAGGCGTGGGGCAGCAAGAACAGGGAGAGGGCTGGGTTGTTTTTTTTTTCAGTTACGGGGGTTCTCCCTCATTTTTTTGCCGGGGGAGAGGGGTGGGTGGTGTGGTTAAAAATAGCTCCTCTGTTGTCATCGGGCACCAGGCGAGGACGTGGCAGGCAAAGCAGAGGCGCTGTACGTTTGCCATTTCTGCTAAAACGTTAGTAAAGTTAACGCAGCCTCGATGGCATCTGAAATACTAAATAAGAGACCAGTTTCAACCCCATTCCTCACTGAAGGGGATACACTAGTATGTTTCTTATTTTTATTTTCCTTATAGCCTGTTAAATTGACTAATAAAGTCAACACAGAGTTCTCTGTGTGGCTTCAAAAAACTCAGTAATTTTGTTAGAAAACGTTGAAATCCAACCCCAAAGTATTCAGCCCAAATATTTAGTTAAAGTAACCCTGTGGGTTAATAAACTAAACAAAGGCAAACCATGCAAAACTGCAGCAATGAAAACCAGGCTTAAATAAACGAAGGAAAGTTTATAAGAACCCTTTAGCTGGAAAAAAACAGCGAAGGAAAACTGCATGGAAATTTAATATGAAGCATGTGATACGCAGGGGCTCCTTTTACAGGTACGCGGCTTCGGTTCGGACGGTCGTTGTCCCCAGCGAAATCTCGAAAATTACTTTTCTGCTAAGCTGCATTTCCTTCGGAACCTCATGGCAGCGGTTTCTGCTGAAGAAAACCCTCGGCAGCCCCTGGCAGGTTAAGAGGAACGCTTCTCCTCCGTGCTGCGGCTCTCTCTCACCGCCCCGTGCTGCACCACGTTGCTAATTTCGGTGTCTGACTTGTTTAGCTATTTCAGCTCCAGTAATGTGGTTGCAAAATATTTACCTTTCACACAAGAATCTGGATTATTTTGATTAGAGACCGATGCGCTCTTCAAAATGTTTGCTTATGTGCGAGAGTTCTCCGAAGAGGGGCACAACAAAGATCTCTCTTTCCAACCTCCTCTTTTAAACTAGCTACTAATAGCTAAAACCCAGTTTGCTATCGGGATCGAGTAAGCCTTTCTTAAAAAAAAAAAAAAAGAAAGAAAAGATAGGGAGATATAAAACAAGCTGTTTAAAATATCTATGCTAAATTATCTCAAACTGCCTTCAGCGCGTCGGCAGTTTGGTAACAATTATAACCATTGCTGTTCTGCAATTTAGTTCATCACGAAAGAAACCTTCACGACAATTGTTTTTTGATCAAATAAAGGGCATGGGATTGGTGACATGTTTTCCTCTATGGAATAATGGGTTTCCAAAATTATTTTCTTTCTCATTATATCCCCAAAGAAGCAGACGGGGAGGAGAGCGCTGGAAAAACAAGCCCAAAAATAACAAGAGATTGTTTAAACTTCTCTTAGTTGCTTTTCATTTTCAAGAAAAGCTGAATAAACAGCGTCGGCCCCGCCTGACAGCGCAGAAAGCAGGTTTGCAATGAAAGAGGCATGCAGAGGGAAAAGAGGAGGGTTGGTTGTTGGTTTTCTTTTTTTTTTTCCTTCCCTTTTCGAGTACTTAACTTTCCCCTTTTTCAAAAAGGAGCTGCATGCAGCCCAGGGAACACTTTATTTACCGTGTACAGAAGAAACGAGTCAAATTTAAAATTAACCTCGAGTCGCGCTGGGAATAGACCAGACCAAATGTTGGGGGAATTCCTTTATTCCTCTCTTCTGATATTTTTGTCTAATTACGCTGCCTAACCATCACCCCTTGTACTGCCAAGGAAGGGAACGGTCTCTTTCAGTGACAAGCCCCGATGAAATGATTTTCTTTAAAAAGAAAAAGAAGAAGAGAAAGATGGACTAAGGAACTTGGGGCAGCAAAGCTTTACAAGGGGAGAAGAAAGACTCGGGTAAAATACGACACATTTATCTATCAATTGCTAGACAAGACAAAGAAGGCTTAACAACAGTTTGAAAAGAGTGGCCTGTGAATGGTTACTATTCAATTTGTATTTTATTCCCCGCTGGTCATGGAATTGAGATCAGAAGAAAAAGTGAAAACACATGGCTGAGGTCAGTAGGATCAGAGAACCACCACATACAGCAAAGGGAAGGAAAAGCAATGGGAACTTGTGTGAAGAAATGGATTATATAAACAGAGCTTACCATCGCCTGCACCCCATTATCCTATAATTTACACTGCATGGGAGCATAGAAATATATTAAACTAGTGATAGGTTTCACCGTTGCTTTATGCCAATCAATTCCATTATATACTTTAAGACATGTTTAGAATTCTTGGACTAATGTGTTTATTTTAAATATCACAGGGAAATTATGACATCACCGGCAAATAATGCTGGGGAAGGTTGGCTTCCTTTTGAAGTATGCTGCAGTGAAACATGATTTTAATTACATAATCACTTTGAAACCGTAATTATATAATAAACGAGGGGGATTAAGCGGGAAGTATATAGTACATTAAAAATTGCTTAGGTCCTGGAAAAACAAACCGACCACACGATGCGAAATACTCGGTCACGGGCACCGACTGATAAATTCGGGCTATCTCATTTATTTGCGTTTCGTCCGGGGCGACAAAAAATACGTCCCCTCTGATAGCCGGCGACGTCTGCTTCCCGGCCCCGCAGCAAATAAGCCCAACGCCGGTTTCACAAGCTTTCACCGCAAGCACCGCCGCTGGCTTTGCCGAGCGGTACCGCGGTCTCTCCGCGCCTCTCCGCGCCCGCGGTCCGGAGAGAGGCGTCACCTGGGAGGCGGCCGCCGCGGCGCCATCCATCTCCCGCCGCACAAAAGAGCCAGGCAGGGACAAATCTGTTTTTAAAAGGGGAATTAATCGCCCTCCCCTCCGCCCCCGTGGGCTCCGCGCACGCAGGCGGCGGGGCGGGCGGGGGGCTCCTCCGTGCCCCTCATCGCCCCGTCGGCCGGGAGCGCCTCTCGGAGCTCTCCGCCCGAACCCACGCGGGTCGTCCACGGGGATTTAATTTCGCATCCTCAGGCTGTGCAGGGAGTCCCATTGTGCCGGCTTAGCCCCAGCCCCCCAGCCCCGGGGAGGAACCGCTAGGACACACACCCCCCGCCCCGGACCCGCGCGGAGCGGCCGCGGCCCCAGCGCCGATCCGCCGCGCACTGCGGTGTCCCGCTCCGCTGTCCTCCGGAGGGACAGGGAGAGGAAGATTTGTTTCATTTTTCAGGTGGTTTTCTTTTTTTTTTTTTTTTTAAGTTGTTGGTTTAGTGGGGTTTTCTTGTATATTTGGGTTGGGGTTTTGGTTTAGTTTGGGTTGCCTTTTTTTTTTAAGTGGTACACGGAGTCCTTGGGACCCTCTCTCCCTATCCCCCCTCACCCCTGGTAGAGTGGGAGGGGAGGAGGGGACCACTCCATACCGCGGGTGCCGACACACTGCTGGGAGGAAAAAGCCCTGGGATCAGTGTACAGACCCCTGGGCGAGCATGAAACTCAGACCCAGGCAAGAGTGTCTGCTTGCAAAGACTTGGCTGTGCAGCATGGGGGGTGACACTTACCCCTCGTGTCCAGCAGTGTACTGGGGGTCAGCTTGGATCTCTGGGCAGAGCAGGCCACACTCACAGTGTGCTGTTCTTGACACTTGCTGGGTCGCCATGAGGGACATGCCTGGCTGTTAGGTTTGCATTATGTATTGTCCTCCCCATCGGGACACCTTATTTCCTGGGAGATGGAGGGAAATCACAGCAGCATGGGTGCCCTGCACCATAGGAAAGGCTTGGATTGCTCCACATGGCTTTATGCTGGCCAGGAGAGCTGTAGGTCTGTCTTCAACCCTCCTGAGATCTGGAGATGATCTCCATTTGGGTGTGATTCCATCAAATCCACTGCTCAGAGAAGACTCCTGCAAGCACCGAGATGTCCTGTGAAGAGCTGGTGAGCACAGGCACTCTGCTTGATGCAGTTTAACCTGGGCCCCACCTGCAGGGAACAAAGTGGACTGGCCCCCAAGGACCAGAGAGCTCCATGCTTCAGTCCATAGTCTCAGGCCTCCCCAGCCCAAGCCCATCCAGCAGGCTTTTATTTTGCCTCTGAATTCCAGAGTCACTCTTTCTGTGAGGAGTAACTCCAACACACTGCCACACGGCTGGCCTGCAAAGCGCAAAGGCAGGAGACTGCTCGCTGACAGCATGGAAAGCTAATCCACGTATGGTAGTATCAAGAAGTGGCTCCAGACCAGCACAGACCAGCTGGCTCTTCCCCACAGACCAGCGCCAAAACCCTTGGTTCATCTTCAGCGAGACAGTTTACATGCAGATGGTAACTGCAAACCCAAGGGACTGTCCCAGAGAGATTCATTTCCCCAGATGCTAGCTGTGTGGTCATGGATTCCCAGGAATAGTTTTTTTCATATGAAAATATTTCTTTTTCCTCCAGATGTCATGGTAATTAACATGGAAGGATGCGTTCCGTTAAATCTGTGAGGGTGCCTCACAAGCCCACAGGGGTCCCTAGGCAGTGATGAGGGTCTGCAAGTGCATGTGGGTGTATAACACAGGCCTCATCAAAAGCCTTATGAGAAGCTATCACAAGGTAAGAGAGAAGATGGTCACAAAGAGGGAAAGAAGATAGGGGCAAGTTTGTGGTGGAGAAAGGTAGCTCCAAAGTTGCCTAGACTGGGTTCTGCACTGGCCAAAGGACAAGTGCAACGTTGAGTGTTTTGGTCAGAAATTAAACTGCTTTCTGTGCTCATCATGGTGTAACACCAGGTGTGGTATTGCCAGAAGACCTGATCTCATCTCATGGGGGACAACTAAAGAACAGAGCGACGTATCCAGAAAGTGAACAGTCTTGAGTCTAGAGAGTCAGCCATGGGCACCTGTAAACCACAGGCCGCAAGGTGAGGGAAACAGGGAAACGTTAGGAGCTAAAGGACAACAAGGTGATAAAAGGGCTTGAAGGACCCACAAGAAGTCTGTTTTCCACTGTGCAGACATCGAACTCCTCACCTTAGGAACCCTCAGAGCCCAGAAATATTGAGTTATAAAACAAAGAGGTAAATTCATGCCTCATTCATGACAGGATAACCCACAGGGTTCATCCCATTAGTAAATTTCTAAAGCGCAGGTTGTTGAAGGCTAGGTGACTGCAGGGCAGTATCACTCAGCTCACTTGGCCTTTGTGCTTTTTTTCCTCCCATTCTGGCACATATTACTCTCTGTATAAACCAGATTGTTTTGGAACATCTCAATAACAGTGATAATATAACAATCCATACATAAATAGCGTATTTCATCTAAGCACCTCGGAGGGCTGCTCAGGCATTTGTTAGTCTGCAAAATAGCCTTGGACTGACACTGCAGTTTGTTTGCTTCACATTTAGTAAAAACTGAGCGTACACTTGGATCAACAGACGGAAAGACATGACAAAATGATTTAAATAGACTTTCCTCAGTGGAAGTTCTTCCTTAAATACAGTGTGTTGCAAAAATCTCACTGGCAGTTGGAAAAGCGAAGGAGACAGAGAAAGAGGACTACACTGGGAAACTATAAGGGTATGATATAATTAAATACAAGTTACTGAGCTGGGCATTCCTGGTTTGACTTAGTGTAGGTTTATATGAGGTTCATTTAAATTTAATAGCAATTGTTTAGCTTACAGTAAAATAAGTTACTTCAAGATGACATGTCCTTCCACAGTTTTTGATTTGACTTGATAAATAAACGTATGCTGTTGCTTCAGCAAGCATCTAGCAAAAACCTGATAGAAACATCCTTTGTATCTGCCTTCTCTAAAGGCTCCACTTCCCTGCCAAGGCTTGCTCTTTTTTGTCATCCAGCACATGCCCAAGGCTCTTTCTCTGACAGATGGAAGATATCCTGGTCTGAGAGAAGACGTGTCTCCCACACACTGGTGGTAATGCAGCCCTGCCTTGTATTCACAACACACAGGCAGTGGAACAGAATTTCAGTAAGGCCATAAATGGCCATGATCATCCTCTGACAACCAAGAGGAGGGTTCCAGGTACTGTTTGTACAAGGACGTTTTTTACATAAACCTTGGCAGGTTCACAGAGAAAAGAACCTGGACAGAAATCTCAGGTGTCCCTGCTTGTGAAACCAAAATTTTGGGAATCGCCCAATGCTCTTCTTGCAATTGATGGACCTACCCGAGCCCATTTATGGACTCTGGGACCTCCTGACAGACTTACAGAGTCATGGAAATGAAGGAGGAGAGATAGCAGTGTAAGCAGGTATAGTGGAGCACTTCCATACCCTGGATTTTCTCATGTCCAGTCTAGCTATGAAGAGACTGCAAGGTGCTGAGCTAGAAGAAAGAGCAGAAGAAGTAAATGCAGTGACTATTCCTCCTACTGTTCATATTTGAGTTAACAAAATCTTCTGTTTCCAGGCTGTTGACTGATGCAAAATAATCAACCAAATAAAAATAATATTTTAAAATAATGGAACTGGGAAACATATTTTCCTTCTCAAAAGACATCACATTTAAAAATATCCTCTTGATAGTCAGAGAGAAGTCCATCCATCCTGAAGCTCTTTGGTATAAAAGAAACCACAACTCCTGAGAGTGAGAACTTGTCTAAAAGGAAATTACCGAGGTGTAGGTTAGGGCTGGGAATACTGTTTTATCAATATCAGGCCTTAAGTAGATATTGGTATTCTGATATATTTCTTTTAACTTTATAGTATTTATGAAACAGTTTGAGAAAAACAGAAAGAGCTGGTTTACTCTGGTATGAGGACATGCACATGGAGGGTCCTCTGCAGTTTTTGATTCAATAGTACCACTGGAAACAGTGAACATCCTTTGCAGATGAACCATAGGTACTGTTCATCTCTGTTTAGGGAGAAGGCAATCTTCTGCCAGGGGATTTTGCAAATACAAAGATAGAGAAACAAAACCGATTGTCTGTTGATTGAAGCCATAAATCCTTTGAAGTGCGGATACAAGTTTATTCATTTCTTTGCCCTCAGACTCCATGAAGCAACAATGAAATCAACCTTGAATATTTCACCATAGTAGAAAAACCTAATTTTCTCTGAGCTTAAGATATTTAAATAAGAATTGTTCCACTATTTGTTAGACTTGAACACGATGAAACTCTGTCCAAACACAGTCTAAGTAACTATCCACCAGAGAAATCCATTTTGTGAGGCTTAGAGGTCTTTTAGGTGAGAGTTGTAATTTATATCCAGGCATCAGCTTTTTTCCTTAAAAGTGTCTCAGTGGATCTAGAGTTCTGTATGCCTAGATCTATGAAGTGTGATTTCCAACAACACTGAACAAATTTAAAATAGCATGTATTCTAGGGAATTTTAAGTACATGGCAGCACAGGGTTCTACCACAGAGAGCACAGAGCTCCTTGCTGAAATATTCCTCTTGCTCTGGCCACCACAATATCCTTAGGAGAACATGAACATCAGCCATGAAAAAGTTTTTATTATCTTCTATATACTCTTACAGCTTTTGACTTTTTTCTGTCTGTGATGCCAAAAAGAAATTTTCACTGGAGCTGCTGATAACTAAACCCTGTATGTTTATATATAAAAAAAAGCCTCACATCCTGCACAACTGCTTTGCCCAGTCATCTTTCACAGATGCTTTAAATACTCCAGAAACCCTGATGAGTTTTTGGACCACAAACTCATCAAGAAAATTAATTGTTTGGTTCAAACCTGCTACCAAAATTCCAGATGAGAGCACCAAGCACACTTAACTAGTAATAGAGATCATGATAAGACCATCCCTTTTAGATTCCTCTTTATAGGAGTATTTGGTTCTAGAGGAATAACCTGCCTGTTTAAGAGAGGATATTCTGTCTTTAAAACTTTCCCAGAGGCATTGTCTTTTCTTCTGAGGCACTTCATGAGCTGAAGACAGGTTTCCCACTCTTTCCCCAGTGAGCCTCCTTCAGACTGTTTCTGCATCCTCGTCCTTGCTGCTGGCTGGCCTGGGCTCTCAGCTGCTGTTAGCCCGTTGCCAATGCCATCTTTTGTGCATTATTTAATTCTAATTATCGCTGCAGTGGTTCTTTTGATGTGACATGGTTAAAATCAATTCAATGAAGACAGAAGTAATGAATCCTTGCTGGGTGGTAACAGCATCGCTATTTTCCCCTTGTTGGCAGCCCCAGACCTGTTGACCTAAATGCATGTTTGTGCGAGCATTTGAGCAGAGACATGCCAGCCTCCCTGCTCCCTTTGCTGTGACTTGCTTTTTTGCTGCACACAGAAAACACTTGTGGATGCAAGTTACATCCACACATTACATGGTGCTAAAACAGAACAATCTGACCTAAATACACCTGTGGTGACTTTCTGAGGCTTCAGAAACCAGACCCTTAAGTAGGATTTGGTCCAACAGACATGGTGTGCTGGTTCTGAAAACATAATGAGGACCTCTTCAGGATGCTGTCCTGAGCACGATCGCTACTTCTGTCTTGGATTTAGAAGTCTCCCCCAGAAGGTCTGACAAGGATATGTTGAAGTATCACCTATGTCTCTCAGAGGGAGACAAGCCAACATGTTGCACTTGAAGCAGATCATGTTGTTGGTATCTTATAGATAAATAGCACTTACTGCACCAATATCCCACAGCGGGGCAAAATCATAATAGAGGACACACAGTGAAAACAAATGTATTTAAACACAACCACATGTTCTGTGATTCCACAGAACTAAGTCTTCAAAGTAATAATATTATTTATAAAACACCTCCCTTGGCAAATTATGCTGGGCCTTGCAAATACGGCAATAAAAATGTCATTTGGAATGTTATGTAAAATCATTCAAGTAAAACTCCAAGTGGGAAGGGCAAATAAAGGAGCCTGAGATGGAGAAAATGTGGCTGGGTACCAATGAAGGACATAGGAACAAGAGGGATCCACCCAGAAAATATCTGGAGGAGGAAAAGGTTTGTGTCTGCCTAGAAGAGTGGCACGGAAGGCAGAGGAGAAGCAGCGAAGCAGTGATGAGCGCTAGCAGTTTCAAGGAGGAAAACAGGCTGTTATATTATATCCTATTGCTCTAAGAGAGGCAGTCTGTGTCAAGAAACAAACAGAGAAAGCTGGCAGTGACCAAGGCCCACATCCTTAAGAGTTATAACCCGGAGGATCCATGCCAAGCTGGTGCTCTGCCAGGTCTGTGTTTGAGTCTGTCTCTCTTCCTCCTTTGAGCACCCACTCGTCTGAGCACCTGGGCTCCTCCCACCCCAAGCACAGGGCAGAGCACAGATTTTGGCAAAACCAGTCATGGCCACAGGTGACTCATGGAGAAGTTGCTGGTGAGCTGCAGAATCTACTAGCTGAACAGTGCTGGCTGTAGGTTCCCTGCCAGCTGCCAATCGTATGGAAAAAGCCAGCTGTATTAATATTCTATTAATTGCTGTACTTACAGATAAGGCAGCCAGTTTAATTTTTGTGGAGACCTTACAAGAACCTAAGTGTCACAGAGATGTTAATTCAGGGCAGCTCTGCCTATTAACACACACACACTGGACTCTTGCCTGGTGCTGGTCACTGATTTCAGCAGTGACTCCGGCTTGCTCAACACCAAAATTGCTTTGAAAAACAGACCCTGCCACCAAATCCAGGAGACCACAACCACAAGCTCAGGGAAGGCACCTAGCTGTGACTGGGAAGTTGTAAGGGGGACAGACCCCTTGCAGCAGCTCTGTCCCGTTTCCCCCACACCTTCAGAAGACTGTGTGGTGGCTGAACAGCTTTCTCCTGACCGACCTGCCTGCCAGGATTTTCTCTGGTAATGGTTGTAAACTATTTATATGTCCTAGGAAGTATTTTTTTAGCTGCTCAGACACCTAGCAATGTGTCATTTTAGTGACCTATCAGTGGTATTGCTACTGGAAAAAGGGCACTTTCCTACCTGCTGTCTCATGTTCCCTGCTCCTGCCACTGGGGATGTAGAAGGACTTTGTGATTTGTACCCTACAAAATGCTAAATCAACTGCCATTGGTCCTAAAATTATGTATCCACTCCTTAAAATTTTGAAGGCTACTTGTGAGGCATCAAGTGAAACAAAAAACTTCTAGGTAGACATACACCTATTTTTGTGCCATACAGATACTGATATAGGTTATTATATGCTTGCAGGTTTATTAATATTTATTTTATTCTCTGCCATGGGAAAGACATCCACAACAGGAACAGTTCAGCTAAGATATTCAGTCTAATGATGGCTAGACTTAAAATTTTACTGGAATTCACTGCTGATTTAGAAGTGTCAGGATTGTTGTCACACATGTGACAAGGCTCACTTTTAAAGCAGACTAAGTAATTCCACTCATTTAAGGGAAAAGGAAGAGCAAAGTGGGAAAACTAGCATGTGATGGGTTGGACAAGAGAAGAAATCAGAAAGGGAAGGACAGGAGCAGATGAGTTATGAGCATGCGAAAAAAACCTCCACAAAATCCCAAACAGAGCAGAATGGCTGTGAAGGCCTCAGAAAATGTGCATCTCAGTTCTTGCAATAGCACAGCTCATATGAAAGGATGACAGCCTGGTGTTACGCTTGCTGTGTTAGGTTTGTGATTGTGATTCTATGCTGAGGATTGGAAATGTTTGGCCCCATTAATCTTTCAAACTGGAAGGAGTCAGCTTAATTTCGAAGACAAAGGGAATAACATTTTTGTTAAAAATAAAAATTGTTGAGGATCTAGGAAAAAAGGAAGCTTGTGCAACTTAATCCACCTCCCTCACGTTGTCATGATAAGGTAGTCCAATTGCATGTTTACATACTGTGTTTTTCCCCACAAGAGTATCAGTCAGAGCATGGGATGTAATACCTGGGGGATAAAACAGCCTTGTTTACTGAAGAAACCTGCTGTCTACAGGTCCCACAAAATTCCTCTGTGATACTAGGCAAGTCACTTAAATGAAGTGATATGAGCTGGTGGGTTGTACAGCAAGCCAAAATCAGGGAACCAGCTCACAGAAATAAGAGCAGGATCCAAGGCAAAGAATGGACTGAAGAGAGCCTGTATGTCCAGAGGGAGCGTCTCACATAGACATAGTTTTGGCATCACGCAGCTGGTTCTCTGGTTCCATTTGAGTCAGGGTCTGCTTCCTAACAGCACAGCAGCCAGTGCCTGATGCCCGTGGGGTGAAGTGTCCCAGCCAGGCAGTCACTTGTTCCCACAGCAGTGTCAGGTCACCCTACCCAGGCATGCATTTGGACCTGGGTACCTCACCCATGGCAGGTGAGGTCAGCTTGGCTCACCCAACTTCTGCGGTCAGGGAGGTATTGCCTATACCAGGGAAAGAGAAAAAAGAACTACGTGTTGAGAGCAGAAGAGGACAAGCAGTCCAAAGAAGTGGCAAAGTCAGAACTGAGCAAACAAGCAATCATTTTCAGGCCACAAAATCAGTGCTAAGCTGCCAAACCAAAGAGGCCCTTCAGAGTTGCCTAACAGGAAAACCAGCAAAGAAAACAATCTATATTACTTCCACAAAATTACTTACAGCTAGAAAAAAAGAAGTCAGAAAGCCCTCAATGATCAAAAAGCCACAGAAACACCAAGAAAAAATAGCTGGAACACTTTTCAAACAGCCAAAAGTGAGAAAAGATGTAATGAAATAGAGCCATGCCTATGGTGCTATGTGAAAAAACTTAAACCACTCTAAACCACTTTCTTTTTTGCCTTTCTGCCACATTTTGCCACACACTCAAGCAATTGATTGATTTTATGGAAATTGGTGCTATTTCACCATTTTACTTCTACTTTTTCTTTCACCTGTCTCTCTCTTTTATGCTTTTACCTTCATGGGAGTTGAAGCCCGCAGTTCAGCTAATGTTTAACCTTTTCTTTCTCTGCAAATACAGAGAAAATAAGAGGAAAAATTTTTTCATCAGCATCTCTGCTGTAGAGCACAAACAATCCAGGGGAACATAAGAGAGGAGAGCAAGAATCATAGAGGAATTACATCTAGTGAGGAAGAATTCACAACATAATTTCAGATACTGAGAGATGTCTTTCTCCCTGTGACATATAAAATTGTAGCAATCCCAGATTTATATGTCAGCAAGATCAAGCAGATCCGTTAATCCACCAGCATATTGCGACAAAGAACTTCTAGTGATGGGTTACATATATATAAGTAAATTTAAATATTCACCCTTTGTCAAGGATTTCTAGATTTCTGTTGGAACTAGACACCCCTGAACTTTTGCAAATCACAACCTTCATTTCCCTCTACTGTCATTACAATGCTTGATTCAGCGATCCATTCATACCTCTGTTTTGTCCCTCAGCGCTACCACAACAAACACCATAGCAGTAATAACAATAGTAATTTGTGCTGTGGACTTACTGGAGTACTTGGTCATTTCAGGCTTAAAGTGCTTTTAATTTATTTTTATAATGAATGAAAATGAACTACTGTAGGTGTGTTGTGTCCCAGGGGCTATGGGGAGAGATGGATTGGGGTCACAGGGGAGCAGGGTGGGCAGAGGACTCCTGCTGCATGTAAGGACACTCTAAGCATCACTCCCAAGTGGGGCACAAGCTCCAGCTGCCAGGTTCCCTCTATCAGACGAGTTTGAATCATGCCATGGTAGCTGTAATCAACACATCACCCAGATTCTGTAAACACTCTGGGTTGAATTTCAAGGTCGGGTTGACAGAGGAATTAAGCTGACACCAGTTGAGTTCTGCAAAAATAAGAAGCTTTAGGTGGTGTCAGGGCAGTAGCTCCTTAAGATTTGTTTTTTATGTAGCCTGGAAATAGGAGCAGTGACTACGCCATCACGGAGATATTGCCTGGTACACACAAACACTTCTTTGACATCTGTATGATGTCATCTCCAACCATGCCAGGGCAATGAAGAGAATTCAACTTTCTTACTTTAACTACATTAATGTATTAAATTAAAAGATTTTCTTATGAATTGTAGAAGGTTGAATAATGATTTTCCCTTTGGTTTAGACTAACTTTTTTTTTCAGACATCATGTCTATAATATTATGATCGCTGCTAGAGCAGTGAAACTGCTTTGGAAATCTTATATTTTTATCAGTGCCAAAAATTCAGGCTGACAATAGAAACCTCAATGAAAAACATGTTGTAAAACAAAGTTGTTTTCATGTACCTAATAGAGAATGTTACACAATCTACAAATAGTAAACATTTGGATTGCTATTTGAGAATGTATTAATGACTGCCATACACACTACCATTCACTAGTTTCAATTCTCACACTTTAAAACTGTACTGTTTCATCATATTCTATTTATTCTTTTAATTTTTCTAAGTGTGACAGGTTACAATAGTATCAACTTGGGAATGTAAGCCAGGCATCTCTGTGTCTGAATTTTGTCTCTTCCTTGGAGACCTTGAAGAGAATGATTAGACCAAGACTGTCTCAAAAATGGACATCAAAGTTGAACAGCTACATTTCTAAGTGCTTGGCTGAAGAAAATGTCTTGTCTGCCTATCCATTTAAGACAGATCTGGCTTTTGACATGAATCCCATCCTTTTTGTTATATACATACCTTACTCCAAAGACATTAAGGACTAACCAGTCCATCAGGTCTACAAACCTCACCTTTGTGTGTGTGGATGGAACACTGTTGGATGCAGCATGAAGTGTGAAAGGGACAGCATCGATTTATCTGGTTAAAAACAATATTTTGAGGGCATGGAGTTGGAGCCTGAATATTATGTGGGGGGTATGTTAGTCTTTGGCACCTGCAGTTAACAACTGGTCTCATAATGACTTGTATGAATATGAATACTCTTCACTTGTGTTGACTGTCCAAAACTCCTCAGGGCCAAGAGAAGATTTTATTGATCAGTAATTTTAAAGGGATGCAAGAAGGTCAATTGCTGTTCACTTCTTTCTTTTTTTTTTTTTTTTTTTTTCCCATATATCAGGTTCTAATAAAAATAATCAGAATTCAAAGATAATAATCCCTATAGAGATAATTATAGATGGATGTGATGCCTCTGTAGCTAACTATGACAGTATTACCTTCTAATGCTCTTTATCCCTGGTATGGTTAGTTTGCACTCTTAGCCCTCAGCATCATCAACTGTCCTATAAACAATTTGCAAGTCATCCAAATTTGGGATCAAAGACACTTGAGTCTGAGTAAGCTCTGGTCACTACCTGAAAGTTCTGAGGATGCACTTTAGGCTTAGATCTCTTGTTGGATCCTTCCCCTGGAGCATGCAGCATTCCTGTCCAGATGCTTTTAGGGTCCTAAACTAATTTCTGACACTTTACCAATCCCTGTAATTTTCACAAGACCATTCTGCAAGGTTCACTCGGCTTTCTGAGAAGTCACAGGACAGCAAGGAACATCAGTTTACCAAAAGAATTTCTTGACCAGAGGGATTTTGCCCTGCACAACACTTGAAAGTTACAACTCTTCGGGGTGGGGGGGTGCTTGACACATTGATCAAACAACAAAAAAACCCCAGAAGAAATTGTGAGATACCCCTTTTCCAAGGCTATAAATCCTGGACTGCTGTCTTGATGGTTTCTCAGCAACAGTTGTCAAACAACATGCTGGACACTTTTCCTAGTCAGTTACTTTCTGAAGAGCAATTCATTAGGCTTTAATTGGGTAGGTCTAGCACTAAGATAGCCAACAAAATTCATGACATGTTATAAGATTCAAATAATAATTCAAAAATATATATTCTGACTTCATCAGAAAAAATGACAACCTAGGGAAACTCAGCTAAACTGCCATGAATTTAACATATTCTTCATATCTGCTCAGCTGGAGGTGTGTTTGTTCTATCAGACACAGTTATTGTGGCCTAGCAAGCCTCGCGCTGTGATGACACTGGCAGTAGGACATCATTTTGCAGATCGATGTTCATCATTCTCTGGAGAAAGGAGTCTCCTGTTCCTCAGGACTGGGGTCCAGGTCCCCTGGGCTTGCCTGGCGGTGAAATGAGAACCACAATGGCTCTGTGACTCCCTTGTCCTCAGGCCTTCAGGCACCCCTCTACTTGGTGGTACAAACCAAATTTAGCAAGTCAGGCAACCTAGTCCAGCTAAATACAATCCATATTACTTGGAAATACTCCCTGTGCTCTAATTGTCTTCAGTCTTTTTAACAGATTTCTGAGTCCTTTAGCATTTTCTTCATCATAAGACTCTGTAAATAATTAAATGCGTTGATTACAATTAAAAAATTTTGGATTGTGCTGTAAGTACTTATCCTTCTGTGGTTTTACTGAGAAAGTCGTGCTATTCTTAGGTAGGACTATGCAATCAACATGTGAAGAAATGTGTCACACATATAAGTGATATTTTACAGCTTTTCAACCACTAGCACTGGTTTGTTCGTTCCTATATTACAGATGGAACATATGTATCAGTTTCATGTTACGTACAGTTAAAGACTCAAAGCCAGATCCCAGTGCCCTGACCAAAAATCTCACCAATTGCATGGCTGTAAGAGAAATTAAGTATTACCAGGTTTTTCAGGTGACGAGTTTACTTTCCTGGTTGCTATTTCAAAGCACTTATCATTTAGTCTATGATGTGATGAACTGGGGGATACTTATAGCTGTATCTGATGGGCAACCTTCTTCCTTGCAAGGATATTAGAGTGTCTTCTCCCGACATAGGGCATGTCTTGTTAAAGAACCACAGGGGGGAGATTTGAAGACATTTTGTGCCTTTCTCCCTTTCAGCATGCCATAAGTGCTTCCAGGAAAACAAGGATGAGCAGAAAAGAAAGATTTCTGGTTCTCGGATGTAAAGTGAACTGAGAACAGAGAAGCAAGACCCACCATGGAAATCACCACAGAGGTTACATCTGTAAAGGAAAAGTCATGTAGGCTTTTAAGGAAAGTTTCTAAGCTGCACAGGGTCCATCAATATAACAGGATTTGTAAGGGCTCACATTAGAACCCAATAAAACTATTTTTATGCAATATATATCTACAGACAGAAAAATAGATGATGTTTGAAACAATTCTGTCTGAAACAACTTTGATTTGAGCTGAGCTTACAGCTGGGAAATAGCAAAGGCTTATTCAAAATTTTGCTGGTTTTGAATGGTCGAAATTGTGTGTACGTGTATTTGGGATGACGATGATGGGACTTCTCAGCTGCTCCTCAGATCAGCCACAGTTTCACACAGCATCAAGGACAGACAGCGCATGCTGCCAGCCAGGTTAGCTTTCTTGGGCATGTGTTCTCACCTTCCTACCACTCAACCCTGCTTTGCAGGATTTGTTTTTCCAGCATGGTAACAATCTAAGTAAGAAGTCCAATTTGGCCACGTGAAGTCGTACATATAATAAATTAGTCTGATAAAGGCATTTTGTGCCCAAAATGACAAATTGTCTGGTAAAAATGCTACCTTTCCCTATGATTTTCGTCAGTTATGCATGGATGATCACTCTAAATATATTAATAAAATTATAGAAATCACTAGGCAGTGATTTTTTTTTCCCCCTAGATGCTTGCAATGCTGATATTAGCAATACCTGGAACCAGGGGAAGAAGGGGATGTGGATGTTCAGTGAATTTGTCATCATGCAATCCAATGACAGTCTGCCTCACTGAGATTCATCAGCTGATAGAGCTTTGGAGATCATCTGAGTGGTTTGGACATAGTCAGGCAGTAGCATTCTGGAAATAGGCTGGAAGGAGACGATGAAAAATTGCCTACAGTGGACAGTATCATCAGGCTGCTGTTTGTCAGTCAGTGGATCCAAGCAAAGGTGCAAAATACTTCTTCGCTGGATGCTACTTGAGACAACCAGAGGCTCAGCGACGTTCAGAGCTGCTTCTTCGTTACCTAGCTCAATGTGTCCAGCCCTGGCTGGAAGCTGGAGCACATGGCTGGGAGACACAGGGGCACAATCTGAATTTCTCAACACCAGACAGAGGTTGCTGAATGCCTCTTCAAGTCAGTTCACCTCCCCAGCGTTTGCTGATCTAAGTGCCCAATTAGTAGTGTTCAGCAAGCTCTGATTTTGATTTGTATCTGCAGAGGAAGGAGTACATAGCTCATGTTACAAAACATTTCAGATTAAGAGACCAGATTCTGAGTGTTGCTGCACCGGTTTTGTGCAAAGCATGAAGATAGCCCACAGTCTACTTCAGAAAGAACTTCCAGCAATTTTGCACTCTATCTGTGCCATTTTTAAAATTTTTTTCCACCTCCTATTTCCAATTTTATTTCATGTATCCATGGTTTTTCCACATTTTAAAAGTTAAACACAATCACATTGTTTGGGTATCTTCTTTTAATTATCTG
Source organism: Rhynochetos jubatus (assembly GCA_027574665.1). Taxonomy (NCBI): domain Eukaryota; kingdom Metazoa; phylum Chordata; class Aves; order Eurypygiformes; family Rhynochetidae; genus Rhynochetos; species Rhynochetos jubatus. The sequence goes on along the minus strand of CM050690.1, from coordinate 66,265,319 downwards.
GTTTTCTGTTTGCGATTATTGTACAGATCATAACTAATTAAATATAAGTAATAATATGTTTTGATGACTCTTACATAGCCAGTATTGAATTTTGCAATCTCCACACTTCCATCCATCCTACTACACTACATTGCACAATGTGACCATATTGAGGAAGATAAATGACAGCCCACAACTATTTTTCACTTCAAAGTGCTTCAGTGATCCTCAGATAAAAGCTTGAATCCACTGAAGCCCCCAGTTAACTTTGTGTTTCAAATTTCAGTGACAGTTAGTGTAAGTAATATCATTAGTAGAATGAGAAAAGGCAATTAAAATACTCACAAATGGCTTTGTGAAGACAAGTTTTTTTCTTTTGCATTTTAAAAATATTCCCACTCATTATAAAATTATAGTAGAATGGCAGTACCTGCGGGACAACTGTTCTCACATCTGATGAATTAGTCCAAGTTTCACTATCATGGCTCCACCTTCATCAGAGTTACTACATGCTTATACATATGTAACAGAGCACCACCATATGGCTCTGTAAGAGTTACCACCAACTCCTGGAAACTGCAAATACATTGCTCGAAATATTTTTTAAATCTCTTAACATTAGAGGATAGTGTCCATAGTCTTTGTGTGTAGCACAGTCTATACTCCTTAGTCTACGCATAGTAAATCCCACCAGAATCTAGAAATATTGACCAAAATTAAATTACACCGAATCTGTCACTCTTAGAAGTATGTAAATAAAAAACAGAGCCTACCCCAAGCCCCTGATCCAGATTTGAACTTGGCCCAGTCGCTGTGGCTAGACACATGTTTGTTCAACATCAGAGTTGCTAAATTAAGAACCACTTGAATAACGATTCATTCAGATGAAAACAAAGTAACAGAGCTGAAGAAAAGAATCCAGATCACATACATTTCAGATTTAATGTTGCCACACCTTTTGGAGAGATGCTTCTCATTTGGTACCTCGCACCACCTATTTCCAAAACTGTGTTCACTGCTTCCCTGCGGTTGGTATGTACATCTATGTACGTACACCAGCACGGTGTATGTGAGATCCGCTTTGCACCAAGCATTCCCAGAAAGACAGCAGGTGTGTGTGGACACTTCAGGGACTCTTTGCTAGAAAATCCAACTCACGAAAACAAGGTCCCCTCAAACTTTAGGTTTAGCCATCTCAGCACGCATTTTTCTCTGCTGACCACCGTATGGGGCTCACCGGCCAGTTCCAAGGCTGTTTATCATTAGTTTATTGCTTTCATAATCAAACTGTTCTGCACTAACAGCAGATCCTTTATCTGCTCTAAGAACATTTGCCTTAGAGAGTGAAGGGCGTATCACTCGTTAATAACAAGGTCAGACCTCTTTCATCCCCACCGTCTGCTGCGGCAGCTCAGCTTGGTGGCTGCGAGGAAACAGAGCCACAGGAGTCACTGCTCTGTCAGATACCCTGGCAGACAGAGAGGATTTTAGGGTCCTCCCCACACCCCCTAATCACAACAGACATTTTTATCTCTCCTCCTGAGAGCCGCATACTTCACATTTTCCCTGTACAAATAACTGCTTAGGCCCTTCTTTCAAAGAGCCTTTATTAAACCACCAACTATTTGCTGTCGAGACATTTAGGATGAAATCATCGTGTTAAACAAATAAACGCAGCTACATACAGATCTCTGCTCTGGGAGCAGAGTAAGAAAATAATTTCTGTCTGCTCTCCACAAAAGCGGCTGGAAAGGCCGAAAGAAAAATATTATTTTTACTTCATTGTGTGAAATATCGTTTTGGAGGATCTGACGCGTTGAGCGTTTGAAGAGTTTTTGCTGGCAGGTTTCAAGGGTCCCCTGGGTTGACCCCCTGGGATTGTTTTCTTCATTAATAAACTTAGCATGATGTGTGTTAAAAGGAACATTCTGTTTGCTTTGTAAATAAGGGATGTCAAACAAGAAGCAGAAGCCTCGCAGACACTAGGTGAGGTGCTCTTCAAGGCCAGGGGGATGCATGTGTGGAATAATAAAAGCTTCAGTAAACTCAAGAATAATGTGACTGCCTCATCCAAGCCGATGCTTTGCTGAGGAACACAACCCTGCCTGCGACCCCAAACGAGGTAGCTTCCTCGCAGATCCCAGTGGGAAAGCTACAGACTCTGTCCCAGAGCAGCAGGGGAGGAGCTTGGGAAGGAAAGAGCATCTGCCTGCAGCCCAGCAGGGCAGGCAGGATGGTGCAGAGCAGGTACTCCCATCGCTCTTTGGAAGGTGCATTTTGACAGCTCTGCAAGCAGCCCCAGGGAGGACGGGAGAGGGTTTCTGCACCAGCATTAGTCGAATCTGATGCTGCTGTGGAAATTACGATGCTAAAGCTTCTGACCGGATTTAAGGAAGTAATTTGCAAGAAAGTAATCATCCTTCTCCCAGCTCTGGGGTTTTCTCTCCCGTCACAAAACACAGGAAAAAATAGCCTGCTGTTTAGTGGTGCTTATTTTCTATCGCCTCCTTCCCTGCCTGCATCACCACTCATCTCTCCCAGTATTTCTGAACCCACTCATTTCCCATACGTTGCCTGCCCCCTTGAAGAACTCCAATAAGTCTGTAAAGATGGCTTAGCTCCTGTCATTCACAGCCAGAGTATCTGCGATGCATCAGGAATGCCATAACCAGGAAGGCAAAACTTGCCCAGTTTCACTCTGGGTCTTGTTTGAGGGCAAGGGGTAGAAGCAGGCAGGCAGGGTATGTGACCACTGCTAGGCATTGGATGGACAAAGACCCCCAGCTGCTTTGCCCAACCTGCACGTATTCCTGCAGTGTGCCATCATTGTTCTGGTTGTCATCACAGGGGCAAAAACAATTCCCAGTTTAAAAGCTGTTTACCTTAGAAAGAGAACAGTCAAGCACACAGTTTAAAGGATAAGGCAGGATCAGTTCTGAAACTTCAGTGATCCAATAGAGGAAACATTTCAGTGTCCAATAGTGTTTGGATCTAATTACAGCTGGCAGCATCCTAGTTAGATGTAGCATTTCGTGCAAATCCATGCACTGCAGCAAGAAGAGATGCAGTTTTCACAACTGAGCCTCAGGCCAGCTTTAGAAGCAATTCTAAAACAAACATGAAATTAGCAATATTACCTTTTTCTTAAGCTGTATGACATCTATATTACTGAAATATTTATAACATGTAGGTCACGTATCATGCAGCGTATTGCCCTCGCTAAGCTGATATTGGAGCTATGTTAATAACTGAAAGGACAAATGTTTATTTTGTCTAAAATTAATATATCATTTCAGACATTTCGTCACAAAAATGGTTAAATGCAAGCAATTTTTTGAAGAAGTGAATGAGCTGCAGAATTGTGAGAGACCCCGTAATAAATCATGGTGATAAATAGGAGGATCTCCAGCTAATTTAATCAACCAATAAATACAAACAACAGGGAGATGTCTACCAAAAATGGTAAAAGAAAAACCCTTGGTGAAGTGATTTATAGTGGATTTAGAACAGTAAAAATAAAAAATCTGTTTTGAAGTTAGAAATTTGATTTAGAAATTTGTGTCTCATTCTGTAAGCAGTCTCTGGCTGGAGCCCTAACTTGTATTGCACTCACTTACAATTGCCATCACACTTAATGATTTTGTTTTGTGCCATGATAAGATTCATTAAGAGTTTGTTTTGTGTACTGCTTGTGTCACATATAGTCTTCCTATGTACAAATGTTGCTATTTTGAGTCTGCATCCAAATTCCTCTTTACTCACCCCTTAGTACCAAGAAATCGAAGTTTGATTGACAAAATTTGCTTCATCTGGTAGGAAGAAGCAAACTTATTACCTGGTCTGAGTTAACTGAGCTACAGTAGCTGCAGCCAGTTATTTATACAGTTTGTGAGTTTACATGATAGTAGGACACTTATAAGAGATCAGATGGACTAGAAAGCTGCCACAAATTTTTCCAGGTTTGATTAGTTAGAATACAGGTCAAGTAATTCATGATCAAGTGTTAACATCTACAGTCCTCAGTGATTATGTGAAATTACTGATCTTCATCTGATCTTATACAGACAGGAGATATCCATTTTGCTGGTGGCCCTGATGGCAACCACATCAGAGAAGACAAAAAGGGCATGAACATGAAGATTGAAGTGATTAGTTTGAAAGACAAAGAACTGATCAGATAGATAGCAGAGTATTAAAAAAGCCCTGGTATTACTGATACAAAATAGGATTGGAGGAAATAGTGTCTTGGCCAAGTTATGTCAAGCCAAGTGTACTTAAAAGCACCAAAGGTGGAAGCATCCTTAAATGATACTGAAGTATTTTTTAAATAAATTAGTGTATGCACTGGTATTCCCAAGAAGCAAAGACACAATGTAGTGACAGCTGAAGGACTCTGAAGCATTGCCACACAAAATTTTAATGTTGGACTACCATGACACCTGAGCTTTGGGATCTTCACCTGCTTCAAACAGCATACATTTATCATGGCTACTACATGGATCTTTGGTGACAAACCTCCAAGAGTTGTACAGTGACAATGCTAGGGACAGCCCTGCTTCCCATGTGGAAGGTGTTCAGAACACACTGTGTGAGCAACTAGAAGATCAGCATACAATTTACTTCTAGAAGGATTTAACCAAATGTTTAGAAAGGACTTCAGGACCTTGTATAGCTGAAATAAAGTAGGCAGGCTCAAGTACATAAAGGCCATACCTAACAGGTGTTTGGATAACCCCTTTTAAAAAGGAAGATTATTCTGTGAACCTCTCTAGGTAGCCTGTTCACTAGCCTTGGAGTTAAGAATTGTCTAATCTATCTTCTTTGCTCGAGTTAGTGCACTTTTTCACATTCTGTCCCCAGAGGACATGGAAAACGATTGATCACTGTCTTCTTCATAACAACCTTTTACATATTGGGAAATTGTTATCCCTTCCTCCCCTTCCCCTTGAGCCTTATGCTTAGTCTTCTCTTTTCTAGACTAAACAAACCCAGTTCTTTCAACCTTTTTTTGTAGGTCATGTTTTCTAAACCTCTGATCATTCTTGTTGCTCTCCTTTGCACTTTCTTCAATTTGTCTACATCTTTCTTGAAGTATGGTTCCCAAAGCTGGACACAGTTCACCAGCTGAGGCCTTACCCATGTAGCCTAAAGCAGAACACTTACGACTTTTTTTCACTGGTAAGACATTCCAGGTGAAGCGCCAAGGAATAAGATTTGCTTTTATCCTAACATTGCTCTTGTGATTGTCTATGACCTCCAGACCACTTTCTACAATATTGCTGCAGAGACATAAACTTTCTTATCTTGTTTCTGTGTATTGAGATTCTTCTTAGCAAGTCTAACACATTTCTCTGGCCTTTATTGAATTTCACCGTGAAGAATTCAGATGATATCTCCAATTTACCAGCATTATCTTGTATACTGATAATGTACACTGATCATGTCCTCCAAAGGGTGCCTGTATGTTACCTATTACCATAATTCAAAGAGTTAAGGACCAGGGTGCCGTATGCTGTGACCTGTGACCTATTGCAGTCCCAGGGCTGCATGGCCAGGTCGTGTCTTCAGTAGCATTGACATTTGTGCCAGTCACCAGTCCTAGGAGCTCACCATACCTGCAGAGAGGGATGTTTTCCCCACCTTACACACTCATTGCAGGTGATGTGCTGCTGACAGCACACGAATGAGCAACTTTAGGCTCAGTTCCTCTATCTGGGGAACCATCCTAAGCACACAGCTGCTCTGCTTGAGTGCACCCATAAGGCACCAATTATGAATCAAATGCACCTTATGTATTTTTTTCTTTGAATTAGCATAGTCTGCTTCTAAGATGATTTCATCAGTCTGAACTGCTTTGCTCACAATTTCTCTTCTGCTGAAACCTGATGCATCAGTTCCCTCAGATTAATTGTTTACTTTTTTTAAATTTAGCATCTTCATTCTATCACTATTCTTAACTTCTTTCCATCTGTTCAACTTTCCTTTTCATCCTATGGCCAACTTTCCACTATTCTCAGATTCCCAAACATTTTAATCTTCGAACCAATGTCTCTCCCCCTGTAACAGTCTCTTTCCTTGAAGGTGTCTTGACATTTCCAGCACATTCTGGGAACATGATGGGATGGACCATTTTTTGCTTTTGCAACAGATAAGCAAACCAGTGGTAGGAACCGTCCTTCAGATATTTCTTTACTGACGGGTTTGAGTTTATGTAGTTCACAACTTCATCCTCACCATCCAGCAGGATGGTTTGTAGTCCAACTCTGTTACACCTTTCTTTTACTTTTTTTTAATCTTTTCTAACCCCAGACACGGCAACAGTGTTGCCTCATACATCTCTGAATTTCAAAATAATTACATAGCCAGTATTTAAATTCTTATATCAATACTTGATAGGACTAATACTTGCATTCTTAAAATATATCTACAAAGTAATATAAATAAATCTACAAATTTAAAATGAAAATAGAGATAAAAAGTAAAATAAATATACAAAATATAGCTCAATTTTTCAGTACCCACAGTCTCTGTCCTTCTATAGCCACACAAACTCCTTTGCACTTGTCTGCCATGTCTCATTACATCTCTGTGAGCCCAGCTGTTATGAACCTGTTGGTATATTGAGGCTGAAACCTGCTTTGGTGTGCTCCTCAAATTCCTGGCATTTGCCTAGAGATTCATCAGCAAAGTGTTTTGCTATTTTCCTTCATTTGTCTCCTCTTATGTTCAGTTTCCCCCATTCACTACCTACTTCCAAGCTTTTTCCTGGATCTCTGTTTATTTTTTGCTCATTTGAGGATCCTGTCAGCAGTTTCCCTCAAAGCCAGTGCAAGTCCTGGCCTTGCAGAAAGATTTTCACCAGAGGGATCCCATTTCTGCCTAGCAATCCTCCTTTGTAACATATTGTCTGGTGGCTAAGGAAGCCAAAATCCTTCTGTCAACACCCTCTGTGCAGCCAAGCATTCTCCTTCAGCCCAGGCCATTATAATCTCTGAGATCATGTTCAGAGCCTCTGCTCTTAACCTCCCAGCACCGAGCAGCTGCCGGTCATGTGGAACTGGTAAATCCACCCAAAGTCTCCCCTCCTGCATCCTCCAGCTTCCCTCGGCCTGGTTCTGTTTTATTTCAAGCCAACTTTCTTCCCTGCTCCACCACTGCCCACTCTTGCCACTCCTCTGCTGTGCACATGTGCGGCGGCCTCTTGAGGTCTTCCTGGTGGTAGATGCTGCCTCTGCACATCCCAAGCCTGGCCAAGGATCTTCATGGCTCAGCTGTCAAGCCCACCTTTCCCATTTCACCTCACACCCTTCTGCTTCCCCTATACAAGGCTACCACAGCCTGTCCACTTGTGTGTCTTCTGCCTGAAGACCTCAAAAGGCATTGCGGAGTTTTTCCAGCAATGGGCAATACCAGGGGGCAGACCAGTGTTGTAATTAATGTCACGTGACCTGATGAATTAAGAGTCAGATTAGAAATAAAACCAGTGACCTTATTCTAGTCAGCAGCCTCCAGTCATGTCTGAGTCATGGAACATCTGCAGAGGTCCATTGGGTCTCTTAACTCTCCTGCAGACCAGGAAATATTATTAAGCCTGCTTTATACTCCTGGCATGGATTGTCCAAGTGATTTGTACTCGGTCACTCAGTAGAAAATTTCCATTGCTCCTAAGCATTATCTGACAAGACTACTGCTTTCCAGGTTTAAAGTTGTTAAGTTACTTCTCTTCTATTTTTTTTTTTTATTGCTTGGTTTGCCTGAGATGAGATATTTTAAAACATTGTTGCTGTGCCATTTCTTTGAGGTAACAGGCTTTACAATCACCAACTTTGTTCATCGGCTGGTTCAGTGCCCTTGGAGGAAGTCTGTCCATTCCTTTATATGACTTCAGTCATATAAAAAAGATGTATTTATTGCAGCATGAAGTTCAAGTTTTGGAACCTTTCACTTCAAAGCCATCTACAAAAGAAATTTTCCTTCATATTTTTTATTTTTAATAATGAACTCTTTCCATTGATGAGTTTTTGGCACAGCCCGTTCTGAAACCTTGCTATTTGAAACAGCTTGCTGATGTTTTCTTAAATTACATCCTCTTGCAGGTCCATAAAATCCTGAAGTTATTACAAATAAATAAACGGAGTTTCTCTTCATGATGTAAACCAGCTTTGAATGAAGTCATTGAGTGGAAGTTTGACTTGGATTGCTTCTGAAAAGCTGCTCAGACCCAGGGCAAAGTTCTGCTTTTCCTCTCTGTGCTGCAGAAATTGGTGAGCAGCTGTTCTAAGTCAACTGAGTGGAGCAAACCCCTGTTGCTTAATGTCTTGTTTTAATTTCCAGTGGGAAACCAAGTATCAGAAAGTCCATACTCTCCACTCCCTTTTCTTTCTCTCACTTTTTCCAATTACTATCCTCCTGAGCGAGTTGCACAGTCAAGTGTTAGTGAAAGAGATGAGATCTGAGAGTCCTACCTTCTGTCTTGTGCTAGGCATCCTACCCCGTCCAGCAACACAAGGGATCATTTCTTTCCCACGATCAGTGGAGCTGTCACCACTGTTTAAATGACCTTTGCTCCTCTGAGCAGGACAACAAAGCTTGTGGCATCCTCATGAATAGCAGACAGCATGGTGCAGACTCTGCTGTGGACCATGGGGCACAAACAGGCAGTGCTATGAAATTACACCAGCTATTCAGCTGGTTCCCTCCCCATCCCTTCCCACTGTGGTCCACTGCACTTCCACGGGTCTTCATGATTATCCTGACTAGCCTTTAGGTCACTGAAAGAAAAATTAGACCTTCTCTGTCCCCCAGCAAGGATCCAAGTCATATCACCTCAATGAAGGCTTGTTCCAGCGTGCTACAAGGAAATGACTAAAAGTTTTATTGAATGTTTTTGGATTCAGGAAATCTTGTTAGTCTTAGCACAAAGTTGCACATTTCTTTCGCTAGCTTATGCATCACTGATCATTTATATTGACCATTTTGACTTTCCAGATTTAGCACATTTTTCACGTTTAACCACTGGCAACCCAAACTCTCAAACAGGTAGGAATCATTTCGTGTGTAAAGCAAGCAAACAAAATGCTCACAAGTTATTTTTCTAATAATTTCATTAGCTGTACTTATAACTAAGCAATGTAACCAATACACTCAGCAGTCTATCTCATAATATTGACTGTAATGGCCAGGACAACCTGTTCTCACTTCTGCTGACAGAGAGCCAGACTGACATTGGAGCTGTATATCATCTTTTAAATAACACTGCGATGTGAAAAGCCCTATGCAAATGCTGGGACTATTTGTGGAGTGAGGTACTACCTAGACTCTTGACCAAAATTAACAACTATCTGCCCATAGTCTTCACAGGAATCAACTCACAGAAGAGAAAAACACAGACAAGATGGCAGAACATTTGGAAGATAAAACGCAAGATATATTACAAGATATAGCTTGAATTAAAAAGAACACATTTGTTAATAGGTTAAAATCAATATAAGTATGTCATTCAGCACTCTGATTGAGATCTATGTTCTATTTGCTACTTCTTAGTTGAGATATTTTAGCCTCTCATTTCCAAACTGGCTTCTAGAGGACTGTCACTCTGGTCCCCCGGGAGCTAAGTGCTCACACCACCGCACACCCTTGTGTTTTGTCCACCGGCAGAGTTTGGCACTGGTTGAATGGCGAGCTCATACTCACGCCCCTCTCTACCCCTACCCTGAAACCCACAAAACTTTGGCAGACATTTCTTTGTACCTGGAAATACTGTCGCCACAGCCCGTGGTGGAGTGTGGGGCATCCAAGCCCACCTCTCCCGCTTCTTCCAGTGAGATGGGGACATGGTCCACAACATCACACAGCGTGGGGTGAAGGGGGAAGTGGGTTAGGTCAGTCGGGCAGCAGCAGGTTTTGGCAGATTGTTACCAGAGATCCTGACTGAGAGAGGAAAGCCAGAGTGTACAGCTTCCAGCTACAGCTCCCATGAAAGTCTGTGGCAGCATTTCAGTGTGGAAATATTTCCATTTCCAGACATTAGGGGATAGGCTAGGGTATGGAAAAAGCTTGTTGAAAAACTGAAACTCTTCACAGAAAGCTGATACTTAAACAAATAATTCATTTAGCTGAACACCAATTTTCTGTCAATAAACAGTTTCAAAAAATTCCTGACCATCCCTAGTCAAGTCTGCAACACATACTGAGCTTTTTTATTACTCTGAGTACCTCTGAACCAGTTAACCCTGCTGTTTTCTCTTCCTCCACATAAGGTAGAGATTTGTACATCTCGAGGGATGCTCAGTCAGCCCTTGGCTCCCCACACTGACAGCCAAGTTACAGTTTCAGCTCCATGAAACAGTGTTTATGTAAGAGCTAGAGAGAAAAGACACCTATGAACAAAGAAAAATAATTATATCTGTTTGCATTATAGGAGTCCTCTGCAGCCCCACTCCCGCTTGGGCCCCAGTATGTAGCACAGGGTAAGATCATCGTTGCAGTCCAAAGCTGCATGCAATCTAATTAAGACAAGATGTAACCCGCTGGTGCAATGAACGGTTCAGAAAGGAATTGAGGATGGGGGAAATGGTGTCTTCTTAAAAGGAGGAGGAAGAAATGATACATTTTTGCAAATTGGCTAGTTCCAGCATCTGGGTCTTGAAAAATTTCACTGAATATCACAAAACCAACAAATAATCAAGAGTTTCCAATAACTTTTGAGAACAGGTGAAGGTTTGACATATTTACATTTTCTCTTCCTTTTTTCCTTTACATGGGTGCTTGATGTCTGTGCCTTTAGCTGAAACGTGAGTTGGCATGAATTATATTGGCCCTATTTTGAAGTGCTGTATATACTGTTATTGTCTACCCATGGCACTAGCTGTGGAGGTAGTGTCCAGAACACAAGATTTTGTTAGGGAGTCATAATTGTTAAGAAAGCCCTGAAAACTGCTGTGTTGTGTAGAGTTCCAACAGGTCAGGTCCCTAAACCTGTAAATACAATGCTGGAGGAACAGATCAGAGGTATGAATCAGCACCTTCCATCTGAACGAGTAGCTGAGTCTTAAAATTACTTCCCTATGCACTGTCTTCTTGTAGGCACTCAGGTAATGTGCTTATCTCGAAGTCCTAATGACTCCCTGTATCCTTACAAGTCCCAGCTCCCATTGGTTGTTAACTATTTGCCAAAAATTCTGGATTCTGGAAGGAGCAACTGCACATTTTCATATTTAATTCACCAGAACAACTTTCCTTTAACAGCTGTAGGGAGAAGGCAGTAGGAATACGAGTGTGCAGGAAGTTGCATATCAATCAGAATTACAGTTATGCCTTGTAGTGTCACACAGACATGAGGTAAAGGTGATGATATGCTCCCTTAGTCATGTTTTAGGATGTCACCGGCATGCTCTGTAGGAGTAGTTTTAGTTACTGTTTGGAAACCACCTATAAAACACAAACACCTAGCAGAAGCAGAAGGTAATGGCAATTCGGTCTGCAACACCCTCCTCTCTGGATCTGTCTTCAATGAAAAACCAAATTGAGGCACTGAGACAGCCACAATTTTTTTTTTTAAGAGTTCAACCAAAATAATCTTTTTTATCTTTTTTAAAGTCTCAGAGTGATAACTGGAGAAAAGGCAAAGTAAATACAGTAAAATATTGTTTGGCTTGACGCAGTCAGTGATTGTTGGTGGGGAAAGTTGGAAAGAAAAAACCAAAAAAAGCCAATGTTTCATAAATATCTTGACTGAAAATTTCCACCTTGGAAGGAGCATACTGAAATCCCGACACTTCCATATAACGTAGTCTTGAAAACTTGTGAATATATTAATCTTTAAAAGCGTTTGCAAAACTTTACAGCTGCTACAGGCAAGTGCTATGGTATTTAGATCTGTTACAACCAGACATAGTTAGATTATCAGTCATTTGTGAAGTACTGCAGTCACTAAATTATAGCTCAGTCAGCCTAGGCTGAGAGTGCCTGTCTCCATCTCTAATGATTTCAACATCATTCTTAGAATTGTGTAGCTCTAAATACCCCTCAAAACTTTACTCCAACCTGGTCTAATTCTTCAGAAAATATAATCCTTCAAAAACTGTACTGAGTTAATACTTCGATAGGATAAAAAGGGATATTCATGATGCTGATTAAGATGGACTGTCAGTCTGACAAGCCATGAACATGAAATGCAGACTGCTTGTGATAATTTAACTCCTTGGAACACAGTGTCCCAAAACTAGGCTGTTAACTCAATTTCCCTGTTAAAGCAATTACAACTTACCCATGTACAATTTTTCAAAAATTTATATATAAATGTGATATATTTCTTCATTTCCTGCTCTGAGCTTAGGTAGTGTTGCTGCATTTTGTTAAAGAAGTTGCCACATTCCACCTCACTGTTGGCTGTATTTCAGAAATAATTGAAGTAGTTTTTGAAGTACACAAGGAGTACTCACACCACAGAACTTGTTTGCACAGTTATTTCAAGACATATCTCTGTTCTAGTGGGGAAAAAAGGCTTGTATAGGGACTATTCATGTTTGCCTACACTTAACATCTTTGCTTTTTAGAATAATAGCATCATTCCCCTTCAGCAGCAGTGTAAGATGGTAAAACGGGACTGCAGGGGCTGCCTGATACTGAGCTGTGAATCTTCTGTTCTCTATACCTATTTTGACCTCTGCTTCCTAGTCAAAACCCAGTGACATGTCTCTCATGTGGCTCAGTAGGGCTCCCAAGCTCGCAAAGCTAGCATGAAAGGAATGCAGGTCCTCCCATATGCTGCTGGTAGAAACTATACCCACTAAACAAGAGCTAGTGATCTAGAATCTTTTGCAAAAATGTGCAGTCAAAGAGAGATTGAAAACCTTAGGTTACAAGAATAATATTTATTTTGATATAATAACGTCTCTTTTTCTAATATGCAGTTTATTTATTTAATAGGGAGTCTGAACACCAATGAAGGGGTAAGCACTGAAAACATTTGGCTGGGATCTGAAAATACAGAAGGAAATTTTTGGGAAGAGATTTTTTTTAAGCAATTTTTCCAATATTAAACCTCCCCTTTCATGCTGTCCACAAATTTAGTCCTTTCCCTTAGACTGATCAAGGACTTCGTGTGATTTTAGGAAGATGGGTTTTTTCCCATGTCTTTACTGAAACTCACTTGTGGCTTGGAGGAGAAAGAAGAGATGGGCAGCTCTCTTCTAACCAGGCAGTACATTTTCCATATGGTTTCTCCAGATGAAACCACTGCTGTTAGGACCTGCCCATTGGCTGATGGCAGCCTGCAGCGAAGCGCTAATGAGGAAGTGCCTGGGGAATATAGGGAAATACCTCTGTTGTACCGTGAATAGTTTGTCCACCTTACAGACATGAGCAGTGTAAACAGGAGTTTTTCTACATGTGCTGCGGCAGGGAGACCAAGGCTACCATGGAAGGTGCTAGCTTAATGGCTCTGGCACACAGCCAACAAAAAGGCTACAAGGTCACAGCATTTCCAAAGGCTGGTGCTGGAGGAGAGGTAGCCATCATATCCGCTGGTGTGCAACAGTCTCCCGCCAGCTGCTCTGATTTATGGGAGCTGCAACTGTGCAAGCCAGCCACAAATCCAAGGGAATACAAAACAAGCTTATGCTCCTCGTGTCCCTGTCTTTGCAGTCATGCATTCTGTTTGCCTCCCTTTTGGAGCCTCTAGCTTTTAGGCTCCTTGAGGTCCGTGAACTGTCTTGGACTTTCTTTCTCTATAGATAACTATCTGCTTTCTTAGCCACGGAGTGGTTATCAGTCAGCTTTGCACATTTTATTTATTGATACTCCAAAGTCAACCAAGGAAATTAATGTCTCTTTTATGCAGCTAGCAATACCTCAGATAAAATGTTATTACAGTATACCAATCCATATGTGTTAGACTCAAATGTTGCGGTCTATAGGTTGGTGCTACCTACCCATCAGCTGGCATCCAAAAGCAGATGTACACCTGCGATTTTCTACTGTAATACAAGAAAATATATACAGATAGCCCTGTACAGCAAGGACAGGAAAACCTGCAGATCCTTCCTCATAAAAGTGTAATCTTTACTTGTGATAGGTATCAGCAATATAAACAGAAGTACTCAGATCTTGTAAACAAGGGGTCATAGCCTTCTGGCAAAAAACTGGCCATGCTGCACCCAGCTTGCAGAAACCCTTATTACACATCTGTTCAGATGTCACTGGTTGCACATTGGGATGTTGTTCGTCCTGAAGACGGACGGTCTCCTGAGTGGGGGCCATGGGTGGAACCGCTCTGAGCTTCCCACATTGAACTGTTCGAAGCAGGAGGAGCCAGGCTCCAAGCCTGGCAGTCACACTCCCTTTTCAGAGAAGATAAAAGCAGCAGAGGAGAGTTACAGCACAACCGCAGCATCTCAGTTGTTAAACAGTACTTGAACACAATGTGTTTCTGGTTAGTTTAAGGAAGGATAAACAAGATTTAGTATCTGGCAACGAACACCATTTTTTTTTCCCCCTATAAATGATACTTGGATTCATTCAGATTCATGTAGCTTCCACTCACGTAAGACTCCATTCCATTTCCTAATTTTCCATCTTCCTTATTTCCTAAAACATGAGTTGTTGAGCTAATGAATTAAAACACTCTGAGGTTTGGTTTTGGCTCTGTGTGCATCTGTGTTCTTTTACTACCATAATTCAACGTGACAAGTTTATTGTCCTAACAAACACTAGCACCTATTGTAGAACTATAATAAAAAAAGAAAGATTGCTTTAAGCAGCACATTTCTGCAGAGAAGACCAAATGCTACCTATTGACATTTTGTTTTCCTCAAATCATGTTCCCCTTTTCATTCCATAGTGGTCACTAAACATGCAAGTCTGTAGGCAAAATGGGCTAGATTAGAGTTTAAGGATCAGCTTCTGCAATGAGCTGGATCAGATGGAATTCATTCTTCTTATTAGCTTTCAGCTGATACTTATGAGCCTGAGCGCAGGACTGCGTTTGTGCAAGGCACATTAAACACTGTGAATGCAACCCCTGCCCCAAGGAGCTTGCAGCTCAAAAAGACAAGTATGCAAAGATAAGCCAGATAAAAAGAAAAGCCTAGGACTTCGCAGAAAACAAAGCCAGGACCTGTCTTTGCTAAATCAATGTGCAAAAAGCCAACACAAATGAGAGGTCGATTTCTGCATAAGAACCAACTTAAATGTTTCTATACAAATGAGTCACGTTCAGCACAAGGCTGGCCCTCCAGATGAATGCCTGTCCCCAAAAAAAAAACCAACCCCCCAGATCTACAGCTAAGTAAATAAACTACAATGACCCCAAAATAAAATGTGAAACATTCTGTTTTTCAAGGCTCACAAAACAAGATTTTAATGACACATATGGTCTTTATTTGACCCATAATGGTTCTTTGATATATAGTGGCAAGAACTTAATTCTACTGAAGGAATAACATTTTCATGTAGCTGGCCCTATTACTAATGAAATAATCAAGCTTTCTCTCCTTCTTATCTGTTTGAAAGGCTATATTCAATGAGAGATCTTGGAATATTTTACCAGAAAATGCATAACAGAAGAGTGGCACACAAATAGAAAACAAACAGGAGTCACTCTGTCCCATTTGTTCCCTTAAAATATTGATACTTCTGCAGAGATACACTAATTCATTATGAGACTGGCTCATCACAGGTAACAAGGCAGTTGCTTGTCATAGAAGACTCCTTTAGGAAAGTAAGTGTTCTCTGCTAAGGTGTTTACGCTAGTGATGCAAGAGCCCTGGAAAGATGGGCTTCATGCTGCAGTTGTTGCAGTGGGGTGTTTGGCATGGGCCAAGGCTGGTGGTAAGCTTCTTGGACAAGCACCCTGCCCTTCCCTCCTCCCTTAAGTGCAGCAAAAGCAGTGACTGGAGGTCTCCAGGGCTTGCTTCCCTTACCCGTTTCCTCAACCTTGCTGTGGCAGAAGCAATGTGTCCCCACACAGGTTCAATTCTTCATCCATGAGCAACAGGTCAATCCTGCCCACACTACTGAGAGGTCTTGGGCTGCTTTTCATGGGTGAACTGGGGGAAAATCTAGATGGAGAGGTAACACTGGTGTCTTCTCTTTCAGTTATTTCCACACAGCTGAGTGTTTCAGAATCTGGCTAAGTAATTAATGCATTTCATCATATTAAGGACTCTCAGATGCCTGTTGTTTCTTTATGAAGTAGCTCTGTGTCATTAGGTGGCAGAGGTATGGTCTCTTCTTAAAATATTAGATCCTGTTTATTACATTCATCAACACCAGGTTTGTGATATTCTGTGGCCTTCAGCATCTTAGCAGACTGCGCCAAGCACTGGAGGGATAAATCTGATATTAATTTCAGTTTTTATTATAATTTGTTTAAACCGTTGTACAAATACAGCAGACAACTGTTTGGAGCATCTTTGGCACAGTTCAGAGAAACTGTATTTCACTCGGCTTTCATCCCTGATTTAAACTAATAGCTACTCAGGGAAGGAGCAAGAGCAGACACAGGTATATAAAATGACTATATGCCTTGCATATGCCTTTTTTCCAATGAAGGTGTGGGGGTGTGGCATGTGCAATTTTAAAAGCTTTCTATTTAGCCTGCCCAGTCTGAGTCAGAAAAGAGGCTGCACAGCCACAGCTGTTTGATACAGGGAGATACCACACGTAATCCACAGAGGAGGAAGCCTCTTCTCACGTCCCCAGCAAATCCATACTGATTCCATGCCCCACTCCAGCAGACAGACCAAGATGTTCCAACCTCAGCTTTCTTGGACCCAGAGGGTGCACAGACTCCCACCTCCAGCACCCAAGTGAGAAGGACCCAGGCATTGCGGGGGAGCAGTCAGTGGCTAATCACATTTTTCAGCAGGGATACAATCTAGTGGATCTGCATATAATGATGAAATCTGATTAAATTTCAGAGGGTAAGGGAAGTCAAATCCTGTTCTTCCCTGCATCAGTGGGGATCAACATGGTGCACAGCTCGGAAAACAGAATTTAGCTCACTGTGTGTGAAAGTAAAAAAAAAAAAAGATAAATTATTCACACTTTGTTTTGCAACTAGTCTTAGAAAAGGAAAGTCAAGTATGCAACTTGATTAGTTCATTATAGTTATCAATTACTAAGAGAGAGAATAACATATCTTCTGCTAATAAAATATTTTATCTTTAGGGTATATTGCATCTGAGTAGATCTATGTATGCTTCTTAATTTATTTCCAGACAGAGAGGGGACAGAGAGGAATTACCTTACACTTCTTTTCACATGCAGCAGTTTCCCAGGTGGAAGTTTACTGTTGAGACTTACAGCTAACATATTGAAATGTATTAAGAGGGTTTAAGGCTTCCATTTGTCTTCATTAAAACCAGTTTGAGTTTGAAAGCTGACTTGGGGATTATTTTTCATATTGGGAGTGTGAAGACAGCTATTCAGCTGACTTAGGCAGTGATTTCAGACAAATCCCATCAGTTTGGGATGTGAAAAACAAGATTAATAGCATACATCTCTTTCAAAGTAACCTAACATCTCTTCACAAAAACCTCTGTGAAGGAATAAGATAGTATTGTGTGAATTCTCTTGTCTAATGATGCAGAATTTGAGCAGATGGACCTACATATACCTGATCCGTGCTGCAAGTTTTATAAACTGGGACCTAGTGTGCAGCTCTTACAAAACCATGGACCATTTTGTGAAACCAATACACTGTTATTTATAATAAATACTTCTCAAAAGCATATGTAAGTAAGTGCAATAATGCAAATTTTCACATCAGCCACTGCTTGGGAAATCACATTATTCCTGCATTTTAAACAAAACTTTACATATCCTCACAGTGTTGTGCAGATAAGTGGAACAGTGCAGTGTTACGCTGCAGGATGAAGGCAAAGAGGAGGAGTGATCTCCTCTGCAACCTGACCTCTCCCCCTCCACACTCTATTCCAAGTAAGGCTGTGTCCCCGAGACCACGTGAGGCACCCAAGGTTGGGTGGGAAAGGAGCCAGGAGCCTGACCCCTTCATGTCACTGTCAATCCACAGGTGAAAGAAGCAGGATTCATGCTGCTGAAAGCAGCAGCAGAGAACACGAGTCTCCATGGCAGCCTCCATCAGGTCAGAGTGCAGCCCAGGGTACCACAAAAACCTCCAGCCTGCAGTCATGCTGAGCTGCCACAGGTAGTGGTGTGGACTCGGGGGACGGTGCAGGGGAAAGATGTGGCTGAGTGGGAAGCTGCCTGTGTGCCCAGCACTCAGCACTGCAGATCTTGGTTTGGTCTCCAACGAAATGGAAAGAGTATGCAATCCTTTTTTCAGCTTAGTAGCCTGTGGATAGATGTGGCTGGGAACAGGCACCCAGCAGAGCTCATAAATAAACACTTTGTCCCATATCTCTGGATTTTTGATCTTTCTTCAAAGAGGGCAACAGGATATTACATTTTTGTCCTTCAGCTGCTCTGCCTGAGAGCTCCACAGTGCCTGACATGAGCACTGCGTAATCCTGCCATCATTTCTGTGTTGTAGGTGACGCTCCAGCTACAGACTTTGCTTCTCCATCACCCTTGTTGGTGCTCAGCAGAGAACATACTTGTTAGATCTTACAAGAAGCCCAAGTGAAGCAAGACTGGAGTGAAGGTGTCTTGAAATGGCCTGAAGTTAAAGGGATCTCAATTCTCTGTCTCCAGTTGGAAGGGAGCTCTTGGAAAATACACCTCATAGTGTCTTGGAAACTTTCTGTCTCCATTTACTCTCCATAAAATGGGTATAATTATACAAAATCCCCTTCCCAACTGCTGGGAGATCTACATATGAAAATGCTATGCGGAAATTAGGTAGTTTTGCTGTTATTACTGTTGTTTGTGCATTTGCACAGAAAGTTACTGTGCAAGGCCATCGACCAAAAAATCTTACTACAAAAACATGAATGTGTGATTAATCCCCAAAAAGTAAATTCACATGCTCCAAGTTAAGCAAAATATCTTGCAGAATTAGGTCAGACTTTGCAGACAACACTTGCAAAATTCAGCCCCCATTTTTTTATTAATTCACCCTTTAAACAAAACTCAACTTTGATTTCAACTGCCTTCCAGAGATGCTGTGAAAGAAGCCAAAACACCTTCTCAGGGATTATGCCAAGCAGTAGTTTTGAACAGGTTTGGGGCAATATTCAATGAACTGTAACTAATCATTTTCATCTTATCGCCTACAGAGCCATTGCATTGGAATGATGTTTGGCTAATTTTCCAAAGGATACGTTTACTATGGATTGTTCTACATAGCTGTCAGGAGCAACTGTGAGCCAAAACATACTCTGTCCAGAGAAGTGTTTGGTTGATGAAATTATAAATAAGTCATCAACCAAAAGTCTGTTAAAATGAATCATCATTAAATGTTTCTCTAAATACAGTGTTTAATCTCAAACTCCAAAATAGGAACTGCAAGACTGTCTTTCCCTACCTCATTCACAGATCTCCTCTTTGAACACATCATGAGAACATTAAGTTAGTTAATTTAAGCTATATGTGCATGCGAGCACATGCAGAGAAGCAAAGACTGTGATATGTTTTACATAAAGCAGGCCATTGTGCACTGATTATAATGTGTAAAGAGGAAATATGTTTATACCACAATCTATTCTAAACTCAAATAGGCAGCAGTACTCTCTGTTTATAAATATAAATGGAAAACCTATGTTAAAATAATGTTAAGAGTCTGGATTCTAACCACAAAAGCCAGGAAATTCAGAGCAAACCTTGAAAGTCTGGGCCTGATTCTGATTCCATGCTCCTGCCATGTAACTCCAGTGTCTTCAGCAATGGTTTGTACTGGAGAAAACACAATCTTTTGACTGAGGTTCTCAAGGTATGTCAGGTCTTGTACAAAGTTCTATCATACTTAGGTCTGAAGGCTGGATACAAGAAAAGGATGTAGACAGCTGTGACAGCATCCCCCAGGGCTTCTCTTAATCTAATGAAGTGTGTATATGCATATGTGGGTATGTGCAGGAGGGAAAGGACAGAAATGTGCAGTCTTGGCAAGCACATCCTCAAAACTCTCTTTTGTCCTCCAGAACACATGCAGACTTTATGGAAAGGTTGTAGCAAGCTGAATATTATCAGTCTTCAGAAGGTGTTTATGCAATTAATGTTTCTCATTATGCATAATTTCCAATATTATTACTGCTACATTTTAAGTAGACCATGATAAAGGAGCACCTTTATTGATGTCCCCATTGAGATATACAACTGAAATATTAATCAAGATACTTCAGCGAGGAAAGGGGAGGAAGTGACCTAACCCTGTGCAGTCCTGTGTGGAGTTCTAATGCACAGTCATGAGAGCGAAAGAAATTCTGATAAAGGCAGGAACAAGGCTGGGTCCTTCCACCTAGGCCAGGAAGGGACACAGCAATGAAGAATGGTTGGTCTGCTAGCCACCTCTAACAAGAAGGGCATATGTTGGCTCTGCTCTATTGGCAGAAGTGGACTAGCCATCCGTAGGGTGTTGCTGAGACTTTGGAGCAGCTGAGAAGGATCCCTACTGTTCCGATGCGTTTCATGTTCTGCCTTTCTGCAGCTTTGTTCCTCAAAATTCCAGACACACATCCTTTAGTAAAACTGGGTTTCAATATCTGACTTTCCCTAGCAATGAGACTGGTGCTCTGCTGAATACAGCAAAACCTTCTTTGAGGGATAATCTTCTATGGATACGCAATATATTGTGGAGTTCACGGGTATTAGTAGAGCAATCCAGCCTCTATCTGGAAGCGAGAGAGAGGTGGTTAAAACAAGTCACCAAGTTGCAGTGAGATAACTCTCTCAGTAAATGCTCACCCAAGATCAGGGGTCAAACCTGGACATCACAATCAACTTCCTGAAAGAGCCCTGAAAGGGTAGTTTAAGTATAATTTAGGCACTGAAGAAAGTGAGCTAACCACATAAGCACATCCAGCTACTTTGCTCTTAAGGAGCTATAGGTGCCTAAGTATGCAGCAGCCATGTAGCACAGATCCCATAAGCTCTGCTTGTGTGGTGACTAGGGAACTCCACCTGGATTGGCCTGAATCTGCTAAAGGGAGGGTTTGACACCCACTTGTCCTATGATAGCTGATGGTTGGTGAACCTCCTGAGAAAGAAGAGAGTTGGGCTGCACACCCTCCTCAGCCTGGGGCAGTCCCCACTCTTGCCCTGCCACACATCCAATGCTTTCCTACCTGCTGCACTGGAGGTGCTCAGCCATTCCCTGCTTTGGAGCTGTCTTCTGGTCTGGAAGGCGAACAGCACATCCGGAGAGGAAGGAGACAGTGTCCACATCTGTGTCTTAATAACAACAGCACTCTGCTGGCAAGACTGAGTCCCAGGTCAGGCATAGGAGGGACCTGGTGTCACGATCCTCCAACCTTCACTGGCAAATCCAGGAAGCAGAACAGACAAGCTTCAAAAACAGGCTGTCCTTCTCATTTTGTCCAAAAGAAAAAGCAGTCCAGTGTACAGACTGTGTGAAAGAGAGGAAAAGAAGCACGGTGAAATAATAGTGGACACTGGTAGAGTTCCAAAACACATCAAGAAGAGTGGAGTATACCTAGAGGAAATGTTTCAATAATGGGTATGCTTGCTTAGATGCATATCAATTTCGAAAGAATTACAAAAGGGGATCATGTTAATGCTTCTGTTGCCAGTTAATGAAAATTATGCTTCTGATGTTTCCCCTACTTCTCTGTACTATGCATCAAATAATATTTAATGAGACACAACTTCAGCTGCAAACACACTGATCATCTTTCCATTAATAACATTGACACAATTTATGCAATCAAGGATCATTGCTTTACTAGCCAGTCCTAAAATTCATTACTGTAGAAAACCTGAAAAAATGGGCATGTGTCATTTGTTATTAATTTTCAGTTTATTTAAACCAGTGTTTTCTTTCAAATTAGCTTATTCATGAACTCAGTGTCCTTACTATGTAATATCATGGAATCATAGAATGGTTAGGGTTGGAAGGGACCTCAAAGATCATCTAGTTCCAACCCCCTTGCCATGGTCACATGCTTAAAAAAACCTAAAATCCATCATAATGGCGTATGGAAACGGAAAGATTGGGAATGTAGTCCCAGTTGACATACCCTAGTAAAAGCCAGGTATCAACTCAACTAAAGTAGTCTTCCATGGGCAAAAAACTCATGGGAGAAAATTCAGGATTAATCCATTGTTCCTACCCCAAGGACAGTAAAGAAAATGCCAGGAAACTTGTTCTTTATTAAAAAGCCATAGCAAGACACGCTGTAGAAATAAGTGTGCCAGATGAGAGCATTACTATATAAGGCTGGGTATAGAAGCCAAACGCAGAGATAAAAACCCCACCTCCAGCCACATACACCAACACAGATCATCACAAAAGCAAAGGGAAGGTCTCAAGTAAAGCATGTTGTCCTGCATCAGGCAGTTTGACACACTGATGCAAGCTGAACCTCAGCAAGACAGAAATCCTCCCAAAGGAAGAATATTCTTGTCTTCCTGTGAGGAGAACATGTTTGCATATACTATGACTGTTGTTAATGTGTCCTGGGAGATCTATACATAATTTCTATTGCATCTAGATGGAGTAGTCTCCTTAAGCATGTACTGAAGTGTCGCATTTTTGGATTATGCCCGTACTACAAAGAACTTGGAATCAAAACCAAATAATTCTTGACCTAGACTTAGGAAAGGTTTGAATGTTCACTACACATTTATATTTCTTATACCAGTTTTAATCTTACCAGACGAAGATTAGCTATAGATGGTTAGGCTGACAGATCAGTAGATGTGCTCAAGCCAGAGATGAGCAAGCCTGATAGACTGCCTGGAGACCCTATAAACTTCATCACAATGCTCATCACCCTGTGCTGAAAGGAGGCCTCAAGATCGCAAGTCCACAAGTTAGGGTGATGGCTGCCTGACATCATGTTGGTTACAGTTTTCAGCCTGTATTCCATTTGTCATCATGCTGATAAAAATCTGGAATAACTCTATTAGGGATTGCTGTGTTACTGGGTCAGCCTAGATTTCCATCTCTGGAAAGGGATCTAGACTCCTGCTGCATGCGGCCCTGCTTGGTAAAATAGAGAGTGAGAGAGCATATTCAGACTCCTCATTTTTTGACTGTCTGCTCCTGATAAAACAGTTACTAGCCAATTACACATAGACAAAATCACATTACTTAAAACTAGTAAAAAAATCAATTGCAGAAGAACTAGTTACACCTAAAAATTGGACTCAAAGCTTCTAAGAAAAATGTTGAGAGCTTGGAGTTTTAACAGGTTTTTATTAGTATAACAGGCACATAAGAAAACACCTAGATCCTTATCAACTCTGTATTTTTTCTTTTGCATCATAATCACTTTTTAAAGCATTTTCCACAAACTATTTGTAGATAATGAAATTTGTTGGGCAGACACTGTTGCATGAGCAGCAGGTGTGTGACTACAAAATCTTTGCCCAGAGACACCAAAGTTCTATTACATCAAGTTGCACAAGGTCTGGGGGTTCTTTATGTCACACTCATTTAGTCAACTGACACAAATTTCAAGCAGCTCTCAAGATACTGAGGTGTTTAAAGTAACTGTAGATACAAGACAGACTGAAAGATTTCGTGCTTTGTGTAATATTTTTGTACAGAAAGTGGTCACACCAAGACATACTTTATTCATCATTTGGAGTATCTTTTACAAATTTGTGTGGTTCCCTTTTTTTTTTTTTCTTTTAAAGAAAGTCTGAAAGGCTCATTTTTATATCTGAAAATACATCCAAAATTTCTGGAGAAAGTCTCTGTCTTCAAGCAACATGGTGCCATCCTCCTACCCATTTTCCACAGTGGTTTCACTCTTTTCTGTCTTTGATGTGGTTTCTGGCACCTTGAAAGCAAGTAAGCCTATCTCAGCTCTTGTGTGCCAGCAGTTCAATACCGCCCAGCCACCGTGCCAGTACCTACAGCTGAAAGCTAGTTTTGGGGAGTAGTTGGAGGAGTGTGAAGGACATCCTGAATTACATCCCTGCACAGCCTAACTTTCAATTCTGAAACCAACAGCACAGCAGTTAGCCAGAAAGCTTCACCACCAGAGTCAAATAACATCCAAAAAACTGGGATTTATGCACATGTCAGAGACTGATTGCAGCTTGTCAGACACTCCAGGCTAAGTGATTTTAGAGCAATTTCTCCAATTACCAGCCTTTTTCTTTGTGTGGACCACCATGAGCAGACACCCAGAAATCTCACCACGCCATTAAGGACTTGGCATAATATACACAATTGCATATATGCTCATGTGTGCGCTCACACACACACACAGAAAAGAAAAAATAGTGTCATGCCTGCAATTTCCTACTTCATCGACTGGATTACGTTTTTGAGACTGGTTAAACAGATGCTGTGCTGGGTGGTTTGTGATTATAATTTTTCTGCAGTGTTAGGGTACTTGACATTTTCATTCCTCAGCGACTTCAGTTAAAAACAAATAGGTCTACCTGCAGTCCACATCTGATCGCCAGATGGTCCCTATGCCTATGAAGCTCCCATCTCCAAGTGAATTCAAATGACCTCACACATACATCTTCAAACATTGCTATCTGACCACAAAAATGTATGGAAAACGCAACATCTGTACATGTCTGCATCTGAAATCCCTGTTGTTTTACAAAATATATTGCTTGTCACCCTGAAGTCTAAAGTCTCTTAATGATCTGCAGGGGGAGATGCAAATGGTAGCCTATGAGTTTAGAGGTTGTTTGCTGCATTAAACAATTTCATTTCAACCAAAGGTCAAAAGATACAAAACTATTCATTTGAATAAACCGAAGCCAACAAATAGATCCCGTTAAGTACTCCAAATGGTCCCCCAAGCACAGCTGTGTGTGACTGCATGTCTCTATATTGTGTGTATTATTCATGCAGCTGATGCATCCAAGCAGTTAAAATAAACTCGAGATCTTATGAAACTATCACTAAAACTGAAGTGTTGGTTTTGCCTGCATCACAAAGCATTAAGGGTCACACAGTCTGTAAGGTCTAGCATTGTTTCAAGGGAAATCCTTGTCATATTGATATCACTGTACATGTAAACGCAACAAGACAGTAAACACAGGCACTCGAATGGTTGGATGAAAAAACAGATGGGATATCACAAACATTTTCCAAACTACAACAGACATCTAGGCCAATTAAACATGGTTAGCTTTGAATGGGAGAGGAAATAGTTTTCTTTGCTGTTAAATGTCAAAAAAAAAAAATTCCTTGAGGCATAAAAGCCCAGTTCATTTTTGGAAACTTGCTAAAATTAATCAACCCTGTGTGAACTTTTAACCAAAACAAAACAACAAAAAAGTAGAAATATATAGGGGCATATCACTGGAAACACAGAAGTGGGAAAAAAGAGATTTTGAGTTATACAGTACTTAAATGAGTAAGAGATTTTTCTCGAGATGACTTAACCAATCAGCACAGAAAAACATTTGCTTGTTAATCTCAGCAAAATAAGAAGCTGACATAAAAAAAAGAGGCCATTTTATTATTACTACTACACTCTTTTAAGGTTAAATGCAATAATGAGAAGCCAGGCTGAGATATTTTTTCACAGCAAAGCCAGTCTGCAACATTTATATTTCAAACTGTTTCCCTTTTTTATTTTGCTTACGAAGCAAACTTAGATTTCGACACCTGAGAACTGTGATTTGCCTTCTGTGAAATTCATTAAGATGAATGCTTACCAAGGAGGAAATGCCAGTCTAAGTTATTTGTCCCTTTCACTTTAGTGTGACTTCATTTTAAAAGGGAAGAAATCACATTTGAAAGCTCTCAGAATAGCAAGACACCCCAAAGTTCAGGTATGCCAAGTTTTCTGCACTGATGCATGTTTAGCTCCTTCGAAAGACTTCATCACACAGAAAAGTCAATAGTGACCATCAGGAAGTAAAGAAAACATTGGAGAAATTCAGTTAATCTATCCTAGTAGACGAGGTCATGACAGGACCACGTGCATAAATAGCAGAGGTATTATTTTCAGATGTAGTTGTCCCAAGCAGGAATGGGCCAGCTGGGGAAAGGCTTCCTTCCAAGTCTCCTGAATAAATGAGAGCTTTTGGCTAGGGAATATGTGGGCTGGGATGGCATCTTTTCCTATGAGGGTCAGCACAAGAGAAAGTGGAAGCAAACCATCACACCAAAGACACAAAGAAAATCTCTTCCACTACACCTGAGGGGCAGTACTGCAGAGGAATGAGATAAAGGAAGCGGAGAATCCGCGTTTTTATTTGCATTTGTTTTCATTCTCCTTGTCTTCTTTTGTGTGAAGAAGAGATGTGTATAATATGCAGCCTGCAGTTTGCGCTGTGGCTTTTTAATACAGAAATCAGATGGGCTCCTCAGCCTGAGCACGAGATCTGCCCGACTACCATGCGCTTTAATTCCGTGACAGTGTAGGGATTAACCACCTACTCTCTAAACCAAACAAATGCAGTCAGGCCAATGTCCTGAAGGGTTTTTCAGTGATTCTGTGGCATCTGACATTTTAAAGCATTCAGACTTAGATTCCCTTCACACTCTGGACTTGCAGCAGCAACCCACAAGCAAAGCATTTCTCTTCACTTGAATCCGCTGTTGCAAACACTTTTTGCACCACTTGTCAGATGTCAAGAGAGGATGATATAATTGAGCCTGCTTTAAAAAAAAATCAAACTGACATAATATTGCTAGTAACTTGACAGCTTTATGTAAAGCCTTCCCTGGAAAACCCAAGCTGATCACACTGCTGAAGACAAGCAGAGGTTAGGGAGAAGGTTTAGGCTCTAGGACTCCTAGACTCAGCCTTTCAGAGGTTCAGCCATATTTAGCTTGCCCTTTGACATGACCCAGCCTTAAACAATAGCTTTGTGGGTATGCTAAATGGCCACATCTTGCCAGTTGCTGCCAAATTAATGAGCCCATGTCATTTTTAGTTTACAGTTCAGTCATAAAGCAGCCAAGTGGAAAATGAGGCAGGGACCGTTAAGGAGTGTCACGCAAATTTTCAAAGAGTATGGTCCCTAATTCCTCACTGCCCCTTTCAGAAGTCTCTAATCATCATTCTCTTTCCTCCCCTTGCCTTCTTCAGATCCTCTGAAGATCCCCCTCACTGTGCAAAAGAGGCTGGCCAAAGAAACTAGGTGACGGTGGCTCAATGTGAGAGAGTTGAGGAGGAGTAAAATGCAACCTGCACTCATCATTTGCACAAAAACTAAAGCAATCTGAGTGGTCACCTGAGCTCCACAGCTCATGGCAGGGGGGTGTGTGTGTGTGTGTGTGTGTGTGTGTGTGTGTAAATATGGGCAGAGCAAGTGTTTCATAACTGGAGGGCGCAAGAGCAAAGGGAAGCTTTCATGTAAAAGGGATAGTGTTAAAGGGAATCCTATCCAGAAAAATGCTCACAGACAAGCACAGCATAATTTACCACTCCCTTACATCATTCACAGGCAGGAGAAACTTTCTCAATGAAACCTAGTTTCCCAGCCCCACTTTCAAAACTGATTTCTAGGTCTGTGGTTTGATCAAAAACCCAAAGCTCAGCTCAGAGTTGCAAAGCTTTCTGCTTCAGCCCTTCGATGATACACGTCCTGTGCAAGTGGTTTTACATGTTTTCCATCTGAAACCACAAAAATATTGCCAGCTTTCCAGTTTGACTTTGAAATTTTGAGAAGCTTTCCTGTTCCCCGTCTCGCTCGTCTCCCACCTGTGGTTTACCTCCTCCTGACTGCTGTACCAGCATATTTCCTCATTCTTTGTCCTTCTTCTTCCCATATCTTCTGCTTCTCTTTCTCAGCAGCTGTGGACTTCACCCTTCTACTCCACAGCCTGGATTTCTACCTCAGAAATGTTTCAGTTCCTCTAAGATCAACCATTGAATTTTTTTGCGTCTGGCCTCACCTGGATGCACAGGACTTTCTCCTTCACATGTGTCAGGGATAAACCTTCGAGTTATCCTCAGGCAGCCTGCCTGGTTCCCTATTCAACTCCAATGTGTCCTTGTTGTTTTTAAAGCCTGCCTCAGACGTGCCTCAGGCCCTCTTGTGCAATTTGTCTCTGCTCCTCTACTTGCCCTTCCTGGTTGTCTAGCACTCTCTTTCCTGTGTTCCTCCAGGACCTAAGTGTATTCCTAGAAAATTTTTCTAGGACTATTCGTTAGAACAAAAAATGGTTTTACTTCAAGAGTTCACACTCTTCTTGCTCAAGAGTAGAGGATGATTTTGCTAGCAGGAATAGTTGTGGAAGCAGCAAATTTGAATATAGGTCAGAATATTCCCAGAATATGAATGATGGAGCCCTAAATACGAGTATTTGCAAATAAACTCAATTCTAGGAGGTACTGTCTTCCAATTGGGAAGCAGTGTGGTTGTCACGTGACCTCTGTGCCCATCCAAAATTTGAAACACATTTCACATTTTAAACACAGAGTTTTCTCACGGAACCTCTTGCAAACCATTTACAGTCCCTGGGTTAGATTGTGGTGCTTCACCACATGCCCTAAATAGAGAGCTGTTCAAGGCCACACAGGAAGAAGCAAAGAGATTGAGCCTGTCTAAGAAATAGTCTTCCCCAGGGCTGCTCTTTATGTGTGGAGGTGAACAGTTAGCATCATCTAGTAGGAACAAAAATATTTAGGAGTACAGAAGAAGTTCCTCAGACTATCTCTGGCTGTCTTCGGGTACATCTTGATCAGAGCAAGCTTCCTCCTGAAGCAGGTATGGTCCTGTCCTCCTGGTCCAGCCAGGAGCCCATCACAGCAACCCATCCCTCTGAATCTGAGGAAGCTTCTTTCACTTCCCAGCTTAGCTCTGTTCCTAGCTGCTGCAGACACTTGTGTCTCCCTGATAAGAATAATATTAAGCTATTTTTTCCATCTTATCTGCCAGCCCTTTTGGCTGCTTGAGCAGCAAGCAGATCTTCTCTCAGCCTTTGTTTTGCTGGGCTAAGCAGGCTGAGTGATTCTAGTTTTCTCTTGCAAGATCAGTTCCCTGTTCCCCCAGTCAGCCCTTCTTGGCCTCTGTTCCTATTTGAATTCTTCCTGAAACACAGATGCCCGGAAAAGTACATTTTATTTCAGGGGCCTCACTAGTACCCAAGAAATTAGCATCAGTCCTTTTTTATCTAGTGGAAATGTCTCCTTTGACATACATTATAACCACACTTGACTTATTCATTGCTATATCATGGCCATACCTATTTTCTATTCCTGTTATTTTCAAATGGCAAGCTTAAATTTTATCACAAAATCCCTGTTACTTAGCAGTAAAGGCATGATCTTGCAATTTCCACTAATGACTGTTATCCTATTTCTATTGCTTCAAACTCAAAGTAATTCTGGTTTTCTTGTCATATAATCTGGCTCACCACCATACCCTGTTCTGTACTGATAACAAACATCATTAGCACATTCCCATGCTTTCTACCAAGTCATTATTGCTATCATTAATCAAATGCCTAAACAAATTTAGCTTGAGATTGATCCTTGAAGAGCTGTCTCAGTAACCTTCAGCCAGCCAGGTGCTTCCCCTTTCCATATAACTCCTTTGACTGTCTTGGTAATCTTCCACTAGAGCCCGTATCTTCTCTACATAAACTGAGAATTTCTTATGTAATACCATGTGACATGCTTTACTGAAGTTGAGATAAAATAGATCATGCTTATTTCCCTTATTTAGTAGTGTAGTTGTCAAGGAAAGTAATTATTTTAGTCTAGCATGTTTTGCCTTTTTCTAACTCAAATCTTATTTTTCATTTACTTCCTTATGTGTAACTATTCTTATCTTAGAAATCTGTTGCTAAACTGGCGTACTGCTGAGGTCAGACTAAAAGGACTAGTTTTCCACATTACCACTTTCTTTTTTTTCCTATCTATTTTCCTTAAATATATGTACTACATTTGCTTTCCTCTAGGTAGATTTGATTTAACACATCTATCTGGGATCCCATCACCTGAAAGTTCAGTCTCACCTATCAGTTCCTTGGGGACTCAGGAAAAACCTACCCCTTCCCAAAACACCTTGTGCTCTCTGAATCATCTTCCTCCTCAGAGATGGCAAACTTCCATGCTCATACCCTCATTCTTAATTGGCTGTCCTGTCCCCACAAAAACAACCTTACAGGAAAGGAAGGAAAACAATTAGCTTTTCAGACCACATTCAGACTATGTGAAATCTCCGCACTCCTTTCTCTGCAGCAATGCATTGTCTTCTTACTTGTTTGTTCTTCCTCACCTTCTTTCCTCCCCTTCCATTTCCTTTTGCACGTGCTGAGCTTTGACCTCTGCAGTTGTCACTCCACGCCTGTACTTCTGGTGCTGCTACCTGTCTCCTCACTGCCTCCCTTGGTCTTGCACAGGGCCTCAGCCCAACCCGCTAACCCCACTCAACAAACTGTGCCCCAACACCTGTGCCCAGGCCCTGTCTCCTCATCTTGCTGGTTTTTCCAACCCTTTCAAATACTCCGTTGAAGTAGAGCATAACTCCTCTAAGCAGGTGCTCTATGAGAAAGGAGGTGCTAGTTGATGATTTAGCCCACTGTACAGCTGTGAAGATTATCACAGTCTTCCTTCAAGGGTTGCTTTCAAAAGACATCACAAAA
This sequence comes from Rhynochetos jubatus, assembly GCA_027574665.1. Lineage (NCBI taxonomy): Eukaryota > Metazoa > Chordata > Aves > Eurypygiformes > Rhynochetidae > Rhynochetos > Rhynochetos jubatus. The sequence goes on along the minus strand of CM050690.1, from coordinate 66,234,715 downwards.
ATGCTAGGGAGTAAAGGACAAACATGAGAAAAATGGGGACGGGTACATGAGCTACACCCCAAGAAAAGAAAGGAGAAAAGTAATTGGCACAAATAAAACAGTAGTTAAAAGTTCATCACTCTGGTGTGTATAAGGCCTTTCTCTCCCTCTCCCTTTCTCTTTTCCTGCCTCTCTCATCTTTTTTCTTCCAGCTCCTCATTTCTCCATCACTATTGCTGTTCACTGGATTTCCCTACAGCTGTTAGAAAGTAGCTCAGAATGGCATCCCAGATGCCGCACTCTGAAACGGTGGAGGTGTAAGGTACTGCTCCTCCTCTTGGTGCAAGGTATCAGATCAAAGTCGGTACAGGCAAATGCTGACACTGGTTCCAGTCACTCCTTCAGTCTGGTGCAGGGAATAGTTGTGTCACTTGCATCCTTCACAATACTGATTTCTCTAAAACTATCATCATCCATGGAGACAAACAGGGGATAGGGAGGGCAGGTGGGCTGCTCAGAAGAGACAAAATTGGACTAAGGTGTCCAGGACTGACCATGGAGATACTGCAATACTGCAATAGTATCTACACCAAATAATCTGAAGTATTATTTGGCATCAGAGAGATTTAGGCCACTGCTGTGGTATCAGCTCTCTGTGAGCTGCTGCTGCTGTGTGTCCTACAGGGAAACCCTCTTTCATCAGTGCCATAACTGGGCTTTGTAGGAGACCTGAGTGCTGGGCACATGCTCTGTTTTGTTGGCTTTTCCAGAGAGGCAATAACCTCCAGCACCAGAGCAGAGTGAGCCACTGGGAGCTGTAACTCCTTAAGCAGTTAGAGCAAGAGTTGCCAGAGGAGAAAAAGAAAAATACAAACCCTAAAAACACAGCCAGGTCTATGTTGTAAAACGCCTGGTGGAAGACTGACTTTTTCTTCACTTGAATCCAAAGACCTTGCTCCCTCTGATGATGTCATTCACAAGACAGGCCTGTTGCCCTGATCAAACGCTTCTTTCTCTGCAGTTCGATTTTATACTAGTCACACATCCAATAGGATGTAAATCTTGACTTAGAAAGTTACAGATGGAGCTTTTAAAAGGCAAATACAGTTCTAATGACAAAAGCTTTTAGTAGAAGTCACTGAAGAACTGTCTATTATACTGTATTTTCTCACTTAGTGGGTATTTTATCCTTCACTTTGTGCCCTTCACCACTCTGCACAGCAGCTCTGAAGCTACTCCAGTTTGTTTCTTAGGACCTAGACTGGTGTGGTCAACTGGCTTGGCATCTACAGATGAGCAGTTAGATTTGCCTTAATCCCATAAAAAGTAGGCAGGAATACAGTTGTGCCGGATAATCAGATGAGGCAAACTAGCTCTGCATCACTGGGTTCAGTGATGCTGTGCTGATTGAATCCATAGAAGTATTTGGCCTCAATATATTGTAGAGAAACAGTTTTTCAGAAAAATAATCAGTGCAAAACAATGTTGTAATTGGAAGCCTGGAACTGCTGCAAGTTAGAATTACTCGACTTCTTTGGTGTGATATTCAAGCAGCAGTGGTTGAATGCCAGGGAACTAGAGGCCAAAGAAACCATTCCAAGTTGGATTTGGTAAGCACAGGGTTTTGCTTTAAAGCACATTAGTCAGACAAGTTCAGTCAAAAGTCATATGTAGGATTATTAGCTCTCGTGCAGGGGTTTTCTCATTTGTGTTGGCTCCTCAGATGCTCTGGAAGTTACACTGAGCAAAACACTGAACAGATGAAGATGGCTGTGCTGAAGGCATCTTTTTTCCATGTCTTCCTTACAGTGCATCCGCTTGCTATTGGAATCCCACAAGAAACAATTTCCATTCTTACAATCATAGTTTTGGGAAAGCAGTTCAGAAAAAGGAAGGGAAAAATATTACGATGAAGCCTCCTTTTTCTAGTTTTCTTAGTATTAGAGACAATGGACCCCTTGGTGTCTCATGCAGTAAATAAGAGAAAGGACGCAGCAGTAATGAATAGAGTAGTCATGCTAAAAGAATGTTTCTAACCCTAGGACACCAAATTGTGAAATGGTCACACAACCTTAACACTGCCCCTTGAATATACTATGAGAAAGCCCCTAATTACCTAATTACTTATTAACGCTGTCACTGAAACATATTCATTAAATGAATTAAAACACAATTAAGACAGAAAGAGCAGTGTGTGAAGCCCAACAGGTGGCCCACAAAAAACTAGGAGCTTGGGCTCATGTAAATGTGGGCAACTTGCAGGGGCCAGGCAGTTCAGGGACTAGCAGAGGCTCCTCATGAGGCTCCCGGTGACCAAGAGACTTACAGCAAGGTGGAGTAAGGAAAGACCTAGAGCAACTACAAAACTTGAGGCTAATCATATTGCAGGTAAAGACCATTGAGACAGGATCCTTTGAACACAGGGCAAGATGTGATCAATGTAGCTGGCAGGTGAGTTACCTAGCCGAGCGCCTCACAGATCAGTCTGTCCACATTAAGTCCTCCACAGAAAACCCAGTGGCAGGAACTTCACATGGGAGTGTTGCCTTGTTCTCCCAGCCTTCTCTTAGCATCTGTTGTAAGATATGAATCTACATGGTCTTTGGTTTGACTGGATAAACCTTGTATTTTACGTTCTCGTGACTTTATCCCAACCACACCGGGCAGATTGGGTTGGAACCTAACTCACTTCAGTTGTAGCAGATACGCTAGGAGGCAAGATACAGCTCCCCCTAGGCAGTGAACATTAGCAACCCAGCTGAACGCATCTCTCTGCCTCTGACACCAAGGCTCTCTGCTCTTCTCATTTTATTTTCACACCTCTTATCCCACGTAAATTCTGAAATCAAGTTCACATTCACATCTGACTAAATTACGTTTTAACTCTTTCTGTAGATTGGCCCAAGGGCTGAGTTGCTATTCATAAGCAATGCTGTCAGCGCTCCTCTGAAAGGGAACATGCACCTCCCAGGTCAGCCTCCCTCTCCTGCACAGGCAGTCCTCAGCCTTCAGCTCCATTGGCCTCCTGAATAGCTTGTGGGTGCCTTTAGGAAGAAAGCCCAAGCAATCATTTTGAGCATAGCGTAGGCACAGCAGCCCCTATGAACCTCTGCTATACCACTGTCTGCTGCTGTACGCAGTTACAAGCCTTACTTGGCACTAAACCTAAAGGACTTGGAAGTTACCTCCATTGTATTAATTTTCTTAATGTGGCTCTAGAACTAAATTTATGCCTCCTGCACATCAGTGTCTCTCAAGGCCATATCTGAAGCCAAAGCTAGACTTCAAAGCCAAGTTAAAGGTGTGTGTCAATGCATAAACATATGCATTTTCCCGTTTTTCCATCAACCTCCCCAGTTTACTGTGGTGGAAAGGCCAGCACGCTGGTGGCAGGTCAGCATGTTGTCATGCAGTGGTTCACAGCAGATCCTCTCACCAGATGGGGAGTGGGGCTGCATCGTCTGGTTACGACACCTGCTACAAATCCAACTCCCATCCTGAGCAGGGGACTTCAGCTTCCTTCACTCCTGCAGCTCTGAGTCTCTGGCTTGCCCAGGTTTTTTTAAACCGATTCCCTAGACAACTGATGATTGATATCGGAAATTTCTGAGCAAGCTGCCTTATGTCATGTTTTCACAAACTGCTGGCCGTCTAACACAGACGGGGAGGCTGTAAGTAAAGCTGTTGGAGTAAGAGTCGATAAGAAATACAAAGAGAGAGAAGGTCCTCTTTCTCTGGTTTACAAGGGGCTTTTTTTTTTTTTTTTTAACAAATTAGCAAAAGAGAATAACTGAAAGGAGTTAGAAATTTGTATTTCATAAACATAAAAAAACCCATCCCTTTCTTCTCTGCTCACCTTCTCTGTACTAACTAGTAACTAGTGACTGATTACAGACCTGAAACTACTGATTAGCATCTTGGACTTACACAAATACACAATGCACAAACAAGACTGTCAGTGTATTCCAAGCAGAGAAATGTTAATGATTATCGTGCTTATAGCTTGAGTTAAAATGAGAAAGCCATAAAGTCAAACCTCTGATAAGGCAATGCCCACATCCCAGTGAACTGGGAATTTCCTACTGAGCACCAAGGTCTCCAATCTTGTTACTGAGTCACATGGACAAGCTGCTTACAGAAGTGGGTATATGACAAGGTAGTTTAACTTAGCAAGACTAATTTTGGTCAGTGACTGTAGCACCACTAGCATAACTGCTTGCTTTGGTTAGCTGGTGATGTATAGACCTCCGTCTTAGGTGTAACTCTAAAGGAGTGTTGTTTTTCCCTTCTGTTTTCTTTGAAAACCCAACAGAGCCTATCTAACAAGAAGCGGACATCTCCAAATTACCATATGCAGCTAGTATGTACATTGGTGCAAACCATGTGTTTGCTTCAGCTTTGTCATGCCGTAATAGATGAGTCTTTCATCAACCGTATGGGAAACGGAAAAACCTGACAAAGTCAGCAAGGGATCTTTGTCTTCAGACCCCAGACCTGTAGCAGTACCATGTGCCATTGCCTCTAATACTGCAACTGGGGTACCCATCTGTTCTGTAGCATGTTGCCACAGGTGTAGTTTGTTGTTGTTTCTGACCTTTTACATATGCTCATCTAAACAACCAGACAAGGGTCTTTTTGTTCCACGAAGGTTACAAAGTCTGTTATTACCCCTGCAATGAGTGCTTTGTATAGCAAGAACCTCATGCAAAGCATTACTGAAGTACAAACAAAGATTCCCAAAACTTAGCTTGATCACTCTTTTGGTCACTGAAATTGGACTTGGAACTCAAACCTTGAAACACAGAAGAGACTGGAGAGCGTGAGACCCATTTTGCCTGCTAGAAGAGAAAGCAGTAGCCAGCTGGATGGTATTGCCTCCATTCCCTCAAAATTATAGCTAAGTGATTAGGATGAATGGTTACAGACAGTGAAAGAAAAGAGGGAGGAATAACTGCAAACAATGGATAAAAGGTGTAATTATATCACGCTTTAGGTAGAAATTACGCTCTGCAGTATTTTTGCAAACATCGGCCTGTGACCAGCAAAAGGATGAAAGCTCTAAACCCCAGCTTAGATGTTTCAGAGGTCTCAGAACACTGCAGAATCCAACAGCTGCTGCTGGAATATTGAGTCCTTTTCTATGTGTCAGATCTGGAAAGGAAAAAAATTACAAATAGCATTGAGGTAAAATGGAATAAGCAAGAACAACTCTTCATTCAGTAAAGCTCTGGAAAACAAAACAGCCACCCTGCAAGAGCATAGATAAAGAGATAGATTGAGTTATGACATTTTACAAGGTGAGAATACAATTAAAAGAAACATTTTCTACTCTTGCTTATACCATCATAACTCTGGGAAACAATAATTGATTGACTGCATGGGAACTATACAGGTTTGCATACCAGATTTGTGCTTTGCTAGTCAACAGATTGCTGTAAATGGTTGGATTTGATTAATTTGCTTGTGCATTTTTACCATCAACTTACAAGTAAGGGATGCATTTTTAAATTACTGATATCTCTTAAACCTAAAAAATATGTGCTACACGAAAATTGGGAAGAACTACATCTGCAGTTAAAGGACTCTCAATAACATTGTATTATTTTAGTTTTGGTACAGCTAGGAACTGAAAATGTCTTCATTGGCAGAAGCATCTTAAGTCTCATATGTCAAAGGGATTTATTACCAATTAGTATTTTTCCGTTCCTAATTAACTAATGACTCCCCAAATATAATTGGAAAGAACAAGACAAATGCTGTCCACATATTATAAAGTCGGCAGAGGTAGAAGAGCAAGGACTGTACTTGACATACATGTTCTTTTTTCTTGTGGTCTGATGACTAGTCCATGACATCAAGCAACATTCCAACAATTTCCAAGCATGTGACTCCCAGGCACTTGCTAGGAGCTGGTGTGGGTTTAGTGGAACATGCAGTTCTTGCTGTCTTTTGTGTTTTTGGCTGTCATCATTGCAGAGATAAATTTGGATCTCTACACAGAATCCAGCTTCACAGTCTCCTGGGGACTGTTAATAAGCAGGAGTGGAGCCAGCTTTTGGGAGTGGAGCCACCAGTGAATGCAGGGTGGCTAAACACCACAAAGTAAGGCCTGGCATAAGGAGAATGGGAAATTCAACAGGGCAGGCGTGAGAGATATACAGAGAAACCAAATTAGCCAATACCAAAGCAGCAAATTAAGAAACAAAGGAAAATAAATTGCAAGAAAACACACAGAGAAGTCTCAAACACGTACTGCATTAGAAACAGCTACAAATACATACCCTCCTAAAACAACTTTTCTTTGCAAATCAGTGCTTTCTTTGCCACAGAAATGTTACACGTCTATGACAGGGAGGGAAAATGTCCAGAACTTTATTCTATTTAGATACATGAATATGAGAAGTGCAATACTGTGTGAGCCCATCGTTTCTCATGGCTGAGAGAAGAGTCTCTCTCTGCTTCTGGCAGGGTGAAAATACTGAGGAAAGGAGTGTGAAAAGCAGGACAAGGATAAAGTGATCCTCCTCTGGCATCCTTTATCTTCTAGTAACCAGCATCATGGAGATTTCCTGAGACAGAAGTTACATCTGCGTCACCTTGAATAATCCTCTCTAGAACCATCGCCACCTTGATGGGCCTTTGGAGCTATTTACTGGGGCTTTGTTCCTGCCACACACTTGCACTGAACTATACCTTCTGTGCAAGAGTCTGTAGTCTAGCCTGTTACCCAAGTACCGTTATATTTTGCTCTGGAAATCTAAAAAAAAATCTGTGACCAGATCATCTGTACACAATTTGGGGGAAAGCCCAGATTCTTCATATAAAAATTGTTCAACTAAAGGAAGTCTCAGGGAAATTTTTGACTTTCTCAGACACATCAGATTCTTGGTTCTCCAAAGACAAAGGTGTGATTACGGCAGATCCTGTGTTAATGAGTGTAAGTAAGTGTAGATTCCTGAAGATAGGCTGAACCCCTTCAGGATATTTTAAGCCAAAAGTGAATATATTTCTTTCAGTGACAGAAGACTAAAAAAAAACCAGAAAAAAGTTCTAGTTAGGCTTCTTTTTATATCTATGTAACAAATCTGGACTGGGCAGATTTTTTGTCATTACTTAAAGAATGATTATTTCATGTATAAAGTACTTATAGACACATTATCCAGTTCAACATGAATGATCGTTCATCTACTAAGAGAACTAAAGACATTTGAGTAAACAAATCTACTGGGAATTGGAGGTGGTTTAATGCACAATAGACATGATTTATAGAGTTCGGATGAGGAAATCTTACAAATCATGTTCTGTGCATAGGTAAAGCAAGTACTATATTCAGTAAGTTCACACAGTACAACATTTTAATGTTTCTGTCAGTAAACTTAATTCTAAGCTTAAGCTGCAGGAAAGGTATGGAATTATCAACATAAAGTACGCTTAAGGAAATTAAAGACCTAGTGTAAAGATTAGAAGGGAAAAAGTGTACAGTTGAAGACAAAACCTCTACTGCTTTGTACTCTGGACAACATTTGTAACTTCAAAACTGCTTCCCTCTTGCACCTGGAATATCAGAATATTTCTGAACCCATTTTATTCACTTAATGCATAAGATTTTTTTTTTGTACTAGTGATCCCATATGAGGAGATGAAAAGAACTTCAATACAAAACATCCCTTCTCCTTTCTCAGTTTGCTCAGAATTCCAACAAAACACTTTCTTCAGCCTGTAGCTGTATACATCTGGCTAAAGTCTGAATGATTTGTGTGCATATGTGTGTACATGTGTGTGCATAAAAGCGCCCATGTGCACAAAAGCTGGTAGGAAGAATGCATATGTAAAAAAATAAACAGTATAATACCATCAGGTAAAGTTAATACTTCTGAATATAGATAACAGAAAACCAACACTTCCTGGCAAAAGTTGAAAGACCCTTTATGTGTATAAGAGCCCCAATAAATATATATTAGAAATTGATTATGAAATAACTTGTACAGATTCTTAAATTTGGTTATAAGTGTCCTACATTGATTAGGCAGCCTAATCAATGGAAACTGCTGCTATTAGCATCCTGTTCTGATGCCCAGTTTGCCTTGCCTTCTGTAACTGACTTCTGGACTCCACCTTTGCAAAGCCTCTGCACAAAATATGGTTGGAGATGCTTAATAGTGCTTAATAATAGACTTTTCCATGGAGATAAGAGCAACTTATACCTAACCCTTTATTAAAGCACCACAAAGTCTGGTTATTGTCACTACAGGAGGCACCATATTGTGAAAACTGTTGACATCTCTGTTTCACAGTCAACAGAAGAAAATGCAAGGTCTGTGCTTAAATTATAATGTATATTGTCAGTTGGGTTTTGATGCTGTCACAGCAGAGTAGTGGGGAGATTATAATCAAGCAATCAGGATCCTTCACTGAGGTCTGTGTGGCTGTTGACATCTTCCCTGTGGGGAAGCTGTAAAGGTGAGATTTCAAAATTGAGCCAGTAAGAAACAAAATGGTAGAGGTGACTTCTTGGGGACTCCATCTTATGACCTGTTAAACAAGACAAGCCTGAAACAAAAATGTCCCCATGGCTAGGAAGGTCATTCAGACACCAGGATGTCTCAGGATGACCTTCAGAAAAATGGGAACACAGGTCAGAAAAGGGACAGCAAAAAGAGTACCTAGGGAAAGGCTGCAGTATTACCCTGTGCAAGGGGTGCTCTTGGGACTCAGGACCCTCAGATACCCTTTGGTGACCCAGTTTCCATCACCTTCTGTCTCCAGACATTTTCCAAATTGTGACACATTTCTGTTGCTCCACAGCTCAGAATGGAAGATTGCTAACTCACTGTCAGTGACTCCATAGAAAATAAATTCTAGCAGTAGTAGCAGTAATGCAGTTTAGACTTCTAATCACAATCAGTTTGGCTCCTTTTTATGTCTCCTGTTGTCTGGAAGACAATCCAACACAATTTCAAATTTCTAAATGTTATTGCCAAGAGATTCTACTGAACATATATTCATTCATACGCACACATTTATATACTTTAATACATTTTATATATATATGCTTATAAAGCACTTAAAGTTGGCATAAACATATACAGAGTATATCCGAATGACACTATACTCACTAACAATCAAGGGTAGGTGTTTATAAAAGCCTGTGCTGCCTGAACTAGTCTCCCTGTCTATATTGGTCTGTTGCTCTGTCTGTGGAGCTAGAGCCTCTCTGAAGGAATTATGGAAGACCCCCCACAAGACAAATAATTATCAAAGCAATCTGACTGCGCGAAACTGTTTAACTGATGGCAAGCTGCTTCACACTGTGCTACATTATGTTTTACCAATCAAATGCCTCAGTGGTTAAAATGAATTCATTGAGCTCCACATGGATTAAACAGGCTGGAGTGTACTCATCCTCTCCTTACGCAAAAGGAGAAGCTTTGGTTCAAATGTTGATTTGCAACATGTCAGGAAATGTTTTCTTCAATTAAGTAATCTCATTTTAAAATTAGTTCTGTGCCAGAAAAACAAACAGTGCAACTTCGCTACACATGCGCAGTGGTTACATGAAGGATACAATCATGATTTCTGGGAGGCTGCTCTTGAGAGCCAAGGAATTCACATTTATACCAAGATCAAAGCTGCAGAAGTATTAGGCAAATTCTGCTTTCCATTGCATCTGTATACATCTCTCATAGCCAATGCATTTCCAGCAGATGTACACAGATTAGTGAACATAACAGAGAGGGTCTAATACAAACCAACGTATTTCGTATTGGACCTCTTTAGTGAAGACAAATCAGTCTATAGACTTTCCTTTACATAACCTTCATTATTTATTCTCCTTATAGGCAGCTTAATTCCTCACAGAATTTTTTTCCTCAACTCAGAAACTAACTGACTGGGATAAAAGTTATCAGATTATTATTACTAAAAATAATAATAAACATATCTTCCCTGGCCTTTACTAAGGAGATCAGAAATACAAGATGCTCATACTCTTAAAATGGATCAAAACAAAACATGAACACCACCACTGTCAGGGATAAGAAAGCTACAGAAAATAAGTGTGCTATCTCATTTTATTTCACTTTTGAGCCCAATGGCTGGGGGTTGACCACATCCCAAAGTCCATGTATTAACAGCAAAGATGATTTTTGGCCTTGTGACAGGGCGTTTGGCATAGCTAAATTGAACCTCATGAAAATATTTTCACAGGGCATTGTGATGGCATAGCTGACCAAGAATTATGAATGAGTACTGCTGTTATTCCATCCAAGAGCCCAAGCACTGCACTGTTTTGCTGCATGCCAGATCTCCTGGGAACCTGAGGGTAGAGCAGCTTTGGTTCTCCTTGCATCTTTGCTCAACTGGTTGTGATACTGGCATGGAAAGGAAGGAGACTGGGCTCATCACTCAGGAGGCTGTGGCACAGATGGCAATGGAACAACACCCCACAGTGTGACCCTGAAGGCGGGAGGACCCAGGGATATTGGAGAGCCTGCACAAACATATGTTCTGAGTCATCACTTGGCCATCAAGATTTTAGAAAGGACAGACTAAGGGGGGTTTTGAAGGGGTTAAAACATATGCAGTAGCAAGTGAGTCAGCACTCTGTTTCATACTTTCTTCAAATAAAAACATCTGGGATTTTCTGTTACTTATAATGAAAATAATAAAATAAACAATTTTTTTTAAAATGCAGACAGCCTAAGTATTTACCATATCTATTTATTTGCATTTGCTGTCACTCAGGGGGGAAATTGCTGGAGAAACAGATCATCTACAAGGTGCTAGATACCCCAGCGATACCTAATAAACTCTTTCGGACGCTTTATAAGCTGGTGGTCTGATCTATTCCCTACTCCTCTGAGCAGGAACTCAAACGTGCTGTAATATCCTTTGCAGAGTTAGTGCCAAGGAAGGCTTATGACACACCGTGATTCCCTGCTGCTGGTCTTACACCACCTCATCTGCGGTGTGATCCTACTGAGGACAAATATCCCGGCAGAACATTATGCATCCACTGATGCTAGGGCTTCATCCACACCCATTCTGTACACACAGCCCAGGAAACAGGCTCAGACGTGATCCCTGACACATGCATGTGTTGATACCAGCATCACAGTACATTATGGCACACAATGCCCTGTAGGAAAAAGCCCGGTGGTGTGGCCCATATGGAGGAAGAGATTTGGAGGTCATCACTGACAGGCTGTGGAAGTTCAGGGTTTCCTCTCCCCTTTCCCAGTACTGGACTTTGCACAGACGCTTAAGTGTGGGCAGGTATTGAAACACTTTGGACACGAAGCAAATATGAATTGAAGTGCAAGGAAGAGGCTTGCGTTCATGACAAGATGATGTAGTGAAGTGGCCAAGGCATCCTCCAAGAATGAATAGAAATACTAGTGAGTACATCTAATCAATCGAGTTATGACCTAAAATGTAATTACTTAATCAAAAATTACAAAGGATTTTTAAATGAAGGTTAAGAAATAGTTTTGAGAAAAGGGTTTAGATTTTCTGGAGACTGTGGGATCTTTGAATTTTAAAGAGTGGTAACATCTTCTATGCCATTTCTGATGGCTGCTGGCTTCAAGTTGATACCACTGCCCTGCACAGGTACTCTGTCTGAAGTAACATATCCCCTTGATTCTGCTTTGTCTCCTACCAGAGGAAGTGGAGCAAAATCAGTAGATTTTCTTCTTGCCTGTGACTGGCTGTTTGGCTGGGGACAAAGCCTCCTTTTTCCTTCTATGCATAGGGTTTAATTTGTGCTAACCTTTGCCACAGAGATGGTGCAAGGGCTAAGTGCTGATGTTTCGTGCAGCATCACACAAGATCTGGGTGTGATCCCACTAAGCAACTGGCAGTGAACAGCACAGGTAGTAATGCAGATAAGTCAAAGCTGGCTGCCCCTTAGCAACCCCTTTCCCCATTGAATTCCCGTGTTTTGTTACAGACAAAGTGTTGGGTGCAGAAAGCACAGTACCACAAAGTTCACCACATACACACACACACAATTTCCATTTCATTTGCAACGCTGACACCCTGTTCCTACAGTTTGCAGAGGCTGGGATTTGTTTCAATGGTTGTAACTGGGCCACTGCTTGTTCTCAGTTTCCTGTTGCTTTGATCATGGGTTTCCAGCTCTCCTTCAGTAAGTTGTATCCTCCAAGGTGGATTTTCCCCTTTCCTGTGCTGGGCCAAAGCATCCAAGTGACCTTTGATTTTTTTCTTCTTCTCTCTACTTTTTTTTCCCTTTGGCCTTTTTGTTTTGTTTTGTTTCTGACTCGCCATATGTGAGATAATTGTGCCCACAGGAATTCCTTTCAGAGTGCCTAAGCACAAAAGAAAAACACCCGGCCAGCTCTTTTTCTAGAGCAGTACAAACATTTCCTTAAACCTAAGTGCCTCAGGAGGGGAATTGACAGAAGGCTCCTTTCACCCAGAAAGCCTGCTCTGTGCTGAGCTGCCGGTGAACCCTCAGCTGCCTCCTGCATTTTGACGTCACTGATGGAGTAAAAGTTTTGCCAATAAAAGCAGTCACGTTCTTTGATTCCAGCTTTATGACAATGGAAAGGAGACACGAGCCAATCGCGCCGTGGTGGGTTTTATTTGTGGAAAAGGGCAGTGGGAGCCAGTAACTCTTTGGCAACTTCGATCCTTTGACTGTTGTCTCCCTGCCTTGCTGTTGGTGGATGGAGAACTGCAGTGATAGCTTTCCTATGGTAATAAGCTCCCAGTAAGAAGCCTTGAACTAACATTAAGAACATGCATAGCTTGGGGAGGACAAAGCTGGTCTTAAAACTACCCATGTGATTTGATGGCCATGAGGAACCATGCTAAGAAAATATCCCTGTACCCTGAACTCATCTTATTAAGGGAATAAATCTGATTTCTTCTTTGAGCTCTCCTCCCTTGGGGATTGAACTGCTAACCTCTTGGTTTTAACACATGAGTTATGTCCCTGGAATATGAAACACCAATTTTAGTACTATCTTCAGTAGTTTCCAAGAAAATGAGTTGTGCCCTCTCCCCAGCACAGTTGCGCTTCAGGATGTTTCTGTCCACCACTGCACAAACATGAGATGGGGTTGCCAGGTAACTTATCAGGAGGTCATTTTTCCCAGTTTCAGCACGGTTGTGTGGTGAGGAAAAGGACTTCTGAGTCTGAAGCCCACTTTGTGGGAAAGGCAACTAGGTTTGCCCTTCCTCCCTTCCCTGCCCTGTCACTATCACTGCCAGTCAATGCCTGGAACTTGTGCTCCAAAGCAGGAACAATCCCCATTCCATAACGATAGTGACAGAGGGACATCTTCTGCTTCAGCAGCTAAGCCATCTTTAGAGAGCAGCAAAATTAAAGTAAGGAGCAAAACAGGCCAGAGCTTGGCTGGCAGGTAAGAAAGAAGGGGAAAATGCCAATTCATTGGGAAAGAAGCTGGTAGAGGGCCTAAGTGGCTCCTTCTTTCTCCACCAGGCAAGTCACAGAACAGGCTACAGCACAGAAGCCCTGAGACCTCCTTCCCTCTTCACTTTGGGACACAAGGTTCAGCACCAGACACTCACAGTGCACTCAGCAGTCACCCAAGTTGCCCAGTTGTTCACGGACCTTTAATGGGCACCAGCAAGGAGGCAAGCACATAAGCCAGCTCCTGAGAAGTACACTCCCAAAAGCACCTCCAAAGGAGGCTGTAACCATATAGGATATGAAGTTCCTGTACAGAAGGATTTTGCAGCATAGTCTAGGATAATGTCAATAAAAAATCTGAGAAAGCACAACTCTAGGAGTTATTGCATTATTATTTATTCATCGATAAGGTCCTACAGCAGAACAACAATAAAAACTTGTGGAAATTTCACAGAAGCGAAGCCAAGGGTTCACCTTCCCAAAGTCTGTCCAGTTCCTTCAGGCACTGCTCGTAGTCCTGTTCAAGGCTACTATTCACAATAACATGCTGACACAGGAGTGTCTGGAGCTGCTCCATCTCTGAGCCTGGTATTCATTCCAGCTATAATCGAGCTTTCAGGTACGGCAAGGAAACCTGACTTAATTAAAAATGCATACTCCTTGAACCCACTGGCACAGCACTATGAAAACTAAACAAACAAAAAAGCCCTGGGACATAAAACCAGGGTGCATCCAGTGGGTTCTGTATGGTTGCTCTGAGGAGGGAGCTGTGTAACTCTCTAACTGCCAGGAGGATCCAGGAGGTGCACCAGCAACATAGCCCACCTCCAAATACCCCGTGTCTTCTTAGGGGGAACTATGAGCTGGCAGGCCTGAAGTGGCCAAAACTTATCCAGAGGAAAGTCCCTGTTATTCTTTGACACCAAACTGAGTTAATTAAGTGATTGTAGGATTAGCAACCAGTATATTTAATTTGGCAAGATCTTTGTCAATGTGCCTAATCAAAATTAGATCCAGGACTTTTCTGCTCTTGAAACTCATATGGACTGTGTAAGAGGGCTTCCTGCCAGGCATGGTTCAGAAAATTCATAGCTTTATCTTTCTACAGTAAGCCAGTATAGCTTCATCTGGAGTAATTTTTCACTTCAATGACAACCCTCCCACCCACACACACTTCTATTAATCACCTTTCTCTTGGATTTTTCCCCTTTGCAGAGAAAAACAAAAACAAAAGCAAAAACCATACTTTAGGACGTAATTTGGCTGTGATGTTTTTATTGCGGTTTTTATAAAAAAGGAAGGATTTCATTTGAGCTAAACACCTCCAACACTTGCAGTTGTAGAAAACAATTTTCAGGAGAACCCTTGCAAAGAAACTATAGATAAGAAAACAAGTTATTCCTCTTTTTGTCTGAAAAGGAATGAAACATCTCTTTCCCCAAAAGCATAGGGCTGTAGATAACAACTAAATCTTTTAAAATTAAAGGATAGAGAGGTTTTCTTCCATAGAAATGTGGGGGTTTGCATAGAAAAACTACTGTAGTGAAATATGATTTATTAATTGGCATTTGCAGGGTGCAATGGTGCTAAATGTCCAGTGATTTGGAATTTTTATGACACAGAGCCAGATCCATACAGATATGTTTGATATATGTAGGTTTTAGGAGGGGAGGAGGAGAAATATATAAATGCTAATGTTCCCAATATGCCATTCAAGTTACTTATTGCAACTTGAGACCGGAATTTATGGAGTGTTTTTAAAATGTCTAGGTTGTGTTGGATCTTGATTGCAGCTGGATTCGCCTTTATTTTTATGTTATTTTTTATAGGACGAGGAAGAATGTGGCTGTGCATCCCAGCACGTGAGCAAGTTTATCAAATACGAGGCAGCAGCCGGAACAACAGGAAATCGCATGAGAGAGCCCAGCTCCTGGTTGGCAGAAGCACGTTAACCTCTCATTCATGTCACTGGGTTTAATACTCCAACTTTGTAGTAAAAGCGTCTTCCCCGAGCCTGGGTTCATAAAAGCGTTAGTGGTCCTTGATGTTCCCAGCAGAGGATAGTAAGGAAAACACAGCCCTGAATAGCTCACATTGATTGCAGCAAATACAGAGCAGGAGGGTCAGCACCATTTCCCAGCCCAGAGCCAGTGTTGTAGAACTGAGCGGCTATTCATAGCCACTGGACCCTCTCCAAGCCGTGAGTGTAAATTTACTTGTATCATCTCTGCAGAGAGGAACTGTGGTCCCCAGTGCCTCCCGCTTGATTCAGATAGATTGTTTATTTGTTTAGTCCTGTAATGATATTATCCACAGGGCTAGAGCCACACAGGGAGGATTAGGAATTCCTGGAGGAGAAGCCGTGTGTTTATTACCATGACAGCCCCGTGTGACACAAGCCAACAGTTACTTCTATTTGTTCTTACCCTCTCTGAAAATCTGGAGCTTGCAGCCGGGGGGCGAGGGTGCAGGATCGATGTCGCAAAGGCGCAAGGCGAAGAGGCTGTTACAGGGAAAGTGGTGGGATTAGCATGCTGGAAACTCCTTCCCCGGCTATCTGCAAACAGCTCTACCTCAGGGTGTTTTCAAATGTAAATGACGGGAGGGGGGACATCAGCGACTGAGTCTTCCCATCAGTGATAACGCTCCCAAACCTGTGCCTCTAACCTGCCCTTCAAGAATATTTAGTAAGCCGTGCAACTGAGATTTTAGCCTTTTCTAAAAGGAGTTCTGCTTTTCAAAAACAACAAACAAAAAACCACCGGCACGAAAAGCTCTTACAGATATGTCCATAAACCCAGCGAAAGTGGAAGAGGGGCGAAGGGAGAGAAGGAAGTTTTTTTTCTTTTGTTTTCCTATTTGTTCTTTTTTTTTTTTTAATTTCCTATTTTAATAAATATTTATCCATGGAAAGGGAGGGAGAGGCCAAAAGTAACAAAGAACTGTAGGTTGTTTAGAGTGCTTGGGAACTCCCTCTTTGCAGCTGACCATTGCTACATATAGGTTAATTTCCACATGGAGCTGGAGAAACTCTATCCCCGGTTTGTGAAGTATGGGTCAGCCGAAGCATGTTAATCTGTTTAGCATGTGTGCTTCGTGGAGGTGCCAGACCACCACCGTGCAAGAGCAGAAGCTGCAGCAGCCGCGGTCCTTGGGGGTAGTTAATAAAGACTTTAAGGGAAATAAGTGTATAAAGGTTTCAGTTCGTGCACCGTGCCAGCTTTGGACATTTCAGGCTTCCAGCCCTGCGGACCAGAAGGCTGAGAAGTCTCCGGGATGTTTATAGCAGCCCTGGAAGGGAGAGAGTCGGTGACGCATGCTGGGGCACAGCGGGGGCAGCCCTGGTGCTTCTTCTTCGCGGGGACAGGGGGTAGCGGCACCACCTGAGCCATCCACAGCACCCTGGGATCACCCCGCATCCCTCATGGATCCGCACACAAGGGCATCCTCACCGTTTGGGGCAGCCTGAGATGTTTTCGGGACCTTGTTTTTAATCTGCGCCCTTCCCGATGCAGAGTCTCCAACCCAGCTGGAGGTTTGGAGCATCGTGCGAGCCGCTGAACGAGATAATAGCAAATAAAACTTTATGAGTCTATTCGTATAGCCCCACACAATGCAGACTAATCAACGTCTCATCTCTCGCTCGGGGATGAGCTGCGAGGCATGTGGTGCTCGGGCTGACTCGCCGCTTCTCTCTCATCATTTTTTTTTCTTTTCTTTTGAAATGCTAGACACTTATTAAAGCATTTTTAAATAATCAAAATATTTGCTGATGAGTATTTATTTTGACAAGGGTTTTGGTTTGGCTTTCGACTTCCCGCTCAACTATATAGACTGCAGTATTAATTTACTATAAAACCAAATGTGGTTGAGATTATTCTGCCTCGGCTTTAGATTTCAAACTTTCGGGAGAAGCTTCTCTGGTAGACGAACAGTCACAAGCACATCTCTTTCCATCTTCCGGCGTGCTCCGCCATGTGTTCCTCAGAGCCAAAAGAAGCCGAGCATTGCTCGAAATAAAAATGTCCCGCGAACAGATACATCCCCCCTGGTTGTATCCAGAGCACAGGGGCATCCCACGCGGTCCCGCGGTGTCCCCATCCTTGCCGTACGTAAAGCACGGCGGCCAAGCGGGCGCTGCAAGTCGAGGATCAGAGAAAGCCACGAATTCGGGCACGGGGGAGGCACGGCCGCGTTTGTTCGCACGTATTTTCCTCAGCGCGGTGTTTCATTAATGATGAAGGGGTTGACCGGGACCTAAACCCTGCGCCAGCTGATGTGCTGCCACTCCTTGCCGCCCACTCCTACCTGCACCGATGGAAGATATTTTCCATCCTCTTGAGAAGGGCGGTGGGTCCTGCCTGGGCTCACTGCTGGAAGCAACCTAACACGGCAGCAAAACACACTGACATCGAACATCGAGCGTCCTCACGCCGAGGTGTGCGGGAGTGGGTGCTGTCAACCATTTCAGAACAGGATCTCCCGCCCAGATGACTTTTGCAGGGTAAACATATGCATACAGACATTTAAAGATTTTACTGGGAAAAAAAAATATGGGAATGTGTGTACGAAGTAAAAAGTTCTCGGTACCCGATTGCGACCCACTCTACTGCCTCCGCAGAAACATTTCACAAAGCATCGCTTCCTTGGGGAGCGTCGGCGGGTATCCCCGGATTAGCACGTGCCTTAGCGTGGGAAACCCTTTTCCACCCAGGGTGTTCAGTGCTGTGAGGGATCCTCGGAGAGCAGTCCTGTCCTCCTCGTGGGGAAGATGCCCCATCAGCTATGCCGTTGCTCCTGCCCCGAGCACGCCCGCTTTGTCCCCACCGGCCGGAGCGGGGTGGCGACACCCCGTCGTTCAAGCCCTCAAAACCCTGTTTATTGATTTAAAGACCTACAGCCTATTTTCTTTCCCTGAAGGATACAGTCAGAGCTATTCGGTTTGAAGCAGGCGCTGTACAGCCTGACCGCAGGCCAAGCGGGAGTCATGCGAGAGGAAGTTTAACAATGAGTTTCGGGGAAATGTGTACGATATTCCCTTGAAATGTGCTCCTGGCCAGAAACCCGGGCATCTCTCACCCGGCATCTCTGCTTCTTCTGGAGCAAGGCGCTGTCACGTCGGTCAGAGATGACAAACCGGGAAAACGAGGTGGCGCCTACACGTGCTCATGCATAATCACGATCGTTCACTGACGCCTGACCAGCAGACCCGTTATTTCCGACATCCCGGTCTTTTCTGAGATCAGGAGAGTGACAGGGTTGCGTGAAGGTACCAGGCTGGCTTAGAGCGACTAGGCAACCTCAGCCGACTCCAAGCAGCCTGAGTCCCCGCCTGCGCTGGCACTGCCGCAGCGGAGGCCGCGGGGCGGCTGCGTGGACGGGGACCGGGAAAATCCCCGTCACGCATCCCGCACGGAAGGGATAAACATCCGGCGACCGACGGCTTCTTCGTATGTAACGACGTATTCCAGAGGGGAGCCGGGGCGCCACTGCCGGGCTGTCCTCGCCGCCGGTGCAGAGGGGAGCACGGCTCCCGCGGAGAGTCGGTGGCGGCAGGGACACGCACGTCCCTGAAACTTCGAGTGGGAGCATCTGCGAGGTGACCGTCCCGCGGGGAAGCCCCGTTTCCTGCCGAGTGAGGCTGTTTGGAAACCGATGCGGGACAAAACCAACCCACCCGCAAGATCAGGATGTGAATTTAGGATTTTGCAAGACGCAGGGCAGGCGGTTATCACTGCCCACCGTGGGCACGCGTGGGCACGGGCTCCCGCCACTCTGCCGGCACCAGGCCCATTTGAAACCGCATTTGCCGCGGTTTCTGGATCCCTCGTAGGGCGAATGGCATTAGAAAATAAAACACCTGGGGCCAATAAACTCCCCCCGCGCGACGCGTTAGTAGGCTTCCCACTTTAGAAGCTCTCCCCGTGTAAAGAGGTATTTGGGTTGTCTCCGAAATAATAAATCCCAACAGCAGACAATAAAATTTACTATCACAGGAGTAACAGAAGCCTAAAATATTCTGAACATGTTCCTTGAACAAATAACATAATCCCTGGCACACTGGAACACATGGTTTGCTTCAAACATGTTTCATTTTGTCATCGCATTGAGTGTACAGTATTTCTCTTTGGGTGCAAGAGTGATTGATATCTTTGGAAGAATTGTTTGCAAGAACATGAAAGTTGCCAAAGCAAACACGTTGGAGGGAAGTGTGCAGAAGAGGGAGCAGAAGTATTTGGAGTAGATCTGGGTTTGGGGAGTTCACACAGAGGTGAGACAGCTAGAAGTAGAACAAATAAAAACATTCTGCACACTTCATCTAAATAAATTATATACAAAATTTGCCCTTTTGTAGCCGGCAACAGCACAGTGACCATGCTTCCCTCATGCCCCTATAGAATGTGGGCTGGAAGCCAACTTTCTTCAGCTAATGATTTGTAACTTTTGCTCCACTTGAATGAATCTATTAATATTTAGATCTCTCCAATTCTGCTCCATACGACCTGTCAGCATTGTTAAACAAAATAATCTATTTACCTTCTGTTGTACGTGTACAGCAATTGCTTGCGTGGCTCGATGATGTACGTTAATAGGTTTTTCTTACGCTCCGTTGCACCGGCCAAAGGCAAAACTTCACATATTTTGATCTTTCTGTTTAAAAAATAATGTTTGACAAAACTCATTAGATCGCGCAAACTTTGGGGTGTTAATTTAATAACTTCCATTTCTGAAGGACAAATATTTATTTTAATTCCCCTTTTATCTCTTTCTGACATCAACATCTGGGAAAGCCGCTGCTCTGGTTGGTGGAGTCGGCAGGTTCACAAGGGTACTTTGACGGGAGATGGCGAGGAGCGCGTGTTTTCAGACACGTATTTCCGAAGCAAACCCCCTGGCTTGAGCAGATTTCTGCCTCTCGAAACTCCCCTCAGTACAGCCTCTGACCCTCCGCGTCCCACTTCTACCGCGGCAGCGGTCCCCGAGGTCCTGGGAAGGGCCGTCCCCGAGCGAGGCGGGGGGGAGGGCTCCCACATCAACCCGCTGCCCAGTCACTTTTCTGGCCTGCTTCTATCTGGAGCACCCCTTGGGGGTGGGGGAGGGGGTGGGGCGGTGTGGGAAGCCCACAGGCCCCTACATCCTGAAGTGTTCCCACTTCCCCGGGAATTAAATTCCCCGACCGCGGGGCTCCTCTGACCCTGCGCGGAATTTTCACCGAGGCCTGAATTTCAGAGAGGTTTAACTCATCTTCTCCCCCTACCTTCAGCCTCCACCGCCCCCACAACATCCAATCCCTCAGGTCTTGCCTTCCTGCCCAGCTCGGTGTTAATGACAGCTGCACAAGGGACCCCCGGGGCAGGGGCACGGCCAGGACTCACAGGAGTAGAGCAGCAGATCAGTGTCGGGGCACAGATTTCGGCTAAACTTCTCAACCAGCAGCTCTGACCCCATGTTCATCCTACTTGCAGAAATTTCCCATTTGGATTTAAAAAAAAAAAAAAATCCCAGTGGTACGAAGGACACTTGTCGTATAACGCCCACGAAGAAAACAATGTGGAACATGTAAAACGTAGACAAACAGCTCAGCCACCTGCTGATTGCAACTGACTACCAGGCACACAGCTGCAGCTGTCCCTGGGTCTGGACAGGGAGCATCCTCAGCCCTCATTTACTTGTTTCCCGAAAGAGAGAGGTCACCAGCATCGGGGCTTCCCCTGGGGCTCCAGAAATGCAGATACGGGCCCTGAGAAGGTCCTGCACACTCTAAAATTAAGAAAACTCTCTGAGTAAAACTCAGCAAACTCTCAACTACCCTTCACGCTGTCCTTTGATCCTTGCCGGCCGGGCACCCTTGTCTCTTGGGCATCCCCGGAGCTGCGTTTCACGGTGGAGGGCCCCCGAAGCTGTCCCTGCTGGGGGGGTGCGGGCAGGGGCCAACCCGTGAGCTGCGACAAGCGACAAGCTCGCCTTTTGACATCCTCAGCGGCTCGGCCCGCCAGCCGGGATAAAGTCTCCTGCTCGTCCCTCGGAGCCAAACCCCGCTCCTTGGCCGAGGGGGCTCCCCCCTCGCTCCCCTGGGGATGCCCCTCGCCCGGCGGAGCGGGGGTGAGATCCTCCGGGAGCATTCAATGGCGATGTGCGCTCTCTGCAGCCGTGCAGGTCTGTCCGCTGAGTTGGGCTCGCCCTTGAAAGGGAAAAAGAAAGGTAGATTCTGTGTTCCTACGGGTAATATTTGATCGGGTTTGCCCTTCGGACTCGTCCTGTTGAGTTCCCCGGGAACAGAGCTGATACAGCGTGAGCAGCTCGCAGCGAGGCCGAGGGCAGAGCACAGCCTGGAAGAGCACGACAGACCCGGGACACGGCGGGGGCTGCTCCGCTTCCCACCTGCCCGGGGCCCAGAGCCGGTCCTTCCCCACCGGCAACACCCCCCGGGTTGCTGGGGCAAAGAGGAGCCACCCGAGCAGATCCTCCCAGTTCTCTCCCGTTCCCCGCCCCAGCAGAGGGGCTCTGGAGAAAGTGGGTTTGGAAGCTCGGAAGAAAAGGGAAGATGTCACTTGCTTTTTAGTGCTTGCCACTCCCGTAGATCTTTCTCCCACGAGAGATCCCAGCCGCTCAAAGGGACCTCTCGTGGGGGAAGGCAGTGACAACGGAAGGCAGCTGCTTTCCCCTGGCTGATAGGACTGTTTCTCCAGTAGGGCCTATAGGGTCGTTCTTTAAAAAAAAAAAAAAAAAAAAGAAAAAGAAAGATAATTCCACCGCAGATTTACCTCGCTCTGCTGACACGTGGTGCGCTGCCACCACCAAAGACACCGGGGTCCGCACCGCCAGCCCCCCCCGGCCTCCCTCCTCCCCGACGGCACTGAAGGGGCAGCAGTTGCCCGCGCGCCCTTGTTTGCCAGGACAAAGAGGGTGCGGGGCCCGGATCAGCGCCGTCTCCGGCACCGGCTGTCGGGGGCTCGTCGCCTGCCCAGTCGTGAGTGCGAACTCTTTTCAGGCACTTTTGGTCATATCTAGCCCGTAAATTTAAGCATCTGGGTGTAGCAGGCTGGTGTTAATGAAGAGAACATTTTCCTTCTCCCTGCCCCCGTCAGCACCAATCTTTCATTCTCTTTTATGAGGACAAAAATCCCTCTATCGGGAAGAAGCGGCGCCGCAGATTTACGAGGTGCTCAGTCACCGCAGAGCTGCGCCGGGGCTTGGCCCCCCCGGGAGCGGGGCGCCCCGAGGGCTGCCCGCGCCCACCCCGGGAGGCTTGTGGTAGGAAACCCGGGTCTGAGCTGCTCCGGGGCATGCAAACGATTGTGTGCGTGTTTGGGTGCGCGGGGGTGTTCCCAGCTCCGAGCAGGAGGCACAGGGACCCCAGGGAGAGATTTCCAGCCGCCTTCTCCTCACCCCGCCCGGCGGCACGCTGGAAACTGCCCCTTCTCCTGGGAGAGTTTTGGGGTCAGAAGCCGTCCCCACGGATGGGTGACCTCTCCCCACCCGCCCTCCGCACCATCTTTTTACCCCGTCGGTGCTTCTCGGCGCGGCACATCGGGGAGGGCGGAGAGCCAGGCGAGGCGGTTCCGCACCTGCGCATGCACCGCGGCAGCGGAGGCCCTGGGCGAAGGAGGGTGGCGTTGGCCTTTTCCCCTTCCCCGAGCTCCGTCCCCCTGGCAGGAGGCAGCGGAGCAGGAGCCGGGGAGCACAATCCAGAACCCCTCTTCATTGCTCCGCCGGGGTCAGGAGCATTCCGACTTCTGAGAAAACCCGAGGAGACTCTGGGCCTTCCAGCCGGAAAGCTGAGTCCGAACATAACGTCTGGGGAGGAAGACTTCAGCCTAAAGCCGGTCTTCTGCCCTCGTTTTTATAGCTGTGTTATCTCTTTTTCTCCTTCCTACCTCCCCCCCACCCCCCCATCCCCGTCTCTTTCTCTTCTCGAGGTGGGGGCAGGGTGGTGATGGAGGGAAGTAATTCTTGCAGAACAGAAAAGCCCGGCCGGAGAAGGAGTTTCTTTTGACTGCTCAGGGTGATCTATCCAGGCCCTCTAATTAGACAGGGATCCAGGGTGGCATTAGTTTCCAAACATTTTAATCGAGCTTTAAGCAAAGCTCTTTTCAATGGCAGGAGATAAATGTAGCAACTGTTACCGTCCCCCATGAATGGCCACCTCCCATGGTGGGCATTCAGCCTTCCTTTCACAAGCCCTAACCAGTTTAGTCTATGGACCCAGCAACACTCCACATATCTTCTAATTAGTCTAATTAGAAAGGTGGATTGATAGATGCAAGGAAGACAGAGTTAAGTTAGGAAGATGCTCAATGCTGCCAATCTGCGCCGGGGAACGGCTTATTCTCCTAGGGAGGAAAAATAAATAAAGGAGCAGGGGAAAAAAAAAAAAAAAAAGAAAAGAAAAGAAGAGAGCCCCGGAGCCTGACACGAAGGACAAGTTCTGAGGAGCAGGAACTCCTGTCTCTTAATTGCGGGGCACACATAACTGAGGTGCCTTTCCTAGCAGGGTTCTCCCCCAGTGTGCTGGGCTATTTGCCGTCCCGGGCTGGAAGCTCTCCCTTCCTGCTGCACGGCACAATCCCGGGCCGGGCCGCGCCGTCGGGGCATTGCTCCGGCCCCCGGCGGCTCGTCGGTGGGACACGGGGCCCCGCGTTCACACACGCATGGAGAGGAAGGAGGAGAAAAGGGAAGGCGCCGGGAAGCGACTTGGTCCCCGGATCCCCAGCTCGGCCCATCGCCTCTCAGGCTGTTGCCGGGGAGCGACGGACGAGCCAGCATCCACGGAGACACCGTGGAGACTGCTTTTGTGCAGGGATGCGTGAGAGGGGTCTGGTCGGGGTGCAGGGGCAGGCGGGGGGGCCTGAGGAGGCTCTCCGCCCCACATTCCAGCCTACGACCGCCTCCTCGTAGAAGGAAGGTGCGGAGGGAAGCAGCGCGGGTGGCTTCAGGAAGGCTGAACCCTTAATTGGGCGATAAATCAGGGAGAGGAGCATGGGGCAGTGCGCACAGGTGTCAAAACAGAGGAAAAGTCGATCGGCCAACAGGGCAGGGCAAATGGCCTCCTCGCCCCCTCCCCCGCTAATGACACCCTGGTAAGTCTCCTGCCCACAGGCGGGGCGTGGAGGGGAGGGAGAGGGGGACAAGGCAAGGCCGGTGGATCGCGAGGCCCTCCGGGCCACGGAAAGGAACCGGGCCGCACCTAGGGTCCTCTCCTCGCCACGGCCCGGGGCGAACGTGCCTACCGGTGGGCTTTTCACTCCTCTTTTTGCCTCTAGGCCGGCACAAAAGCCCGCAGGAGAAGCATGGCGGAGGGAAAGACCCCCACCCCTCATTTCGGCACCCTGCAGCAACCGAGTCCCTACTCCACTCCCCGCCCGCTTTCCTTGCTCCTTCCCCCCTCCCTACCTGCCCTTCATTGCACTTGCTCGCTCTCTGGCAGATTGGGGCTACGGATCAAATCTTGAGGGATTTCAAATTCAATACTTGGCTCGGGAAAAGTGGGGGTGGGGGGTGGAATTAAGACCCAGCCTGTCAAAGTCCCTAATCAAACTGCTGGCGAAAGGGGATTCGTAGACAAAAGGAAACAATGGAAGTCTCGTTAGATCATTTTTCTGGACATTGTTTATGGTCTGGAAGGGATCAATCGTTTCAAAATGTTACCAGTAAAAATGATCCTGTGTGGAATGCAGCTAATCCTTTTAGGTTCCTGTCAACTGTTTCCACTCAAGGAATCCGATTTTTCAAATCAAAGGTGCAGAACTCAATTGCCGAGGGATTTATAGCGCCGGCACCGGGCTCCCCGGGCCCCCTCCCCCCCCCCCCCCCCCCCCCCTCCCCCAGCGCCCCACGTTGTCTCCAAAGGCCCCGCGTGGGTGCCGAAGGCAGGACCCGGCATTGTCCGTGTCGGGGCTGGTTATCAGCTCAGAGCTTTCCCTCGACGGCAGCCGCGGTCTGCTCTGCCGGCGGGGGGCCGGGTACCCTGCGCACCCGAGGGGAAGCGTACCTGGGGCGGGGAGGAGGCACGGAAGCAGCCGGTCCCCTCCAGCCGGGCTCCCCGCAGCGCCCAGGTCTCTGCCCCGGCGCGGCCGCGGAGACTTGCGCCGCTCAGCCGGGCGAACCGCGCCGTCTCGCCGCCGCAGGCGCAGCAGCAGCTCCGGGGCTGGGTTCAAAGGATCTTGTGGGAGCGCTGGGTTTGGCTTGCCCGTGTGTTAGCAAGTTGTTGCGGGCTTCCTCTGGGTGGGGAGGAGGCTGGAGGGGAAGTGAGTCGGCTTAAAAGCAGAGACATCCACGTCGCTTGTCGGCAGCTTCGCTTCGGTGCGCGGGCCGGGGCTGTGCCCCGTGGGCGGGCGGGCGGAACCAGGGTCTCCCCCGAAAAACGTGTCCTGGTCGGCAGATGTCTGAACACCCGGGCAAGAACCATCGCAAGCTGAAAGCGATCTAAAGAGGTTAATTTCCAGAGAAGGGCCGCCCTTTGGCTTCCCGTACAGAAGCGGGAGGCAGAGGGGAGGAGGTCTGCGGTTTGGTGTTAGCGGGGCCGCCGGCTGCCGAGCGCTTGCGGGACGGGGCGAGCACACACACTCCTGTGCGCTGCCGCACACGCAGCACCGTCTGCACTGGGGGAAGACAAGTGAAGGACTTCCAGGAAGGCGGGGAGGATGTTTGGCAGAACCCACCGAGCTGCCCCGGGCGGAATTTTGTGCAATCAGAGGCAGGCTGGAATGAGTAGTATAAATTATTTTCCACGGTCGGTAATTTCCAACCCCATCCACTTTCGGACAAGCCAGTCACTTGACACACCTGCCCCTCTTCGCTCTACGCTGGGCATTTTTGTTTTTTTTTTCACCAATGGTTCCTTTAATCGTGAACTATTGATCCGAAGAGACTGTGTTTCTTTACCCCTCCCTCTGTGCAGCCGACAGGTGGAATTTCACTGTATACACGCATATTAGAAAGCTATCAGTTTCATCCAGTGGTTGCTGAATAAGCAGACGTGACAGTGTTTATTTTACGAAAAGAAAACCCGAGTAAGACACCTCATTTATCTTGATTTTGTGTATTTAATGTATTTCATGTATACAGGTGTGCATGTGTTCACCCATAATGAAAGTGAGAAGCAGACCTACACCTATCACGGTAGGAAGAGCTCTATGTCCGGGTTTTACAAGGACTTCCCAAAGCGTGAGCATTTACCAGAGCGACCACCGCAGTGCTACAGATGCGCGGGTGCGGTTCTGCCCGAGTTCTGGACACACCGACTAATTGTGGACACGCGTTTCTACACAAGAAGATGTGTGTTCTATTGTGCGGAGGGGACAGAAATACCTTTGGGTTAACCTTGGATAAGGCTTTCCCAGTCTCCAGCAACGAATTAATGCAACAACTGAGATCTCTATTTATCCTTTTGCTTCCAACATAAATTGTATAATTTATCATCTAAATATGGGGCCCTGCAGACTTCTGCATGCCGTTTTGCTCCATCAGCCAAAGGGAAACTTAGAATCAATTCAACAGGTCTCTTGTGGTTTGCAGAAAGGGCAAGTTTAATTATTTTGATTAAAAAAAACCAACACAACTTTCCCTCTGAATTCAGTTCAGCGATGTAATTTCTGAAATAGCCTAGACACTGCATTTAAAAAAATATATATAAAATTCAAAAGTTTAGTGTTCGGTCCATGTTTTTTCCTACTTTCTGGGCACTCCGGGGCCTAGCCGGGAAGTCTCTCCTCCGAGGCGCAGATCGCAGCAGAGGCCCCGCCGCTCCACTCCGCAGCAACCCGCGCAGCCGCAGCCCTGCACTGGAGGCACATCTTCATACGAGGCGCATCTTTCACGGAGTTCCCACCACCGAGCCGCCGGTGCCTCCCCGTTCCTACGGGCGGGCTCAGTGAGGAACACCACCGCGGAGGCTCTGTCCCGCTGTGCAGCCGCGCACAGTCCGCGGTGCCACCCGCGCTGCCGCAGCCGGGCGGGCCGCGAGTTTTGCCGGGGGGTGGGGTGGGGTGGTCCCTGCGCACCTCCCCAACCCCGCAGCCTTTGCCTCTCCTCTTTCTGGTGGCGCCGGGAGCTGGGCGGCGAGCCGGGCCGGGCGGCGGGGAGGGGGCCGGCAGCCCGCTGCATCCCTCCGAGAAGGGAGCCGGCAGCGGCGCACGGTTCTCTTCTGCAAAAGAGCAATAAGGGGTTTACCGATTTGGGGCTCGCCTGCAGGTCTCCGCCTACTCCCAAATAACGAGGTGCACCCATCTGCTCAGCGGGGCAAGGAGCACGTTCGCTGGCGCAGCATGGATGCGAAAGCACCTCGTTACCGTCGGGAGTGCCGTGCTCCTGCACAGACGCGCTTATCTTTCTGCGGTATCTCAGTCCCGCTTCGCAGCACAGGAAGGGGCAGTGAGAGGAGGGTCCGTGGCGGCTGCTCGACGTGGCTGCCACGTTGGTACTCACGGCGAGAGGCGGCGAAGCCCTGGTGTCACCTGCGGCAGGTCACCGGGGGCGTGCAAGCGAGGGGCGGAGGGGCGGAGGGGCAGAGAGCCAGCGGACACCTACCTCCTCGGGAGGCTCCCGGCTGCGGACACACGGTGTCCGGTCCCTGCCATTCTCCGGGTCCCGCCGGTGTGTGCGGCCCATCACCGCACCGAGATGAGACCGCCGCGGACAGGAGAGCCGCTGGTAAACAGCTGAAAAACGATTCTGCTTTGGGTTAGCAAGCCCCAGCGCAGGGAGCGTTTGGCCATGAGCATAATTTCCGTGATTTCTTTCAAATACAATATTATCAGAGACTACTGAGGTACTTACTGTAATGAGGGAAAGTATTACATACGGAGTGGAGCCTCCGGGCCGTGCCAAAGGACTATTAAACAAGACCCGCTTTCCCACAGATCCCTCGCACAGGCCTCAGTCTCCACGGGGGCGACCGTGTGCTCTGCCCTCGCCACCAGCGCTGCAAGAAAAGGGGCAGAAGAGAGCAAGTGAGGGCCTCGTCCCCCCTTTTGCTCTCTGGACTCGGGGACAGGGTTGGCCCTGGGTACTTGAAACCAGCCGGCGAGGGAAGTGGGGGTGGGGGGATGGGGTGGCGTGCTCCAGCCGCTCTCCCGTGAGGTGCCTCTAGCTGCACCAGAAATTAACCAGGAGAGAATGTATGGCCCGAAGAAGCTGCGGGTGGGGGAGGTTTGGGAGGAGACCAGCTTCAGGGCCACGGAGCGGCGCACAGGGGCCCCGCGGCTCGGCCCGACTCCCGGGCTGCGCTGCCCGCCGCATCCCAGGCTGGTGCCGACAGAGCCGGCGCGACGTCGGACCCCTCCGCATAAGGCGGGGGAGCGCTCCGGAGAGCAGGGCACAGTGGGCGGACGTGCAAACGAATCAGCTTCGAAACGGGGGAGGGAAAGGGAAACTTCTTTTATAGGGGATGTGGGAAGGCACCTAACACAGTCCTGCTCGAGAGAAACGCTACGCAAAACGCTTGAAAAGAAATAATTAAAAAAATCCCTAATTAAAAATATATAAATCACCCACCAGAAACAAAGAAGTAAGTGGAAGGAAACGTTTCTGGATAGAGACACTGTGTGTGGCATAAAAGGCGATTGACTACATAAGGGCTTCATTAAATTCCCAATAGATAACATTTGGCTAAATCTATCCCTAGATTAAAACTCTGCATAATAGCACCATAAACTAAAAAGTTTCTTTTTGTGTGGTCCTTCTGGAGGAACTGATTGAAACATCAGCCCCCATATAGAGCAATCCCCTCCCAATTCAGCTCCAGCAATTCGTCTCTCAGCCCTACGGGGAAATGATGAGAAAAGAAGATGGGTTAATGAATCCACATTTTGTAGCTGGGAGGAGGAGAAGGAGGCGACACCATCCTTGTTTGTCCCACCAGTTTGTTTATTAGGGCCCAGCCTATTTTGGAGGAATTGTTCGTCCGGGCTCCCTCCCCGCAAGGACTACGCGTCCGCTCCGTTCGCCCTGAAAGCCGGGGGGTGGGGGTGGGGTGGGGGTGTCGGCGATCTATTTGCATGCGAATGGGGCGCTGCGGCCCGGCGGTGCTGCGAGCCCATCGAAGGGCTGCGGGGCCGGCGCCTTTTCTGGCCGGCACCTGCTCCAACGCCGCCGCCATCCACCGCGCAGCGCGGCGGGGAACCGGGACCGCCGGGCCTCGGGGACGAGGCCGGGCGGCTTCCCCGCGGATTGGAAGAAAACAAGAGAAGGTGTCTTCCCCCAGCACCACAGCCCCCTGCCCCCAACCTCTTCCTCAGCGCTTAAAAACAAATAAAAGCTACACCACGTATTGCAATGTGCTCCTGCCAGCTTCCCTACCGGCTCTCAGGTGGAGGCCCTGTCTACAGGGGAGGCAGACGGCCGGCATCGTGAGTGGAAAGAGCAAGTGGCCGAGCAGTTTCCTTGCCACGCTTGAGCACGGCTTTCCTCTGACGGGACCCGAGGCACGGGCGGCGGGCCGCGGTCGGACCTCGCCGCACGCCCTGCCGGCCGGCCTCCCCGGAGAGGAGATCGCCGGGCTCCCCAGCGTTTGCTGCGAGAAAGCCGAGAGAAACAAATACCGGGTCGCCAGAACCTGCTCTACCCATCTGACTGCACGGGGACCGCGCAAGGACTCTCGCCGCGCTCTCGCCCCCGGCCGCTGCTCCAGAAGCCGGACCGAACGCAAGCAGCATCCCGCCGCGGGGAGCCCGGCACCGCCGCGCTCACGGCGACATCCGCCTTCTCCCCCTCGCGAAACCTTCCCCCACAAACTGATTTTAGCCGCATCTCCGAGGGACGCTTAAGCCGAGCTCACTATTCCGTGCTGGACCGGCTCGGCCCGGCGGCCCGGCGCATCCCCTCGGCCGGGCCCGGGGAAAGTGAGTTAATCGGTCCCTTGTGAAGGGGATGCGGTCCCCTCAAGGGCACGTACGCGGTGACTCTGGGATAATTTCCCTTCAGTTTTAGGCTAGTCCTTGTCCTCTAAGGGATCCGGGACACCCAAAGAGGCCCTCCAGTTACGGGCTGCAAATAGAGGCCAGCAGAGATCTTACGTCCAGCCTTTCCACCTACTGAAAACCATTAATTTAACCCTGCACAGCTACCAACATAGCAGAAAAGCATCACTTTCCTATCTATCAGAATACTTAAAACCAAGGCAGCGAGGTACTTCAATATGTAAAAGCATGTAACCACACAACCTTCCTCTCCTCACTCCAAAGAGCACTAAAAGGCATCTGTCCTTTTATTTTCTTTCGCTATTTTTTTACGAAAATTCACATAATTTATCCCTGAATCTACTACATTGTTCTAAATACTGTTGTACTCGAAAAGCACCTCCCTGATTTGAAAAACCCGTGTTCCTAGTCCACAACAAACAGCCACTCGCCTAGTCTTAAAACCTGTGATTCTCTTTTCGCGCCTAAGCTCCGAATATTTGAAGCAGACTTTTTGGTTAAAAACTAATTTCAGTCTATGAACTAGGTATCTATTGCCCTTATGAGGCTTAAGACGAGAGTTCAGAATCAGAAAAACTTCTTTCACAGTTTCTTTTGTATACTTACATATCCTTCCTTCAATAGCTTGTGCACTTAATCAGCTCGTCATAGGAGGATATTCCAATGCTCATTTCATATTACATGTATTGAAAAGTAGAAACAGATGCCCCTGTTACCGTCACAGAAACATGAGTGTCGGGCAAATCTCCCTAAAGTTCAGTATGTGCCCCTTATTAGTAGAATTTTCCTTTGGGCCTCTTGGAAACCAAACTGTTATACAGTTATGATTTAGAACACACCCAAGAGTACAAAAATAGTTTAAAACTTGATTTTTAATCAATCCCCTGACTGGTGTTTTGCAGCACTGGGCTTTACTCCTGCTAGAGAGACCTATTTCTATTTATACCCTCTTTTGTCCTTGCCTTTTTTTTTTTTCTTCTTTTTTTTTTTTTTTTTTTTTTTGGTATGTGTGTGTGTGTTGCATTCTCTGCTAGGGTTAACAATGGTTTGACTGCAAAGATCATATTCTGATTTTCTTCGCGGTCAAATCCAGACATAAATTTCAAGATCTAAGATTCCTTGGCTATTGTGCTATTTATCCCGAAGAAAAAAAAATCAATGTCCCAAAGAAGAGAGAAGAATTAAGGAGGGAAGGGTCCGAAGCCAACTGTTCGGCTGGGCTCCTTTGGTCTTTGGGTTTGGTTTAGATTTTGCCTTTTTTTTTTTTTTTTTGAAAATTAAAAATTTTATTTTTGAAAATGTGTAAAAATTTTACATTAAAACGGTACAATAATACTTGCCAGTAATTTTTAACAATATTCCTGGTAAAGAATACGCATAAAGTACAAAATAAAAAACTCCGTAAGTCTATTATAATACAAAACACAGGTTAAAATAAGAAATGATAATCTTGACTTTCTTCTGTGTAAACATGTTAATCTTTTCTTTATAAAAGTACATGAGACAAGTGTACTAAAATGAAAAAGTATTGCTTCGCTGTCCTCCCTCAAGCCTTTTTTCTTCCTGTACATTACTGTTTTCAAGCTCCTAGACCTGAGAATCTCTGAACTTTAACAGTTTAGAGACGTTATTTATCACCATTTTTTTCTCTTTTTAAGGAATAACGAGTAACTTTCCAATAGCGTGATCGCCTGCCCGTGCAGCATCTAGACCTGGCTTTGCATAAAAACAGGTCCCGGGAGGCCCGCCGGCCGCGGCGGACGCTCACCGAGTCCCGTCGTTTAATCCCCACGCAAAGCTCACAGCCCTTCGGGCGGCGTCCGCCGAGAGTCCGAGCGGCAGAGAAAGGAGGCACCGCAGATCCTACCTTCGAAAAGACTCCCAAACCCTTAACAGTTAGAGATCCGGGCCGCGAAACCGGGGGTGGCGGGCAGGGCGGCAGCGGGGGGCAGCCCGCCCCCGGCGCTGCCCAGCGAGCGGGCCAGCCCCGGCGCCGCGGCCGACTGCGAGGCGCAGCTGTTGGCCGCGCCGGGGCCCGGGCCCGGGCCGGCGCCGGGGCCGCCCCCGATGATGCTCTCGATGGAGAAGGGCGAGCGGGCCAGCGCCGCGCCGCTGCCGGGCTTGGCGGCGTGGAGCGAGGCCGCCAGCGCCGGGCCCAGCGGGTGCGCGTAGCCGAAGGGCGTCCGTGCCAGCTCCGCCGCCGGCAGCAAGGGGCCCGGCGGCGCGGCAGCGGCGGGGGGCAGCGCCGCGCCGGGGGCGCTGCCGGCGGCGGCGGGGGGCTGGCGGGGCGGCGGGGAGGGGTGGTGGAAGGCGAAGAGGGCGGAGTGGGGGTGGTAGGGCTGGAGCTGGAGGCCGTAGCCGCAGCCGTAGGGTCCGTAGGCGCAGGGCGGCTGCTGCGGGGGCTGGGGCGGGGGCTGCGGGAGGAAGGCGGCGGGGTCCACGGCGCGCAGCAGCAGCTCGGGCGCCGGGAGCTGCTGCCGCTTGAAG
Source organism: Rhynochetos jubatus (assembly GCA_027574665.1). NCBI lineage: Eukaryota > Metazoa > Chordata > Aves > Eurypygiformes > Rhynochetidae > Rhynochetos > Rhynochetos jubatus. The sequence goes on along the minus strand of CM050690.1, from coordinate 66,201,931 downwards.
CGCTTTCGGCGGCGCAGGAAGCTCCCGTTGTCGAACATGTCGGCGGACTCGGGGTCCAGCGTCCAGTAGTTGCCCTTGCCCGGGTTGCCGGGCTCCCGGGGGATCTTGACGAAGCAGTCGTTGAGGGAGAGGTTGTGGCGGATGCTGTTCTGCCAGGCGGGGAACTTCTCCCGGTAGTAGGGGAAGCGCCCGCTGATGAACTCGCAGATCTCGCTCAGCGTCAGCCGCTTCTTGGGGCTCTGCAGGATGGCCATGGTGATGAGGGCGATGTAGGAGTAGGGCGGCTTCACCAGGCTGTTCTTGCTGCCGCCGCCCGCCCCGCCGCCGCCGCCGCCCGCCCCGCTGCCGCCGCCTGCCGCCGCCGCCTTCTGCGGGCCGCCCCGCGAGGGGGGCCGAGAGCCGCCGGCACCGTCCCCGCCGCCCGCCCCGCCGCCGCCGCCGCCTCCTCCGCCGCGCACGGGCGAACGCGGCAGCAGAGCGTCGTCCTGCAGGTCGCCCACATCCTCCTCGTCCTCTTCCTCCTCCTCCTCCTCCTCGTCTTCGGCGTAGGAGCGGCGGCGGCGGAGGGGCTGCGGCTCCTCGTCGTCCTCCTCGTCGTCCTCCTCGCCCACCACATCGATGTCGGTCTCCTCAGCCAGCGCCGACGCCTCGGACATCTCCGAGCTCAGGGTCATGGCGCGGCGGCGGGGCAGCGCATCGGCGGCGGCTGGCGCGGCGCGGCGGGCGGGCGGGCGCCCTCCCCGCCGCCGCCGCCAGGCCCCCGCGCTGCTCCGCGGAGAGCCGCCCCGCCGCCGCCGCCGCGGGCAGGCGGGCCGCTCCGAGCCGCGCCGGTCCCCAGCGCCGCCGCCGCCGCGGGAGCGCTCCCGCTGCTTTGCGTTTTGTTTCGGGGTATTTTTTGCTGATTTTTGGATTTCTCTTCCCCCCTCCCCTCTTTTTGGGGTCTTTGGGGTTGGGGGTTTTTTTTGGCTGGGGTCGGGGTTTGGGGGGAGGGGAGGGAGGGGGTGTGCAGCCGCGCCTGGAAGTCGGTTCCCCCTTCTTTCTCCTCACCTCAGCCCCCAGACATTAATGGATGCGGGGCAGGAGGGAGCGCTCCTAGTCCTGGGAGGAGGAGAGGGGAGGAGGCTGGCGAGGAGGGAGGGCGGAGGGGGCGGCTTGCCGGGCCTTCGGAAAGACGGTGAAAAGGCTGGGGCCGAGTCCCAGAGAGGACGGCCTTCCTCCCCGCCTTATAGCGAGGGGGCCATCACATGGCTCCCGGCGTCAGAGCGCGGCGGGCCTCGCCAGGAGGGGCTCTGTGGGGCCGTGGGGCGAGCGGAGCCGTCTGTAGTGGAAAAGGGGGAAAACAAAGACACACCTCCCACCCCCCGGGTTGGGGGGTGGGGGCGCGTAGGGGGAGAGTTTGGTCTGCCCCAAAGTGCTGGAGCATCTTCCGAGGAGCCGTCCGGAGGGTGCCGGGAGCTCTGCGTCTTCCCCAGGGACAGAGTCCTGCTTCCCGTGGGAAGGAGGGAGGCGGGGTGGGGGGTTGGGGGGAAATCAGGCCGGAGAAGGAGGTGGTGAGCTAATAAACTTCAGACTTCTGTTCACAGGGAGGTTTAGAGACTTGTCTCTCCTCTCCTTCCTCTTCGCCCTCCAGATTTTAATTCATTTAAGAATTAAGTATCTCTCGACGTCGTCCTCGCAAGGTCTCAAAGAACCGCCTCCAAAGCACACGGGCAATGTCACGGTTTATTTGTAGGGCTATTGTTTTTAACGGGAGAGAGGCAGGTCCCTTCATTAAGGGAAACGCAGAATTATAGTTACTTCTTGTATGCAAAGGAAAACAATTCGCCGGCCTTTAAAATGCGAGTTCTGCTCGCAGCGTAGGAGCAACACTCCCGAGAATGCGACACAAAGGATTGCTTCCTAATTAAGTCCCACCGCCCCCAGTTTCAGGTGCTACAGGCGGGAACAGCGAGGAAGAGCGGGGACACACTTTATACGAGGGCTGGCGGGGAAAAAAACAACCAACCAAACAACGAACTTGGACGTAAATACAGTCACAGTGGTTAAAAAGAAAAGCTTTGAAAATTGCTATCACTCCCAGTTCCCGCAGGAATAACTCACGATCAGGATCCAGTTGGGATGAGAGGAGTAGGAGAGCATTTCGTGTTCCGGCAGAAGTCCTTACTGCTCAAATCTCACTTCTGAAACAACTCACACACCCCGTTCCCTTGAAATGGGTTTTCGATATAATGTCCTAATCCAATGCTTCAAACCACCATGTTTCAAAAACAGTTCCATGGATTTACAGCATAATCCTTTCTACTATTTCCAAATAATCCTATTTACATTTTGTTCACTGTTAAGGCGCCTGCAGGAGAATACCACCAAAAGTTCCAAAAAGAGAAAGGGGGGAGGGGAGAAGAAAAAAGAACCCACAAACTCAGTAATTGACTACTATTTTTTCCTGTTGAAAGATTGATAGCGTCACTCTAGATTTACAGTCTGTAGGAAGTGAAACGCCTCTTTCAATTAGTTTTGGGGTCTTACCGCAAGTTACTAAAAGAAAGGCAGAAGGAGGACACTTCCTCTCCGAGAGGTTTCTCCTCTTTAAAAAGAATATTTTTCCTTTTTACTTCTTTTTTGTTCCTTTTATTCTTGCTCTTCCCCTGATACTTTCTGATGTACCCGAACATTTAAAACCATCTTAAAACCAAAGTCCACGCTCTTCAGCAGGAAGAACGACGGCGTTTAAAAATTTGTGTGGAAAAGCGCTGCAACAACATAGAACCAGAAGAGCCGGGTCTGCCCGCGATCTCGGGCGAGCATCCTCGCAGGAGACGCACTGACGTAGGCGGCTCTTGGGCAGCACCGGGTCCCCGGGAGCACGGCGGACCCGGCGTGCCGGGAGGCCCCCGGCTGGGTGCGGGTCCTCCTGGACGTGGCCGGCCGGGGTGGCCTCGGGATGTGTGTGGTGGGGCTGGGGACACCCCTGGCAGGCTTGGACGGTATTGCAAACCCTCGTCCGTCTCGAAGGGTGAGGGGTTTGCTTTCCGGGGAGCGGCTGAGCCAGCCCTCAATGCGGACAACAAAGATCTGCCGTGATTGCAGCTCCAAGAGGTCGTGCAGCAGGTGCCTTCTCCAGAAGGGCAAGAAAGAAAAGGAGGAAGGCGAGCAGAGGCGGCACAGTTATGAGCGGCGTTTCCCCAGGTAGGACCCCGCCGGCCCCGGAGGGCCCTGTCCCCTGCTTCGCGGCCGGCCCCGCTCCTCTCCGCTCCCGGCGGTGCTCTGCGCGGACGGGGGATGCCACCTACCGGCAAGGAGTGTCGGGACATCGTGTCCCCCGCCCAAAGCAGCCTCTGGGGAGGGCAGGATCCCCCTACCTGAGCGGGACTCCGACACCCTAAGGAAAAGCAGTGTTTTGGGGGGTTATCACCTTCCCATCCCCTTCAAGGAAAGGCTGGAACTTCCCCGACCACCTTCCCACCCCCTTCCCGGGGCTCTGCCGCCCCGCGGTCCTCCTCGAGGGAGCGGGGCTGCCCCTCTCATGGGCCAGCAGACCCAGGATCTCGGAGGCTGTCGTCCGTAGTTTCCTGCCGGTTGTGAATGACGTAATATGATGTGTGCCTAAAACAAGAGCAGTACAGAAGCGAAATGTGAAATACAGGTATGCAGCTAGTGTTTATTTATTTTTTTTATTGCTTGGGCTTATTAATATTCATTATAAATTTTAATTATGTGTTATACACGGGATTCCTGCATGCACATACACAACACCCCACATTTTGTCAGGGCGGTGCATATCCTGGCTCAGGTGGTGCCTTCAGGGACACTGGGCAGGGGCCAGAGTGGGTGGACCCACCATCACCTCCCATTGATGGGTTCTGGGGGACAGTGCCCCTTGAGAACCAGACAGTGTCTTGGACCACACACCCTTTCGACAGCTGGGGAGCCCGTGCCTGAGCAAAGCACCCAGTAGCCCACTTTGGGACAGGGAATAGATGAGCCTACTGACCCTCCCTAGCACTTCATTCAAAATCAGAGAGTGCCCTGGGCACATGTTGGGGCACTTCCGTGAAGCCACACTGGCACATAGGCTGAGGTGCTCTGGGTTTTCCAAAGCTGACCCTGACCACGCCGGAGAATGCCAACGCCTCCTCCAGCTCCACATGGGTCAGGTGCCTGGTGGCAGTGTGAATCCCTGGGTGATTTCTTGCATGTTTGACTAGGTGCAACCTGTGAAAAGCAAGGTAAAGCCTGGCCACCAGCTGCATGTGCTGGAGCTGAAGAGCCTGCCCTGGGCTTGCTGCACCTTGCAAGACTCCAACACCAAAGGCCGCACTTCTTTTGGCATGGTCTCTTACACTCAAATCTGGGTCTTACCTGTAGAACTGGACTTACCTGTTATTGAAATAAAACCACTTCCTGAATACTTTGCACTTTCTGTCAATGTAGTTCTTTTGGCTGAATGTTGGACTGTATTCTGAGCTACTTGTGTCATGGAAAGAAAAAATCCTCCAGCACTGGCTGTGCAATGGGGCGGTGTTTTCCATAGCACTGATAACTGTGGCCTCTGTCACCCATCATCACAGTGACCACTATTTTAGCTCAACTCTTTTTGTGGGTTTATCCCCCTCTTTCCTTGTTGTGTAGTTTTAAGAGAAGGTAACACTTCCCTTAAGCTTCTTGCAGAGGTTGGGATTACAAACAGGGTTTGTGTGACCAGGCTAAAGAGCAACACATTGGTGAGGGGTTGCAGCAGTCACTTGAAAAGCTGAAGAAGGCTGAAGGAAAATCTGGGGCTTCCTGCCATGCCTGCTGCTGAAAGAGTTTGTCACCCTTGGAGCTGATCCTACTCTCTCACCTTGTCAAACCTTGTTTTTTAATTCTTGACCAAGTTCATAGTTGGTTTGTTTGTTTGTTTGTTTTTTTTTTTAATTTCTTTATTTTCTTTTCCCCCTTTGTTCTATAATTCTTGCAGGGCAGATACATTTGCTGTGACAAGTGAAAGTCACTTCCCTTAAAGGAACTAGGCTCTTTTGTGTCTTTAGTTTCTGTAAAATGTGATTAAATATTCTCAGTACCTTTATGCACTTCTCATCTAACAGAACACAGGGAGAGTTTATACCAGGTTAGACCAAGACCAATCTAACAGCATAAGCTGCCTTCAGCATCAGCCAATACTAGATGATTAGGGAAGAATATAGGAACAGGACAAGTGTGTAAAATTGACTCCTAGCTGTCAGAAATCTAGGTTTCAAGTGTTGTGGGTTTGGTTTTTTTTGGTTTTTTTTTTTTTTTTAAGCCAGAGATAACATCTATATTTAATAGCCTGTGATGGAATTTCTTCTGTGAATTTGCCCAGTCACTTTTGGAAATCATGTACATTTACACCTCTGAACATACTCTGCGGTGAATTATTCCCCAGCTCTAACCACATGATGTGAAGCGCTTATTTTTGTTTGCTTTAAGCTGCTCATTCAATCCAATGCACTCTTGGTTTTGTAATAGGAGAGGCAAGCAACAACTGTTGTTAACCACTCTCTCCCTGCCATTCTTGACTTTGTAGATCTTTTTTTTTCCCCTCCATTGGTCAGCTCTTTTTCAGCATAAAGGGTTCTACTTCAGAATTACCGGATTAGCACAGAATAATCCTGTATTCCTGGCCATCTTTGCCATCCTCTCCACCTTTTTTTCATTCAGCTCAGGATAATTAATATTATAAAATGGTCCAGAACAGCATGAGATACCTAAATCTGCTTTTCCAGTTTTCATTTTAGCTTACTATTTCTACTCTTTTAAGCCAGTGTCTATTCCCGACACTGGTGGATGGATGGATACCTGATTTTCAATATGGAGCACTGGCCATCAGACCTGATCTAGCAGGGCACTCATCACATAAACAAATCATGTTTGTTTAGGTTACCTTTGATTTCGTGGCTCCACTGACTTTTGAAAACCTTTCTAACATTCTCCACATAAGCCCTGAATTCTTCATTGTAGACTAGCTCTGGCAAATTAGGAGAGAGATCCCGTTATTAATCTCAGATATTTGAGATATTTTACATTTAATTCTGTAGCGATGCAAGTAAGCCCCTAAGGAGTATGAACCCATTCATAAATGCAGTGAATATTGGCACGTATGCACTTTGTTCACTTAGAAATCCTTGGGGATAAGCTACACTGTGATCAAAGATAAAGAAGATTGATTTTTCCATTTAAAACTAAGTGGGTGGTGGATTCCTGCCAGGGCTTGAGCAGCAAGAACAGCTAGCTGCTGCAGAAGGAGGAAGGCCTTTGCCCTGTCCAGCCTCCCCACCTCTGACCACCTGTGCTCACCACTTAGATCCTGCCAGGTACCAAGCTGGACCAGGAGGCCTAGAAAGCCAAAGGCAAAATCCAGAATGAATTGCACCTTCACAGCTGCCAGGACATTAGTCAAAGGAGACACACTGACAGCTACGCATCTAAAGTGGGGCAATTTTAGTCATGAGTCATCCTGGGTAAGTGTGCCATCCTTGGGTGGGACTGTGCTGATTTTGGGTCGCATCTTAACAACATTTCTGTCCTGTAACCAATTGTTTTAAGCAGGGGTCAGAACATTTCTGTGATTATGGCTTAAGTGATCAAGTTGTCTTGAATTCTGTCTGTAGGATGTCTATGGGAATAATCTGGTTGAGTCTCTGTCTGACATCTGCGAGTAAAGGTAAGCCTCTGTCTTTTTCACATGCTGCCAGTGAGGAATATGGTCACTTCTGACTTTTACCTATTCTCTAGCAAGACCTTCATTGTAAACTGACACAAAAAGCCCTTCTAGGCAACCCTTCAGCAGTCTGATAAACATGAACCCCCAAGTATTTGGGAAAGCCTGTTTGAACCATGTTCAGTGAAGACAGGGGATTCTCCACGTAGCAATTCTCCGACTACTCTCTAGTCGGCCTCTGCTGGGAGTTATAAACAGAGCGCCGCATCCCGCAGCTCATGAAAGGCTTGTGGTGTGGCTTGAAGCCCAGGTATTTTGCGGCTGCTGAGTTCAAGAGCTGCAGGCCTGTTGAGGAGTACACTCTCCTTTGACACTGAAGTCTATTACGGATGACTCCATACAACCCACTGGCGCGTGGTAGAGCACTGTAATATATGAGATGAAAATAAGCACTGCACTTCAGTTCCATCTTCCTGCACTCCCATTCAATGTCATACACTTCTGCTTTCTTGGGTGCTGAATATGGCCTTCCCTTGAACAAACATTTCCCAGGGACATTTGAATATCAGACAGATTTCCTTCGCTACCTGAAAATACACTGAACGTGTGTTCTTTGTGATCACTGGCAATCAGGACAAGTATCTCTTCACTTTAGCCTGATCGCTTATGTTTATGACCTGGGATCCGTTTCCTGAATACGATACTAACTTAACACCCCTTCTCAATGTACCCTGTTATTACTTAGACAGCATTGGCGATGTCTTTCAGGAAAGCTTTTCCACTGGCACTTTGACAGTGAACGTTGACACTCTTCTGCCTTTAAACTTCCACATAATTTAGGAGTCAATTTTCCCAGGTAACCATTTCAGTGGTCTTTTTACACACCTATGCTGCTTCTGTGCAGCTGATGCTTTCGCGGTCCATACTCTTTGACAGTTTTGAGATCCTAACTTTCACCCTCTTCAGGACTGAAGAGATGCCTACTGTGCTCAGGCTCCATTTCAGTGCTACAGGCTTTGGATCTGCTACATTTCTCAACAGAAGTTCTTCAGCTACAACTAAAACCAGGTTTAGGTTTGTTTCCCATTATGCAGTTACACAAAAAGGAGTGGAGAAAGCAATGCCAATGCTATTTTGGCATTCTAAAATACTTTTTCTCTGATGCAAAGTTTGTTTTTTGAAGGTCTGCTGTTTGATCCAGGAAATGTAACCAAACCTTAGAGAGTTCCTTGAACTGCAATTCTTGAACTGCTTCAGTGGGTTCTTGATACAAGTCAGTGATGTGGTTTTCAGCATAATTTGTCTTTGAAATCTCACATGGGGGAATATGAGATCATACCTCCAGCCCAGTTAATCCTAGGCTGACAGCTGGGACAGCACTTCCTACAGCTTCTATCTTGGAACAATCTTTCTGTGGCTCATTTTCATGTCAGTATTTCAGCCTATTAAAACATTTTGCAAGTTTGTAATCATCAGTTGGCCTAGTATTTCTGAAATCTTTCTGATGTATTGATGGCAGACTATGATAAATCTCAAACTAAAGTATTTATTTCTTTTACATTCAATAGCCCACGGTGACTTCTCTTTTTTTTTTCCTCCTTTAATTTTGGCTCTATTCTCTTTTGCTGCAGGTACATTGCCAGGTTCATCGTGTGATAAATTTATAAGCTTTCTTTGTAGTTCAGAACAAACTCTGCCCTCCCCAAATCCAGATTCCCTCTTCCCCTGAATCTGTTTTGTTCCTTTCGTTTGAATTAGATTCTGGGTTTGCTAGTTCAGCCACAGTGATATGGGTTTGCCCCTCCACCCCCCTTTCTTTTCTGAGAAAACTGACTCACTGTTCAAATTTTACAGATAAACTGGAGCAAATTTCTGCAGGTCCCTCTGCCACCCTTTATAGCTGTTTGATCATTTTCTGATTTTCAGCTGTGAATTGAGTCTGCTGGGAAGCACAAGCTGCGCTTCAGCAGTGCCTTTTGAATCGTCACCTCCCTGAGACCATCTATCACCACCAGATGGAGTAATTTCAATTATATCATTCACTTGCACTGATTACCAGAGTCTCAATTTTAACAGGGATCAAAAATTTCCTTTCAAATTAACAGCTCCAGAGTAGTGAAGAGATATCATAAGGGCGAATAAAATTTACATATATGAAAAACACTGCCTTGGCAAAGTCTTGGCTCTAGGAATTACTAACATGAGAGCCTTAACATAATTTATCTTCAATAAAGAAGGATAAATTAATTATTAACATAGTCTTACAGAAGCAAGAACAAAGGGAATCGTTTATTGAGGATATTCCAGAGGAAAACTGGTTTAAAAGACATTAAAATACAGCATGAGGTAGCAAGGTCAGTAGTGTTTCTACTGACACCACGAGTGCCATCAGGTTCGGTTGCGGTGACGACACGGGCAGGACCACGGAGCAACACAGCTTCTGTCTTGTGTCACTTGGTGAGCACGTGTGGCACTGAGGGGAACGCCAGGCTGCTTCTCCCATAAACCTGCTCCGTGCTGTGCAACACAGGTCCAGAGCCTGCAAAGGCCACTTAGCTTTCTGCATGGTGAGCACGGCTGTTGGACGTGTGAGTCCCAGCCAAGAGAGGGTTGGTCCCACCAGGGTCCTCAGGCGGAGCGAACCGGAACACACTGGTACACCTGTGCGAATGGCCTCTGCCTTGATGAACCCAGGCTGAGGAACAGGGTTTACAAACACTCAAATGCAGCGTTATTCTAGGAGAGTAACCATCACGGGCACAGGGAGGAGATTGGCGTTACACAGGCATGAAAACAGACGCAATGCCCAGCACCTTCTAGAAGGAAAAGCATGAAGTAGATAATGTCAGAACGGGGGTGGAGGGGTGGACCCGTCTGTGGCAGCGGGCACCGCAAGCATTAGGAGCAGGGGAAGGATGAAAGGAGCCAGCCCGCACGTCGCAGGGAGATGAGGACTGAGGACGGAGGACGGAGCCCGACGGGGCCCACAGGCCTCCCCTCACACCCCGTGTGCTCCATGTCGCCGCGGGGGGGCGCCCTTTGCCCGCTCGGGCACCGGCGCATGCGCAGTACGGCGCACGGTACCTTCCTTCCGGCCGCCATCTCGCTCGCCTCCGCGTGCACCGCCCGCTCCCGCGCACCTCGCCTTTCCCTTCGGTCCGGCGCCACCGCTTCCGCCCCGGGAAGGTACAAAGGAGACGGCGACGGGGGAGCTAGGAGGGTGTTGCGGGACTGGGGGCTGTGGGTTTGGATGAGGGAGCGGCGGCAGGGAAGGCGGTTACGGGCTGGGCCCGGGCTTGGGGATAACCTCCCCTCAGCGGGGCTGCGCATGAGCAGACCCCAACATCCCGCTGAGGCGGGACTGGGGTCCCCTGGGGCTGGGTAGGGTGCGTGCCGGCATGCGGTGAGGGGCAGCTGCAGAGCTCCCTGCCCCGCCGCCGGGTGTTGCCCGACCCACCTTCATGGACGCTCTTGTTGTTTCCGCAGATGAAAGAAACAGTCATGAACCAAGAAAAACTCGCCAAGCTGCAGGCCCAAGTGCGCATCGGTGGTAAGGTAGGAGCCGCCTCCCCACCCTGCCCTTGGGACAGCGTGTCCCTACACACGCCAGACCTAGCACGAGGGGTCCTGAAAGCCGGGTTGGGGGCAGCCCCGAGTACTCGCAGCCTGGCTTCGCTGCCTTCAGGGGAAGCTGTGCTGCTGCAGGGGTTTCTAGAGCCAGTTCGATAGAAGCAGTGTGTGGTATCTGAACTTCCAGCCTTTTCTGTTTGGGTTTGTTGTAGTGTGTTACAGCAGACTTGCAGGCTGTATTCTTGTGTGGGCTGTTTCAGAAGGCCTGTGGGATTTGAACTGAGTTAGACCTTACAGCAAGTGAGCTTGGGTGTAGTTTTCATAACAGATTATCGAGGGTTATGTGCTAAGCTCTCATCACAAATCTTTCAAGGTGCCCCTGGATGTTATTTTTTGCCTTCTGGGACAAAGTGGGAAATTCTGTACTTATAATCATAGACTGACACACTCAGAAGACCTTTTTATTTTATTACAACTTCTCAGTATATGTACCTGTGTGATTACTTTGTAGTCTGAAAATAAAGTATGTTGAATGTAGTCATGTGCTAGTAAAGGTTTTAATGGCAGCATCAGTTTTAAGACAAGAATTTGTTAGTAATTTTTTTTTATACGTGAGGAAGTGTACAAACAACACTCTAGAATACAAACTGTTCAACAGGACTCTTGCTGACACAGCTTCCAGGGGCTCTTGTTCCTGTGTTGAATTTTTTTTTGCCTTTAGCTGAAGATTTAGGCAGCCTTAAATTAAGGTCAGTGTAGTCATTAACTGGTTTGGTGATTTTTGCCTATTTACATGGGTTATTAGTTAAGTGGAAAACTGTTGTATTATACTGACGATTGTGTGCATATTGCCTGTGTGTATGTATGGACTATAGAGGCTTTGTTTGTCACATGGGAGCATGCATTCAGATTTACAGCTCTTGCAGCTCTCTGGTCATTATAGGCCTTCTAGGGACATTCAGCAAAGCTTAAAATATGCTGGTGATGCTGTCATTCACTTTTAAAATTGGCCTGTGAAATACTTGGAATGCGTGAACTCAACTTTTAAATTTTATAACTGGAAGTTGTTACTGGGATCCTTCACGGCATGGTCACCATGTAAGTTGAGATTGGATGTGAAGGAGGTAAAGGGGGAAGAGTCACTTCTTGTGAGGAAAGGTTGCACATTGCCTCTGCTGGTTGATTTTTGTGATGTTGCAAGGCTGCAGACCTTGCAAATAAACTGTTTTGTTTAGGTCGAGGGCTATTGTAGTACTTTGTTATGTAACATATGAGATTTTTTTGTGTAGAATACTGCTACAGCAGAATGTCATGGCTCTTCCAAACCTCTTTAGAGGAGTGGCATATGAGTCTGAAGAATTCAGCTGGTGGCCTGCTGTATCCATTTCTCTTTAATATGGCGGTAGAGGGGTGTGAACAGCATGTCTCGGCATGATCAGGATAAAATTTGCTTAGTAAAAACTTGTAATCTTTAGAAGCTTTAATCTGTGGAGATGAAAACAGCAGCTGTTCCTGTAAATTAAAATCAGATTGTCTGAAGTTTGGTATGTGTTTTATACAGGTAAAAAGGAGGTACATGTTCCTACGTAGCCTTTGATTCAGGATGTGATTTTTTGGAAGTCTATTGAAAATCTCTTTTTTTTTTCCCAGAGAAACGATGTATACCTTAGGTAGCTCAGTTCCTGTGTAGTCAAGGTACTAAAATAAGCCATTTCTGTTATTTTACTAGTTTTAAAATTTGTGTGTGTGCTAACCTGACAGTAGCAAGGAATAAGTATCAAGCTTTCTAGACAAATGTCTAAATCTTTGAGCTGTAGTCCTAGAAGTGTTTGTTTCACGTGAATTTGTCAGTAACATTCGTCGTTGTTTGGAAGTGGATTACTTCAGAGGTGTTAGTGTCCAGCCAGTTTCTAACTTCTACGAGTTAACTGGAAAGGTATTGCATCTATACAGTGAATGTACACAGCCATGCAGCAACACATTCTCTTACTGCTAGCATGTGGCAGATGGGCAGCTGGAGTAGGAGGGCTTAAATTAGTACTTATAGTGTGTGTCAAAAAGAAGCTTAGTTTCACCTGTTCCTGGACATTCCATGTTAGATTTTACTGAAGCATTATGGTTGTGCAAGGGAGTGTAGAATGACGCTTTTTGCTTTTTTTTTGTAGACATAGATTTTTAATATGGGATGGTTATTTCCCTGGAGAAATGTATAGCTCTCTGTCTGTTGGGGAGGGTGACTTTTGCTCGTTTTGCTTTCTGAATAGGGGTGGTTTGGAAAAATATGTAGAAGATTTTTAAAGAATACATTTATAAAATATTTTTGTGGAAAAAAGTGTTCTTCAAATATGTAAGTCCATCAGATGGGAGATGTCTATTTTGAAAAAAAAAGGTATTTTGAGTTTTCTCATACTCAGTTGTTGATGTGTAGATAACTTCATGGCCGCTGACTGTTACAGGAATTTGGTTACAGTTTAAGAAAGATGATCTACAGAAAAATTCATAAGCTTCAGAAATTACTTAAAACTGCTCATTCTTCGGTTTTATGCCTGTGGTAGCCGATAAGGGTAAACTCGAATTTTTTCTTTCCTAAGATGCTGCAGAATCCGTGTAAGAATTGTGGAATAAACATTCTCTGGTGCACTGCTTCCTGCAACTCTCACTTCTCACAGACATGCAAAGCTTGCCTTGCAGCAAGGAAAAGACTGCTGCAGTGCAGTTGGAGGGGTGGGGTTGTGTGCACTGTGACACAGAAGCAGAACTTTGTATGTTAAGTGAATTTGTAGAGGATTGCAGAGTACTTATGCAGCCCTGAGGATTAGAGTTTGTTAAGAACTGCTTCATTATTAATTTGTAACTATTTTTTTGCAAAGGGTACTGCCCGCAGAAAGAAGAAGGTTGTCCACAGAACAGCTACAGCAGATGACAAGAAACTTCAGTTTTCTTTGAAGAAATTGGGAGTCAACAATATTTCTGGAATTGAAGAGGTAATTGCTTCAAAGGAAAAAATACTTTTCTGTATAGAAATATAAACTGTATCAAAATCAGTTTCCTAGTGAGTGACATCCTAAATATGCAAGTTATCAGTAGGTATTTATTAAGTTTTAAGAACTTCAGTTTCTTTTAAAATTGAAAAATCTGGCTAAACTGCCTTTTTTTTTCCCTTGCAGGTAAACATGTTTACCAACCAAGGGACAGTCATTCACTTCAATAATCCTAAAGTTCAGGCATCTTTGGCTGCAAACACCTTCACTATCACCGGCCATGCTGAGACAAAGCAGCTGACAGAAATGCTTCCTAGCATCTTAAATCAGCTCGGAGCTGACAGCCTGACCAGCCTGAGGAGATTGGCAGAAGCTTTACCCAAGCAGTGTAAGTTGAAACTTGAATGCATTTCATGCTGGCAGCTGACATGAGGTTTATTTGTGTAGCAGCAGTGAAATTCAGTGCACTTTTGCTGTCTGCATGCATGTTATAAAATGCTTATAAAGATACAGAACTCAAGATCTTATTTATAGCTCAAATCCAGCAGTGAGTATAACCTCATAATGCAGAGGCACCTGTCAGCATATCTTGCAGCTGGTCTAGGACTGGAAAGCTGTAGCCAGACTTGAATTTCATGGTGGTTTACTTCTTGATGTGGCTACCATGTTTTGTCATGCCTTATTCATTAAAGCTAGGCAGGTGAGTTACTCTGAAAGAGTTACCTTTTAAAAATGGTAAACTTTGAGTATGTCTGTTTTGACACTTTGAATGGGAACATAAGTAATGGGGAAAGGGACTTGAGGATGACAGACATCTTGCAGCTGCTTCTCTGCCTCACACGTGTGGTGAAAGTATTTCTTGCATGGACTTTTTGATAGCTGGGAGGGAATTACACAGTACTTGTAAGGAAATTTAAGTTTTGTGTGTGTAGAACAGTGTAGAGAACAGGACTGGCGTGAGCTGGATAAACCTAATGTGGTGGGTTCAGTCAGGAAAAAAAGTTAACTCCCTTTACTCTGCTTGTTAGGAAGCTGTGTTCCTGATAAGTTCTTAGCTGGCATGGGACTGTATCGAATTCAAGGTCTTTCTCCGCTTCTGATACTGCAGTTGCGTTCCCAGCTCTCGCACTCTTGCGAGCAGCGTGGGGGGGGACAGTCAGACAGCTAACCCAAACTGACCAAGGAAGCATTTCATTCCATAGTACGTCATGTTCCAGGTCTTGGGTGGGGAGGGGGTCCAGTAGCCATTACTCTCTCTCCTTATTCTCTTGCTGGTCTACTCCTGGGCACTTGCTAACCCTCCTACATTAGCTGCTTTGCTGACTCCTGTGCTGGCTCATTCGTGAGGGAGTTGGTGGGTTTGTTTAGATTTCCCGGTTGCGCTATTGCTGATAGGGTTTGTTTGGAATCTGCTGCGTAGGCTCCCAGGCTCCAGCCCCTGGGCTGCAGCTCTCAAGCTGTGATCGCTCTCGGGCTGTGGTTCTCGGGCTCTCTGAGTCTGACTGTCACTACTCAGCATCTGGGTGTGCATTGGTCAGTGGATGGTCAGAAATTGTATCATATATTGTAATATATTATATCATATGCTTTATTTTCTATTTTAGTTATTTATTATTAGTAGTAAATAGCTCTTATCTCAATTTTATGAGCTTCCTTATTTTTTTTTCCGCCGATTCTTCCCCTCTACTGGAGGAGGGGAGGGGGGATTTGTGAGAGCGGCTTCGTGGTATTTTGCTAGCTGGAGTAAACCACGACACCCAACTTCTTACTCCATCCTTAAATTAGTAAAAGAACATGAACACTTGTTCTCCCTAAAAGTTGTATGGGGAAAAGTAGAGGAGGGACCTAAGTATGTGGTGTTTGGAAAAGATGCTGCTGCCACAGGGTGAGAATCGGGAGTGAAAGACAGGCTTGGCACTGGGAGCTTCCTTGTGTCCTGCATCTTTCTGGTCTTCCTACTTTTCTGAAATGTCTTAAGCCCATTCCTTGCAAGTTATGGAACATCCTAAATACAGAGAATGTGGGAGAAGCATATAATTATGTCCAGTTTCTGGTAGCTTTGAACTGGATTTTTCTTTTTCTGCTTTGCTGTCAACAAAGCAGCTTCTACTTCCATTCCTAAAGTTGATGATACTTCCCTCCTGACTTCCCACTGAAAAAGTCCTGCTGGAAGTAGTCTTCAGGTGGTGGGCTGCATCTTTCCCCATGGAGCTCAGGTCCTTCCTTCCTTCCTGATAACAGCTGTGTGTCTTCCTTGTGGTAGTAATAGGGCTTAAAGAAAAAAAACATGAAGGATTTAAAATGATCCCCCGAGATCTCTCTTCTCGTAACAAGGTGGGTATGTTCTGGATAAGCTAAATCGTGCTGTTTTAATATTAGGGAAGCCTGTTTAAAGTGCTTGCTTTGTATGACCTAGTAAATGGCTGTTCCTTTCCACTTTGGGTGAATGCCAGAGTAGTTGCACAAAACTTTCCATTCAGCATTGTCTGCTAGATTTGGAAGCCTGACATGGAAGAGTGAAGTGTCTGTGATTGCATTTGCAGGTGCTAAAATAAATTTAGTCTGGTCTTGGGGTAAGAGAGAATGCAGACAATTTGGGAGGAAACAACATGGTTTGCTTTTAAAATGTTTGACACTGAGATGCGCTTAAGCTGTAACAGCTTTCTGCTGTTAAAAGAGATGGAGGATTAGTGGTGACTTTGTCCCAAGCCCTTTCTGTTCCCTGTAAATCAGGGTACAGATCTAGTATGAGCCCGTTTCTTTCCTCATGCTTTTCTTGAAAACTGAGAAGGATTAATTAGGATAAAACTGAGGTGATAGAGAGTACAAGACAGCTTGCCCTTGGTAGTACAGCTAAGAATAGCAGTGGAAGTAGTGGCACAGGCACCCAGGGACCTGAGGTACCTGTTCTTAGCATTGTACTGCTGAGTTTCGCAGATACTCACTGGTCTGCTGCTGTGCAAATGATGAAAAGTCGCATGAGCTCTTGCAAATACAATAGGAATGCTGAAGAAACTACTGAGTCAGCAGAGATGTGTACCAGAACACATGGTTACCTCAGCCACCTACGTGTAAAATAGTGCATCCAGTTCCATATTTCTCTGACTTTGCAAGGGAACAATAATACCTTGAAGTGCCTCTTGTCATGTGGGTCTGCCTGCAGCTTCACAGTTACACTTCAGTTTTCCTTGAAGGCTGGGATCATAAAATCCTTTATTTTCCTTAGAACTTGCTGATGTAAAATACATAAATGTTGAGGAAAAACAGAGTACTAAATAAACCAAGCTGCTTTTAAGGTAAATTGGTAAAATCAGTCTCTACATTTGTAACTGAAAATGATTACCATGCAAGGCACTCGGTATACGGGGAGATACAATGTGCTGACTAGTAAACTGGTTTTGCCTGCATTTCCCTGCTGGGCTGTTTGAGCATGATCATTAACAAACGAAACGTGAATTTCATCAGTTAGTTGAAGATTTTTACTCAGTAGGGGAACTGGATAAAAGCATTGCAGTTTAGCTCAGAACAGATAATGTTTTCAGGACACACGAGCAAATCAGGAGGCCTTTGGAGAACTTGACTGATGCTTTTGAACTACTTGCTTTTGCAGCTGTGGATGGAAAAGCACCACTTGCTACTGGTGAAGATGATGATGATGAAGTTCCAGGTAAGAGCAGTGGCGGAAAAGGAATTGAACGTTGCTGAGAGATAACATGTTGCGTAAGGTTGGGCCAAGGATGGTAAGAGGATTGGCTAGTCACTTGCTGTCACAGAATTTCTGTGAGTAGGTTATTTCATTGTTTCACACGCCATGAGAGACTGAAATGGGCTGTTGGTTTGAGCCAGCATTTTTGTCCTATGTAGAAGTAATAGCTATGGCTAAGATAATTATTTAATACTCACAAAGAAGGGTGGGAAGAAATTGTCTTCTCAGTACCACTTTTCCTGGTTGTGGGTATAGTGAAGTGCTTTTAGAACTGTGCTTTATGATGAGTCATCTAAAACTTGGTTGAGCAAGAAAAATGAACCATGAGGCTCTTAAAAGTTATTTGGTCTGTATTTTATAAGCTGTAAGTTTTTTATGTTTTAAGCAATTGATGTTAAATAGAACTTTGGGAGAACAAAACTAGAACCAAATGAAAACATTTGGCAAAGCAGAAGTGGGTTAAACATTAATTTTGACATTCTTCTTTTTCTAGATCTTGTCGAAAACTTCGATGAAGCTTCAAAGAATGAGGCAAACTGAACTAAGTGTCACTTTCTGAATAAAGTTAAAACTTGAAAAAGCTACATGGAGCTGCTATTTTATATTGTGACTGCTCTGACTTTATTTTTATTTCCTGATGAGATACCAAGATCTGTGATATTTGGAAACTCCTTGAACCTGCAGCTCTTTAGTCACCGCTTGCACACAATATTATTTTTGTGGCCTGATGGAACAAACCTGTGCTTTGAAATAAGTCAGATTGCTAACAAATCTCTGCCTAGACACGATTTTTGAGTAACTTGTATACAAGCAAAACCATCTTTAATGAACTTTGGCATACAATAAAAATATAAAATAAACTTTCTGGTGTGGCTTCTTGTCAGAAGAACAGGAAAAAAATGGTCAAATGTTTAACAATCATAAAAGGTCTTGTGTTTCTGCAGACCATCTTCCTTTTGCTGTGTTAGAAAACTGTCTTCTAAAAGTTTTTTCTGTGAAATGGAGCATTTTAGACTCAGTTGGTGAATTCCCAGTGTTTGCAGGTTAGGGCTACACACACTTAAGTCAATTTGTAATCTGAATTTAAGAAACAGATCTGTGTTCTAGACACAATTATCGGTGGTTTAATGTAACATAGAACATGCAGGTTGAGAGGGAACTTTGCTTGGCCTTGGAAGAACAGTGGTAAACTTTTGGCATCTTGGGGTAACCAAATACTAATGTCAAATTTTTACCTTCAGGGAGTGCTTAATAGGTATTTCCAGGGTGTCAGTGTTAGAGTCAAGCAGTACTTACCCAGTACTTTAATTTCACTTATCTGAG
Source organism: Rhynochetos jubatus (assembly GCA_027574665.1). Lineage (NCBI taxonomy): Eukaryota > Metazoa > Chordata > Aves > Eurypygiformes > Rhynochetidae > Rhynochetos > Rhynochetos jubatus. Next base: position 66,183,672 of record CM050690.1, on the reverse strand, counting down.
AATGTCAGAGCTTCTAGGGGCGAAAGCTAAACTTAATGTTTGTGTATTTTTGGTGTTAATGATGGCTCAGGTCACTTCCTTGACCGGAGCTAAGCAAGGATAGAATAGCACTCCAGTACTGGCCTCCTAAGGCTGTCTCTAGAGCAAATACTTCTGGAAGCAGAAATTCATCCTGATTGGTGCAGGGTAAAATTCAAGATAGAGTGTTGCTGTAGCTGTAACAAAGTTCTTGTGCGTGGAAAAAGGTGGGGCTGTGTCTGACTTGCCAAGCATGTTTGTCATGGCCTAAGTCATTGCTGTTGGGAAACTGTAGAAGGACGTGTTCAAGCGGTGCAGCTCTTGTGGTTTGAGGTAAGGCTGCAGCCTGGTGTGAGCATGGCTTTTCTGAAGTCGGGTGCAAGAACTGAATTTTCAGTTCGCTTGTCTCGTTTGCAAGTACTTTATCAGTAAATTATGCTTTTAGCATTGAACTGAATTTTAAAAAGTGCATTTATTGCATTGTGGCAGTAAGGTAGAAAAACTAAGCTATGCAAATTTGAGTTCGGTGGGGTTGTTTGTCACACTTGCTGTGACCTCTCAATAAATGTGTACCCATTTTTATGAGGAAATCAGTAGATGTGTTGCCCATTCTGTGATTCAAATATGTGTACTCCGAAAAACTTCCTTTAAGCCACTCTTACCCCTTGCTTATGCGGTGCTTATACTGGTTTGTCTCATGGTGTGACTTCATGTCTTGCTTAAGTAGATGGTCTAGGCAGTATTCTGCCTTTTCCCTACCTGGTGCTTAAAACAGTATCTTTGAAATGCAGAATAATGCTAATCTGGAAGTCTCCCTGCTAGGTATGCTTCCAGTCAGGAAATGCTGATTTATCTCCCACTGAGGATGTGATCGAAACGTGTTCTTGACTATAGCATGTTCTAAGTGGAAGTAGTTCTCTTGTTGAAAGTTTATAGTCAGTCTTCATGTCTAAACACTTAAATACTCAGTCCTGGCCTCGCTGCTGTGATTACTTTCTCTTATCAAGGAGTTTGATTATGGTCTTCCTAGTCTGTCAGCTGCTAGAAACTGAAAATAGTTGTGTTGATGTTTCCCATTAGCTTGAACTTCTCTGTAACCATACTGTAACTCTGCCATTACAGATTCCCATCTGCAGTCTTGCTTAAGGAAAATGGCTTCATATCTCCAATCAAGGTATCTTGGGACAGTGGAGAAATGAGAACAGGTGCCTGCATTTCTGTTCAAACAGAGGTTTGTTAGAGCTCTTTTTTTTTTTTTTTTTTTAAAAAAGCTAAGGGAATGTTCTGGTTCTCTCACATCAAGTTTTGTAACAGCTTGACTCCAATGAAGTAATGAGTACTAGTGGGATTCTTCCATTGTTTTTGCAACAGATTTTTAGTAATATTTTCATAATTATTAATCTTGTGCTGTAAGGGCTTTGGTTTAAAATTCATATATTCTAATAAAAAACCCCAAATCCTTTTGGTAGATGGTGAAACCATGTATTTAATTAAGCTAGTGTGTGTGTACATATATAAAAATTAAAAGCTCCCTACTATGGTTTTAAAATAACATTTTGTCAAAGCTCTAGTAGGCATCTTGTTTTTACAGGTTGGATTTTTGTTTTTGCAGGTATTGTGAGTTTGAGGTTGTGTCCTAAGAAATGTTCCCAGTGAGAATTTCCCGTAATTAGTACCAAGTATTAGTGTATGTGGCCAAGGAAGATCACTTGAGTTGGTTTAAAATGTTCACGACTCAGTACCTCAAGTACCAAATCAATACTTGTGTGTCTGATTGTGTTGATTGGCTGGGGGCGTGGAGGAAATTAATGTAGTTCCCACTTACTTCTGTGAACTTTTGTGCTAATAATGTGTCTTGTATGTGGAAAATCATACAGACACTTCACCTTCCCTGAAGTGGTTTCCTGTACTGAAAACATGAATGTGGTACAGATCAAGTGTCCTTGGTTACTCTAAGAGAATAGCTTGTATTTGTTGTCGGAGGCAGTGGAAGAATTGAAAGAAGAAGATGTGATCAGAACAGTGGTGGGGGGAGGTTAGTGTTTTTGAGGGAGGCAGGGGGAATGATTGAGAAGCCAGAAAAGGGAAGCTTGTTGATCCTCCCGTTTGTGAGAATGGATTTGAACAAGTTATAAAACTAGAGTAAATACTCAGGGAAGCCTACAGGGAAGCCTGTGTTGATGATGATTACAGCCTTAAGTGACGGGTGAGATGGTGGTACAAATAAAGAAAGATCATAAAACTAGGTATTTAAAGTATTTCTGAGTACTCAACCTGTCTTGGGCTTACATAAATCTATGCAGTGTGGCTCCTGACTTTCTAAGCTATTCTTTGTTTCTATTCAGATCTGTGCTGGTTTTAATTGGGATAGAGTTAATTGCCTCACAGTAGCTAGTGTGAGGCTGTGTTTTGGATTTGTGCTGAGGAGAATATTGATAGCATACTGATGTTTTTAGATGTTGCTAAAGAATATTTATGTCAACTCAGGGACTTTTTTTCAACTTCTGATACTGCACATGTATTCTCAGACCTTTTCTACAAGACACTGGAAGGGGACACAGCCAGGATAGCTGACCCAAACTGATCAAAGGGACTCTTCATGCCATCAAATGTCATGCTTAGTGTATACGTTGGAGGCTGGGCCAGGGGTCACTCTCTTTTGGGTTTGGTCTGTCTCTCAGGCTCTGGCTCTTGCTACTTGGGACTGGCTGGGCATTGGTCGGCAGGTGATGAGCAGTTGTATTCTTTTCCATTATTTTCCTTGCATATTCTTAGTATCACTGTTTTATTTAATTGACTTTCAGTTACTAAATTGTTCTTACCTCAACCCTTGAGTTTCCTTGTCTTCCTCTGATTCTCCTCCCCATCCCATGGGGGAGGAGGGAGGTGAGTGAGCGGCTGTGTGGTACTTGATTGCTGGCTGGGGTTAAACCACAACACAGCAGCATCCAGCAATTTATGAGAGTTACTGAAAATGTTTCCCACTGGATGTGGGAGTTGAAAGATCCTGGACCTGTGACAGAGATTGGACTCTGGGAGGAGAAAAGAAGGTGATGGTGCAGCTGATCCAAGCTTACTTCGCTAAGGTGAACAGTCTGTAGCACGAGGGAGCATTGTGATTTGACTGCAAGTCAAAGTCAGTAAAGGTGGATAGAAGTGGATGCACCTAGAAGCTTTGAGAAACAGATGTTTTAACTATTTCTGTGTATTCTAATCAACTTCAAGCTGTGGTTTCCTGGTAGCATAAGCTACTTACAGTCTCAGCATGAAAGTCTTTCATTGCTGTGTTAATATTCTGCCTTGGTGAATAGATTATCATTAGAGAATGATGTTACTGAATAGAAGGAAGACAGCTTATGTAATGCTGTTACTGTACTGTCTTGTTATAGTCTGTCTTTTTTTTTTCCTAGTGAGAAATAGGTTTAACAGATGTAACTTGTGTGTTGCCTTTACATTGCAGTGAAGGTCTCCTGACAATGGAAAAGCCACTCTAACCGTGTTTGTGTAGCACAGGGATTAACTCATCCTTAAAACTATTATTAAAGCCCAACCTTTTTGCATTGCTAATGAATCTGAACAAATCACAGGTTAATTAGTGGTGTCATGGCATAAGCAGTAATCATTATTTTTATAACATATGTCTATTACTACTTAGGTAGGCGGAAGGCAGAATTTTAGGACATCTTACTGCTGTTCAGATCCTGTGTTGGTTAAATGTTAGTTTGATCATGCAACACAGTTCTTCTGATATCCAATAACTGACACTTGCCACACTTTTCATGCAGTTCCAGCATGATCTGCCAATACCCTGCATAGCACATCAAATCCTTGACTATATCTGTGGCGCTTGGAATCTCCATTCTACATTTGTGAAGTACGAGTAGTGGGTTTTGGGTGTTTTTTTTTGTGTACTGGAATAATGTAGGTATGGTTTGTGCCCTACTCTATCAGTTTTCAGAAGCTGAGTTGAATGTCTCTTTGGTTGGAGACTTTTGCAGTTGTCTGTGGAGCTGCAAATGAGTTGTTCGTATCTGGTGGGCTTGTGCTGGAGTCTCAAATTTCAGCCATGTGCACCTGAGCAGTCTCCTGCTTCACAACCAACATGTAACTTGCAGCAAGTATTTGCACTTGCTCATCAACACTGAGTTTAAAATGTTGCAATAAGATTAAAAGGTGTTGGAAGGATCTACTGAAACAGGAGGAACTCAGGGTTTAAACCACAGCTCCAGGAACTCTTGCTAGTCCTGCTGTGCGTTCCTGTTGTTTCCAGCAACCACATCAGGCAATTGCGGAGGTAACAGGTTATGGCTTGAGGGTCAGATTGTCTCTCAGCAGTAGCATTTTGTGGGCAGATGTTTTGCAGTGAGTTTCTACTAACTATGCATCAGTACAACTGCCACCTCCACGGACCCTGCCGAGATCCAGGTGGGCTTCTTGCGCTCTGAGCTTGTGACCGCACAGGACAAAGGTAGTGTAAAGGTGGTTGCGTGAGTGAAAATCTATGTTAGATCTGTGACATTAGTGTTGGACGTCTGTGGCATTATGCACCTGTTGAGCGTGACTGGCAGTCACAGTAGAATGGTGTGGGTAATGCGTGTGATGATTAAGGTCTTGTCTCTTCTGTGGTGGTCCCTCTGCAGGACTAGGGGGAGTTAAAAGTGGTAACGCCTCATTACAGCCACTTACCTGAGCAACAGGGTCGTGATACATAGTGAGCAGACTTGAGTGGGCAGGAACCATGTTTACAGTATTTATTATGATCAACTATATTTTAAGGACTTCTGCATTTTTGCTGATTTCTAACGTTGTTTGGCATCACCCTATACAAGTTGGTCAACTCAGGTTTTGTTGTGTGATAGTTGAGGGATTCACTTGCCCCCACTAGGCATGAGTCTGGTGTAAACGTATAGTGAGAGAGAGCTGCTGCCTGAAGGCTCCTGACCCTGTAGAGGTAATGTGAACATGAGTGGGTGTAGGATTCATACCTAAACTAAGTGAGAGAGAGTTAAAAATTTGAACAGTTGTGGCGGAGTGGCAGGCTCATTGATTTGAGGTGTCTGTTACAAGTTTTGGTCCTTGTGCTGGTTTTGGTTGGGATACGGTTAATTTTCCTCAGGGTGGCTAGTAGGAGGCTGTGTTTTGGATTTGTGCGAGAATAGTATTGACAATATACTGATTTTTTTCAGTTGTTGTCAAGGAATGTTTATATCAAGTCGGGACTTTTTCACATTCTCATACTGCCCCTGTGTTCCCAGCTTCTTGTAGAGCAGCTGGGAAGAGACACAGCCAGGACAGATGACCCAAACTGATCTTAGGGATGTTCTGTGACATAAAACATCATGCTTGGTATAAAAGCTGCGGGGAGTGGGCTGGGGGGCTGGCTCTCAGGTCTCTGAGGCTGTGGTTCACACTTTCCAGGCTTCTGTTGCTCTGGGACTGGACTGGCATTGGTTGATGGGTGGTGAGTGGTTGTATCATTTGGTGCCCCCCCATTCTTTACATCACTTATTATTATTAGTAGCATTTTAGCTATATATTATTAGTAGCAATATTTGTTTTATTAGTATTGTTAGCATCATTAGTATCATTATTTCCTTTATTTTCAATTATTAAATTGTTCTTATATCAACCCCTGAGAGTTCTTACCTTTTTCTCTGATTCTCTTCCCCATCCCACGGGACGAGGTGAGCAAGCAGCTGTGTGGTGCTGCGTTGCTGACTGGGGTTAAACTATGATAGTCCCTGGAACAGTCCAAAGCAGCAGGGAGGAATTAATGTGGAAATTCATTTATTTCCCTTCTGGCTGCTTTGCACCACATAGTGTTAGGTGATGGTGCAGTTCTTTCTGATTTAGGGAAGTTCCTAAACAACATGAAACCAGCATAGCCAGCTCATGCAGCTGGGGTTTGCCTTTAGCATATGTTGGGGGCAGCATTTGGATAAACAGTCCCCATGTACATCTGCAGCATTTCATGCTCCAGTAATTCCTACCCGGGGGGTGATGATCTTTAAGATTTTTTTTTTGGTGTGGGATTTTTTTTTTTACCGTTTGTGGAAGCTGGAGTAGCCTGCAGGTCTGAGGATTCACTGAGTCATCTTCTTCCACCAGCATACAAAATTCAGTCTTGCACAGATGTGACCTTGTGCACGTATACACTGGTGTCTAGGCTGACCTCTGTCAGGAACTGTAGAGAAGATGGATTGTCATTCTGCTTTAGCGTGCAGCCCTCTCATGTTGGTGGAATAGACCCTATACTCCCATTGTATTTGTTCCTCATATTTTAGCCTTGTCCTACTTTAATTGTTTGTACCTTGGCAAGTAAGTGCTGTCATTTCTACGCAAAAGCCTTTTCGGAGACAATGGCAATTTTTGTTACGCCTGTGATCGTGCCCTGTACTCGTGACAGACGTTACACCACAGATGCAGAACAGCTAGGCAAGCTGTTTCAGAAGCAACTGCGTTTTGAGTCCTTTAGGTTCTAACATGTAAGATAATTTAGGTGTAGCCTAATGGCTACACGTGCAGGGTGCAGGGTTTAGCCTGTTCTTCAGCTGTGCTGGAAACCTGCCGACGTGCTGGCACATCCAAGTTTGTCTGCAGATCGCACATCATCCTGTGTCCTCTAGCTGACACTAGCGCAGGAAGGTTGAGTCGGGCCATTGGGTGTTATATAGGTCCTCCTGCATAGTTGAGTGATACATGCCAGCGTTTGTGTGAAGATGATGCTGTCCTGTGAGGGGTATTTTCTGTTTATGAAATGAAATGCTGATGTGCTAGGAAGACGTGCGGGCTGTGAAAAGCATGTCATGTGGCTGTATTTGCTGTGCTTTGGTTTCAGTACTATGAAAGGAGCACGTGCAGTTTGTGTAATGAATCAAAACAATAACACCCCACAGTGCAGGTTGTGATGCTTTTGTCAGGGGATTATTCAGACATTACGTAGGTTTCTCCTTGTAGGAAAAGGATGAGCTATACAGTGCGGTCCCACAGCTGCAGTCCACCTTGCTGCTGTGCCCAGTTTACATCCCCCTTTCTGTTGGGCTCTGCGACCTTCCCTGCTGGTATCTTTGTGCATGTGGGTGGCTTCATCACTGCTCATCTGCTGACAGACTGACATGTTTTACAGTCCTGTATGCGGGGAGAGTTGCTAGCTTGATTTGGTGACAAATCACCCTCAGCAGAAAGATGTATTCAGACGTCATTCCTAGGACTAACCCCTAACAGTATCTTTGATCTTTAAAGTTCCAAGTGACTGGATTCCTCATTCACCCGGCTATGCATTCACTGCCAGACACAGCGGTGCGCTTGCTGAAAGCGTTATGTGCTGCGTGGTGGGAGGCGCATGCAAGTGGAACTGACAATCATTCTAGTGACGGGCTGTGTCTGCACTCCAGTGATTTATACTGTTGCTGTGAAGGAAGAAAAGTCTCCTCCATAATGTTCAGGAAAAACTCTGCTGGAATGCCTGAAACAATCAGCTTCCTGGTGAAAAATGCAGAACAGATTTTAGTCTATCATCCCAGTAAATAGTATTTTTTTTCCTATCCCTTATCCTTTACAGTTTCATAAGAATATAGGGGTTACCTAGAGCTGTGAATGTGAACTGCTTAGGTGAAACAAGTTACCGAGAATTAGGGTAAACGTCCATGGTTGCTCTACCTCTGACAATTTTTGTTCCAAGTACTGCTATGAAACCGCTGTGGAAAATTGGTAGTTCTGGCCTTAACTTGCAGCTGTCTTGTCAGGCTGTGAGTTAAGTGACATCATCAGGGTTTAAAGAAGCGAGCTTCAACATGGTTCAAAGTTTATTGGAAGAACGTAGGACCAAGGCACAGTAAAACGGGTTTGGAAATTCAGAATTGGTGCATGCCATAAATAGAAGTTTGTCTGTATCGTTTCTCAGCCAAGTAAGAATGAGGTTCAGTGTCTGACTTCCATCTCCTTGGAGTTGAGTAACACTCTTTCTGCAGGAATACCGCTGGGATACTGTTGCTGAACTCAATAGAAAGAGTACCACAGGGGAAACCTTGCATTGTGGGTCTGGGACAGACTTTGCTGCTAGTGCCACAGTGGGGAGCTGTGATCACCTCCATGGATCTTGGAAAAGGTGATCAGAAGCCCTGCCCTCCATCCCTCTGCTCCCTGTTGTGGGCACTAGCTCGCACGTAGTATGAGGGGGTGTAGGATACTCCTGTTTTCACACCAAGGAAAAACCCACGGGAGGCTGCAGGGAGATGAGGCTGTACCCTGGGAAGGTCTGACAGGAGGTTTCTGCTTTTTGTGTCTCAGAAACACAGGTGAGGAATTCACAGTACAAGACAGATGAACAGGCAACAGAGTGGATGTAGAACCAGCCCCAGGGAAAACCAGAACAGACGGAAAAGTGGTGCCAAGTGCTCATCAAATTTATATGCAAATAGCAGTGCTAAGATTGTACATGATTTAACGCCTCACTTGACTGAAGCCTGTCTGGATGAAAACGTATGAAGTTACGTGTCTGTCACGGTACACTGGGGGGACAGGCAGGTTCTTCTTGGGATCTTTGGCAGAATGATGACAGCACTAAGCTGTAGTCAGAATGAAAGCTTTTTTTTTTTCTGAACAGGGTAATACAGTTAGTATAGCACAGGATTTGTGATGAGAATGGCACAGGATTTCTCCAAGCAGAATCAATGTAGTGCAGTTTATAAGTAGCGCAATACAGAATTTATAACACAGCTTAACATAGTGTCTAGGTGATGAGAAGTTAACTTGCAGTTTCTCATCACTGGACCCTCTGCAGAGTGAGTTGGATCTTAACACGTGGTTTGCTGAACCAACGTCACAATCATAACCTAGACTTGTACATCGTGTAGAAGTCGGCGAGTCACGCCCTCAGCCCTCGGAGGAAGCTGACGATGGTGGAGGTGTTCCTGCCCACCGCAGGGTCACGGTCTTGCTGCGCAGCAGCAGTTCTGCTCCAGGTTCACCCTTGGGACTTGTAACCGCTCGGTTTTATGGACAGCACTCTGGGTGCTGTTAGGCTTCCCTGTTCCATGGCGGGGTCACCACCACCACCGGAATGGCTGGGTGCCTGGGACCTTTGAGGGTGACAAGGAAGCGGGCAATCAGCCTGGTGCCCAGCAGCCCTGAGGCCAGTGGGAAGGGGAAGGAGGAATGCGTTCAGTTCGTCTGCTTGGTGCACAGGACCTTCGGGGCCTGATGATGAGGGCAAAGGGAAGGGATATGTGACCTGCTCGGTCACAGACCATGGCTGCTTGCCCTATAAAATGGTGTTAGTTATGCTAACCACATCACCAGGGGTTGGGAGTACGGGTCACAATTCCTTTAAGAATGATTTTACAGAAAGGATCTTAAAGTCTTTGAATCAAATATTAACAACCTATTTATGGTTACTCTTCACTGTCTTCGTTGGTTCAGTTCTATCTTGGCCATTGCCTAACTCTGAGAAACCAGAATGTCTTTGAGCAATTACAGAGTGGATGTGTAAAATGTTTTCTTTCACGTCCACATTATTGCCCTCTGTGAATAGAGCTGCTTGCTGCTTTAGCTTTCTTTTTCCTCCCTGCCAGACAGATAAAGCCTGTCTTTCACAGTAAGGTTCCTAAGCTGTTGCAGCCAGTAGTAACTGTAAATGAGTGTTAATTTTGACAACTGTCATAACCCACTGCATTGCAGGCTGGAGTTCATCTGTTGTGCACTCCCTGTTAAACAGACCATAATACCCTGCAGAGTCGAACATGAATGAACGAGACAAAGACTTTGTGCAGCTCTGAAGCATTTGGATGTCGGTACTACATGAAACTCTGGGAGGCAGCCTGCTTTGTGAGGCAGAGTTCATGACATCTGTGATTACATGCTGCACAGCGAATTTCACAAAAATAAGTTAATCGGGGAAAGCAACTCCTTTGCTTACACTCTGAAATACAGCATGCTGTCGTTCAAGCTCGAACGTAAAATACTGTAACATTCCTGTAATAAACTGCCTTGGCAAGAGCTTTCTGTAAAAGGCCTGGGGAGAATTAACTTGGAGTTGAGATGTTGATGGCAGAATTTTCGAGCTTCTCCGGTCTCGTGTCATGCCATGGCAAGGGAAAATGCCGCTGTGCCCAGGGCCGTGGGTGTGGTGCAGGGGTAACTCCAGCTGCCTTCTCTCTACCTGCAGAGGCTACAGAGGCTGTTCACCGACACAAAAGCAGCAGGCTGACCTTCCAAAGTGTGGATCAGTGCTGAACTGGGGTCTTTAAAACTTCTACCGCTACAAAGAAAGAAAACTGAACACTGAGAAGTATTTACACTGACAGAAACAAAAATTCATCCTTGTGCCTCAGAGAAACACGAGGTATGTGAGTGAAGCGTGCTGGTAACATTGCATAATCAAGTTGTTTCTGCTTTCTGGACAGTGATTTCTTTTTTCCCCAGTGAGTAAAGCTGCTTTTTTTTCCCCTATGGATTTCCTCCCAGCCCACTCCCAGTTTGCTAACCAAGGTTTCCTCAGGGTGTCTAAATCGCAGCGTATGAAGGACTGCTGGCTGTTCCCTGCTGGGCCCTCACGAGAGCCACAGAAAACTCGAGTGCCACATTCACTGCCTCAGCAGCAGGATGTTACACCACAGGACGCACCCTCCGTGCAGGAAACAGCTTCTTCAAAGATCACCCCCTCCACCCTTGTCCTTAGTTTTGGGGGATGTGTGGCAATGACTATCTTGACAGTTGCCTGAAGTGTTACAGCAAAAAGATGGAAGAAATTTTACATTTTGCTGTCTTAGAAAAACAGAGGATTGTAGATTATCTTTCCATATAATTCAAAAATGCATTTTCTAGGATATGTTTCCAGGAAATAGTTCAGAGTTAGTTTATTTCCTATATACTAACTCAGTGCAGACTGAAGTTCAAGACAAAACACAAAGCAGACACTGAATGTTCATCGCTTAGAATGAGTACTTGCCTGTAGCACAAATATTGCAGAAAAAGGGGATTTGGTTGTTATGCATACTTACTTAGCAGGTCTATACATCGATGCCTTAAAAAATAACCAGAAATGGCTCAGTTTATATTTCACGGAAACATAGTTTGCATTTTATTTGCACTGTTTTTCAACAAACATGGAAGTTCAACACTTGTTTTTACAAAGGCTGTTGACTCTCAGTATTTCTAATACACAACTTTACAGTAATTACCACTTCATATGACTGTATTTTAGAATCACAGTAAGACACATTTTTCTAGATTTTGATTACGAAACAATTTCTCTACCTTGCTTCCAAGTCATGTCAGACATACAGTTTCCTTCATCTGATTGAACCATGCAGGATACAGCGGGAGTGGTATGAACTCTACATAAAAATACAGGTGTCAGAGCCTGGGAGGCAGATCATACTGACACACGGAGCAAGGATTTCACCAACACCTGCAAGATCAGTTACATCTTTGTGCTTCATCTCCCCTAAAGTTCATTCCGTTTCGGATTTCAGCGCACGAAAGACACAGATCTTCAGACGGCTCTCACACAACCTTTCAGCAGTTATTTCTGACCCGATTTACACCTTTTATACACTCTTGTGCTGGTTTTGGGTGGGAATGCGCTGCTGTCCTACAGAGACCTGGTCAGCCTGCACTGGCCAAGGGATGCTGTGATACATCAGGCTCAGCGGTTGGGCTGGGTGCGTGCGCAGTTTGCAGGACATGAAAGCAGCCCAGAAGGGGGTGGGCTTTAGGGCTGTTTTTGGCTAGCAGATAGCTTGGTTTCTCCCCACTTTTGGGCTCGGGATTGTTGGGGTTTTTTTTAATCTCCACTTGGATTTCGCTTGCTGTTTTGGAATCTGGCCTAGTCCACTGGTGGTGAGATACTGTATCATATGTTCTATTGTTGTTTCAATTACTGGCAGAAGTATTGTTAGAATTGCTGTAAGTTTCATTAATTTATCTCAATTTTCATGAGCTTCCCTTTTTTTTCCTCCCTCCAACCCTTTGTCACTGGGGGTGAGGGGTGTGGTAGAGCAACTGATAGTACTTAATTGCCAGATAAGGCTAAACCATGATGACTCTACAGATGTTTTAGTAAACGGAGAGAAATTTGGCCACTGATTCAGGTTTAATCCATGCATGTTTTGGGTTTTTTTTTTTTTAAATTACATTTCCCCCTGTTGGATATTTAGTCATGTTGAAAAAACAAAGTTAGCATTCTGAATGCATTATTTCTCTGACTGACCCAAAGAATTTGGCTGGATATTCCTCAGCTTTCCAGTACCTTTGGTCAGGATGACAGCGTGTGCACTTCAAATAGTATCAATATCCTTTCTGTGTGGAATGGTTTTCAGGTAGAATTAATCACGGTAGAGACACTATATTAGGAATACAGTAATTTACTGCACCCACTCACCTCTTGTGAGCTGGAGGCAGAGAGTAAGCTGGGGACTGGGGAAGGAAGGTGGGGGTTAGGGTGGATAGGTGTGCATAGGTGCCAGACCTCTAGTGGACACAGTGGAGAAATGCTTCTGGAAACATGTCAGCACTGTGTGGGGGATCCATAGGTACTTCAGGGGAAAAGCTTATGAAAAGTCTTTTTCAAAAGCTTATCTATTATTTCTGCAAAACTGTCACATCTCATCACTCAGCAGAGTTTTGATAAAGTGCAGGGGACCCAGAAAAATCACCTAATGTTGCCGGATTTGTCAGCCTGAGTGCTGTGTGCAGTTTCAGGCAGCTCGATGCAAGGAGGACACCAGACTCTGTGAGTGTGCCCAGAGGAGGGTGACCAAGATGGGGAAAGGCCTCGAGGGCAAGACGGAGGAGGAGCGGCTGAGGTCACTTGGTTTGCTCAGCCTGGAGCAGAGAAGGCTGAGGGGGGGCCTCCTCACAGCTACAGCTTCCTCCAGGTGGGCAGTGGAGGGGGAGGTGCTGATCTCCTCCCTCTGGTGACCAGTGACAGGACATGAGGAGATGGAATGAAGCTGCCTGAGGGGAAGGTCCGACTGGGGACTAGGAAAAGGTTCTTCACTGCGAGGGTGGGGGGGCACTGGGACAGGCTCTGGGGGGACAGCGCTGAGAGCACCCAGCCTGTCAGAGTTGAGGAATGTCTGGATGATGCTCTTAGTCATAGGGTTTAGAGTTCGGTAGTCCTGCAACGACCAGGGAGTTGGACTCTGAGACCTCCTTAGAGGTCCCATCCAACTTGAGATAGGCTGAGATTCCATGATCCAAAGGACCACGCTGTGGCTGAAGAAGGCTGGAATGCAGTAGCCTCTGGCTGATAAAGCTGATACCAGCTTTCAGCCACTGCAGAGAGGATATTACGAGCTAGGGATTCTGCACTTGCAATTAGGCTTCCTCAACCACAGAACTTTCTATCTGGACAGTCTGGCCTAGTTGTTTCAGGACTACAGCAGGAAGGCGGAGAGGCAGGTGGAAAGAAATCAGGTAGGAATTAAACTACCAAAGTCTTCAAATTTACAACCAACTTACTTAAAAATCAGACAAAGCCAAAAGCTGACACCGTAGTACCTACTTGGGATCTTAATCACACACAGTGCACATTTTGGTATTCTTAACAGTCAAGACATTATCTCCTATGGTGATATATTTCAGTATCTAAACAAATTTCTTCCCATGAACATGTATGAATGTGATCACATGGGACACTTGGCACAGTGCCACCCACTGCACTTAGTGTAAATATTTACATGATCAAAACTGGGTTTATTTACATAGGTTTGCATGTACCACAACTGACATTTTCTTCTAAAATTGTATTTTATATATTTAAGAAAGGGATGATGCATATTTCTATGAACAACAATGAAAAAACAGGAAGCATATTAAAAAGCTTAATTAAAACCAGCACATAGTTGCACTGAGGTAAAGTTAAAAACCTACTTCCTCTTGTCACTGATTATTAGGACAGAAAGCAGTTCCAACCTCCAGGCCAAGAACTGACACCCACAGAAGAGCCAACCGTTATTCCTTTATATTTTGAAGTAGCCTTAATAAATGAGATTCAATAACCTGTTGAACTAAAACAGAGGAAAAAAAAAAATCAGGTTAATCATCAGTGTTCAATTTTTTTTTTTTCCGTATCTTTAGGGTTATACAGTTCTTTCCTGGCAGATGCTGGCTTGTTCTGTACAATCATTTAATAAAAACCAGACTGGAATAGATTCACTCTGGGAAAAGAGTTTGCATCCCTTCAGAAAACAACAGCCTCCTATAATGCAAAATCAATACACCCAGTCAGGCAGAGGATGGTTTTTGGATGTGGCGATCTGTTCTCTGGTTTGAAGAGGCAGATAACATATGGAAGGAAATTTTTAAGTCTTTATAGGCTTATGGAAAGTAGGCAAAAATGTTTCTAATAAACTACTTCTGTGGAACGTTTCGAGACTGAAGCCTTGAAGTAGTCGTGCATTTAGACATCTGTGAAGTTATGCCCCCTTCATAAACACAGGGCGCAGCTTGGACAAGCTACATGTGCAGTGCTGGGCTCACCTGGGATTCATTTCATTTCACAGCTTTCAAAATGAAGGCAGCATGAGGGAAAAACAATGCAGAATCCCTTGCCTCTGTTTTCCAGAACCAAGTAAGGTATCCTAAATTCACTGATTCCAGTGCTATTACTCTCTGCCTCCCAGGTACACTAGAGCTAGTCTGACAGGGGAGGAGGGTTTTGAAAACTACATCCCATCATGCCAATCAACAGAGCACCAGGGTGAGGGGTTCAGGAGGTCTGCAGGCTTCTTATCAGCGTCCAGCGTGACACACGCTCCTTTGTACAGGGTGTGAGCGCAGCACAGCTCCCCTTATCTGGATTGTGGCTGCACCAGCCCTACATACCCTTATTTGTGCCTCCAGATGTGGATTCAGGTCAGTGATGTCCTCTTACTAGGCACATGGCTTTCTGAGACAGGGACGGAAGCTGCTACCCGTTTTGGGCCGATACATTCACGTGTATTAGGATTTTTAGGACTGGGATCTTCTTACAGCTGCAAAGCCTCTACTATGCCATTAGAGCAGCTACATAAACAAGGAGCGGTAAAAATAAAAATCAATGAATTTACATTTGCAATACTCACCACTCCGATAGCCCAAGGCTACAGCCAAATCCATGGAATTATAGCCAGCATCTGTTTCGATAGTTGGATCAGCACCACTTTCTATGTAAAACAGGAGAAGAAACTCATATTTCTGATGAAGAGAACTGATAGTACATTACCACTGATGATTCTGTTTGAAGTGTCTGCTTACCAAGGAGAATTTTTACACATTTTACATGATTCCCGTGTACTGCATATAGGAGAGGTGTGCCTCCATTCTGCAAAAGCACAGAAAAATGCCTTAGACAATGATGGGACAGTCTGCAACTGGAATTCCTTAACACACCAATATACTTCTATGTGTCAGTAAGAGACTTCACAGATTTTATAAAAATAAGGTTCTGTTTTGGTTCTTTACAACTTCCATCTTTTTTTTTTTTGTTTACTCTTTATAGACTGTAGGATCGCGCTTTTACAAGGATTCAGCATTAGTCTCATTCCCTTTTTACCAAAAAGTCAGAATTAGAAGGGCCAACTTCTCTTATCCTACAGAAGTTCTGAAACATTCAGGTATTTCAGAAGAACTTGAACAATTTTCAAACCCATGCCCTATTTCAAATTTCTGACCAAAGCACCCTCTGACATAAATTCGAGGTAGAGCCTTACCCAGTCATACTCATTGACATCGACTCCACAGTCGAGCAGCATTTTGACAATATCTGTGTATCCTTTACTGCAAGCCAGCGAGAGGGCACTTTCTCGCCCTTTCCCCAAAATCTGAGGATCTGCACCCTGAAATAATAATTAAAAATCAAACCGCACTTTTTTGTTTTTAAATGTGAGGTTTTACACAGGACTTTTAACTGTACACAGCAGCACTGACAAACTTAAGAGAGTAAATTGAACTAAAAAGTACACTTAAAATTGTGGGTTTTTCCTTACATTCTGGAGAAGAAATTCCACTACTGCTATCTGCCCATGAGCTGCAGCCCACATCAGCGGGGTAAATCCTTCTTCATCCTTATGATTGATCACATTTTCTGTTTAAAGAAAAATACACAACCTAGTTTAATCCCTTCCACTAGCGCACTGTATCAGCTGGTGAGGTGTGTTGATGACTGAGGTACCAGTGTGTCCTACAAGTCATTCTCAACATAACTTTAAAACCAAAATTCTGTCCCAGCGGTGGTGCAAATATATTTGTCGGAGAAAGAAAAAAAAAAAAAATCCAACTGACTAAAGTAAAATTTAAGATTTGGGTTTATTTATCTTTTTAAACTCTACAATTCAAGCTCTGGTTTTAGTCAGAAATGTTACAAGTTGTCCATAATCTGGGCCGCATCTCTGGAAAGAAGAGAAGGGCGGCTTGAAAAAGGAGGTACATTCTGTATGATGCTGTAGAAAGTGGGGGTTTTTTTCAATAGAATGAGCCACACAATCTTGTAAAGAATTAGCTTGTAAAACCATACAGATAGTACAGCTCCATTCCCCCCAAAGTTCATGGAATCACTAGGGTGTTCTGTGGAAAAAACGTCTACTTCTAGTGCCACTGGAAGAAGGAAAAGGATTTTTTAACAATTGGATGGTTGAAATAATTGAGTTGGATATTTTTTTTTTAAAGTGCTTAAACATTTCCATGCTTATCACAGCACCATAATATGAATTTTTAACTGTTACTGACACTCCACAATCGATTTGCTTTCCATATCCATGTCTCATCATAAAGTATGTAGACCTGGCAACTCATCACCTGCTTTCCAGTGAGCATGTCAACAAAGATGCACTGGAAGCATGGCTGGTTACTAATAATGCAGTAAGAATACATACTATTAAGAGTACTCAATTCAGTGTGTTATGCAGAGCTGAAATTTTCCATATTTATTGCGGACACACAAGTATCACACTGATTACTATCACACAACTCAGAACGAGTAGCACTACTACACTGCAGGTGGGAGCTGTGGCTTAAATTACCGACATATAGCTCTATATGTTGATTGATTAAATAGAATTTGAAGCCACCATTACTAGAAACGGGTTCTAAAGTACAAAAATGATAAAACCCCCCCAAGCTATTCTGATAGAACAAACAGATTCTCCCTTCTCATTTCCATGGATTATCTATATAGCTGGGAAGCAGGGGGAGGAAGGGACTTACCTACAACTCCTCCTAACACTAATGTTTAAATTAAAACGCAAATCATAGCAACGAGTGAATAGAAGACTGGTGAAACAATAATCCACCTCTGCAAAGAACAGATACCTCAAATATCCTTCAGTTTGTACCAGCACTGAGTGTTTTTTTATAATACAGCTTTGCGGAAAAAGTCAAGTGCAACAAAGTAGAAGTGTCCCAAAGGAAAAAGGCAGTCATTTAACCTCCCCGTGTCTCACCTTGTTCAATACGCGTGGCCAGGTACAACATTTCTCCCTGAGCCGCTAGCTGATGAACGGATAAAGCTGCAAAACGGGAAGGCAAACGCACGCGTTATTCACACCGATTCTCATTCTGCTCCACCGGCAGCTGGGCGTGACTCGCCCGTTGGCTTGAGCTGTACAGAACTTAGATTGGAGGGTGTAGATAGGCTTCACCTCGTACTCTGAACGGGAATCACTATCTTAAAAACTGAGAAGTTCCCAAAGGGTTTCATAGATTTAGGTAATTCTTTAACCAATGTATAAATCATACTGGAAAGCAAAGGTACTTTTTACGCACTTTACAAGGCAATCACATTAAAAACACTTCCGAAATGAAAATAAACCCATTTTGATAAATTAGGGCTCCGTAGTTTAAAAATGGCATCTAAGAGATCACATGCCATCAGGAGACCTGTCACGCTGCTCAGTAAAATCCATAGCATGACTTTCACTCGCTGCAATGGGGAACAGATCAGACATTACATAACTGTACACAGCAGGACATCTACAGGGCACGAAAAAGATCGTGGGTGTTTTTTGAGTTGTAATAAAAAGTACCAAGCATTAAAAGCAGAACCAATTTTAAGAGGTTATGAAGAAAGACATCTCTGATCTCACAGTAAACTCTACACAGGTGCATGGTTTTGATAATTACAACTTGGAGCAGGTCTGCAAGGTGCTCAGGAAGGAATATACCTGATCCACACTGTATAGTAACAAAATTGGCTAATGATTACATAATATGTAAACGTTTGCTGTCCTCTTCCTCTTCTCTACGTGAAAGCTTGATTTTTTTTCAGAAAGACTGCGTGTTTTGTTCAGAGACCCATGTTGCAGATATAGACTAACTTTTCTGACACAAGCACCTTCTTTTTCTTTTTAAATTGGACTTAAAATTTATAGAGGAAATAATTTATAGATGAAGTAACTTACAAGGAATTAATTTATAAAGAAAATGCTTGACAATTAAGAATAACAAAACCCCCTAAGTAAAAGTGTTGGCTTTCAAGATCCGTGATGATCGTGACATTTGCAGTAGTCCGTAGCACTTGCCAATCATTTGATGTTAATAACTTTTACAAGATGCAAGAGTTCTGAAAACAGGTATATGAAGCACATTAACTTAAATCTTAGAATAGATCAGAAAAATATTTAAATTGATTTAAAATTTATTTATACTGATTTAAAATATTAAATCAAGAATTTAAATTAGTGGTTTATTCCTATATTCAAGTTCATTACAACAACAAAGGAAAAAAAAAAAGCAGAAAAATCTGTCAATTATCTAACATAAAGTTCAAAAAATAACAGCAGCAGTCAGGCAGGAGGATACTTACAGTTTACAAGCAGAGGTGTTGTAGAGACTTCGTTTCCCCTGTGCTTGTTAGTCAGGGTAGTTGATTGTTTTATTGGTGAGAAATGCTTAGTAGTTGATGGAGTATAAACATGCCTCACTTGGATACCAGGGGAAGGAGAAGTGTGGATGTTGCATTCAGCTACGTTGAACCAAGAAAACACACAGGATTTTAGTACTATTAGGAACACTAAAAGAAAGCCACAGATTTTAAGTCAAACTAGAAAGCACCAGTATCACATCATCCTTAAAACCCACGTTAGGTAAGCTTTGTGACATGTATTTCCACTTGGTATTGCGAGTTGAATAAAGGGCTGTACTCATTTCTGCCATAAAACAGTGCTGCTACCCCGCAAGCTCAGGATGGCATCATCTCACCCAGAGACAAACTGGTGTCTAACGAAGGTAAGCCTCTGTCTAGATTTTCAACACGCCAAACACGGATTTATCAAGTAGGATAGCTCCCCCTAGTCTGACATATGCCCACTAACACTCTCCAGCGCAGCAACACGATACAGCTGTGGTCACCCATGTAGTCTGGCAACTGCTCAGCTCACACCCTTGCCCACCCTCTAACCACTCCACTGCATGAGTGGAGACCACCCTCCCTAATTTTCTTCACCAGTACCTTTTTCCACTCTTGTTGGCTAAGATTGTAACTGCATTATGAACGCCTTATGAATACTTATCCAGCGGGAAGAGAGATTCCACGCTAACACATAAAAATGCAACAGCAGGCCTCCACTTAGAATTCAAGAAGTCATTCACTGCTGCTGTGTTCATTCAAACAACTTTTCTAGATTTCAATTAGAATCTAATGGCATTTTATTACAAAATATGTAAGTTATTTTGGCTTCTAATTCTCAAAAGTAGGTTTTGCGAAGTAGCTGAGAAGCCAAGTAATTTTTAAGAAGCTAACCGATTACATACTGGAAAAACATACTTAAGGCTTAAACTCCATTACTGGCTGAACTGATCTGACACCAGCGTGCACTAATAGCTAATGACCGGAAGCTAATTAGCATGCACACTGAATTCACACCATAGAGAACTTCATGATCATAAACCCAAGGCAGATTTGGGGACAGAATCAATTAGAGGCGGAGGGTAACAGGATGAAAATGAAACGACATTTTGTTTGCCAAATAGCTACAGCTGACACGATCAAATTAAGAGACCTACCAGGGATTTTTGACCTGCAGTCCCTACATCTGCAGGACTACTTCTAAGGGGTTCACAAATGTTACCTACAAAAATCAACCCTATCACTGACGGGTCTAAATTTGCCGTTCAGGTCTGCAGCTCCACTAGTAAGCACTTAGGGCCTGCAAATCAAAAAAGTTTGAAAATTACAATGGCTGAACTGCAGCCAAACAATGCAAATCAGAGAAATCATCAAAATCAACAACAGGTCTGCGTTTGTATTTGTTATAGGAAATGGGTCAAATTCAACCTCATGAAAAGATACATTACTGACAATCTGAAATATTACAGGGAGCACTGGGAGCCATAATTGTTAAAGGGAAACAGAAATCCTAATTCTGCTGTCCATCAATACACTCGGCCACGAAAAAACACGGATCGTTTCTGATGAAACTGCCCAACAATGGCTGGAGATCAGCTGCAGGGATCCAGAACTGCAGCAACATCTGCCTGCAGGTAGTGTGAAGCAGAACTGGTGAGCCAATCACTGTGACTATGGGCTTTGTACAGCCATATTGACACAACAAAGTCAACCGTGTGGCCTTTGTCATTTTCTCATCATACTAGTAAAAAGATAAAACCTGCTGCAGAAAGCTGCTCAGTGGAAATGATCATATAGTGCCTTCTGTAGTGTTCTGTAGACAGATACATTCCACAAAGTGTGGCATGTTGTAGGGCATGCTAGACAAAAGAAGTAAGCTTGTTTTCATAATCAGCATCAGCTCTTATTAAATTACATTACAGACTTCCTGTGCCACTACTTTTTCAATTAAAAAAAATAATTAAAAATATGATTTAAAAAACAATCTTTGGGGAAAGTAATTTTACATTAATAATCCATTAAGCATAAAGTAAAAATATTAGGGGAACAAGTCTCAAAAAACTATTACTGATTAACACAAACATAAGGCAGTGGCTTTTTTCAACACCCCCCCCCCACCCCCCCCCAAACTAACAGCTTGGCAGGATGATACAAGTCCACACATAATTTGTACCATAAAGTTCAACCTTTAAATAAGACAGATGCCACTTCAAGGTCAGAGTTAACTTGGTCTTGAATATTTTTACTGTCCTCCTCATTCAGAGATTTCACAAATCTGGAGCAGACGTTCATATCAAATCTATTAGGCAAAATGAATTTCATTCCCATGGCAACGCTCTGAGCTGGGCCTTCTTCTGTGCCAGAGTCAAGCTGATGCTCCACTTTAATGTCCGGCATGGGCGGAAGGCTGTAGCTAGTGGGACATTCTTCTACAATTAACTGGGCCCCAGCATCTAGGTTTGTTGAAGATGCCATGGCCTCAGTCAAGTGAAAGTTTTATGCAGAATGTTTCTTCATAGTTCCTAGCCAAGTGCAGTTCCGGCCAACCAATCGGTATCTAAAGAGATCCTGATGTTTGAAGAACCTGCCACTGGAACACACGTAACATAGGTTAACAACATTCTGGTGAAGTAACATAGAAATACACCAAACTTGGCTTCCTTTAAGCCTACGGCATTTGGTTTTGATAGTCAAAACCTTGGTGAAATACCCACCTTACTGCTGTTACAAGCTACTGACCAAATCCTCCATTTAAATCACATGGATGTTCAAGCCAAACTCGTGGCAGGAGTGTCATCTAAGTGACATTTCTGAATATTAGTCTGGTTGCAATAAAAAACCCACTACAGCCAACCACGGTTATACTAAGACAGAAACCAGCTGTAACGAGAAGATTTTATTGCCTAAAGCATTGAAGGAAAAGCTAATTAACTTTATCTCCCATTATGACTCTTAAGTCCCTTCATAGCCCGACTGAAATAAACGGCTTCTGCTATACACGCAGGAAAACGATAAATCCTAGTTTAGACCGACGCCAGCAAAACATCCTAAAATACCCGGGGCTTTTCGACAGCACCGCGGGAAGCCTAACGTCAGGCCGGGCTCCGCACCAGCGCCTGGCAGGCACAACAGCCGGGCAGCCCCGGGGGTTCCCGGAGCCCTCCCCCCGCGCTGCAGGCCGCCGACTCCAGGATGAAAGGCCCGAAGACAGGCGGCGGGCAGCGACACCCTCCACGGGCGCCACGTAGCATCTGCCGGCCGGGAACCCCTCCGGCAATACGGGCCGCGCCCCGCCACCCCTCCTCACCTCCGCCCCGCCGCTGTTACCGCCGGCGGGAAGTCACATCATCCATCCCCGTCAAGGCAGGGCGGAAGTGATGCCGAATCTCCTCGGTGGCGATTGGCTGGGACGAGTCACCTCCTGATGACGCACTACCTACACGTGCGCGTTGGCTCTGCTGGAGGCCGGCGTGGGGCTCGCCGTAGCGGCGGAGGGGTGCGGCGTGGCCCTCGACCCCTGAGGCGGCGGGGATCGGCTCGGCCCCCGAGCTCCTGCCGGGGAGCCCCTCGTCTGGCCGGGCCCGCGAGGCGGCTGCCGCTGCGTGAGAAGGCGCTGCGCGGGCTTTCGCCTCTCCCGGTGGGCCCTGCCGCTGGTCAGCCATGGCCACCTACAAGCCCGTGGTGGTTCAGTCGTTTCCCAAGCTCGGGGAGAGGATCACGCAGGACACGGTGTACTGGCGGGGCTACAAGGTAGGAGGGCAGCCCTCTGCGGTGCGGGGGGTTTGGGCGGCGGACGGGCGGGCCCGTGTGACTCCGTGGCTGGCGCGGGGTCAGTGGCTTTCGGTGGGACGCGGGTCTTTGACACCGCCCTGAAACCTGTTAAGCGGCTTCCTAAGAAACGAGGCTGGCTTATGCCCCAGGTTGGTCCAGCAGATTTTGCTGTTGTTCTGGAATATATATATCTATTATTTTTACTTATTTCATGCGAGTAATCAAAACATTTTTAAGGTTGTGTGAGTCAATAAAGTGATTTCTTCCTCAAAAGGTGTAATTAATTGGCCAGTTGTGATGGGTGAATTGGAAAAAAATCTGTAAAGGCAGAAGTAGCCTGGTGGAAGAGAAGCTCAGGAGGACTGTCTTGTAAAAATGGCTTGGATCTAAACGGAATGTTGAGCTCTCTGTAGGAAGCATAGGTTTGTTTTGCTGTTTTTATTTTTGATGGTGTGATGATAACCCTCATTGCAATTGTTTCAGACACCTGTTCAGATAAAGGAATTTGGTGCGGTAAATAAAATTGACTTCTCCCCAGTTCCTCCATACAACTATGCTGTCACAGCCTCCTCGAGGGTAAGTGACTTTTCAGAGCTTTTTATGTGTTTGTCCTTCACTTGGTATCATACGACCAAACTTAATGTCTTCTTGTTTTCCTAGATCCACATTTATGGTCGTTACTCTCAGGAACCAGTCAAAACGTTTTCTCGCTTCAAAGATGCTGCTTATTGTGCCACGTACAGAGATGATGGCAATCTGCTTGTTGCTGGCAGCGAGGAAGGTAGCATTCGCCTCTTTGACATTAGTGGAAGAGCACCCCTGAGACAATTTGATGGTCACACTAAGTAAGACCGTGTTGTTTTTCCTTTGTGTGCATAAGCTTGTTTGGTGTATTTACATACATATGCTTTGTATGTTGCTCAAAAGCTGAACAATACTGATCTGTGTTGCTTGAAACTGTCTCACCTAGATCTTACTGAAAATTAGATTTTTAAATTTAATTCCTGCCGTGGTTTAATCCCAACCATCAACTAAGTACCACACAGCTGCTCGCTCACCTCTCCCCATCCTCCAGTAAAGGAGGAGAATCGGAGGAAAAGACAAACTCGTGGGTTGAGATAAGAACAACTTAATAATTGAAAGTAAATGAAATAAAATTATGATACCAGTATTAATAATATGTAATGAAAATAGTGGAAAAGAAAACAAATGATAGAACTGCTTACCACCTGCTGACTGACTGAGAGACAGAGACAGAGAGCCCACCCCTGGCCCGACCCCCAGCCCATATACTGACCATGGCATTTCAGGTAGTGAAATACTCCCTTGGCCAGTCTGAGGCAGCCGTCCTGACCGTGTCCCCTCACAGCTTCTTGTAGCAAAGAAGCTGGGAACGCAGGCGCAGCACCAGGAACTGAAAAAGTCCTTGACTTGGTACAAACACTCCTTAGCAACAGCTAAAAACACCAGTGCAGTCAATACTCTTCTCCGTGCAGATCCAAAACACAGCCTCATACTAGCCACTCCGAAGAAAACCAGCTTGGTCCCAACCAAAACCAGCACAATCCAGAATTGGAATGACTTTAAAAATTCTGAATATGAATTGAGTACATGGAAGAATAAGTAAATTTTCTAATTCAGATAGATGTTTGTTCATATGTTGTGTAGACATAGTCTTGTGAGGCTGATAAGAGTGTTTTATTTGATGTTGGCGGGAAAAAAGTTGTAAAAAGTGGCTAAACAAAAACAGTGAGGAAGTACGCCAGGAAGAGTGGGAATCCCTTAAAAGAGCAAAACAGAAAAAGTGCATGATGGCAGGATGGGCATTGGGTGGGGAAGGAGTTAGGAGTTCTGATATACTAGTGAGAAGAAGACAATGTTAATGCTTAGGTTAAACAGATTAATGTGCTGTGGAAGACAAATACATGTTTCATCTCCCTAGAATAACAATAAACCACCTTTCACAGGAAAGCACGCAGGTAGACCTTGATTGTGGTTCTGTTTGAGGTCTGTAGCTGTAGATCAGATGTGATCTTACAGCCTAACCACTAGGTTAACTGTAATAACACTCAGGGTATCTGTGTTCTCTGTCAAAGTTGTTCTCTGTTGGGATGTCACAATGATAATACAGATTTAAATAGTGATTTTAAAGGACAAAAAGAGTGTCCTACCTAGTCATACTTGAAACTCACTATTATAATTTTTTTCTAAAGGACAGTGCCAGTACACAGACCTCCAAGTAACAAATGCAGAATTGACAGCTTTTGAATAGGCATCTAGTAGACCTGTAAAACGTTTAGTGCAGATCATATCAGTATCTAGGTAAGCATCTGTCAGCATGACCCTTTACTGTCTGGAAATATAAAATACCTAAAGTATTTTTGACCTCTAAAGTGAGGCTTTGTAACTTCCAACAGTAAATACTTTGCGATTTTAAGTTAGAATACTTTAATAAGCTCTGCATACAGACTGACTGTTCTAGAAACAAGTATATGTTTTAATTATGGATATGGTGGACTTTGCTTTCTAGAGCTGTTCATGTGGTGGGCTTCCTGTCTGATAAATACCGAATATTTTCTGGTGGTGATGATTATTCATCAAATCTGTGGGACATTCCGAGTGCTACAGAAATCGTTTCATACAGTGAGCATACTGACTATGTGAGATGCGGCTGTGCAAGTAAAGTGAATGCAGATGTCTTCATAACAGGTTTGATTTTCTTTTATATGTATGTTTCTTTTGGATTGAATTGAAGAAAAATGCAGGAAGATAGTTTTTAACCCAGTAGGATCTTGTTTATTACATTCTATACATGGAGAATCTGTCTTTCTACTCACTGCCTACTTTGTGGTTTCATTTTTGCTTGCTTTTTAATATTGACACTGATGTTTGTAGGGAGACTCTAAAACATCGTTTTGCTTTAGCCTGTTAGGGTTAATGTGACTGTTCTCTGAAAGTTTTACGAAATGCTGTGAAGGTATCCCTTAGTTGGGATGGACTGAAGTGTTTTATCAGATTTCCCAAGGAGGACACTGGTACCATTCCAGTTTGTATAGCCCAGAATGGCAGACTGAAAAATGAAAGATTGAATGAGGAGTTATCTGAAACTAGTTGCTTTTGGTTTTCCTAGCAGTAGCTTTCTATTAATTTGTGGTAAATTGCTATCAAAAAAATAATATTCCGTGCTTCTTGAGGCACAAGAGACTAGGTTTCATCAGGTTGCCTGATACTTATTGTTACAAACACGTTTGATGAATGGAAGGGAAATAAAATTAACTTAAAAAGCTTTTAAGGCCTGACATGTTACTAGGGCAAGAACTGGTAGACTTAGTTGCCTGAAGGCTGCAAATTAACCAAACTTAACCACAGGGTGTTCTAAGTATGTGGTTTAAAACTTTCTGTTTGGCAGGAGCTTGTTCAGATTGTAGGATGTGGCTGTTTTAGTTCCTGAAGTAGTTGAAATGATGAAACTGAAGCTATTTATGGTGTTGTTTGCAGGTTCCTATGATCACACTGTGAAACTATTTGATGCACGAACAAAAAGTAGTGTCATGACAATAGACCATGGCCAGCCTGTGGAGAGTGTGCTTCTGTTTCCTTCTGGTGGGCTTCTGGTGTCTGCAGGTACTTCAGTAAAATAAAATTTCCTTTTCTGTGTGAAATAGTTGAGAAATGCTGCAACTGCTTCTTTCTCATGTGGCATTTTCATTTGGCAGTGAGTGGTAAGTGAGCAAACAGCTGGGTTTTTCAAAGGTGTTCTTTAGGAGTCTGTGGTGATCTGGAGGGGGTCTTTTTGTCTCTGATTTGGTTTTTTTCTTGTACTTGGTCCAAAACCCCAGACAGTTTTAATGACAAGGTACAGACTTTAATTATAGCCCAGCACTAAAGTGAAAGAATGAACATACTTATGAAGCTTTGGA
Source organism: Rhynochetos jubatus (assembly GCA_027574665.1). Lineage (NCBI taxonomy): Eukaryota > Metazoa > Chordata > Aves > Eurypygiformes > Rhynochetidae > Rhynochetos > Rhynochetos jubatus. Next base: position 66,157,137 of record CM050690.1, on the reverse strand, counting down.
AAGATGGGACTGTATCTTTCTCTTAATGATGACAAGGATTTTTAGTCTTTCCTTGCCATTGCATCAGAAATCCTGTAACACAGTGGTCTAGATAATTTTTGATAAGGAGTGTCTTGAATCATTCACCTGTGCCGGCAGAATGGCCTAAGAAGAGAGGCAGACTTGTAGTGCGTCTTGTCCCAGGAATTAGAACGGATGGGTGCGGATGGTGAAGGTACACCATAGGTACAGAAAACTATGTTACGAAGGCGGAACTGTATGCAGAGAAGCATAAATGTCAAATTGTTTTGTGTGCTTCCTTCTTACAGGAGGTCGATATGTCAAAGTCTGGGATGTACTAAAAGGTGGACAGTTACTAGTTTCACTGAAAAATCACCATAAAACGGTAACTTGTTTATGCCTGAACAGCTCTGGACAAAGGTTATTGTCAGGATCCCTGGACAGGTTAGTATGTTTTGTGGCTTTGTTGTGAAATAAATTCTTTAGGACCCTTTGAATGTTGGAAAGTGAATCTGTCCATGATTTTTGGTCTTAAATACTTCTAACTTGGAAGTTATGTGACTTAATTAGAAGCATGTCTTGGGGCCAAGGTACATACTATGGTATACATTAACCTTTTCTTCTTATTAGCCTGGATGTCAGTATCGGCTGTGTGTGGCATTTGGGAATGTGTGTGGGGAACTTCTGGATAAGCATTCATTTTTCTGAATCTCTAAACTGACTTCAACAGTCCCTGCAAAGTAACTGTTCTTTAATATATTTTAAATAACTGCAAGTGTATTAGAACTCACCTTTAAAGAGCCTGTTTTTTCTGTCTCTGTGCTGTTGCTTTTTGTACCCAAGGTGTACAGGTGAAATATGTCCTCCTTGCTTTCTTGTTTGTTTGAGTTGAGTTGCTGGGTACCAGTACTCAGTCTGTTGTCTCTGAGACAATAGAACTACAAAGTGGTCTGAAGTGACAGTTGTCTGTACTTTCCCTCCCTCCCTCGCTCCCTCCCTCGCTCCCTCCCTCCCTCCTTCCCTCCTGTACTTCCTAGACTTCCTCATGCTTTATGATTGCAACACATAAGCTGAAGGACCACACTAGCTGTGCAGCTGTTTGTCGTTCAGTGCTCACACACTCAAGTTCATACTTGTTGTAAGAAAATTTTTTGGTTTTCCCCATGTTAAATATTTCCTACCTTCAACCAAGTCATTAAAGAGCAGCTGGATACAAGGTTATCTATGGATTTACTTTCAGAAATTGTCCATAAATCTTACATTTAAGAACAAATTTGAAGAAATGCTGTCAGTGTTTCCTAATGAGCATTGCTAAATTCAGATAGTTGCTACATCTGCCTTCAATTTCTTCTTCTGTCTTTGCCCAATTTTCATCTTTTTTGCGTAAGGGTAATCCTTTCTTGACTTTGTGTATCTTTTAACAGCTTCTGTTTGTTGCAGGAGAGGCAATAACTAAGAAGCTCAGTGGTAGTCTGGAGAATGCTTTATATAAATATGCAGTTTCCTTAAAAGATCTGTAGAAGTTGAGTGACGAAATTCTTGTAAAGTGTCTACAATAAGTCATGAGTAACAACGTTTTAATCATGGCTCTTCTGTATAGGCATGTGAAGATTTACAGTACTACTTCCTACAAAGTAGTCCACAGCTTTAACTATGCCACATCCATCCTCAGCCTTGCACTGTCGGTAAGTACATTAGAAATCTTTACAGGCAGGGTAATTACTGATACCTTCTAAGTCGCTGAAGTTAATTCATTAATTTGTTGTCATAGGGCAAGTATTCTGTTTAGAGGGAAGTGCTTTGACTTTAAGAAGCGTGTACTCATCTTTTGCCTCTCAGGAAGCTTGTGAGTCGTCTTGTGTGGCAGTGATAAAAGAAAAAAGAAGTATTAATTTGTTGAGAAATTTAGGATAGGGTGAACTTGTCTTGAAAGTTGTTGGTGTGAGGAATAAGGGAGGAGTGGACATGAGGTATGAGCATAAACAATCTTGTTTGCTAGGGCATGTGTCTTACTGTCTTGGAAACAGAAAACAGACTCATTTTTCTGAAACATTTGTGTTCCTGTGGTAAGTGAGCTGCTGGCCAGAAATTTGGAGGCTAGCACCTGTTTTTAAGACAATGCCATTGTCACGTAGTCCCCTACTCACATGTCCTTCAGAGGTTCCATAAGAGGGACTGTGTGGGATCTTTACCAGCTTTGATACTTTACTATTGTCCTGCTCCTCTGGAACCTAGGGGAAGGTATGTGTGGAGGGGGTGTCTTCTTCATTTCCTACCTTGTTCCCTAGGGAGCTAGAGCTATATGAGTTTTGAATTATTTTGTTGAGATATTGAGTACAGAAGAAAAAAAAAACCCATACCCTTTAAGCCTCTACAGCAGCCCCAAAACGTGTCATACCTGTGGTTTGGCATCTCTAGAGCTGTGTATGTACATTTTGAAACATGATATTTTGTTTCCTGTGGATTAAAGCCCTTGAGTTTTTAATGGTCTTATGAGAACCTAAGACTGGCTCTACTGGGTCAAACCAAAAGCTGGACTAATTCCAAGCACTGGTTCCAACTATAGCCATATGTTATGGAAAACTAAAACCAGGACAAGTGTGCATGGTAAGTTTCTAGCTATTCTCCCAAACTCATTTTCAGATGGGAAATTAGCTCATCAGAGTGTAGTTTCTGCGTAGTTCAAAGAATTTCTTTTACATAAATCTGCTCAGTCTCTCCCTGAGCTTGGATAAACTTTTAAGCTTCACTGGATTCATTGACAAGGAGTTCCACATTTCGGCTACTTGTGTGAAGAATTGCCTCCTTTTATTCCATCTGAACCTTCATTAGCTTTGTTTGATGTCCCTAAACCAGACATTGGCCACCTGATCTTCCATACCTGTCATAATTCCGTAGGCATTTATCATATCCTGTCTTTATTTGCTTTTTTCCCATACTGAAGAGTTCTGTCTTGAATCAAGCCAATCTTTGATGGTCCTAAGAGGTTTTTTTATTCTGAATCTGTTACTTTTTTTGAGAATGACTTGCATACGATTTAAGATCAGTGTCAACAATTTATTTATTCAGTGCCATAATGACTTTCTAGGTTTCATTTCTTCTGCAGTAGTTCCTAGGACTTCTTGCTTGCTTGTTTGGTTTTTTCTTACCAGCAGTTGAGCATTCAGCTAAAGTTTAATGTTTTCATAGAATTATCTGTTAATAATAACAGGTCAGAAATCACTATTTCATGTGTGAAGTCAGTGTTTTTTTTCAGCGCATCATTTAAAATTACAACCTTTAGCGTCAAATGCATGCAACCTTTGTTATGTAGGTGAAATCTATACCGCTGACTGGTGTTTTGAACAGCTTTCACCCTGCTGTTCTATCATAGCTTCCTCATAGGTGGTGTTCATGTCTGCGGTATGGCACGTAATTGCCGAAGGCACTCGTACACCATTGAAAAGACCCAAACCTGCCATAGGTGATGCTTGTGGAAGGATGTTAATGCATATTTGAGGTTGCTTCACTGGTTAGGCTGTAGTCCCTCTAGGTATTTTTTAAAGATTTATTAGATGGATAATGTTGCTTACGATTATAGCCTTGAAGCTGTCCCTGTTTTGAACAAGGTGTTTGACCACAGGACCTCATGGAGGACCCTTCCAACTTATGTTATTCTGTGGTGCTGTGATTAGAGCCTTATCATGAAGCATAAAAATTTACAAATCTGCGTGTTAGAGCATGCATCATCAAATAAAGCACTAGGTTCCTAACTCTGTGATTTCTTCATTTTAGCCTGAAGATGAAACCATAGTCGTAGGCATGACCAATGGGGTGCTAAATGTTAAACATCGAAAACCTGAAGAAAGGAAAGAAAAGTCTCAAAGTAAGAGACAACCAGCATATAGAACCTATGTGAAAGGAAGAACTTACATGCCAAAACAGGTATAGGGGAATGAGAAAATGTATACTGAAGCACTCCTCAAAAGATTTTTATTTTTTTGGGAGGTGTGTGCTAAGTTGAAGAAAAGGAGGGCAGAGGAGATACAAAGGGCATAATCTAATCCATTGTATCTGTCTGTCTGTCTTATTCTGAACTTGTCTTTCAATTGTAGGAAGATTTCTGCGTCAGTAAACCTGTAAAACGTGTTTTGAGGAAATATGACAAGCTGCTGAAGAGCTTTCAGTCTTCCAAGGCCCTTGATGCAGTACTGGAGGTAAGGCATTGTTTGTTGTCTCATCAGAGTTGTGTGCTGTGATCTGACGTGGATTTTTTTGTACGTCAGAAACTAACTTCCTTTCAGTGTATAACTAGAAGTGAATCACACTCGTGTGGGTTCCGTTTTGGTTTTGTTGATATCAGCCCTGGTTTGTGTAAAGGTGTTGCTTTGGCACTGAACTCTTCTTGTGTATGTCCAGCCACCCATCAGGCTTTATACTCCCGAAGTTACGGTTGCAGTCATGCAGGAGCTACATCGCAGAGGAACACTGAGGAGTGCGCTTGCAGGCCGAGATGAGAAGCAAATTAATCTCCTCCTTACCTTCGTGGCAAGGTATTATTTTAACCTGAGTTCTCTCTGACTATTTTGAGATCTGTATTTCTTAATAGGTTTTGCCACAGAGTCTCAACAGATCATGGGTGGAATGCTATTACTCTGAAATCTCACATTTTCTGCTTTCTGATATCAAGGTCTGGGACATCGCTCATAGTACTGAACCAGTTTACCTGTTAGCACAAAATAAAATTTCCTGACAGTATGAGGGCCTGTATTTTATTTTGCCAGACATTCTACCTTTAGTCTATTGTTTTCAGTCTCCTCGAAGATATTTGTGTCTTTATGTACCTGAGGCTTTTTCCAGTCCTCCAGCCTGCACTGTTTTCCTGAGAGGAGGAGGGTAAATGCCACATGTAGCTTTTTTCTGACTCGTGTATCTGACTGCTGTTCCATGACATTTCTTCATGAAGAAAAAACTGTGCCTGTATGAGAAAGGTGCTTGTTGGTGGGAGGAGTGCGGTTGGCAAAACCAGTAAAATTGGGTTGTCTTCTAATTTTGCAGGCGTGTGATTGAGCCTCGATTTACTCCTGTGCTGGTGACTGTTGCAGATATGATCACTGGTAAGTTCAACACAGAACAGATGCTCAAAGCCATATAGCTAGCTTGGAATAAGGCAAAAAGTGCTACATTTTTAAGAAACCAAACCTGTGTGGGTTTGTTTATAACTATGAACTCAGTGCCAAGAGAATGATCCAGAAAGAGATATTGCCAGATAACTTTGACCACAGTCAATATCTCATTTGCACCGGCTGCAGGAAGCTCCTCGTCTTTAACTATCTTTGATACTTCATGTTTCTATACTTGCATAGTACAAGTGGCTTCTGCTTCTCCAGTGAGGTAAAAATAGTATTTGAGGTTGTAAAAATTTCTGTTTCTCTTAATTTGACTTCCTGGTGCTGTGAGTACATACCAATAATTAAGTACGATACCAATCAGTACACTGAAAACAGTTGCAACTAGATGATCTTTAAGTTGGAACTAGATGACCTGTAAGGTCCCTTCCAACCCAAACCATTCTATGATTCTACACTGCTAAAGTTGTCTTGTTTGTCTACAGTGTTGGCCTTGTGCCAGACTCTTGATTTAATCTCTAACTAGCTAATACAATTTTCACGTTTTTAAAGACATGTGGATTCTTAAATGACTTTTTCTTTACAGACATTTATCAGCCGGTGGTTGGGCAGTCAGCGATTGTTGACAGACAATTCTTGAAACTTCAGGAAGCCATAGGAAAAGAGATTGACTATCAAGAGGAACTACTAGAAGTTTTGGGAATGATGGATACACTGTTTGCTACTTTTACTAAGAAAAGAGCTACTTACCTGGAAGAGAACAAAAGTAATGGTCTTACAGAGACCATTGAAACAAATACGAATAACTGACTGACAACCATCACAACAAATTATCATGAAAATAATGTGGACTTCAAATACATGACCTGTTCTCCTGGTAACTTTTTATAATCTTGACTTTCAAATTAAGCCCCACTGTTTGAAGTTCTGTCTTCGAAACTGTGTTTTTGAAGAGGCTGTGTTACTGAAGACAGAGAAAGAAGGATGTTTTCAAGAACTCCCCATGCAATATTTTTCAAGCAATTGAATTTTAAAGTTTTATTTCAAAGTTATGTAACTTCTTGAGAGTGTTTTGTGCATCGAGTACTATCTATTATTTGATTCAGAGAAAGTCAACAATTTTCAGTTTTTATTTACCAGAAAATAATTGAGGTCTGATTTTAATGTGTCATTGCCCTTAATTGAGGTTAATATCTCGTCTTGCATACTTGGACATAAGTAAAAAGCCACATATGCATTTGATAAAACTGGACTGCATTGCGTTCTCTCTCTTCATTTCAAACTTCCATGAATTAATAGGCAACAGCAAAATAACTCAAGGAAACAACTGCATGGGCTTTTTTGTTTGTTTTGTTTAGTAATGGAAGAAATATGCTTAGGTATATTGAAAAATTTGTTAGTTTCATTTTTTAAAGTATGTATACATTTATGAATGATAAAGCTCTAGAATACAGATACTTCTTACTTCTAAAAGTAAATTAATTCAAATTAAATTATTGAAGTAAGTAAACTGCACACCATTGGGAAAATCCTCATTTAAGTAAAAGAACTCAATTTTTGTACAGTAGTTGCAATTTGAGTATACATTGTTACCCTTATGTATTTGAAGGCTGGGTAATGGTTTAATTTTAACTTCAGTGCTGGACAAGGATGTTGCACTTCGGAAAGACCCGTACGCCAGAGGCTGCTCAGTGCATGTAGAATGACAATAGGGTAGGACTTTGCCCTTAACCTGTTTTCTGTGACTTGTATTTTCCCCCAGGCCTGGAATTTGAGATACAATAGGAATTTCTTGCAGAAGGAATTGGCTTAAGTGTGGCAGTGAAAGGTGGGTATGACGGGCAGAAATAACTTGAACAATTTTGCAATTTCTACCTAAAATCTTAACAGTCTTTGACTGAAAAGTGTGGAACAGTATCTGGTCTGCCCTCAAATTAATATGTGAGCAGTTACATTAGCCAATTAGCCAGTGTTCCTGGCTACAGTGTTTTGCTGATTTTGAAGACTTGGGATGTTAATAGGTAATAATAAGGAGCATGTTTATGCGAACTTTAAACTTTTGGTTTCCTTGCTGCTTCCATTACTATTTTTGTTCAATTTTATTTCTCTTAATAGACCTGAAATCTGTGTGTGACTTATAATTGTGTGACTTAATTAGGCAGTATCTTAGGAGGCTTTGCACAAAATGAGTTTTCAGTGGCAAGGGGAGGCTTTTCCTGAAGCCTCCTTAGTCCATGACCCTTCAGTAGTGCTTGGAGTTGAAGGTGACATTTCTCTTGGCAGCCTAGTGTTCCACAGCTTGAGAACCACTGACCTGCCTGTCAGTATTCATGTCTGAAGTACGTATCCCCTGTAGCGCCTCAAAGTTTGATGTGTGGCTGGCAGAACCATAGGAAGAAGTTAGATTAAAACAGCACATTAGTTTGATCTAAATTGGAAAGATAGAGATTTGATGGGTGGACTGTTCCGTGGATGTGGGATTGGTTGGATGGTCAATGGCTCAGTGTCTGGATGGAGATCGGCGATGAGTGGTGTCCCTCGGGGTTCCACACTGGGAACAGTACTGTTTAGTATCTTCATTAGTGGCACAGATAGGGGGATCAAGTGCACCCTCAGCAAGTCTGCAGATGACACCAAGCTGTGTGGTGCATGGACACACTGATGCCAGTCCTGCAAGAAGGACTTTTGGTGGTACTGGTGAATGAGAAGCTGGACATGAGCCAGCAGTGTGCGCTGGCAGCCCAGAAAGCCGACCGTATCCCGGGCTGTATCCAGAGAAGCGTGGCCAGCAGGTCGAGGGAGGTGTTTCTCCCCCTCTACTCCACTTTTGTGAGACCCCACCTGGGGTGCCACATCCAGCTCTGGGACCCCTGACACAGGAAAGACAAGGACCTGTTGGAGGTCCAGATCAGGGCCACAAAAATGATCAGTGGGATGGAACATGTGTCCTGTGAGGACAGGCTGAGAGAGTTGGAGTTATGCAGCCAACTGCACAACCCTGTGAAGGTTCTGGTGAGACCTTATAGCAGCCTTTCTCTATATAAATGAGGCTTATAATAAAGATGAGGACAGACTTTTTAGCAGGGCCTGTTGTGATTGGACAAGGGATAATGGTTTTAAACTGAAAGAGGGGAGATTCAGACTGGATTTAAGGAAGCAATTTTTTATGATGTGGGGTGGTGCAACACTGCAACAGGTTGCCCAGAGAGTGGTAGCTGCTCCATCCCTGGAAGTGTTCAAGGTCAGGTTGGACAGTGCTCTGAGCAACCTAATGTAGAGTTGAAGATGTCCCGGCTCATTGCAGGAGAGTTGGACTACGTTACCTTTAAAGGTCCCTTACAGCCCAAACCATTCTGTGATCTTACGGTCATTGGATTTATGATGATGTTTACCATTCATGTCACTCTATCAAGTGAGTTTGCCAAGGTAGGGCTGGATCAGGTGTGAGTTATCATCTACATAAATGGAAGTCTGGTCAAAACATAGAAAACCAAATGCTATTTAAGATCTTAATTTCTAACAAGACTACTAAAATGAAATTTTGAAGACTTTTGTCGACTGGCCATCCGATTGTTTGCTACTTGAGTAGAAGCAGCCGGTTGTATTTTGAGTTCTCCTGGATTCACTACCTCTGCATTGAAAGCTAGTGGTTCAGGTGATACCCAGTCTGGTTGCGAAACTTGTCTGTTCTTTGTGTCTGCTCTTGTCTGTTACAAAAATTAATATAGGTTTTCTTTTCCATTTAGTAAGATTGTTTTTTTATTAAGCAACTTTTTATTCAGTACCTACATAATTAAGTTACAGAGGAGATAGAATGAGATGCTGTTATTACCACTGTGGTGCCTGTTGTTCATCCTCTGATTTCATTTAATTATAATATTAATAGAAAACTTTTTAATAGGCTGCTGGTTGAATAAAATAGTAGGAAAAAAAGTTCTTACAGGTAACAGTTTGCAGTGGTCTCTCTGAAATGTAATTATTGTTCCAGCACTGTGTTACCTCATGCCCCAGAATATAATAATTTGAAGCATTAAGATGGAATGTCTTGAACCGAAATAGTTAAAATAGTTAATTGTGCATGGGCTCGGAGGGGATGTAATGCTGGGTGTCCTGTTTGGGGAAAGGGTGTTATTTACACATTATTCTATATATTCTGTTTATATAGAAAAGTGGGGATTTATTGCACACATAATATTCCTTTACTTCTAGTTCATTTGGGAATTACCAGGTTGATTTGTCATTAAATATAGTTAATAAATTATCTTTTCCCAGAGCAGATAATAGAGGAAATGTGTGACAGTTACTTCTTTGCCATCCTTTTCATAGGAAGCATTTTTGCAGCTGCTTATTGGAATGAGGGAACACCTCCCCACCCCAAATATTGTTATGGCTCAGGAGCACAGTTACTGTGGATGGTTGCTTGAAAAGAGGCTTCGCTAATTGAATGTACCCAGAAATAGATTAGATTTCAAGAAGAATAGTAAATTCAGAACTTCTCTTTCCTGTGCCCAGCCACCTGAATTAGATGGGAGAAAGGGAGAGATGAGCTGGCTGATCACTTGGTTGATTTTATTAAGCTTTCAACTGAACATTCCTCAGAAAAGAGGAATCTAGTTACCTGTTTTCACGGGACTAATTTTGCTAAGAAGTGAAACTTGCTGCTGTATCACTTACGTGGTCTAACTTGAGGACAAGTACCTTTGTATTTCCACCGACACGCTTTGAAGACCATGCTGTTAGATTTTACCAAATTGAATTGATTGAGTTATTCAAAGCTGAGTAACTAATGATGAGAAAATAGAAAATACTGAAATAGTTACTGTCTAACATTATGAACAAGCTATGTAGAGTTTAAAAAATGAGAAACTGAAACCAGCATATAAAAGGGAGAATCAGCGATAACATTGTTCCATTGCCTGATGAGGCTAGTCACCTCACAAACAGGGATGAAGACAAACTGGAGACATGTAATGCCTTCTTCACCTCTGTCTTCAACACAGACAATGGGCTCTGGGACCCCTGGAGTCCTGTGTTGGAAGACCATGACTGGGGGGGGAGGTATTGCTTGAGACTTGCCACTCCAGCTGGATCCATGTAAGTCTGTGGGGCCCAACGGGATTCCCAGGGTACAAAAGAGCTGGTGGATGTGGGATCTCTCCCCGTTGTTTTTCAATGGTCTTGGGAGTCTGGAGAGGTCCCAGGTGACTAGAATCTGTCAAACATTGCCCCAGTTTTCAAGAAAGCAAAGAGAAGACCCTGGTAATTGCAGGCACGTGGGTCTCACTTCAGTGCCCTGTAAAACTGCGGAGAAGGTTATTCTGGGAGTTACTGAAAACCACTTGAGAGACGATACGGTTGTAGCCAACGTAAGTTCACAATGGTAAAGTCCTGCTTAACCAACTTAATTTCCTTTTGTGACCCAGCTGGCCAGCAGAAGCCAGTAGTTGTGGTATTTTTGGTTTTTAGCAAATCTTTTGTTACTGTCTCTCGCAGTATCCTTCTGGACAGAGTGTCCAGCACACAGCTAGACAAGTCCATAAGGCACTGCTTGAGCAACTGGCTGATGGCTCAACGGCAGTCAACAACCATATAAAATACAGTAAGGTCGTGCTGATTTTTCCACCTGGGATGGGGTAATCCTGGTTATATGTACAAACTAGGGAACAAGAGGCTGCAGAGCCGACCCGTGGGAAGAGATCTGGGGGTTTGGGTTGATGGCAAGTTGAACATGAGCCAACAGTGTGCCCTGGCGTCCTAAAGGGCCAAGCGTGGCCTGGGGTGCGTGAAGCACAGCACAGCTGGCCGGCTGAGGGAGTGACTGTCCCACCCTACACCAAAGTGGCGCAGCCCCTCCTCCAGTGCTGTGTGCAGTTTCAGGCAGCTCGATGCAAGGAGGACACCAGACTCTGCGAGTGTGCCCAGAGGAGGGTGACCAAGATGGTGAAAGGCCTCGAGGGCAAGACGGAGGAGGAGCGGCTGAGGTCACTTGGTTTGCTCAGCCTGGAGCAGAGAAGGCTGAGGGGGGGCCTCCTCACAGCTACAGCTTCCTCCAGGTGGGCAGTGGAGGGGGAGGTGCTGATCTCCTCCCTCTGGTGACCAGTGACAGGACATGAGGAGATGGAATGAAGCTGCCTGAGGGGAAGGTCCGACTGGGGACTAGGAAAAGGTTCTTCACTGCGAGGGGGGGGGGGGCACTGGGACAGGCTCTGGGGGGACAGCGCTGAGAGCACCCAGCCTGTCAGAGTTGAGGAATGTCTGGATGATGCTCTTAGTCATAGGGTTTAGAGTTCGGTAGTCCTGCAACGACCAGGGAGTTGGACTTGATGATCCTTACAAGTCCCTTCCAACTTGAGGTGTTCTGTGAAAAAGCTCAGCAGTTGGAGTTCAACCACATATTGCCTGTGTGTGCGTACGTTGTATTTGGATGCAGACAACTGATGTTACCCCCATTACCTTAAAGCTTCCTGAAGACAACATGAGGTCAGAGTGTGGCTTTGAAGGTAACGTCCCCACGTTTAACTAGTTGGACCAGAACAAGGTCTGGAATGGAGTTCTGGAGAACTGCCTGTCTCTGGGAAGTTGTTCTGGCTCGTGTTCCTCAGAAGGCAAATCTGGTCTCATCAGCTGTTGCACCCAACTGATTTTGTTCCTCTCTGCACAAGTAATTTTTGGGTTTGTGAGAAAAAGATGATGCTCCCTCCGTGTGGGTGAGAGGCAGTAGTTTCACAGTTCATTTGGCAGAAGTGCTAACATAGCCAGGGGTATATTAAATTAGCAACCCCACCTGAGATTGTAACCATTTATTTAATAGACACAGGTGTTAGATGCCTACAAAATTTACTACAGTCTTCTGTGTAAATTAAAATAATGGGATAGATCTTTCTCCTTCCCAAATGGAACACTTTCTCATGGTTTGTTGTCATCATGTGCAACGTGTATAACAACATCATAAAGTGCCTTTGCTTGCTGCCAAGTAACATGGGGCTATGGAGTGACCATTTGAAAAGCCATTTCACAACCCCCTGCTTGTTTCACCATTTATAAAATGCCAGAAGTTTGTCATTTTAATGCAGCAAGTTTTGACAACTGCATACAGAAAGATAAGCAGGATGGGCAATGGAGTATGCTTGATCTCTTACTTAGATTTATTAGCTGCACCTGGTGTTTGAACACCCGTTAAGAATTTCAGTGATGAAGTCATAGCTAGCATCTTCTAGGTAGCTTTTTTATAGATTTTGTATGTTCACTTTCTTACGCAACTTAAAGACTAACTTCCAGGTGAGTGAGGACATGACTCATTGCAAATAAAACTTTGATCACATGGAAGGGGGCGTTTACCTGGAGCCCAAATGATCAGTGAAACTTCGGGGTGTGTCATAACCTGAAAAGGCTCCTTGTCCTGCAGGAGCATGGAGTTTGCAGGATTCTTGAACACTTAAGCACACAAAGGCTTTCTTTCCTAAATTTATTTACTGTTTTAGAGATCACTACAAACCATCACTAATGAAGCAAGCATGTTCATGGTTAGTAAGGTCAGTAGATACGTGTTACAAGTTCCTACAAAATTACTATTTTGTAGTAAACGAAACATTTCAACAGTCAGTGCAATCAATAGCAACCAAAACCAAAGCAAGCATGTATTTCAGTATTACGGGCAATTACAGCATTACCACTAGTAAAGCAGCACATATACTTAAGTGTGCTTGTGAGTAATTAATCATATAAACTGATTGCAGAACTGGGAACAATGAAACTCATCCCACAAGTGGGACTGATTGACAACGGACAATGTCTTGCTACACACATGATCTGTGTCGTGGAGTATGGAGGCAGCCAGGTGTCCCCGCAGTGAGGGTCCGATCTGCCCAGGAGATCTCACAGAAGAGGGTGCATTCATGGGAAGTTCTCATAGAGAAAGGCTTCATTTTGGGTAAAAAGCAAGTAATTTTTGTATCGCAGAGACATAAGTGAGTATACGACACCACCACATAGGACAGCCAATAGGTAATGATGTTTTCTATTTTTTCAGAACAATTTTTATTTTTTACAGGCTGTTTTCCAGGTCCTTTAGTCAGAACATCCAACGGTAGTTCCATATCCTACTTTCTCAGTATTTTTTTCCTGTTTTTCCAGGCTGTTTTTCACCTTTACAGATAATATATTGCTGTTACATTTCCTTGGTTTTGAGCATATTGAGGGTGTCTCAGGATGTCTCCAATTTCTTGGTGCCCAGCTGCACTTCAAAGATGTTCTCTTCAAGGATGCTCTGGTTCCCAGGCTGACAGCACTTTATTGGTCGGTATTTCAGCAGACATCTGTTCTGTGATTTTCCTCTTCTAACCAGATTCTCTTTACCACTGCTCCCATTTGGGTGCCAAGAGCATATGAAATGACAGCTTTGGTTGGGTTTTTGAAGTTTACCTGATATAATGAATACATATATTAAATAAATTTGTCTTGCTGAATAAGATAAAATATGATATTTGAATGCAGAATTTGTATTTCTCCCCTCCCCCCTGAAAATATTCACGTTCCTGAGTAGTTTTGGCACTGTGCATCACTAATCTTCATTGGAGGGGGCTGGGTGATACTCAGGAGTATGTTATTTGTGAAGATGCACTGGTAATGGCAGTTGCTAAAATGGTGCTATAAAAAAAAATAAAAGCATAATAAAATTTACAGAGAAAACAGTAAAATGTGAAGGGAATGAGCAATGTTGTGGAAGTGTAATATTTAAATGAATAATAAAGCAAGCAATTTCTGATTGATTGATGTGGCAGGAATTGCTGGGAAACGGGTGGATATAAAAGAAGATGGAAATATTTTTGCTGTGTATGTACCAGGCTGAGGTTGCCCGTGACTTAGTGCATGAACCATCACAAGACAGTTGTTGCAATTCCACTACTGTCTCAAGGTATGTGTTTACTCCAGCCCTCCTCAAATGAAATAGGTTCCCACTTACAGACCTGTCATTTTTATTTAATCACTGATGGAATTCTGGAGTCAAGACAACATAGATTAGTTTATGTGCTCGCAACAGTAATTGGTAACACTACACACCTCCTTATATTGCAGAAGTCCATGTATATGGTGAATTTGGCATTGCTAATGTCAGCAAATCGCCACCATTTATCTTCAGGCTCCTTCTGGTCTCTGCATTTGAAAGCAGTCAGAAAGGGTTTATAATGGCTCTAACAGTGCTTGTGCAAGACGAGCGAATCCTGCCAAATATTTGATTTTGGTTTGCATACTTACTTGAGCTCAGTTTGTGTGAAGGTTACAGTTACAACACTGAGCTGAAACATTTTCAGTTTGCTCTAGATAGACACAGTCTATCTTTCATTGACATTCCATGGCTGTAGCCTGTGAACTACTGAAATACTGCAAACCAAAGTAATCAGAGGTTTTATGGAAAAACCTAAGATTTTATAGGATACTGCACTTTATGATTTAAGATAAAGATTTTGTAGCTACAGAGTGAATTTTCAGCAAAGATCACACACATTTATTTTACACCTGAAAACCAGGCAAAACTAAAGCAACAAACAAAAACCCCCATATGTAGTTTTCAATACGTCATTTACAATCCCCTTTAAAAATGGAAGAAAAGGTGTATAGGGATTGTCAAAACACTGTGTTGTAAAAATATTTGAATGTAGGTTATGATTTTAATCCTTATCTACATAGCTACTTGTAGTTACAATGACATATTCTGATGGAACATGACTTAAAGCGGTTTATCTTCTTTTTTGTTTTCCATGTCTTCAATGAGAGTTACTTTGCTCTCTGGAGCTTACTGTGCCACAATTTCTAACACCATCTTTGGCCTTCAGGCGAGGATTACTTCAGCATTTTTCTTATTTTAGTAAGCATTTATTAAGACTCCAATTTCTGAAGTTCATGTGGAGAAGTTTCTTCAAGCAGTGTCACTTGAGGGGCATGGGGGTGAGAAGGAGTAAGAGGAGCAGTAGTAAGTACTAATATTAAGATGTAATAATATTAGTAAGACCAATAAACTACTTCACTGACTCTTTGCCCACTGTGTTTTCCATTTTGTAACATTACTTTTTACGTGTGTGCATTTCACCCAAACATTTTAATTCTTATTAATTAAGGTAGTAGCTGGGAGATCAGATTCTTTGCTTTAAGCTGTATTTAATAACCAATGTATTCAAGCAGAAACTGTTCTGTGCATCATGAAAAAAATGAGTAAACATTTGTCGGTGACATAGAAGTCCTGGGCAACAGTCATTACTTTGATGCCAGGATGTTCTATATGATCTGAAGACAGTCTTGTAAGTGTATGTGCATTTTTTTCTTTTGATATTTGAACAAAGTGCAGCAAAACTTACTGGTCGTATTGCATGTATAGTCCCAATGTGTACAAAAAGCTTAACTAAATCTTTGTTTGCATGATGGAAATGCAAGTGGCAGTTTCCTCTGGAACTAAGTCAGTATCTTAGAGTAATACTATATAGTGTTGGAATTTATGTAGATTAAATTACAATTCTTAACTAGTTATTTCCGTAACTCTTTCAATTTAGGACAATTTGAAATTGAAATCCTGAGGGTCTACAGCTGCTGCAGATATGCTTATGCTTGTAGTCTCTCCCTGGATGATATGCAGTTGGATATCTTGCTATGTTCTGTGGTAACTGCAACTAACAACTGAAGTAAAGCAACCCTTGCCTATGTTTATGGTCAAGTATGCTAGGGTTGCACGTAGAGGAAAAAAGATGCTGCAAGATGGTTTCAAGCCACCCCTAACTTGGTTGCACCCCATCCACCTTTATCTCTTATTTTTCCCTCTTGCAAATTTATCTTTCCGAAGTCCTGATTGCACCGTGGCTAACGGGTGTGTTACCTTTGCAATCCCGGAATTGTGGTCTTGTTCTGACAAGTATGACACAGAAAGTCCCTGCTTCCTTGTACTCTGCACCGATGTTTGTCTCCGTGATAAGTCACCCAAAACAAACCAGTGAAAAGCGACAAATTTTAAAGACGGACACACACCATGTAAAGCTGTGAAGTTCTTGCTGAAACACAAGGGGTGGTGATGGGGCTTTCCTGGCTTCTTTCTCTCCTTGGGGGGGTGTGTGTGTGTGTATCCTCGTGACCTGTGCCCTGTTGCAGCAGTCTAACACACTTCCTTTTTAAAAATGCTGGTGAAGCTATCATGCATTTAGATGGGTGAAGGTTAAGTGAATTAGAGAGGTTTGATTGTGTTAAGTGCATCTGGTAAGAAGACAATAACTGAGAAGGTTGAATTTTTGATATTGAAACATGAGTCAGGTTGTGATCTTGTGCTTTTAACTAGGAGCTTTCGTTCTATTTACCAGCGGGGCTACAGTTTTTCTGTTAGCTGAACACGCAACACGTAGGCTTTTGAATATCAGCTAAGGCAACTGTCAGTCTGAACTGCGTTGCTGTTTCCTACATAGAATTTTTTAAACTGTTAACACGGATTATTAAAGTTTATGTGTTTATTATTCTCATTGTAAGTGGTTTTCAGTTTAAAAATCAGGACCTGCGACTATCCTTGTGGGTATGGGAAAAGCGTACAGGATGGAAAAGAGATATGGTAATAGAGCATGCTTTCATCGCAGATAATGCTCTTGGAGGACTTGGATAACATTTTTTACTACGGGCTTAGTCAATTTGAGCATTGCTTAATAAAGTAATACCCAGGCCCTACTTAAGCTCTAATTCTGAGCATGTTCAGCTCTCTTATGTTTTCTCTTCCTGATTACATTTATTCTCTTCTCTTTCCCAGATATTTGGGATGCTAAGGAAATACACACCTCCACAGTGCTCCAGCCGCTGCTCACGATAAAACACCAATTCTTTCACACATCGTCTACAGTGCTTGGATAATCTTTTTTTCATCCGCACAGCACTGTGCTAAAAAGCTGCTGTTACAAAGAAAGCCTACAGCAAACAGGGCATGAGGAAGTTCCCAGTGCAGTGAGAAGGAGCTTAGTACATCCCTACTCCCCAGTCTGGTACTCCTCACCGCATCTTTAGCGCTCTACTGCCCTTACTAGTGACACAGGTTGTCACAGCAGGCGTAGGAAGTCAACGTTATGGGATGGTTTTAAGAACAGCGTAGTTATTGCAGCTGAAAAGCCAAAATATGGGACATTCCGTCGGGATACCAGTACCGTGCCGCACGACACATGCCTGGGGTGCCTGCGCTGCAGTGTGATCAAACAGCCCCCGGCATGGATGCTACGGGACCGCGGCCCGACGGGCGAGGGAGGGCTCCGGCTGCCGGACTGCCCCTGGTCCCGCCGCAGCCGTCCGGCCGGGAGAGGGCAGCGCTCCCCTCCGAAAGGCACCGGGGCCGGTGCTCCCCCTCCCGGGGCCGGGGCGCCGTCGGGGCCGCGCGGGGAGCCGCGAAGGACTCCCCCCGGGGTCCCGCCCCGTCGACCAAACGCGGCTACCGCTGCCAGGGGGGCGGGCTGCTTCATCTCCGGAGCCGCGACCCTGCCCGGGGCCATCACAGCGCCGCTTTGTTCCCTCGTCGGCGCCCGGGGGCGGTGCATCCGCGGGGCCGGGCGCGCCCCGCTGGGCTCCCGCAGGCGCGGCCCCGTTGGCGGGCGGGCAGTGCCGGCTCCTCCCCAGGCAGCGCGGGCGGCGGCGGTGAAGCCTCGCCCGGGACGCCCCGTGTAGGTAAGGCGGCCGCTGCCCTCGGGGCGGAGGGGGCAGCCCGGCCGGCGGCACCTGCTGTCCGGCAGACCCCGGCCCCGCGGGGCGGGTGGGCGCCGGAGCCGCTGCGCTGGGCTCGGGGTGGGGGGGCGGCAGGTTGCCCTCTCCCTTCTCGGGGGCGCTGTGCGCGGCACCCGGCGGGCTCCGCTCGTGGCCGGGGAAAACGTTTCCCGTGGGCTGTCAGTTACCGTCCGAAGTCCCAAAAGTGGGGAGAGGGAGGATAGTTTTTAAAAAACATATATTTTTTCTTGTTTGTTCGTTATTTTGCCGTGAGAGCTGCTTGTTCTTGTCCCTAAGTGGTGACTTGGTTTTAATCATGAAAGTTCTTGAGTTTCTCAGCCAGAGTAAAGAAAGTTTGTGACTTACTTAACTTCTTTAACAACCAAAAAAATGTAAAGGAAATGAAAGCTTTTCTAACGGTAAAAGTTCTGAGAAACTGCTTTTCTCAGCAGTTTTCTCAGCAGCAGCTCTTGGTAGCGATTTGTTGAGATGCTGGCATGTGCAGTCCACCGTTGCACACGTTTTCAACCCGCACAGTGATTCTTAGATAGAAAAGAGGCTCTAAAATGCTGCTTCATTTTTATGGATTTACTCCTGGCTTCTGTAACTGGTCCTATACAAAACCAGCGGTAGTTCTTCTCATCAATCTTTACTTACGGCACACAAATGCGATAGGAAGCCTGATAGATGACACAAGTGTTTTCTTTTGTAGGGATAATAATATGCTCTCTACCACACTTTGCAGAAATAGGATTGCAGGAGGCACTTGAGTAAGAGGGATTTTTTTCCACATAGGTAAGAAATGAATTGTATTCTGTGACTTTGGTATGAAAAACTGACCGGACAAAATCTGGTAAAAAGATTGGAGTACTTTAAGTGCTTTTAATTTTCCAAAGTGGTGTTTTGAATATCGAGTGCAACAAAGAAAGTGGTTCCTGGTAGTTGTATCTTAATAGTAATCTGTCAGGAAACTCATCCTGTCTTTTCAGTGGACCTGTAAATTGAGATATTTCTGCCAACATTTTGTTATGTAATATCAGGAAGGAGTATTCCTTTTCTGGATCTGAAACTGCTGCTGCTGTTGGGGAGGAGTTCCCATTGTCTCCCCCAAGAATAGTTCCTTTGTGGGGCTGTTTCAGAAGGGTATGGTGTGTGAAATGGCCCGACATTCTTTTGATCTGAGTAACAGCGCTGAAGGAGAATTTGCACCAGGATATAGGAAGGCTAGCCTATGACTAATACAGCATCTCAGAAGATCCAAGTTCTTTTGGATTTGACAGCCAAAAACCAGCTCTGTATGGCCACGCATCAGTTGGTTGTCACCTGCACATCTTGATTTCCTGTTTGTAGATGGGGGATGGGAATCTCAGGTCAGGAACATACATTCTCTGTGTCTTCTACAAACATGTCTTTTAGGTTCTAAGGTGCTGCCTAGAAGAGCAAGCAGAATTTGTATCACCATGCATGTTTGTGCCCAAGTATTGAAGCCACAGAAGTCTTCATTTACACCAGGTGTTTTTTTTGTTACTGGAGAACTCTTTTTTTTCTCTCGTGTATTAGCTTGAATATTACTACATCTGTAGCATCTTCTCACCCCACATCTCAGGAATATTTTTTGAGTTTTCCTTGATGTTGTCTGCCTGCTGAAATTACAGAATTAAAAAAAATTTATAGTTTTTTGTACTAACTGAGCTGTGTGAGCATTGTTCAGGCTCAGCATTATTAAGGCAAGTGGGTACCACTAATCTACATTAATAATTAGAATACGCCTATCAAGTGGAGCAGTCGTCCTTCTCAATGGAAGCTGTTTCTGTGAATATCAGAATTATATTTAATGACTTTTGGTGTAAAAAATTTGGTTCTTGCTCTTAATGACTGTAGAGTCTGTTGTGCTGTTCTAGCTCCTCATGAAGGTGGAATGCAAATTTCAAAAGTGTCATTAAACATACAGTATGTCCCCTAACTTGTTTCATTAGTTATAGCAGTTTGGTGGATGCCCAAGCTGGGTGATGATGAAACGTCACAGACAGCATTGGAGTGTGCATTTGAATGCATTTGTAGAATTTAAATGTTTCTGGTCCACTGCTTTGCTACCTTGTCAGTAAACTGTACAGCTGTGTTGTGTGAACTCTTCAAAGAGTCTGCTTTTCCTCTGGACTTGTGGCTTCACAGTGCCCAAACTAGGGAGCAGTAAATTCTTTAAGGTCCCTTCCAACCCAAATCATTCTATGATTCCAAAAGCCATTAAAAAATTCATCATGAGAAAGCTACTATCCCTGTCGAAACAGGCATTTTAAAGGAGTAAGGGAGGCGAGATAGATGTCTGGCAATGGTATCAAACAGATTTTATTTTGTTTTAGTTGACCTTACGTATATGTTTGGTTTTATGTTTGTCTTTCATGATGAAAGACAAAGATGTCTTTCATTGAAACCCATGTTTCAAATTTCTAAGAGTTCTACAATCTAGACCTCCATTTTATTTTTAGTTGAAATGAAAATGCTGCATTAAGAATGTTGATACAGGAATGCATGAAGACACATTTTGCCAACCTCAGGAGCAGCCTTCTGCTCCTAGAGTTGTTTTTGTGTTTTAAAACCCAAATCTATTTTTAAAGGATCAAAAAATGTGACCCTTTTTGGAGACTCTTTAAATATTTTCCATTCTAAAGAGCACAAAATGTCTGTGGCTTTAACAAATTGAAGAAATACGATAGCCATGAATGGGGTGATGTTTTCTGGAGGAAAAGATTTAAGTTTCTTTTTGTCTCAAACTGTTGGAGAGCTGTGTTAAGATGGTGTTTAGCTGCATTTCTTGGGTTCACTTGCTTCAAGAGCAACTATTGTGTGGTGGAGTAATCAACACTAGTGCAAGCCGCTTCATTATAGATTTACTAGGCAAGGGTTTATTTTACCTCTCAGTGTGAATACTGTTAGAGGGCAGTAAACGAATCTGCTTCTGAGGCTGCTAGCTGAGTGGTTTTTTGCTTTGTCCCCTCTCTATCCCCCACGCTCTAGATGTTCAGGAGAGCCAAGTGTAAAAATGAAAGGTCATGTCAAAGGTCTTGGCTGTAAAGGTGTAAAACTCTTTACTTTGGTAAGGTAGTATTTATTATGCGTGTATTTTCAGCTTGCTACTTTTTTCCTTTCGTTTAATTCCTACCAGGTCTTTTAATCAGGTCCAGAGCAAGGATCTGCACGTAAAAGAACGGTCTGTACCACGTTGGACCTGATCGCTGCGCAGCACGCTTCCTGGTGCTTGGGAAGCTGTGAGCTAGCCTTTAGGTATACACACGTAACGGAACTCGGATGGAATCTGTAAATTCAAAAATGCAATTGGGTTCAGTTGCTGAGCTTGTTGAGAGGAAGCAGTGTGATTAACATTATTAATGGAAGCTGGCTGATCCGTGGGCGCCACACTGGAGTCTCACTGCTTTTGAAGAGTATTAAGATCTGAGAAGTATAAACACATCATGTACAATAATTTGTATCCATCTCAGAGGCTGCCCTGTGGGTTGATGTAGCACCTACCTACTGCGGATTGTGGCATGGTAAAAAATAATAAACCAGTAATAATGGTGACATGAGAGCTCAGTGGAAAACTTCTTAATATGCGTGTGCTGCTAGACTTTTGAACTGCACGAGACATTTTGCTTAGACAAAGATGTTAGATTTTAAAGCATCACAAATGATGCTGTGGGGATTTCCACCTGCCTTCCAGTGGCCTCTGGGTGGGGTCCACCCTTGCTTTCCTATTGCTCCGGTTGTCCAGAAATCAAGATTTAATGTGCTTGCCATGATGGTGGCAATAAGACTGTAATTCTTGGTGTTTTACAGACATGAGTTTCAATGTGACTGTCACCAAAAAGAAATATAATTGAAAGGAAGAACTGAATTTCAGGACACCTGTGAAGCATCATTCAGGGTTTATTTACATATCTTGACAGTTTTGACATTCAGTTGCTTTGTAATTTATGAAACAGCTGTAGTGGTCTGTGGCACAGAGGTGTGGGACTATGGTCTGAAAGTGGAATATAGGGAGCAGGGTCCAAAGTCCTCGTGTTTCTTTGTCTTTGAACGGGTCCATAGAAGAGAAGTATAAAATATGTATTTTATACCACTGCTTACAATTTGCAGCCATTTGCAATGCATGCACAAACTGGTCTGGTGCTGCTCAGTGAGCCATGAAGGCTCATTACAGCAGTGGCAGAGCCCTGATTTAAGTGAAGTCCATACAAGCATCTGCTGGATCACAGGACAGCATCTGGGTCCTGTCTGCACTTTGTCTGTGTCTTTCTCCCACAGTTATATGCTTTATTTACAGGGGAGAGAAGAAAGTCAAGTTGTGAGGTGTAAGCCAGGTAGGTTGCTTTTTTGTTTAGGAAAAGGCTAATGATACACAGTAAGTGCTAGGACAGTTAAATAGTAGTCACAGTGTTGGCTGAAGGGTCACCTTGTCTATGAGTAGAAATGCTTTTCTTTTGAGATTTAGATAATGCTTTCCCTTATCTGTTTTTTTCGGTGTGTACAGAGTAAAAAACTTTGATAACTGAAGTCTTTCCATTGAAATGCAGTTAAGTCAGTACCTGGTGTTTCTATTTTCCATTGGTTTATTTCCTTATTGTGGTCCTTCCAATGTCATGGTAATTGTGGAAACCACACTATAAAATGCTAAAATTTGTACTGTGAAAGACACTGCATATATGAGAGTCCCATAACTGGTAATGAATAGATAAAATACTGCATGAGGAACAGTGTTGGAGGGACTAGTGAAATGTCTTACATGCTGGATAAAACCCAAAATACTTGCTGATGGTGTATAATAACTTGAGCTGGTCAGGAGACCGGCAGCATCATTTGACACTACGTTTAAGGAGAGATTGTAGATTGGGGGGGGGGGGGGGGGGGGGGAGGAGGGAAGTTAAATAAAGTTATTTTCAGGATGTTTTGTTCTTTTTTTGTGTATTTACCTCTACTTGACTGAAATGTATGCTGCAAGTCTCTCCAGGTTGCAGCACATCATAAATACTCCCATTAAATTTACTGCTAAACTAGATGCTGAAAAGGGTGTTTCTCTGTGTATAGATGAATCCTGCTACTGCTGACGGCGTAAGCTCAGTATCTGCAGGCAATGCCTGAAACTGGACCTCTTTGTCTGTTAGATGCCAACCTGCCGGTGTCTGTGTCAGAAGCACAGATGTCAGAGGAAGAGATCAGGTGTTGTTCTGTGAAAAGATGTGTATTCATGATGTCGGGCAGCCTGACCTCCCCCTTGCTGTGTGTAGGACTGTTCCTCAGCACCTGAGAGCAGCTGTCTGCATGACACCCCTTGCGGACTGGGGACCCTGTTTCTTGGGGAGCTGAGCAGCTCTTTGCCTTACAGTGGAGGTGAGCGGTAGGGTGCATGTGATAGCGTCTCCTTCAGTCCCTTGCTGTGAAGCAGAGGTTGCACAAGAGCTGCTCCATAGCCAGAGCTGAGTATTTCCTCCCTACGTGCATCCTCTTCCTGCCGCTCCCAACCACTTCCAGCAGCCAAGCTGCATTCCTGTATGCCCCAGATGGAGGAAAGAAGTGAGCCATTCGTCTAAAACTTCTTTCTAAAAAAACCAGCACACTTCAGAGTGTGAGAAATCAGAAGAGGTTGCTTAGTGCTCTTTGTTGACATTTATTGGTCCTTCTGCAGGAAGCAAAAGAGTACCATGAGGTACACCTTTGTATCCAGGAAACACCATTATAAGGTGGTTTGTCAGGGCAGCAGATGTTCTGATTGTATTTCAACATGGTTCTGGTCAGTGCTGTATGGAAAACACTGATTGCTTGAGATGATCTCAGTCTTCAGGTTATTTATCCAGTCAGGATCCACACTGAGCTGGGTACTTTAGTATTTCCGAACGCGCAAGCTCTCAGGGGATCCAGTGTGGCACAAGCGAATGGTGAAGGTAACCAAAGTCAGGATGGCATTCTCTCTTCAATGAGTTGTGTTTGTGTTATCCATTACAAAATAAGTCTGGTGCAATGATAATCCCCCAAAGGAAGGGCTAAATTATGCCTTCTTGTGCAGGCTTGCAGTGGTATAGGTAGACTAGACTGGATACCTGCCTTTCTCATCCTTGAAGAGGAGGAAGGTGTTGAGATAAGTCTCTTGAGTCTTCTGGAGGTCAAGATGGTCATATGACAGAAATAACCAGGAGTAGATCTTATTCTGTTGGCATGACATAATGATTTTAATGTACTCATGTTAAGGAGATGGTGGAGTTTGGTGTGGATGTGTTCCTTTTGAAGAGGGAGAACCATTGCAGGTGAAAGGAGTTTATACAGCAGACTAGAGCAGTGGTGTAAAACAGCTGGCTGACATGTCTGTCATTTCACCCAACCATGACACGTGACCTGTATGTGGCAGTAATTGTGAGTTGGTGACAGGTCTGCGATAGAAGTTAATGTGCCTTATCCGTTCTGTAAGGTGACACTTGTGAAAAGCTCCATCTTAAAATACTCCTTGTGGAATTAGTGTTACAGTTTCTTAACTTCTCTTGTAATCCTCTTTTATTCTGTACAAACAGGACTGCTCTTCCCATGCTGCTGCTCTTAGGGTTGGGTTCAGGATGCTGGTGCTGGAAACTGCAGAGCTCTGTCTGTCAAAGCGAGACACCTTGGAGCCAGCTGTGGGATACCTCCTCCCTGTGCAGAAAATAAGAAACTCCTCTGTCTGAGTCTCACTGCTGACTGGGCTGGCTGGATTATTATTTGCCCTGATACCCTTTCCTTACAAAATGAAAGGTGGTTTAGGTTTTTGTTTGCTTGTTTTGTTTATTTTCTGAATATTTGTTGCCATTGATTTATAAAGGGTTTTTTGCCTTCTGTTGTAAAACTATACTAAAGTCAAATGGGATGTAGATGAATTGACGGGCGCCGCGAGTTGAGTATTAACAAACTCATGCCTTAAAAGGAGTGTGTGCTGGGGTAGTACCGGGGTCATTTTTGGTTTTGATTGAAACTGTGCATTTAATTTCTGCAGTTTGTAGTCAGGGAACTTCTCAAATCATATCTGACTCACAGCAGGCTGTACCTATGAATTAGCAAGCAATGAACTGCACACCCATGTTGTTCTTGGAGACTGTTCAGCTGTAAAAACAAGGCCACATCTGAGCTGAGACAGCCACCTCTTTTTCTGTAGGCTGTTTCAGCAAGTAGAAGATGACTTGCGCACAGTTGTTGAGCCCACCTTACCGTTTTAAAGATGTGGATTTGCCTCTGGTGTGCTTTTCTCATTTGACAGGAATATTGTTTTTAGAGTATGAATTTTGAGGATGTGGTGAGCTTGAAATATAATGATAGAAATCAGAATTGCTATGATGACTGTAATTCTAGTAATTCTAGTGACACCTGTATCAGTAGTTTGCTGTTAAGGGTAGTTAAAGTGACCAGCCTTGGGGATAACTTCTGTGAAGCTGCTAAAAAACCAGCACCAAACACTTGGAATATTGGTGTGGAATAAAGGTTGCTACAACTACATCTTGAGATCAAATTCCTTTTTTTTTTTTTCCCTCTAGTGGTAAGAAGTGCTGCTATTCTCACTACTTCTTTTGCTGCAACTGCAAATGTCTCAGCAGCTGGGCTCAGCCTGACCCGTTTTGTTTGCCGTGACTATTGTGTGAAAAGCACACAGCCTGTTAACTAAGAGCAGCCACCCCTCCTCCAGCTTTACAGAGGCATCATTACACCAGCGTTTCATCATTCTGGGGCAATGTGGGGCAACTGGATAGCTGATTAACTTAATATCCTTTTTTCCCTAATTCTGGAAGATGTTGACTCAGTTTGCAGACATGAGTGGGATATGATGATGTCGATGCCTCTTGATTGGTGTGTAATAATTCCACTGGTTTATTCTGTTTCTAGATGCTGTGACAATGGAGTTGAGCTGCACTGAAGTACCTCTTTATGTAAGTTCTACAACACTAGGCTTCTGCCTGGAGAGTTGCTTTCTTTTGGGTAACGGCTCATTCAAAAGCAGGGTGAATGAAACCAAAAACCATTCTCTGGTTGTCTGAGGCCGCAGGCTGTTGAAAGTTGCTGTCTGATGCAGGGATGTGTGGGGATGATGGTTTTCAGTATCGTGGCTCAGTTCTCTGACGTAAGTTCAAATTTTTTCCCCCTTTATGGTAATATTTTCTTCTCATTCTGTAGTTTTCAAAAGCAGTTACTGCCTGTGAAGAGACACTGTTCATTCTTTCTTTCTTTCTTGCAATTTACAGCTGGTTTTTCCCTGTAAAATTCTACATTTCCATTCTCTTTGCTTCCTCAAAGCAGGCAGTTGTATGTTATGTTGAAAGTTGAAGTTTGTAATCACATGGATTTTTCCCTGCAAAATCTGAAGTGATGTTTAAAATAAGTGAACTCAGAGTTCAAAACCAGGTAGTAACAGGAGTGAGGACATACATTAGATACATTTAATTTACTTGATGCCTTCAATGTAAAGTGAGTACGAGGATTAAAACTTGGGCAATCTAGCCATTGTTATTAACAAACCGTGGTTGTCTTTTTTTGGTTTGTTCTGCTGTGGTTTGCAATGAGAATGGTAGTAGTAGGGGTATATGAATGTTGGTGTCTACGAGGGTACTGGGAGGGCACTGAATGGTTTTCAAAAGGGTGGTAAATAGTGAAACAAAGGCAGAAACAAAACAATTATCTGCTTATTGTGATGAGATGGGGGTGGAAATGGAGCAGTACTAATAATTTGTACCCCCCAAGTATTGAAGGAACATAGGATTGATAATACGCCGGCAGCAGTTTTAATTGTTAATTGTCAGCTTGGGCGTGGGAACCTTGGGCTTGCAAAAATTAGATGCAGTACCTCTAAAGGCAGTGCAGGGGGGAATTGGGAAGGGGGGAAAAGGGCAGGGGGGGAAAGGATTTGTGAGGGCTGCTCATGTGATGTTGGTTGTGTGGTGCAAAGTTTTAAAAACAAATTTTGACAGAAAGAATAAACAAGGACATGGTGCTAATGGTTGAACTTCCACATGGTTTTATCATAGGTGGCTGTCAGACTGATCGGATATCTTCTCGTAAGATAATTGACCACCTAGAGAAAGGCAGTTCAGTAGGCTTAATCCAAGTTGTTGAAAACGAAACATCTGATACTGTGTCTCCCAGGAAATTCTTATGAAAGATATAGAAGGTGGAGATTAATATAAAGAGGTAAGGTTATAGGATACTGGAAGAACAGTTATTAGGGTAGAGAAAAAGATATTACAAGTGATATTCCTTAAGGATCAAACTTAAGGCAAGTTCTGTTTAATATTTTGATTATAACCCTGAGAGCTGGAAGTAGGCTCTGTATATCTGTGTGCATTGCAAAATTGGGAAATGTTGGTTAGTACTGAGGATAATTCAGTTATTACGTGGGAAGATTAAATTTTCCCAGCTTTCATATACTGCAGTTAATAAGAGCATGGTACAAAGCCGTGCATCTGGGGACTAATAGGGGTACATTTCGTATGAAGTAGGGCTGCATCAGGTAGAGGCAGAGAGGGCTTGGGGTGTATTAGTCACTTACAGAGTGATGGATGTGAGAATGTGAGTTTAGTTGGGACCATTCACCCTAAACTTTGCACAAGTGAGAGCCTGCACCACACCTGAGCTTTGGTAACTTGCTGGTTGTGTTCTGCAACCTCTCAACTACCCAGGTGGGTAAATCCCAGAGGGGTCTCCTAACTTGCTAGAAACCTGATGAGAGTGGTTTGGATTTCCATTAGACTGTCACCAACTTGTTTTGTTGTGGGAGGAGCAGGTGGAGGTGGCGTTTTTCTTGAGGTCCCGAGTGTCCTACCAAGCCTGAGGATAGTGGTGAAACATGGACTTCCAGACACTTGCAGTGGGAACACCTGGGATGAGTTTCCCAGAAACTGTGACTGTAGTAATTTTTTAGCAGCCTACTGTATTTTGTGTAGGTGAGTGTGTGTGTGTGTGGGAACGAGGGTATGTAAAGCTTTCGGGGCTTGTGCAGGGAATGGGAAGGGGCTATGTGAACACCCTCAGGTGACTGAGAGATTCAAGGTTGTCTCTCAACCCCCATCTAAAATTTGGGTAGGTCTTGGCAGGCCTTATAATGGTCATATGAGGTTGATGTAGCTGCTGTGGTGAGTTAGTGTCTGAAACTGCAACTTTACTATCTTGCCCCTCACAATACTGTTCCTAATCTGAGTACTTCTCAGTGCATCTGGGAAGATCACAGAGGTCTGTCCATCTTGAAAAAGGCCTTGAGGCAAGGCATTTCTTTTCTCTTAGTTGGGTCCAATTACTTCGGCAGTTCTGAAAACTCCTTCCAACTGTTCCTGCTTTATTTGCATGACTTTGCTGGAGAACACCATTAAATTGGCATTTAAATTAGGTGGAAAGCCCTTTCTGATTGTGCACTTCCTTAGAGAGTTTTCATTAAGCAGTTCTTTGGCTAGCTGAACTTGTCTAAGTATGTTGACTCTTCATCCATCAGCAGGGATAGAGGAAGCATCCTTTGGGAAGGCTGAAGGAACATGACAGATATTTGCACTGCGGTGAATTCAGGTATTTCTCTGATGTGTTCCAGTCCCTTTTAAAGGGCACGGCGGAAATACAGAATTCCACGTCAGGGCAATTGCATACTGTTCGCATGCAACTTTAAAAATGCCAACGTGTGGTTATAGCACGTAATTTTTTGCAGGAAAAGTGGAAGTGGTCGAAAGGTGGGAAGTAACCCCTTCCAGCCTCTATGAAAAGCTTAGGTTTTTATTCTTTGAGAAGAGATTCGCTGTATGCTGGATCCAAAATTAGGATGCTTTCTCACTGTATGTAAACTTGCTTAGCCTCTGTATCAAGTGGATTTTACACTCTTTGTTCCAAGAATGCCTGAGGGGCTTCTACTTGACGTCAAATTATCTGAGAATAACTGCAGTTTGGTGTTTATAATACGTATTTTTGAAGATTGTATGCAGGGTGCTGTGTTGACTTGCTGTAAGTGAGTGGCTGTTACACAGCTGGAGGATGTATCCCTACTGTGCTGTTACTTCAAGCTGCGACACTTTGTCAGTCCTGAATTTCTTTGCAAATCTAAAGTAGCATAACGTGGTCGTCCGAGTGATGGCTGTTTCTTTTTTTGTTACATAAGAGGGAATGCATTCAAGGACCTTGCTGGGTAATATAATTTTTGTAAAATGTAATTTAAAAATACTCTATGAAGTTAGTCTGTTTCACAAATGCATTATTTTGATACACTTCTCTCTATATGTAATTATTGTGGCAGCAATACGATTAAAATCTAATTACAACACACATAAATGTCATGGTTTAAAAAATAAATGATAATGAAACAGAAAATTAAATATTTGAAGCACATGCTTTTCAGTTAATTTGAGGAGCCTGTTTCCGGCTTCTAGACAGCAAAATACTGTTAACCGCATCATAAAATTACTCCTTATAAGCCAGTCTAATTTTCAGGATTGACTAGTCAAGGATAAATTGAAACATCATACGTGTTGTCTCTTCTTACACTGCTAATAATACATTGTTTTAAGTAAGTAGATCTTGAACTGATATAGTTTTTGCCCCCCAAAATGATGCTTTTTAAACTAAGATAAAATTGCATTTATGCAGTTCTTTCTGTAAGGAAAACAGCAAGCTGAGTCTTTTCATTTCGTAGTGTACTAAACACAGTATATGGAACAAGACCATCCTGTCTTCAGGCAGCCACTGGCTTCATTGTACATGAAAAAAAAAGATTATCCATTAAAGATAAAAAGCAAATTATTTGATGAAGTACTTTTCAGATATTAAGGAATTTAAGTATGGAAGTTGTTCCTTTTATTGAAAGCAGTTTCTAATGTGGAAAAACAAATCTCTGTCATGGAAAGTCCTTCCTTCTTTTTTAATGGTAGCTGACTTTTTTGTTTGTTTCGGTCTTTTTTTTTGTTTTGGTTGTTCGTTTGTTTTAAAGAAATGCTATTGAGCACCGACCTTCAACTTTGGCAAAAACTATCTTGCTCCCATGGGGCAAATGTGCTGTGGGAGTAGTCAACTCTCAAGAGCAGGAAAAGAGTTATCTTAGAAGCCTGTAAATTATTCTTGGCGCAGGGCCAGATGAATGTTTCCCTTGGGAGCAGCAGAGAGAAATAAATTGATGTTGAGCCACAGAGGGTGTCCATGGCTGTTCCCTGTAGGCATCAGAGGGGCCTCATGTTCCGAAGAGATGATGCTGCAGGTTATGTGTCAATTCTGTGTTTCCAAATAAGTATTTGGATGTTAATTCTTCAGAAAGAGGCAGAGACACTGGCTCCCATCTTCGAGACTCAAGATTGTCTGGAAAATAAAACTCCCATTTGGTCCTGTACAGTACATTGTGTACAATTTTTGAAATGCAGTTTCCTAAAGTATCACATGCTCCTGCCTACAACCACTGGAGTTGGCTAAAAGTGCTTGAGGTCAAAGCTTAACTAACTTCTCTCATACTCTGCTACACCAAGTCTCTCCCTCTTCAGTGTTTTGTTCTTATGTATTCACTGTTTAGTACCAATGTATTGAAGTACTCCTACAAATAGTGGGGGTTCAGCAGGTTTTCCTGTGTCTGGGTCAGGGAGGTCTGACAGTAGGGTGTAGCACGGGCCTGCTTGCAGCTGCAGAGCGTCTGAGAGCCTGGAGACTCCCACCTTGGATAAGCTTGGTGCTGGTCTTTGCCTTGGATGGGTCTGCAGAGTGCTAAGTGCATCAAGTTTTCTAGGGTTTCTTTTTCCCTGACTTTTTTCTGCCCAGCATATTTCCTCTTAGTGGTCTTTATGGAGTTTGCAAGGTGATGTCTGTTCTTCGCTTGTTCGGCTGTTTGTTTGTTTGGGCTGGTGATTTGCTCCAGGTGTTGGGATTCTGGCTTAATGCTCTGTATTTTAGGAGCCTGTGTTTTCCATCACTGTAGTAGTGTCAGTGTCTGGTGACTCTGTAGTGCACCATTCCTCACAATGCTCTGTTATAGTCAGGAGGTGTTGTTTAACCTCATTTGCAAAGAAGGTCTGGGGTGATGTTAGTGCAGCACCGTGCCTAAAATGTTAGAAACATGTGGTGAAACACACTCCCATCCAGGTTTCTCGGGGCCTTACCTAAGATGCTAGGATAGGTCAGCATCCTTCCTCTGTAACCTGTTTAGAAGTTAAATATGTCTGTATGAAGAACATTTTCATGTGTAGTAGTTCGCTTTACTTTCACAGTAAGTTGAAACCGGTTCTAATGCGGCTTGTTTATGGCATGTCCCATCAGGGTAGGTGTATCTCATCTCATTTACAGTTCCAAAGAAAGAACTGCAGCTCCTTTAGATGGAGTCAGAGAAAGGAACGTGCACTGAGTCTGCATTCACAGCCATCTCTCCTCTGAGAATAAGTAGGAGCAGAAGAACCGTGTCTTGACCTTCGTCCTCTTGGCTTACAGTGAAGTGGGAGGTACTGAGACTAAGGGCTGCTTCCATGAGGGCTTGGAGCACTGGAGGCAGTGTGTCCTGAATTCATATGCTAGTTCACATGCACGTGAAACCTGGGTCCCACCCACACCAGCATTTCCCTTTAACATTGCACTGATGGAGCTCTGCCTTGGTAGCAGCGAAGGAGAAGGGGTGAGTGCAGCGTGGTGGCCATGCCCGGCCTTCCAGGTGGACTTGCTCTGAGCAAGTTGGTGTGATGGTTGTAGGTTACCTGCTGCCTCCACATTAATTGCTGTCCCAAGAGGTTGACTCTCTTACTACGAGGTTACTCTTACTCTGTGACGTTACTCTCATAGAGTATGAGTGCAAAATTAAAAATTAAATGCTGGTGTGGACAAGACAGTCTGGCAACTTTTTTATCACAGGCAATATGCCTGTAGCCTATCCCTACAAAGGCACGCCTGTATTCCAACCTTAGTTAAATATCCCTTGGATCCATGCTGTTTTATTTCCTTCTGTCATTAAGTAACAATTCTGAAGATCTTTTGATCCTTTGTTACTTTTTCAAAGGATATACCCTCCCTCCAGGATTTTTTGGGCAAACACCTGGGCTGCAGCCAGGTTCATTAGCATCTTCACTGTTTTCTTAATTCGTGATCTTGTGCTTCCTCAGGGATGAGCTGGTATAATTTCCTGGGACCCAGCTGAAATCATGATTGCTTATTCACAGATACCTTGGCCACAGAAGGTATTTGAGTAAGGAACAGAGAGGACAAAGTGAAATAAGGGACATGTTTCATACCCAGGGGTCGCAGACAGCAACAACAAATTCCTGGGCTGATTTTTAAGGTTCTTCAAAGCAAAGCCTGCTGTATTGATGGACAATTTAACTACCTGGATTTCCATAGGTGAGAAATATAGTGAAATAGAATTAATTCTAAAATGGTTTAGTTCACAAATAAGCTCATTTCATTATACTATAAAAAAGAAAAATACTTTAGCAAGTAGGTACTGGCCAAGGAATGAAGCAGCAAGGGGCCTCTGTCCGGCCAGCTGCCAGGGGCCGTCCTGCCTTGCCCGGTTGCTGGCTTTCATGCTCCCTTGTTGAACTAGTCCTGGTACTGTTGTACCATCTGCACACTTGACAGCAGTGACGTGGAAGGGGAAAAGTAATTACGGAGTCTTGTAATGGACATTTGCGTGAACTACTTCCAGGCCAGTTTCACCCAGTGGAAGGTGTCCCTGCCAATGGCAGGGGAGTGGAATTTGATGATCTTTGAGGCCTCATCCAACCCCAACCATTCTATGATGATTCAGAATACACATGGCTGTTCTACACTGGAGGAAATTAAAGACAAAGGTTTCAGATCAGGAGTCAAAGTCCTCTTGAAAACATCAGAAAGCAAAGGGTGGTAGAAAGTTCAGTTTGAAAAGAGGGTTTTAATGCATATCCAGAGATTGGATAAATTTGGTACTCAGTCAACAACTTCTAGCTGTCTGGTCTGTTTCTATCTCAAAGGTGAAAGTTTTCCAAGTGCTTTGTGTTGGTTGATGTTGCTCTGGCTGAAAACAGTGGCAAAGTGCACTCTGATATGCACACAACCCTGAACGCTTCTGCACTGAGGCCGATCCAAAAGGTGATTAAACGAACAGGATTTTATTGTACTCTAGCAGTGTGTCCGGAAATAATTTGAGCACATCTGCTGGGAAATATTCAGAGGTCCATAAGCAGAGGGACTCTGAAAACACTTGGCGAGACATTTAAAAATGTTGTGAATCATCCTATTTGACAGGAAGAAATTCCGAATGTTTTATTTTCTGAAATATGTTATTCATGTGCCTAGTTAGAGGTAGAATGACAAATGAGCTGTAATTGTTACCTTCTTCAGAAATACCTGGATTTCATGTGCATGAGAATTGGGAAACAGAATTAACAGAAATAATTTAGCAATGTTATTCTGTTTTCTAAAAGATTGAAGTAAAGTACAGACTGATACATGATTCCAGCATGCTTTTGTATGATATGAGTAGGAAGTGGCAGTTGGAGTTACATACTGATCCCAAAGCGAGTAGTTGATCGTCTAACTTGCCAAACTGTGTGGCTTCCCAGTTCCTCCATGCTGAACTGAGAAGAGCTGAGGTGGAAGGGGATGGACTTTTCCATGGTGGGATACAGCTCTTGGATTTTCTGCTCTTGCCATGTGTTCAGTCTCTTCTAGCCAGCACTTTGTGGAAAGAAGCCCATCCTTGCTTTCATGTTCTTTTCTGTGGTGGTAGGGTTGGCCATTTCCAGGGCCAGTCTGTGTCTTCAACCAGGCTGAAACCATTGTCTTGTTTAGGCAGTGATTTCAAAACACAAAAAAGAAATGTGGTTTAAAGGGTAAATGTGTGCTGGGCTTCCAGCGTGCATGTGCTAATGCATGGAGCCGTGTTGGCTGGCCTGATCCAGTGCTGGCTGGAGTCATGAGTGTTCAGTTGTTGACCCTTGTGGGAGCCTGGCCAGGTCTGTCGTGGGTGACTGGCGTGGGGGCAGACAGAAGACTGTGCACAGACTGGCCTGTGTTTAGATGCAGTCTCACTGCCAGAATGAGAGGGGGGAAATACACATGAAAGAATGGGATCTATTTTAAAAGATATGACGGGAAAGAGCAGGTACTTCAAAGCATGTCCATCAGCATTCAGATAATTTTTTGCACCTATAGTGTATTATTTTTTCTTTCTTTTTTGTTTTCCTGTTCAGTCCATAGATTGGGATTTTTCTGTGCAGGGACTTTGTGCTTACATGTGTTGGTGTAGTATCTGCAACAGTAGAGCCCTGACTTCACACAGTACGTATTTTATACATGCAAATATATGTACGTATACAGATATCTGTACGTGTTTTATATGTACAGATTCAGATATATACGTACACAGATATATTTTAAATCAAGTCAACTGAAAGAGGTAACAAGTTTTCTGACCTGTTTGTGCAAGCAGCTCATTCCCAAGCTTCTTAATTCCTCGGTATGTTTTTATGCACCAACATAAATTTTGTTGCCATTGACAGCAAAACACTGAATATTTTTCACGATAGACCAGCAAGAATGTTAATACATGTTTTGGCACTGTGTTCTGCTTACATATTTTTTTCTTTTTCTTCTTCTTCTTCCTTTTCTTTTTTTTTTCTTCCTTCTTTTTGATAAAGGCATCCAGGGTATTTTAATTTCTGTCCAGCAGTTGCAGAATTAGAAGATATCCCATTCTCCACAAGTATTGATTACTTTGCCATATGGGAGATGATTGAAAACTTTTCTCCACTGTGCTGGTTTTAGTTAGGATAGAATTAGTTTTCCTCAGAGTAGCTAGTATGAGGCTATGTTTTGGATTTGTGCTGAGAAGAATATTGATAACACACTGTTGGTTTCAGTTGTTGCCAAGCA
This sequence comes from Rhynochetos jubatus, assembly GCA_027574665.1. NCBI lineage: Eukaryota > Metazoa > Chordata > Aves > Eurypygiformes > Rhynochetidae > Rhynochetos > Rhynochetos jubatus. Next base: position 66,122,473 of record CM050690.1, on the reverse strand, counting down.
ATGTTTATATCAAGTCAAAGACACTTTCGGTTTCTGACACTGCCCCTGTGTTCCCACCATCTTCTCTACAAGAAGCTGGAAGGGGGCACAGCCCAGACAGCTGACCCAAACTGACTAAAGGAACATTTTAGGCCATTCAATGTCATGCTTGTATATAAGTTGGGGGAATTGGCTAGAAGGTGAATCACTGCTCGGGGCTGGCCTGGGCATCGGTCAGCTGGTGGTGGGCAGTTGTACATTTTGTTTTCCTTTCCCTTTTCCTTTTTTTTTTTTAAATTACATATTATTATCACTATTATTATTATTACTAGTATTTTCAATACATATTATTATTAGGTTTAGTGTTATTAGTATTATTATTTCACTTTAAATTATTACACTGTTCTTATCTCAACCCACTTGTTCTCTTACCTGTTTCCTCTTGATTCTCTCCTATGTCCTAGTGGGGAAGGGGGAGAGTTGAGTGAGTGGCTCTGTCATACTTGGTTGTTTACTGGGGCTAAACCACAACATCCACCTTACCTGTCATCACAGTGTGATGGTGCACTAAACACAGCTTTAAGACTGTGGATGAGACGTTAAAGAAAATAGTGGCAATGTGATGCAAAGTGCTGATTTGCTATAAACTTGTTCTTTGGTTCAGATTGTTTAAAAACATTGGTAGATTAATTCTGCGCCAGCAGTCCTATCAGGTACTGTCTCTTTTCCTGCTGCTGATGTGCAGCAAGCATAAAAAGCACTAAGCCAGCATAAGCTCCGTATCGTGTGCTCTCTCTAATCCAGCAAAAATGAGATTGTGTGCCCAGGTTTGGTATGGGTTAGGTTAGTACGGTGGGGTATTGCTCATGGTGACATGTATGGTCTTGTTGCCAGCTGTACCTTTACATGACAGACTAGTGCTGCCAGCCTGTGCTGAGGAAGAAGTTCGCAGATGCTTTAGTTTTGTTCATCTTTATGATTTGCAGAGTCATTGGAGGCTTTCCTGCTCTTGGCTGAGTTCCTGCAGCCACCTACTTGTGATCATATAAAGTATCTCAGCTTCTGCATTTGGCACGAGAATATATTTTGGAAATGGGTAGTTGTTCAAGTTATACTGTATTTGTCTTTTGATCTTCCATTATGAGTTAATCTCTCCAGTACCCTAGTTGTTCCATTGACCTGCCATGACCTTATATACCGGTAGAGCAGTGCAGTGTGAAAGCTCTACGTGGCACCTGCATTGCAGCGTTAGCTTGTTTAACCGCCTCCTTGCTGCATGCCATGCACTTTGTTCGTGTCAGGCTTCCCTTGCAACCTTGGTCAGCCCTACGCCCCTGCTGTGTTTGTGCTTGACATCTTTTTGGGGATGGTGCTTTGCAGCAGGGGTGAAAGCAATGCAAGCTGAAAGAGCTGACAGAAGCTGAATAAAAAGCAGAGGGCTGACCTGAGAGGGGACAACAGTAGAAGCAGGACTGAGGTGGAAATTTTTTGTGATAAGATGATGCTATAGAAAAGAAGGACCTAGGAAGCGTCTGGGCATATTGTACATGCGCTGCATGAAATGCCTTGGTATGTCTAATAAGTGTTTCTTTTTAAAATGCTTAACATTAGAGGCAACTTAGCAATGCAGAGCAGCATAGGGATTTGCACACATAGGTATGTCATTACCTGTTACTGGGTTTCTTATTTTCAGAGGAATTGTATTTGGTTTTGCAGTAAATAAGCAGTATTTTAGATGCCCACATTTTTTTTTTTAAATTCTGTTGGATCCTAATTCCTTTTCCTGAGGCCAAATCTTGCAGGTATCAACAAGAAACTTGCTTTTCTGCCTATGTCTGTGAAGAGAGTGAGCCTGTGTTGAGGCTAGTGAGGACACAGAAGGTATAGCTTATTTCGAGGCATTAGTTTTGGGAAAATGCCAGTATGCAATTTCAGAAACTCCTAGTACAGTAGATGTACTTCAGCTTGTCACCAAGGAAGGAGTATTGCAATAAACTTGGCTGAAAGCCTACAAGGTTGAAGGCTGATCTATTAAACCCCAACAAAATAAAACACAGCCCTTCATCTCTCCTCCTCTTTGAAGCAAATAATTAAAAAACCCCACCAGTGCTGAGTTCATCAACAGGCTAGAGCTCAGTTTGTACATGGAAACAGCTGTACAGAAATGGAGGCTGTGCTGAACTATTTAGTGCGGCCTTCTGGCACGTTGCTGGCCATGTCATCTCACCTAGCTATGGCCAAAGACTTGTTCGCTTTTTACTCTTTTGCACTGACACATGAATTAGGGCTTAATCACCTACTTTAAAATGCTGATAACTGTCTCTTTATGCTTTAGCATAAGGTCAGTGTTAGAAGTTTTTTACGGACTTGAAAAGGTGCTTTGGTTGTGCCTTGCAGAATGGGGTGGGAAGTGCTTTACCCAGATATGGTCAGAGTGATGCTGAACAAATGTTTTCTGAGTATGAATTTCCTATGGAACTCCTGGAAATGCATTTCACTGTTGTTTACCTACTCTATTCAGTTGATGTCTTAGTTCAGTGGATATATGTTTTGATTGAAAGCCTGGAGTGAGTACTTGGGCTCTGCCAAGAAGCAGCTCTGTTACAAAAGAGGTAGCATCTCCCAGAAAGCTCTGGGAAAGCCTTGTGAAGCGGTGAGGCATTGCTTTGGTGGAGGAATATGTAACTGAGTCTCATTGCAAGATCCAGCCCACTTCCCTCATTGCTGTATGCCTTGCTAAGAAAGCAAGAGGAGGATGGAGCTGGAATTGCTCCCACTTCTGTCCCTCTCCTAGTACATTTTGTGTGAAGGAAAGATCTGTTTGGGTAGTTCTTGCTGCAACCTGCTCCCTGGGCTGAGCTGGCCTTACCTGAGGGAGCCAGGAAATAAATGCCCTTGCAGGGAATGGGTATAATGGAAAGATTTAAATTATCCCTCAGACTTAAGCTAATAAAATAAGCCTTTTCATAAAGGGCTAATGTGCAGCTTTTGGGTTTCTGCCTAGGTGAGCTTATTTTGTGTGTGCAAAGAAGCTGATAGGGATCAGGTTTGTACATGTTTCTGAAGCTCTATTGCACTTTTCTAACACTGAGCTTAGACGGTTGTTGCAGAACATAATAATACAAAGTAGAATAATAGAATAGACTCTTTTAGTTGGAAGAGACCTGCAAGAGACCTGCAACAATCATCTAGTCCAACTGCCCGACTGCTTCAGGGCTGACCAAACGTTAAAGTATGTTGTTAAGGTCATTCTCCAAGTGCCTTTTAAACATTGACAGGCTTGGGGCATAGGCCACCTTTCCCAGAAGCCCATTCCAGTGTTTGGTCAAAGTAGCTGTGGCACTGAAATTTTGTTGTATTTACAATATGTGTATTTTGCAACACTTTGTATATTAGCCTTCCCAGGCTGTTCTTACGTGGACTGGAACACCCCGCTTGTGCTTTTATTTATTTATTTATCTATCTATCTATCTATCTATCTATCTATCTATCTATTTATTTATTTATTTATTTATTTATTTATTTATCTATCTATCTATTCATTCATTCATTCATTCATTCATTCATTCATTCATTCATAACAAAGTTCTCTGCATCAGTCTCTTCCCCAGACTTTCATGTGAAAAATGCTGGGGTGTATCATTTTTGGGGGAAGTTTTTGACCCAAAGCTTTTCAATGTATTGCTCAAAGTTGTGGAAGAAATGTACAATCATTGCTAGTAAGATTGGCAGCTTTCAGTAAAAAGGTGGATTGCCTGCGTGCAAAGCTGACAGCATAGTAAAGTCAATGCCCTTGAGTGATCTGCATTTAAACACAGGTAAAGGCAAGGTCATGCATCCTAAGCCAGTGTAAAGGACTCTGCAAAGAACTAAGTAACCTTGCAGACCTTTTCCTCACCTCCTCTTCCTCCTTTGCCACCCTGAATGTTTGCATTTTGGTCTGGCTTGGGAGCTGGATGAATCCTTTTGCCTTTTCCAGCTGCTGAGTCAGGAGAAGGCTCAAAACATGCATCATGTTCTCCAAGTATTTTTCTACCTAGGGGTTGCCTAGAATGGACTGTAGGTGATCTTTCTTTGGAGAAAAAAATAATTAATAGTTCAGGTAATAAAGTTGGCCTCACACAGAGGAAATGAACAGCATGCTAATTACAGTGCTGTCTACCTGCAGCTCCCTTCACAGCTGTGAAAAGGAATGGGAAAGCACCCTTGATGTGTGCACAGACGTATGTGGGGACACCTCTCGCAGCAGCAATAAAAGCACCCTCAGAGTTCAGCGGTACTTTTGTTTTCATGCGTGTAATGAAATAGTCTCTGCCAGCAGTGTTTGGGGAGAAGTGCAAGTGGTCGTAAGAGTGGGAAAGACTGGTCTGCCAAATAAACACATTAGTGCCAGCAGTGCAAATGGATCGTGGCTGCAGCTCTCTCCACCAGTCACATCTGTTTGTGATGTTGTCTAGCTGCATTACAGCATCTCTGTTATTAGTGCGTGTACAGCTGGAAGAGTTGTCCTGAGAGAGGGCAGGCAGCAGCGTGGTGGCACAGGGCATGGCCGCATGGGACAAGTGTGTGCAAAGCAGTGGAGGGACAGGAAGGGCTGGAAGTGTAGGGTGAACTGCAGCAGTAATAGGATGCAATTGTAAAAGATTTTCAGGTGCTGAGAAGGAGACATGATGTAACTGCACCAAGGGGGTTTTGGAGAGGAGTAGGTGAGAAGAAAAAAAAGATACTTAGAAGCTAGAGCAAAAGGCTTTTCTGGTGGCCCGAAAGGCACACTGAAGCATGTTTTAGTTGTGGCTGCAAGGACATGAAGGGAGAATGTCTGAAGACAGGATGGATGCGATAGCAAATGGGAGGTGATGGAGATGATGATAGGAGTGTGTCCTTTGTGAAATAACTGTTTCTGATGCCAGGTGTGCAAACCTTCCAGCATCAAAAAATATGCAGCTTAATATTCTCCCATGAAAGTATTTTCTCTGTTATCTTTGATTCCTCTCTTATTACTAGAGAGAGTTTAACCCACTTTTTGGATCACGTGGGATTTTCCAAATGAATCACTTAATTGTTTGGCCAGACACAAGCTAGCTGGCAATATGCCTTCCTTCTGTATAATCTTTGTTACCATCACCAGCAGTTTCTTCTTCTGGAGAGTTGTAAGGAGTGGGTTGTGAAAAACTTGCTTTTTATCATATATGCTTGAGTGTTCCACTGTCTTTTCCCCTCTTGCTTCTTTCCTTCACCCATTATAAGACAAGGAGTTGTGAAATTTTCACTTATGCCTCTACATTACACAGTGTGACCAGTTGAAGATGTTACTCTGTACTTACTGAGTCTAAATTCACATTTTTAAAAAAGGAGCAGTGTCAGCTAGTGGCCACAGATTGAGCTTGATGTTTTTTTTTCAAGAGTAAGTTTATGAAATAAGAAATATTGCCACAAAATATCTCCCTTGTTTCACATAGCTAGTGCATAGAAAATGTGAAAACTGGCTGTGTATACCCTCTGCCTTAGGAGTCCAGAGGGATAGGGATCGTTTGGGTACTGTGGCTACAAGTGCCCATATGGAAGAAATTCATAGAATCGTAGAATCTTAGAATGATTTTGGTCGGAAGGGACCTTAAAGACTACCTAGTGCCAACCTCCCTGCCAGGGGCAGGGACACCCTCCACTAGACCAGGCTGCTCAAAGCCTCATCCAGCCTGGCCTTGAACACTTCCAGGGATGGGGCATCCACATCTTCTCTGGGCAACCTGTCCCAGTGCCTCACCACCCTCTCCGGGAAGAATTTCTTCCTGACGTCCAATCTAAATCTCCCTACTTTCAGTTAAACCCGTTACCTCTTGTCCTGTCACTATAGGCCCTTGTAAAAAGTCTCCCCCAACTTCCTTGTTGGCCCCTTCAGGTACTGGAAGGTGCTCTAAGGTCTCCACGGAGCCTTCTCTTCTCCAGGCTAAACAAGCCCAACTCTCTCAGCCTGTTCCCCATAGCAGAGGTGCTTCAGCATCTTCGTGGCCTCCTCTGGACTTGCTCCAACTGGTCAGTATCCTTCTTATGTTGAGGGCCTCAGAGCTGGACACAGCACTCCAGGTGGGGTCTCACCAGAGCAGAGCAGAGGGAGAGAATCCCCTCCCTTGACCTGCAGGCCCCACTTCTCTGGATACAGCTCAGGTTGGCTTTCTGGGCTGCCAGCGCACACTGACGGGTCATGTCCAGCGTTTCGTCTACCGGTACCCCCAAGTCCTTCTCCTCAGGGCTGCTGCTCTCGGTCCATTCTCTACCCAGCTGGTACTTGTCCTTGGGAGTGCTGTGAACAATTCTGCTGTGCTCCTGTGTACCAGGCTGCTGTCAGCTATGTACCCACTGGGGCAGTCTGTGGAGGGTTTTCAGGGACTCACTGTCTTCCTAACACCCCAAAATAGCCATCCATAGTATTACTCAGCAGACAGAAAGGGCAACTCACAACATAAATTAACATAAAAAGATTTAAACAAAAAGAAAAAGATGGTAAATTAATGACAACAAAATCAACAACAGGGTATAACAGTGCACAACCCAGAGAGACATAGAAGAAAACACTTGACAGTTGTAACAACACTTCAGGCTACTAAAAAAGAGGTGTGTTAGCTGTTTCTGGGGATGACAGGCATGTTTGCTCTTGATACTGGACTTCTGTTGTTGTTTACATCTATCCTTACAGGAACAATCGTTCTAAGGAAGATTTTTGTGGCTGAAACTAGCCTTTGCCTCTTCAGCACCAGTTCTGTAGACCTGCCTGCATTTCAGAGGAAAACAAATGCAGGATTTGCATTGTTACCAGTAACGAGGAAGATGTCCTTCGGGAAGCCAGGCGAAGATCTGATGTTGTGTGGGGGTGGGCAAGTCTCCCTGCACTGAAGTGTACGTTTGCCTTGCCACAAACAGGGGAAGGACCTGGATGCTTGTCAGGATGGCCAGGTTCATAACCGTGGTTTTCAGCTATGGAAATTCCTGTGCTACCATGCTGTGCTTTGGTGCAGGTTTTCACCAGACTTGTTTATGTAGCCGGCGGAGTCAGTGCTGTGGTAACTGTTTTGAATAGGGCCGGGGCAGGCATTGTTTGGAAGTGTGATTGGCTGAGATATTCTTCTGCAGCGTGTTTTCCAGAAAACACCGTTTCTGTCAGATGTTGGGGCAGTTCTGTCTTACTTAGAACAACTGTGGCAGGCAGGGACTGTGGTGGAGCATGCTGTCCTTCTCTTGGAGGAAATGCAACTTCATCTAAATTTCCTCCCTCAGACATGTCAGACATTTGTTATTGTTTGCTGCTTCTCAGATCCCTTTCCTGTTCTTTTTTGAAGCTATTGTATGACAGATTTTTCTTGGCTGGTTGCTTTCTATTTACTATAAAGAAAACCATGGGCAGATATCTGGGAACTAGTGTTCTCTGAAACCAGCACAGTCACTTGTAGAATTACATCAGCGCTTTTGTTTCGTAAACCGAGTCTAAGATAATTTCAAGCACTTAGAGTTTTTTTAATTTTTTTGACGTGAATTGTGCTTTTGTAAATAGTAAAATACTTGGATTCACTAACTTGCTTATTTTGATGCATTTCAAATAAAAAGTAATTTATATTTGTGTCGGTCAGGATGAAAGGAATAAGTTGAAAGGCATTTTTTAAAATCACCTTTGCTTGTGCAGGCATAAAACCATTATTATTTTCTAAGTGGAAGTAGAAAACTGCAGATTTGTAATTGGATTACAGCCTCCGTATAACAGAGTTGAAAAGGTTATAACAAACTTGCATCTGAAGTATGTATCAATAGGTTTGTTGGAGATGAGAAATTCACAGGATGTTTCTGATAGGACTCTCATTTTTCAGGGACAGGTGACTATACATGCAAAATTTGACAAACACATTTACCTCCCAGAGGATGCTGAGTTTTACTTTGTTTACGATGGATCTCTGAAGAGGCACATAATGTTTGCTGAGCGAGTTAGTGACAATGCTCTTCAGTCCATTGTTCCAGGTGAGCATGAACTTGTCTTCACATTTTTTCATCCCCTTGCTGTACCCCATCCCCTTTTCAAAGCTGGGCACAACTGGATGATTTGGAATTACTCGTGTTTTGTGGCTCTGTAAAGGACAAAATGTAGGAATTGAATAATAGCCTTTAGGATCCAGGCTGAGTTTGACTGACCACAGGTGATCCTGCCTTTCATAGCAGTCCACACCACCACAGTATACACATAGACAGCATTATGGGTTTGCTTAGTTGGGTGTGCATTAAAGTGCAATCTTCAGGGATGGCGTAATTTTTAATGTGAATTAATTCTGTGCCACAACTATTTGCCTCCGGGCATCCTAACACCTGCAAAAGTCACTTTTTTGACTGGGTGCAGCCGTCAGCCTGGTTTGCAAGGCGCTTGTGGTGGAGGTGTGTGATGCTTGAAGCTCTGCTGAAGCTCTACACAGGGTAGAGTTGTCAGGGAAATTGTTCCAGGGGTGCCTTGCTGCAAACAGGGGATTTGTGTTGCCTCCCAGCTGGCTCTCTGCGTTGGCGTTGTCCACCTCATGGATGTAACATAAACCCTGGTTGTCATCTTTATTGTGTGCTTTGTGATGTTTTCATTCATGTGAGCAGGTGGCTGTAGACATGATGTACCTGTGCGATAGGACCTTCTTGTTATTTGTTCTTGCTTTCTACAGGGGATTAGGGACTGAATATAACTGCTGAGTATAAAAAGAGAAAGTTTGCTGCCGCTATGTGGTGGCTCCTTTGATCCTGTAAATAGTAAATTACTGTCATGGATTACAACTGGAGAAAATGCAATGCTAGGCTTATTCCAGGGTAGCAAAGTCTTTTGGATATTTATTTGTTTATTTATTTTAAGAGGCCTGAAATGACACTGTTAAATGATTGCTGGGCTAGGAATAAAAACAGGAAGCTACAGGCAACTCTAAATCCTCTGCCTGTTCCCAACAGGAGCCATCAGCCATCAACAGATGAAAATCAAGTGTGAGGTTAAAATATAGCCCTGCTGATATTAGTGTTGTTTCATAGCGGCCAAATTAAACATAAGGGAACACAGAGCACTTCAAAAACAACCACAGATGTGGCAAGTACATCCTTCCTTCTGCAGTTAGATTGCATATGTACCTGTAGTTATTCAGCGGTATTTTGGAAAATCTAGATTCACACTCATAGTATGTCATGGTTACCTCTGCAGTGAGAGGTACAGCTTGCACCTCTCTTAGATGTGTGACATCCACCCTCATTTAGAGATGGCAGAAGAGGAGGAACGCACAAGGTGCTTAAGAGGTTTGAGAGACAAACTCCCTTGGACTTCGAGAATCCTAGATTTAAGTTACAGAGTTGGTGGAGCATTTAATCAAGTCTGCCAAAAGCATGAAGCATGCACTAATTAAAAGCTTCTGGGTTTTGGCCTACATGAAGACACTGGGTAGTTACAAAACAGGTGTTAATGAATAGATATATTACTCAGAGTTCATGTTGCAGGCCGCTCTGCCACTCTTCACAAGCACCTTATTTTTCTTAATCCTTACCCAAGAACCTTCAGGCTTTTGATTTGTGGGGTTTGTGATGTGGTTACCTCCTTTCAATTGTGGTTAAAGAACATTCATCTAGAAAGACTGGTTCTAGAATTAATTATATCAGTATAATTGGGAGGACTGGCAGTTCACAGTCTAGTTAAATCCAAGTTCATCACCAGAAATGGTTGGTGGATGCCCTATGACAAATAGATGTAATTAAAGGGAAGAATAAAATAATTCTATAAAATAAATGAGTAGTCACAGCTCTTAGAGGCAGGGGGAAATGAGGAAAAACTTACATATTTTCTGAACATAGGTAATGTTAGTGATTAATTTACATTATAATTACAGGCCATGGATGTCAAGAAGCAGTTTCTGTCTCTGTGTTAATGTACACAAGGGGATACTCACCTGTGATCCTCGGCAGCTGTCCCATCACTTACAGAGAGAATCTGTCATGCAAGTTGTCTCACTTTCTGGTCGATCATATAGAATGTGTCACTGCTGCTAGTCATAAGATGTTGCTGGATAAGTTTGGGCTAAGGATAAAAGATCTGCAGTCCCTGGATAATGATTTGATGATGGCTGTTGCTCATGAAAAATTACCATCGACCTGGAACATCCTTGGAAGCTGCTCAGAAGGTGGTAAGGTTTTATTTTAAGTTGGAAAGCTTTTAACAGTGGTTTCATGCACAGTTCAGCGTAGAGTATCTCACCATTTTATCCCAGGTTCTCAATCCTTGTACTTTATTTTGTGGTTAAGATGAAAAATTGTTCAAGTATGAAAGGGGTAATCAGAGATTCGGTTTGTGCCTGGAGGTTTAAAAAGGATAATAATGGTTATTGTAACTCAGTCTCTCCAGAAGCTTTTTGTGCCTTGACTCACTGTGAATGCAGTTCTTTATTTATAAATAGACTCTGCCTTTGCAAGATTAAAGAGCTGTCTGTTTAAAAAAAGCAAGAATTGTAGCAGTGAAGTATTGCCACCATGACTACAACCAAGTGAGATATTTTAATTACGCAGACAAAAAGGAGACGGTCGTAAAACAGAAGAATGTGTTACTGTAGGCATTCTGATGTACAGAGTAAACACAGTTTTTATCATGGTTCTGTTTATACTTTATTTATGACTATGATCATTCTTTGGGGAGAATATAATTAAAAAAGTTTTGTGGCCTTTTTATTTATTGTAGAGGAAGTGGGATGAAAATACACATGAAACTTCACATTAGAATATGCTATTGAAAAATTTTGTAACAAAATCAGGTGAAATTTTCCTGGTTTCAGGTTTCATTGCAAACAGAAAACTGTAGTTAGGTTTTGCTGAAGACTATAATTTTTTTTGCAGACCCAGCTGATTTATAGATGAGGTTGGAAACAGTGTTAAACTTGATGACTTCACATGTTTTTTATTGAAATTTTGGTCCTTTTGGCTGTTTTCCTATTAGTACTTTAAATTGCTAAAAATTGGAGGACAGGCAGTTTCCATATGAGCCAAACTGAAAGAGAGATACATGCAAGCTTTTGGGAAGTAAAAACAGAGCACTCAGCCTGTTTCTTTGGGTGAGTGCTTTTTTCCTGTCTTAAATCTTTCTAATTTTTAATGACAGATAGCTGGAAATCTGCTACTGCCTTCCTCAGGAGAAGGATAGGTTTTGTCTCTCTGTCTGTAAACAGCTCCTTCAAGAGATGTAAAAACAAATACCAAGTCTCACTCAAATATTGGCTAGATAGGAGAGAAAAAAAAAAAGGCACAAAAAAAGCTATTGCTTGTTTAATTTTGGTGTGTAGTAAATATTTGTTCACATTGATCAACTGCTGGAACAGCTGTTGGATCTTAGCAATGAAAACCTTGATTCAAAGCCTGAAGAAATCAGCTGTAGTCTTCTTCACAGACTTGGCTAAACTTTTTTATCAAAACCAGTTGAAGCCCAACCCAGAAGCATCAACAGGGTACCAGTGGTACTGAGAGATGCTCAGGAAAAGCTAACTGGATGCTGTCTTGAAACATGGCAAAGGTTATGCTGGGTGTGTTGTGGGTCTGGAGGGTTGGAGATAAGATCAGCTGGTACCAGACTGAGACTAAGCTAAGACTGAGACTAAGACTACCAGACTAAGCTGTCCTCTGCAAGGGCAGCTGCTATCCAAATAGAAAAATTCTTTAATTTTCAGTTATGCTAATTGTTAATTTTCAGCTGTACTGCAACATTTATACGGAAAAGAGTATGTTGCTCTCATGAGACTTTTATAGGACCTGTCTGTTTTCTGTTTCTATGTCTTTTTCATACTTTTTTCACGTTTCAGGTTTAAATATTACACATAAACAAAATATGAATACAGCAGAAATGCAGGGATTTGTGCTCCAGTCTCAGTATGAAGTCACTGTGAATGTTTGAAATGGTAGATGAGCATGCTGCATTAGTGGTTGCTTCATGGGCACTGTTGCACTGAGGAGATGACATCTTCCCATTGCTGTGAAATGAAGCTGAGATCTTCCCCCTTGTTTCTGAATAAAAGAAAAACTGATCCAAATTCTGGGGCCTGGTAGGGATGCTCACGCACAGCAAGGAGCTCAGTGCAGTCCTGCCTGGGCAGTGCTTCCTGGCCACCCTTGTTGTGTGGGGGCACCTGAAAGCTTTCTGGACAGTTTCTGCTTCAGCCCAAGTGAGGTCAGCCATTTCCTTCTCTGAGGCCTAAGCTTGGGCTGAACCTGACATCTATTTTGGTATCCTCTAAGCAGTTTGTATAATCTTTCTTTGACTCCTGTATCCCTTCTCTCTCCTTTCTGAAAGTATTGTTTTGATTCTCCTTACAGCCATGTTCTTTCACCTGACTTTGAGGAGCACTGACTCATGTTTCTTCCTCATGCTGTTCCCAACACTGTGTTTTTGTGCCCAAAGCCAAGAGGCCAAACACAACAAAGGGTTGCATGTGGCTGAGGGAGCCCTGTGCATGCAGGAGAAGTACAGGGAGGGAGAGGAGGATGGATTGGGGCAGGAGGGCTTCAGATCTCAGCACAGGTGAGAAGAGGAGAAGGTCCTTCATCTTCCACCATGAGGTGATCAAGGGTTGTCCCAGCACTCCATTTCTTCCCCATGCTCCAAAGGATCAAAATGGATGAGAAATAGAGAATTTATGAGGATATAGAAAGAGGATGAGACCTTTTTATCCCTGCCTGTTGTCCCTGCAACTCCATTCCCCAAAGGTCCGATGGTGTCTTGACACTTGACAGTGTCAGGATGTTCTTTTTAGCATCAGTTTTGTGAAAGACGTGGGTGCTATCATCCGTCACGAGTTAAGGCCTCATGCTTGTGAGTTTGTCAGTTTGCAGAGCTGCTGGGCTATTTTTGTAGGAAAAAAAATACTTTTGACTGACACAACGCTGGAGAATATTATTGCACCATCTGGTGTTTTTGGACCTCATTCATTTTTATGAGGATTTAGAGACACAGGGGTTGATGGAAAGATAGAAGAGTAATTTATTCATAGGAGTTTTGGTATTCGGAAAAAGTGTTTGTATTCCCTTTATAATGTATAAAAAGGATTGGATAAAGAGAAAGTCTGGATTGTTTAGGGAGCATTGTGAATAATTCAGGAATTTAGTGCAGTTGCACAGGTCAGGACTTGTTAGCCACATTATTTAAAGTTCAACAAAAGATACAAGAAAGCACAAACCTTGTGGTAATCCTCACGTGTAGTAAGTGCCTGTGTGACAACCTTGTCAGGAGCTGCTCACTCACATGAACTGGTCAGATGCTGAGATCACCTGGCCCACAGCAGTGTGCTGCTAGAGGAAACTGGGGACCCAGCAGAGGCGCTGTGCTTAGACATTTATTTGTTGGCAGGTTTAAAGAAAGGGTAGGGAGGAGGGAGAGGGAGAAGCTGATTTTCTTGTTGATTTCACCTCATGAAGGTTATTTTCATTCTGAAAATTGAATTATTCAATTTATGGAGATAACAAATAATAAATATTAAGCCAAATAACTTGTTAGAGCTGCTAAAAAAAAATCTTCCTACAGTTTTTCAGTTAACCAAAATAAGAGAGGAAGATGGAGTGGTTTAATCTGGACGAGAAAAAAGCTGCCAAGTAACCTTTCATCTCTTACCACCATCAGGTTAGGGCAGCCTTTTAGGACTGGAAGCCCCCAAGGACCTTCAGGCATGGGTTCAGCATTTTCACCGTGACTTTTTCGTCCTTGACACACTCAGCCTTACATCCTCTGGCTGTTGGAGAGGGAGCAGGAGCACTGGAGTGTGAACTTTGCAAGGAGTCTGCCTTACATACAGGAGGCTGAGGGCATTTCAGTTTCTGGTTGTTTTAAGGGCATTGCTGGGAGGCTGAATCAGGTTGTCTGGGGGACTTAAATGTGCTGGTAATCAAACAAGAACAGTTCCTGCTGGCTTTGTCACTATTTACAGTTATTTTTAAGAGGAAGGATGCTCTTTCAGGCTTAAGGCTATTAGTGGAAGCAATAAAATTGCAGCCTGAATTATGAAAATTAGTTGTGGATCATAGGGAAGGGAACAGTGTCTGTGCTTGTTTAATTAACTTCTGTGAAGAAGGAGAATTTCTGGTTTATTTCATAAATGCTTTGTAATTGTTTTCTAGGAACAGGTCTTGTGGAGTGAGCTGACATACCCAATCTTACTGCTTTATAGCCTTTGGGGAACACTCTTCCGTTTTCTGTGGCTTTTTTTTTTTTTTTTTTTACTTTATTGCCCTCTCTTTGCTCTTTTCTTTGTTTCTTTCTCTTACTGTTTCCACTTGGTGTTAAACACATTCCTGCTAAGCTGCACCAGTTCAAACCTGGATGATGCATGTCGTATTTTTGATCTAAATTAAAGAAAATCATGTCTGTGTCTTTTCCTCAGTTGGAATTTTAGATTTCTTTTTTACTGCAGAAGGAGAGAGAGAGGAGGGCAAAGTGCCTGCTCTCCCTCATGGAATTAGGACAACACTGCGAACAGTGGATGAGTATTTTTAGGTGTGGTGACATTTGTGAGAGGTAGTATTTTTTCAGTCAGACAGGTTAGGGGGTTAGAGAAACAGACAAATGGCCCCGTAGGGGTTTGCCCCTTTGGAAACTGCATGGGGCAGGGGGCCGAGGATGCTAGTGTGGGCATCGGGAAGCAGGGTGTCTTCCACTGCCTGCTGCTGACCAAGAAACCTGTGTCATGAGGCAAGATATTGGCAAGCACACTTGCAGGGGATCCACAGGTTGAAACATGATACTCACGTCCTGGTCAGTGGTAGTAATAGCAGAGAGGAAACATTTGAGATCTCCGTGACCATGAAGGAGCTTTTTGGGAAGAGTCTCGAGCACTTGGAGGAGCTGGTGATATGCAGAGTGACAGCAGAGTGAGTACCATAAGAGATAAAAGAAATTTAGTTTCCTGTATAAGATGATATGTAAGCAGTGGACCTGAGCGAGGAGCATGCTCTGCTGCTGAAGAGACCAGGCATGAAACTGTGGTCTGACCTGCACCCCAGCCTTGGGTTGTCACTGAGAGCCCTTCTGTGCTCCTGGCTGACAGGGCGTCCCTGCCTGGCGTTGGGCACTCCAGTGCAGCTCAGTAAACCAGTGTTTTAAACCAAAACCAGCTCGAGGGAGTGTTTGGCTGCAGTACAAAAGAATGAGGAATATCCCTCTGCTAGCAGAAAGCATCTGCTGTAGCGTTTTGCCATCTTTGTTGGGGTCACCCAAGTAGTAAAGTCAACTGAAACTTCACCTGATGGAGTAGGTGGTGGCACCATGTGCCCCCTTTACTGGATGGGGCTGGTGGATGGGAGCCTTCTCTAACCCTCCTGCTGCTAAAACTTCTGGGTCAAGACTCCTTAAAGTCCACCTTTGCGATGGAGTCCACCTTCCCCCATGTCCTCCTTTTCTTCTTGCAGCATTGATGCCAGTCTCTGGGTGTTAGGTGATAAGGGTATGATGAATAGGAGAGCTAGTTAAAGGGGAATGTTCCAGATATTTGGTAAGTGGGAAGGGGAGATATCACCGCAGCCCTGCCCTCAGATGGGCCGTCACATACCTGACTCTGTATTGTGGCTTACTGCCTATTTACAAAACCACTTGTGTGCATTTTTGCAGCAGCAGGGTACCCTGAAGACAGCTTTGTAAACAACCTCATGCCTAATGGAAAAATGAAAACCTGAACAGTAATGAATGAAAATATGAAGCCAGGAAAACCTGGAATTTGTCAGCCAGTTTTGACGTCTCCCCCTGCTTTTGAAGTCACAAGTCTTGAGGTTTTTCGTCTCCTTCCAGGAAATGAATGAGATTCATACCCCAGAAAGGGCTTAGTCATTTCTGTCAGAGAGAAATATTTGTTTCTAGCTTATTGTTTTGGACATAGGAAGGGGTTCAGGTGCAAGGAAGAACAAAAGGATTTATTTAATGTTTAAACCAGACCATGTTTGGCTCAGCTTCGTGGAACTCAGAGTGTTTTGGCTG
This sequence comes from Rhynochetos jubatus, assembly GCA_027574665.1. Lineage (NCBI taxonomy): Eukaryota > Metazoa > Chordata > Aves > Eurypygiformes > Rhynochetidae > Rhynochetos > Rhynochetos jubatus. Next base: position 66,106,506 of record CM050690.1, on the reverse strand, counting down.
AAGAATCGGGATGCGATGCAAAACAACTTCCTGATAGTGCATTATCTTTTACAGCACCACCTGCCTTGCAGTAGCTGACCCTGTATGAATCTGCCAGCAGTGTGTCTTTCAAATCTTATGAATTGTTGGTTTTGTGTCTTGATGGAAAATGGTATTTTATGTAATTTGATTGTGAATATGTTGAAGTCTTGTTTTCATTTTTCCCTTATTTTATTCCTGTTTGCCACTGAATGAAATTGAATTAATGATAGGTTTTTTTCACAACACAGAGGTTTTTTATTTCTTGATGGTTTTGTTTGTTTGTTTCCCTCATTCTGTCACATTTGAAATCTTCCTCAAGGGAAGGAAAAGTGAAAAGTGTGAGAAAGTGCCCTTTGTTCTGTCACAGTGAGGGCCTGACAGAGGAGAACTGAAATTGGAAATTGTTAAGAGAAAAAACGCTAAAGCCCAGTTCCCAGTTGTTTCAGAACTTTGACTTTTTTTTAGTGCAAATATTTTAAATTTTAGGCACATCTATTTAAAAAGCCTATTATCGGTCATCATGGGGTTGGTTTTTTTTTTTTTTTTTTTTTTTTTTTTTTTTTGTTGTTGTTGTTTTTTTCTTTGATATTGCTGATCCTGGAATAGAACCACAGCAGAATTTGAATGGAAGGGGTCCCTGGATGGAAGGGGTCCCTGGAGGTGGCCTGGTCCTTCCCTAGCTTCAAAGTTGGATGAGGTCGCTCAGGGAAAGGTTTTTGAGCAACTTCAAGGACTGACATTTTGTAACCTCTGTGGGTGACTTGTCCCAGCGTTTGACCATCCTTGTGGTGAAAAATACTTCCCTTGTATTAAAAGAACCTACTTACCTTTATATTTATCCTTCTGACTTTACAATTTGTATTTCAGATTTTAGTATCATGATGCTATTAGTAATTGCTTTATGTCATCAGGTTGTGTTCATTCCTGGGCAAGCCAGGTGGGAGTGGGAAGGGGAGAGTAGCCCAGCAAACACATAGTCAGAAGAGGTGAAGGATGGGGAGGAATGGAGGTGCTGTTTCTAACTAAGGGCATCAGGAGTGAAAACTGCCGTTGGAGCTGCCGGTTGTTCTGCTACCAGGTGCATTCAAACTAGCCATGAACAAACTTAGCTTAAGGTTGGATGAAGGTTGTTAGGTTGGGCAGATAAAAATTAGTTACTAGAATATCTGTGGTGAGATAACAAAAGTTATTATTGTAGATGGTGTTTTAAGTCCACAAAGATTAATTACTGTTTATTAGTTATTTTTAAAACTAGATTCTTTTGTAGCAGATTTTTTCGTACTGCATTGCTTTTAAGATTTGGCTTCCAGAAGGGTAACTTTATTTGCTGCAGTACTGGAGCAGAGAGAAGGCTATCCCTCATTAGGGATAGGGATTTTCCCGCTTTTGCTGAGCGGGAAAGTCCTAATCTTATCTTGCCCAGAGCAAGTTTATCTGGCTTCTTTACAGTGTTACAATATATATTGAAAGTCAGTGGCCCAAGGCCAAAGTTTTAATCAGAGGATGGAGTTCAGGGTAGTTTGCCTTTTTGTTTCTGTGTTTTTAATGTGAGGGTTTGGGTGTGGTTAGTATCTAATTAGATGCTTAGAGTGGTTGATATAATTGCATGTGTTTTAATTAGATGGATTTACGTGCTGTCTCCTTATTAACACTATGCATAGGAAAAATAGTCTAGTTGGAAGCATCCAGAGAACCACCTTCGATGTCTAAAGTGGGCCTTCAGCAGAATTTAAGTACTCCAGACCAAGAAGCAATTCTGAAAGCTCAATTTTTTGTGAACATTTTAGCCTGGAAATGCATAATGTTTGTTATGGGGCAAACATTATCTGGACCACAGCATTTCATGGGCATCTAAACTCAGACATATGGACACGCCAGACAAGGGACTGCTGGTGCCTGGTGTCTGGCAGTACTCTGTTGGGGTCCAGACTGGTTGGCATAGCCTTGAGTCTGCTAAAGCCCTTGCTGGGAGACTCTCTGAAGTAGAGAAATAGCACTGGGGCCAGTGCAGATCACAGACGATGTTACTGATCTCTATTCGGAAACATAGCTAGGGAAAGGGAAAATACTGGCACATGTTTTTGTACTGTGTCTGAGTAGTTAGGGCATTCTATGAGCAAGTGAGGCATGGGGCTCACAGCATGGTTTTTTACGTCTGATGACAGTATAATCAGAAATACACTCATGTCCAAACAGCAGAGACTTCTCCCAGGTGATTCCTGTGTTTTAGTTAGCCTGCTGCTTTCTTGGTCTTCTGCCCTGCATCCCTTGGTTTTCCTTCTGCACCGTGACCCATTTTTCAATTACTCTGCAACAGAGGGGACTGGATGTGCTCCCACCAGATGAGTGATCACAGGAAATTTGAAGATGTGTGTGGGTTCAAATCCCATCTTGCTGAGGAGGAAGTTGGACTGGGGTCTCCCATTTTTTAAGTGGTACATCAGGCATTGTTTCCACTCTCTGGATGAGTTTTGGGAAGCCTAAGCCCTGCTCACTTGAATGTTCCTCCACAGAAGAAGGTCTGAGATCCAAGGCAGACCAAGGTGTTTCATGAGTAGTACTTGGTTGGGCTTTGAAGCTGTGGGTTGGAGTCATATCCTCATGCCTCCGTATTCCCTATATCCTGACTTTAGTGAGCCACTCACTGCATGGGTTTTGCTCTTGTGAGATCCCACCTGCAGTACTGCATTCAGCGCTGGGATACCCAGCACAAGAAAAACATGGACCCAAACAAAGGGTCCAAACATATTTCCTGTGATCCTGGAGAAGAGCAAGGCTCCAGGGAGACTTTATTGCAGTCTTTCGATATATAAAGGGGGTTTATAAGAAGGATAAAGACTTTTTGCCAGGGCCCGTGGCAACATAACAAGGGGCAATGGTTTTAAATTGTGAAAGAGGGTATATTATAGATCGGCTGTAAGGAAGAAATTTTTCCTTATAGGGAAACAGGGTGGTGGGATGCTGCAGCAGGTTGCCCAGAGAAATTATGGATGTCCCATTCCAGTGACAGGACTAGGGGCAATGACCATAAACTGGAAAACAGAAGGTTCAGCCTGAACGTGAGGAAACCCTTCTTCCCTGTGAGGGTGACAGAGCCCTGGGACAGGCTGCCCAGGGAGGTGGTGGAGTCTCCTTCTCTGGAGACTTTCAAAAGCCGCCTGGACTTGTTCCTGTGTGATCTGCTCTAGGTGATCCTGCTCTGGGAGGGGGTTGGACTAGGTGATCTCTAGAGGTACCTTCCAACCCCTAACACTCTGTGAATCTGTGAATTATGGGAAATGTTCAAGTCAAGTTGGACGGAGCTTTAGGCAAGCTGATCTAGTTGAAGATGACCCTGCCCATGGCAGGGGGGTTGGACTAGGTGATCTTTAAAGGTCCCTTCCGACCCAAGCTGTTCTATGGTTCTGTACGGCTGTTTAGCAGAAGTGCTGTTCTGCAAATGCTTGAGCAGGTTTCAGTGGACTTAAAGGTTGCATGTACTTGAAAACTGTGAAACGTATATGCCGTCTCAATTAATAGATACGTAAACACTAGAATTCGTGCCATTAATGATTAATGTTGGTAACGAAAATGCAGCCATGGTCATTGTCTCCAGAGACTGAAATGAGAAATATTTTGCAGTACCTTGAGGAAAAAACTCACAGTTCACTACTTTTTGCCTGTGGGCTAGGATCCTGTAGCAGATCCTGTGTCCAGCTGGACAGATTTTTGCCTAGACTCTGAAATGGGGAGACCAAGAAACCATTTTGTCTCCCCAAACCAAGGGAGAAAATAAATGTTGCATGGGCAGGGTAATGCACCAGATCATTTGTTGGCTAGCCACAAGTAAGGGAAGTTTGAAGATGAACTTTTTTTTAAATAATGCCATATGACATTTTATATGTGTGGTTTAGAAATACTTATGTACATAGTGCATATATGTTTAGTGATATTCTGGTTTAAAGACTCCCCTGTGCCTTTTGTTAATGTGTCATCTTCTGTCAGAACTGCAGTGAAATAAAGGTTTCAGATGCTACATGCAGGTTTTGCTGACTGTTACAGTGCTAGGGTCTGTGCCCTGAAGCTCCCTTTTACTCTGATGTCTGGAATTTGTTTAATTTATTGAAAGAAGCTTGATCTGGTTTTCTGAGATCTGACCTTTGTCTGAAAGTTTTGATTCCACTTGAAATGGGAAGTTAAAAAGTCTGGATGGGTTGCCATCAAATATTCAAAGCAAAACCTGATCACCAGTGGAGTGGCAGAGCAAGTTCTTTAGGTTCCTTGCCATTCTGACACTATGAGATGGGGAGATACCTTTTTTTAATATTATGACACTTTAATATTATACCATCTCAAGTCTAACATTTTTGAAGGAGGCTGATGATACTGGCATCCAGCTCTGAGAGGACATTCCAAAAGGTCCAGCTTTGCAGAAGGCAACTATTCTGTTAAGATGTCCGGAGAGGGCATACTCACGTGGGACATGACAGCAGCCTTCAAGTATGTAAAACGAAGCTACGAAGGGAAAGGAATGAAGTGTTTTTCATGCCCATTTTGGATGAGACAAGAAGCAGCAGGTTTATACTTAGAAAGGGTGAGCTAGTTTAGACATTTAGAATCTTCGTAACTGTGAGGGCAAAATTATCCCATGTGTAGATTGCCTACAGAGGTTATGAAAACCTCTCTGTTGAAAGTTTTTTAGAACAGATGAGACAAACATCTGTCAAGAGTGAGTTAGGGTGAGCTGATCCTGCCTTAAGGAGTGGACTAGAGACCTCTTGAGGGCTCCTCAAGGGATTTTTTTTTTTAAATGATTTTATAAAACAGATATTCCTGACACTTTTAGGAGAAGTACTTAAACTGGAGTCAGCCATACTGTATTTGCACATAAATAAATGCTCAGTGCGTAAGTGGTTCTGAAAAAGGTGTTCATTAGCTTTTTGGCACATAATTGATCTCTCTGCTAGGGGATTGCTTTCCATCACACAGTTTTATCTTGTAAATATTGACGAAGACAGGAAATTTGTCAGCAATTTGCTGTTGATTTTAACTGTATTATTGACGCAAATGTGTGCTCGTACCTACATGTGCTTCAGGAGCTTCACCTTTCCTTTGCCAAAGGAGTGTATAGTCCTCAATAATGTGTTCTGAACTGGTTACATAACAGCTAAGAAAAAGTCTGTTGAATCAGGATGAAAAATTTCAATGGAATTTCATAAATCAATGGAAATCTAATAGAATTCATCAAGTTGTTCTGAGAGCTGTAGAGTAACTGCCCTTGAATACTTGACCCTTGTGAAAGTACTCTTAAATTTAACTTCATACCAAAATATCAGTGCAAGGAACAGGTTGAGTGGCGCTTGAGCTTAATTTTATTTGTTGCCTTTAAATTGCAGGGGCTTTGTGGTTGAGAGTGTGTGTAGACAGATAAACCCTTGTGCTGGGTTCAGTCAGGAAAGGGCTAACTCCCTTTACTCTGGTTGCCAGGGAACTATGTTGCTGGACAGTAAGTGAAAACATTGATAAAGCCTCAGCTGGTGCTGGGGATGGCCTGTACTGAACTCAAGGTCTTTTGTCCGCTTCGGATACTGTAGCTGACCCAGACTGACCAAGGAAGTATTTCATTCCATAGTACGTCATGTTCCGGTCTCTTTGGGTGGGGAAGGGGGTCCGGTAGCCGTTACTCTGCCCTTCTCTCTCTCTCCCTTACTCCCTTGCTCGTCTCTCTGGGCATTTGCTAACCCTCCTGCATTAGCTGCTTCGCCAACTCCTGTGCTGGCTCCTTCGTGTGGGAGCTGGTGGATTGTTTTGAGTTTTCTGGCTGTGTTATCAGTGATAAGGTTTGCTCGGAATCTGCTGCGTAGGCTCCCGGGCTCCGGCCTTCAGGCCGCAGCTCTCGGGCTGCGATCGCTCTCGGGCTGTGGGTCTCGGGCTCTCTGGGTCTGATTTTCATCCCTCAACATCTGGGTGTGCATTGGTCAGTGGGTGGTGGGAAATTGGATCATATTGTATCATATTGTATATATTGTACTATATGTTTCATTTTCTACTATTTTAAGTATTTATTAGTAGTAGTACCTGTATACATTGATTTAGATTTAATTAGTAAATAGTTCTTATCTCAATTTTACGAGCTTCCTTATTTCTTTTTCCTCCGATTCTTCCCCTCCACTGGAGGAGGGGAGGGGGATTTGTGAGAGCGGCTTTGTGGCATTTTGCTAGCCGGAGTTAAACCACGACAACCCTTCTGTGAATAAAGGCCAGGGAAGGGCTTGAGAGGAGAATCAGCATTTAGTGATCGAGCCGTTGCTGTGTACTCTTTTATTTTAAGCTTCATCCCGTTGGACTTGGTGATTATGTGCTAAAAAGTGGAGAGGATATATTGACAGGTGAGGTCACCTTTCTGAAGAGAGAGACACAACACTTATCCTCTATATTTTACCCACATGTGTGTTATCTTACGGCTCTATGCTGCTAAGGATCTCTTACCATGCTGATAAGAAGCCTACCTTGAATATTGCCTCTTAACCATCCTCTGCAGTATATTGGGGCATCTCTTGTGCTGAATGCTATACTATATACAAAGGAAGAGAGAAATGCTGGGAGTATGCAATTCAAACTCTTTTCTTTGCTGAGATTAGATAGTATTTGGGTATCCTAGTTTAGCTCCACAGATGTAATTAAGTATCTAACTGCTGATTTCAGAGAAGACAGATTCTGCTGAAGTACTTTCGTAGGTCTGAACCTGTGATATTTCTACAGACTATAACAAGTTTCTTTTGATGTTTCCTATCAAATTAAATGCTGGGGTTTGTTACTGATGATTTTGTTTGTTTGCTGTGTTTTTTCAGAGCCTCAACATAAAGAAACTCTTCTTCACCTTGTGATGAAATTGGGCTTGGTTAAGCTTTCCCAGTTCTTAGCAGCCCAGCCTGGAGGGTCATCAGCATTAACATTACCTAATGAGGATGGAGCAACACCATTAGATTTGGCTTTACAAAACGGGCACTCCAAACTTGTAGAGGTCTTCACAAAGTGAGTATATAATGGTTTGCTGCTTCATCTGAAAATCTCCTATCAGTTAAGGGATGTGAGGAATACTGTTGTTTTTTTCAAGAGAGTTGCCTATTTTATGTTGGTTTCTGTTGCTTTTTGCCATTATTGCCATTTTAAGTGATAAACTTGTATTTACAATTAAAGTAAGTTTATGATGCGTGCCCTTTGTTAACATTTGCAAGTTAATAGTCAATTCAGTGGTACAGGACCAGCCTTACAGTCAGATATCTCTCCCAGCACTCTGAAGGCAGAATCCTGACGCATTACCAAGTAATGACTTCCATTAAAAAAAAAAAAATTAGATATAAAAACAACAATAGGATCTGACTTTCACAAAACCTCAGCAGACTTTGTGACCTCTGTAAAGCTCAGGTTTGAATGAACAAGGGAGAGTCAGCAGCAAAATCAGTGTTCAGCTATGACTGTTTTTGCTGGAAAGCTGCCACAATGATGAGTGATTCGAAGGACAAGTGCTTTCTGGCACATTTCAGCTGTCTGGAGTTTCCACTATACACTCCTGAGGAGCTGTGTGTGTCTTGGGATACCAAATGTTCAGCATCAGATGCCCCTTCTCACTGTTGGCTTTTATTTGCAAAAAGAAATATGCAAGAGTTGGGTTGCATTTTTATTTTGGTATGTGGCTCTTTTGGTTCTGCCTCCATGCAGTGTATAGTTTATGTGACTTATCTGTACTTCAGTTTGAAAAAAAACCCCAACACTGCTACAGTACATTATGTTATGAATTTCTCATGTGTTTGTAACATCCAAACAATACTGTATTCCCTTGAGATACTTTGTTTTCCACTGTGGTGGGATAACAAACCTGCTAGCTGCCAGTTGAGTCGTACTGCTATATATGGCAACATTAACAGGAAACGGCACTATTGCTAATTTACAGCAATAAGGAGAAACAGGTATTGTCACAGCTTGATCTTTTTGGCTTATTTTACTAGTGAATAACCATCTAGAGCTGACATTGTTTTTTCCCTGCTGATGGCTAGAGGTAGCTGCGTGTTCTTGGGCCTGAATGGAGTGATTGGTAAGTATTTGTTTGCCCAGCTGTGTTTTCAGTGGATGTATCACATTTTCTGCCTCTGGATTTTGTAGTGGGTGCGTTGGGATCCTGACGGGCCCTGCCGAAGGCGAGCAGGCAGCTCGCTGTGGTTGTGCTTTTGTTCTACCTGTGCGTGAGGCATCTGCTTTGGTTTAAAGAGCATGTTGTTCCAGTTTCCAGGGCAGTCACTCGCTTGACATTTCGAGAGCGGAGACCAGTGAGGGTGCTTCTGTGCAGTTTGTTCATTCATCAGGAGCTCTGACGCTGACATTTAGCCACACCGCACAGCACTTGCTGGAGTCAGACATTAAGATCTTCAGAAAATACTTCTGGGACAGACCTCTTCTTTACCAGGTAGGTACCTGTCTAACTCAGGGCATTGTCACAGATTTTCTTCTGTAATTTCCAGCTATAGACTCATCAGACTGAATATGTATTTTTCAAGTAGCCTTTTGGTTTAAGCTGCCTGTGTCACTAAAGGCCGGAGTGATTGCAGGATTGCTGTTGTGTGCTTCTACTTTGTGTAAATGTGAAGCTGGAGGATAAGAGATGTTGAGGACTTTATTAAAGCCTCCTATAACTCCCGAATTGCTTTTGAATCATTGTGGACTCTACACTGAATATCTTTCCCTGAAATCTCTGTGTCTTGAATTGCATTGCCATTGTATTCACGTTGGTATTTTCAATATTTAAATTATTTACTTTCTTTTGTGTAATAGTGTAATGCCTAGGAGCCTTTATCAAGAGCCAACCCCAGTCTGTTATTTACAGCAGAAATACAGAGTACAGACTTTTGCTATAGAATTAAGTTATGGTGTAGTGGGCCTTATTTTACTGTAAGGTTTCTGGAGCACTGCTGTGATATTCTCTGAATTTAAGTAAAGGAAGAGAACACTTGAAAGCACAAGTTCTTTAATAGCAATGCAGGAGCTTACTTAATGTTTTTAGATGGAGACTGCATGACTATATAAAACTAGTTAGCTAAAACCACACTAAAAATAGGCTTTTCTCTTTTTCTGGTCTTAAAATTCAGCTTTTCTTTTCCATGGTTAACTTCAGGTTGGTTGGTTTGTTTGTGTGCTGATTTTCCTTGAGTTATCTTTATTGCATTCTGCATGGTTTTTTCAATTTACAATGTGATCCACGTGTTCTGTTTATCACAAAAACTTAAGGTGTGATGTATTGTATAATGCTTATAGTATAATCTCATGTAACTACACTGCCAAGATTTTGATTTTTTTCCGATACCAAGAAGTTATCCTGTGTCAGTAGCTTGCAGAATACCTACAATATGTGTGTGGCTTTTCCATGGAAACAATAGTAAACCCAACAACAAAACCGGGACTGTAATGAAGAATGCATTGTTATTTGTATCATTGCCTTTTTCTCAAACTCATCAAATCCTTGTTCTTCTTTCAGTCTTTGAAACGGAAAAAGAAAGTGTGGTATGTTAGATGTTTGCATGGCTCTCAGAGACAAAGAGTCTTAAAGGCTGCAAAATTCTGCACTTGGTAGTTTCAGGAAAAAGCCTACTACCCTTCACTTGTGGGTTTCCCTTTTGCTTGTTTCTGTACTTGCAGTAGCCTAAATCCTCCATTGTGGTGACCCTATTCTCCCCCTGCACAGCATCAGTGTTGCATTACTTTTAATAAAGGAGAAATAAGCCAGAATAATTGGGAAGATCACATGTTTGAGTTCATTTCCTATATACTAGATGTCATCCTGAAGTGTATGTAGGGGGATGATCAAACTGTCACGTGTTAAGACTATGTATCATGTCCAAAAGGTAAGGTAAAATTACTTGTCTTTGTTGCAAACAAGGGCTTGCAGCCCTTAGTTGGATCCAAAGCATAAGGTGAGCATTAGAGATTTCACAGTACATAGTCATTTTATAATAGTGGTAGAATATATTGCTGCACTGAAGTATTCAGCTTGCCTACAGCAGGCACAGACTGCTAGATTATTGCATCTTGAGACTGCATAAATGACCACATTGCTATTCTGGGCATGGGTCAGAAGGACATGGTCTAAAGAGAAGGAGCTTGTCTCAGTTATGGTGGCATGCAGCGCTGGATTTTTGTGTATGAAATGGATGACTTGAGGAGCAGCACAAACTGTTTTTGTAAGGCCTCAAGTTGCACCAAGAGTGGGTTTAAACTGTATATGACGAAAAATTTATTCACTGAAAGAGTTTTCAAACATTGGAACAGGCTGTCCAGGGAAGCAGGTGTGTCACCATCCCTGGAGGTATTTAAGAGAAGTGTTAGACACAGTGCTTAGGGACATGGTTTAGTGGTGGACTTGGCAGTGCTAACGGTTGGATTTGATGATCTTAAAGGTCTTTTCCAACATAAAAGATTCCATGATTCTGTGATTTATTAATGCAAGAAAATCCCAATCTTTCTCAAGTATGTTCTTAAGTTCAAGGTCTGTGACTTCTTTTAGTCCTTTGACTGTTACTTACGAGTGTAAAAGAGTAATTAATGGGGAAGTTAAAACAGACAAGCTGTCAGTAAGCTAGATTTACCCATATGGGAGCCATGCATTTGGTGGAACCTTTCAGGGTCTCTGGAATTCAAAAAGTATAAACCCACAGGTTGTGTGGCTGTGCTAGGCAGTACAGAGGAGAGATTTCTGAAGATGAGGAGGAAGAGCATGGAATTGCTTGAACTCTGTGCAACCTCCTCTGGACAGAAATTGCTGTGGTGGTCTGTGCACCTCATAAGCAGAGCCCTAAGCAGAGTGGAGGTGATCCATTTGGCTGTCTCAGTTGCTGAAAGGCAGCACAGTCGGTGTGGGGGAGAAGTCCTCTGTGAGAGGAAGAGAAATCTGGGGACTAATGGGCACCTGTGAAATGGTGTCAGGGTTGCAACAAAGAATGAAAGGCCAAACCATGATAATCGTTCAAAATGGTTAAGATAATTTATGATAATATAAGTAGTTTTGTTGCCTGGTGGTGGACAGTTTTAGTATTTCCTAAGGAGGAGGGAAATTTATGTCTGGGAGGTGTGGGAATAGGAAATTGTCTTGCACACCAGCAGATGAACAGAGAAAAATGCAACTAACCCCACCAAGGTGGGGATGTAGCTAGCTTGACAGCTGTGTGCCTTGCAAATCTGTTTGGCTGCTATATTCAGCCCGGAGTCATCCCTGACTACTTCCTTCATGTTCAGGTTACCATGCCTTTTCTCTGTTTGCTGCTTTGGTAGATGACAAATACACAGGCAACCTATCTAGATAGATAGAAAGACTAGAAGCGAGCAGAGTTGTAGATGAAACTATGCAAAAGGATACCTTCTCTCCACTGCCTTTTCTTATAATCCTTGAAGGTAATTGCTAAAATAAGGGGCTGGATCTTAGCCCCCTCCTCCTTTTGAGCAGGAGTGGTACAGTCAGTATTTGTGACTCAGCGTCACACATCACCTCAGTGAGGGGGTCAGCCTGGCCAGGGGCCATGGATGTGGGGAGAGGCTCCTGCCTTCCAAGCTGGGTTTACTGTGTAGTCAGCGTTCAGTTGCAGTTTAGGCTTTTTGTATTGCCTGTCTGTCAAAATTGCACGCTTTATAGGGGTGCTTTTGAGGTTACCTAGACTTCTGAACAGAGCTGTGGTGCAAAGCTGCTGTGCTGCTTTTCTTATAGACAAGGAGGTTATAAACAGTGAGGTAAAATGTTAAATCTAATCCTTTAGATCCCTGTGTATTGTAAGCAGGAGGTAATTTCTCTCTGTAGTTGAAAATACGTTATTGGTTTCCTTCTTGAGGAATTGCTATTGGTTTCCTCCGGAGGGTAACCGATAAAACATTCTGGAATCTCAATCAATCATTTAGTACTGCTAATAACCTATTTGTTTGCTAGTATTTGATTTTTTTTTTAGTTTTTAGATAAATGTCATGGGCATCAAATATAGTTACTGTCATTTTTATTTTTTTTATAGAGTATTAATTCAAACCAAGTTGAGACAGTGGAAGGTCCAAAAATACCCTGCAGTACAACAAGCTCTGTAGAAGGTACAGTTTTTTATTCCATAATGTTGCAGTCTTTAAAAGCTCTGGAAAGTTGGCACAGATTCGTACAGTATTTATTCAGGAAGATCATGTTTCATATGACATTAGAGATTCCTAAGTAGACAGTGGTGGAATATGCACGTCATACTCCATGAGAGTCGTGTAAATCATGATACTCCCTACAGATCGTTTGTTTCCCCATGTCAGACTGAAATTGTTCACAAAATATTACGGCATTTATAGCAACTGGAAAAGCCTTAACTAATTTAAGAGCCAGAAAACTGTCAGAAGGTTCCAGGAGAGGGCAGTGTTTAACTGAATGAATGCTCCAGCCTGCAAATTCCAGTAAAGCCAAGTAAGTTAATAAGGATAGGAGCAGAGGAAGGTTTTGTGTGGATAGTTTGGGGATCCAGTCCAGGCTTCTTAATGTGGCAAAATTCTCATGTGTTTCAATTAGACGTTCAGTATTTTGGTGAGTGTTAAGGATTGTGGGACTGTGCTTGCTGAGGAGAACCCTCTTTCATTACCAGAATACATCCGCGTGTACCTCAGAGCAAGCATCTCTTAGAGCTGAAAAGATAATCACTAGAAAAGGTCATTCTTCAGCATCAGAAATATGACACTTTGGGTGTTTACTTATGATTGTTAGGAATTTAATTACAAGTTTTCATTAGTGGGCCATTTGCTGATGTGGCTGGCGCTGTATATTTGGATGAAGCAACAAACTGAAAACTGCGTGCACAGTGACTGTGCTGGAGGCAGCCCCACTAAGGGCAGCGGAAATGAGAGCACCTGCATAAGGTGCCAACAGGATCAGGGTCAGACTGAGGGAAAGGAATGAACTGCACGCAGTTCCAGGTGGCATCAGCTAGTAACCTTAAGTGAATGGATAAAATGGGGATGCAGTTGTCGTGTAGCTCGTGTTTAAACATGTAGGCTGCCGTTAGTGCTGGAAAAGGAGTTTTATACCCAACTTCTCCAGCAGCGTTCAGGCAACAAATGTTCTGCCATTAGAAGGTAAATTTGCAGAGAAATAATAAGCAGGTGTTGGCAGTTGCAAACTATGCTTCTGTTATTGTAAGTGGGAGCGGCAGTTTGCCATACAAGGTTTGTAAATGACCTTGGTGACACAGTGTGCAAATGCACTGACTCTGGGTATTTATCTGAGTGCTGTACGCTGACCAGCATTATCTTCATGCTGCTCCTTGGGCATAGAAAGTGAATGGCCTGGATTGGTATCACTGTATGTGGCAGTAGCTTGGGCAATACAACTTCTAGGTGCTGATTACTTTGATATTTTTCACTAAAAGCACTTTTAATTCAGGTTGACTTGGGACAAGCAGGTAACAAACGTCGGTGGATATTGATCACCAGTTCAGGACATGTAATCTCATTTTTGGTTCTGCTTGTAAAGCTTCTCATCCTCTCTTTATGCCAAAGTTAATTGGAATAGGTATTGGCATAGGCACACCTACCTATTTGTGTTTTCAGTGGAAGTTACACACTTATGCTATGTTTTGGTAGTATACAGGACCTATAGAAACAAATTACACTGGAAGTTATCTGCTTGTAGACATGAGGAGCCTGTAACTATTGTTTGTACACTGGTGGGCAACAAAGTCTTTGAATCATCTTGGATTTTGATATTGTCATTGATTACCATATTTCTATACATGACACCTTTTTTCTTTTTTTGGCCTTTCTCGCTAACCAACACTGAATCCAGATACTGAAAAATCACAAATGATCATTACTGGTGACTAGTAGTCTGTCTTACACTCTCCATTTTCCAGCATTCAGGAGACCAAAAGAACTTTTTTCAAGACGGAGTTAAAATTGTTGCTGCTAGAAGCAGAAATTATATGACATGACTGACAGAGTACCTCTTACCACATTCTCAGTCGCATTCAATGAACTCCTTTATAAAGGGGCTGCTACGCTCAAGACATTAATTTAGCACATTCATGTTGTTAAAGGATCCCCCTCAGATTTTAAAACTGTTGCCATTCCAAGAAGTAGTAACTACTTACTTCTGTGTGGGCCTAAAGTCAAGATCCACAGGCCTTTAAAACACAATGCTATCAGAAGCCCTGAGCTATTACTGAGCAGAGGTTGCTACAGCAGTACGTTGCTTCTTGTGAAATGCAATCACCTGAAAGCTGTGGGTCAGTGTAAGGTGATGCTACTAGTTTAGCAGCGAATCTCCCATAGCAACTTAATTAAATTCAAATACATGGAGTGAAACATTATCCAGTGAGGATGCAAAACAAAAGGTGAAATAGGTGGTATTTTTGTCTAATGCAGTTGTTTGTGCTTTTTTCTGTTTTCTGACCTTGACATTCCATGCCCATGCGTTGACTGAATACCGTTATCTAAAGGATAAGCCATTTGCTTCTGTGTAATATTAGGTATAAAGCAAACAGCGTTTTATTTCTGAGAATTGCAAAACTGAATAATAATAATGCCAATTGCATGGCAATACTGTAAAAAATACCTTCCCACTGAAGCTTTTAAACTAGGTTTCTGCAGTTACAGTTACAGAACAAATAGCTTGTTCCTTCTAGCTGAAAGGTGATGCCTGGGATGCTTTGTTCGACAACACCAGTGATTTTGTGCTCTGTGACTGCAGTCTGTTAGAATGCAAGGGGAGGTATGTATGTGACTGCTGCAGAAGGTTAATTAATTAAAAATTAGGGATTGAGATACTGATCAGCATGGACCCAGTCCTGACTCTTGCCAGCATCCAGAAGCACTGCTGAGGTCAGGGACAACAGGCACACTGATTGCAGTGGGCCTGTAATTGCATCCCAGAACTTCATCTCACAGAGACCTACAGGTTAGATAGGGTCATTGTTGCTGAAGATTATGCAATTTAGATAATAGGCAACTGTCTTTGAATTTTTTTTCCAAAGATATATTGATACAGCTCTATTTTTGAAAAAAAAGTCCAGTGTAGACTTTGTGCAGTGCCAAGAACACACAGAGGTCTCCAACCCCCACAATCCTTAAGGCAGTCCCCCAACCTGTCTTATACTGGATGCTGAGTCAGACTAGGTTGAAGTATTTGCTGGACCTGTAGAAAGCTGAGGCATTTATGTATCTGAGAGCAGATGTGAACCTTGAGTTGAAAGATTCAATATAAAAATCCCCATATTTAACAACATAACTCTGGCTATATAATTATTACTATTTAAAATATATTTACTAAATAATAATGTGCCTGGAAGCCTGGGTGAAGCTCATGTTCATTTACATTCCTGTAGCCAGATTACTCTTCTTTGCTGGCTGACAAATCGCCATGCTTGCCTAGCCTGAACATAACTGACAATAACATAGCACTTGTTGTGCATCCAGCTTGCACGCTGCCTGTGGGAACACTGCAGTGGGAAGACACACGGGCTGCCCATGTCCATTGTTCTGGCTCGCCTGCGTGTTTGCCTGCTCCTTGTGTCCCCCTCTCCTGTTTGAAAAAGTAGAGAGACCAGCAGTAGAAACCAAAGCAGACCCAAACTGAATTTGCTTGTTGTTAAAGGCAGGAATCTTTGCTTTTACAGATCCTGTGAAATTGTCATCTGGCGAATTGTCTCAGGATGATACGAAGGTACAGATTTCCCCTTATACAAATAGCTAAGCTTCATTTAGGTTGAGAAGCAGCGACCTCTGCTTGGCCATCTGAGCACCTCCCAGAGCTAACAAATAACTAAGGTGACTAATGCCTGCCAGACAACATTTCCTGCCTGTTCCTATCCTGCGGGAACAGTTATGTGTGTAGATGATTATTGTTTGAAGGAACCTGTTAGGTGGTTATGGGCCAGAAAGCTGGGTTGGAGAAGCAATCTCTGCTTTTGGGCCAGAAAGTTCTTGTGTTGATGGTGAACCTTAGTACCTTCAGGGAGCTTGCAGTTCAGCTGCCAGTCTGGAGGGAGCACAACCTGTCTTGCATGAGCTTCATCCTTGAGATGACGTGATTCATTGCATCTGAGGAGTTAGTTTCTGAGAGAGACCTTGTGGGTAACCGTGAGTCCTTAAATGGATTTGATTGGAAAAATGTTAAATGTAAAAAATGTGGCAGTTCTCATTGTCTTCTACGTTGAGGTATCTATCAGGTTTTTTTGGGACCAGTATTTGTGAGAAGTCCCATTATGGTTAGTCAGTTGTATTTCTTCTCTAGTCTTATAATCTGCTTTTTATTTATATGTATCTGTTTATGAAACCAGAAAATCTTTGTCTCAGTGTTTTTTTTAGTTACCTTTTAAAGCAGGAGCTTGATTATTAGGTGAGCTGGGTATGAAGCTAAAATACTGATTTATATTGAAAGAAAAAATCTAGTAAAAACTGACAAGTCTGGTAAAGGTGGTATCTTCTCAATAGTCAAGGACTATTGATTTTTTGAATAACATTTGAATTTAACAGAATGTTGTTGGACTGCCAACATTGTTAGGTCATAATTATAAAAGTGATGATCTCTTAAATTTTATTTTTTTTGTTGCCAGCTGTGCAGAAGATTGACCATTTGTTTGAGATTCACATGTTGCTACTGTAATCTGTGTCATCTCAGAATTACATCCCTGCAGTATGCACACATTTTGGAGTCTATGTGGAAAATGTATGTTGGGACAGAGTGTTACAGCTCATGAGTCTTGCTGCTCATGAGTCTTGCTAGGGGGAAAAGGTTCTGGTTACCATACTGACTGTCTCTTGTTTTGATCTAGCAGATAGGCCATAGTTGATTCTACAAAGAATGAACTGACCTATGGTATTTCTACAGGTGTGAACAACTCAGGCATTAGAGAAGGAGGCATTTCAGAAAAATATTGGTCTTTCCTCCAAAACACTGTATATTGGCTAGTCAGGGCAGAGTTAGACTTTGTAAGAGAAGAGCAGGCTGAAAACTGGAGTTTGCATGGAAAGTGAGGTATGGTTCGGTCTCTTCTTTGGTTACATTTACAGTTTGAGTCCATAAGGTTCATGTACGTATCTTAGAGTCTGGGAGTGGCATGCTGTATCTGTTGCATTTATTAAAATGACTGATGCTGCAAAGTGTTTGCACTGAATTCTGAAAGCCTATAGCACAGCTTGCAACTAAACACAAGTACAACTCACTGTCTTCAAAGATAGAGCTCAAGTTTTCTGTTTCCAGCCTCTCCAAGACTCTGTGGTTCCTTCTAAAGAAAATGAAGATCACGGCCTCTTGGGCATAGGTAAGAAATAATTAATCATTTTGTCTTCCCAAAAGCTGTTGATACATACTGTGATGCCGGATACACACAAGGCAGTTTATTGAAAAGAGGTGAAGGTCACTGCAGCCTATCTTGGAGAAAGATCAATCAGTTGTACCTATCTCAGGGAGGGAACCTCTTTCAAAGCACCTCTAGTATAGATAGCTGGTGTATCCAACGGTATCATGATACCATAGGATTTATCAGTAGTATGTTAACTGTTGTAGGAACAACAGTCTTGATAATCCTTTCTGACAGAGCCAACATATGTGACTGAAGCTGAAATGAAGCACGTAGAAATTAGATGCCACAACGTGGGGCTGGTAAGAGAATATAGCCAGTTGCACTAGACAGTACAGTTAGAGACTGAGACTCAAATGGAAAGGTGAGTATTTTCAAGTCTGAGGAAAGCTTAAAGAACAGTGTGCGAGCATGGGCTCATGCAAAGCACGGCAAGGTGGAAAAAACCAAGTAACTCAGCTCTGCCAGTGGGAGCTGCCGTGCCAGGCAGAGCGTGCCAGGCTGGCATCACTTGCCTGTGGTCCAGTGCTGAGCTCAGAAAGAGCAGGCCAACTGGTGGCATTCAGACAGCCCATATACAAACTTCGGTGACTGCAAAACGAAGAGTTGTGTGTGTATGGAAAGGGAAGAGATATATGTGCATGAATGGGGGTGGCGTCTGTAAGAGGGAAATAAACCGACGTAAATTCAGAGAGACAGCTGTAAGATAAGAAGCTAGCAGATTATTTTAATTCTCTCTCATTAAAATCATCATCTAGTTATCCAATTTTCTAGTCACTGTTATGCCTAATGCCTGTACTTCATTTAGTCATGTTTCTCTCACTCTCCCATCCAAGGAACACAGGAGCTGCATAACGGAATTGGGAGTAGTAGCAAAAATACTAGTATTCAGTTATCCTGACTTTAGTGCTTTTTGAACATACGACAGCATAGCAGTCCTTGCCATGCACAAAAATGCAGTGCATGTATGTGAGATGTTAGTGCCCATATGATCAAATCTGTTTTGTCAAGCAAGACCCAAGTATTGGACTGTATCTCAGAGTAGGAGAGTGTGGAGCCGTTGGGGAATGATTATGGTTTGCTAATCTGAAGCCACATCTGCTCCAGTCTCCGCTCCTGTTATACCATCTGGAGGGAACATAAGGTAACTTAGAAGCTGACAGAATGGAAGTTCTCCACCCTGAAATTATAGCTGATATTTCTTTTTCTTACCCCTGAAATGCCTTTTCCTTCTAAGGCATCATTTGCACAGTGCTGCTTGTGACAGCTGGAACAGGAATCAGGCCCTCTGGCTTCAGACCAGCTCAGTCTCCTCTCTGATGCTTGGATGGGTGGCTGCAGCAAATCCTGAGTCCTCTGCAGGGAACAAGCAAGCGACTTTGGCCGTGGTTCATACTGTTAGTTAGGAGTTGTAGCGTGTAGAGTCTTAGAGGTGCTTTTGGGTTAAAAAAAATGGTGAATTTGCATACAACTTGGATCAAGATTTAGGTGCTTAAAATTTGATTTAAATATATTTTCTTAGGTATCATACATAGAAAGTAAAGTTATAAATACAGGTATAAATGTGTAGATATACGTGTATCTGTACATATACACGTGCATACAAATACCTTTTTTCCCGAGCACAGGCTCAGCTTATATTAAACTAAGAAAAATTCCCTGTTGTACCTCTTGTCTGAAAAAGAACCCACCCTCTGTCTCTTGTCTAAATTCTAATTACATTTAAGAAGTGATTTGTTTGTGGAGAAGCTGCAGCGGAAATGCTTCTGCTTGTTTGAGAAGTAAGTCACTGTAACTCAGAATTTGGTTGCCCCGTGTAAGGACTGGAGCATGGACTCGCTGCCACCTGCACCGTGGGCTCTCCTTGCTCATCTCTGTCAGTTGTGTACTCAGGTTGACTGAAATGTTCATAACACAGACATCTGACCAAATTTTGCCATTGACCTCAGCAAGGCCTGGAGGACTTCCAGTCAGCACTGTGTAGGGTCTGATGGGGCTGGGGTGCAGGCTGGGGAGTGAGTGGGCTGTTGGGTATGCGATAAAAGGTGAAAGTGGGAAGGGACAAAGAACAATAGAGTTTGGTCACAACCAGAAATTTATAAGATGACTTAATCTGGTTTTATTGGTTTATTTGAATATATGTTCTAAGCTGACTCATATAACCATATTGCTAAATATCGTAGTTTTATTACCCTGGATTGTTTTAAACTACTTTTTAAAAAATGGTTTGCTTGGCAGTGTTGTTAAATGGAGATATTTTTGGCAGGAAAAGCACACAGTGGGGGATAAAGAGAGAAATGGAAATGGTTGTCAGTGGGGGAGAGGAAGAGGGAAAACAGCTAAGGGGGATTGAGTGAAGAAGAATGAATAGAAATGAGCACTCTGGAATCTATCTAGGAAGTTGGATGCGTAAATGAAAAAAGACTTAGAGAGAATGTGAGTGCTCTTTGAATGGGTACAAATTCCCTCGCTTCTGCTTTTCACTTCTTTTACACATGGTTCTTGCTTTTAGAAACCTTTACCAAAAATCAGTCTCATCATGGAATGTTTTGGGTTGGAAGGGACCTTTAAAGAAGTTCTGTCTCATGGAAGGGCTCTGATGTTTCTGCTCTGTGTTTTCTTCCCGAGCCTGTCCTTTCAAACATGTTGACTGTTCTGGCTGTTTCCTTACACCTAATGAAGTTTTGGGAGTATCTTTGCAGGGATGCTCGCAACAGTCTGGGATGCTAGAAGGGTACCAGCTATCCTTGTTCCCTGTCTTCTTCGTCTTCAGGTTGGGACCTGGCTCCATAGTCACCATTTGAGTCTTGTAGTTGAGTTTTGAGAATTGGAGTTAAACTTTTTGTGCAAGAGGCTTCTTGTCCTCCAAGATCTCTGGAGAGAGCCCCTGAGGTCCCACCCCTGTGAGTGTCAGGGTGGGGATGGGCTAGTAAGAAGTCACGTGAACTACAGATGGTGGGTTTTGGGGTTTGCCATATTCAAGCATTGAAGGAGTAGGAGTAAACTGTGAGGCACATCAGGATGCTAGACCAGACTGAACAGAGGGTTGTATCGAGATTCCTGAGTTCCGTGCTAGTCACACCTGCCAGTCTTCTTCCCTCCCTCTGTCTACCGCTCCTGGAAGTTGTTAGAGATCTGTTTTGTGTTTACAAGAGGCGGGGGAGAAAAAGACTTTTTTTTTTTTTTTTTTTCCATTGAAAGAAACACATTGGAAAGATTGAGAGACAAAACCAATAACCACTTGGGGAGAATGAATGAAAGAATCAAAATGGAAAGCAACAAAAGAAAGGATGTTTTTTTTCTCCTTTCAGTATTTAGCATATGTATTATTGCCAAGCATTGTCATCCTCGGAGTCAGCAACTCTGTACGTTTTGGAAGAAAGTCTAGGAGGTGACAGCTGAATGCTGTTACTGTTGGGCATGTGACAGTGTTAGCTGGGCATGTGTTTTTAAACATCTATAATTCCTTTCTGTTCTGCATAGCTGGTTTGGAAAGAGGAAACAAGGCCCTTTATAAAGATGCAAAAATTTCTTTTTTCCAGTAAGAAAAATCTAACCTCCAGTTTTTCTTCCAAGGAAACATAGTGGGTTTTTTTCCTAAACTTCAGGAAGGCAGGGTGATGTTACTTTTTCAAAATATTTTCCCTGCTCTCCTAGTTACAGCACCCATGAGCTTGTGGTGTCTGTCTAATCTATTCTGTTTGCTCTGCCAGTGGTGAAAAGGTTCTGCAAGCTGTTTTTTTCACTTTGAGAGATAAAAATACTGATGCCAGATTTTTGGCAGTTCGCTGTATGTGACCAGGCAGCTACAAAACATTTTTAGTAGAGCCTGCCCTTTGATTTTCATGGTTCCACAGAAATCCCAGTGTAACCACAGATCAGTTTAAGGAACAGAACATGGTGATCATCATCTCTGTGTAAACCAGTAGGGCTGCACTGTAATCTGCAGAAAAATCTGGTTTCAGGGTTGCTGTTTTGTACGCTTTTAAGTAGATTTTTTACTGTGGTTGGTAAGACTTAGGAAGGTGGGTTTTTTTAAGATAGAAAAAACCATGGTCCTGCTGTCTGGAGTCCTGCCTTTGTGCAGTTTTTGTTAGGTCTGTAAAATTATTAGTTTTTCTACTTATTACAGTCACATCTTTCGATCCTTTTTTAGTATTTGTTTGCTTCTAGTTTTTGGTGGGCAGAATGTTTGCATTTGGAAGTGTTTTGAGTCAAGTCTGCCTGTTTTGACATTGGAACTACAGGAAATAATTTTATGGTTATTGATAGCTAATAGTGAAAGTTAACGTGTAAGTGTTGCTTATTTGAGACAGTTACAAGAGTCCTGTGCTTAAGGCTGTGCGGATCTTTTCTGTTTGCACTAATTTTTATCTTTTCCTGTCAGCTTTTAGTCCTATCTTTCCCTTATGTATGCTTTGAGGGAGTTTGGGTGATCCAGCCATAGCATCTCTAGTCCAGGAGATGCTTCAGTTTCTTTCTTTAGTTTATTTACAGTAGGACCTTGGGCATGTCGGTTATCTTTTTCACCTGAAACAAGGAACACCATAGAGAGTGAGGTGAGAAAGTGACCCTACAATACTTGAATGACTGGAGATGTGCAAAGACTCAGACTGGTTGTGCCAAATAAGTTCTTGAAGGTCAGTTTGTGATAGAGGAGGCTTCTTAAAAACTCAGTTTTAGTCAAAAGGTGGGTGGTCTGATAATTGCAGAGAAAAATAATAGCTGAGGAAGACTACAGAGGTAGGTATTGCTGCAGCTAATGACTGTGGTAATTGCACTTTGCCCTTTTTTGCTGCAGCTGTCAGGGATCTTTATGTTGCTGTTTCTACTTTTGCAAAACCTTTGCATGGTTCCTTGCGCCTTGCAGAAAAGGGGCTTAACTTGGGGTTGATCTGTCAGAGTTCTGCCAGGAACAACCTTTAAACAACATTTAAACGTGGCAGTAGTTTATTTCAGCAGATAAAATGTATTCTCATTTGTCTGGACCTACTATAACAGCTAAATATTGAAGATCTTCTGAGAGCTACAGAAGATGTGGGAAGTAAAATCTTCCTGGGATGTGAGCCTGAACTGAGCTTAATTAAACAGCCGTGGAGAAATCTGGAAGAAGCAGCATTAGGCACCAAAACAAGCTTGTTCTTGTTTCTTGGAGCTTCCTCCACTCTTGATTTTCTGAGACATTATAATTCAAGTTAACCTCAAAAGGAAGACAGAAAGAAAAATGAACAAGTTACAAACATGTGCTGTCTGGCTTCCCAGAACTTGTCCTCCTCCTCTGCCTAAAATCCAAAACAAATTTGCTCAGCAAAATAATCCTTCAAAAAGAGGCTCTTTTTTCTTCATGTTTAAATAAGCTCTTTTGCCTGTCTTCATTCCGGTCTCGTTTCATGCTAACATAAATAAACAATCTGGGATGTATCTAATGTCAAGTTACTCTTCAAATGTGAAATGTAATTCAAAAATACATTGTGAAGAAAACAGTTGCAGTCTTGAAAGTGCACACATGAACACATTTCTCAGCTTTCTTCCTCCTTGAGAGGCAGCTCTTCCCTTGAAGTCTTCCCTGAAACATGGAAAATTGAATTTTTAACGAGATGGGTCTTTGGTGAACTTTTTGGCAGTGCAGGCTGCCAGCGTAAATGTAGACTCAACAACCAAGTCGTTGGCAAAACTTCAGTAGGAGCGAGGTCCAAGTCAAACTTGGGTTTGCTTTCATGTGAGGCCATGTGCGCTCTCTCTGCGTTGCTGAGGCTTGCACAGGCCTCCATGGAGCTGAAACCAGGAAGAGATTTTTATTGACTCTAGCCCTTAGTTCTCAAGTTTTTGCAAATAAACTCAGGGGAGCTTTTCATCAGGGAACAGGACAAAAAGCAACGAGTTCCATCCACATTTGTGCTGCATATCCCAGCTAGTCTTTTGATGTGAATAGATCCTGAACAAGGAGAGCATTTAGGCAAATTGTCTCTTTATGTGCTTTGTTGGAAGTGCTTAGTGGTTGTTTCAAGAGTCAGGGCATACTGACCCATGTCACGTGAAAGTAGTATTAATGAGCTTGTTATCCTAAACCACATCAGGTGAATGATGAGGTAAAAAAAGGAAAAAAGTATATAAATCTGCAATCAGTCTTGAATCAGACATCAGAGAGGTCTGAGTCAGAGGAACGCTGTGAAATCCTGACAGCGGGAAAGTGAACTGGACAACACAAGGAGTTTGGGACAAGCCCGAGATAATGCACTGTGCATGCCCATTGGCTCTTTGGAACTTCATTGAGTCAGGATTGGCCAGAGGTCATGGTTTTACGTCAGTTTTGTAAAAACTTTGAAGCCTCCTTCATCCCAATCTTGTGGGTGTTCTCCAAGGATCTTACAGTACTTGTATAGTTTATGCAAAGCTTTTTCTCTTTTAAATGTACATTGCTCCTTTAGTTTATCAAAGAAAGATATTTAAGTACCACCAGTTCCACACAGTTGCTTTTTAAATGAGGTATTGCTAGTAGCTCTTTGTAGGATAGTGCAACATTCACTGAATATTGCTAACAAACATGATATTTTTAGCATGAAATTGTTATTTTCATTATAGCTGTTCTAACTGTATATGTCACTCTGGTTTAAAAGAAAGCAATAAAAGAAGAGCCTTAACTTAATAATTCATATTGTGATTAAAAATATACCTGCAGGGTAGTAGTAAGGAGTTAGGTATAAATTTAGTTGGCGTAGTCTCCTTTCAGTCTGGATGGTTTGCAGTGGGACTGTGATTTTATGTGCCCTGTCTGGGGTTGCTAAAAGGATATATGTGTGGAAGTAAATGCAGTGTAGCATAAAAACCCTTGGACTGCCAGTCAGCTTAAAACAATCCAGAAAGTGGCGCACACACATTTACTCTGCATCTCCTGTAGCGTGCTGTGACTGCGGAGTGTTTCAGTAAGCTTGGGGGTCTGTGTGTAAGTGTTTTTGGAGACGGGTAGGGTGGCCTGCAACTCTCGGCAGGGTGTCTGTGAAGGCAGCAGCTGTTCTGTGTTCGTTTCCAGGCTGGTGTCCAAGAAACTGCACAAGTAAGTCAATGAAAAATTGACCCAAATTTATAATGCTGTATCATTATTTTGTATTTTTCATTAATATTTCTAGTGTCTGTCTACACAGGATCTATAAGAAACGCGTGTTACTGAAAAGGGATCTCTGGTGTGGGTTGGTTTCATCATCAGCTGTTTGAATGGAAGAGTGGAGAACATCTGCATGAGGGGAGGTGTGAGCAGGAGGTTTGGGACCTGGTGGGGCAGGTGAGGGCCATTTAATCTCATGTCAGAACGTGCCTAGGTTTGATACCTGAATTCACCCAGGACTGCAGTCTTCTGGGAGAGCAGAATCTGATGCTTTAAACTGGTAGTGGCAAGAAGAGGCTTGGGGATGCTGAACACTAAGGATCTTTCACCCTGTTGAAACCTGTGGATTCAGTGGTATTTAGATGGTGGAAAGCAGCCTTGGGGGTGATGCAGGATGGGGAACCTGCCATGGGACGCTAGTGAGAGAGGTGGGATCCACCAAATACTAATATGAGTCAGGCGGTGATGATGGGCAGTGACTGTCTGCCTGGACATTTTGAGATCTGCTGCTGAACAGTTTAAATCCCAAACTACCCTGTTACTTGTGGGAGGCCTCGACAGATCTCTGTTCACAAAATAAGGAAATAAATGGTCCAGTTCCCTAAACCAAACACATGAATCACCCATCAGAAATTCAACAATCAGGAAGATCATAAAAGGAATTTGGGGAAGTCATTGGCAAATATCTTAAGGGTCTGTGTTTGGTTCTGTGTTTTTCAATGATCAGTTCATCAATGATTTGGGAAAGGGAGAGAGAGAGAACAGTGATGTGGCAAAGTTTTTCTGACGGTTCCAGTATAAACTTTTGTTAGAAAAACCCATGTCTTTGGTAGAGAAGAGAGGTGGTAAAAATAATGTGTGTGACAAGGCATGCTATAAGACCTGCAAGGCTGTTGCCCACAGCAATCTGCACAGCCATTGTGTTATCATTGTGAGCAGGTAGAAAGAGCATTAGATTTGGGGGGTGTGGGTTGGTTGGTAGCATTTGACTTTTAGTTGCCTTTAATCTGTATTTCATGAGTTTTCAACACTATTTTGAAGTTTAATGTAGGGTAACGCAGATATTTTGTCCAGGTATGTTGGCTGATCCTCTCTGTGGGAAGATGTGCTCTAATTAATAAAAACAATGGAGCGAAGAAGGTAGGTAAGTCATGTGTGCCTGTGGGTCACAGAGGCTGCTGGAGAAGATCACCCAGCCCTTTCTACAGCATCTTTCTGTGTCAGAGCCTCTCTGCAGCTTTGGAAAATTGTTGCAGTCTCTGCTGGTCCTGGGGCAGAACCAAGCTGGGGGCAGTCAACTTCATCCCTAATGTTAGGGGCCGGTCTGCCCAGGGCAAACCAGGCAGGGCATTTTTGGCACAGTGATTGTTCAGGCAGCTCTCTTCTCTCCTGTGTCCAGCTGTGACACTCTTCCACCCTGTTGCTGGGGGTCAGTAGCCCAGCTTTCCACCCCGTGTACATCCCTTCTCTATTTGGGGAGGGAGCCTTGGGCCCAGAGGGGTTGTCTCTGTCCAGCCTGCCTGAGAGAGCTGCCAGACCATGGTTTAGCAGCGTTTGGGGAGAGGGAGCCCACCTACTCGTTGCCGTGGGGCTGTCCTCTGAGTGCAGCAGAGGGTGGTGGTGGTGGCGTGTGTGACAGTGCCTTCCCATGGAGAATGCGGATGCTGGTGACATTCCTCTGCTTCCTTCCGTCTTGCCATGAGCCGCTGGAATGGTCAGACAATAGACAATAGCCTGTAATATCTCTGAAAAACATTTCTATCATACGGATGTGCTTTGGCAAGCATTGGGTGAAAGAATTCAAGGCATTATTTATTAAAACCATTAGCCTTAGGTAATGCACACAAAACCCACATTTGTTCTTTATCTTCACATCTATACCTTCGTATACATAATTGGAAACATTTTTTCAGTGGAAAGTACGGTTAATATTTTCCAGCTAGAAAGCACCTTTTATCTCATAAGCTGCCAGGTCTCTGTGCCAGCTGCATGCAAATGCCACCACTTTGGAAACAAGAGTGGCAGGTGAAAAGCGAGTTGGATCATCCCACAAAGTACAAGAACGGGGAGGAAAAATATTTTTAGCCAAAAACTGTAAGGCGAAGCCCTTCTTTGTGGCCAAAAGCAGCGTGAGGTCTTTCATGGCTGCATAAAGGAGTTCTACAAACTAGAAAAAAAAAATCTTTCAGGAAGGCCCAAACAGAGCAAGTTACGTGAATGATACTTAATTAACCCTTGAAAAATAATGGTTAAGGTTGATAATTCATCTGCGCTTTCAGACTGCCAATGACAAATTCCCGTGCAAGGTCCTATTCAGGGGAGATTGCTGTAAGCGGATGAAAAGCCTAAGCATTTGGCCAAGAACTAGAGGATAAACGGCAGGAGTGAATAATCAGGTTTTTATCACAGCAGAAGTTTAGTAGCTGGATCCTCTAAGTGTTATGTAATAGGGCTGCTGTTGAAAAATTATTTAACAATCCTTAATTACTCATTTGTATTAGGAAGTTCTAAGTGAATGCTGCTAGTTTAAGGGAGGGAGCAGGCAATAACTGAGCAGTCAGTGAAAACGTTTATGTAGTGTACAGAGGTCATTCAGGAAAGTAAATGTCTCGGCATGTAAAATATTTTAATGCTATTAAATACATTGGCTGTTTTTCTGCATTGTGGGTGTTTTGTTTGGTTCTACTTATCCCTCCCTGTACTAAACAGAAGTCCAGGAAGACCAGTGGGAGTGAGTAAGTGTATTTTAGTTGAATGTGTAAGTGAAAAAAGCCAGAATTGGTCAATTCAGAGAAAAGATGCACAAATGGAGGTATCCCAGAAGTAAGCAAAAATTAGTTTCCTCATAAAGTAGAACAAAGAAATAATTGCTAAAATCAAAAGGTGAGAAATTTTAAAGCTGGCGTAAAAGCTCTCTCTAAATGTAAACTGTTGTTTGCCCATGGAGCACTGCCTTTTGTACACATCGGAAGTTAACACTTTTATTCTGGTTGGCGTTAAATACATCTGATGAGCGAGAGAGCACACTGTGTTAGGGAAAATCGCTGCGCAGAGAGGAAATCTCTTTTGTTGAAACCATTGGGAAAAGATTTCCTAAACGAACAAATTATCCAACAGATACGCTCTGTCCTTTTCTTTTCTCTCCAACTGCAGCTGCGATGGGAGGCAGGCGAGTGCCCTGGGTGGTGTGCAGGTGGGAAGGTGTACGTCACTGTCTGCGTTCCCGTATGCCCAGGGGATTTATCAGTGCAATTCGAACCTGACATTCCAGGGAGTGGAGTTATTTTGAAGTGGATGCTTAAAGCATGGATTTATATCCTCTCTGTATTTTCACTCTTCCATTGTCTGTTGTAATTCCCTGGGGCTGTTAATTATATATATAAATCAAACAAAGTCTATGGGAGTGTCTGATATTTAAAGTGAAAGTCTAAGGCTTCCAGTGTCTGGGGCGAATTATTCTTTTCAGGCCTAACAAAGCTGGCAGAACTTCAGTTAAGGGAAGTGCAGAACAATGATGTGTTTCAACTGTGTTTTATGTAATTTGTGCACTTTATGAAGTGCTTGTATAATAATTATTTTATCCCTGAAAACCTGCTAGATATTTTTCTAATGGGTTTTGAATTAAATTTGCATTTGAATTGCATTATTTTCTTTCAACAAATACATTGTTATCTCGGACTGAGATGTGGATTGAGGAATCACTTGAAACATAATGCAGAAGTAGCGCTGCAGACCTCAGCAGCCTGAAAAATAATTGAAGTGAAGTAAGGAATGTTAACAAGCTCAAATGTCATCATCTTCCAAAAACTGACATTTAAGCTGATCCACATTCCCTCTCCCCCTTTATACGGAATACAAAAACACATACATTGTGGAGTAACTAAGAGAAATGTTTCGTGGAGCTGGTTAAGAAACAGTGGACGTTATTTTTGTATTAGCTGTTGTATAACCACATTTGAGCCTGTTTTAAAAAAAATAATGTAGTTTGTGTAGTGTAAAGATGTTGGGGGAAGGGATAATGAGTTCCTACTGAATACTAATTGCCTACGAGTTGTTCAGGGAGACTGTATAAGAATGGAGGATTTGTTGTAAATTAGTCACTAGCTGTATTGTGCATTGCTGTGAGGTTAGACCAGAGCTGTAAAGGTGCCAGCTCTACAAAATCCTTATGATTCACTGTCTAACTTGGTGACTGCGTGAAGGAGAAAATACTACTCAGACTAAATATTATTGCAAAGAGAGTTCCTCTAATGACAGTGTAATCTTTCTTTATAACACTTAAGCTTTAAGCTCGTTTGAGCTAGTAAGATGGGAGCAAGAAATTTTGAGTGGGTTATCGCTGCATTTCCGGCTGCAACATCCCAAGGTCTGCCAAAGTTGTAAATGCTGAGAGGTGGGGTATCGCTGTGCGGGAATACAGGGTCCAGCAGATTGATTAGTGCTCTTAGTTTACTGTTAATCTCTGGCTTCTTCAAGTCTAGCGTTTTGCCTGTTCTTAATTTGAGAGTCCTTGTAAACCCCACTTTTAACATGGAAACAAAGCTTTGAAAAAGCTTGGAATAGTTTGTTTACTTTTGAGAAGTATTTTCTCATTCCTTACTCGGTTCCCATTGTTTTCATTTACATCAAAATGGAAAGGTGAGTTAATGATTCATTGGCACACAGTGACCTTTCAAATAGCTCTGGACCACGATGCAACAGCTCCACTCGAAGCTGTCATACTTTAACCTCCTTGCTTCTGCCTTAATATTTGCAGCCTGATCTGCCTACATGCCTGGACGCCTGAAGAGAGCAAACATTTACAGCTTCTCCCTCCCCTGTGTTTAGTGGGCAATTTGATCCTTCTTTGTCCATTCCTTTATTTTACATCACTCTTAGGCTTGACTTGCTATTGAGAACAACAAAGTGCAACTTTGGGAATCTGCTCTCTGTTTGTTTAGCACAAAAATGGACTCAGACTCTGATTCACCTTTTAATTACTCTTGGCCTTCCTTGCCTAAAATGAGGATTCGAAGAAGGGCATCCAAACCAGGTAGAAAAAGCTGTCTTCTTTTAAATGACTTTCTTAATAGCTCTGCCTCCTTTTCATTGTCTAGTTATGTGCAGGTGGCTATACACAGCTCTCACGAGGTAGATTTTCTTTCTATCGAAAGTCTACTTCACTGTTAGTCATGCTCTTTTAGATAATGGTGTTGGAATTTGTTAAGAAGAAAGTGTTTTCTCCAAATTATGTACTGTTCTTTAAAACTGTTTTTATTTCTTTACTCTCTTCGGGCTTTTTTTTCTTCTGGTTGCATGTATAGCTCTGACTGAGCAGCTCTGGGAGCTGCACAGCAGCGGCTGCAGAAAGCTCAGCTGGTTACAGTTGTTTTCATTTAGGGAGAATTTGGTAATTCAAATATGCCTCAACAGCTAACTTTTTTTTTTTTTTAATTATGTACAAAAATCTTACCAGATTGAAGAGGGAAATCTTTTGCTTTCTGTAAAAGAAAGCAGTAGGATCAGTTACTCGCCTCGGTGGCAGGGTCAGTTACTGTCTTTGCACTGTTAGACGTTGTCCCCCTATGTGGAGAAGTCTCTGGGAGGTAAGCATTGTAAGTGTTGTCAGTATGATAAAGGAGGTTTTAAAGAGGTTGAAAGGTACTAACCAGTAAGATTATGTTAGGAAGAATTATCATTGAAAGCTTTAGTGAGGAAAGATAAATTTTTACTATGTTTAAATGCAAAGAAATTAAGAGGAAGAAAGGCAAAAAAATGTAATTTGTGCTTTCTTCCATAAAATTGCTTTTTTGTGTTTCAGAAAAGGAAGAAAACAAATAAGAGAACTAAGATCCATCAGTGTCATTAAAGTCAATGAGCCAGGAGAATCATGTTTACACAGACTGAGACTTTGACCTAGTTTTAGAGTGGAAAATGCGTACAGAATGCACATTTTAATGTGCAGAACATTTTCCCTGAACTTTTTACTTTTATTCATGGGGAAATCCAGTATTTCCCAAGCGCATAGGAGTTTCTGTAATGTGTGTGCATGCACACGCAGTTTGCAAAGAAGATAAAATGGGTTGCAGGTTGCTTGGTGTGTGTTCTTTCCATCTCTTATGAGGACTCACATTATGTATGAATAGTTGTATTTATAAATAGTTGTGCACCCATCCTCTATGTAACTTTTGTTATTATCTACTTTATCTTTAGATAGCTTTTTTTTTAATACGGCACCTGTTATAAAGCACTGTATACAGACCTGCTGTTTGCATAGTTTTGCATCTTGTTCCCTATTCCTGTTAATAGTATATGAACGCATGTGCTTTGTATGCACCGTACGTGTGGGGTTGTTGGAGCAAGAAGGTGCTTTTGGGTGAATATGTATGGTTTAGTGACAAAGACCAAGGCTTCACTTGTGGCTGGGGAATTGAAATCCTGGCTGCCCACAGGGTGGGATAAATGCCTCTTCAAGGGGACAGCAGGTTCATGATCGATGCTCGTGATCTGTGGTTTTTTTCTGGTAGTACCTGAACATGGCCAGTTGATCCTGCCTTGCAGGTGTAGGGCACGTACCTTGCAGCTGCATTTCCCTCAAGTAGGAATTCAGGTCTCAGTGAAAAAGAACCCTGTAGTGCCTAGCAGGAAGCAGCGCTAGCAGGAAGCGGCTTTCCTTCCCATCCCGAAAGTCATGAAGTCATGGTTGTGTATATGCACTTAGTGCCTCAGCTGAAGTGTCAGGCGCCTGCAAGCTGTTGGTTTCCTGGTCTGGGGTTGCACCTGGTGGGAGGCAGGGAAGCTGTGCAGATCTCCGGTGGGACAGTCCAAAGTGGAAAGTCTCACACTCCACTTTGCACCATACGCATCAGTGTTTTCAGATTCTAAGTTCCCTGCGTGCCTCAAGGTCAGCTTTCATCCCTGCTCGGAGACCTCTCAGACTGGGTGAGGGACCCCCTGCCCTCCCTCTGAACTCCAGGGACCGCAGGAGCCAAGTGCTGCCTGTGCACCTTTGGGGCTGTGCAGTGCAGATACCCTCCCTCCTGTTGAGTCTGTGTGTGCCTGGCATAATTAAAGGTTAATTAGACTCAACAGAGAATGTGAACATGACTGTGTCTTAGTGATTGGGCTGGGGAGGGTATCTAAGGTTTGTTCCTCGCTGCAAGACCCTAAAGGTATTTATTTTGTTATTTAATGTGACTCTCGGAGCCCTTTTGGAGGCTTTAACTACCTTCAGGGGTGCTGACAATATCTATCTCTGCCAAGTCTGTCCCACTGTGCTTGGAGGTGGGAGTTGCGCACCGAGTCCACTCAAGAAGAGGTGGGAATCGAAACTGAGCGTCCCACATCTTGGGGAAGTACTTTATCTGCTGTGCTGTTGTATGAAATGAGTTGCCAACTTATTTCTTTTTGTATATTCATTTCCGTAGTAATTTGCATGAGGGAGGGAGGTCAGGGCTATGAACCCCATGTTGGAAAGGGATGCTTTCTCACATTCATGTTTCAGTGGCAAAGATCAAAATCAATGACTGTCAAGTGCCTTTATCCTTCGTGTTTCTTAGTGTCTACTTTAGGACCACATCCTCAATGTGTTGGTATGATTTCTAGCATCCAGGTGCTTGATCCTCTCCACAGAGTATGTAGGAAACAGGGCTTTGTTTTCCACTCTATAGATTTAGAACAGATAAATGTTTGTCTTTATGACAACAGCACTTCAAAGCCTACCTGGCTTTACTCTGTGTAATGCTGTTCTTACGTACTGGCTTCATTTTGCGTTCCTGAGCAGTTGTATGGTCTGAACAAAGCACTAAGACACTTAAATTACTGATGCAGATCCCCCGTTGTTACTGGTTGTATGGTCCACGTCTGCAGACATGTGAGTTGCTTTGGTTGGTCCCTCTCCAGGAACATGTGGACTTCTTTATCCAAACCACTTCTGGATTTAAATGAGTATTTCTGCAGTCCTGCATGACCTTAGTTGTCTGTGTTTTTCGCTGACTTCATAGTTCTGTTACTTGCAGTTACACGTTAACCCCTGCTCAGGTTGCTGGGGGTAAATGTGATGAGCTGTCTGAAAACTATTCATTGTATCTGGAGAAGGGGATTTGTAATTTCTTTCCTGGCTCCTGGCTTGGTCATGTTGATGTATTTCACTTCTCTTTTGCAGTTTGTGCTCTCATAGAATGATTTAAGTTTCGATTTTTTGGTGGAAAACCAGTCAGAGTTATGTTCTTGCCATTTCCAACAGAGGTCATTCAAGGCTATACATTTTCTTATGCCAACATATAGCATGTTTTGAATTATTGCTGTGATGATCATGTGGTTTTTAAAAGTTAAAGTATTTTTATAAGCTTTTGTGCCTGGTAAAATGTGCAGCTGTATAACTTTAATGAAAACATGGTGGAGAATGTGGAGAGATTGTGCCTAGTTATTAATTGGTGAAGGTCTTTTATCCATGTTTGGAGATCATCCTTCTCAGTACTGTGGCTTTTGTTCACCTACATCAAAACAACACATACATCTTTCTCCACAGTTTACCAGGCAGATGGCAGAGAGCCACAGGCTCTGCTAAAGGAGAGACGCCTGTATTTTATTCTTTCTCTGTGGCCATGGCACAATATGCAGCCAGAGACCGTTCAGCTCTGGCAGGAGGATCAGCTTGGTGAGTTGCACTTGCTGGGTTGTTTCTGTACCAGAGCAACTCAGCTGTGTCATATTCGAGTCATTTTTAACTTACTAAGCATCTTGAAGTCCATTTTGGGCACATATCAGAGCTCAAACTCTTTGGGACACCTGCACTGTCACAAAACGTGCCAGTTTGCCTCGGCAGTCTTATCTGTCTTGCCATAAGCTGTGCTGAAGTTTTGCATCTGCAATAAGAATAAGCATTTTG
Organism: Rhynochetos jubatus; assembly: GCA_027574665.1. Lineage (NCBI taxonomy): Eukaryota > Metazoa > Chordata > Aves > Eurypygiformes > Rhynochetidae > Rhynochetos > Rhynochetos jubatus. The sequence continues at coordinate 66,073,181 of CM050690.1, read as the reverse complement.
AGTGGGTAGATGAGATTTTTGAGGCGTTTTGTTTGAAAATACATTTTGTTGTCACTGCTTATCTTTCAGGCAAGCACAGCCTTGCTGTGTATTACTACTGGTACCCCGTGCAGGCAGCTATTACCTGGGGCCATGTTAAGGTGGAGGAAGGTCTGCTGGTGGTCCCTGTAAGACTGAGATGACTTGCAGCCAGCAAGGCAGACCAGAGGCAGTCATGGGGCTGCAGGAATGCGGTGTGTGATGTGGATGCTTGCCACCGCTTTGTCACTTTTTAAACTATGCAGGCCTGTCCAGTGGAAATAAGTTACTAGCACAGTCAATGTGTAATTAACAATGCTCTCCCCTGCATTCAGCAAAGTCTTGAAATACTTTTCTTGTTACAAAGTTAGTTTGATGTAGCCCCTTCACGCATGTCTGACACTGGGGGTAAGGAGGTATAGTGTTGTCAGATTGCAACATGAAGCCCAAAATAACCTGCTACCTTCTGTCTGTTGCTTTAAAGACCCAACAAATATTTATTTAGACATCTCACCTTTTACCAACAGACTGACTGGAGCATTGCCAGAAAAACATTAGGCATTTAGCAGTGATAATCAGTAGTTACTGACGGAAAGTACTGCAGATAATGTATTCTGATGTAGCTCCTTGTATTTGCAGCAGCTTTCTTGAAGTTGTTACTTAGGTTGTTAGAGAATTTAAAAATAATATAAAGTGTGGTATAAGAAGATACTGTATAAATAGAAATTTGAAGTAATATGGAGGTCTCATTGTTTCTGGCTAGGAACGTGTAATTCATGACTGTAGAGACCTCAGCACTGGGGTCTGTTGCTGAAGTCCAGAAACTGTCTCCATAGGCTCTGGTTTATGCTGTGGTTTGGGACTCCCTCATACCTGGGCTGGTTGTTAGGGGTATGTATTGAACCCTTGCAGCCTAGCACTGGAGCTGAATACCGCCCTTGTCAGTTGTACCTGGTGCGTTTATATACAAGAGGGAGTGCATCCTGGGGAAGGTAATAAGCATGCAAGCAGTGGAGGGCGTGACATTTTTTTTCTTCCTGGTTGCTGGTTTAAGACCAGCCCTTGGAAAGCTTTACTTGCCACAGGTAAGTACTGCCAACTTTGCCAAATTACACTTCCATATGATGTTAGCTGCCACAGTGATGAACTGCTGTAGAAAACAATGCTTTTTATACTATTTATAAACAAAGGATTTGGGATGTTGGCAGGCATAAGGAAATGGTTTCTAGGTTTAGCAGTTCTCAAGATGGCAGACACTAAAATCATGTTAAAATTTTTGCAGGAGGGAGAAGCAAAATGAGAAACATAAGGATGTTTTAATAGTACGAGATCCTGCAAGGCCTGCCAGGACTAGAAACCAAATAAGTCATAGTGTGCCATTTCTAAATGGGAATTTCCGTTTTTCCCTAAGTGTAGAGCTTACTGTTCTTGGGCTTTATGAGGTAGCATCTTAAAAATAAATAAAAGCTGTGGTGTAGCATTGTAGTTTTGGCAGTGGTTCAGGACTTTTTTTTTTTCCCCCAAAGGAACAAGTGACCTAGACCTCAACAAGTATAGTTTCTAATCCAGTGCCATTTCTTCATTATAACTTTTCTTGCAATCTAATGCCCATAGGCATCTTGGATGGGGCTTTGAGCAACCTGATCTGGTGAAATGTCCCTGCCCATGTCAGGTGGGTTGGACTAGATGATCTTTAAAGTTCCCTTCCAACCCAAGCCATGCTATATGATTCTGTGATCCTCCAAAAGCAATGATATAGCTTTAGGTGTATAGTCTCTGGAAATCTTTAGTGGTACCTTTTCCTTTCCACCTTTCCAGAAAATAAATTTCTGATTCAGACTAAGAAGGATTTGTTTGCATAATTTTCAGTAACAGACAAACTGGAATTGAGTTTATTGAGAGTTTTGATTTTGGATATTTTGCTGGATGTGAGACTTTCTTATGCTAGTCTATCTCAGTTCACTTCCAATGGCAATGTTTGACTTACAGCATCTTAGAATAAGTAAAAAATAAGTAAATCACAGTTATAATGTATTTTTAGCCTGTTTTCACACAGTCAAGAACAAGCCTGGTTTCCCCTTTGCCAAATTTTCTCCTTTTGCAGTCAGAAGACAATGAGGACTTGACTACCAGCTCAAATGCTGGATTGGTGAATGCTCTTCATCCTTAACAAGTAGCTTTAGGAGACGTGGGCCTGCAGGACAGACTGACAGTGTTTATGTAACACTTGATTAGGTTTTCTGCTGCTCAAAGCCATGAAATAAAGAGTCAGCCCATGCAGCTTTTTATAATATTTGTGCTCATGAACACACTATTGAAAACTAAACTTTGAACGGCTCTTGATAATTTCTGGTGAAACTGATAATTTCTCATTTTAGTACCAAAAGCACATCAGTTGCAGTCTTCATCCCAAAAATTTTGTTCATAGGTCAGATCTTGATTGATTGCTGTCAGGCTGTAAAGTCACTGTTGCTGGTATTTTATTTTTATTTCTCTTACAATTTTTTTTTCTGTTTTTTATTTCAAGAAAGTAATCTGCTTTATTGGTTTACAATTAGTATTTATGTTGCTCCCAGTAGATAGAGTGCTTTAGGAGAGTCATTATTTGACTACAACTGAACAGTATTTTGTTCATATAATGTATCACATGTTAGGTATTTAATATATAGGCCAGAATCGTGCATAATTCATCACAGCCCATAAATCTTGTCCTGTGTAGTTCTGCAACCACAGATCTCTACAGAGTTCTAGCTTAGGTGGAAAATAGAAGGTTTTGCCTACGGAGATACAGGAACACTTATTTTTAAGTTATATGAATGATTCTGTGGTACCTTTTAGAATCTTGTCAACTACAGGCTTCGTGAAACATACAGCACATTAGGCAATTACAAAATGAGCAGATTGTTGAGTGGCCACACAACTAATACTCAGATTGTAATCCTGAGGGTTGGTGCTTAATGTTTAACTTTGCCATTTTTGTGACTGTTTATAGACATGAGAAAAAAATGCTTTGAGATTTAATGGCACATTTTCTACAATTTCTTTTTTCTAGAGCAGAGACACTCTACCCTTGATGTTCTCAGGAAACTCAAGACTCCGCCTACTTTTTTTGCTGCAACCAGACTTTCCGCAATGCGGAGTGGAAGTGATGAAGTATATGCAAACTGCATGGTAGTAGAGCAAGTAAGCTTATGTTTGAAATTTTGACATATTTTTCATTGTCCTCTGTTAAAGTATCTTATCTGTGTGATAGCAGGATCTTCTGGATCCTAGTAGTGTGGCTAATTAGTAAAGCTCTAAAATGAAAACAGTAATACCTTATTCTTCTCAGCTGTATTTTCTAACCCATTTTTGAGGCCCCTTTTAACAGATTCAGTTGATGATAGGAATTATTCTCCCCAGCCTGTAGGGAGAACTCTAAGGCAGCTATTACTGTCTTCTGTGTGTTTGTGAGCCAGATGGTATTTGCTTCTTTTCCAAAAAACATTAACACAATGTAACTTGCTCATGTGCACTTCAGATTTTCTGAATTCTGTGTACATTCACAGAAGATGCATTTGCTGATGCTGGCTAATTTCCAAAGTGAATTATAAACTCATAGCTAAGCTTACAGGCTCAATAGAGGTCAGATATTGCTGAAAAGGTTGATGTCCTACAACTGGCAGGGAGCATTCTGAAACTGGAGATCCTGACGTAGTATTCATGTTTCTGATTTATTTGTCAGCAGCACTGGAAATGAGCCAGTGTCCAGCCCAGATTATATTTTACATCACTGTGTTGCAGCTGAATTCCCTCCCCTGTGGTCACACACAACTTAGACTAGGCCTCCCCTGCCCAACTCTTGTGTATAGCAGTTGTGTGTTGTTAATCAGTCGCCCAGTTCTGATGGCATGTTTCAGTGATGTTTGAAATGATTTATTTATTTGTAAGCTGATGTGGGCTCACCCTGGAGTGACAGTTGGAATATAGGAGTAAGGAATAATAAGAAAATCAGGTTAGAAGAAGACTGGGGTTTTTCAAATGTGATTCCTGCCCTGCTCTCCCCCCCCCCCCCTTTTTTTTTTTTCATTCCCTGAAACACTTCAGCCCCTGCATTCACTGCAGATCCAGTTTGTTGTGATATCTGAGATGGAAGTTTCAGTCAAAGGCCATCATGTTCAAAATGCATCTAAGATTACTGAGAGATATGTGAAATAATGACCTTGGAGCAAGCAACTGGATTGCATATGCCGGGGACTGTGTATGCAGTCTGTGAACCGTTAATGGTGCAGCTCCACTACAGATGTGGATGCTACCTGAGTATATTGCTGCGGGGTCCTTCAGCTTGGATTACTAACCTTTGCTCAATACGTAGCCACATTCAACTTTGTTAAATTGCTGACTGGGGTCAAATTCTCCCTTCACCAGCCAGCAGGAGCTGGAGTGGCTTCCCGAGGAGGTCTCTCTGGTGCTGAGGGGTAATGGTGCCTGGGCAGGAGTAACTTTGAAGGGAGAAACAGCTGCAGAGAAAGAGCCGGGAGAATCATTTTGCCTTTGTGCATCTCATCTGCAGAACGCAACAGAAGTACTTCCAGACTTGCATGTGCCATATCTTTGAATGCAAATATGGGCTGTGGAAAAAATGCCAGCAGTTCTTTCTGTCTTTTGCTAAAAGAAATGTTATGATGGGATGAAAACACGTCTCAAGTGGGGCTGGAGAGGAGGAATTCAGCAATCTGAAAGACCAGGACTTTGGAGGCACTTGCAATCCTTCCTTTCTTCTTGCTTTTATACGGGTGCTTTTTTGGAGATTGAGTGTTTTCACTGACCATGTGACTTCTCAGTATTATTCAGTGTCTAAATAGATGACAGTAGCATCTAACTGAAAGACTAACAATAGACTATATTTTAATGTCTTCTGCAGAATCGCCAGGAGAATTCAACTTCCGTTGCACAAAGAATTATTTGTTACAGGTTCTAAATCCTGATCCCTGTACTAAGAAAAGATAATTCCCAACTCCATTCCTGTCTTTGTGCAAGAGGAGGGATGCTTCATGCCCATAATTGCTTAATGGCAAAAAAAAAAAAGGGATTCCTTTTCCTTCTTCCCCTGGAGAACCTCTGGTCCTGGTCATGTATATTTGTGTCAAAGCTTAGGAAATTGGTGCTGGAAAATTAAAGGTGCATGACATGTAGGCTGATTTTTCCAAATTAAATTGCACAGTGTTTGATTTCTCCTCCCTATGTGTCTCACACTAATGTATTATGCATATTTTTTTGCTTGACTCAAGGATATTTTTTAATAAAAGCTATAAATATATTAATTGATACATTTGACAAAAGGTATAAATGTGTGTGAGAAATCCATTAGACTTACAAATATCAATTCATTACTGCTCTGTGGAAAAAATAATACAAGGTCTAGAATCCCTTAGCCATGTAACTTGCTTTCAGTTCATGTGCTGTAAAAAGTAATAGGGGCACAACAAAGGCAAAACATGCAGCCGTAAATAAAATGGCAAACTAATCTGTGCCTTGTTCCTGGACAATACATCTTGTTACTGCCTCTTACCAGCATTCATTTTTTCTCTGCAGGCTGGAGATTTAAAGACTAACTATGTTCAGGGAGATGGTGTCTGCAGTGAAACGTGTCTGAATCCCGCCAACTCAAACCTGATGGCTAAGAGCTCTTCGTCTCCCTCCCTTGAGGAGAATGACCAGTGTATATATGTTCCAAATGAAGGAAAACAAAAGCCAATGAAAAATGGAGAAAATGCAGGTTTAAGACATACTGTTGAACCTTCTGATCCATATGGAGCAGATTCATATCTTCCATTCAAGACCCATGGATTTAATAAGGATCGGGGCCAACTTTATGCTGACATGAAAAAAAGAAGGTATGGTCTTGACTTGATGATATGGCCAGTATAAGGATTATTTGTGATAACCTTTTATTTCAAAAGATGAAGTAGAAACTGCAGTAGTAAATATGATTACTGAGATAAAATCATTGTTTTCAATCACCGATATTTAAATTGCTTTAATGATCTGTTTTCATCAAACAGGTCTTCATTGTATGAGTTTCCATTGTGGCATTTTTGTCAGAAACCAGAATTTCAGCGTAGTTTTCCTCAGTTATATATTCCATTAATGAAATAATCCAAAATCTGTTGAACTCTCTGGGAGTCTTTCCATTCTTTGCACTGGCCTGTAGAAGGAGAAGGTTATTCCTGATTGCATATTTTTTACCTCAGAAGATGCAGTGCAGAGTACAGCTTGTGTTTCTGATAGGTTCAGACTGTTTTCTGCTCTTCTGCTGGTACACAAGGTTGGCTGCCAGCAGAGCCAGTTGTCTGAGGACCCTCATTCATGTGACTTTAGGTTATGCTGGGAACTGGTTGGGTTCAGAATTTCAGAGATCTTTGAAGATGAAACTATAATTTTTGTTTTTAACAGTTAGTAAATTTCCTTGATAGAAAGTCTTTATTGCGTCTCTTGATAGAATAGACAGGAAATCAGTTCCCTCTTGTACAGGAGGAAATTCAAATCTGTCTCCCACCTTTCATGAGTGTTTGAACTAGTTGGAGGTAGGGCATCAGATCTATGTAAAAACAATAAGGAAGCAGTAGTGTCTGTCTGTGGTCGATTAAAGTGGGCAATAACATTTTCTCTAGCTTAATTCTGAGTTTCTTGTGCAACTGAAAAGTCCCAGTAGGAGGAATCGTTTAACACAGATAAGACAACAAACATCAGACTAAGAGTTGTTTTTTCCCAAAACTTTCATTTTTGCTGGCTATGAAGATACTGTGTAGATTACTATACATAATCATCTTCTGCATCTCTGTCATAAATATTTTTCTCCTATACATTTTTAGATATTCCTGCCTTTCTTAAGGCCTAGGTCAGATACCTATGTATTTTAAGCTTTAAGAGATTATATACATTTTTGGAGAGACGTGATTGACCTTAATATGTCAACTGTAAGTGATCCAAATATTACACATAAAATAAGACTATCAGTATGTAATTCTAGCACCGTGTTCCTTGAAGTATCTGAGATGATGTGCAAGTTACTGAGCAGATCTTTAAACCAGCTTTTTATGTCAGAAAAATTCCCTGGGTAAGTTACACCCAGTAGGACATGTATGCTTGTCCGTTGACATAGACATGTATTGCTTTTGCAGTTTTAAAATGTGACAGTAACTGATAATGCAGTTAAACAACTTGTTTCTGTGATGTCACATAGACTATTACTAGGAAACATTGCGAAAGATGGTCTCCAGAAGTGTAGTAAGGAAGTAGTTTTGAACAGTATCGATAGATTTGCCCTTTGACAAAGTGAATTGTAGTGGTGTGTGAGGGAATTTTCGTGCTGTTATTCCTGGTAGGAACTCTGGCTATCTAGAAATACCACACATAATTTAAAGTTTTATGTTGTAAGGCTGGAATGTTATTGCAAGCAGTCAACCGTTCCTTCCAGTCACTCTAATGAAGAGACCATGAACTTGCTCTTGTAGCTAATGGGACCCGTTCTGGGAAACCCTGGTACTGCTGAGAAACTGTACTGCACTCTGCTGCGCAGGAACGCTCACCAATTAAATAGTCCCTGGGTGTTTGAAGTATTGAGTTAGCTAGGGCATTTTCAGTCTGTTTATGGTCCTAAATGTTTTTAAGTTTATAACTTTTGAAATTAATCTTATCTCTCAGACTCTCTGTCATCTCTTGTTAGTTTTGTCTTCCATTCTCCATCAAGTCACAGATGTAGGAAAAAAGACGTCTGTGAATAGCCACATTTCAAATACACAAAATAAGCATATATACCCACATATCTTAATACTGAAGTCTAAGGTAGTTGTCTCAGTAGTCCTTACCATCTCTGGAGTGGGATTTTCACATGGGTGTGGAAATCATCCTCTGAGGGTGGCTGACTGTGGTGGGTGTCTGCATGATCATGGGCAATGCAAATGTCTGTACTGCAGATCCACAAGGTTGGGTCAGACACGTCCTGTGCAAAGTGCCTGAGTAGCTTCACTAGGTGACTGCAAAACTGAGAGGGGACTCCGTGTGTGACTTTTACCTAACACAATCACTGTAGTTTGGGTTGTCATTGATCGGAGTACACAGCAGTATCTTTGTGTGTTGCATAAAGGTTGAGATGGATTGTTACTAAAGTTCATGGGAATTAAATACTTCATTGTCTGCTTCAGTTCAAGTCTCGATGACCTTGAAGTAGATGGTGGAAGTGGAGGTGTTTTGGACAGATCCCATGTTCACTACCCTCCTCTCGGTTCTTCAGAGGCCATGGCTTGTAGCAGAGATGGATTAGACTTATCTACCAGTCTGCAGCCCAAGGTATTTGATACTATCTTGGTTTGTGTTGTTTTCCTTTTAAGTAAATCACTGAAAACATGTGACAAACATCCAAATCTGCAGGAGAAAAATGAGTTCCCTGTTGGCATTGCTAGTCCCTCTGGAGATCATCATGCGTAGGGTTGTGGAGCCTGAGCTCCCTGGTTGCAGGCTGGGCTCGGCAGCAGCTATGGGAAGGGTCCACCAAAGATTCACTTCAGCTTTGAAAAAACCCCATCATTTATCAGAAGCATTTCAAAGGAAATATCTCAGGTTCAGTGACTCAGCATTTTCTAACCAGAATATATTTAGTGAGGAAATGTTTAACCAGCTCTAGTTATGTGAAAGGATAACAGCTTTGTAAAGTATAAAAGCAGCCTGCTGCATGTTTTAAAGCAGTTGATAGACACAGGGAACAGGGAAATTCCCTGTTATATACCCTGTTTTTGATATATCAAAAATCAGGGAGTCTCCTTTCAAGCCTTATCATTGATGTATTTGGGGATTGGAAAAATCTTTTCATGCACAATAAAAAAACCTGACAGAAAAGAGAAAGAAGCAAACTCCTTTCTTTGGAAACTCTGACATAAATTATTAGCAAGGCAGGGCATTAGTCTATGTGAAATTTCTTGTGGTATGAAAGTACTAAGATTGATGGCTCCCTTGGTAGGATAGCTTGGTCATCAGATATAATGGCCAACAACACTGTTCAGTTGTCACATACCACCAAACTGGGGAAGAATGTAAGCTTTCTCTTAGTGTAACTTACACCCACAAATTATTTCCTGTAATATGTAAAAAATTATAATGGTGGAAGTATGACAGACCTCCTAAGAATTCAAATGAAGTTGTCAAAAATTGTACTTCAACTTAGAAGTTTTAATGAAGCCAAGAAAATGTATGTGGGTGATCAGACATCTTTCTTTCAGAAATTCTGTCACTTATGTGTTTTGTTTCTGTTGCTGATGCATTTCAAACCAAAACACTTTTTAATTTGCTGCAATTTCTTGTAGGAATGCACAGTGTCTGGAATTCGGTCGCGCTCCTATTCCTGCTCCTCGCCCAAAGGTTTATTAGGAAGACCTCGCATTCCTCGGGACTTAACAGTTGGGGATTTGAATGAAGGTCAGTGCTCTGGCTTTGCACCTGCACAGCCTCATCCCATGCCTGCCTGCTTCAGGCCCAGTGCTGACAGCTTTACTCAGGTCTGTCCTGTACATGGACCTTGCCAGTGTGCGTGAAAGCAGGGTTCAGTTGCCTTTGGGTACCCCTACCATCATACCTCACTCTTCTCCCATATACTGGCCTGTCATATGCTCCCCTGATACAGAAGAAGATCCTTGGGAGGGCACACAAACTGGGAGAGCATTAGTCAGAAAAAGTAATGGCAAGGGCAGTAATCCTTAACTCAGCCTCCCTCGGGGTGCTTGGCAGGATGACACTGAAGATGCATCAAAGAGGGCAGGTGGCCCCAGCTTCCCTGGGGAGCTCTGAAGCTTGGATGGGCAGTTGTAATCTCCACAGGCTGGGAAACAAAACCCACTCTCCCCATCAATTGGAGTCAGAGATGTCCCTTCAAGAAGCTTGTAATTTATTTACAAATTGATTCTAACACATTTGATTTATAGACACACTTTCATATTTAGAAGACAACCCACCCTTTTTGCAATGAGGGCATGGTTTATATTTGAAAACCCTGCAAAGCATGAAATACGTGTACCTTGCTTTTCACATTGAGCACATCACTTAAAAACAACTTGCATTTCATGAGACTTGACCTCTCTCCCTATGACTTTGTCCACTGCCATACTTCCAACTTGCCTCTCCCCACAGTATGCCTTTAGGTTTCTACTAGTCCTGAGCAAGAGGCAGGATATATGAGTTACAGTGAACCAGACGGGATGGACACCCAGAGAAGTTATGGATGCCCCATCATTGGAAGTGTTCAAGCTCAGATTGCATGGGACTTTGAGCAACCTGATGTATTGTAAGGTGTCCTTGCTCATGGCAGGGGGGTTGGACTAGGCAATCTTGGAAAGGTTCCTTCCAACCCAGACCATTGTGTGGTTCTGTGACACTGTACGTGAAAACACACAGAAGTTGTGAAAATGTTGTTGTATTTGAAACCAGTTAACAAATTCAAAAGCTGTTGGGAAGGCAAGATGGAGAAAGCTGCTGGGCAGATGTATAGTGACTGCAGACACCTATTTTCCTTAAGAAACTGTGTTAAGCAGTGCAGCAAATAATTTCTTTGTGATTGCTCAAATTCACTGTAAGATTTCATGTCCCCTTTAAGGAGGAGTGTGTACTGCAGCTTGCATCAGGCAGCTCTGTTATATTTTTCCCCAACAGATAATGTATTTGTAACCACTTGTATGCAACAGATTAGGTGAGAAGTCTTTGGCAAAGCAAGGCAGAAGAAAAAGAGGGAAGTATGTCACGGGAGTAGAGGAGGCAGTTCAGCAAAGCCCCATGGTGTGTGCCTGAAGTTAAAACAGAATTCCTTCGACTTCATAGCTAAGGGGCTCTTGGTGTGACAGCCCATCGTCCAGACACCGTTACCTTCTTGGTTCTGATCTGGGCTAGGACCTCTGTCCTCCTCATTCTTTCTCCCATTTCTCCTGGGACAGTCAGTGCCGGACCTTTCCCTGTCTCGTGGAGAAGGCTGAAACACTTTCTCATCCATGCTTAGGAAACAGGCTGTTCTGCAGCCTGCTCTGCAGATGCAGTGTGCTGCTGGGAGGGAGTGTGGTGGTCTGCAGAGGTTCCTGCTGGTGCTTCCCTGCCACCAGCACCTCTTGCCTTATCCCTTTCTTTCCAGCCTTTTGTGGGGACAGGAGTGTTGAACAGAATGTTTGGCAGCTGATGGGTGTTACTGTGTGGGGAGGCACAGCTGCACTCGCACTGAGCAGTCACATCTGGATACGGGACTAGCCCAAGAGCCTGGTCCAAGAAGTTAGGTCAGATAGTTCATCCTGATCTCTGTGGGCTGTAGCGGGATTGTGTGTGGGTCTGTGCAGGTGTCTGCGGACTGAAAACCTGCCCCTTCCTCTCTGCCCAGCTGCCAGCGCTTGGGTTCAGGCCTTAGCTATGCAGGTGCGAGGTGTAGCTGACCTTGTACATTGCAATGAATCATAATCCAAAGCAGATGAATGCAGGATGGCAACAGGACGGTCTTCCTCTCATAAACTATGAGAAAAAAGGTGGGAAATCACCATCTGTTTCTGGTGGAAGCTTTTGAGTATGCTCAGGTTTAAAACTACCTGCTTTTATTCAGGAAGGCATTACCAGGCTGTAACAGTAAAGGATTTGTCCCTGCTCTGTAGATGGTGTGCTCATGAACAGTGGTCGATCCCTCCTTCAGGCCCTTTCACTCTCTAAGTCAGTGTCTCTGCTCCACCCTTGTAGTAAGTACTCAGTGCCAACACCATGGCACTGTTTTGCATGAGGCTGTCTTCATCTCCCATGGGTTCATGGCCTTTGTTTCTTTTGAAAGCATCCTGTGGCACAGCTTGTGCCTAGCAACTAACTGAAACGCCCTTTTAGTGTCGCTGCTTCTTTGGTAAATATTCTCTCTCTCGCTAACCTGAAGTCTACGTTTGTCTGAAGACATGTTGGTTCAGCAAAGCATGTTTAAGTTTGTATCTAATGTTAAAGAAGGCATAGTCTGATGCTTTGACTTAGGCAGGTGTTTGGGTATCTTTCTGAACCATACCTGTGGTAGCTTTGCAAAAATTGTCTGCAGAATGGAATGGCTTCTAATCTGGAAATGGTAGAATGGTCTCTTACCATTTTGGTCTTTTTTATTCCAAAACAATGCAACTGTATTACTTTTCTTTTGCTTTTTAGAGTTTGTTGAAAAGTATCTTCTTGGGTCCTCTATGTTTCTGGGATGTAAACCTTTAACTCATTACACATCCTGTGGAGTGCATAGACTAGGAGTATTTCTTTTTATGTAGAGACATGTAAATTTTTTTAATACTGTTGATAAAGCTGCATAAGACAGGTAACTGCAAATAGCACAATGTCATTAAGATGTTTTACAACAAATTATGTAAAAAGCAAAATGAAGTGTGAATCCGGAAGTCTGGATTGTTAAGAATAAGAAGAGAAATATTTTTTGTTATTCTTAAAAACAGACTATTTGCAGAGACTGTCATTCACTGATACCCATCTCAGTTCTAGCAGATTCTGTGAACTAAACAAAGCTTAGTACGCAGTGGTCTTACCCCAGCAAAACCTGCTGCTGCTAATACATATACGTTTTTGCTTTCCTAATTTTCAAATGACGTTGCAAGCCGTTAGTGACAAGCTTACGGCCTGGTGGAGGCTGTGCATTTCAAATAAACCTGGTGACCTCGCAACCTGAGTGTCCAATAACTGTTTTATGTCTTGCAGAGCGAGCGTACAGTCTGCCGGAGCAGTCCCGGGAGAAGAGGTACGGGTACTGGTCGCACCCACGTCTGTGCAAGAATGCCATCTAGGGAGCAAGAGCGGGGAAGAGGCCTCAGCACCCCTTGCAGCAGGGTTTTTAGCAGTGATTTAGGGGAGCGCTCCCTCCCTAGGGGAACTTCAAACTCATGCTTAAACCCTCTGCTAAGCTCAGAGCAGTGCTCTCTGTGCTGTCCCCACCGCCCACATCTGGCAGTGGGGATTTTCTGGGCAGCACTGCAGGATGTGCACGGTGCTCCTGTCTCCTATAGGAACATCCAAAATGCCGTAATAAAAGCAATGGGGCTTTCAATACCAACCACAATCTAGGCAAGCTTGTAACACATTGCACATTCAGAGCACTCCACAGGCTAGTGTTACTCCTGTTTATAAAGAATGATTGCAGTCCTTCTCATAACGTCAGCTGAACCCACAATAAAATATATAATTGTACATGTTAGGTGAAACAAGCACCATCCAGATTCTGCACTAAGGGACTGTTCCCACTGGAATGACTTCTTTTTTCACTGGTCTCTGTTCTAGGATTCAGGAGGAGGAATGGAATAAATATATTGTACCCTCAAAAAATGAGTCTGAAAAATGTAAAGTGAGTCGGACTTTCAGCTTTCTGATGAATAGAATGACCAGCACACGGAATAAATGCAAGGTAATTTGGGATTTATGTCTATATTATTATGTTTAATTATACCACTGTAATTAAATGAATTATAGATAAGAATCTAAATTTTAATGTAAAGATAAGTTATTATTACAAACCCACATAAGTAATAGAGAGAAACTTTTATTTTTATTTTTAATTTTAAAACATATGCAGGGTGCCCTGAAATGGCCTTAATATTAAAAACCACATAAGTAATAGGAAGAAACTTTTTAAAAAATTTTATTTTATGTTAAAATGTGCAGGATACCCTGGAATGGCCTTCATATTAAAAACCAGCTTTCCATTTAAACAACAGCCTTTGGTGAACAGTATCAAATATTTCCCTTGCCATTTTTTTTGATGTTATTAATAATCTCATTTGATGATTTAGCCAACACTTAAATGTATGAATTGCCTTTAAGAAACAATTTTCTTTGTTAAATGTAACTAAGAGGTGTGGGCCTGTTCTTGCTATTGCTCTCAGTAAGTACATGAGTCTGTAACATCTACGTTGGCATGCAGTCTGTTAAATTTGCCTTATTTGAAGTTAATGGGACTTCTTGCATGAGTAAGTACTGTTTAGTGTTAAAGAACTGCAGATTTGAGGCCTGCACAGTCAAACATGCATACTGTGAAAGGTAGATTAGAACACGTCATTTTTGAGACTGAACATGTAGATTAACGGCAGCAATTAACAGTTTGAAATATGGATTCAGCCTTACAGGATCTTTCTGGCTGGTCTTCTGGCAGGTTTGCAGATTTTCTAGTATGTCCTCCCATTCCCCAGTATATCTGTACCTACATGGATGTGAGGGTGGTATCTTGACAAGTGACAGCACAGGCTGCCAGCATGTATGTCTACTCCAGCAGCCACACATAAGCCTGTTTCCTAAAGAATAACTATCAGTCAGGGCTGCCCAGGGAAATGTATTCTCATACCAACGGGACTACTGTAAAAATAGGAAGATTTTATTAAATTCTTTAACACTCCTTAGAAATGGGTTATTTCTAATGTCTTTTAAGGTCTAAAGACAGGTCATCTAAATTTACGTAAATACAGCTGAAATTCAGCTCTTTAACTGAAGAGTTTGCATGTATGCCTCAGGGGAGATGTAGTCACTGATGTGCAGTGTCAATGGCTCTTCTTAAATTTTATTTTATTCAGCTTTCTAAATGTATTTCTGCTAGTCTTCCTTGACAACGCTTGCTGGCTTAGCTGCCAGTGAAAGCAATGCCTGCTTCATTTTAGGACTTCAACGATGTTTGATGTAATAATATAGTATACTGTTACAAGTCTTCCAGGGAATAATTTTCTGTTAAGGGGAATGTAATAGTGTTTTTAAGATTGAATCAGCTTATCTTCTTTTCTAATGTTCCTTTTTTAACTTTTTTCCTGCCTCTTCTGCTGGGGGTGAAGACAAAAAGTAAAGATACCAAAGATAAAGAGAAGCTGAACAGGCACAGTTTTGCAAACGGGACCTTCTCAGGAGTTATCCCATGTATGGCCTGTGAGAAGGCCCTCCTAGGAAAGGAGTCACTGCAGTGCTCCCGTAAGTAGTTTCTGGATTTCACGTGTGACCTTAACGGTGTTCCTAATCCTGCTTTGGGATCCAGGTTCGGTATTTTATTACAAGAAGAAACCTTGCCTCTATTTGGATGTACCTGGTTCGTGTGATGAGCTGAGGTTGGTAAGGTAGCGGGAGGAGGGACGGCAGGTGACAGCTATTGCATGCTAGGCAAAGACTTTCCTAGCCAGGGGCTGTAACACCAAAGCATCCTAGGGGCCAAATTAGTAAGTGGACATGGGGGAGGGAAAAAAAGTGACACCTCAAGGTACTGTTTTCTTAGGCTGGGGACCCTCGAGTGCCAGGCTTTGTAACGTGCCTTCTCTTTCAGATTGCAACGTGATTGTGCATAAAAGCTGCAAGGAGTGTGCTCCTGTGTGCACCAAGGTAACTTCCTACACCACACCCTTCTTACTAAAGAGTATTTGCTTTCCAAGGGGTCTGGAAATGACATGAAGGTAAAAAGAAAGGTACACACAGCCTTCCCGGACTCAGTGTCTGTATGCAAAGGACTGCAAGGTTGTCAAAATGTCTAATGTGAGCAAGAGAGTAAGCACTGTGCTTGAACAACAGTTTTCAGAAGAGGGTCCAAAATGCCTATAAACAGATATTTGTATTTTTGAAGAGTTGCAGGGTCAAATCGTAAAATGGTGTGCCTGGAGGGATACAGAAAGGGATTAAAAAGAATGGCTCCTCAAAACCACAGATACCCCCTTGTGTAGGAAAGGAGATCCCTGATGTTTGGAATAATGGAAAGCAGAGGTGAAAGTGACTTTGGGAGGCAAGCTAGTCCATCTCCTTACCCTCAGGCAGGGTGAATTCTAGGTAAAAAATTGGGCAGATACTTGTCTGATCTGTTCTGTAAAATCTCTGAAGGACGAGATGCTATGGTATGTTTTTTCTGATGTAGCTGGGTTTTGCATCCTGGTGGCTTGCAAAGAGAACATGTTTCCATACAGACTCTTGAGGGTAAGCAAGCCTTAAACTGGACAGAAATCAGGTGTCTTTATTTATTTTGGGTATAGCTGTAGCGTCATAGCCTTGCACAAATGTCTGGGCAAATTTAGGGTATTAGGACAGCTGAAGTAGGAGTTTGAATTATTGTGACTGGTGGGTTATTTGTCAGAGGAGACAAGAGCCCTACCACCTCTGACACCTCATCAAGAATGAGGTATAGAAAATGTTCACTGGCCCACCTCAAGTGAAATACATACCTAAGCACAGCAGGCTTTTCCTGTGAGGTTTGCAGAAGTCCACTTTGGAATGGGGATTGATTCTGCCTTTGATACCCAGGCTTCCTCAGGTAGTGCCCTGCCACAAGTGCTTTATGCTTATTTGGATATAAAGCCCTGAATGAAAACTACTTTTCTTGCAGCCTTCACAGGCAATATTTATATAGAGAAAGTAGAAGGCTGTATCTCAGTGGCTTGGTTTTGAATAAACAGATTCAGTTTTGCATTCTAGTATAAATAATATCATTCTACACCGAATATTTTTATCTACCAATAAACTTGTATTTACTGGTTATTGGTAGAAAATAGGACCATAATTCAGGAAAATTTTCTTGAAGCCGTTTTGTGTGATGACACATGGCAGTGAGTTACTAACTTGACTATTTAGCGTGTTATCAGCTATGATTTCATTGCATTTCAAAAAATTCTTTTTTTCAGAAGTCCCAGGAGAGACATCATAATAAAAACAAACCCCAAGCTGGTGTAACAAGTAAGTTAGGAGGTATAAACTTAGCACTTCTGAACTAAGCCTTGGTTAAAAATCATGGGACCAACAACACCAACTTTACTACATCATTTGTATATTTCTATTTCTCATTTCAGTATCTGTAAGAAAGTTGTGTCTCTAGTATGAGTAGGAGCTTCCAAAGAAATGGCTTTTGAAGTAACTCAAGTGGTAGTTTTACTATGTTTTGTTTTCAGTGAGAGTGAAAATCAAAACTAGTCAGTTCTGTCTTGTGCTTTTGAGTATGTAATTTGCATATGCACAAAAATGTGGGTCTCCTGTCTTCAGGTTGCAATGCTAGAGTGGGTATGATTTGAGATTGCTTTCTTACCAATAATATCCATGCTGGAGCTATTCCACTTTGACTACAAGCTTATCTTTATATTCTGTGCGGGACCATCACAGTCCTGTACCATGGCTGGTGGACATTCTTGGTACCTAGTGTAGGTTTATATGAACACGAGATAGCATTTCATAGTATAACTGTGCCATTGATGACATTGTTTGTCACAGTGTTGTGTTGTCCTTTGCCTCACAGATTCCTTGCCTGGAGATGTTTCCCAGATGGTGCTTTCCCCAGTGCATTCTTCTTCCTCTATGCCTATTGCACTGTCTGCTGGAAGGAGAGAAGCCTCACAACAATCCCACTTCTTGTCCAAAAGTGTCCCCAGTGCCAGTTTTGAAAGGTAAAGGGCAGCTGCCAGAGGATTATGATAAATACATCATTCAGCATTTCTAGGAAAATTCGAACCATTAAATAAACATGGGATTTTTTTTTCCTGCTGTAGAAGATCTATGCCATTTTCTGAACAAGAGCCTGAGACTAGCACCTGGAGGTCCAAGTCACGGTCTGAAGAGATGTTACAAGCACTAGGGACTTTCTCTTCAATGGATCCTTTTATGATGGAAGGTGAGAAGTATTGTACAGATGTTACATTTTATAACCTGTATTGGAAAGTGCAAAATAGAGAAACTCCTTAGTTGATGTAGAAAGCCACTTCAGCTGCTGTGAAGAAAAAAGCACCTGATTTTGGTAATTACAATTGTGTCACTCATTTAATGATACAGTCAGGCACATTAGTCTTAAAATACAACTTTTCTGTTCTTCCCTGTAACTCTGATAACTTTTACAATATTTTTATACGGTATTAGCATTTTAAAATAAAAGGGATAAATGCAGAACCAG
Source organism: Rhynochetos jubatus (assembly GCA_027574665.1). Taxonomy (NCBI): domain Eukaryota; kingdom Metazoa; phylum Chordata; class Aves; order Eurypygiformes; family Rhynochetidae; genus Rhynochetos; species Rhynochetos jubatus. Next base: position 66,055,255 of record CM050690.1, on the reverse strand, counting down.
AACAGCAATATACATTTCTTCTGCTCTCATCCAGTCATCTCCATTGACAGCGTACATTGCAAAACGTACACCTACATCACTTGTATTTCCTCAGTGGCCCCAAAAATTTACCTCCCACTCGTGCTCTGCCCTCCTAAATTAGCTACTTATCCTTGTGAAGTGAATACGAACAGGCTTTTTCTGTAGCTAGGTGTGAGACTGAAGTTCAAAGCTGAAGGGCGTTTGCTCACAAAGGATGGTGCAGATATCTCTCACTGGCTATCTACAAAATGGCCAGTGCCCCACTGACACCAAAGCTACTTTTGGAAATGTTGTATTTTGTTTTTAAATTTCTAAAAGTTTCTTCAAGCAAAGCCGTACAAAAATGATTTGATCGGGGAAAAGTAAGGTGGGGCTTTTTTGTTCTCCCTCACTGTCACATTTTCATTTCAACCCTTTGTTAATGATGCTGACATCTGGCAAGCTTCTCTGTTGTAAAGACACTGCCAGTGTTTGCAGAAGCCTAAAGTTCATCCCTGTGATGTGTTCCCCTTTCTACATGGATAGATCTGCATGTGCAAAGGGACTTCCCTTACTGTTCACATGCCTGGTGTTAATGAGACACACGTTTTTTCACAGATGATGTGGATTTGTCTCAGTGGACTGAACTCCGCACAGATGGCCAAGAGTTTGAGGCAGAATCCTGGAGTCTTGTTGTGGATCCAACGTTCTGCAGCAAGCAAGAAAAGGACGTTATCAAGAGACAGGATGTCATTTTTGGTCAGTATTTCAAAGCTTCCTGTAGGTTGAAAAACAATTTGGTATAGAAAATACATAGGGAATCCACATGTTTTATGTCCAGGAGAATGAATGCTGCAACTCAGAATAATAAGAAGGTTCAACGAACATTTTTGTCACAAATTACAATGTGTCCTAGAGCTCAGGAGGACAGACACACATCCACCCTGGTCACAGAATGTTTGAGGGGACCTTATCCAACCTCCAGCTCAAACAGTTGGAACCCCAGCTTGTTCAGTGGGGTACAGTTGAGAGAAGTGTGCCAAAGCCAGATAAATTAAGTCTTCCTACTTACATAATCTATGAGTTTTGAGACTCGCACAGAAAAAATTATTATGACCGTATAGTTGAATGTTGCTAAAGTTTGTTGTAGAAATCGTGCAGAATTTTCATGTGATTACTATACTATGCTGTTTTCTTTTATACTGCAGAGCTGATGCAAACAGAAGTGCATCACATCCATACCCTGTTCATTATGTCTGAAATATTCAGGAAAGGAATGAAAGAAGAACTGCAGCTGGACCACAGCACAGTGGACAGAATATTCCCCTGCTTAGATGAGCTACTGAAGATGCACAGACAATTCTTCTGCAAAATGAAGGAGAGACGACAGGAATCATGTGAGGCAGGGAGTGAACGTAATTTTGTCATCAGCAGAATTGGAGACATCCTTGTGCAGCAGGTAGAAGCATCAGCTCTGTTAATCCTTTATGTACTCAAGGTTCCCAAATTAAACAATTTATTGACTTTAAAACTTTTGTGGGCAAGGAGAGGGCTATGGTTGCCTCATAAAATTCAAAGATTGTCCCTTGCAGATTACTGTAGGATGAAACAGCAGTGAGAGAAAATCATTACTGACAGGGAACTGTGATGAATTTGGGATGAACTTCTACCTATATGGCACAAGCAACGAGGAAAGTGATGAACTTTGTCCTGTTCACAGGAGAAGGCTTCTGCGATCATACCATGGAGTTCAAAAATGGAAGCAAAGGATTTGCTTTTTTTAATAGCTGAGCAGTAGTGTGAAGAATTGGCTGATGGTGTAAAAGAAACTGGTGAAACCCATTAATTTCATGTAGTGATCTGGCATGGAATCATAGAATGGGTTGGAAGGGACCTTAATGGTGATCCTAGCTCCAGCCCTCTTGCAGTAGGCACAACACCTTCCACTAGGTCAGGCTGCTCAAAGCCTCATCCAACCTGGCCTTGAACACTTCCAGGGAGGGGGTAGCCACAACTTCTCTGGGCAACCTGTTCCAATGACTCACTGCCCTCACAGTGAAGAATTTTTTCCTGATATCTAATCTAAATCTACCCTCTTTTAATTTACCCCTTGGTACCCCTTGTCCTGTCAGTACAGGCCCTCCTAAAAAGTCCTCCTTCAGCTTTCTTATAGATCTCTTTCAGTTACTGGAAGGCTGCTATAAAGTCTCCCCGGAGCCTTCTTTTCTCCAGGCTGAACAACCCCAACTCTCTCAGCCTGTCCCCATAGGAGAGGTGCTCCAGCACCCTGATATTCTTCGTGGCCTTCCTCTGGACCCACTCCAGCAGGTCCATGTCCTTCTTATGTTGAGGGCTCCAGAGCTGGACACAGCAGTCCAGGTGGGGTCTCACCAGAACAGAGTAGAGTGGGAGAATCCCCTCCCTCGACCTGCTGGCCATGCTTCTCTGGATACAGCCCAGGATACGGTTGGCCTTCTGGGCTGCCAGTACACATTGCTGGGCCATGTTGAACTTCTCATCAACAGACACCCTCAAGTCTCAAGGCTGTTCTCAATTCATTCTTCACACAGCCTGTGCTTGTGATTGGGAAAGCACCAACTCAGGTGCAGGACCTTGCACTTGGCGTTGTTGAATTCCATGAGGTTGGCAGTGGCCTACCTTTCCAGCCTGTCAGGGTCCCACTGGATGGTATCCCTTCCCTACAATGTGTTGACTGCACCACACAGCTTGGTGTCATGGCAAACTTGCTGAGAGTGCACTCAATCCCACTGTCCCTGTCACTGACAAAGATGTTAAACAGTGCTGGTCCCAACACTGAGCCCTGAGGAACGCCGCTCATCACTGGTCTCCACTTAGACATCGAGCCATTGACCACAACTCTCTGAGTGCAACCATCAGGCTAATTCCTTATCCACCAAGTGATCCATCCATCAGATCCGTGCCTCTCCAACTAGAGACAAGGATGTTGTGCAGGGCAGTGTCAAATGCTTTGTGCAGGTACATGCAGATGAGGTCCTGTATCCACCAACACTGTAATCCTGTCGTAGAAGGTCACAAAATTTGTCAGGCATGATTTGCCCTTAGTGAAGTCATGTTGCTGTCACCAGTCACCTCCTTATTTTCCATGTGCCTCAGCACAGTTTCCAGGAGGATCCGATCCATGATCTTGCTGGGCACAGAGGTGAGACTGTCTGGCCTGTAGTTCCCTGGGTCCTCTTTTTTCCCCTTTTTAAAGATGGGGGTTATCTTTCCCCTTTTTCCAGTCAGTGGGAACTTCACCAGACTGCCATGACTTCTCAAATATGATCCAATAGCAACTTCATCTGCCAGCTCCCTCAGGACCTGTGGATGCATCTCCTCGGGTCCCATGGACTTGTGCACTTTCAGGTTACTTAGATGGTCTCAAACCCGATCTTCTGTGACAGCGGGTGATTCTTCATTCCCCCAGTCCTTGCCTTTGCCTTCTGTGACTTGGGTGGTGTGGCTTGAACACTTGTGAGTGAAGACTGAGGCAAAAAAGTAATTTACTACCTCAGCCTTCATACGCCAGGTGACCATGTCTCCTGTTTTCTTGTGGAGATGGCCCACATTTTCCCTAGTCTTCCTTCTGTGACTGGTGTACCCACAGAAGCTTTTCTTGTGGTCCTTGATGTTCCTGGCCAGATCTGTTATATCAGGGCTTTATTTTTCCCTGACCTTTTGCTTCCCTGGTTGCTTGGACGATTTTCTGTATTTGTCCCAGGCTGCCTGACCTTGATTTTACCACCCATAGGCTTCCTTTTTTTCATTTGAGTTTGTCCAGAAACTCCTTGTTCATCCATGCAAGCCTCATGACATTCTTGCCTGACTTCCTCTTTACTGGGATGAATTACTCCTGGGCTTGCAGGAGATGATCCTTGAATACTTGCCAGCTTTCTTGGGCCCCTCTTCCCGCTGGGGCTTCATCCCGTGCTACTCTACCAAGCACACCTCTGAAGAGGCTGAAGTCTGTTCTCCTGAAGGTCCAGGGCGGTGAGCTTGCTGCATGCCCTCCTCGCTGCCCTAAGGATCTCGGACTTCACCATTTCATGGTCGCTGCAGCCAGGGCTGCCCTTGAGCATCACGTTCCCCACCAGCCCCTGGAAGGTACTGGAAGGCTGCAGTAAGGTCTCCCCAAAGTCTTCTCTTCTCCAGGCTGAACAAGCCCAATTCTCTCAGCCTTTCTTCATAGCAGAGGTGCTCCAGCCCTCTGAGCATCTTCATGGCCTCCACTGGACTCGTTCCAACTGGTCGATATCTTTCTTTTGCTGAGGGCTCCACAGCTGGACACAGCACTGCAGGTGGGGTCTCACAAGAGCAGAGCAGAGGAGGAGAATCACCTTACTCAACCTGCTGGCCACGCTTCTCCTGATACAGCCTGGGATACGGTTTGCTTTCTGGGCTGCCAGCACACACTGCCAGCTCATGTTCAGTTTCTCGTCCACCAATATTCCTCTTCTTGCTCTTAAAATCAGCTAGCCTGTTTTCACTTTGTAGTGACAGGCCCTGTCAGTGAAATTCAGAGAACTTGAGGAATAAGTCGCGTAACAGTTTCATATTTGCACAGAATACTTGTATTGAAGGTGTACACTTTCCTGTTAGGTGCAATGTTGTGTACAATGCACTTTAATGATATCTTCAGTTTTCAGAGGAAAATGCAACTAAAATGAAGAAAATATATGGAGAGTTTTGCAGCCATCAAAAAGAAGCTGTTAATCTTTTCAAAGAATTGCAACAAAACAAGAAATTCCAGAATTTTATTAAAGTAAGTTTACATGTGTATTGGGTTTGCGTGGCAAAGTCGTAGTAATGGGGGAGTAGAGCCAGTGCCAGCTGGCTCCTGGATGGACCCACCACTGGCCAAGACTGAGCCCGTCAATGACAGTGGTAGCAGAGCAGTTTGGGGAAAACTGCAGTTGTGGGAAGGACTCACACTGGAGAAGTTTGTGGAGGACTGTCTCCTGTGGAAGCTACCCCACGCTGGAGCAGGGGAAGAGTGTGCAGAGTCCTCCCCCTGTGGAGGAAGGAGTGGCAGAAAGTGTGATGAACTGACCACAACCCCCGGGATCTCTCCCTGTTTTTATCTCCACCTATGAGCCTTTCATTCTGTTTTCTCACCCGTCCAGCTGTGGAGAAGAGTGATAGAATGGCTTTGGTGGGCACCTGGCCTCCAGCCAGGGTCAGCCCACCACAACATGGAAACATGATCGCTATTGACAAAATGCTCAGGAAAAAGATATGTAGCTTTTACTTAGATTTAGGATGGAAATTATATCCAGTGTCTCACTTAATGGCTAATAAAAATGGCAAAGTTTTCTCCTCCTTAGCCAGTGAGTTGATTAATTACTTTTTAATTTGGCATCCGGTGTGTATTACACACATGTTCCTGTTATAGTGCACCTCATCCCTCAGGGCATCAGCTCTTCCTTGGGGGTGTTTCAAGAACCCAGCATTTTGCTTTAGCTTATTCTAATGCATTTAGATCATATTCCTTATTAATCAATTGATGGTTTAATATGCATTTACTAATTAATATATGTATTTGTGTCTGTGCAGCTGAGAAATAGTAACCTGTTGGCGCGACGACGAGGAATCCCTGAGTGCATTCTTCTCGTCACCCAGCGAATCACCAAATACCCTGTTCTGGTTGAAAGGATATTGCAGTACTCAAAAGGTGAATAAAAGCTGAAGTGTTGTTTCATGTCTGGAATCCTAGCGCATTTCTGACATACGGAATATGCACTGCTACATTATAAGAAAAGATTAAATTTACTGCTCTGTAGAGAACCAGGGCAACACAAATACCTACTGTTCAGGCAAATGTCACCTGAACAGGGTGTCTGGTGTACGTAGTCTTTGTCAAGGCTGGGCTGTGAAGATTTCCAGTATTCCAGCTGAGTAAGCCATAGAAGTCCAGAAGAGCATACTTGTTTTAGGAAAAGATCTTGACTAGAGGATGTGAACTAATTCAGGCATACATCTGCACCTTGTTTGAAATTAATTCTAGTAGAATCTCATGTAGGTAGGACTGGACAAACATTTTGTAAATTACTCTCCAGTTTTTCAACACGAGCTTGAGTGACTTCTGTAGAACATTTTAGAAATACTAATAACTTACAGACATTGCTCCTCAAATGGGCAATAAATGAGCATTGTAGAAAGTTGTATATCCAAATGCAAACCCTATGTGCTTGCAGTCCTGTTTCAAGTTTTTTTTTTTTCACTTAGCTGGAAGAGTAATATACTGCATGATTTACTTAGCCAGTAAATTTTTTAAAATGCTTATAGCTCATAAATATGTCAGAAACTATTCAACGTATTGTTTTCACTAATTAATAAAGCTGAGGTACATGTAATCTTTTAATAGACAAGTCAAAGGTCGATGCATCTAATATTTACAGTAAATTGATTTTCCCAGGTTCAACTTAAAATGACGTATTCAACAATTTAAGCTTTGCATCATGTTGATTGTTCCCAGAAAGTAAGGAATGGTATCTTCTCTTGAATATGCTGACTACTATCATGTTGTTTATTTTTTTGTTTCTTACAGAAGGAACAGAAGAACATGAAGACCTGTGCAAAGCCCTTTGTCTAATTAAGGACATGATTGCAGCAGTAGATTTGAAAGTGAATGAGTATGAGAAAAAGCAAAAGCTGCTGGAAATTCTCACTAGAACTGAAAACAAAACATACACAAAGCTTAAAAATGGCCATGTTTTTAGGAAGCAAGACCTGATGAGGAAAGAGAGGATACTTCTTCATGAAGGTTTAGTGTACTGGAAGACAGCGACTGGTCGTTTCAAAGGTATTCCATCCGAGCAGTGAAGTCCCTTAACTCTTTAGTTGCAAATAACATATGAAGATTGTTTGGTATAACGTGAAATTACTTTATTATGCTGCATTGCAAATACAAATTTCTGAGGTAATGGTATTGGGAATAGGCAACTCATTGCTAGACGCTGCCAGTGTTTTATGGGTAATCCAGTGTATATCTGGGTAGAAAGACAAGTTCACGCACAAAGCCTTCAGCTGCATTTCTTCTTCCAGTCCCTTCCTTTTAGTTCGTTGGTTTGCAGTTTCGTCACATTACAGAATCCTGACTTGCACATTTATATTATTCACAGCACTGGCCATTGAAAATAACGCATGTTGCCTGTGAGTGGCCTGGGGAAGCTGTACTGACACTGGAGCAAGGATTGCTTCTTTCCCTGGGCCAGTGCTCCATCATGGTGCTGCAGGACAGTGGATAGCAGCAAGTGTAGTCTTTCCTGGGACATGCAGAGTAATGGCTTGCACTTGCTTCATGCAGACCATAGGCTAATCCAGATATTTCCTGGTTAGTTTACTGTAGGATCCTGTGGAATATTTATTGATCAGGCTTCTCAATTTTAAAGATAAAAGAAGAAATTGTAAATGTAATAACTTCAGTTAAAAAGCATTTTCCTTTTCTCATTTTAAGACACCTTAGCTCTGCTTCTAACTGATGTACTACTGTTCTTACAAGAAAAAGATCAAAAATACATCTTTGCAGCTGTTGTAAGTATATTATCAGATGTTTGAATGTACACATTACACTTTTATTTGCATATTTCTCAAAGATTAGGTAATTTGCTAAGCTGTTCCCACAAACTGTTTTTTTTTTTTTTTTCCTAAAATCCTGGTAGTGTATCCAGAACAGTAATATCCCAGTACATGGAAAATTAAGTTTATTTTCAAAATGAAATAATTGTTTTAAGAAGAAGAATGAAAATAATAGAATGATTTTTTTAGTGTCATGCCTCATCTGATTCTGAAGGCGGGAAGCAGAGCAGGCTCTTTCAATTATCTAAACCAAATCTTAACTTCTGATTCTGTAAAACAAAACAGAAGAATAATTTTAACTGCTGCTGTAGTACTATACATACCTAAAATGTATGAAAGGTTATGGAGAGAAGTTCCCAGACTGTATAAACACTGTATGAACACTGTGTCTCAGTATCATTGAGCCTCTGGAATTTACGTTTTAGCAAATACCCAGTGCTTTACATGTTTGTAAATACTATAATGCACTTTTAAAATAGTTTAAAAATATGTCAATACTTAAAACTTGCAGGCTTTTATACCTGGTGAAAACATACATAGTCTTACTGTACCAGTGCTAGAATGACTCCAATTAATTGAAAAATCTTGCTCTTCTAGAAGTGTGATGTTTCATAAGAGAGTAATTTATTATTTGCATGTGCTATGACTGTTTCCTCCAGGACCAGAAGCCTTCCGTTATCTCCCTTCAGAGGCTCATAGTAAGAGAAGTAGCCAACGAAGAAAGGGGGATGTTTCTGATTAGCGCTTCATCTGCAGGGCCTGAGATGTATGAGGTTCATACCAACTCCAAAGAGGAACGTAACAACTGGATGAGGCATATCCAAGATGCAGTGGAAAGGTAGAGGATAAGGCTTCGGGTTTTCATCCTGGTAGTCCAAAGCAGATGGAAGGTTGGTTGGATATTTGGGAGAGTGTGCTCTCAGTTCTGCATTGCACTGGATCCATCCTGTGAGGCTGGGTTTTCCTCTGAGCTCAGGATTCGTAGACTCCAGAACCTCACCGTCACTTCTGCCAAACTTTCCATGATACTTCTGGTTTCTGACTGAATCAGCAGACCTTTCTTGCTCGCCATTAGATATAGTTACCAGCCATCGTAAGCTTCCCTCGTTTTTGCCTTTGGCACTGGATGCTTTCCAGAGTCCTGCAGGTGTCCATACAACCATACTGGAGAAGTCCCCAGTCAAGCCTGTTGTTTGGTGTCAGCTCCTTAAGAGTGGCAGGAAAGCCATTCCTCATGGGCCCAAGCTTATGCTTAGTATGGCCAACCTGCGTGAGGCCCAGCCACACATTCATTGCATGATGCAGCCTTATCAGAATTAAAAGGAGTCCTTCAGTCTTACTTTTGCCCAGTTACTGCTTCTTAAAGCAGGAGACAAATGGCAGGCTTCTGGATGGTAGCAAAAGTTGGTGTTGATATTGTGTTGTTTATTGTGAACACAACACTGTACTGAAGTTGAGTATATGACATGCAAAATTTGCTTTATCCACCTCTGTTTGTCTTTCATCTTTGAAGTTGTCCAGAGGAAGAAGAAGAAGGAAAAATGAGTGAATCTGATGAGGACAGACGTATTGCTGAGGCCAAAGCATCCAGAATTCAGAAATGTCAAGGTGTGGTACCTTTCCTACTACTATGAGAGCTCCTACATCCTCAGAGTTCAGGATGAATAATGAGCCCATACTGGGTGGTGGTTTCAGAGTGGCTTGATAGACAGGGTTACAGCAGAGAAAGCTGGGGTGGTGTGATTGTATAATGTGAGTTCATTGAAAGAAAACCATTTTTTTCCTGAATCACTTTATACTTTTGTTGCATTACTGTAAGTACAAAAGAAAAATGGATGCTTTCAGAATAAACTCTGAATTTCCCAGATATTAGCATGAGGGCCAGGTAGTTCCCTGTTTGTGGAAATATCTCAAATGTTTAGTAATTCTGTGGCTTTTTGCTTGTTTATGGCATTTCATCCTTTGCTGATATTATTTTTATCAGAAAATGTAGCTGATAGGAATAAATTCTGCTTCTTTAGTTCCCCTGCACTTATCTTGCACATCTTTATACTGCTACAAGGAGAAAAATGCCAGCAATGCCCTTCCATAGAGACCCACAGGGAAGGACGTCCTCTGCTGAGAGTAGGTATTCTTCTTTGATGTTAAGGCACTGAATCAGTGCATCTTCTGCCTGCACCAAGTGCTTTTTGAACACTGTTCATTGTGAGTGCAACAGGAGGTAACTGAGGGCCCTAGAGTGCCGCCAAGGTCACCTCATCAGGGTAGGGCACTGGCCTGGTCCTCTGCCAGGGTCTGTGCCAGCTGTCATTAGGATGGACTGTGGGATGAATTTGATTTCTAGTGACTTAAAAAACGTCTGGCTTGAGTTAACAATGTCTGTGTGGCATAAGGATTAGAAGGGCGAATGTGGAATGTGCTTTGCCTGCAGGATAAAACATACTAATACAGTGTTCAATTTTGGTTGACAGAATCACTGAGTAACCAGGACCAGCAGATCTGTACTTACTTGGAAGAGAAGTTGCATATCTATGCAGAACTGGGAGATATGAGTGGGTTTGAGGATGTTCATGTAGAACCTCACCTCCTTATCAAACCTGATTCTGGAGAAACTCCACAGGCTGCTTCATTGCTGGCAGCAGCACTCAGAGAAGGTGAGTTTGCATGGGGAGGGTGGATGGGTGGCTCTTCGTGTGGGCAGTTATTTCAAAGTCACAAAGCACAGCCGTGTTGCCTTTGTGCTGTGACTATTTCAAGTCTCAAGTGTCAAAACTTGGCAAAGGGCATTGAAGAGACACCTCTCAAGTTTATACTTATCAGATGCACAAGATGGTACCTGCCAGAGCGCAAGATAAAAGATACGTTCAGTGCATAACATCATATCTAAGCAGACAAGGACATGATGTTAGTTTGCACCTGAGGAGGGTTTCCTTAGCTGTTCTCCTTGCAGTACAGCCCTGTGAAGCAGATCACAAGGTGCAGTATGATACTGCGTCTGGTCCCCGACCTTCACCTCCCTTGGTTGATTTGATGACAGATCAGTATCATGTAGGGTCATATACAGACCAAACTGCAGATGATCTTGGCAGATCTGCCAAGAAACTGCCAGAATTGCTGTAGGAGCCATGCTTATTCTGCATACTCTCTAACAGAGAGATGATAGCCTTGTGCTACCTACAGTGGTGTCCTCCGAAGGTAGGAAGGGAAGGGTATTTGTGGATACCTTGCCTAGCTGGAAGTTCAGCTAAACTCAGCTGAAAAGAGTCCTGGTATACTGAGCCATTCCCAGCATGATCCGTATACTCTTTGAGAAGGACTACAAAATTCTAGCATCACCTAGATTGAGAGCTGTGAGCTAATAACCACATTTCAACTGATAAAGCGGCAGAGGTTGGTCTCCGTCATCATTATGAAGTCAGAGAGAATTTTATTGATAAAATTGATAAAACTTGAGTAGGAGGTATAAGTCGGTGATGCAATAATAAATGTCATTTTGTCTAAAATGTCAGCCTACACATCTTATTCTGCCTCCCTTTAATTTTCCCTTTCTTTCATGATAGTGTTGTTGATGTCTTGGATTTCGAGACTATTCAGCATACTGTAAGGAATTTGCAGTTGCTTACGCTGAAGTCAATTTGTGGGGATCATTTTCTGGAACAGAAATACTAATTCCCTGAGCTAATAGCAGACTCTATAGGAATAAAGCATTGCTCACAGTAGAGAAGGGTACAATTAGGGAGTGCTTAAGCAAATTGGATATACACAAATCCATGAGATGAGATGGGATAAATCCAAGGCTGCTCAGGGAGCTGGCCAATGTCATTGTGAGGCTGCTTTCTATCACGTTTGCAAGGTCACAGTGATCAGGAGAGGATCCTGATGACTTGAAGGAGACAAGCATCGCACCCCTCTTCAAGAAAGAATATATAGGAAACTACAAAATAGTCAGCCTCACTGCTGTCTCTGAGACAGAAGCCATTTCCAAGAACATGAAGGATAAGAATGTGACTGGGAACAGCCAGCATGGATTCATCAAGGGCAAATTGTGTCTGACCAACCTGTTTTATGATGAGAGGAGAGCAGTGCTTGCATTTATCTTGACATCTGCAAGACCTTCAACGCTGTCTGCACTGGCTGTAGTATCGTTACAGCTGAATTGCTGACATGGACTGAATAACTGGGTGGAAAATGGACTGGACTGTTGGGCTGAAAGGATTGTGATCAGTGAGATGATCCAGCTGGCAACATTAGGGGATTCCCTTAGGGATGGATCCTGAGACAAATACCAGTCAATATATTTATTAATGAAGTTAATCAAGGGATTGAGTACAGTCTTAAGAAACTGATGGCTGTCACCAGATGAGGCAGGGTGATCAGTGTGTGGGAGAGGCCTCTACAGATTGGGCAAATGGGCTAAGAGAAACCCCTAGAAGTTTGAGAAAGACAAGTGCAAAGTCCTGCATCTGGGATGCAGCAATCCCCTGTGTTGGTATAGGCTGGACACTGACTAGATAGATAGAAAATAACGTTGCAGAAGTGTACCTGGGAGTCCTACTCGACATCAGGTTGGCTGTGAGGCAGCAATGTACCCTTGGGCCAAAGAAGGCTAACTGTCTCCCAGGCTGCTGCAGTCGGAGGAGAGTTGCCAGCAGGATGAGAGAGGTGATCCTTCCTCTACTCACACCTGATGGGCCCTGTCTGGAGTGCCATGACCAGTGCTGGGCTCCCCTGGCCAAAAGAAACATTGACAAACTGGAGCAAATCCAGTGAAGGTCACCAAGATGACTAAGGGGCTGGAGCACATGTCATCTGAGGAAAGGCTAAGGTAAGTGGTCTGTTCAGCCTTTAGAGAGGAAGGCTTGGTCTTGGTGGGATCTCATTGCTGTCCTCATCTGCCTAACAGGAGGAGTCAGAGAAGCCACGTTTTTCACGGAGGCACATGGCGATAAGGTGCAAGTTGGAACACGGGCAAGAAGAAAAACTATATGCTGTGAGGGTGGTCAAAAAACAGAACAGGGTGCCCAGAGAGGCTGTGAAGTCTCCATTTTGAAGATTTCAAAAGCTTGTTTGTGCAAAGCTCTGAGCAACCCAATTTAATTTGAGCAGTCTTGAGTAGGGCATTGGACTAGGTGACCTCTGAGAGTCCATTCCAACCTCAATTAACCTACGAATCTATGTCATCGATTTATGCATTAAGGAGCTATTTAAGTGTCCTCTGCAATTCTGCTTGTTTTCCTCTCTAGTTGAAAGCCTCCATGTTGCTGTAACAACATCACAAGTGAGTGAAACAGACAGATCACCAGAGGAAGGTATTGAGGAATTAAGTGTAAAGTACAGTTTTAGTGCCAATGAAATCTTGGAATCTGTTCCTGGTGGTGAGTAAAATTTGAATCTTTCACATATTCAGAATGCCAAAGTAATTGATACCAGATTTGTTTTTTTGAAGAGCTTTCTCAGTCTGTGGCAGAATCAATAGAAAATAATAAGTTGTCTTTGGGCAAATGTTTAGATAGTGTAAATTGTCATAAAACTTCAGTGAAGTAAATGGATAGTTTGCATCCACTGCACCTTTCCTGTAGCACATGCCTGCGTTCAGCAATATTAAGTCAAGTTTGCATATTTCTATATGCTTTCTTGTCATTGTTGCTCAGCTCCACAGGAAATCTGTGTTGTAGTATAGACCATTCCACAAGTCAGCCAGTTTTTGTCACAAGACCTGAAAACCAGGATTGACATTCCAAAAATTTCAGCTGGAAAAGGTATAGTATGGAATTCTAGCAACAAAAATGCAAATAAAGTCCTGTAAAAACCATTGCTGCAGAGCATTTTTAGTGATGTGGCTATTCTCATCTGCAAACTTTCATAAGTGAAACGCTACTAATTTTCAAGGTAGGAAAACTGGATTGTCCCACCTGTCCTATCCAGGCTTTCAAATTTTGTTTTTCCTCAGCCTGGAATCTATTACGTATCTCCAGATTATGTAAATTTCTATTTTCAGCATCCTGTGAGTAGCTGTAAAACAGTGTGCCCTTTGTTTCTCTAGTCAGAATATATGATACTTTCTGTTGCGTTTTACTGGGGCTTTATTTGTTAGATGAAGAAATAAAAGAAGTTGAAGAATCATCTGAAGTTGATCTCAGTGTTGAAAAGGAAATGGGAGGTGCCAGTCTAGAGGATAAGGTATTGTAACTGATTTTTCTTCCTGCGTTGCACATAGCACTCTGGACACTGTGAATGTAAATGCTGTCCAAATTTTTATGGGGTGTCTAAAGGCTATTCCAAAACACAAAGCACAGGATAGGCACATTTCACCCATATTCAGATAATTCAATTTAACAGAGGTCACTGCAGTTAATCATTAATTAAAAAAAAAAAAGCAATAATAAACAATCCAAACACAGAACAATTTTTCTGTCAGGTGAGTTTGGTGAGATTTTTCTCAATTTTTCTGTCAGGTGAGATTGGTGAGTTGTAGTAACAGCCACAATGTTTTTGTACTGCTTTTATGGGCCACTTAAGAGCCTGGTTCTCTGCTGTCATCATTCAATACATCCATCTCTATGGAGCTGACAACAGTATTCCCTCTACTCCCTCCTCCTATTCACAGGATGATGAAAGTCTCCTGCAATGACAGAGTCCTCAGCTAATGCAAGGAAGACTTATGTGTTGGAAGAACTTCGTCCTGAAAAGAAGCACATATAATAGGATGGATTGTTTTACACCAGCTTGCTTCAGAATTTTGAATGAAAACAACTTGGAGCTATTAGAGAATAGAAGAGAAACTCCCCTTTTTTCAAAGTCGTATAACTCATAAGCATATCTGGGGAAAAAGCAGAATAAAAGTCAGTTCTGAGCAAAATGATGAATGGCAGATTTCATGTAGCAGTGGAGTGTTAGAGTAAGAGCAGTATGAATTACTGTGTGGAAATAAACTGAACTGCAATTGTGGAGTCCTTAGTTGGAGAAGCAGGACCACAAAAGGAATAAAAGGGAGAGACAAGAATAGAAGATACATGGTTTGAAATGGAAAGCAAGGTTGGCTAGAAAAGGAGATACTTAGCATTAGCGTACTGTCTTTGCATCAGGTCTGAAAGAGGGCTTCTGTGCCTGAAACCTTGGGGTTTTTTTCCTAGCTATTTCTGGAAGACTCTTGCTAATACACTAATCTCCCTATAACCTTGCCTCATGTTTAGCTCTAGGTCATCTTACCTACCAGTCTGCTGTGTTAGAAGGAAGTGGGAAGAAGAGTGTGCATGGGGAAAACGCGATGAAATCAAAAGGCTAAGTGATGGAGCACAGAAGCTAAGTGGGGGGAAATAAAATAACCTTATAGGGGACAGAGGGGTTCAGATCTAGCCAATAAAATGCTCCAGTGGCTTCATATGAAAACATTGTCATTGGTGTTATAGACTTGTCAAAGACAGGCTTTTCTCAGAATTGCACATCAAAAGGATCACCATCTACGATTACAAGGGAAATTGCAGTAAGGGACATTCTGACTGTATGTAAGGAGAAAAAAACCCATCACTGACAGGGTGATCAAGCAGGAACAAGTTGTCCAGAGAGGTTGTGGGGTCTCCACCCTTGGAGGTTTCCCAGATTTGACTGGAGGAGGCCCCAGGCAGACTCATCTACCCCTGAAGCTAGCCCTGCTTTGAGCTGCAGCTGCACTAGAGGGGTCTGTACCGAACTCTTCCACCCTAATTTACTATTCTGGTCTGGCCTGTTCCTTGGTGAAGACTCGTCTTACCATGTCAGAATCAGATTTAACCAGGAGGTGGCAGAACGAGCCAAGAAAAGAGGCAAGGCAAGGGCTTTGCGGGGCGGAGGGTGTTCTGCTGCCTGCCTTTGGTCGCTGGGTCTGCAGTTGTGGGGAGTTGTGAGGTGGCAGCACCGGGCCCAGACCCACTAGCCGGGGGTACCAAGAGCCTGAAAGACGGAATGAAAGCCTCCACCTCCGGGATTAAATTCTGATCAAGCGTTAGTAGGAAGTTCGTTGCCTGTGCAACACATGGTGTCTCAAGCAGGCAGCAGTGGGAGGTGGTCCCCATCCTGCACACCCTGCTCCTGCCTTGTGATCACATCTGCGGGGGGATTGTCTGAAGCACTGTGCACGCAGCCTGCCCTGGGATCTGACCGTCCTCATCTCCACTGCTGCGCATCGCTGTGAACCACGGTGCTAGGGAAGGGTGGCAGGGGGGTGACAGTGGTCTGCAGCACAGGTTAAACAGCGTCATGCCTTGCTTCTGACCTAGCTCTACTTACAAGGCATGTGCTGTAAGCCGTAGCAGTGCAGCTGCAATGCTGTCGTCGCCCTGGCTAGTTTGACTAAACCTGCCTTGGGCTCATCCCCCAGCACATAAGTGATGCTGCAGGGCGGAGACCACAGGCACTTGGGCTGGCCACTTGCTACCCCTTGGCCATGCCAAAGCCAGCTAAGCCTTTAATCCCCCAGTACACCTCTTTTATTAAATTTAAAAGGGCTTAAAAACCTGAAAGAAACCCCACTCTTGTTCAGCATGTGGGCTCTCCTTTGTATACTCGGGCTTCCTCCCCCTGCCGGCATCTCCTCCTCCCCTCTCTCCCTCTTGGCCCTGCTCTTCCCCCTTGCCTGCTGCTCATCTTGGCTGTCCGGCACAGGGAAAGCGTCAGTCCTTGTGCTGTACAGAGGCATCCACACAAAGTCCTCTGCTTCTCACAGCAGAGCTGAGCAGTTTTGTGGCTCCTGGGTGCAGTGAGAAGCGGAGGAGGAGGTGAAGATGTGGAGAGTGAATGGAGGAAAATACTGAAGGGAGAGGGAGAGGGGAGTGGAGGAAACGCCACAGCTGGTGCTCCCTTTGCCCCTAGCTTGTCTGTACTGAGCGGTGTTTCAGGGCCTGGCCTTTTTCATCTTCATTTTCAGTTATCACAGCTAAATGGAGCAGCTGCTTCGCTCTCTGTGTTGGAAGATGAGACCCAGTTGAGAACTTAGGAGAATCAGAAAGAGAGGAAATGTTCCCCAAACCCTCCTTTGCTCCTCTGAAAAAAAATCAGGAAAACCATACAGGAAGTCTTTTCCGCATAGCCTCAGAAGGAATTGTGTTTTATTTCTCCACCGTCTCACTGTATCTTTCTCAGAGGAGCTGTTCTTCATGCTGAAGGGATTATGGGTGGCTTCACCCCATAAATTTAGAAAGCTTCTTAGGAAAAGGCAGCAGTGTAGAAAGTGTGCAGTGGCTGAACCTTGCTGCAGCGGACAATAGTAGCCATGCTGGTGAGTTTTGCAGAGTATAGCGGGCACGCAGCCTTTGCTCAGCACTGCACAGCGCATCTAAGGCATACACTGTAAACCACTAACGTGACTTCTGCTGGCTTCTTGCTACATTAATATCTCTATTTTTGAAGAGCCGTTTCATCCTACTATAATCTAAACGCATTGTGCTGTATATACAGAAGTCTGGTTACTGTATTTCAAAACTGTCAAGTAAACAAAGAATGAATGGAAATGTCTTTTCTGTGTAGCCTTACTCACGAGAGGATTAAAATTGTGGATGAAATATTTTTGTTTTTACAGTTGTGCTTAGAATCTCTAGTGATTTCCACGGAAACTGCAGTGTTGATGAATTATTAGTCTTTGTAGGTTATTGCTTCTGTCTTTTTTCACATACTCACAAAAAGGTTTGACACAGCACTGCATATATTAGCAATATGAATGTCTCCACTAGTTTTAAAAAAATAAATTACCTAGATCATACAATTCTACAATTAAAAACTACTTTTTAAAGCAACATGTGTTTATTTTAGGGAGGAAGTATGAGTTTCCCAGGATCTACAGGGACAGAGGTGAGTTTATTTAAACCCCAGACAGAATGTAGTAACTATTTAGTTAACAGTGGTCAAACCTTTGAAAATCATTCTCTTTTATTTCCAGATTGTACAAGCAATCCAGAACTTAACTCGTCTCTTGTACAGCATACAGGTGACTACTCCACTGCTAACTTTGTAATTAGTCTTAATAATTTATTTCTTAAGGTTTGTTTTCATCTTGCCCTACTTTCAGACATTATGTCAGTGTATACTTATCTCTTCCAACTGTTGCATAAGTTGTCATATAATATATTTTTATTCTACATCAGTGGTGGGTTTTTTTTTTAAGAACTGAACAATGCTTTTTTGGAGATCAGTCACTCCCCCTGAAAAAAAGTATGTCTGTGCAGTCCAAAAAATGTAGGGGTAAAGTGAAATCATGACTCTAACTGAACTTACATCATTTCACATACAGATTTCTGAAATTATAGTTCAAAGTATTGAATAATGTGAGTATTTTGTTGGAATATACATCTGGCTACTAGTAAACGTTGCCTCTGCCACTTAAGTAGCAAACTCAACCCATTTTAGATATTTCAGTCTCAATTGTGTATATTTTGCAGGGCCTTAGTCTGAAGTTTTCGCCTATTTCATGCTGAGTTTGTATGTTTTAACTTATTTTTTCTTATTTATGTGCAGTTTTATAGTTTTATTATAAAAAGTTTAATTTGAGTATGTTTAATTTTTAGACCCTCTTGACATTAGTATATTTCTTAATAATCCTGGAAGCCTTGGTCTTAGAAGTTAAGTGGATTGAAGTAATGCAAAAGCAAAATAAACAGCTTGTAATTCAGGCAAAATTTTTTAAAAATTGCAGACAGTAATTTGGCAGTATATGTGCAGAGAAGCAAGCAGAGGATCATGTTGTTGCCCTGTTTACAAATCACTGGAACAGACCCAATACTGGAGGAAGAGCCAAGAAAAGTGGGAATTGCACATTGCATAAAATAAAAACTCACTCTGGGGTGGACGGCATGGAGTAACGGGGCTGTGGGAATTCTCTGGGAATGTCTGCTAAAGTAGATTCCCATGTCAGCTTTTGACGATAGGCTGTGCAGTAAGTGCCTCAGCAGATCTAGGGCTTTCTTGTTTTTCTTTCTTCTTAATCCCAGCTATTTATTTTTGTGTTATTGGAGGATGTCACAATCTTTAATGCAATGTCACAACATCCTTGTGAAGGACGAAATACAGCGTTCTCTGTTGGAACAACAAAACTGTTGAAACATCAAAACTGAAATCATTGCTATGCTGCAGATTTCTGCTGTGACACAGATCTCGGTCAGGTGCATGTAGCGGTACCGTCCTGATAACACGGCTGTGTTGGCAGGTGCCTGTAGGACTGATGTTAGTAGGACTGCGCTGTTGCAGGTTAGCATGGAGAGCTTTAGGGTTGGAGTGAGCTGTACTGGAATCAGTACAGTTGTATCTGTGTAAGCCACATCTGTGTTAGGAATACTTTGTTGAGTGTAGCTTTTTCAGTGCCTTAATGCCCTCTTTAAACAAGAAAAATCGTTTTTCCTATGTGTCTTAACATCCTCTGATGGAACAGGACCCCAGCTGTAACTGAAGTGCATATGCACAGCTGTAACAAAAACCTATATAGTAATACTGTGTAAACCAGAAGCCTTGCTAAAAGTGTTTGAAATGGTTGAATGCTTTTAGACTCTTGGTAAAGGCACGAACAAAGAATTTTCTCCACATGCATGATGAATAACATCCCAAAAAGCATTAAGCGCTGACATGACGGGAGGTTGAAGCAATTTTATATAATGCTTCTATGTAGAAATACAGCAGTGGATTAATGCTAATATTTAAACATTTGTGTCTGATTTTGTTGTGATGTCTAGGCAGCACTAGCTATCCAGGACAGCCACAGAGAACTCCATAGGTTACTCCTGCAAGAGAATGAGAAGACTGGTCGAGGCCATGGTTCTCGGCTAAACCTCCTTCTGGAACAAGAAAAATACCGGAATCTGGAAAAACAAAGGGTGGAGCTGGCCAACATACATAAACTGAAGCAGCAGTTTCAGCAAGAGCAGCAGCGGTGGCTGCGTGAATGCGACCAGCGTCAGCGGGAGCAGGAGGCAAGGGAGGGCCAGCTGGGGCAGCGGGAGAGGGAGTGCGGGTGCCAGGAGGAGCTGCTGGAGAGGAGCCGACAGGCACTGGCGTTGCAGCTGCAGGAGTACCAGCAGAGCCTGGAGAGGCTGCAGGAGGGCCAGAGAATGGTGGAGAGAGAAAGAGACAGCGTGAAAATGCAGAAGAAGCTCCTCTGGCACTGGAAGCATGGTCAACAGAGCAGCCTGTTGTCATCCACGCGGAACTATGAGGTGCGTGGTTCCCCACCGTAATTATATTCCCGACTGCAGACCTAGAGAGACTTTGTGTGATAAATAGACTAGAACATCTGGGTTTTGTAGGTTGGTAATTTAACAAGTGAGCATGTGGGAAGTGGAGGTTCAGGCATCCAAGGGCCAACGTCCAAGGGCTTTGTTTGAACCTCATGAAGTTTAATCAGGGGAAGTGCTAAGTCCTGACCCTGGGAAGGAACAATCCCAGGTATCAGTATATGCTGGGGGCTACCCAGCTGGAAAGCAGCCTTGCAGAAATGGGCCTGTGTGTCCTGGTGCACACCAAGTCAAATATAAGCCAACAATGTGCCCTGGCCACAAAGATGGTTAATGGTCTCCTGGGCTGCATTAGGCCAGGTATTTGTGGTGGGTCAAGGGAGGTGATCCTTCCCTCCCCTGGAGTACTATGTCCAGTTCTGGCTCCCCAGTACAAGAGATATGTAGAGCCACAGGTGGGAGCGTGTGTGTGTGTGTGAAGAGCCACAAAGATGTTCGAAGGACTGGGGCACCTCTCCTATGAGGAAAGGCTGAGGCTGTTCAGCTTGGAGAAGAGGCAGCTCATGGGGGTTCTTAATGTATATCAATACGTAAATGGAGGTTGCAAAGAGGATGGAGCCAGACTCCTTTCAGTGGCACCCAGTGACAGGACCAGAGGCAGTGGGCACAAGCTGAAACACAGAGGGTTCCCTCTGAACACCAGGAAGCACTTACATCCTGTGAGGGTGACTGAACACTGACACAGGTTGCCCAGGGAGATTGTAGAGTCCTTCATGATATTCAAAAGCTGTCTGGGCATGACCCTGGGCAACTTGGTCTGGGTGGCCCTGCTTGAGCAGAGAGGTTGGACCAGATGAACTCTAGAGGCCCCTCCCATTTTGACATCCTGTGATTTTAAGCTGGGTGCCCTACAGAAGCCAAATTCAGACCGATTGTAGATGGAAGTCTTAAGTGTGAGAATGTGTGTTTTATTCTACTTTGCTGCTGTGTTTGCGAGATACATTATGTCTCCTGCCTCTTGTAGGAAAGCTAAGTTACTGTAATGAGGCATATAAAGCTTTTAGTGAAGTCTTTGGCTGCTGTCCTTTTTCCTGGTCAACAGCACTGTCTCTAGTGAGGAACAGTGGCTGCACCAGGAGTGGAAACACCTGTGAACCCCACCTGTCGGGCCCTGCTGTCTGTTGGTGTGTGGCTGCATCTCTGTCAGTATAATTCCTTGGAGATGGTCATTATTAGGCGATGCAATTTAAGGTAGCTCTGCAGCTGCTTAAGTATTTGATTAAGTTTTTGTTGAGGGTGAAGGATAGAGGCTCACCCTGAACTCACCTGTCTGGGCTCTCACCTGCCAGGTGGGACCTGGCCTATAGTCCCTGCCTCAGTGGGTACATTCTTGATTCCTATGACCATTCTCTAAAGCACCTGAAAATCAAAACATTTTGCTTGGCTTTTGCATGTGATGGAAGCTCACTGACCCGAACAGGTTTTGTTTTTTTTTTCCTCTCAGGTTTTCATTTTCACAAGAAAATCTGTAGAGCCTTTCTTCAGGCCATCATCTGCCTAGTTTTTCAGCTGCCAACTGACCCATAATGGGCAGTGACCATTTGGTGTCTAAACCTGTGCCTGCATGAGGTGGTGAAGGATTGGCCTCTGACCTCCCCCTTTTCATCTGGCGTTTGTGAACACTGTGTGAACACAACTTATCCATATATGCTTGCCCAGCCCAAACAATGAAGGCTAGCATAGCTTGTGGTACAATTTTGACTTGTTTGGCAGTGCTTAAGAACTGGATGATAAAACCAAAACTGAACTTGCCTATCCGCTTTAATGGATGGGACTTCTGAAATCTTTTGAGGATTGGAAGTTGAAGAATGATAGCCTGATGCAGGGATGACTAAGATAGCACAGATGGAGAGGCAAAATAATTACATGCTAAGTGTCAAAGAGTTCTTAATCAAATATTTCATGTGTAAAACTACTTGTGTTTTTATTTCAAGTAAACTACATGGCTTTGGATGCATTCCGTACCATGGGATCATCTTTGCCCTGCATTTTCCACTACCATACTCCTTGCAGCAGCAGAACTGAGTGATTGCCAGTCAGCCAGCATTGCCAGCCCAATGTTTTTGCCATTACACTGAATCTAGTTAGTTTTGGATGGCCAAACATTGCAGTAACTCACACTACTACTCCTGCTCTTTTGTGTGCTTGGCTTTGATAAACACCTGCAGGCAGGGAGTCTTTGCAGGAGTTGCATTTTCAGCCCCTGGGAGCCATGGCTGCTAGCTGAATGCTCTTTGCCATCCCTCGTTTGACTGCTGTAGTCCTGTTCTCTATGATTACCAGTCTACGTGAGGTAAAGTGTTATTTTTGGATTGTAGTGTACACAGATTTACATATGTGAAGTGGAACCTCGTTGAGCTGTGAGGCAAAATATTAACCCCCTGAAAGGAGTCAGCAGAGCTTGGTGCATCCCAGGCAGCAGCCCTTTGTTACTTGCTATTTCACAATTATTACCGAGTTTTCCTGTGTTTTGGGGGCAGCTAAAGCAAAATGTACTAGGTTGTTGCTGTTTATTCCTAAACGCGCATCCATTTTAGCATGTCTTGAGGTTAACTTCTGGGAAATTAGGTGAATATTTGTTAGGAAGCCCTCATTCCGGCAGTCAATTTTATTTATCCTGGTACAAGGCTTCTTCAGGATGATGCCCGTAGTCATATGGCTTAGTTTAGGTAGTCCTGCGAGGAGCAGGGAGTTGGACTCAGTGATCCTTATGGGTCCCTTCCAACTCGGGATATTCTGTGATTCTGGTGCTGGAAGGTGAAAATGCTGTTCTCTGTTTCTTTTTCTCCCCCCTCTACAGATAATGGGACATAATCAATCGGACAGCTTACATGGCGAAAATACATTCTACTTAAATGAAGCTGTAGTGTGTGTGTCTCTAAGCAGTCTCAACAGATCAGATTCTTCTCTTGTTTATGAGGATGGTGTCTATGGGCTGAACATCTCAAATTCTGATATATCAAGGACTAGTGAAAATCAGGTGGACCTCAAAATGGACACTTCTTGTCAGCCACCATTAACCAGTGCACTGTGGAAGTCCACTGGTCCTTACCAGCAGATGTCTTTTTCCTGCAAAAGCAACAAGGATGCATTTAATAATGGTAATCAACAATTTATTTAATTAACAAGTAGTATGGGCAGTTTGCCACCTCTCAGAATGAATAGTCCTAGGAATGAGGGCGGCTTGGTAGCAGTGGAAGCAATAGAGTTTGCTAAAACAATCGCATGCTACTTTGCAAGCTTGTTGATGGTAGAGGAGAAAATGAGTAGAAGAGAAATACAGGAACTTTTGGAAAAAAAACACATTCCCTGTTTGTGTCTGCAAAACAGTACTTGGTTTGTTTATCCCTCCAAATCCTTTCCCAGGGCTTTTTGCCTTAGTTTTTTTTTCTTTTGACAGGGAGAGCTGAAGTCACTCTTGCTGTTTCACGTACACTTTATTGGCTGTTTGACGATTCCTAGTTAGAATAGCTTTTGAATTACCATCTTAAAATGTTAATCAGTGGTTAAACACCCTCTTCTTTCTTCATTGAGAATGAAATGAAAATATCTTGGAAGATCTGTAGTTGTGGAAAGAAAATTATATCACTTCGAAGGGATATATAATCTTTGACAATAAGTTTCCATGTTAGTAAAAATAGCTCTTACTGCATAAACTTTCTTTATTCTTGTGTTTTACCGGAACACTCAAAGATATGTAGATCGTATGGCAATTATTGATGGTGGCTACTAAAATGAGTGGAAGAGTCCACCTATCTGATCACTGCATTACACTGAAAATTCCTTGAAGGACTGTAGATTTCATGACAGTGAGAAGCACTAAGCTATCTGGGTTTTATTTCTCATGTTGCACAACACTAGTTTTGATCTGTCTTGGCGTCTTAATTCTCTATTGCGAGAGTTGTAGAGCAGCATGTAAAAATGCAACAGCTAGAAGTCTTAGGGCCCAATGGTGCACTTTTGGTGTAGTGGATTAAGGTGGTGTTTTCCTTCACAGTTGAGCAATTCAGGTGAGACATGGCAAGTCAGCAACTGCAGCAGTGCACGAGCTGGCAAGCTGGCAATGAGCGGTTGGATGGCAGTGCACGAGCTCCCATTTTTCTGCAGCTGGCAGTGTAGGATGACTTCTGTCCTCACACTAGCAAAGACCAGTGGGCAGCAGGATCAGGAGCTGAAAACATACACAGGTGTAATGCTTTTTAATTGTTTTAGGACAAATCGTGAAGTTGTTAAGATAAAAAGACTTTGATTAAGGAACTTGCTACTTAGTACTCCATGTATTAAGCAGGCATCCACTACAGCCTTACTAGTCCTTGGTACGTGGATTGCCCAAATAGCATTTTACAATCAAAGGTAGGGTAGGCAAGTCTCATCACCACAATCAGCAAACCAAGCTGATTAGTAAAAGAGATTAATGGTTCTAAAAATGCCTAAATAATTAGCCTGGTGAAACTTGTTCTAGTTTGATTGAAGTTGTCATTTTAGTAACAGGTTAGCTAAGCTAGTGCAAATTTGAAAAGGAACACACATGTGGGTTTAAACCTCTCAGAAGTGGATTAGCTTGCACTGGCAAATGTTCAGATGCAAGCTAACCATGATACTTTCTCTTGAGTCCACATGAGAGCATCTGGTTTAATTAAATTGGCTTGTACCAGTTTAATTGCACTGATTCTAAGATAAGCTGGTGGAGCTTCTGTATGTAAAGATGCCCTTCACCTACAATGAGCCAGCTTTGTGTTCAGCTGCTGTCACTGCACCTTTTGTAGACATTCTTACCTTGCCACGGTGACAGGGTACTGGTACCATTCCATTAGCCTGGGGACCAGCAGTGGCTACAAAGCCTGCCCAGGAGGTAGGGTAACAGGCTAGTGTAAGTCTCTTAGGCTAAGTCATGTCCGTAAAACCTGCAGTTACTGCCTTGATTGAGTCAAGGCGCCTTTGGCAAAGCAAGGCAGCAAATCCTTGCAGCATCCTGATGGTGCAGATGGTGCAGTAAAGCCCCCCGGCACGTTGCTAGAGCAGGCAGGGCTGGGAGCCTCCCCCCAGTGAGATGTGCCATCACATTCCACAGTCGCATTTGTGATTGGGAGGGTGACAAGCATTTTATACTCTGATCATGCAGTGCAGGAGTCTGCACGATTCAGACTTGCTTCTTGTCATGCATCAGGATCCACCGTACGGGGAGAGGGGAATGAGAAGAACGTTAAACTTCCCCCTGAAAGACAGATGGTATCCGAAGCCCCAGCAAATGGCTCTGCACATGAAGTAAATCACTTGTTCCTAAGCAATGTGAATGGAGCCGAGCAGTATGAACGTTTCATACAGGGAAGCTGATTTCCTTTGCGTTGTTTTTTTTGGCCGTGCTTTTTCCCCAGAAAGTTTAGCAGGGTTTAAGAAGACCTCTGACCTTGTGCCTCCATTTCCTGACACCTCTGCAGTATATAGTCAGTTCCAATCACTGTTAAGGAAAATAGAACAGAGATGCAAGGAGAAAAAGTTAAGAAAGGATTTGAAAGTTAGCTGGAAGTTTTAGTATTTTCCTGTGGATGAATGTTTAATGACATTTCCCTGCATTTTCTCAACCAGCTCTATGTACATTGTCTCATAATCATCTTTCAAAAAAAATTCCTAAATAATACGTCAAAATAGAACTAAGAAACAAACACCGAGTATGGTTTACTGTAGATAGCTACATACCAGATACATACATGGACAGATCTTTCATATAGTAAGTTTTGTGTGTATGCAAAAGGAAATTAGTTTTGATTCATGTTCCTAGAATCATTAGGCAACCTGTAAGAAGTCTGGTCTGTCAAAAAAACCCTTAAATTATTTAATGAGAAGCACCACCTGAACAAGGTGTCAAGGAGTTAATCACGCTGCATTCTACCATACGTTAAGTACTACGCAATTTAGCTTCATAAATATACTCAAATGAAAACAGCTACATTCCTCCAGTGCATAATTTTTCCATTCATGTTTTTTAAGGTAAGACATATGTCTCTTCACATAGCTAGCATCATGATTATATATCATTGTTTTATATGTATGGGAGGGAACTTTACTAAAGACCTTGGGGCAAGTTCCCACAAAGCTGAAACTGGCACAAGTACACTCACTAGAAAAGGTGTGTCAGTCAACAGGAGGAAAATATGATTGAAAGAAAAATGTGTTAATGCTTTACACTAATGGTTATGAAATTATCTGCATGAAAGAAGACAAGTACTTTGGCTAATTAGGAATCAGGGGAAGTATAGGTTTTGTGTCAGACTAGTCTGAGAATTGAATAAATTACTCTTGCATTTAATTGACATGTCAGGTTAACTAGCCGAATTGATGCTTAAGGATTTACCTATGAATTCACTTCTTTGATTTCAGGAATTGGTGCAATTTTAATTATTTTAAGCTTTGAAGTGAAGAGCATTGTTTGCTGGTACTGCCTTTCATTTTTATTATTCAGATGTTGTAGCTACAGGAGAAGAGTTGAAAAGTGATAGACCTGGAAAACTGCACTAAAACTTGATTGTGGGAGTTTTCCCCCCCCACACATTTGCAGTGTTAGCATGAAGGATCTTTATGCCTGATGTAGTGACAAACATGGTTTAAAACTTTATAGGGAACTTAGGAAAACCTGTTTTCCTTACAAAGCCAAATGCAAATCTAGGGTGCAAAAGTAGGGCTCTATTTGACTAGTGTGATTTTAATATTTTTTAAAGGACAGAAATTTGTACATATACGCATATAAGCAAATGAGAGAGTTTGATTTTGGCAAAACAATCAATTTATAGTGGTTTTCATCAAAGAAGGTGTTTCTAGAGAAATAAAATACTTAATTTGCAGTAGAAAAAAGAAGCCCAACAACTAAAACCTAGAAACAGTGTATAGTATCCTCTAACTCCACTTATTCCCCTTACTCTGTATAAAACATTCGCTTCCTATTCTCAAAGCAGATTGTGCTAATGGTGATTGCACTGTTGAACCTGTTCTTAAAACGGTAGATCAGACTCATTTGTTGGTTTCCCGTTGGTAGTTGAGGTTTAGAACAACACATTATTTTTTGGCTAGCTTAACATGGGTTATCACCTAATGACATTGTATAAAGTACCTGCATGTGTTTGCATCAGGGAGATTGAGGATGGTGCTGTATGGCCTTCGCTCCTTTCTCATATTTCTGTAGGATGAATTTGTTGCAGTCAGAAGAGGTATACAATGTAAAGCTGATGCAAGCATGATAAAAACCAGGTGAAATACGCTTTCCACTACGGTGTTAAAAAGCCATCTGAAGATGTACAAGCTCTTTCCCTGTGGTTCCAAGTCAGCACAGATTTTGACAGGGGGCAAAGCTCAGTAAATCAGGGCCTTATTCAAATAAGCGCAGCTAACTTCTGCCAGTGCTAGAGGTGGTTAATGAGATCCCTTACTGAGGACTTTGTTGAACAAGATAGCTTTTATCACTTGGAACCTGTTAAATAATGACTGACTAGTTCCCACAAGAAAAGTCATCACAGCTCTGCACATGTGACCACTGTGAGTTAATTTCTGTACTACTGCTGCTGTACGAATTCCTGAGTACATCTGACCCGCTTGTCTTCTGAGTTGGAGTGTAATTGTGTCCCGTGCAGCACACACATTGCATGCCTCCTGTTTAAACAGCATCCTTTGTAACAATGGCAGACCAACCCCTTACTACCTGCAAAATGGCACCTGAAGATGCATTTCTGCCTATTTTGAGCTTTTCTGGTCTGTTTCACAATATTTTTCTCAGTGCCATTTTCTCACAGTGCTGTAAAGTGAGCAAATTCTTTCTGTTGTTCTTTCACTTGAGAAAAGGGAAGGCGGGGAAACTTTTAAAGTATGACCTATCTGTGGAGCTCCTGGTTTGTCAGTGAGTCTCCTGAGCAGATGTGGTAAACTTTTTGTCTTTTTTGATTAAGTAGATGCCAAATTGAGAACATGCAATTAATTCCAAATTGCCCTTTCTGTGTTCAACATATCCCTGCTGCTCTTAGCATGGATGGCTCCATAGGTGAGCACAGAGGCCATTCAGTGCTCAACTTAAGTTATAATGAGAATAAAATGAGGTGGAAAGTTGGGAGAACATGAAGTTGGATAACATCAGCACACGTCTCCCAAGTTCAAAATCACATTGATATATTAGAACAAGTAAAATCTTACTTTTAACTCTGCAGCAGGTAACAGCAAATTTGCCTCTTCTCCATACCAGAGAACACCCAGTTTTGTGCTCTGCCATAAGACATCAGTGTCTGTGGGATACTTGGTGGAAGTGAATCACAGGGGAAGTATTTTTTTTCCTCTTAGGAATAACACTGCCATTTGTTTAAAGCAGATGGCAAAAGGGATTAAATCACATGGCAGTGTGATACCAAAGTGAAAAATATGTCGTTATATGTCATCTGCAATTAGTATATTTCAAGTAACACTTGCTTTTCAGCTCTGCACTACCAGGGTTTTTTACGTCTGTTACTAATTTTCTCATCTCAAAATACTTTTTCTTATTTCTGAACATGGCCACAGTAGATGCAGTAGTATTATATACCTTTTTAATTAAGGCAGTTGATTATGTACACTAACATAAGCAGAGAATTTCCTGTGTAGTGCCTGTCTGATTTTATTCTTTCTAGTATCTTCTCATTTAGAGCTCATTCATTAGGCGAGGAGTTTAAAATAGTGCACATCTTTAAGGTGTTGAATGAAGAGATTGTCTATCCCTGTCTTGTGAGGTACAAGTTGTGGTGGTGTAAATCTGCACACCATACTCAGGGTTTCATTGCCTGCAGACATCTTAAACAACAACAGGGTGATGGCCAAATATTTCTTATTTTCCTCATATTTATGGTTCTAGCTGCAACTGCAGTGTGGTGGTTTTTGAAGTCAGTGGAATTACTGGCATCAGTGAAACTGGAATGGTTTGGACCATATCTCTTAGGTGCAGATTTGTTCTTCGCTTAGGTAAGGTTGTTTTAATCGATACCGGTTTCAGGGAAGTAGAAGGAGGGAAAGGAGCAGATTTCAAAGCAGAAGATCCTGGGCAGCGTGTCTTTTGCCAGACAACTGGTTTGTAGTTAAGCAGCTCCAGCTCGGGGTTGTGCAGAGCTGTGACTTTGGCAGCAAGTCCTTAGGGAAAGAGGTGATCTCTCAGGGAAAGCGGTCACAAAACAAGAGTCTTGCTAATTGTTATTTGATGTCAGGAAGATAGATACCTTGGGACATCCGTGTTCTCCTCAGGTAATGTTATCTGTGGGTGGAGACCTGCTTGCGTGCCCTGCTTTAGTACATTAAAAATGTTTTGTGTATGTTTTGTAATGGAGTTAAAGCCCGAAATAGATGCACAAGCATGAATAAATAATGCATCCTAATGGCTGGGAGAAGCTGTTTATGGATGGTCAAATTTTGCAAGATACTGAGTATGCAAACACACCCTTTAAAATCATGTAGCTGAATCACCAAGTATATCTGTCTGGCTTATTTTGAAAAGCACAATCTCATTTTAATTATTTAGTATAATACTTTACATATTCCAGGAAATGGCCTGTAGCATGTTGTGTAAAAGTAATGAAGTCTTAGTAATGTGAAACCTCCTCACCAGCATCTGCTGTTAAATATTTATTGAGAAACTGTGGAAGATTGTCTGTCTGTCTTTTACTGGCATTCATCACAGAAGCACCCAGTTGCCTTGCACATAAATTATATTGGTTGTAGCCAAACTGCTAGAGGAGATTTTGTGGGGTATCTTGTTCTTCCTCCCCAGATGCTGTAGAAAACTTTCCTTTGGGTGTAAATTTTTGGTGGGGCAGTAGAGGGGAGGAGCCGTGGTGCTGGTATGGAAGTTGTTTTTAGTTTAATCAAACAGGAAGACTTGCATCAGTCACCTGCTGAAATTCCTTGAGTGTCCCTTGGAAGTTTGATCTGGACCTGGAACATAAATGATACATAAATGGCTGTATTTGTTTAGGGTCTGCCATAGAAAAATCAAATAAACCTGTGAACCTTTAAAAGTCATTGAATATATTCTATATTAATACATGACAGAGAAACCAGGATATTTGGCAAAAATGAAAACATAGTTAGTTAGTTAGTTTTAATTAATTAATTAATTAAGGGTGAGAATTGCAGGATGGTTGTTGCTGACAATAAGAGCTGAAGAGAAGCTGTCTCCTGTGCAGAGGAAGTTGCCATTGCAGTGCAGCAGCAATGGGAAGGGCATGAGGATCCTACGAAAGGCTTCTGTGTTAAATACAGTCAGTTTTGAACTGAATGTGAAAATGAATGCAGGAGGATATTTTTAAAACATACCATTGCTGCTTGTTTACTGTGAGGAAGCAGCCTGCTCGCTGGAGTGGTGGGGTGGGACTAGTGCAAGGCTGCAGCACATGAAGCAAGGGGGTGGGAAGGCACTGTAGGGAGTTGGACTGAAGCAGAGCTGCCGGGGTCTATAGGGGAGCAGCTACGGGACTAGAGACAAAGTAAACTTGTAGTAAAGGCAAGGTAGAAGGAGGTGGTGGTGAATTTGGTGAGACTAGTGTTGCCCATAGTGGAGAGAAGTAGGAGCAGAAGGAAGGAATGTGGATCCAAGTACGTTCTTGCATTCAAAGAAAATACTTGGCTGAAGGGATGAAGGCACATGCTTATTTGATAATTGTGCTTTTTTCCTGGCTTTGATGTGCAGTTTTTCCCTTTAGCTTTTATGCAAACTGTTTTCACAGCAGTTATATGTTCACAGAGCATTTAGCAAACAATTACAAAGGGCACCCATTTCAAAATACTGCATCACACCCTGAAACTTCCTATGCTTATGATGCAAAATGTGGGGAATGTGCAATTTTTCAATTTTTGATTTTTTTTTTAATGACTGCAAGAAGCAAACGTTAGTGCATATACTTCCTGCCAACCTGACTTAAAATGGATAAAAATGGCCGTGCAATTTAAACTCAAACTGCATTCAAAAATTGGTGTCTATTTCCCTGTGTTTTGAGCTCGGGGGAGAACAAGTGTTTCTGTGGCTATCAAGTAAGAGGCTTCTCTCAAATGCTCATTCTCATAGTAATGCCTGTATTTTTTCCTGCATTAATCAATAAGCAGCAGCTTCTATTGAAGGAGAAGATTAGCATGTAATTGATTTGAAACAGGTGCTTTGCCTTAATTTTTGCTTCTGCAGCAATTCTGTATATTGGCTTAGTATTCCTCAGCCACTTACGAGTTTTGATCTCGTCAGCTTTTATGGGTAAGAAGTGGTGTATCTGGTCTGTTGTTGGGAAACTACCATATAACACCGAGGTGCTTAGGAGACTTGAGAGTGTTTTATAAGTGACTTCCTCCTTTCAGCTTTTATAGCAGAGTTGTGCTCTTCTGCTGCTCAAGAAAATACTTCATAGAATCATAGAATGGTTTGGGTTGGACGGGACCTTAAAGACCATCTAGTTCCAACCCCCCTGCCATGGGCAGGGACACCCTCCCCTAGACCAGGTTGCTCCAAGCCTCATCCAGCCTGGCCTTGAACACTCCCAGGGATGGGGCATCCACAGCTTCTCTGGGCAGGCTGTGCCAGAGCCTCACCATCCTCTTGTGAAGAACTTCTTCCTGATATCCAATCCAAATCTCCCCACTTTCAATTTAAACCCTTGTCCTGTCACTACAGGCCCTTCTAAACACCCCCCCCACCCCCCCCCCCCCCAGCTTCTTTGTAGGCCCCTTCAGGTACTGGAAGGTGCTATAAGGTCTCCCTGGAGCCTTCTCTTCTCCAGGCTGAACAAGCCCAACTCCCTCAGCCTGTCCCCACAGCAGAGGTGCTCCAGCCCTCTGAGTATCTTTGTGGCCTCCTCTGAACCTCCTCCAACCAGTCGATATCCCCCTTATGTTGAGTGCAATTCTTATGTTGAGGGTACTTGCCAATGTCCAGAGCATGTTCCTTTGTGTTACACCTGAAAGACCAGCCAAAAGCTGGGCACAAATCCAATTGTTTACCAAGGTCTTTGATTTAATATTTATTTCAAAGCAAAATTGTAGTTAAAAAAAAAAAAACAAAACAAAACAACAAAAAAACCCCAGATGCAAACCATCCATAAAATATGAAGCAAAGTTAACCAGTGCAATAATGTCTGTCTGTGGTAACAGACAGCTCAAAAGGATAGTTTTGATGTGTAAATGTCCCCTTGTGTTTCAAAGGGAGCGGGTTCAAGTGCCAGAGACACTGTTTTTTCAGCGTTAATGCTAACTGTTTCTGCACAGCATGGGTGCTTAACCTATGGGATGCAAACTGGGAGAGTGGGGAAGGGAAGTGTGGGGATGTGCTTGCTGGCTGGCAGCAGAAAGGTGGGCTGGTTTCATTGTCTGCCGAGTCTTCAGAAACGTTTGGGCCTGTAACTTTACGGGACTTATATTTCTTCAGCAAATGTTCAAGCATGAGTGTTACCCACTGACCAAAGCGCTTGTTTTGACTTCAGCCTCCTGGCTAAATCTGTCTTCTGCAGATTATGGAGTGCAGAGGGGAAACAGTTGCGGCCCACTTCAGGTGCACCCACACTGGACACCCAAAGGAAGAGGCCGTGGGGATCTCCCCATGCTTCCCTGCTGTTGTCATCTGTTGGCATTTGAGTCGCCCCTGCCCCTGGAGAGGTGCCTGGCGTGGACACACTGCTGGGCTGGGTGGAGAGGTGTCCCTGTGCCGGCAGCTGGTCACATTCCTTGTGATCCTTTGTAGGAAGGGTGTTCTTGGGGTTTTATGGTTATTTTCTCTTGATCATTTGAGTGCAGCTGTGTTTAATGAGCTGGAAAAGAAGTAGGTCAATAAAACATGTGTTCACTGTTAGCAGAATACCTGTTGGACCATGTGTGGGTCTGTAATTGACCATCTAAAGCTTCAAAGCTTAGCACAAAGACAATTTAATAGGGAATTCATACCTAAATAAATTAATATTAAGCAGAAGCAGACAGCTGGCAGGCAGTATGCCCTGCCAAGGTGAGACTGTGGGTATTTAATGCACAAACAAGTTAAAATTTCAAGTCAGACCTATTTTTAAGTCTCTCTTACTGATAGGCATTAAAAACCAGTATGCCCAAAATAGTTTTGAAGCCGCATGCTATAAAGCCAACACCACTGATAACATAGCCATGTAAGCAGGCTAAAATTTTAAATTATTTCAGCCTGGGGACATGCTATGAACTTGATGTTGAAGTGGTATATCACTGTCACTGGTGGTGTCTGAGCTTGAGATGTTTTAAAAATCTTTTCTCTCACACCAACAGTGTTAGAAATAGTGTGCTTACTGGGCTTTCATAAAATACAAGACAGCTGCATCATCACATGACTCCAGAACCTGGACCTTTAAGACAAGTATCAACTAAATGGGTTGGAACCATTATGGAGCTTTGTGACAAAGGAGTTTCAGTGGAGTAAATGTAAGTTTTATGGTAGTCGAGAATTTGGTCCAAGTTTTCTAGACCAAACTTCTCTAAAGAATTACGGGACAAAACCTGAAAATTGAATCGCACTGTTTTACCTAAGCCAACAACTAAAAAAAACCCCAGAAACACGCAGAATAATGGCATTTGCAGTAATTTTACAATGATGAAAAATGCAAAGTACAAACGTGAAGAAGAGTTATGGTGCAAACCCTATTTGTCTTAGACTTTGAATTCTTTCTGTCCTCCTAACAAAAAAATTATACCAAAAGCTGATGAGACCAATTAATGTAGGATCTATTATGATCTAATTGCTCATCTGCTTTTTCTGAGAAGGCCTTTTATTCATGAAGGTGCTTGTTTGCTTAAGAAATGCAGCTGCTGCTTTTTCACGGGGTTGGGCTGGTTAAAAGTAAATAGCAGTATTAAAATTCTCAGATTAATTTCCTGCCTTATTCAGTCAGCTGGGAAATGGATTAGGCTCCTCTTCCCTTGGTAGCTTCAAGGTCAAAATATTTTTCCCAGTATTTTTTGAGACCCAGTACCAAATTCAGTTCCTGCTGTGAAATCAGGTTTACTGAGGTGCGAAGGTCTGTTTTCTCAATGGTACTTGAGATCTCAACTCCCAGTGAAACTGCTGGGAAATCATCTTCAGATCCTCAAAGCTTATAGATGTCTCTCCTATAAAAAGAACTCTGAACCACGGCAGCGGTGTCCGGGCTGTGCCACCAGTGGGCGAAGGGCTGACGCTGCTCCGGCAGTGGCATTCCCTTTCTGCCACCAACCATCAGCTCCATAAACAGCTGAACCTGTGGTATGGAAAATCCATTGTCAATTGTGAAAGTCTTAATTGGCACTTAAAAAAAAAGCAATCAGAACTGATCATAGTGCCTTTCACTGTGAGGAAAGGGAGGGTGCCTGGAGAGTGATGAATCTGCACGGAAACCACTGGGAGCATCACCAGAGACAAAGAGGTGCCGGTGGGGACTGTCAGTGGAGCTCATGGGAGTTAGGCTGCCGTTTGCTCTTGAACTGTAATGGCAGATGAGAGCCTGTTACCCTTGAATTCCTTTGAATATCCCAGGCCTGGTAGACTTAGCACTGTTTTTTAGGTGTCTGCTTGTGCTTTGCGTTATGCATGAGTGCCAGTGGGGGGATTAAATACAGCAGCTCTGCCATTTCAAATAGCTTTGGCCTGAAGTTGATGTGTCAGCTGTCAGTCCAGATGAACTTGATATAAAAACTGGTACCACTTATTATAAATAAACTGTAAAACCAAAATATAACTCTACATATTATTTTCAGAGGAGAATCTTTAACATGTGTCACTGAAAGTGGCATAAATCTCTCTTCATTTAATGAAATTTTATTTTGTAGAGGGCCAACTTGTGACAGATCTCTGAAAATCACAGCAAATTAATTAAGTGTACAGTTTCTGTAAACTCCGTGTGGTGAGTTCCCCCTCAAACCTCCCCCCGCCATCCATTCACCCACCCTTATTTATTTTTTAAACAGCTGGGAAGGAAAAAACCCTGAGCATCCAACCCAGGCTGACCTCAGAGCTGACCCAGCTTTGAGGAGGAGTTTGAACCAGAGGCCTCCTAAGATCCCTTCCAACTTGAATAATCCTGTAATGCTGTGAAAGAAGGGTCAGAGCTGGAGGAGAAAAACTGAGGGCTTTCTGTTAAAAACATGGAGGCTTGAGAGGGTTTTTTTTTGGCCTCGAGTGTTTCATGGTGCCTTGATAATGTCTTCTGTCCTTCCCATAATCATCACTGTGGGCAGTCCAGGCTTACCTGAAGAACTCTGATCCCTGGGGGTAGGGGGAGTGAGGGGTGTGTGTTCGTGAAGGAGAAAATAAGTGGCATTTATTTGATGTGGAAGTGCTTACATCCTGTGAAAACAGACAGAAGGTGAGAATCAGTGTGACTAATGAGTTGTTTACTCGGCTTTTGTCCGTGCCCCCACCCCCCCTCCCTCCCGAGCACGGGGTCTGTTTGTTTTGGTATGTATTGATCTCAGATTCCCGCAGATGCCACTGCTTTGTCCTTCACCTTCCAGCAGTTTATGCGATGCCACTAATCCTGTCTCAGTGCTACAGGAAGGGTAGGGTATGGTAGGATGCAGAATGTCACTTCTTTCCCGTTTCCGTACATTAGCATGTTGTCAGCTAGGAGCTGTCATTTCTCTCATTTTGGACCCAGACCCCTTTTGGAGAACTGAGGTCCCCCTAGGAACCCCCTTGAAAGCTGGCCCCGTGCAGAGAGTGACTGCAGTTTCCTGATACCTGTCCTCATGGTACGGGGGCTAAACTCATGGAAAAAGGGGGAAAAAACCTTGGATTTGTTTTTAATGTTGGATTTGGCAGTATGTGTCCGTGCGCATGAGACAATTTGTGCTTATTTTTTTTTCTGGAATTTGGTAAAAAGAGCCTCTAACTCCTGAGGAATTTGGTGGGGGAGATAAGAGGGAATACCTGAGTTTATTTAATAGTCTCGGCTGAGATAAAAAGGAAAAAAAGCTGGACTTCAGTGATATTTTGTGCTGTGGTGTGGCACTGCTGGGCTGAACAGGCTACATGGCGCCAAAACATCGAAGTGCTGTCATAGATCACCTAATACCTGGCCTCCAGCCTCAAGCACATCCCTCTTTGCTGGGGAGTTTGACCGGCCCGAAGCTGAAAGAGTGGGTTTTTCTGGTCTGCTGTTCAGTTTTTTCCTAGGATATGAATGGTGCAGCTGAGGGTCTGCCTCTGGCTCTTGAGGAAGGAGTTACCTGGGGTGATGTTGTAGAAGAAATAAGTTTTGCATAACTGAGAACCAGTTAAAGGGTGTTCAGTTTACACATGAACTCCAGGGGCCAGGATGCTGTGAGATGCTGACAGCCTTTGGCTGCTGCAGAAGCGGGAGTGAACGGGGAGATGGGAATCTCAGGGAATACCCTGTGGAAGGGTCTGAGCTTCGTTAAAGCTTTGGAAATCTGGGGATATTTTCTGCACTTATATAAATGCGATGGAAAAATTGTGTTCCTTAGGTGTAAATGAGCAAGAGGAAGGCTGTGGCCAGGCCCAGGCACCTTCGCTTGCCCTTTCTGTGTAAGGGGTGCAGGAGCAAGGCAGAGGACAAGGCCCAACCCAGGCGGGAGGGCTGCAGCCGGGGGCAGTGGGAGCGCTTCCGCTGGGTACTGGTGATGGAGGTGCTGATCTGGTGGGTGCGCTGTTGAGCTGAACACAGCCTGCCCGAGCCTCACTCAGCAGAATGGAGGGAACAGAAAAAACGATAAGTAAATGCTGAATTTAAAGAATGAGAATAATACAAAACTAATTTTTGTGGCTGATGTTGGCAGGTGAGTTACAGTCACAGTGAAGGAAGCTCATAAAAGGCCGATGGCCCTTATTTACCTTGCTCTTGGTCCATACTGAGTTCTGTGAGACACAGCGCTGCAGAGAATGGGCTTGGAGAGGGGCTGGGGAGGTTCCTGTGAGTGTCCCGGCTGCCTGGGGAGCACGGGAGAGCTTCCCAACTGTCACTTTCTGGTAATAGCACCCTTCGCCAGCCCTCTGTTGCCTTGCTGCCTGCTAGTCAAATCAGTGATTTGTTTTTCCTTTGGTTGGTTGTTAGTTGGTTTTTCTGGGGGTTTTGTTTTTTTTTGTTTTAGCATCCTCAACTCAGAGGTCTTCAGTAGGCAGCAGCAGATGCTTTCAAGGCTGGTTTTGGAGGTTTCTTCCCTGCTTTGGGAGAGCGTGAAAAGAGGAGGCTTTCTCCCACCATTCTCCTGCTCAGGGCCAAGGGCAGACAGTTTCGCCATGCTGCAGTGCAGAGCTTGGGGGAGGCTTCTTGGCACCTGTCACTCCTCTGCCTAACAAGAATCAGTTCAGGCTGGCAGATTGCTCCGCTTTCCCCACTCTCCCTTCACCTGAGGCTGTTATTACCAATTCTGGCAGTTCTTCCACCCTCCCCAAGCAGCTGCTCTTAGGGCGCATCCTGCTGCCGCCTGCGATACCAGCTGGTCTCCTGGCTCGGCTGCTTCCAGCATGGCACCGGGCAGGGAGACAGCAGGCACCCTACCCTCCCTGCCAGCAGGCTGAGTATGTCAGCCCAGGGACGCATTGTGCTTTTATTAGGCAGAGCCTGTGTTGAGTGCCACCCAAAGTGCAGCCAAAACCAGCCCCTTCCCTCCTCAGTTGGATTAAACACAACCTTACCAGCCTGAGAAGCCACTCATCACCCCAGCAGCAGCTGGGCTCTCACCTCCTGGGTGCTTACCTGCTGATCAGCTTCTCTGGGTGCAACAGAAATAATAATTAAGAAAAAGAGGCAGCTAAACTAGCGATAAATCATTTATTTTGATAGTGACAGAATCTGATTTGTTTTTCCAGCATGCTGACGGTTTCCAAGATCAGCTCTGCTGCTTAGAGTTGTAACAGCTAATGAGAAATGGTTTGGAAACAGCTACTGTTTTAATTGATGAAGCAATTACTGTTTAGTTTTGATGGTGGAAAATAACTGCATGTAAGGTGTTTCTCTTTCGTTTCTGGGTTTTTTCAAATTTGTAATTAGGCTTCCCCAATTATGTACTTCATAAACTTTGGAAACAGATCTTTCAAATAAGTGCTTACTGCCTGGTATTCTTATGCACATAACTTTGTTACGGTGAGTAGACTCACAGTACTTAAAAGGAATATTAATGTGGGTAAAATTACCCCAAAACATACGTGTTTAGAGATTGAGGACCTTTCACTGGTAGGGCTCTTTCAAATAAATAAATAAAAACCCCTGAAATGTTCAGTTTCCATAAAGAAAAGCAGACGTAGGATATTTCTGGTTTCTTTTGTTGCTGCAAATTCTAATTTTTTACTGTAAAAAAGAGTAAGATGCAAAACTAATCTTTTAAAAGCAGAGCTAGTCAAGTAAGTTAGGGAGTCAAGTCCTGCTGTGTTATGTGTTGCAAATAACTCACCTGCAATCAAGACTTACTCTGGATTTTCACCAAGACTGAAACTTCATCCTTTAAACCCAGTGTAAAGCAGTAAAAGAAAGGGAATTTGGGATTAATTTATTTAACATCCCGTGTCATCCCACTATGACCAAGCACTGCTTGTGTATAAATACCTTGTCCCTGCCACCGACCCTGCAGTCTCAGCAGTAGGTATAACATACATACGGCTTACGCTGGGAGCTGAAGCCCCAAAGCCTGTTTCCCCCCCCACCCTCCCCAAGCTGAGTGAATATCAAAGAGGAGAAGAAGCTGAAGGCAGAGGCAGTGATACGATGTGTTCCCACATGCCCATCGCATAATCATCTCCCACCCCCACCCCCCCCCCCGCCCCGTGGCAGGGAGCAGCCAGGGAGCCTAGGCTTTTGTAAGTTGCCAACAAGCTTGTTTTGCCTTGAACTCCTGCCTCAGTGAACAAGACTTGTGAAAGCCACATGCGTTGGGGAATGCCAAACGTGGGCAGGTGTCATTTTAAATTGCCACCGGTCAGAGCGACACGGTGCGTAGAAAGCCGAATATCTCCTTTATAACACATTTTCATTGCTCATACATGTGAGAAGGGTTGGGACCAGAGCAGGCATGAAATGTCTTTTCAGCTCTCTGCATGGATGCCCAAGGCTCAAAGGACCCCAGTGCTGGCTTTGCTTGCTTCTGGTGTTACCCATGTTGTGGGAGGGGTGCCAAGTCCCCCTTCTTCCTGCACAGTCTTTTTTCGGAGGAAGGAATGAAGAGTTAACCCTCCTGATGGTAATAGCTGAGGTTGGTTGGGCCAAGATTGCAATGAAAAATGTTGCAGCCCGTTCATTGCAGACTTTTCTCATCCCTAGGTGTGAGGATACACCCTCCCTTATTATACAGCTTGTTTTTATGTTAATAATTGCTTTGTAGAAATAAAAGATCTAGAAAAGCCAACTAGTAAGGTGTAGTTCCTGAGGGCCTGAAGTGGTACGGAAAGCTGACTAGGGAGAAAACCCCACAGTGGTTATTTTTTTTAAATAGTTCACAGAGCACCACAAAAGCCTTCAGAGCTCAGTGCTGGAAAACATGAACCTGATCCTCTGCATTTGGAGAAGAAAACTGGAAAGATAGAAAATTAAGATCCTTCTGAAATAATTTCTTAGTGTTTGGGTACAAGTATCATCTCCATGACACACGTAAAGGACTGAGACAAGAATAGAGGAAGTAGTTTGTGCAAATAAACACAGATAAACTTGGCAGACAAAGCTGAATGGTTATATATCTGTTACAGACTGCATGTGCCAATCAAGTAGGCTTTTAACTGAGTTCACTCAGTTGATTCTTTTTCATCCGTAAAAGGAAGGCTTGCAAAGAAAATTCTCTGTAATGATGGAAATGGTATTAATTTTACGATTGCATTATTACTAACAAAGGTACTAATTATGTGCTGTGTGTTTCCCTCCAGCCCCACTCTGTGACAGCATTTATGCCTTCCAGTTATTGTGTGTCTGGTTAGTGGAGTATGGGTATAACTTTCTTTAACTGTAAAAACAGTGACAGTGCTTATCCCTTGGATGACAGTGGACAGACAAACAGATTTCAGTAAATTTGGGTAAGGTTCCTCTCACCAGAATGTGGTGTAATTTGTAATATAGCAATCTTTTCCTTTCTTTTTGAGGAATGCAGCAAACTAGAAAATGGTGCTAGTGAAGAAGTCAGAATTTGCTCTTTATGATGGCATGGGCATGGCAGAAGGTGCATTGTCACATGTCATTCTCTTGCGTGTTACAGATCTGAATGCGTCACAGACCCAGAGTCCCCAGACAAGCATTCCAAATCAGGAATCCATCCAGCCACCACGGGTGGACGCACTGCTGTTGAACCACCAGCCTGAGAGCCTGCAGGATGCAGAAAGTGGAGGCAGAGTAGAGGAGAAGATTGTTTACCTTTGATGGCTCGTTTTCTAATCTCAGCAGCACTTTGGAAACATAATTGTGTTTGCTTTTCTAAGTACCCGTAGTTGCTCTCTGCATGACCAAATGGCTTTGCTGATAGTATTTAATATTCAATGCAAGATTTTCCCCATGATAAATATAACAATTAAGTTATTTTGAAGCTATTGTTTTAAAATCTTTAATTTATGACATGATTTCAAATGTTTTGCAAGGAGCAATGGGTGGCAGGGGAGATGTAACACTTTGAAATTGTAAAGATGCCACCAAGAGCTTTGAAAGCAAGTGCTGATTTTTGAGTCCTCTTTTTAAAAGGGCAAGCTAAGAGAGATGGGCCTACTCTTTGAGATTTCAGAGTATGGATCAGTAACCGTCTAACAGTTGTGATGTAACATGAGAAGACAGCAGCATAAGAATGATGGCTATAGTCTTCGCTGAAATATGCTATGTACCCTTAACTATTGAGTCGTTTTCCTTATCCCCCGGCTCAGATACTGCTCAGAAGGGGATGTTTTTTATGGTATCAATATAATTGCATAATTGTAAGTGTTTGTTCATGTCCCAGAGCTTATTGTCATTTTGGTACTGCTGCCAGTTTCTGTGCACAGATGCTGTAAATCAGTTTGTTATTGTATTATAACTGTACCTCATTCCAGTAAGTCCTCTTGTGCATTAAAATTTACCAGATGAAACCTTCTCACTGGTCAAAAGAAAAGAAAAGGGGGAAATAGTAGGCTTTTAATTAGCGGAACCCTTCTGAAACTCCACTGCTTTCCCATGTAGGAGCCATCAAGCTTCCTGCTTTCAGGTTCACAGGATTATGTGTGCGTTAGGCAGTAAGAAACCAGGACCTGTTCTGCACCTTTTTGTCTTTCAGAAATATTTGTACACTTCTGTCAAATTGAATAAATGTTCTGTGCATTTCTGCAAAACTGTAACTTTGATTCCTTGTCGGGACCTCCAAAGAAGTTTGAAAACTGGAAGGGGAAAAAATAAGAATCTCCTTGCCTGGTTTGCAGTCTGGACTGCTGCAGATGCACCTGCTTTGGTCCAGTGCAGCCAAAGCTGTGCTCCAGGCACCTCAGCTGGGAAAACCAAGGATGTGTGTACCCGAGTGGGCGCAGGCAGCCCTCTGGACTGGCCAAGTGCTGCTTAACATGGTCAACAGGATCGGCAGTGGTGCAGCAGGGATGCAGCTGCACAGTTCCTGGATCAAAGCTGCCTCACATCTGCCCAGCTCGAGAGGCAGGGGAGCACAGGGTTGCCTCTGTCTGATTGTCTGGATAAGCCTTACGCATCATAAGGTTTCCATTTTACCCTAAACTTCGCTCTGTGGAAAATCTCTTGCATGGAGGCAGAGTTTTAGACAGTAGATGTTTGTCAGAAGGGGTTTCCTGATGCAGAAGATTCCCTTCCCAGGACTGGTGTGTTTTTGGAAATACTCAAAAGTAGAGCTTTCTGAGTTGCATCTTACTGGGCTACTGGACTAGCTGTAGGGTTGCGATCTTGGGCTAATAACTGAGCCACTGACTCTCAGTGAGCAGGACCTGATTCCTAGCTGGTGTCAAGTGGTCTGCCAGTGTCATCAGGGAATGATTGGGCCTGCAGATGTGCTTTCCACTTTCTATATCCAGCCTTCAAGATTCCTGCTCACCTGACAGCACTTCTTTAATACATATCCTTATAAGAGAAAAAAACCTTTTCAGAATTTCTGGAAATGTTTTACCTTCATTACATTTCACAGTTGGACTAAAATTAAAATGGGAATCCAACCTCTCTTAAGTGTCCTACAGTAAGGACAGTCCACAGCCTCTCTATTTTACCAGTCAGCAATGAATTTAGGGTTGCAATCTGGACAGCTTTTTGGCAAATTTCTGAATAGCCAGACCAGTTTCTTGGGATGCCATTATGTCCCAGGATATGTGCATTGCCCAGGGACCAGTGGGAAATTGGGAAAAACTGAGTAGTTTTCTCCATGATTGCACTGTCTGTATTTTATTATGCCTTCACTGAAACATCTGGTACTGGTTACTGTCAAATCCAAGCTGCTGGATGGATAGCTGCTGTCCCAGCCCAGTGTGGGAATTCCCGTGTAAGCGTCTTGCCACTGGGAGAGGAAGAGAGGATACTGCTTCTCTCATCAGTTTTAATTGAGGGGCCGGGAGTCGAGAAGCGGCTGGCCGGGACTTCAGCTGTTGCGCACATACTGTGAGTCCCCTAACATCAGGCACCATCTTATTTTGCTCACCTGTGTTTACAGTAAAACTTCTGGCAGTCGAGGAAGGCAAAGACAGGAAACAGGTGGCCTCTAGATTTAGGTATTTTAATTGTAGAAAAGGTTTAAACTATAGGCTAGTATGGTCTCGGCAGGTGCTCTTTATAACAAGATGTATTATGCACCCCTGAACTCTCTCCATTATTTAGGCATTTCTTTTAAAAGAATTTAAATGCAGCCCCAGTGAGGCTCAGCCATTTTGTCAGGCTGCATTTTCAGTCATTGTCAGGCATTTATTAATGATTCGTCGTCTTCTTTAATTAGAAAAATATATTCAGAAGTTCTCTCCATCACCTTTATTATGTTATTTTGAAGTAGGCTTATTTGTTAGGCCTGTTGTTTTTATTTTCAACACATCCCATATATTCTGTTCTTCATTTGCTGGGCTTCTCATGTCATCTTGCCTCTGAAAGATCAAAATCGAATTTAGTCATTCGTTTCAGTGTCTAAATTAAAGGAACTGTCGCTGTACTGCAAGTCTCCACTGCTTTGGACTGGGCTGTCTCTTGGTTTTTCCTTCTTTTTTTTTTTTTTTTTTTTTTTTTAACTTTTTTCAATCATTTAACACAGGGGGGGGTTCTTTACTGTGATACTTAGATTTTGTCCAGCATTTTCTCCTTAATGTTGTTGTATGCTAGTAAAGCTGTTGTATCTAACAACTCTGAGAGTTTTTTAAGGGAAACTTGCAACAAAGCTTTTCCCAGCAAATCTATAAACATGGTAAAGAAGGAATTCATGAAGGGAACCTTGGATTTATGCATTCAGTCATTTACAGAATGAGGCCAGAACAGACCAAATGCTTCACATGGCTGCTGCTTAAGTATTAAGGTAAACACCACACTTAGCTGCATTTCTGAGAGATTTTTCACAAAGCTCATCCATGCAATTTTCAAGTGGCTAAATTAAATGCAGACTAGACTCTCAGCAAAACTCCTCAAAGATTTTTTTAGTGGTGATTAAAAAAAAAAGTCTATTAATGTTTGCCGTGTAAGGAACATGAATCATTGTCCTTGGCATGCCCTGTGCGCTGCATTAATTTATATGCCACCCATTTAGGTTAAAAAAGCTAGTGAGATTTTTTCACCGCTTCTTAATCAAGTAGGTGCAAAT
This sequence comes from Rhynochetos jubatus, assembly GCA_027574665.1. Classification (NCBI taxonomy): domain Eukaryota; kingdom Metazoa; phylum Chordata; class Aves; order Eurypygiformes; family Rhynochetidae; genus Rhynochetos; species Rhynochetos jubatus. The sequence continues at coordinate 66,011,696 of CM050690.1, read as the reverse complement.
TCTGTAGTAATGTGCCATAAGGCTGGTAAAATCATGTTCGTGGAGTTCATTCAGAGAAAGACACAGAGGCTGTGCTGTAGTAAGTAACGTGTACAGCTTGCCCTGACAGAATTTGAAAGCAAAGGCGAGTTGCAGATGAGGCACTTTTCTTTAGGCATTTGATGACAAATGGGGAAATAGCGTGACTGCTGAGATACTTTCCAATGAATATTCTGTTTGAAAACAATTCTAACCCCAAATCCTTCCCATCCAAAGCCTTCACTGTTCCCAGTTTGTATTACAGAGGTAGAAACAGCATAGATTATGGGACATTAGCGAACTGTAACAGGTTGGATGTCTGCTCTTAGGGAATTGCAGTTGCTTCGTGACATACTTTTTTCCAAGGTGAACGGGTGTATTTGTTTTCCCATCCCTAGCAGAGATTTGTTTGTAGAAGCACTGCAGAAGTAGCTGTGAATATTCTTGATAATCTTAGTCATAAGGACAGCTACATGTTAACCTCCAGAAAGGTTTTCCCTCTCACTTGCTACTGGGTTCTGAGAGAAGAGTGTGAGGATGGCCTGGATTCAATGGCTTGAATTTTGCACGAAGGATCCCTTAGGCAGGCTGATGTGAAATCAGAGTGTTTCATTTCTTCCATATAAAGGAAAAACTTCGAAGGATAACCTTGCTGGCATTAATCTAAAATGCTCTTAGTAATGCAGCCCTTTGCTCTGCAAAACTGCATCAGACAATAGACTGCTAGGCTGCTTCTGTTAGGACACCACCAAAGAATAAGAAGATTGTGGAGGAACTTGGAAGTGTTTTATGGGCCATGGTGGTGACATGGTCCAGGTACGTCATCTGGGAATGTCAGTGTTTTCCACTGACATGCAGAGCAGTGTTGGCAGCAGTTCTATCCAGGTCAGGAGTTGTCTCCCAAATTCCCAGAGACCTATGTTTCCTATCCTGGGGATTAGCTATGCAGAAGTTTTTTCCTCTTCTCCTCGTGCTCTCCGTCTCATACAAGGATGTTCCTGCCCCTTACACAGAAGGGCTCTGCCACAAGGAGGTCTGCAGCACCTGCTGAATTCTGAGGTTGAGTCTTGAAATATCCTGTGTGGAGACCAGGAGGAGAGAAAAGACACATGAAAAAGGCACTCTGGGTATAGGGAAAGCAGAAAGTGTCCCTGCCATGGGATGTTTTCTAGGTTCCTTCATGGAAAAAGCATTTTTATTTGGAGGAAAAAAAAAATCAACAATTATCACCCTACTTATTGTTTGTTAGACTGATAATCTGAGAACTGGTTAGGTGCTGTATTTTTTAAATCCAGTGCCAAGTGTATCGAGGACTGGATATTTACAGAAGTGACAATGAAGCATGCAAGTAGAAACAAAGAATTTCTCCTATGGAGGATGCTTATCAGAACCAAGGGAACGTTCTGATCAGCTTTCTACATATAACTGCCAAATCATACCTACAGGATCTAGGCAGAGGTGTGTACCTTGCCCTAACCCAGGTTATCACTGCTAACAACACAGCCCTGCACGAACTGAAGGTGGATTGTCAAGACCAGCACGAGTCTCCTGCCCTCCTATGCAAGTCAACATGCAGGACACCTGCATGCCCTGTGATCAGCTCATTGAGGATGCTCACGTCAAGTTGTAGACCTACTCCTGCTTCTCTTGAGTAGTGCAAGAAACATGAGAACTTGGTGTCTCTCCTAGTTAAAGTAAGTAATACCTCACTTGAAATTAAAGTTTTCCTCCTAGCATTGCTGAATGAACACTACAACAAGACATTGTAGATCAATTATAAATTCATAAAACCAAGCCCAATCCAGATATGGAGGAAACCAAGAGGACAAAGATAGCTTTAATAGTGCTGAGTATCTCCTGCTTTCAGTCAGTGGAGAGTAACCATTCTCACCCTCTGGGGCCTCTCTCCAGCTTTTGATGCTGTTGACTATGTGCTACTGATGTCCCCTGCATGTGTAAGGGTCAAGGTTTCAGAGTGACGTACTCAAATTGTCAGTGAGAAGGAAAAAATCAGGAGTGAAATTGTGTCTCTGCTGATGTTGCTTTCCCTGCAGAGTCCCACAAGACTCCATGTGGTCTGATTTTAAACCTGATGAACTGACAAGGGGTCATGGATGTAATAAAATTATCTCCAGGCCTAATGCTTGAATAATATCAAACCAGCTTGATTCTCGATGGGGGCTGAACAGTGTCAATGCTGCAGGTGAAGGAAGGACTTGGAGGATCCAAAGCCAAGGTGTGGCCTCCTTTGAAGCACGCATCAGATCAGTCATTTACTTTGAGATCTGGCAGTGTTCTAGATGCCCTATGGACAGAAAAAGCTTGCACATAGCTGTATTTGTAAGATTCCCTTCCTTCTTCCAAATGGTTTGAAGAGTCTGCCCCTCCATGGAAATGATGTCCTGGCCTCAGCTCACCTTCATTTGATATCTAGACTACATTTTGCATAGGTAAAGTGCCTGGGCAGTAGGTCATGAGACCATACGATATCTCGTTGCTGCTGTGGAACAGGTCTTAAGCACATCAGACTACTTCCCAGTTGCTGTCCAGGCTTTCTGTAGGAAGATTTATCAAGATAATTTTCTTTAGTTTTAAATGTTTAGTAAACATCTAAAGCTGCAGACTAGAGGGCGCTGATACTTTTGTATGACTGGCACAGTGGAATTTTTTACCATTAGATGAAACTGGGCTACAGGAGGCAAAGCTTGCTTGTGGCTGATCCACGAATGGGGAGAGAACTCCCTGAGGAACTAAAGGTGCTCACTAATGTTGCAGGTGAACTGCAAAGCATGTTCCTCCAGATGGCCATTAACAGGAATGTCGGGTGTAGAGGGAAGGGTTGCAGCTTGGGCTGGTACATGGCTGTTAGGTGGACAGTGCTGGTAGCATCGTAATCCAGAAAACCTAGCTGTGGGAGGACCAAGCCATTCAGTGCCACTGAAGCTGGTGCCACATGTCATGCTGAGCTGCATGTTCAACCCTGCTTTGCTGCACAGCGGAGTGGTGGGGCCCCAGGGGAGCCCCTGTTTCAGTCAGGTCACCCTCCTGTCTGGCTCTGGTACCTATCTCGAGGTTGAATGGTTGTGTGCAGATTGTGAAAGGTGGCTTACAGCCCTGGGAAACCACTTTTGGCATGTAAAATGAAAGCTGAGTGCTGAAGGGTATTTCACAATATGAAGTAATTATTGACAAAGGGTAGGGCGCATCAGCTGTTTTACTGGAAATCTCGGTTTGCACAGCAGAAATGGTTCCATTTCTAATTCTGCTTACAGCTGTTCTCATTTGATTCACAGCATAGTTCTTCAAAGAGATCAGGATAGCAACTTTCAAGGACAGTTTATCAGCATTGCATGAGACCACCCCAAAGCAGGAAAGCAGTTTAATTTATCTGTAGAAGGTTAGTCACTTCTGCTTGTCCTGCAGGCAGGACAGCATTGCAGTCTCGCGAACTAAAAACCCCATGAGGTGACTGGGAGTCCGACATGCTTCTCGACTCTTCTGAATATGACTTAACAAAGACTGTTTTACAGACCCCAAACTCAAAATATTTTTCCTTCTGCAAAACTGGGAGTGCAGAACATCTGGGCAACTGAAATTCTCCAGAATGCAGTCCTTCCATCTATAATTTCAATTAAATGTAACTCAATTAGTCTCACCACTTAATTTCCTGATTGCCTTCTGATAAGCAGAAACATTTCCCTAAACATCAGATGTTTCCAGCCTATTATTTTTGCAACTTCTGTCAGCGATTCTGGGGTAATTACAGAGATGGGCCTGAACATAAAAGAGATCTGAAGGCTGTCAGATATTTGGAACATGCAGACCTGAATTCAAGCTTGAAATACTCAGACAAAATGCTCCACTTCATGACAATGTTTTTCAAACTCAGATTATGAACTGTCAGACAATGAAATATGCACTCAAAAATAAGTGATTGGGGAAATAAACAGCACAAGAAATAGTGGAAACCACTTCTGTACAGAGTTCGGGGAGTTACTGATGAAAAAAAATCCATCTGGGTGTTCTATGAAATTACATTATTGTAAAAATAATTTGTTTTTATTTGATCGGGGGTTTTGTTAACTGAGGTTTAGTATATAATTAAATTACTCAGTAGCTCTAGTGCTGAAAGTAAAGATGATTATGATGGACTGGGTTTAATATGGTGCAAGAATTCACAGCTGGGTAGCAGGAAGGTTTATCTCTATCCATGAAGGCTTTTCATGGACTAAGGATCCATGTCTGGAGGAGTGGTGTGAGATTGCCTTGTCTGGTCCTGCCAGAGCTGCTAAACCTCCCTGGAGGTGCGAGGTCTTGCCTCCAGGTCCTGCCTCCAGGTCCATTGCTACGCCATGACCACCCTCCCAGCACAAACCCAGATGCTTTTGCCCCTTTCCAGCAGGCATCTGGTCAGGACTCTTCTCCCCAGTGTCAAAAGTGTAACTTTGTGAGGACCTGGCCCACAAGCCTGGGCCATGGCAGTGAGAATGGGTTCTCCATGCTGCCAGTGTCCCTTGGGGACTTCTGTATTGCAGAGTAGCTGTGCAATACACATCACACAAGCAGCTTCTCGTAAATTTGGTGCTCTCTGTTATGTTGCCATTACAGCTACTGTGAAAAGGCATTTGACAGGGGTATGAAGTAGTGCCTTCTGAAATGCAACATTTCTGTGAAAATTCAAAATTAATTTAAATTTTTACAAAGTAACAAGGGTCAAGTATGCTTACAGTAACTGACAACATGTGTGTTGTTTAATCTTCAAAGCGAGTTTTACCTTTAGAGGTTCGTAATTTACTCAGTAAATATTGTTCCTCCTACTTCAAAAGGAGCAATAATTAGATTATCCCTGGACTCAGATTAACATTTAATTTGTACATACCTTCAGAGCAGCACAGTTGTCTGCATACAATAGCGAAATAATTCTTTTCAACTCTGCATGTATGCTGTCAGTGTTTAAAGATGTAATTTAATACCCAGAGGAAAGATAGGGCAGTGTATGAGATGCAAACACTCTGAGGTTTTCCAAGCCAACGTGCCCTCCATCCACTTCTCACCGGTGCACAGTCATGGCCTGAAGCCATCCGCTTCTGCCTCTTTCCTACGTGCTACCCAAGTCCCTTCTTGAGTCACTTGTCACGGTTGCTTGGTTTTTGGTTTTTTTTTTACACAGGGATAGTTTGTGGGTTTACATGATGATAACTGGTGGGTGTGAATCTGGCCCCATGCAGCAACCTGCTACAGCCCTACTAAGGGATCCTGGCCTGGGGGCACAGGGGTCCCCTTACTGTCCCTAGGGAAGGAGCTTGGTGGCGCCTGCAAGGTGGAAAACAGCAGGAACAGCTCCCACTTCCCTCTTTGAGGCTGGCCTAAGAGGTTTTATCCAAATAGCCTCCAACTGCTATGCTGGCTGTGGGAGAGTCTGAGTTGGCAATGAGTTCTTTCTGGCCTTTAGCCATCGGGGCACTGTTGCGGGGCTGAGATGAAATTTCCATTCCTGGAAAGCAGGGGGTCCTGCCACCTAGCTGGCACAGCAGCCTGACACTATTGTGGTAGAGATATCCAGTCTGGCGCCTCATTCAGTGTAGCTGGAGAGGGTGCTGCTGAAAAACAAGGCGGCAGGGGTCCCTTACTCACCCAACAACTGAAATAAACAGCTCTTCCATTAGCTGTAACAGCAGCTGTTGCTCCAGCCTCCATTAAGATTTAAATAATGAGGATCACACCTTGCCAAAACGTGCTTGGAGCCTAAGCTAATAAGATAGCAGGACTGGAGAGATAGGAAATACACCAATGAAATTCCTTTTTACTATTGATGTTTTCATAATCGTCTTTATGATGGAAGTTACAGGCACAACACTGCAAATATTCCTATTAATTTTCTGGAACCCGAGAGTTTCTTTTAAACATAACAAAGTGGTAATGGGCTTTGTTTTTAGGCTTTGAAAAAGAGCATGTCAGCTTTAATGTGACTTAGCTTGAACGCCATTATACATTTTAATGAGGTAATGCATGAGGAGGGGTCAAGTGGAGCAAGGACTTGTGTTCCCATCAACACCAACACTGCATTGCTAACACAGAAGTAATTCTGTGGCCATAATCTGAATAAAATATGTAGCGTAAGATGCTCTATTGAATATTCCAAGTTAGGGGAGTGTTGAGCACTGTTGCCATGGGGACCGTGGGAAGGTTGGATTAATTAAGGCCTGAGCAGATGCTGTGGAGTATGTAGTGTCATTTGTGCTTTCTGCTTGTAATTAATAAATATGCATGTGTGAGGGGTGAAAAACAAGGGAAGAGAGAGATACCCACCTTAATTTGTGTGTTACAGCTTTTCAGGTAAAATGAATGGTTGGTGTTTGAATAGTGATGCCTCTACACATGCTAAAAATGCAGATTCAAAAAGAAAGAAAAAAGGGACTATCAAAATCAACATCTACCTGGGTCATCATGTTTCACATGAAAATGCCAGTATTAAAGACACAAGCTTCCTTTCTTCTTCCTACAAAATTTAGGAACTCAGAAGAGCTGGTTCATCTGTGAAACAGATTGGGATTAAAGAGTAACATTTAATCTTAGCCTAGAAAGCTCAAATGTACGTAACTTTATGCATGCAAAGAGAGAGCGGGTAGCTTATACCCATTCACAGGTATGTAAAGTTTAGGTCTCCTTGCTGTTTTATGGAAGTCTGTTGGCTACAGCTGAGCTCAAAGGAAGCACTGAAACATCATTTCAAAACCCCTTTCCCCATGCTCAATGAGCATTTGTTCTAATGCTGTAGCAGGGCTTGAGATCTTTAAGATGGTATTAGTGTCTTTGCTTTTTGCCTAACATTGAGGTAGTAGTGCCCAATTCTCTACTGGTGCTGCAGCACATGCCCTGAGCTTCACAGGGAAGGTTTTTTGGGCATAAGGGACCACACATAGGAGCGGCACCTTCCAAAGGTGGATGTGGTGGTGGGCATCTGCTCTTCCACCGCAGCTCCTGTTCTCCCACCACCTTCTCATGGTGAGGTGGATGGTCCCAAATTTTCAAAGCCTCCTCCAGAAGCAGGAGGGAGGAAAGAAGTTATAAGCTATCTCATGGGAAAAGACCATTACCTGAACTTGGTCTTTTGATCTCTGAGGAAGTGGGAATGCAGTACTCCAAAGCAGCCATGGTTGATTTGTGAATAACTGGTTGCATTGGGACTGCAGCTGCTTGAAAGTGAAGTGCAAAAAGTGCTCACAGTGTTTTCTATAAATATTTCATTGAAAAGAAATCAGCTTCTCGGAGCTGCACACATTTTCTACAGTGCAGGAAAAATCTTCACAGTCTTTCCAAGTGAAATTTTGTAAAAGCCCAACAGCTCCCTGTTTTAAGAGGACAAGTGTCCAGATTTATTCATTAGAAAATGTGTTCCTACCACTCCTAATAAGACAAAATTAGGCATTTTCATTTAAAGAGGTAGAGGGCGAGAGCAAGGACATTAACTTGCTGAGAGCTGTTAAATGAAATACTTCGGTGGCACAATTCTCACCCTAGATCCTATTTAAAAAAAAAAAAAAAATTCTAATTACTTTTGGCAAAAGTTCATACCTGAGTCTGCTGCTCATATAACAATCAGGTTCTTGAAATACTTATTTTTTTAAATAGAGTTATTTGTAGTGTAAAACTCTCTGAATCATGTGTGACATGAATGAAAAGTGATGGATGTTTTTTTCCAGGTTGTGAGAAATAACAGCCAGTCTAATGAATGCTGAAGCATGTCTCTTTCCCAGGTGCTCAATCCTCTCTTTCTCTTTCCAATTTGCCTGCTAAATCTGCTGCATTTTCCGCTCATTTCTTAATATTCAAGGATTATCTCAGATGCTCTCTTGGGAAGTGTGGCTTCCTTAGGGTTATGGAAATAATTAGAAGATATTACAGCCTGCTTTTTGAATGAGTCTAGATTTATTTCTGTTTTCCTTGTTACTAATGAGAGGCTTGCTTGTTCTTACTTTGATTTAGAAAACTTTTTTGCAGAAAGAAAAGTACAATCTAACCCACAATGTGAAAAAATAAATCTTTGAGAAAAAGTTGAAAAATCAAGAGAAATGGCTGAATGGTTTTGATTAAATGAATATGCTTAAATTAAACATAGATAACCTTGTAAATAGAAAGGACTGAAATAGACTGATTCAGCTACCATGTCACTAGGAAAAAACAGAAATTAAATGAGCCGTCTAGCAGGAGTGTTTCCAGATTTGTGATGAAATTCATGTAAATTTGCTCTTGTCTCTGCCCCAGTCCTAAACCTTTAAGCAAGTGAAACTGGTACTATTTCTATAAATACATGTAGACTTGTCTCTTTAAACATGTAGAACAGTTTCATCCAGAGCATAGTTTCCTAACATACTACTCTAGACTTTCCTTATGTAAATCATTTCTGAACACATGTTTAGTTCCCAGTTACTTGATTTCTTTCTCAGTTTTAGATAGATGTCCAAATACAATTTTGCTGGTGGTACCTGCTTCTTGGGTCTGGGGTTTTGGATGTTTTTGGCTGATCTTATGGTTATTTGCCTTCTTTGTCAAGAACAGTTTTTCTCTTTCATTAGTAACACACAGTGAAATGTTGCTATGTTTTATAATATTTTCATTAAAGTCTTCTTACAATTCCTTATTAGATCATCTTCACATAACATTCTCCCTTTCTGGCTTTCAAATTAATGTTTATTTTCCCTGAGGTCCTTAATTTCTTAATGAAATGATAACTGAATGATAACTCTTGAAATGATCTTTGGTATCTGAAAGTTCTTGGAATATGCCTACACCAACCAACACCATAAAAAGCCCCCAGCTAAGTATAAACCAACTAGCTGGGACAAAATGTATTTGTGAGAACTTCAAGTCCCACATGCTAAACTCCTTGGCAGGGAGGATGACATGTAGCAGTGCCATGTAGGTACGTCTGAAGTGTTTGTGGTATCCAAACTAACCTGCTGAAATAGAGCTTGGATGATGTTAAGGTGTTTTGCATCTTCCACATCAAAATAGCTCAGGGCTTTCTTAGGAGTTGTTAAGTGCTAAAACTGTTGAATAGGGCAGGGATACACATTCATTTTCTGTGTTTATACCTTAATTTCTTTCCCTAGCACTTAGTAGTGGATTTATGATTTGACTTCTTTAGCAAGGCTTTTGATACGGTTTCTCCTGTCACTCCTGAAACTAAGTTGAGCAGGGTATTTGTCAATAAAGATAAATTCAAAGTCCTGCATCTGTGCTGGAGTAACGTTAGAGAGCAGCTGAAGCTGGAATCAGGGGGATCCAGAAGCAAGGGACCTGGAAAGCCAGAAAAGGAGTGGTGGACCCCAGTGGACTGGTCACACTGAGTCAGTAATGTACCCTTGCACTGGGGAAGGCAGAGTTGCAAATTAAGCAGAGTTAGCAAAAGCATAGCCAGCAGGTCAAGGGAAGAAATTATTTGCCTCCACTGGGTGCTTGTTGGGCTATTTCAGTCCAGCTTGAGGACTCAGTACAAGACGGTTATTGGAAATGGGTGTTAGGGGGTCCAGAGGAGGATGGAGTGGATGCCATACGAGAAGAGTCTAAGGCAACCGTGCCAGCTTAGTCCGTGGAAGAGAGAGCTGAGCTGGGATCTTTCTGCTGCCTTCACCTGCCTAATGGAGGATATAGAGGAGATGGACCCAGAATTCCCTCAGAATTTCCCAGTCAAAGAGCAAGAGGCAGCAGATGTGAATATCAGCAAGGGGAATTCCTACTGCATTTAAAGCTAAAAGCTTCACCATGGTGGGGGAACGTATGCTGGGACAGGTTATGCAGAGAGGCTGGGACATCTTCATCCTTGGGTATTTTCAGAATGTATCCAGCCAAGACCCTGAACAATCTGGCTTAGCCTGGAGTTAGCCCTGCTTTGAGAAGGAGGTTCGACCAGCTACTTCTAAAGATATCCTTCAGCTTAAATTACTCTGTTTTTGTGACAATTACTATTAAATCTATCCTGTCCCATTCCATGTAATTGCATATAAAAGCTTTATTGTCTACACTGCTCCACTAGAGCCTTTGTGTTTCATTTGGGTTTTACCAACTCCTTCATTTTGATTCTGATTTTGAAGGCATGTAACAGGTATTTACTGCTGTGAACAGAGAATTCAATTTTGAATTCCAAACTCTGCAATTACCTAGAATTATTTTCTATCAGGAAGAAATTCTTCCCGGAGAGGGTGGTGAGGCACTGGAGCAGGTTGCGCAGAGAAGCTGTGGATGGCCCATCCCTGGAAGTGTTCAAAGCCAGGCTAGATGAGGCTTTGAGCAACCTGGTCTAGTGGAGGGTGTCCCTGCCCATGGCAGGGGGGTTGGAACTGGATGGTCTTTAAGGTCCCTTCCAACCTAAACCATTCTGTGATTCTGTGATTCTATGATAATACAGTTCTCGTGGTCACCATTCTTTGCTTTGGATTTTATTACACACTCACTGCTCTCTGTAGAGGACGATATGTAATTGTATTGCCTTAAGTATAACACCAAAAAGGAGTTTTGTTTCTCTGGATTGTTTGTTTTGTTTCACCTTCAATATAGCTGATCTTCTGCAGGAATATTTTTCCATAAAATATTCTTCTTGGACTGAAGAACACAAACCTTGACTTCACATGCTGTCTAGAAATAACACCTGAGGCAATCAAGGATCTGAAACATGATAAACATCAATCCACATTGTTTCAGCTGTTTAGCAAAGCTACAGAATAAAATCTTAGCTAAAGCAGAATTTGCAGCTGAAAACCTGTGATCTTAATAGGTATTTTTGCATACAAGCTATGATGCATACTCAAAGCAATTTGTGTCTCATTTTTATCATTTAAATCCTACTAATTATTTTTAAAACACAGAGGATTGAATTTCAATTTTTTTTCACTTGCACTGAGGTGCAGTTTGAATGTATGTGGGATTTTCTTTAAGCTTTTTAAGAAACACGTTGAAGTGAAGGGGAAGACTTGTACTGGCTTTAATGGGCCCAGGACAAATGCCCTTGTGAGTGTTTGGGAAAGGTGCCAGCCAGACACTCAGATGTCCCATTATTTACCAAGGACAGAAGTGCTAGTGGTGCAGAAACCATTGCCAGACCACACGGTGTGTCACCCATGGGAGTGACAACAAAGGTGGGAGTGTTTGGTCCTTCTTCTGTTGACCTTGGTGGGGCTGCCTGGGACTGTCACCTGCAGTCATGGTTCGGGGGGTGGGTGAGCATCTGCCACCCAGGAACAGCACAGAGATCCCCAGCTCTCATCTGGAGCTGGCAAAAGGTATGGAATTGTACTATTTAATGACTAGTTGGGCAGTGTGCAAGGCATTTCTTTCTCAAGGGGGTTAAAGTGTTTGACCACCACTGCTGGGGCTGGTTCAGAGAGGCAGAGCCTGAGAGCTGGATCTAGCACTGTGCAGCAAAAGAATGCCAGATCCTGCACACTGAGTGTTGACAACTTCTGGGGAGAAATTTTTCAGACTCATCCTGACACAGTGTGCACCTTCTGCACTTGAAAGTTAGCACATGGGCATTGGGGCAGAGCATGCCAGCAAAAACTCCAGCATTTGGGTACTGCACTCTTTTAGCTGATGGTTTAAGGATAGGCTCCAGGAGTGGATGTGGCTGATTGATTAGTAAATAATAACAGAGAGGCATTAATGAGCTTTCTGGCAGCCTGAGAGCAATTAGTAAAACTTCTTGAAAAATCACAACACCTCTGATATTCCTTGGTATGAAAAGCAGGATGTCAGGGCTGCAGTGACCTGAGATGATGTATTATTTGATATTTCCAATATGTTTTTCTCATTAATCATGAAAGTTGGGTATTTTTCAGCCTTTTAAAGGAAAGAGCAAAAGCTAAGGGGGGGCATGTCTGGTATCTGTCACATCTGAGGATGATGTATCCATTTATTCAGTTTCTTCAATGTCACGGCTGCTTTTGATATTCTAGTATCATGATCTGAGTGACTTTTCCTGTTGACAGCCAGGAAAAAATATTTGGAAAACTAAAGCAAATGGCAAACTTTAAAGATTCGTGGGAGTCTGGCCAACATAGCTACATGTGTCTGCTCTCCAAGCCTGAGTGGACTAAAGATGTGAGAAAGCAAAATGATGGGAAACAGGTTTAGTGATGGGATGTCATTCAACCGTCCATGTGCTAGAGGGAAACGAGGGACCTCATGGTATCAGTCTTTCGGTGGCTGCAGAAGGGAGGTGTCTGCCTCATTCCCGACTCATCCCAGCCATTCCTTCTGTGACTGTTCTCCCACCACCAGTGCTTGCTGCCTGTGGGAAACTGAGGGGGTGTGATCAATACCCCTTCAAGGTTGCAGGGTTACCTGGATGTCTCACTGACGAGCTCAGCTGGGTGCAACTGCAGGAGCAAGGCGAGCTCATTTCCATTTTATAGGTGGGAGTTGAGGAAGCAATGCTTTACTAAACCAAGCAGTGACAAAGTTTTCGGCAGCACCCATCACTGATTTCAGAGGTCTGGTCATATTCATCATACGGCCATGCAGCCAACCCTTCCCAAGCACAGAGCCATTGAGAGGCTGTGAATATTCTGCGCTAGAAAAGCAAGAGCCCTGGAAAGTTGTAGTGGAGTTCCTGAGGCCACCGAAGGGCTAACAGCCAAGAATTCCTCTATATGGATTTCCCAAGACTCTCCTATCTGCCTGATCACAGCCTAGCCCTTTAGCATGCCAGACTTCAGCAATTTTTCAGAAAGAACAGAGATAAGGTACATGCTGTGAAACAATGAATTCAAAGTCCAGACTGAGGAAGTGCAGCTGTGTCGTTTCACAAAAACAGGTGCATTTTACTTGTATAGAGGGAATACATATAAACAAACAAAAAAATCAGAAAAAAAGCAGGCTTGCAGCCAACATCAAGCCTCCTGTACCTCCACCAGCTGCATGGGTTTTAACCTGCTATTTGCAGAAGAGCTGATGCTTCTGACTGTAAGTGTTCACTGCTCTGCTAATTCACAGCAGCGTTGCACTGGGTCAGCTGGACCTGCTGGCAAAGAGGGGGCATGAAAATTCAGATGCATTGCTCTCTTTGTCTAAACATATCTGTATGTGCCTGTCTGAGCATATTTCACTGAGCAGCTGTGGGACCAGTCTTGATTATGCTGGTGTAACTATATCTTTGACCTCAATGAGTTCATGCCCATCCATATCTCTGGAGTTGAGAGTGAGATTTTCGTCTCACTAATTTACCATTTTTCAAGCTACCTCCTGTCACCTTGTGCTGAAGACATGAAATAGTAGACTAGGATCTCTGCTATGCTGCTCTGCTTCAGTAAGATAGCGCTTGGGGAATTATCTCAGGCTGTGGAAAAAAAATTAACGATAATTGTTTCTGTTTCAGCAGTTCTTAGTTTTGTTGCCTTTGAACTGTGTCTGGAAACAAATACCTTTCTTCTTTATTTTCCTCTTGGGACTGTCAGTAGATCTGCTTTCAGGTGGTTTAATGAGAAACAAGCCTCTGTCGACAATGTTTAAGGAACATGATTAGTTGCTTGAGTCAAGGACTGCAGCATGCCTCCACCTAATACGTAGAAAAGCAGGAGTCAGGGGCAGGACTGTGCCCTTTCAGCAACAGGGCTATTCCTGGGCATAAAAAAAACCCCAACATCCCCCCCTACACCACCCCAAGCTCTAATCTCTGACACTGAAAATGGGCAGCTACTGCCTTGTTTGGGTCCCATCCCCACAACCTTCTTATACAGATTTCTTGGCCGTGCAGACTTGGAGCTGAGGCTGCATACTGAATGTCCCAGGGAGGGTGCGCTGGGCACTCCGCGGCAGCCTAGCCACAAGGAAGCAAAAAGCAGCTCAAAAGCAGCTCTCTGTCCCACCTGCACAGAGAGAAGACAGGGTCCCCTGGCTTTTCCAGCTCAGGTGAAAGGCAGGAAGGGAGGCTCAGATGAAGGGCTGTAAGCCTAGGTGCGTTCAGGAATGAGCTGATTAAGCTCACGGTCCTTGATCACCAGGATGCAAGGCTGTGTTTCTGCTCAGGGCTGAGACTCCCTGGCTGTGGGATCATTTCTGTTTGCTAAAGCAGGACTTGGCACAGCCCTACAAACAAGTAGCGTAGCAGCAAAGAAGCCCAGGACCAGTCTGTCCTCCTCACCAGGGCAACTTGAGAGACTAAAATATCTTGGAAAATACTAACTGTAATTTGACGATCACAGGGCCTTCAGAGCATCTCTTCTGCTATTCTTGCTTTGTTAATGCCCAATTTTCTTGATATCTCTGAGGTGGAGGAGATTCTGTGAGTGCATTAGGAAGGGTTCTCGATAATTCAGAGGCCCCTTTTATCCAGGAATCAAATCCCCTCAATCCGTAACAAAGATTTGCCACACACCAGGATCCAAGTGAAAGGTGCTGGGACATATTGGCAAGGCTGGAACATTTTCTGACCCATGTACTTTCAGTGTGCATGCTTGCTCCACACTTCAGCATTTTCTTTCCGTATGGGTGAGCGCTTTTTAAACCCATTTATCAGTTTTCCTCCTGTGGTGACAACATGGTAACGTGGCTTAGCATTCACATTCACTTGCTGGCCTAGAAAATGAAAGGCTGGTTATGATGCTTTGGAGTTAAAACTCTGGCCTCAGATTATCAGCAGAAACATTGGCACTCATTTCCATGGGGAAATGGAAAAAAACAAAAGGTCTTTGCCATTGTCTGAAAGGTAGTGGTAAACTTTGAGATGGGTCCAGTCAGCTCCTGGTTTTGCAAACCCTCTTCCAGCCCCTCTCAAGCCAGGTCAGGTTTGCTCCAGTCTGAGGAAGTAAGTGTCTTTGTGTGACTTTGGGAGCTGGGACTGAATCAGAGCAGTGCTTTCCAAGCAAGAGGAACTCCCAAATGAGGTGGATATATCGAGAAAATGATAATCCCCCCTGGAAAAATTGGAGAGAGAAAAATTTAGGGAACAGAAATCTCTGTTTAGTGCTCTGCACATGTTTAAATCATCATAACGGACCAGGACATGAGTTTTACCCTAACGCTGTTCACTTTTCTTAGAGCCAGTCTGAAGTAATGTAGTTGTGGTCACCAAACATATTCTGCTTCAGGAAAAAAATAGAAAGCACAAAGTCTGCAGAGATTCACTGTTACTCACATTCAATTGCTGGATGGACAGCATAATATGGTGCTTAAAATGAATCATCTTGGCCATCTTGAATTGGGGAAATGTGCTGAAAAAGGGGCTAATGAAAGGGCAACATTTTCTCTCTTGCCAGGGCTGGCACCTACTGCTGTGGAAAAGCAGGGACTGTTATGAGGGAAATGCAAAGGCTGAGAGCTGGCACAAACTAAGCAGGGGAAAAAAACACAAAACATTGGGTCTGAGGGAAGGGTGTAGCCAACACACTGTGTGTCTCAGTTGTGCTGGATTAATTTACCCTAGTGTCTTACTGCATGGTGTTTTAAAATTAGAAACTATATTGCGAATGATATTGAAACAGGCAGTAAATTGTTTGGAGCCAGCTGTATGGGTTTGCTTCTTATACGGGGTATTCATTAAGACCTCAGCCTGCAGTAGTGAATCTTAGAAATTTACCTCTGATTTGTTCACTTGGTTTTGTGATAGAGAATTATTTACACAGGGGAAAGAATGAGCTCTGTCTGAGAAACAGGTCACATTGTATTGGTGAGGTTTTACATTAATTCCCTTCTTTCATTGCATATGGACTGCAGAAAGATCAGAAATCAAGTCCATGAATTTTATTTCTGTATGAATTATATCCCCTGTAAGTGCTATGGCATGCTTACAAAGCTTTGATTACTCATGCCACCCCGAGCTGAGAAACTGCTGATCCCCACACAAAAAAAAAGGGAAGACTTTGAAGTCTACCAACGTTGGCATGTTATAGAGCAAATGAACCTGAAAGAGAAGTGCAAGCTCTTATTTCTGATATAGGAGAAAGCTGACAAGTTCCTGCAGATTTTTACTCCCAGATGACATCAGTTTCTCTCTGGCAACTTGCAGCCAGGTAAATACAGCCATGCCACGCAGGGCTAGGACTGCACCCATCACCTCTGAGAGCGTCTTCCCATTCTTAATCCAAGAAATCAGCAAAAGGCAGAGCAGATGATGTATGAACCTGCAAAGGCAGACCTGCAACTGGTGTATTGGCCTATCTCCCATACAGTGGAGACAGGAGTTATGATAATTTACACCCTTTGAGACTTTAGCCCAGGGTAATGGCATGTTCCCTTCTGACTTCAATAGGAGCAGGCGCTGGTGTTGGGAGTGAGGCTTCCTTCCTCTAGAGGAAAAACACAGCTGGAACATGAAGTCCAAGGGAGAGAAGCATCAAAAGCTGCCTCAACAGCAGTGGTTAGATTTAAACACTGTGCACACCTTTAATGTTCCTAAGAGCCAGGTTTCAGATGTGTAAGTGCATTTTTTGTCTGATGCCAAGAAAACAGATGTGAGAGTTATTTCCTAATAGCCACAGGCAGTGTCACATGACTAAGTCAGCATGTCCCAAAACTGGGTGCCTGCCTAGGCGTGTGATGGAGAGGTGGGAGGAAATCGTCTGGGTATGTACATTCCTTGTGGTAAGGCAAATTTAGCTCAGCGAAGCCCATGACTAACGCATACCAAGCACTCAAGATCTCAAATTATAAAATCACAACACCTTGAAACCTGGTGATAAGCTTTGACAAAGCTTGTAAAGTTTGTAAGAAAAGGGAGTGTTACAGGGCTCAGAAAGAAAATTTCATTGTGGCCAATAGGTGTGCACCTTAGATGTTCTGTTTTGGGATCAAGTCACAGCAAATTCCCTCTTAGAGGGCAAGTACATTCTGCCATTCTAATTGGTCTTTTAGCAGTAATGCTAAAAATAAGTAAGCAGCCTCTCTTTGCAGGTTATTCTCTGTTTTATAATTGCCCTGAAACTGATGAGGGAGTATCTGATGGTACTGCCTGCTGTCACAGAACTACGGTAGGAGATCAGGCTCAGAACAAACTACCTCCTAAACCACTAAACTTAATTTTTTTCATTTTAAGAAAATGTCTTAACACTAATGCTGGAACTGGAACATCCTCCTCTGATTCCCTTGTAATTTGTCGTCCCCTAATTACCCAGCAAGGTGCATCCTTCAGGGGATGCTCCTGCTGCCCTGTCAACTTTCTGCAGTACCTTGTACAGCTCTGCTGCTGACTGCTTTCTTGTTTCTCCACACCTCTTATCTCTGAGTTTTCTTAGCCAAGAACATAAATTTAACCCTGTCAGCTTTGCAATGTTTCCTGAGCTGCATCTGTGCTACAGAGCCACCTTCTTCAGCCCGAGCTAAAATTTTAGCTATACCTCTTTAAAGCTCCTTTTTTCCATGGTGTCCTGCAAACACATGGCAGCTGCTAAGTTGCCAGTGGGCTACAACCAGTGTGTGTGATGGTGAGCACCGCTGTCTCCTTGTTTCTCTGTAGCCAGCACCTATTTCAATGTCTCTTGTCTCTTGTTTTCATATTTGGCTTGCTGGGTCTTTGGGATAAAGCTTGTCTGTGCTAGCAGTGGCCACTAAATGGCTCTTGCTTTGTGACTGCAGTTTACAAGTGCTACAGTAACACAAATAGCAAATAACAGCAAAATATTGCCAATGCAGTTGAAGTGTGTGTATCTAGTTTGCATGTCAAGCTCACACCACGAAAGTTTGTTGATCTATATTTGTGTAAATGACAAAGTACTTTTCACTGAAACTCATTCCTGAAAAGCCTGGTCTACACTGTGTTATATTACCTACACAGGCATATGGGCAAAAATAGCTCACCTTAATGCAAGAATAAAGCTAAACGCTTTCCCTTTGCATTTTTTTTCATTGTGCAATAAAAATGAGATATATATTCACAAATAAAAAATACATTTGGTATGATCTCGCAGATCATGCTTTATAAATTTTTTGGTCTCATAAAAAAATCCCGTGAAAATAGCTGATAAAAGCATTGAAGTGGCTTCATTATTTTTCACTGATAAATAGGCTGCAAATTCAGGTTACAGTAATAGCATCTCTCAGTCAGCTAGCTGTTGAACTGCCTGTGGTGTAGACCTGTGCTCTCTCTCTTTTTTATTTATTCACCTTTTAATTACATCAGTGAAGCTATGTGAGTCCCACTTGAGTGGTAAATGAAAAAGGCAGGCTGAGATATCCCTGTCTGGAGTCTATGGCCTTTTGGGCAAAGATGCAGTTAATATGCCAGGACTGCTGTGGCAATTTGGGGAGCCCCTTTGTACAGTTGGTGGATCCTGACAGGAACACTGAGATTTTTGCCCTGGGAATTGCTGTACTTGCCACTGCCTATGTAACCTGCACAGGCAGGCAACCTGGGCCAGGTCAGTGCCAAGCCAGAGGTGATGGCATGAACTCTGTCATCACCTACAGACAATGAAGGGCTTGGGGACAGTGATTCTGCCCAATCTGGGGGAGGTGGCCCTCCTTGGCATCTGAAGGACTGAAGAAAATGAAAAATTACCAACCTCAGGACAAAGAGAGGCAAACTGAAAAATATCACTGGGAAGGACAGAGGGGAAGCCAAGGACATAGGCAGGTGTGGGCTTGATGACCATACAAACTTGGATTAGGGTGTCATTCTAAGCCAGAGAAGTCAGACCCTGGTAGAGTCCCAGGGATCTCTGAGGAGAGGGTAGCTAAGTTGGAGGATTTCACATTTAAGGGGTATGTTATTTTTTCTAATGACATCTGACCTCTTGTGTCTGTTTCTACATGCCTGCTTGCTCCTTTCTGTCCAAGGCTTCACAAAGATATTTTGTAGGACAGAAAATTCAGCCTTTTGGGAAAAGATGGGCTTGCACTCAAGATCCAGGCCTGCACTTGAGGTACAGAGAATAGAAAAGGGGCTGCTGGGCAGATGTTGCACTGCGGTCATATGCCAGAGGTCCCAGGGTTACAAGGCAGGTGCCTAGACATGGGCTAGATCCCAGAAGCCTGCAGACCCACTGGGAAACAGAGGTTGGGTCTCTTAGTAGGTAGATGATGAGTGTTCAGAATATTTGAACTGATGCTGTCACATCTGCATCATTCCTGGCAAAGCTGAATTATTACCAGTCTCATTTCTAAAAGTGGCTGCTTCAGGAGCATGTGGAGCTTAACCCCATTTAAATAAGCAAACTGGTATTTGAAAGCAATTGCAGCCGTTTGTGTTCTTGCCCTGCCACACCACTGCATACCCAGCAGTACATTAATGTACACCAGTCAAGCGGTCACTTGTGAAGAAACAGGCTATGCTGCTGGATATGTCAGTGGTATCTTGCAAGAGAGGGGAGTCCAAAAACAGAGCTCATCAAAGGAGAGAGGTGAAGGCGGTGTTAACATCCTCCGTGACTCCCTTTCCTGGCTTTCCTCTTGGGGGCATTTCCTTAGAGCTGCCATATCAGTCTGGGTGCTCTACAAAGGAGCAGAAGATGTTCTTCCCTGTCCTTCCCAGCTTGTAGCCCTCCATATCCTTCTTGAAGACCTGATGAAGGAGGCAACTCTTCTTTCTCTCTTCATACACATTTAAAATATACTCCTGGGTGATAGAACAGTTACTAACACGTTTGTTGTAACCCTGATGGTCTAAAGGCATACGCAGGGCTTAGGAGACATAACACAGTGGAGCTGTGAGTAGAGGATAATAATTCTGTTTAAAGATGGAGAACGCATCCCACTGGATTTACCAGTGAGTCAGTTTTAATTCTGAAAAACAAAAATCCATAGAGAAGCCTGTAAGTGTAACTGGTGCTGTTTATTCTATCTTAGTCCAGAATTACGTTGTTCTTTTTAAAGGAGATGCCTTTATTTTGGATCAAAACTTGGAAGTTTCTTCTAAAAGGACTTTAGTGCCCTTGTTTAGGGCGCAGGCTTTTTTTATGCAGCGTGTTTCACCATTTCTGCTCTTACGTATCATTTCTCAAATCTTCCCTCATCAAATTACCACAGCCCTAGGGGTCCTGAAGAAATGAGAGTAATCACTCACTGTAATTAAATGTTTCATATTTTATTAGACACTGCATGCAATATGCAGCATGGAGATCTCATATGAAGCCTGCCATATCTTTATATCTCTCTCTCATAGACCTGATTGAATCAGCTGGGGCAAAGATTTATTTCCCTCACAACTTTTGTGTTGCAGAGATGATGTATTGTATTGTGTCAGGGAGGGTTTGTCATCCGAATTGGCCGTTGCCAAGAATGGCCTCACCTGAGTCTGAGCAAGAGGGAAAGGAAGGCAATACAAAGACATGTTGCATTGGCAATGGCCAGGTCTTCTTACCAAGATGGAGATAATAAAAACAGGACCGAGGAGAGGCCCACAAAAATGCTGACCATTGCAGTGCATCCTTGTACAGCTGGCAGTCCTCAGCTGAAGATTTGAACAGCCCTAAAAGGAAGCTTTGTTTCCTCGCCCAGGGCTCAGTCAGCCAGGCTAAACAATTAAAATTGTCCATGTAAGTCTCAGAAAGCTGTCAAGAAGTTAGGAGTTTGGCATTAAATTGTATCACTGGGAGGATTTTGTGGTCTCAGCTTTCAAAAGCTGGGATGTCATTAGTGAATTTATGGGGGTAATTCAGACTGCAATTTTCACTGTTGAAATATAAATTATTGAGAAGCCTAAAAGAACTAGCTCAGAAATAAACTGAGTAAGTGCCCACAACCAGCAACTCATGAAGAAAAGAGAAAGAGTGAGGCTATAAATGCCTCCTCTCCTGTGTTCATGCTGAAGGACCTGTGCAGGAGTTGCTGGGAAATGATGCTGTTGCTCTAGAGAGAACAAGGCTCTTTCCTGCATTCACTTATCTTTTTGGATGTGTTCTTTGATTTCCAGTTCTATTTTTCTTTATCTCCTGGGATGAAAATAAAGAAGGAGAAGCACTGTAAGAGCCACATGAAATGTATTTATTGAAACCCTAATCTCTAGAGAGAGATAGAGGAAACCATGCAAGCCACCCTGTAAAAAAAATAATTTAATAAGTTGCAACAGAGCAGGAAGTTCAACAATAACAAAAAAAAAAAAAAAAAAAAAAAAAAAAAAAAAGGGAGGTACAACTATAAAATTCAGAATAAAAACAAAGAAACCACATGAAATACTTATTCCATCACAGAAGAAGAAATAAAAAGGGAAAGAACAACCATAAAAGAGATATATTAAAAATGACCTTAAACATAATGTTGAATCTGTACCACTGCACTAGGTTGCTTGGGACCTGTATTTTGAGACATCAGCACATTAACCTCCGGATATTGCCTTGGAAACCTGAGCTAGCGTTGCATACTTGGACAACCGTGTCCACATCATTGCTCCTGAGGTGCGGTGTGTGCTAAGCAAGAGGGTGAGCATTTTCCTTTTTGTGCACTGCCAAAATTCTTAGTCCTTCTTTGCAGCAGAGGAGACAGTCATCATCTAATTACTGCGGGGTGCTTGAGTTGCAGGTTGCTGGTATTGTTAGCAAGCTGGTTTCCCATCATACTAAATAGTGTAGTCCTGAGGACAGGGCTGAGTTGGGATGCAGGGAACCTGACTGCTCTCCCCAGGCATGCCCCTGGGCTGTTGAGTGACTATGGGCACACTGTGCCACCTCCTTACCAGGATATGTGCTGTACGTGGAACACAAATATATATATATATGTTTGTGTGTATGTTTGTATATACCTATATGAATGCATGAAGTGTTATATTTTTGGCCTTTTTGATGCTTAATGCAAGTTGTTTGCTCTGATGGAAAACCAAATTGCATGGTCCATTTTAATTTTTATTTTAATCTAAGTAGCTCTCTTGAGATGAGCAATACTCAGGAGATATCATACAGCTACAGGAGGTCCACATGATATTGCAAATCTCAGTAGCCATCCAGTCATGCACTCCTGCAGCCCTGGTCCATACTTCTGCCTCGGTTGGTGCTGACTGGAGGGGATACCATACTCCAGCCAGGCCCATCTGTGCTGCCACACATGGGTACAGCAGGGAACAGAGTTTGGTTACCTCCATTGTTCACTTCTTCATGTTTTTTTCACCCAGAGTGAGCAGCTGAAAAAGCCTTTCCCAGGTAAGAAATCCCATTTCTAATGTCAATTCCATAATCGGACAGGAAAAAAGTAATCAGTCATTTCACAACCGAGATGTGCAATGCCATTGTCGCTGCCACCAAATCCACTATGGGCAGAAATGGGGGCCAGTGTTGGGAAAGTTGCTGGCTCAGCGGGTAGTGAAAAAATGGTAATTTTAACCGTTCATCCTGTTTTGAAGCATTTGAAAAATACATTGCGGTCCGACATCTCATTTGTGTGAGAGGGTTTTAATGGTCTACAGCTTTGCAGCTCTCCCTCTCTGCTTTGCTGATCAGGCTGAGACCTAGTCTAGCACATTTCTTTCTGTGGGACAAGCACCTAAACCCAGGATATTGTATTGGAAACCTGAGCTGCCTTATACAGCAACCCTGTATAATGCTTTCCAGAAGAATAAAGGGCAGCAGTGGTGAGGCTGTACAAATAATATGATGAATGCATGGGTATCTTTTTTCCTTTATGTTTTGTATCAGAACACATGCACAGACAAGTAATCATTCTAAAGCACATTACTAAGGTTGCTGTATCAATCAATCAAAATATAAGAAATGCCAGAATGAAGATTGCCTGAATGCTCTTACCTCTGTTGCTCTCACACATTATGAACCATACACAGTTTTAAGAAGATCACATATTAATTTTCCCAGATACCTATGCCTCATTAGGTCCACAGGGCAGATGAGTCCCCTTAGTGAGCAATTATTCAGTGTTTAATTCCATCCTTGCTATTTAATATGAGGTTTTATACCTTATTTATTACTCATCCTTATAAATCCTGCTGTGAGGATGAAGTTATTAACTGCTTTATAGGCTTTTCTGTGGTACTTACCATTATGAAGCCTGAATGTTTCACAAACAATAATGAATATCCTCCCACTAGCTCAATAGGATGATGGTGAGAATTATCTCCATTTTAGAGTTGGCAAGTTAAAGCACAGAAAGATTAGGATCAGAATATTCCCTTAGTTTAGACACATATTTTTGAATATATGGGATTCTAGACTATTTATAGCCAGATTTTCTGTGTTATTATTAGAATAACACTTGTTTCACCCTTGAGGTTGGTCTATCTTGTACACTGGATGTTGTTGAAAAAACAGATTGTGAATATGTACCTGAAGTTTGTACTGTGCTGTAGCTGCTGTCGAGGTTACAACAGGGTGTTTCTTACAGTCCACTGTTTTTGGGTTAGGGTTATTTTTTTTGGTCCCCTTAGGTGAAAAATGAAATTTTTTATAGCTACTAGAAGACAAACAGTGAACGCTTCCAGCTTAAATCTTAGACCCCGAGCCTCTCATCTCATCTCCGTTTTGGAGTCAGGTTTAGGGGTTTTTTTCATACTGAAACTCCAGTCTCTGAGCTCCTCATGCCAGCTTTTGTCTTTGCTCAGTCTACCAATATTCCTGCAGCCTACAAACATAGCCAAGGAAAAATACATAAGCAAGAAAACCACTGTTAAGCACTGGCATGAAAACAAATAGTTACGAACTTCCCACAAGGACATTTAGACTGCAATTTAAAGGAAGATGCTTAAATGTCAATGAAATATGCAATGGACTTCTACCCAGAGAATGGGCAAAGAAAGGTACTTTTAAGACACAGGTGAGTGAGATTCCACATGAGCAAGCATCTGTGTGGTGCCTCCAAGAGCTGGTATCCCTTTCACTCCTGTGGACACTCATCCCTTGCTCCTGCCTCAGCCGAAACAGGTTCCTTGATCTCATCAGGTCCCTTCTGTCCCAAACTGGATGAGGGGAGGTGCTGAGGTGCATGTAGCACAACAGGGTGGAGATGAGCTTTTTTGGCTTGTGTCTAGTATTCAGGCCTCAGAATCTCTGGTCACGTCAGGCAAAAGGAAGAACTCTCTTCCACTGCCAGGCTTGGTCACTCAGCCACTGAAAGTGGGTGGACAGGGAACCCAAGAGCTTTGCAGGTGTGAACACAACAGTGTGTGTAGAGCAGATGTTGCTTAAATTGTCTTTAGGATTTCAGTTGATAAAATCAAGGTCTTCACTCGCTAGGAGGGATTTTTAAAACAAGCTGGACACATTTGTGATCAATTTCACAGCATGACAGAAAGCAGATATGTAAGGGGAATGCAGTCTTAAACAGCTTCTCAGATCTTTCCCAGAGGTGACAGTACACCTCAAGATGCTCAGAGCAAAATCCTCGGGTGCTTTTTTAACAAAGGCAAAACAACATATTTTCCCTAGTTGTGAAATTTTAAGTGCCCGAACGACAACTTTCTGCAATTTCTACAACTGCAAAAACCAATACTGCAGAAACCTTATGCAAACGTCTGTCCCATGTAAATATCAGTCCAGACAGTCAATGGGAACTAAATACAGGGTCTTAGAATGGGAAATATCTGTTAACCTTAAGAATGGGTGGAGCTACCAGCCCTACCTGTAATATTTAATTTCACTGCTCTGAAGCACATTGCAAGTGCTTGACCTTGCTGCATGTCCTGTCATGTTATTACACACCAGGAAGCTCCCTCATTCTCTGCATGATCAAGACTCTGAAATGGGGACACACACCTGCTTTAATTTTTGGGGTGTGCTCTGACAACTGGGGTTCACCAGCTGTGCACTGGATCATACCTGTGTGTGAATGTGAGGCAGGACAGCAGCGTCATTCAAAGTGGTGCAGGATCACTGCCAAGCTGAGGACATGGGCTGTATACATCAGCGGGTGCTTGTTTGTCTGTTTGCCGGGTGAAGTATGGACCCCAGGGCCTGCCTGCCTGGCCCCAGTTCTCATTTGGGTCTGGGGAGCAGGAGCAGCCACTCTGCACAGGTCTGGGACAACAGCTGTGGGGGCCAGCAGCCACAGCACAGCGGGGGCTGAGGAGCAACTGGACAGGCAGAACATCACCATGGGAGGGAATCCCTGCAAGGCAACGGTGCCCTAGGCTTTCAGGCACATTGTAGAAACCACCTGAAAGTGTGGTCCCATCTTTAAATGACAAACTTGCAGAGAGATAAGTGGCAAGGATATTCACATGGGAAGGGAGATGTTTAATAGTTTCTCACAGAGGTATGAAACCTCATTTCCTACATCTCAGGATGTCCAGCTGATGTCCTCCCCCTAGGCTATAGGAAAACCGGTGGCACTCTCCTCCGCTGTGGCTGGTGCTGCTGCAAGACAAAGAAACTGAGCTTCACCTGGTGAGCAAGAAGAGGGCCCACCTGGGACCTAGGGAAGGAAAAATCTCAGTATCTGTTGCCAACACCGCTCCTATGTTTCATCAATGGGTGACCAGTGTAAAATGCAGGAATAATGAAAATTTTTGTTAATTTTACTGAATTAAACTGCACCCATAAATGCTTTTACTGGATTTGGCTCTAAGTCATACTGCAGATTCTGTCCAGGTAGTGACTGGGAGATCATCTTTGACAATATCCCCTAAATGCTTTTTAAAAATGAAAATAAAATTTTTTCTACAAGCAGGGTAAATTGCTATTCTTCGTTCCTGGGACAGTGAATATAAAAATGGCCTAGCCATAGTCTCAATCTACAAACATATAGCAAATGAGAAAAGAATTGCTTTAAAGTAATTTTTTATAAAGCATCTACTTGGGATGGCCTGAAATGAAAAGGAATTGCTTTATCTAATCGTGCCAGGAAAAGCATTTCAGCACAGAGGAGTATGAAAGTGAATACTTGACCCTCTTGGAGGCCAGTTTCCACATGGGGTCAGGCAGAAAGACAGCACCTGATGATGGCTGAAGATAAATCCAGGATAAAACATGGAGGCTGACTGAGAGTTCAGGCTTTGCGGTTTATACTTGAGCCTTATCATTGCTGAAAGAAAATTGAAGTGATTATATAGTACTTTGAACTTAATGGAAAGAAGAAAGATAGTGAATGGTTGATTACATCTCTTCTTGAAGTCATTCAAGTACAGGCCATTGCCCATTAAACTGTTGCCAAGGCAGCATTAGCTGGAAGCTAGATAGCTCAGGATCCTCTCTCTGGCCTTGCCTGGTAAAGATTAACCGTATCATCTCACTTGCCTTCATCCTCAGAGCAGGCCAAAGCAAAAAGTGCTGTAGGAGGTTTCAGTGCTTCTTCATTGCCTTCAGCCTGGGTCCAGAGCAGGCTGCTGTGAAAAGAGTGGGGTGCTCAGGCTCCCATGGGGATGAGGCAACCCAATTCACAGGAATGTAAGAATAACCCTCCTACATTTCTGTTAAAGTTGTAAGCCGTAACTTCCCAGAAGTTCCCTAAGAGTAAAATTACTAGAATTAAGGGTTTTTTTGGGCGGCTTTTTTGCGAGTTTTTTTGAGACTTTCACCCAGTGTTGAGGCCTGACTTATGACTCTGAGTTCTGCTGCTTCACAGGATGTGGCACATAAGAGAACAGCCAGAGACACATGTGTGCTGGGTCCCTTGAGGCGGTGCAGGAAGGTGTTTGCCTGGGACCTGATGTGCGGTCATGACTAGGAGCAAAGGTGGCGAATTTTAGTCACTCCTAAGAATAAAATAAGTTGTCACATGTTACGTAGCTGTCACTAATTCAGACCATAGGGGCTACAAACTTGCCTGTGGTGGAACTTTACAAGTCATAATGAAACTGTAGTAGGTCTGGGAGACTGGAGAAAGAGGACTGGGATTATAGTGATGTTGTGACTGTGATCAAATCACTGCACCTTCCCTTCTCAGGTTCACCCTGTAGGGTCAGCTCAATGCCTAATAATGGAACCTATCATCAGAATTAATTATGTCACTGCAGAAAATGCTGCAGTTGGCCATGAGGTGTCCTCCATGGCTCTGCAGAAGGACTGTATGTGTGCACACAAAAATGCTGTCATGCTGGGAGAAAACAAAACTGAAACTTGCACCGGACGCCTCATCACTAAGAGCAAAGGTTATAAGGGTCCAAATGATGGGGAATAGAATACCTTTGTGCCAAAGCAGACAGAGCACTAGTGCTAAAGTTGATGCCTAGACATGTATCAGAGCTTATCATGAGCAGCAACAACAAAGATCTGAGCCTGTCAGTCAGAAAGAGGAAGTGTGAATGCACCTACTTTCACACAAGGAACTAAAAAGTAGTTTTGATCTTGCTAGCATGGGATTGTACTACCTGTAGAAGACTGACCTAGAGCTGATCTACCAGTCAGCAACGTCCTCTTTCCTCCTGTTTCAAAAGAAGGGCACAAGACACTTCCACTACATTTAATTCTAAAAATAGCTAAAATCAGGGAACTAGTGTGAACTTTATTGTTCTTCCACTGCAGAAATATATCAAAAAGAGAGAGATTGCTGGTCTGCATATAGGTTAATTCCAAGTTTAGCCGCAGGAATCAGGCACTTTTATGTGAATCCAACCATCCAGGAAGACACAGAAGGGGCAGAATTCCTCTTCATTCAAAAATAGAAAAATCACTTCAAGTGGCACATTCTTGGTCTGCTCCCACTAATGCTGAGACAAATAGTAGTCTGGGAACCCTTTAAGCACACTAGCACTCTCTATGAAGGGAGCTTGATACCATTTTCTTCGTATGTTTACAATGTGTCTGGGTTGTTGCATGTTTCTTACTGAATTCAATGAGTGGCATATGCTAAAACTTAGTTTCAGCATGTAAGAACAGCCTACCCTAACAGAGCAACACCACCACCAGTTCCTCACAGTCATGGTCTCCAGAAAGGCTCCAGCTCCTTCTTCTGCCCTCCAAATCACCCACAAGTCCTCCCTGCTCAGCTCATTGCTGCACCCCACCAGCAAATAGCCAGGGTGTTTGGCGTTTAGGTGAGATGTGCTGGCTGGTGGAAGAATTGGTGCCCTGAAAATTTGTTTTCACTGAAGAAATTAATCTTCTCCTCTAAGTAGTTATTGATTTTAACAAAACTGGGATTTAAGACTTTCTGTCCCACTGTCAAATGTGGTTGCAACTGTCAGAGCACTCAAAAGCTCAGAGGAAAGGTGGCCCAACAGAAAGGTGGTAAAATCTTGCTTTCTTAGGAGATTGATGAAATAGGGATAAAAATAACCAGCTTGTCTGCTCTGCAGTTGTGAGTTATCAAATGCAGACATACATCTCAATTTTTAGTTATTAAAAGATGACCGTTCTTTAAAGAAGGTAGAAAAGGAATATATCTGTGCATGTGTATGCATAAACACGTAGGAAAAAATGGTGGAATATCTTTAAAACTGAGTTTAGGCTGTGAAGACAAAACTAGCTTTCTCAGGGCAAGCTCAAACCCAAGTCCTAGTTAGAACCTTTTCTGGACTTTATGGAAAAGACAATGCAGATGTAGATGCACAGTCAAATGCCCTAATTTAGTAATGAACTCAACGTGGCTCACAGAGTCTGACATCCCTGATGTGTTGAAAACTTCACATTTCACCCCAGACAGAAGCTAAAAGTCACAGCACTGAGACTGTAGGTCCTTTCTCATGATGACCTTGGTCTTACAGTTTTACAGTCACACTTGCCCTTCCAGAAAACATTCACAGATCTTGACTCCTAGAAACAGATACTTACTATCACTTCTGAAAAGGGTGAGGCCACTGCTGTGGCCTTGGGGCCCATTCAGTTAAGCAATGAGTCGTAAATACCAGAGGTGTTTCAGGGTGTTGTTCATGTAGCAAGAGCTTCACCTTGGCACAAGAGACAGAGGAGGCATAAGGCCTCTGTTGCTTAAAACAACCTCACAGTATTGCAGGGTGAAAAGTTGAAGAAGGAGATGTGAAAGATGCTTCTTCCTTCTCTGATGGCATCTTTGCAATGTTGGGTACACCTGTTCCCACAGGTAAAGGGTTGTGGGTAATCTCTTCCCACCCTGGGAGTTGGGTCAGACTCTCCGCAGTGTGAAACGTCTGCAGCTGATACCAGAATTTCCACGTTAAGCACTGCTGAGCCATTGCTATTGTTTTCCCTGTGAGGTGTTTTGAGGTGGGCTTTTTCAGTCAAACTCTGTACTCAAAATCTCTCTCTCTGCCTTGGAAAATGTTCTCCAGAGCAGCCATACTTCTCGCCCTATCCCACCCCACCTCAGAGGCAGTTTGCAGAGACTTGTACCAGGGGTGTTTGTGGGCAGTGGACTCATTTGCTGGCGATGAGTCAGTGCAGGGGTTCCACGTGCCCAGGAGGTTGGTTTTAGCTGGACCTTCCCCCAGGACTGCTGCATCTGTGCTGTGCCTGGCATACCCTGGGCTGCCCTCTGGATGCAGAGTAGGCATCAACCCCCATACTGCTCCCTCTTAGCATTTTCCTTGTTAGTGTACTTCAGCTCCTTCTAAACTATGGATCATGTCTAATGAGCTCAGAATTATTTGGCAATAAGGCGTTAGCTTGGCTAACCTGCTTCTTTCTTTGTTCTTGACTTATTCCTGGGCCTACTGGACTCTTCGTTTATCTACACATGCAGAGCCCTGTTACACAAATGCGAACAGGAAAATTAGTAGGTGTGTGGTAAGTGAAATACTGCATCAAATTGGCATTCCTAATTATTTTGTCAAGTCATTTCCCAATGGGAGGATAATGAAAAGTGAAGCATTAAAGTTAATGAAAAAAATTCAGGTTGAGAAATCAAGTTCTGAAACAGGAAAGACATTCCTGAAGCGAATGTTGCCAACTGTAGAACAATGATAATCTCTGTGGTCTTGCTACATCT
This sequence comes from Rhynochetos jubatus, assembly GCA_027574665.1. Classification (NCBI taxonomy): domain Eukaryota; kingdom Metazoa; phylum Chordata; class Aves; order Eurypygiformes; family Rhynochetidae; genus Rhynochetos; species Rhynochetos jubatus. Next base: position 65,981,975 of record CM050690.1, on the reverse strand, counting down.
TGTTGATGATAAACACTTCTCACAGAAAGCAGAAAGATAAGTGGGACAGAATTATTTCTGCAGTGGGATTTCTGATTTGGGAGATTTCCTGGGATCTATTTCTTAATCTTAATGGTGGTTGTTTACTTTTATTTTTCTGCTGAAGGAAGAAGGAGGGAAAGGAACATCTGAACTACTTGGCACTCATAGCACATATGTTCCATTGGCTTCATGTGATCACAAAGGTTACAAGCTCCACCAAGAGAGCGCCAAGAGAGCTTGTAAATTTTCTAAGTTAAATGAAGAGATTAGGTTTGCTGAATGTACAGAAATCTATCATCTTTGCCAATGGAGCTATTAAACTCTTTGGTCCACAGCTGTTTGGCCTGAAGTCTCTCAAAGGCAAGCTGATCTTCATTCTCCATCCTGCCTTTTGCCAGGTACAGTTCCCAAAAGCGTCTGAATCCCAGAGATGCCCATGTCCCTGTGACTCAGATCTTTGAGTGCTAAGGTCATCATGGTGGTTACTTCTCCCACCTGGTGGTAGCTCTCATACAAAAGGTATGTCAGCTAAGGTGTCTGTCCAGCTCTCCCTGTAACCAGCAGAGATGCCTGTGAAGATGGCAGGCTGTTCTGTCTTGGTGTGGGATGAACACACCACATCGGAGTGCTGAACCACCCTTCTCCTTTCACTGATCATTGAGGTAACTGGAGAACTAGCTTCCAGTTGATGACCCATGCTGATCATGTGAGATGAATTCCACCCAAAGGGCTAACCCAGATGATGGACAGATAAGCTGACCAGATGGCCACCCATTTCAATATCCATGTGTGCCTTTGATTCACTAGCTGTTAGTATTTATATGTAAGTCCTCTGGAGGATGTGATCCAAGCCTCAATTCACTCTGTGATCTTATGCACGAGGACACGTATTTTTCTTCCAGGTCTTCTAAGGAATTGTCACCTGTTTATAACAAAGATCACATGACAGGTTGTATTCCTGTCTCCAGGAAAGGGCAAATCCTTTACTTGAATTACTATTTATGCCATTTTCTTTAGGGAACAGGGCTGTTTGGTCTGCCTGCCTTTCTTCCTCTCAGTTAAGCCCTCTTAATGAGCTGCATTCCCTCTTGCTTGCTCCCTCCATAGCCTCATGAGTACTTAGTTTTCAGATGCACAGTGTCATGGCTTTATCACAAAAGGTGAACTATCTCCATACCCCAGATTCACCTACAGCTTATAGGTTAGGGCCCTTTCTTATGATATATAGAAAGATATGGGTTTGAGCTTTCCAGAATGAGGAGAGTACTACCCCACTTCACCCACTGACCAAAGAAGTACTTTAGACTTTGAGCTATTATGTCAAAAACTCCATAAAAGTCTCCCTACCTCAGCATCTTAGAATAACAAAGCACATGTTTGGATCTAGCCCTTAATGTAGAATTCATGTCTCCTGTTTTCAGCCTCCAGAAGACAGGGCTCTGGTTACCTGTACTCAGAGGAATGTTTTAGGTACCTAAATCCAGGTATGGTGACAGATTTCAAGCAACCTCTCTGATTACCGCATCCTTTTATCTTAAGGGTGTCTCTTCATCCTTTCCCAGGTGTGATAGGTAAAGAAGTCCAAACGCAACAGAAAACACTTTCTCTAGGGTTGGTACTACTTGGTATTTCTAAGGAAACAAGGACTAGAAGATGAGACCTGATGCCTAGGAAGACATATGTGCAAGGATACCACTTTTTTAAACTCAAAATGCACATTGGGTTATACATTCTACTTAACCAAGATGTTAGTATTTGAAGGACACTAGAGCCCTTGATTTGCTAAGTTTGCAAAGTCAAACTTTCCCAGGCTCTTGATACAGAGTACGGTTTTTCATCTTACCTTCTCCATATGCATTTCCCTCTCCTGAATGTGGATTACTGGCCTTGTTCTCGACATTCCAAGTAACACTGGTTAGTGTGCTGTCCAAGGCTGTGAACACTTCCCTATTTCCACTGGAAGTACTTTCCCTAACAAAAAGTGTAGGGTGACATTTGCATTTTGTACAATCGTATCACCCTGGTGATTCATAGTATCTCCAGTAAGTCAATAAAATTGCCTGTTCTTTCTTCTTTTCTGCAGCTTCCCCAGACTCCGGCAGAAATGTAGTAGTGAATCCACTGGCTGAGTCCTCAGACTATGGCAGAAATCCTCCTGTTAGATACTAAAGGCAAGATCTTGTAACGGACGTTAAATTTCACACTACTACTATTACTCCAAACTTGCAGGTTTTCTGTTTGTACCTGCATGATGTTCAGATGTCTTTCTGTACCAAGTTGTCTCCTGCAAGAGGGTAATGACCAGATTTCATTAACACACACCTACTTTTTCAACAATAGCCTGTGATGGCAATAGCTGAAAAGATCTCAGTTCCCCTGGGAAATGCTGCAAGTTGTCCTTCAGCACAACCCCTTCCCATCTCCCTGTAATTTCTTACTTTCTTGTTGCAGTTTGTGTTCTTTCCCTTTTTTCCCTCCATTTTAACTAGTGATTTCCCATATCATGAGTGCTTCTCTGATGTTTGGACGGCTTCTCTTGGCTGCAGTTACCTTCCTTAAAGCAAGCGATCAGCTCTCCTGCAAGCAAAGGCGTTAGGCTGGCCTGGTAGCCTCCAGCTGGCAGGCCCAGGCTGTTGTTCTTTCTTTGATTTTCATTAATCATCCCATCATTAATTATTCCTTTCCTTTAAAATTTGTCCTGTACTCTTGCATAATATCACAATCAAGCTAACGTGCCTTTAGATGCAAGTTCACTTTGCTAATTATGGTTACTATATTTACTGTTCTCAAGTCATGTGGATCCCTCTCCTTCATGGCTTGACAAAATTACTTGGAGTGGCTGCCAGGTCTCCAAACATACTGCGGTGAGGGATCTGCTCTCCACTGGCTGAACACATCCAGCTCTGAGTTTTGTTTCTTCCCTGAGGAGGTATTTTCAATTTCCTGACACTCATCCCATATCTGTCCTCCTTTTCTCCAGATTTTAATATTCTTACAGAAAACCAAAGCTGAGTTTCATTTAGTGTTTTCACACACCTACGCCAGCTCTAAGCCTCTCAGTATAAAAACATCACTTCTTCTGTCCTTTAAAATTTTTGTGTTTCAATAGCTAAATAACTTTTTACGATTTCCTTTTATTATTACTATTTAATTTCCTCTGCAAAATTCTAACCCAGTTTGATTTTTGGCAATGTTTACCCCAGCTCCATGCTTCCTGGCCTCCAAAATGAAGTTTTCTTTGCTGATTAGCTTTCCTCCTTCCCAAATGGATGCTGTGCTGGACTTTCTAAGGTGGTTCTCCTTCCATTTCAGTCTCTAGCCTCTTCATGCAAGTTTTCTTCCTTTCCTTGTGAAGTGAATTCCAGAGAGCTCCTTGCAGGTTTTATTGAAAATAAATTACAGGTCTCCTTCAGCTGAAATACCTTACAGCTCTTTGGCCTGACTGGCCTCACTAATCAGTTCACCTTCTGAAACTTGTGCTTTTGAAACTGAAAATCTGACTTGTTTTTGTATATGCCTCTATTTCATCTAAAATGAATCAACTCAGTTTGGCTAATGCTTCAGTTTAGCTCTGAAATTAATGTTAGTCTTTCCACTGGCTGCAGAAACTTGGATCTGTCCTGTTTAAATGTTCTCCAGGGCTGAGGGTGTAAACACAGTATTATGGGCCATGGTTTCAGCTGGTTTAAATTGCTAAAGCTCTGCTGGACTCTGGCCAGTCTAGTGGAGTCTCCGTTGTCTAAGAAGCTGAAGTTTTCATCAAAGTATTTTGGAAGCAACTACAGTCTCTTAAATTACTAAGAAAAGAGATATTTTTGCCATTGTTCCACAGATGAAACTGAAAAAAAAAAAAAAAATCTGTTTTCGCACTGTTTATAGTAGTCTCCAAATTAATTTACTATACCTGTCATAATACATTATCAATGCCTTCCTTGTGCATTACCTCATTTGAGAGCCTCTTCTTGTTGCATATGGCAAATGGCAGCAAAAATTTAATGTAATACAAATAACCTTTGGATTGATTTAATGCTGCATGCCTAGACTCTCCCAGTCCTCCTACTTGCAGTGATTGCAAGTTAGCATTCAGACAGCGGCAGGAGTAATGAGAGAGGGAGAGGCCAGCACCAATCTTCAAAATCTCCACTGAGTTAAGCAGAGCAGGCTACAAAGGGGCCAGAGGCTAATTATCATATCAAAGTTTGACTAAGTGGTAGCACACTGAATTGGACAGCAAGATTACAGTCTGGGAGCAGTTAGATCCTCATTGCTTCTTCCCCTCCATTACACTCTACCACATCCCTATCAGCAGGCACATCTAAAGACACGCCAGATGAGAGAAAAGGAGGACAGAAAAGTCAACAGGACCGTAACACGGGTAAAATGTGCCAGTTGCCTCCGAGGGCATTTTGTATCTAGGGCGAATTTCCTTAAGGCTGAGGATGAAGTTATTCAATGCAAACTAATAATGACAAAGCCCATAATGGCTTTCTGCCACCCACCACACAATGTTAATATTGCCTGATAGCGTGCTGTTACTCATTCAGTAATAATACAGCGTTAGCTCGCCCTAAATAGCTGCTCACTCTTGACATGCTTTGAAGTATTTGCGTGAGTAACTCCTCTGTACTGGGATTTAAACAAAGGGAAGCATAAATTCCAACATTCAGCTTGTCCTTTCCTTCCTGCGTCTTCCAACATATACCTGCTCTAAATACATAACAACCTTAACGTGGGCTGCTCGGTTCATTATAATGGGTAGGTTAAGAGAGCAAACACGGATTTAAGTGATTAGCTGTCCAGTTGAGGAACACAGGTTGGCAAACATTAGCCTAAGAACAAGCCACTTTGTTTTTGACAGCTATTACATACTACTGAGGAAAACAAACCAGCCCTCTTTCTATTTTTAACTGTCTGATTGACACAATGCCCGCTTCAGACTGACTGCAAGCCTGACTGTTGGAAGCTGTACCGATGGAGAGGGGGATCATGTACATCTGTCACTGCTGTGGGGCAGGAGGAGGGAAGCCAGGGCCAGCATCACTGGGTGGCAAACAGAGGCAAGGGCAGTTCTTTCAGTGCTGGATGCCTGCTCACACTGCCTGTGTACTTCACAATAACATCGCTGTAGCCATGATGACCTGAGGCTGAGCTAAAGCGAATTGCCTGAGTAATAAATGTGTCCGTTTTACTTTTTTTCTTCCTGCCAAATCATTCTTTTCTTAAGCTATTAGATCCAGTTCAGTGTCAGGCTAGTGCAACTCAAACCACTTGGACCACTCCAACACCAAGGTAAACTCTCTGCCTTCGAGTAACCAGTCCATCCCCTCTTAGCTTATGCTGTATCCCTAAGGCACATGTCACACAGTTTTCTAAACATTAAAAAACCTCAAGATAAGTAGGAGTGTCACCAAAACTCAAACACTTCTTGATCCTCTGCAGTTTATACTACACTCATTTCTGACATGGGTTGTAGATTACCATTAGGCTTAAAGAACAAGCAAACAAAAAAACTCACCCTTTTTTCTGTCTGAGGTGCAAAACATTTTTTCCTCTTTGGAGAAAAAATTTGAAAGTCCCAGATGCTTGCACACAAAGCCAAAAAAGTCATTGTCGTTTTTTGTTTTTGTTTTTGTTTTTTTTTTTTTTTTTAGGGAAGGCATAGACAAGTATATAGCAAATTTTAGCCTTCTGACATGCTCCTATTTTTCTCACTTGCCTTCTGCAGACTCTGTAGAGGTATCCCACAGATTCCCTGGAGTTTCTGGGGTCCTCAGAGTAAAAAAATACTCACTGCAGTATGCAGCAGCACAAAGCTGAAGATTTGGTGCACTGTGGTTCTGGACACTGTTTTTGCAGCAATATTAGAAAGCTGAATTCTAACCTCTTTGGGAAATGGAAACCTTATTTAAAAGCTGAAAAAGCTATTGTAGATGGAAGTTAAGGTTTTTCCTTTCTTCAACAGGAGACACTCTGGGAAAATGGAGAAGGTGATACCATTAGGGTTTATCAAACCTAAATAATTTAGGATAGTGGAAAAGTCTGACAAAATCGGTTGCTTAATCTGTTTATTTGTGAGCTTGACTACACCAGGTATTCAGAGGATTGTTAGTGTGCAAAAGGTGAAAGAGGGAATTTAAAAGGCTAATAGCGATTTCTACATTTGTGATGATCCTGTGTTTTTTGCCTACTATGACATGTGATCTACATATAGTTCAATGCATGTGATATTTATACATATTCTATAGCATGTATAGAATTTCATCTGCTGTCATTTAGCTTAATCCAGTCTGGAAAGGCCAGCAGAAGACTCTGGAGCAAGTACTGTGCTGGCTGCCTCCTACCAATTATCATGCATTTTCCCCACTGATTTTCAGCCAGAACAAATACATCAGTTCATTTTCCCACACCGGTGCCAGCTGTGGTGTCAGAGAAACACGCAGCACTCAAGGAGAACAAGTGCATCTCCCAGGCTGGAGGCTCACCAAATGACAATGGCTGGACAGTACTGCCCTGAAAAACTTGGGGAAAGGTTTCCTCTCCCACCAGCAGTGAGCCCATGGGGCCTGCCAGCACCCTCAGCAGAGGCTGGATGGAGGATGCAGTGAGTCCTGGCTAACTCGCTCCTGTCATCCCCTGCCCCTGAGCAATGTCCCAATTGTCCTCTTCCCTCAAAAGAAAAATGCTTACGGTTTGCAAAGACATGAAAATGTTGTTATGCTGCTTACATGATCAGCAGACAGACTCCCTTCTTTTCACATTCAGAACCAGCTCTTGGAGTGCCATGAAGTCACTGCAGTGTAAGGCAGGGTGTGAGCTTGCGGTGCATCAGCTGCACTGGGGAAACACTGCATGCTCTTACCTGGCGGCTCTCTGCCAAAAATGGGAGGTAGCGTCTTGCCCTGGGGAACAGTGTCCTTCTCTGCCTGTGTATGTCATGGTGTGGAGTCTGGAAAGCTGCCGGCAAGCTCATCTGCCATGGTGGCAGTCTGAGGCCTCACAGTCAGTCTTTGATGTCCTTTACTGTCCTTTTCCTATAGCTTGCTGTGTTGCTGTTATGCTGGTTTTTACACAAATTGTGTCAGTGTGAATTTCGTTGTGGAAACTTCCAGCTATCATGCTAGATCTTGATTGTTGTCTCAAATTGATATTCCAGTGCCTCTTCTAAATCAGCATCTATTGCCAGAGCGCTTTTTAAGAATAAACAAATATTTAGAGCAGGCATTCACTCACTTGTAGAGTATTTTATCTGATAAAGACTTGGCTGGATATTTTATGTCCTTCTTCCTCATGAGGAAAGGTATTATGACTTTGTAAAAATTGCCATGTGCCTACTCCCAGTGTAGAAAACACAGCATCTGAAAGCAGTACTAAACCAAATTTTCCCATTCATCTCCTTAATGGCCCTGTGTTTATTCATTGGTCTGAGATAAGGCAATAAAAGATTTCCCTTGGAAAATGTTGACTCTTTCAGAAGACCAATTTATTTCAGCATAGTAAACGATGCACACAGAAAGAAAATCGTGCACACTTTTTATTCTGCTGGTACCTGGAGGAGCTTCTAATCTCTCTGCTATTATTAATTCATGTGGGCTTTCTTTTTCTTTAGCAAGCACATAATAATGCTTAACCACATCTATAGTTCCCAAGATGGAAACTGCAATTAATATCAGTGATGATTAAGCCCTTCTCACACCGTTGTCATGTTTTTGTCCCTTAAGCTTACCACTAGAAATGAGTGCTGAGCTCACAGCATTGAGGCCATGTTTAAAATTGGACATCATGGTACTTTTTGTTGTGATTGGTCCTGCCTGGTTAATCCCACTAGTGCTGATGCAGTGTCAGACACTGGAAAATGAAGAATTCACTGCTGTTAACAAGCCTTCAGTGGAGTGTCACCTAGGGAAGAAGTGGAATAACTCAGTCCTGGAGTGATTTTTACTCTCCTGGAGCAGTATGTGTGACTGCCTGAGAACAGTTTGCACTCACGGGGCCGTATGAGAATCTCACTCCCATGTAAACTGTGTCTGCTTTGAAGTCAAGGAAATTCCACTAGTGGGGAACAAGTGTGAGATCAGAATCAAACACCAAAAGGTTGTGATCTTCCTACTGCTAAGAGGCAAGGAGAGGGATTTCATTTTTCGGAGGCTGCTGTTGTGTGAGCTGATGTGTTTACTTCACATAATCATGCTTGAATACAGGCTTACCGAGGGAAAGGTGTAGTGATATTCCAGGCAGGCACCCACACACAAAAGCTGAGGGCAGGTGCCTGCAGAATATTGATAACAGAATAATGCTGGTTGGCAGAAGAGTGAATGTGTAGCAGCACATCTCTGAATCTCATCCACATGCACTTTGAAGGCCATTGGCGTGGCAGGTCATGGAAATGCAAAGTATTACTCTTTACGGCTCAAGTTTCCTTCCTCCTGAGTTGTTCTTTCAGACCGAACGCTGCGCATGTGCCAAAATATGTACATCAAGCAAAGAAATGCAGCATGAAAATGGGGGTGACCTTTTGATATTTTATTCATACTTGGATTGTGAAAGAAAATGTGTTGCATGAGAGCACATGAGGGAGGATCAAAGGCCCAATGGCAAAGTCCGAGATTCAGTGTGCAAAGGTGCAGTGCTGTCTAACAGTTTAAAAACCAGCAGCTCTACTATGGTCAGCAATCTCCTTACACATCATTGAGTAGCTAAGTATGAATCCTCCGCCACCCTGTCCCTGCACGGAGAGCTCCTGGAAGGTTTCCCTCCTGTATACCCGGTGTGGGAGGCAGGAGCACTTCAGGCCAAGATAGCATATTTTCTGGACATTTTATAGCTCTGCTCCAGGGATTCCCAGCTCCTGATTGCTCTTCTCCTTTTCGTTAGTTACACTGTCAAATTTGACAGTTGGCAGAATTGAGGGGTAGCTTTGTTCCGACTGCTCATTTTTTTCTCATTTCTTCTCCCCAGAAACTCAAGGAAACTAAATGCTGAGCTCCTCTCCCTTTTCAGATGACCAAGGCCAATGCAAACACCAGGTAATGGCTTCCTCAGCTGGAGCTCCTCCATCTCGGCAGAGCTGCGGCTGCTTGCTGACGTTCCCCTGCGGGGAGGGACCTCTCTGTTCCTGGGATGCTGTTAAAGCCATTAGGAGCACCATGTGCATCTCGCTTTAACTCATCACAAGTAGTTTTTCTGTCAACATGGGCAGTGGGTATAGATTAGATCATCTTCTAGATTTTCTAGGGATCTCTGGGGCTCAGGCCAAGATAGCCTGTTTCAAGAATCATGTGATCATGAAGAGCTTTTTGAATGTCCTTTCTTTTCCCTAGTCTTCACTGGGGAGCAGAGACTGTCCTTTAAGCTGAATCATCTGCTTCTGTGGCTCTCTCTTCAGGAATTAAGACTAGAGATCTTTATTTTATTCCAGTACGGATGTAGGATTGGGGTTGTCATGTGAAAATAGGCTCACTTTTTTTCTGAATTATGCTCTAGAGCTCCTTATGTTTTCTCACTGTTAAACAAAGCAGTTATTCTGACTCCCCCACCTGGCATCCCGCTGGAGTGGCTATGTGACATTGCTGCCCATGAAGGCTGAGGAACTCCCAGCGCCTGCCAGGGCCGTGGGCTGTGCACTGAGGGCAGCCAACAGCCCTGCAGCTGTGGCCAGTCATGAGGCTTCTTCCTTCCCTGTTTTGCAGCTTTTATAGCGGTTGAGATGAGGTGCGTTGCTTTGCTAAGAGTCGGTAGAAACACTGAATGGGCTGTGGGATGGTAACACCAGTCAATAGTGTGAAAAATGAGGCTGGTAAATGCACTTATAAGCACTGTGATGCATCAGTATCTTTGAAATGAGTGATGTTGCAGAGTGGGGCATGTGCCCTGAGAGCTGGGGGTGGGCATCCCAGGGCAGGTGCCAGCAGCTCTGCTGCTGTCCTTTCACCTGCCAGAGGTGACAACAGGCTGGGGGACAGCAGGCCTCGGCATGGCCTGCAGTGGCAGCCTCACCCATCCGGGCTGGCTGCGTTTCCCTCCTGGCTGCATGCAGCATCTTTTACTGGGCAAAGAGCTGCTGGTACAGTGCTGAGGATCTCTCTTTATTTGCTGGCCAAGGGCTTTGTTTCATAGAAGACACAGTAAGAAAGCAACAGTTCATGTGGAGAGAGAAACTGAGCAAAAATAATGGGTTGTATTGAATTTGTCACTGGCTTACAGGGTTTGTCAGGAGGGAGGATCTCAGGGGTTGGCTGTCATTTTGTCTCATTTTCTTGAAGCATGGCACTGTGTAAATGATTGAAGGAGGAGATATTGACTTAGTCCTGCTGTTGCCATCCTAAAATATTAGAACAGTGAGAGGGCTCTCACTGTAATTTACAGTCCCCCAAAGTAAGATCAAAATGTGATTAAAAAAACTCCATCAAGAAATCTGAGGAAAAGGAAGACAAACTGCCTGAGAAGTAGGCACTCTCTTTGAACCCATCTCCCTCCATACAGTCAAATACCACAATCTGACTGTGGCTCCTAGGCGAACACGTATGTTTATCTGCAGAACTCAGCTTCGTTATGCAGGGTTTCTGTACATTTCTCAACCCAAAAAGTTTGCTTGCTGTAAATACAGTGATCTGACATGATAGTGAGAGAGTTTGCCTTTAGCAAAGGAGTTTCTTTTGACCAAACTGAAGGTTGCTTGTGTCAGCCCATTCCCACCCAGTATTTTCACCCTCCCACATGCAGTCTTAATGGCTAGAGGAGAGTTTCAGAGTGTATTGCTTCTCCAGTCCTTCCATTTGCATGGAGGTTCCCAGGGTGTCTCACAGCTAATCAGTTTTTTGACTGATTTGAGTCCTTCTAGCTAGTATGAGTGATAATGGCAAGAACACTGTCCCTTTCACAAATGGAATGACATTGAAAAAGTAAAATCCACTATGCAAACTACTTGCAGTGAAATTGATTTCTTGCTAGAATTAAAACACAAGTTGTTCTGCAGACGTGCAGGTAAAGATGAGATTTTAGTGTTATCCATGCTGATCTGCCCTAGACATAATAATGAACTCCTGTTCCTAATGACTCAGGTACAATTTTCACTTGGTGAAATAGATGTCCTTTTGTACCTGCATTATGAGGAAATGCACAGTGATAGCTGTGAGGGAAATCTGCTTCCAGTCCTGCAGAGATCCCAGGATAGGTACTCACACATCAGCAACAGAGCAGAGAGAATAAACCCAACCATGCTATTGGTTTTTGGCACTGGCTACGACAGTTTGGCATAGTTTTTTTCTTTGAACCCTTTCTGAACAAAATCAGATCCTTCTCCCAAACATATGGAGAAGTGTCAAGTGTCTTCAGTACAAGAGAGCACAAATTTCAGGACAGTATCTAATCACACTATTGTGTGATTTTGTACAGACCACTGGTTTGTAAATTTCTGGATGAAGAATTAGGATTCCTCCAAGGTCATGAGACATCTTTATCATTAAATGGTGAGAGCGGTGTTGTGGTTTTGTGAATCAAATAGAGACCAATTGTGTTAAGCCTACAGCATGTAAAAATCTTTGTCTCCCCTTCTGTAATTGAATAAGGGACAATATTTACCTGCTTTACTTATCTTGCAAGTATTGTAAAGATTCATTCATCCTCGACATTTTGCATCACTTTGGAAACTGAGGTGCTATGTCCACATATGAAATACTCGAGTACTACCATTATTTTTTACACAAGACAGATCTGGACAATATTTTTAATGATAGACCTTAGTATGTCATATAACACAGGAGGTGAGTTGAGGTTTATGGAAAACTGCGCTGCTTCCTCTAAGGGTTCAGGACCTGAGAGTGGGAAGCATAGAAAAACAGAGTAAGGGAGTACAAACAGCAAGTACAGATCAAGCAAACACTGTCTGCTGAGGAATGCCATAGGTGTGGATTCCCCACCATGATGTCGAGCAGCAGGTTATACCATTTTTTGAAACATTACTTAGATTATAGAACACTTGGAGCAGCAAAGACCCTTGTGCTGTACCCGAAAATGCTGCGGAGCCTAGTGTGCTGCCTTGTCCTTATTTTGACTCCCTAAGGACCACTGCAAGCCAAATGCATCAAATTATGATAATCGTAATAGGATATGACAGAAGTAGCAAATCCTGTAAAATTCTTTCTATCAGGCTATTTTACTGGAACTCATTTTCTCAATCTGCTGTTTAGAGCTGAAGGGCATGAAATATCAATTGCTTTCCTTTAATTTGAGGATTTCAAAGGAAAAGTTATTGCAATAATGCCAAGGTTGTAAATATCCCAGCATGAACTTTCCTAGAGAGGTTGTAACATGTAGGGAAGGCTTCGTTCCAGAAAGTAACATGGCATTTCTCTCTCCCAGGTGGGATAGAGGGAAGGATGGATAATTGTTCTCCTGAAGGTTGCAGTCACAGTGAGACTGAGAGCTAAAGTTTTACATTGTGCTTGTTGTTTTCCATCAGCTAATCCTGTGGAGTCAGGACTGATTAACTTTTGCATATGTGTGCAGGAGAAAGTGAACATGGGAAGAATTTTGTCCCTGCACTTACATCTGTAGGGTTGGCCACAGCTGAAGCTTTGATATCCCCAAGTCCTGAGCACTGCTGGCCCTTGGTATGGTCTAAACACAAAAATCCATGCCATATCCCAGAATTTTTTGCATTTACTGTAAGATGTGGTTAATGAAACAGGCAGCATATAAAGGGTAGTTCAGCAGCTCATTTAATTCTACGTTAGCAATGTCATTGCTCAATCCTGTGGGAGTGCTACAGACTGTGCAAGCTCCTTTCTCTGTAGGAAAATGTCTGTAAGGGACAACACCATATTCTCATCAAAGGTTTCCATCTTTGTGTGCAGTTATTCTGCTGTAGCCAGTCACAGTGACCTGCCTGGGAAACTGCTGAGCAACCTGCGGCTCACATGGGATAACAGCAGATCACATGGGATGTGATCTGATCCATGCTGTGAAATCAATTGAAAGCCTGCAGCTGCAGTACCATCTGGAAAACACACAAGGATAAACTACTAGCGGCTCTTCTATTTTGTGTCAGTATGTGGAGAAGTTCAGAAAGGTCATCTTCCTCGTGGTGCTGAAAGTGACGGTATTTCCATCTGGAGTGATGAGAAGCAACGGCTCCTAAGTTGCAGGGATATTTTCCTATCCCCAAAGTCAGGTGACTGATACTTTTTAAAAGCCAATGTACAGGTCAGCAATGCCATGGTAGTGCTTTCGGTACATGGAGGAGTGAGACATGGGTGTGTTTTCCTTTGTTCTATTAATAAACACTGAATAGCTTTGAATTAAATATTTCCTCATACTGTGAGCAATGCCATGAAGAAGCTACGCTACTGGCCAGCCTTAAACATCAAAGTGAAGGTGTCTTACCTTAATTGGCAGGTAAAACAGACAGCAGGTGACGAGATGCTGCCTGCTTTGAAGATAACGATTGAAAATCATAGCTCTTCGTGTCAAGCCAACACCCTCTGCTTTACCTCCTCATGACTCTGGTTGAGATGACAAAAGGGAAGGGTAGGATCCTTCTGCTCTGACAGCTACATCTGAAGACCATCCCAACCTCCTGCCTCTGGAAGATGAGGAGAATGCTGTGCGGTTAGTATTGGAACTACAGGGAGGCAAGATCATCTCTTCTGCCTTGGGCTTGGGTTGCTCTAAAAGCATGAGCTGTTTGTTTCCCCAAGGAGGGAAAACACCGAGTTCTTTTATATTTTATGACAGGAGGATATTCTGTACTTTCTTATGAACACAGAGCTTAACTGACAGGCAACTTTCATCAATTAAACCCAGAGGGAGAGATTTTAAAAATAGCTGAACAAAGCTAACCCTCTATATGCAATTTTCTGAAGAATTAACTATTGATAATGAGTTACAAACATCACTGGCAGGACTAGCCATTGATTACAAGAGAAATAACTATTGATACAAAGTAAGTAAACCATGGAAAGCCCATGCCCCATATTTACTTTGGATTTAATTCATCTCACATTTAAAAAATGTGATCAAAATTCTTCCTACTCTTTGGGTAGGTTTTCAGCTTTCTGCAAGACTATTACGACTAGCAGGTAAATACAGCAGCTTCCAAGCAGGCTCACACACATATGAACTATCATAATCCCTCATGTGGACATGTTTCAAAGGTTAGTAGGAGTTATCTTCCAAGGGTAAACAAGGAAAAGGGCTGTCTTGAGACACTGAACAGCACTTTCACTGGAGTAGGATTTTACTGCTTGAGATTGCTTTGAGAACCAACTCTTTATTTTTTAAATTCTAGCTATACATAACAGACTAACTCAAAATAAATGTATTAGATTTGTGTTTTCAGGCATGGTTTGTTCTGTATGATGCACTTTTGCTGCAGAGTTATTAGCATCAAGTATTGTACAGAAATTTTGGCTGGACATGGTAACACTCTCCAGTTGCACACATGTCCTATTAAGGATCTGATTCAGTCGTGAGGACAGGGTAAGCATTTGCATTAATACCAGTTGTCAAGAACTGTCATACTTATTATACTGTCACCATAAGAACGAGGTACACACAGGAGAAGATATTCTTGTAACATGGAGTCTAACAGGAGAGAGGTACCAATGTCTATTTTAAAAACAGATCCTGCAGGCAACATATGGGGTACTTCTTGAAAATATTATCTGATCTTCATTTGCACAGACTTTCAGATCCTACATGCAGGCTTCTCATATTAATGCCTTCCACAAGCTCTGGTGTAGAGGTCAGGTTATGAATGCATGTCATTCATTTAATTGCACGGTCTCTGCAGTGCAGCTAAATCTTCATCAGAGCCCAAAATGAGTGATGTAAGTGATGACACTGTATCAAACTGTGTTGGGAGTTTTAAACAGAAGTTTTCTAAAATGAAAAATGTGTATTTATTTTGCTTTTTACTTTCCATTACAAATTTGTAATGATTTGTTAATGCTGTTTATTTTAACTGCTGACTGAGTCCTTGAGACTAAAATATTCTCTGCAAGCCTGGAATAGTGAGAGCAGCAACACTAAGCTAAATCCTGACAATGCCCAGTAGTTTGTTTGATTTATACAAGTTATGTGGCATTTACAGCACATGTAAGAAGACAAGGCTTGCTCCGTGGTAACCTAAAGCTGCCTTTAACTTACAGTGGCTCTATATGATCAGACCAAAGGTTATTGTATAAAACGTTACCGTGTAACTCATATTGAAACAATCCAGAGATTAAAATTTCAAACACAGGAGGAAAAGACATAGCTGATTAAGAAATTTAATGCCCATGTAATTATGGTTCTTGCTAAACTGAGATCTCCTAAAAGAGTATCTCCAGTGGTAGTCCTGCCCTGCTCATGTGCTGGATTAACGTAACAAAAAAGAAAATAAAAGGAAAATAATAATGGAAAAGATTTAGCTGTTCTTTTTATGTTAGGACTGCTTTGTCCTAATAAATTATAATAAATTTATAAATAAATTATAAATTAGGTCTTGCTTTGTCTGATCATTCCAACTTACCTGTAAGTAAGAGTGTGTGGCTGTCACCCTCATGCAGTAGGTTTGGTTTATAGTTTTAGTGAAATGCATCTTATGGTTTCTTGTACGAAGTTGAGCCCAGGAGGATTACATATGGCTGCTGTACCTGATGGCAGTCCTCTGGGGACGCTTTTACAATTAGATACATTTTCAAATCAACTCAGACAAAGAAATAAGGCAATTTGCTGATAGTCTGCAATGCCTTTCTTGAAATAAATGGAACAGATGCCACCTTAGGGTCTGAGTTTTATTAATTGCTTTATAAAGCGTGCTTTTCTTTTAAAAATACACTCTCTGCATTGGCCTGCTGACCCTGGGAATTCAAACCTTATTATTCCAGTTTAAACACTTGCCAGTGCTTAGACAGTTAACAAAGCTAAAGCCTCTCCCAGCTGAACACCAGATTCCCTGAGGAATCCAATCAGGCTACTTTATTCTGGTCTTTTAAAAAGTCAGGTCAAATAGCTATTTGAATTGTAATGATCTCCATGTGAATTCTGGTTTTGATAGCAATTGCTGATATCCTCTTAGCTTCCAGACAGACATCCTAATTGCATATCTTCTGTCATATGCAGTGCAATGCTGCTGCTGCTGCTGCTATTTTACTCACATCCAAACTTTTGAGTAAACAAAATCAATATGATAACCATGAGCTGTGCTACTTCATTGAAACTGATAGCTAGTCTCCTGCTACAACTATAAGAAATTTTAAGACTTGTGACTGGACGAGTGATTAAAAGGTGCTGTCTATATCCAGAAAGCTGCAGTTTGGAAAGACCCAGAAGGAGCTCCTGAGTAATTTCAGCTGTAATTTCCCTAGGCATGGTTTGAAATGCAGTGTCACAGAAGGATCCCAATATGGCTATAGCAATCCTTGAGAGCTTCTCAACGGACTCTAGGGGTGAGAAAGCTTTTCATACTTTTTTTTTTTTTTTTAGTATTCATTATTTGATTATTTTTTACATCACTCCATTCTACCCTTTCAGCCAGCCAGCAAGTAATGGAGGATGAGCAGCAAGGGGGCATTCAGAGACTGACAGTTTTCACTTACTAGGTCAAACTTACAGCCTTGAAAGGAGGAATAATCTGCTTAAGTCACTATGGTTATGCCTACTCCCAGCAAGCCAGCAAGGTTAAATTTTGTTCACTTTAAAAAAAATCATCTAGCTGTCTCTTACAATATTTCCTTTAGCAGTTATCACCATGGTAACATTCTGCAAGATGGGAGTCCAATCTTCTGCAAACAATGAGAATAGCTGCCTTTCTTTACTCAAAAATTGTGAAAATTAACCATAATTCCAGAAATATAATAATATAACTCCTTTTTAAAGAGTAAAAATAGATACACATTTATCTTTTTTTTTTAGATTTTTTTATTGTACTTTGCCTATTTTTTTTCTGGAATACCTCTTCTGTTACCTCCTCAAAGGAGTATTTTCACTAGGCCTGTTTGTCTGACTTTTACTCAAAATCTTATAAACAACAGCAATATGTCTGCTCTAAATTAAATAGTTGCTTATGTGCTTTACTGAACCAGGTCCTGAATGAGATTGATCATTGGTTAAAGGCCTGCTAGAGGAAAAGGGCGGGTGTGAAATTCTTCTCAAGCAGACTTTGTAGTATAGCACAATAAGCTGGAGGACAGCTGTGCATCCCCAAAAGACCACTTCTCAGTAACAACTGGCACCTAAAGGGTTAGGTGTTGGCCCTCACTGTACTGGGGACATGCATGTTACACGGACATTTGCTGTCTTCACCTGCTTGGAAGGAAGGATCCAGGGCATTAAATAACTTAAATCGAGGGTTAAATAGCTGTGCCCGGTTGCATACCATGAGTTGAAAGGCACTAACTTTACTCGTAATGAAATGCCCATGTGAGGAACAGTGTTACCATTTATCTTGATGTTTCAGAGAAAACGTCTAGCAAATGACACAGGGAGTTACACTGAGACCACTGAGAGTGTTGATAATAAATTTATCTAGGAATGTATATGCTGAGTGTTTTCCTAACTCACGGTGTTGCTATACCTTACTTGGAGTGAATTCAGTGTAATGCAAGAAATGTGGAGGCAGAGGGGAAAATATATTGTAATGCTCTGTTGTTTCATTTACAGTGAACTCATAGATGTTTAATGTACTGAGGGGTCATAAAAGAAAAAGTCCCATACAGAAGCATATCTTGAAGGGCTTTCTGAGTCATGTCTGTTAAATGTCATTTCTGCCATCAGTGTACATCAACATTGGCACTGGAAGGTCCTAAGTGCTACAGTCCCAGTGCAGTGCAGTGCAGCTGTAATCTGCCTCTCCTGCGACAGTCAGTAGGCACTGGCTGATGACTGGCCATCAGCTGACACATATCTATGCTACACATCCCCTTTCAGCCCTGTTGCTGGCAGACCATGCTGTTCAGAAGACTCAGAGGTCCCTGATTCACTGTAATACATGACCTAAATACAGACAGGATCATAATCTCAGCTTTTCAGCTGGAGTCATTGTATACTCTGCATGCCCTTGTTTCCACCTAGCAAAGGTCTGTAGCTCAGGATGCAGGGGCAGAAGTGAGATTCATCCTGCCAGCCATCTGTGGTACAAGCTGTGCCTTGTCTCTTCTAGGCTTCTACAAGTGTTTTACTTGTGCCACTGTTAAAAAAAACCAAACCAAAAAAACCCAATCAAAAAAACCCCAAACCAAACCAACCCCCAACCCCCCCCCCCAAAACCAACCCCAACTTAGAGAATTAAATAGTCCCCTGTTTTATTACAAGCGTACAAATGAATTTTGGCTTCCAAGTTAGCCAATTTGGGAGCAGCAGAACAGTATGGACATTCATTTTAGCAGTCATGGATTTCTGCCCTGAAGATTTTGTTCAAATTAAAACAACTTACTTCTCACACAACCGTCTGTGCTGTATAATAGTGGCAGATGGAGAGAGGAAAATCTGGATTTTTCTGCTTTCAAGGAACCACAAAAGCTAATGAGGTAACGTTAATTGTTCTGCGGCTGTAACTGAAAGAGACCTCTGCAGAGCAAGGACATTGCTTCCTCTTTCTCTGGAGGGTGAAGAGAATAGTGTATGAAAGAAATACAGCTGAGTCATTATGCTAATGTGTGATAAATCAGATATTCTTGTGCAAAATTATATACTGGGGTAGGAGGTAAGCAGCAATTTTACTTTTATTTGTTCTTATTAGAATAGCTATGAGCACTGTAAGTGCTGCTGAGTTACGAAAATGGCCCACATTTCAATAAAAGATTTTTTCAGATGACATTACTACATTTCAGGTCTTTAAAAAAATAATTAATATATATTCTTTGTGTATCAGTGACATAAAATTCATTTCTCTGCCCACTTTTCACTCAGATCAATTTATCTGTGCAGTGCAGTATCCTAGCCAAACACCACAGTGAATGTTATTTCATTACAAAAATCCTCATTTCAATAACCATATCACTCTCCCTGTTGTTTACCATGGCTCTGTGAGATGCAGACCTTTATGTTCTCTAAGGAGCCAACAAAACTCATGTTACAGTAAAGATCTGAGACTGATAGGTATGGGTAAAGTAACATTTTCTTCTACATTTCATCATTTTCTGATGTCTTTGGAGGCATGGTGTTTTATAATGGATGAAGATTTCACCATTAATAAGCATGTTCTCTATTGTTTCCTAAAGATCCATTCACTAGATCAACAAAACAACAGTTACGAGGTAATAAAAGTCCTCTCAGCTTGATTTGAGAGAAGGACATGTTAATGTCCCCAGGCAAAACGTCACTGAAACCGTAATGTCAGGACTGGTCACAGAGACTTTGACCTGTAATTGTGTCCAGAGAGTTCAAAAGCGTGAGAGTTTCCAGGGGAGGAGAGGGGAGTAGATTTTCCAGAGCATTCACTGCTCGCAATTAGGGATGAGTTTTCAACAGGGCGAGCAGGCGCGCACCACCTCCCAATCGCTCTCAGTGGGAGCTTCTGAAAAGCCTCAATCCAAATGCTTTGGTGAGCAGGCGCTGCAGGTGAATTTTGGATACCGAAGGCTCAACTGCCATTCTCACATTTGCCTGTGGTGCCCCCCTCCCACCCAGCTCCCCAGGGGATAGCGGGAAACCAAATTAAAGATGAGAAAAGGGTAACTCCTTCCTCTCTGTCTGCAACCGCAAAGAATAATGGCCCAGTGTGTTTCGGTTTCCTCAGTGCAAAAGGTTATATGGCATTTCTTATCACCTGGGGATTTAAACCCTGAGGGTTAACTCAAACAGTTCCCATGAAATAAGCGCTGACTGGAATTTGCATCCAAAATTCAAACCAAATTGAACATTAGTAATATTTTAGCATACATTAGACTAATGATCTGCAGTCCTTTACTATATACAATAATCTCATCATGAAAATGCAGCCAATTCTAGCATAAAATATGGCACTACAGTAATATTACAGCTGATTTTAGAAAAAAAAAAAAAAAGGCTTAAACTCAAGGGCAGAAGGGAGTTAGAGGGAAACTGGTGCTTAGTTATAGTTTAGCCTGAACATTTCTGCTTGCACTGCAGGCACCACGCAAAATGACAAGTAGCAAATAGAACTTCTGAGTTACTTTTTGTGAAAGCTGACATATCCAAAAGCTGCCTTCACTAGTCCCATGCCGAGATAATGGCCCAATATAAACTGCGAGAAGAGACACCTATTAAACTATTTCCTGCAGTACAAAGCCTAATCCACCCAGGTCTGTATTTTGCCACTGTTCCTTACAAGTGTTCCTTATTTTCCTAAGGCTTTGCCCCTTTATCCACCTCTTAAAATTACAGTTGGTAAAGACACTTTAAACTTCACTTCTCCTGTTGTATTTTCTTTACCTTGTTAGTTGGACTCATTCTTCTTTTGCTGCAGAAGTGAGTTGTTAAAACTTGAGATTCTCTTCTTGTGTAATTTGCAGCACTGAAGAAAGATCTGTTGAGCGGTTTTTTTTTTCAATGTGCTTCTTGCTGTCTTTGAGCTTGCCATGGATAAATCTGGCCTCCCAGCAGCCACCTCTGGTTGGGATACATTTTTGTGCCATTGCTGTGTGTTTTTTGTGGCACGGAAGGCTGGAACAACTGCAGTTCATCTCAGTAGCAGAGTGTTAGAGGAAGAGGTGTTACAAATACAATTCATAGTTTGTGGAGTTCCCCATCTGTCATGTTTCCAAGACATGCCTTGGAAAATGCTGTTGTTCTTTCTTAGACTGACAGATACTGCAGGCAACCAAAGGCAACTACCTTCTGGTCGATTTTCGAGATTTTGGAGAGTGTGGTGCCTGTTCTTCATTCACAGATTTGTTAATCATGGTTGTGTCTCAGTAGCCACAGTTGGGTATTTAGAATTACAGACTACACCTTAGCCACCTACCAAGAAGAGTGATAGAAAGGGAAGATGGGTCTATTAATATGAAAAAGTAACAGACATTTCTGAGAAAAGGATATTGTAAAATAACAGCAGAGTCAGTTCAATGATTTGCATTTAAGCAGACGCGCTATCGCTTGTAACAAAATCCTTTGTGCGGTTATGAATTTTGAGGAATCAAAATGTTGAATCTTGGTGACGATGTGCACTGAAAAGCAAAGCCATAAATAAGAAGTCTCATATTTTCCAGTTCCAGCTTGGGAAGTGGTAAACATGGTCATGCCCCAGCATGCTACAGCAGAGTTCATATGCAAAAGGTGTGACAATGAAAACGTTTGCATAAAACTTCATATTCATAGAAATTCTAAGTGCAAACGCAAGCTTGGATGCAGGTTTCATTTTCCCTTTAGATCCTTTCCACTCTGAATTGCTCTGGAAGTTTTTACCCTCATCCTCTACCCCTCCAGTCCCTGCCCTAACGCACACAAATTAGTTTCTTAGGATTTGCCAGTAATGAAAACAGAGCATATTTTCTGCAGCATGCCAGATGGTGCTTGTGAAGACCAGACACGCAGGAGGTTCCTAATTAAAGCTTTAAACCTGGGGATGAGAAACGGCAGGCACAGTCTGGTGGGTGCCCAGAGAATGGACTCACAGGCAGGCTGCCTAACGACCTTTTTGAGAGCACCCTCACACCCATCCTCAGGGAACTCATAATGGCAAGAGGCAGTTAATTTAAAGATAATTCAGAAGTCTCTATCCAGTCTTCACACAATAAAACAAGGTACCAGACCTCAGCTGGCGTTTACGCCCTGACAGGAAAAAAATGGCCAGAATGGGGCTGCAAAAGCTGCCACCTCGTTCTCACGCCAGGCAAACAAAGTGACCGAACCCTTGAATGTTTATGGTTTCAGCAGCACTTCAGCCCATAAATAAGAACAGACGAGGGGGGAGTACCTGTGGTGAGGAATAGAAATGAAGTCTGTAGCTCTGTAGAGGCTGTTTCTTCAGCAGTAAGACCTCACAGAGGTGAGAGGTTAAGTAATCACAGAGCTCTGAATGGGAGTCCATCAGGACAGACTGATGCCAGCGTCCCTGTAGGTAGGAAGGACCCCTGGAGCCATTGTCTAGGGCACAACAATTACTTCATCTGCAGTAGTTTTGGGTTTTATCCTGGCCCTCTGACACCTTCCTAGCTTTTCTATGGCAAACAGTGCTATATGAAGGACTTCTGCTCCCAGTGCTTCATGTTTCAAGGCAGAAGAGAAGGAGAGAGAACTTGCACTAGCTACACAGCTACCATTCAATCCAGAAAAACCAGTGTCAACCTCTCCACTGTAAAGCCAGTCCCAACACTGTATGTTACCACAAGCGGCCGGAGGGGAGGAGATGTCAGCAGAAAGCACAGTGTCTATACAGCCAAGGAGCCCTCAGCTGGTTTTGGCTCTCCAGGTGTTCCTCACAACAGCTGCTTTGCCTGGCTGCAGAGCAGGTAGATGACTGTTGACTGCAGGTCTTGACCTGCACTGCTGACATCTGAGGCAGCTCTTAGGACATGGGGTAAGTTGGTCTTGCTCTTCCATAACACTACAGCAGCAACACTCCACCACAACACTGCACTCCTCCATGAGGAGGGCCCTCTGTCCTCAGCCTCCCACCCAGTTCACCTCTTCAGTTTGTACCAGTTAAGTCTCTGGAAATCCAAGTTCTCCATGAAAGCCCAGCTGTGACAGGTGGCAGGAGTGAAAAGGAAAACAACCTACGGGCTGGTGCCAAAACCATATCTCATAAATTGAGATTATGAGCTCCATGGGAGCTAACTGAGGAGAAGTTGTTTAGAGGCACGTAGGTCTTTGATCATATCACAGTATAGTTTAGGATCCCATACAGACATGCTATGTTGTTGCTAGGTCTCTAATCTGTCAGTGATTTTCTTTCTTTATTGGCCTTTCCTCAGTTCTGCCCAAAGTCACCAGCCCTCACTGCTATTTTGAACAAACTTTCATATTTGTCAGAATAAAGTATTCTTAACAGATAACAAATGTACTAGAAGAATTTCCATATCCCGATGAATTGCTAATTTCTCATTCCTGTATGCAAACACCAATTTGCCTAAAGGTCTCAACTTTCAGGGAGCGGTCACCCCTTGACTCCCAAACACATGGGCAAAATGTGAGGCGGAAGGGACATTTGTGACAATTTTTGGAAGGGATGGCAAAATCTGAGCTGTATCTGTGCCTCATACTATGGAGCAGTCACAACCGCTAGACCCTGGGTGTAGCTGAGCTGAATCATCAACGCTTTCTATAGCAGAGAAATTGCTCTGTAGAACTGCTTCCCCTAGCCTGACTGAGGGTGTAGCTACTCTTTGCAGTAGTTTTAAGAGATCCCCACCTTTTCCTGCCTCTGGCCGACCGCTCATTCTGATCCCTAATCAACACTTAGTCTCGCTTGCTGCCAGGCCAGTGGTACTGTGGGACTACACTGGATACGAGGTTAGGGATTCAGGCTGACCCTCTAGCCCCCTTTTGGTTGTTTTGGAAAACACAACATGGAGCAACACAGAGCAGGATTCTTCTCTTTCAGAGCAAACCAAACGTTTCTGACTCGTGAGTGAGTCCCAGCTACTACACACAGATAAAAGGACTGGAATTGCTCGAGTGCCATCTGCTTTCATTGGCTGCAGAGCTGACCCTCTGCTCCCACCAAAGTTACGATCTGGACACCGAGTGTTTTATAATCTGAGAGGAGTAATCCAAGAAGTGGGTGAATGTACTCCCATCCTCATTTTCCTCAGACTCATTCTTTGGCCAATGCTGCAACATTACAGAATTATGGGTGTCCTATAAATACATATCACCACAGATACTCCAGCATAAGCACACCCTTAAATACGCTATAGCAAATTGTAACATTTATGAAATACAGCGAGAGAGAGGAATGGTTTAATTTCTTGGAAGTTTGGAAATCTTCACAAACATGATGGAGAGGATTAGCAATGTGAGTAGATTCATAAAGTTCCTATTCTAACAGAGGAAAGTAAATTAGCCATGAAAGCAATATCACAGACCTGAAAAAGAGCCTGTCTCATCAGAGAGCTGTGGAAATGAACAGCAAACTAATCTGCAGGGTGCAGAAAGTGTGAGATTAGTTCAGCAGAACAGGAAGATTTAATTAAAGACATATACAAACCAAATTGCAAAGCATGTATTTTTCTGCTTCCCAAGAGCTTGGGAAAGACAGCCATTAGAAGAAGGTGGGAAAGAAGGCATGACAGCTGGGGAAAAGCAAGGATTGCCTGTCAGTGGCAATGCTGAGGGTTGGTTGCTCCTCCAGGGAAGGCTGGGACAGGGTGGAGGTAATTTAAGATGGAAAAGGGCAACTGAGGTAAACCAGCATGTTCTTACCTGAATTTTACATTTATCACTGTCCCTATAGGGTCAACCCAGCTCTCTCCAGAATGAAAAGTAGAACCCACAGGAGCAAGTAGCAGAAGGCAGCAGAATAGCATTTGGCTCCAAGTAGGAATAAAGGTCAAGGGTTGTATTTCTTAGTTGTAGAGATGTAAGCTCATTTGTTACAGCCCAGTCAAGAGCTGTATTTGTGCCACTCAATACAAGGAACTGATTGGTGCATTCACAAAACACAAAAATTAGCTGTTAATTTTTCCTGGTCTGTTAGGATCTTGTTGTGC
This sequence comes from Rhynochetos jubatus, assembly GCA_027574665.1. Classification (NCBI taxonomy): domain Eukaryota; kingdom Metazoa; phylum Chordata; class Aves; order Eurypygiformes; family Rhynochetidae; genus Rhynochetos; species Rhynochetos jubatus. Next base: position 65,957,361 of record CM050690.1, on the reverse strand, counting down.
AGTGATTTGCAATTGTGATTGTCTAGACACTAGTGTTATGACTGCTGTGACAGCATTTCAATGACATCCATACATCGAATATGCAGAGGGTTAAATGTCTCATTTTGTGGGGTTTTACTAGTAATATTTTAAAATGCTAAATTCATCAGACCGTCTTCATTACTAGAAGCTCAGCTGTTTCCTAAAAAGAATGGCACCTACAACCCCTCCAGCTACAAGACCCAAAGCAACCACCCTGCCATTGAATGTTCCTCCAAATTTCCTTTGAGTAAAGGTGCAGCATATGCCAGCTGAGCTACCTTTCAGGGTGCAGTCCTTTTTGCCCTCTGACAGATTTACTGGTTGTTTAGCAGCAGGAATGGCCCAAAGGTCATCACAATTTTGTCCCTTCCAGAGGGCTGAGAGGAGCTTGGTGAAGGACACTGCTGACTGTTCTGGCATAGCAAGCAGTGTGTGGGGAGCCTGCTTGTGCAAAGCCTTCCTCACTTTGCAGTGGGTCACTAGCTAAGATTACTAATTCAGCTCAAATAGTCCTTCAGATGTCATTCTCTTTCAGGAAGAAAAGAACTATGTAGTTGCTTTATTAGTGAGGAAAGAAAAAGCTTGGTGGTAGCCATGATAGAACTCTTTCTGGACTGAAAAGAGATTTCTTGCTTTAGATACAAAAAATGACAGCTACTTGTTTGATCTGTGAAGAACAACCCACCCAGAACAGACAGCAGAGCATGTAGATGCATTATCAAAGAACACAATGGGTAAAGAAAATGAAATGTTGTATGCCCGAGTCAAATTACTGAATGTGAGTAAAGGACTGAATAGTTTACGGATGGGGAAGACAGCTGGTTTTGTGGTTTGTTGGTCAGTCTATCTATCTATCTATCTATCTATCTATCTATCTATCTATCTATCTATCTATCTATCTATCTATCTATCTATCTTATCTATTTGGTTAGTTATTTTACCCCTTCCACTCAGGAAGGCAAATTGTCTTTCTGCCCATTTTCATTTTCCAAATGTGTGAGTTCCCAGTAATCTTAGCTTACCCAATATGTAAAAGATTTTGTTCCCAATCTGTTATGTTATCTTGCTGTCAGTGCTTTCAATTCAATAGATTCTACTCATTTAAGCCTGGCAGATGAAAATAGGCTGTGTTTTGTCTGGCTGCCAGAGTTCACCTTAAGCTGATGCTAATAGTGGTTGTAAAATTGATGTGTCTGTGTGTATGTGCATGAATGCAAATGAGATCAGGAAGAATAAATATACAGCTAGATCAAAAAATGCAGGATCTTTTTGAAAACAACTCAGAGGGAGCCAGGGGGAATTTGTACTGATGATTAACAACTTGAGGAGATGGTGCACCATGTGTCAAGCAGAGGAAATGTGGAAAGGGAGTAGAATTACAGTGTCAGTCTCTGTCAGTAGCTGGCACATACTGGAAAGGAAGAGAATTTATGCCAGCCCTGTGGGCATGGTCTGCCTCAGAGGGCATCAGGAAATGATTTTCCCCTGCTGGGCAAACCCCAGCAACTCTACTTAGGGTTGGTATCATGTCCAGGGGCAAATGGCTTCTGCAGGGGTGCAGGAGGAGGAGGAAGGCAGCAGGCTGGGCATGGAAATGCCCACCAAACACTCACAGAAAAAGCATGTTCTGGTGCTCTATGCATCCTCACCCTCCTCTTTCATTCTGTCTGACACAGTCACCTCCAGCCTCAGGCTCATCTCACACACATCAAAACAAAATCCTGCCCTGAATGAGTTCAGTTTCAGCAGCTTCGTTGTTGGCTTATGTGCTTGAAGACATTTGAATTTCCTGCCAGTGTGGATGCTGCCAGAAATTTTCTATGGCTTTTTTTCTAAACTTGTAATTAAGACAGCACAGTGGTTCTTTGTAGAAAGGCAGAAAGGCTGCTTTCAAGATTCTCAGCAGATGAACAATAGAAATGGTACAGATGGTGCCCTGCAGATTTCAGTTCTTGCAGTATTCTAGGAATTCAAGACTGTGCGCTGTCTGTATATGGCCCCTTTCTATTTCCAGACACTCTTATGGAAAGTTACATGTAAGCAACAAATTACAATCCTAATAAATACAGGTATAGGCTTATTTTTTGGTAAAACGTTTTCTAACAGTGCAAAATACCTTTTCACTTCTTCTCATGTTTCCATTTATTTTTTGTGTGTTGTCAGAACGGAGTACTTTCTGACCAGAAGAGCTCAACTGAAATATCATACCTTGTGCTACTTTTCATCCACTGTCATGTAAAAAAGATTATTAAGAAGGCCATCAGAACACAAAAACATCATTAATAAGATCTGCCACTTCCCATCACCAATAAGATTTAAAACAATCCATTATGCCATCATTATGATGAGAAAAGAAAACCTGCCTGAGGTTTCACAGATGCTATTCTGCAGTGGCTGAAAGAGATGGTTGGAGAGAGAAATTAGAAAGTGGATGACTACCACAGTAAAAGTCTGTGTGATAGAATGGAGTAATGTCCTAAAATAGGAGTGATAAACATTTCTGTTCCTCTTCGACATTAGGCAGTGTTTTAATGAGATACTGCACAAGGCTGGTGTTGTTTAAAGCTCAGATTTGAACTGAAACTGGGGCCTAATCCTGTCAAAATTTTAAAATTTGTGTTGTCAGATTTCATCCCAAAATAAATATGCCAGGGAAATTGTTGAATTTGTGAGAATTCTGCTATCTCGAGAAGCAGAAAGCCTCTTTTGTTTCCCTCCGTTTTTGTCCGTATCCAAATGAGAGACATACAAAAAGATTAAACTGAAGCCATAAACTCAGGAATTTCTGACCCTGATCCAGGCATATTGTTGTGGGGGGAACTGTATGGGAAGAGAATTTAAAACCTGTAATTTTGGATTTGCTTACTGAAGAAAACTGTGACAGCTGTGAAGTTCAGAACTGTATCTGGGTTTTGTCCAAATTAAACTTTTTCTGGCTGATGTGTATTCTAAGCACATTCTTTGAGGTTAAAAGAGTTGTTTCTTTTCACAAAATACTACATGGGTACAAAAGTGCATATGTTTATGCATATTTATGCGTATAAAGAAATAATAATAACAGACATACAGGCGTTAATGGCATTTCATACAGAATACTTATTTCAGCAATTATTACCAGATAAATAAAGTCCATTTCTAACACTTTTAAAATATTGCCCTGCCTTATACAGCAATTTAGCTGTATCTAAATCTAGCTGATATAGCTCAGGATCTAGCTAAATCAGTTCAGAGCTAGTGACAATGCTCAGGATATGCTAGGAACAAACCTAGCTCAGGACTGAGCTTGTAACAGTGAACCAAGGCAGTGCTGCTGGGTGCCACAGAGGAAATTAGGGAGGAAGATCTCAAAAAATTAACAACAAGCTTCACGTGAATACACAAATTAAGCGTTGAGCTGTGACACACAGAGCTTATATTGTTGCTTATGAAGAAAACCTAGTGTTTTTACACTCTATTTCCCTCAACTTCTGATGCAGGCAGAACAATAACCTCCACACAGCTAGACAATTGCTTTCACCAAAAGCTCTGAGGGCAATGTCATCTCTTAATGACACTAAACTATTAGTTCATAGATGTTATCATAAAATTAACTGCATTCCCTACGAGAAGCCCTTAACGTTAATTTTGATGGCTGTCTCACTGATTGGCTATTGAACTCCTCATTGTGCTGGCTCGACAAGGTCTCAGCCTGACTCTATGCAGAGCGTTTTTGCCCTGGGCTAGCTGCCAATCTCCACAACAAGGCACCTTGGAAAGGTCAGGGCTACCAAAGGCAGGCTGGCCGAGTGTACTGCCTTTAACTCAACCGGAAGAAGACTTCATTAGGACAGAAATAATACGTTTGCTGAATTTCTTTTCATGAGGAAGCTATCTAGCTGATGATGAGTAAATTCAGGAGACAGGCTGTCTGTTCTTACCCCTCATAGGGATTAACACTGAAATTTCATGGCTTGACAAAAAAAAAAAAAAAGAAAAAGAAATGGAGCGAGAGGAGTGCTGGCAAGAGGAGGTGAAGGCAGAAAGCGTGTTTCCAGTCATTGGGCCCCATATAACCAGACCTCTCCAAGGAGCAAAGTGCTTGCAGCTCCATTTTATTTCCAGGAAAGCCTGCGCAGGCAAGGAAAGCGCCAGGGGAGCACAGGGCAGCGTGGCACGGTGCAGGCTCAGCTGTGCAGGACTGGTGCTCACTAGCTCTGTCAGTCTGGAGTTCAAATAATAAGCCCTCATTTTAGGAAGACTCTTTCAGCTTGAGCCATTGCTGGGCTAGCGGCCTCCTCGCCTGGGCTGATGCTGAAGACCTCTGGTATCTGATGCAAGCATCTCCGCCGCTCCCAGGCACAACCTGGCACTGATCTTCCCACACTGAGCCTCTGCCTCCCGGTTGGAAGGCACTGCCTCTCTGTGCCTCACTGGGCAGCGCCTTGGTGTTGCATCCACACTGGGGTACTTGTACCTCCTCTGCGCTGAACGGCGATACTGAAGGGCAAACTGCAGACTGTTATATGCAAACTTTTTTTGGTTTCAAGACCACACATTAGCAAGATTAAGCTGCCAGTTAAAAGCTATCCTACACTTTATATCCTAGCTTTGTAGAATATCTGGGGTGTTGTTCACATTATAATTTCAAGCAGCTTCCTCGCACAAAATTCCTGTTCTAGCCATGGCATTTTCCATTGTCGGGTTGCTGCATAGAGAACTCCTTAAGACCTTCTGACTGTTAAATCATGGAAGATGATGTTTATTTCACTGTACGTAGTCCCTTAGTGCTCTGGTTTTTCATTACCACTATGGGCTGGTTTTCACAGCCTGCTGGAAGTTCCTGAAGAAGGAAAAGACCACAACCAACCTGAAAGCCAAACAGAAGCGTGTGCCTGCTTGATTATACCTGTTGATGGCTGTCAGTAGCCATTTGACCATGGATTTAGCTGTTTAGCTGAGGTATGTTGTAGGGTCATTTGGGCCAGAAGAGTGTGTGTAGAAGGCACCTGAGTGAGAGGCTGCAAGGAGAGGGGGTGCAGGGGGGTGCTGGGGCCTACTGTAGCAGGGGAAAGTGTATCACTCCAGGCAGAGGGGATGTGGCAGAAGAGGATGTACTCAGTGCCAGGAAGGAAACAAGGCCTGTATGTGCTTGCGTGGGTGGGTGCAGGGGTGGAAGGGAACATGTCACACATATCCTGTGCCAGGAAGTCATTTCATCCTTTCTCCGGAGCAGCAAAATTCAATTTTTTTCTGTGGCTCAGAGACACTCAAGCCCCCCCTACTAGTGTGACAGTAGGCTGAGAGTGAGGTCTAGATATGACAGCAGGACAGCCAAGTGTCATCTTACCTTTTTCATTGCTACCAGCATGTCAAAGAAGTTTATGACAGCTATTGGTCTCATTTACAGGAAGGCGGAATGAGAGAGAGAGTTGCGAAGTTATTTTTGTAGCAATCCCAGCAGAAAGGAAAAGGACATCTCCTGCTTGATTGCCCTTCCCCAGTATGCAGTGGTCATAACACATATGACCCTGACTGCATGAAATACTCTTCCAGCATGGGTTTTCTATTCCTCCCTGCATTTCTGAACATTGGCCTTCATTTCATTCTCTATGGAGAGTCCCTGCCGTCCATTTTTTTCTTTATTACTCTGGCATTTTTTTCCTAAAATTAAAATATAAATTGAAATCTGAATTAGAAACTGATTACAATCTAAATTAAATAAGCAACTGTGACTTTCCACTTTTCTACAACCATAAAATGACATGGCTGAGAAGGCAAAATCTAATTGTATGGGGATTTTTTTTTCAAACCTCTTCCTGCTTCTGCACTTAGTTTTGTATTCTAATAAGCCCAAACTCAGGAGGCATTTGTAATCAAATAGCTAGAATTTCATGTCTGATTATGGATGCATATTTGTAAGAAAAAATAATCTGGGAAACAACTGGTGTTGAAGAAGCATTTCTAAATGATATGTATCTAGTTTCTCCCAGCTGATGGCATTTTCAGCATTTCTTAGGACTATTAGTTTTGTATTCAGTGCACAGCTTCAGACTCCAGTGGCCTGAGAGAATGCATTACAGTTCCTACAGTTGAGCAGTAAAAATGTCAGCAGTGGGTTTGATATTCACTACTATAAACTCTGCTTCATGAGGAAGCCCCAGTGAAAGTGGGCTTGTTCCAGGCAACAGTTTGGTGAACCCTGTTTGGGTAGTCTTATCCATTTTATGGAGAGAAATGTGCTGGAAAAATTACACAGGAAGGTCCTCAATAGTGTGGGCATGAAGACTTAATTTTTAGGCAGCTGCTGCATTTTGTAAGGTGAGAAAGACAGTCATTTTACAAAGAGTCATAGAATAGTTTGGGTTGGAAGGGACCTTAAAGATCATCTAGTTCTGACACCTCTGCCATGGGCAGGGACATCCTCCCCTAGACCAGGTTGCTCAAAGCCTCATCCAGCCTGGCCTTGAACACTTCCAGGGATGGGGCATCCACAGCTTCTCTGGGCAACCTGTCCCAGTGCCTCACCACCCTCACTGTGAAGAATTTTTTCCTAGTATTTAATCTAAATCTACCCTCTTTCAATTTAAACCCATTATCCCTTGTCCTGTCACTACAGGCTCTTGTAAAAGGTCCCCCCTGCAGCTTCCTTGTTGGTCTCTTCAGGTACTGGAAGGTGCTGTAAGGTCTCCTTGGAGCCACCTTCATGCTGAACAAGCCCAACTCCCTCAGCCTGTCCCCACAGCAGAGGTGCTCCAGCATTTTTGTGGCCTCCTCTGGACTTGCTCCAACCTGTCGATATCCTTTTTATGTTGAGGGCCCCAGAGCTGGACGCAGCACTCCAGGTGGGTTCTCAAGAGAGCTGAATAGAGGGGGGGAATCACCTCCTTCAACATGCTGACCATGCTTATCTGGATCTGAAGGGGGTACAGTGATCGCTGTTTGAACAGGTTCTTCATTAATTTTTGAACTATAAGCCTGGGAAAAATATTACCATTGCCTAATGTCACATACAATATGCTAGTATGAAGGAAAATTGTCAGTTCCTTGTCACTTGTATGTAAACTTGCTGTAGTCTTATTTTGCCACATTAAAAACAAGTGTATTAAAAATATGTCTGTATAAAAATATTCTTGGGATGCTGTCTGCACCAGGTGAGAGTCTCACTTCATGCAGATTACAAAGCAACAGAGCTACCTGCCAGTGGAGGTGGAGACTACTGTCAGAGTAATTTCTTTGTCAAGCAAGCCTGCTGGTGGTCACAGACTGTCCTGCCCCAGTTGCTGTTCCATACGGCTCTAAATTGGCTGCTTTAGGCAAAGGTCACATTGTGGTATCAATTACTGGCTACTACCTGGAAAATTTAATTTCATGCCCTGCAGTGGGTCTGCTTTCTTCTCTACTGTGATTGGCAACTGTTTCCCTGTTGGTAACTAGAATAGCTCGTTTACTTGAAGTCATTAAAACCCAGCAGCTCACTGATTTGGAAGGGCAGCTTCGGGTTGCTAGCATAACCCAGCGAGCTCTTGCACAAATGCATTTGGATGAATAGAACAAAAGCTACTTCTTGCCCTTTACAAGGCCTCTTAAGAAATTGTATTGTTTGTGATTTGTGTCATGTCAATCCACTCCTTGTCCTCCAGTTAGCGTTTAGCTAATGCGCTGGGTATGTTTCCTGCAGGTTAATTGTACAAAATGAAAACCAGAGGAAATTAGCGAGCTAAGAAGTGCCTAATTTTAGATAATAAGACATCAAAGACTTGTTAATGTTACTTATTTTTTAACCTAAACACTTTTTCTTGAAGATCAATTGTCAAATCTTTTCTGCCTTTTAGAAGCCTCTGAGGAGCTTCTTAAACAGCTGGTTTGCATTTTAACAGATCTTAGTGCTATTTCCAAGATCCAGGAAACTGGGGCCTTCATTTATCCTCAAAAAATTGTTTCCTTCCCAAAGGATATATTATGTCATTGATTTTAAAGTGGAACTACAAATCAAAATAAAGGGGGATTTCTGCTTGAAAATTGTTTATGTAATATAGGCAGTGACAGAGATTAAAAATAGGTCTAAAGGAGTGAATCCCATCCTTCTCCATGTGTCTGTGAATTCAGATCAAATTGTCTAATAACTTCCAATGCACTCCTTAGTTCTACTTCCCTGCAGTACTGCTGGAGTGGTCAGTGCTGCACTGCAGGTGAAGTTTACTAGTAGGGGATATATCCCTACCCAAGGAACTTTACAATACAGAGATCTGGACATCACTAAAACTCTTTAAGAATACCTGGGAGATCCAAATTAAAATCTCTTTTAGAGGCATTTTCAGTACAAAGTACCACAGAGAAAGGAATTAATAAGGAATCCAGCTATACAATTGTCTCTTGTCTTAGAAGTTTACTGCTCTGAAGGGTAACGCAGTTGCTAGCACCAGATCCTGAAGCTCTGTAGTGGTGTGTTGGAGACTAGTGATGATCACATTCCATTTCATAAGCCTGCCCACTTGTCCATGGTAAGTCTGCAGCTGAAGAAGAGACACCTATGTCTGCAGAATTTTTGGAGACTTATTTTGTTGTCTACCCATGTGGGCCTTAAGTTTGGGCTTTTAGTTTTGCAGATCTGGTCCAGAACCACCACAAAGCAGCTCCAAGGCGAGGAATGATCAGAACAGATCAAGATTTACATTTCCTCCTCTGCTCATGGGCTACACTGAGCAGGTAGCCTCCATACTGACCATGTCCCAGAAAGGCTGTACTCTGCCTGTGGCTCTTTGCAGCCCTGCTTCCACAGGCAGGGGATGCAGGCTTGCACACTGTCAGCATTCACATAGCAAAAGTTATGGAGCTTACCGTCTCCTCAGGATCTCCCCAGGACAGAAGATTTTAGGGAAGATGATCAAGCACTTTTACAACACTCAAGATAGAAATCAACAGTTGTAAGTCAAGTGATAAAGGACGCATGTTTGTCCTTTGAAAGCAATGCGATTTTGCACAGTTGAAAGTATATATGCACGTATGTGCTTGGTTGGATTATAGCTGAAATCCACCTTATGCCTTATTTGGGTTTTTTTTAACTTCTTAATGAGGTCAGAAATATGTGTGGCACACAGCTGTTACAAATAGTTTTACTTAGAGATATTTAACTTATTAGAGACTTATTACCAATAAGTTAATATTGGCTACTAAAGCACTGAGTTGCCAGGGCCAGCTTTGCTGATAGGAATGTAATGGGTTCCTAGTGGTCTGGCACCGCAGTATCATAGACAGCCTGGAAGAAATTTGCAGATCTCAGAGAAATGCCATAGCTATGGCCCCAAGAAGGTGAGGCAATTCTCTGCCCTCAGTCCTTTTGGGGAGGCCACCCTTCTGTCACTTCCAGGAGTTATTCTTATCCAGGAATGCTTGCCATTTCTTGTTACTCTGCAGTCAGCATACAGCTGGAAGGTATCTGCTCTGGCAAAGCCAGAGCACTACTGCTCACAGAGTAATTTGGCAATTTCACCACTGATACTTACTCACTTCCAAGCTGTGAAGCATCCCTGGAGTTACCTAAACAGTAATACTGCTAGTGTGCGGTGACTGAGATAAACTGTCTCAGAAAACAACGGGATGAATAGCAGTATCATCTAAGTACAATGCATTAAACTGCATTTATTTACTGTAGATGGTCAAAGAACTGTGATATAAAGCAGGTCCCAAAGTGTATTTAGCTTTTAAGTCCTTGGTGCAGTATGTGCCACATCTCATTAAACATTTAAAGAAACAGATGCTTTCTGTTTTCTCTGTAGGATGAAATGACTTAGACTTCCTGAAAAGTGTGGGTTGATAGTTTGGGAACACACAGCTTCTCTAACATTTCATAAATGTCACCAAAGCAAATGCCTGCAAACCTGTGGGCACCTGCCAATCACTTCTTGATGATTTTCGTTATCTTAACTTTTATATCAATTAATAGGGAAACCTCCAACAAAATTCTCACAAGTGAACCTTTTTGAAAGTATCCAAATGTGAACTATAAATTCAGTTCTTTGCTGCTGTTGAGAACTTCTAGTGTCATAAATCCAATTTCACATCTGGAAATGGGTTCTTCAGAGTTCATTGGTTATTTCTCTAAGGAGAGGTCTCCAGTGGCACAGAGGGGATTTAGGTACTGGGTAGGAACTAAGTACCTGATTCCCTTTTGTGTCTTTGAAAAGTTTTCCCACTGATGACTCTGATGAAGAGAATTAGAATAGCAGGCCTTACTGCATGCGCTCTGTTAGGATAGTCTAGGCATGCCCCATATTTTTAACATCCTATGAAGAACTGCAGGTGGAAAAGGAACTCTTGAATTGTGCACCCTAAATATTTAGAGAAGAAGAAGAATTATGATCATTTCCAGGCAGAGGCAGTACAATACTTTAATAATTACTTTTAATTTTAGCCCTTTTCCAGCTCCTCCTCTCAAGTGCAGGTATTGACAGGCATCCTGCGGTTGTATTTTTTCCAGTCCTTCTTTTGCCCTGTCTTTCTGCCCCCTATTTCTAGCTGAAAGTCAAGACCCACAGCTGGAGGAAATAAAAGGTTATATTGCCGTGCTTTAAAATTAACATGGTCCAATTTCAGCTAAAAACTAATAGAGCCCTCTGCAGAAGGAATTGCAGCTCTTGGTCTGTGCCTCTGTCTCTCTTATAATGGAAAGAACATAAGCAGCTGCCCTGTTGAAAACAACTAGAAAAATCCACCACCTACCTCTTCCCTGCACTCAGCAGCTAGCGTTTTTCCTAGCTCGGTAATGAAAGGCGATTCCATTCCCTCAGCATCACATTATCAAGTAGCTTCAGGTTGTCCTTAATCACCTTATTATTTTTCTCTTTCAAAGTTTAGATTAAATGATTTAACAATGCCCATGTGATTTTCTCATAAAGACTGTGGAATTGGTGTCCATATGCTCTAAGTTAGGACACACCAGAATGGGAAAGTTGAAAATACTCGTTCCACTGCAGCAGTAACAACCACCTCCCTTCCCTCCCCCCATTCCCCTGCCCTTCACCAAACCCTCTTCTCCAAAACCACATAACCATATGGCCAGGGTTATAAAACATCAAGGCCTCAGTCACAATAGCAATCCCAATAAAAAAGCCAAGGTAGAAGCCTTCACGAGGCTTAACTTTCATTTATAGCTGATCCCTGGAGTGTCTAGCTCTGCAGCTTTTAAACACTGCTCATATCCCCCATAAAAAATGTTTCCTATTTAAATAATAAAAGATTTACTACACGAACATCCTTCTCCCACACCCCTGGATTACACCTCTCCAGGGACAAAACACCAATTGGGCTGGGTAAAACACCTGCCTTATTAATACCGTTCATCAAGAAACAATGCTGAAGAGCCTGACAGGATGCAAAAACCTGGCCCCTCTTTGTAGCTGAAAGAGTCCCTGCTGGTCCAAGCAGAATTCAGCTGGGAGGGACAGGTGCCTCTCCCCTAGACGATGCTCTTCTGCCTTAGGATAGCACAAGAAGCCTGGGCACCTGCACCGCTCAGAGAGCCAGGATCCCCCCTCACACTGTCCTGGTGCCCACAATGCCAGCTGAAAGCAGAAGAGCTCTGAGGAGGTCTGGAGAGTTCTGTCTGATGGAGCAATATGGGCTCATCCTCCCAGCCCAGAGGGTCTGGGTTAAGGAGGCTCCACAACCGCCCTGCCTGCTCCCCTGGGCAGGCCAGCAACCCCCCCCAGCAGGCCAGACTGGCACTGCTGACTTACCATATGTCTGGTCTGCACTAAGCCTGGCTAAGCACGTGCTGTGTCTGTGTTAGAGGGTGTTTTGGGCCAGCCAGCATTTTCCTCTGCCACAGGCTCTCCCTGTTACCAGTGTGCTGGTGGAGTTGAATATTACAGTGCTTAAGACCCCCAGATGGTTTATATGGCACAAATCCTTGTTCCAGGCTGCCTGCAGAGAAAGACAGACAATTATGGGTTAGAGAAGGATATTGTATCCTAAACACTAATGAAAGCGAAATTTAGACCCTTGTGCATCTGAAGGAGCTGGGGTCCTGTGAAGAGCATTTACAGCACCTTTACTTTAATCCAGTTCTAAGCACAAAGAGGGACCTCCAAAAATATCAGGAGAACTGTAGAAAATCTGTGATTTTAGATGTAAACTGTGTCTCTACTGAGGCTTACTCACTACTGCTTTAAAAGACTAGTTGTCCATTAAAAACACATTTTAACGATCCAGTGCCTTTTCTCATTGTATTGACAATTATACTCTTCAGTCTACAAAATCCTCTGGAAATCTGTGACATGATTCAGTAAAAATCTAGCTCCAGTTGCAGACCTATTTTGAAACCTTCCAGCAATGAAGCTCACTAGTACAGCTATAATCTTCCCCCTCATTCCCTTTACTGTAGGCAGCTTCTGCTATTTCTGCAGTGCAGTAGCATTTGCTGACATTTCCATGGGGATGTCATATATTAGGTAGCACTCCAGGCTTCAGTTAGCAATACATGATACATCTTGAAGCAGTTAAATTCCTCATGCCATTTTGGAGTTAAACTCCTGTTTCATTTAAAAGCTGGACTCCTGGCTGGTAACTTGTCTGGAAGAGTGGGTGGCAGGTCAGTGCAATTTGAAATGGCCAGGACAGAGTAGGAAACCATGAAAAATGGAGCAATTACACCGCAGGTCAAGGTTTGTTATAGGATGGCATGGTTTCAATTTGGCACTGAAGCATGGCAACAAGGCTACCAGGCATGTTCATGCATTTTTTTAATCTGCCATTTGCAAGCAGTATTTGAGGAGGGGGAGGGAGAAAACATAAGAGGCCAATACAGATATCTTGAAAGGCTAGCTGCTTACAAGGCCTTTTTTAATTTTTTTTTTTTTTTTTTAAGGAAACCATTGTTAACCTGAAGTTTGGAATAAAAACTTCCACATGGAACTTTGAGAATTGTGAGCCGTTTGCCAAACTGTAGATCAAAGGTGCTTGAATGAATTGATACAACTTTTTGTAAAATAAAAAATGCACATCTGGCCTGAGAATCAGTTTGCTGAGTTTTAGCCTACTGAACTTTGAGATCAGCCTCCTACTAGTAATCCTCTAGACCCAAGTTTCTAATAGGGTTGCTGGACAGTCGTTATAGTCAAAAGGCGCTTGTATAATGACAATGTTCTGTGCTAACACCTAATTGATAGACTCCTGATACAGTGTTGTTTCGTGCTAACGAAACTGTTTTTAATTTGTCCCCCATCATTTATCAGTTAGCACATGAAGCCTGGATGTTAAAAATTTATCGCATCAGAACAAGTTAATGCAACCATAAGTCCAGCTGTGGAACACACATCAACAGCAATCTGTTTACACAGTGCAGCTCTTCACATATTGTACCATTCCTTTGGCTTTATGATGCAGACCCGAAATCAGTTGAAAACAAAACAAAACAAAACAAAAAAAGAGCTTTTGCTGAAGCTGGTGTTTGTTGGAAACACTCTTTTGTACTGCACTTTCCTGATTGCCAGATCAGAGGAACTCTGACAGTCTGAAAGAAATAAAAGCTTCTTGCTATGCTTAGCCTGGAGAACAGAAGCCCACAGAACTAGGAGCTCAAGAAGAAAGAAGTATTTCCTGCTATGACTGAAATGCAAAGCATATTAAAGGAACCCATTTTAAAATTCCTTCACCATTTGAACCTACTCTTGAAACAAGATTTCATGATGAGATGCAGTGGCAGTCATGACAAAAGGAGTTTGGAAAAAAATGTTGACAGTAACTGACACTTGGAAAAGTCCAACCAGAATGGGAGCGTTTATGTGCATGAAGTTTCTTTGCCACCAAGCAGGTGAATATGTGCATGTCCAATAATCCTTTTGTCAAATGTCCCTTGTGCAGACCAGAAAAGCTTCTTTAGAAAAATATGTATCTCAAAACCACTTACCTGAACTCAGGCAAACTTCAAGTGAGAAGGTAATTAAGACTCAGCACCATTTGTTTTGGACTAGAGGTGTGATGATAGCACACAGAGAATGTCTATTATTAAATGATTTCTCTTATTGCTTTTCCACCATTATTAAGGCTGTAAACATCTTCCTCCTGGCTCATGTGGTGCTAAAACTCTATATACTCCCAGCTAATCATATTCCTGACTTTAGTTAAAATTATCCTGTTGCAGTTTAGACACCTAGCTGAAGACAAGATGGTAAGCACTTGAGACTTCACCAACTGTATTTTCCAGATTTCCACTGACTCTAAAGACCAGATTCCCTCAGTCAGATTCCCTAATGGATCCCAACTCAGGTTCAGATATCTGTATCTGGAGACATCTGTATGAATGAATTGCATCCAAGGGTTGCCCACCCCATCACTGGTACAGGATCCCAATAGTGCACAGTCTTTATGTTTGCAAGCAGGATCCATCTTTGATAAACAGACTCCTTGAGCGCATCAACCCTTCTCAGAGCTCCAGAACTGTACAAATTGACTCCCTCAGAGACCCCCACCTTACCCTCTATCGATAGACCCTATGTCTTAGGATATAAGCACTCACAGACAGAAGGACAGGGGAACGGGATAATCCTGTGTTCTAGAAGCACTGTGCACTCAAATCAATGCACTTTGTTTCTGCAGACTATTTAGAGCTTGTTGATAGTGTACCTTAGTGCTCAGTCTGTGCAGGAGGGAAGCCAGGGTGTCAGTACTATAAGCGAAGCTGAAGTACTGCAGCCTGATATGCAAAATGCAGACACAGCCTTTGCAAACTGCTGGGTATCTGAATGGGTCACAGGCCTTTACACTAACACTACAGTATATTCTGGCTAGCGGCCTGCTGGCCATATCCTGTTCAGGTGGTGCTTTCATTCAGCAAGCTACTTTTCCATGAGAGAAAACAGAAAACAGATATCCAAAGCAGAAATCCTTCTGGGTGTAAAAGGCGTGGGGGAGGCATCTCTCATTGTAAATAACACGGCAGCACAGCAGAGAATGGCTCAGAGATGCTGTTTCTACCTTTTTAACCCAAAAGGAGAAAGGAATAGGAAAGGAGTGTGAGAAAAAAGATCTAAAATTTATTATGTTTATACCATCCTGACTACAGTAAAGAATTTATGATAGTGATTTCTAGATGTTAAAAGGTTTCAGCAGAACTGATTCAGTTAAACAGATACTATAACTAAAGCCAATGGCATTCTTGTACAAACCCCTTCTGTTGATCGACCTTTTTTCTTTTCTGAAATGCTGTTGCCCTGATTCAGGGTTTTCACACCCCAGTGATAACATCCACATTTTAAAATGTATGGTCTTGCCATTAAATCAGTTTTAAAACCAGCAACACAACTGAGATCCCTGGACAGAGGCCTATGGGCATACATTTTCCAAATCTCTATATGGGAAGTAGATGCACAAATCTTGTTTACAGGTAATGGGTTTGTGCTCTCTCTTTCACACACAGAAAACTATGCCTGAAAAACTTTATTTTTGTTGAGGCAAAATAATTGTCATGATCAGCTGTGTGAGAACAATGCAACAGTGTTCTATGGTCAGAATAATTCAAGCCCTTTACTTCTCACTCCAGAGAATTTTATTAAAAATAAAAACATTTGTGTCCTTTTATCAAAGTTAAAGTTTTGTGAGCACCAGATGTGAAAAAGAAAAAAATAAAATTGAAACAGTCCTAAAGAGAGAAAGAATACAGTCTTGCTTTAGGCATGTCCATCTTAGAATAGCTAACATATTAGTGTCATAAAGCAACATTTTCTCCTCTATATGCTTGTGCTCACTGTGCTGAATGGTCATCTCTGTGCTTTGTTGTTGCTTTGAGAACTGCTAACAACAAGATACTCCTGGACAAGACAGTGGGTGCAAAAGGAAAACATCCTGCTCATGTCGGCTATAAAATCTTTCTTGTTCAATATGGATCTACAAGAATGGCTCATTTCAGCATCAGTCACTCAATAGGTTCTACATTTAGATTACAGAGATAGTCCTGTAAATATTGCAGTAGAAATCACAGAAATTTGAATAGCCATATCTTTCTATATCTTGCAGAGCATAATTTAGAGTGTCAACTGAGTCTGCATCCCTCCGTGCTCTCAGGTGTACCAAAAATCTGTGAAACTTCTTCAAAGAACTTACTGTTGCCCAACAGATAAAAGAGGCAGATCATCTGTAGGTGCAGACTAGAGGGCAAAGGAGTAATGATAACCTGAAAATCTGCCTACACAACTATTCTAAGCATTATAAAAGAGGATGATAGGAAAATGTGAACTGACAAGAGCAGTTATCATTTTTGGAAACACTTATGAGCAGCTGCAGTGAACAGCAATAACATATTCTTTAAGGGAAAACTGTTCCTATCTTGCACAAATATGGTATCTGAATGCATTGAACTCAAGCATCTGCAACAACTGTGACCATTGTTTCTCAACTAGTGCTGAACTGTTCATGTCCAGAGAGCACTGACTGACTTGAAATCATCTCCATTTAAACTCGTAGACAAAATATCTAATGAGAATGGAGCCAACCAGTGTATGCAATAAGGACCTGGAGTGCTCTCTCACTCTTCCACTCCTCATCCTCTTCAGCTTTCATTTGCAGCTGGGTCATTCCCATCCCTTGCTGTGTTGTGTGCAATCCAGACTGGAAGCCATCTATGGTCCAGACCTGCCCTTTTTTACCTATCTGTAAAACAATATGCACACCACTGGCTTTTTATCAAGAACAATTAGACAGTTGCATAAACTGACCATCTGGCATTTTAGACCAGCAAGAGATTCAGAGTTGGAAGTATAACGTTTGCTTTTAGACAGTCTCTTACCTGCACTGCTGCTGATACCAACCTTAAAATTTACAATGGCACAGTTTCACGGAAAAAGGGAGTTATCAATGCTTTCCAGAGTTTCAGGAGGAATTGTGCTAGCCTGCCTTGGAGACACAGATCTCTCTTAAGGAATGTGTTGAGGCTCTGGGCTCCCCTGCCTCAGGATTCACTCTCAGAGGTGTTGTCCATCCCTTGGTAGCAAGGATCCCCACAGTTTTGTGGTGTGGAGAGGAAGGAACTACACTTCCACTTCCTTCTTGCATTCTTTGGGGAACCTATCTAGTGTGAGATGCATGTGTGAATGGTTGCTGGGGATGCAGCATGGATGGGGGCAAAGGGAAAGTCTTAGCTTTCTCCTCTCTCACCTACAGAGCATGGTGTCATTCCTTCATGTTTCTACTGTCTCTGAAAAAGTTGGTGAGATGGAAGTGTTTGCTACTCTGCAAGGATGCACATGGCACTGGAAATACCCACTTCAGGAAATTCTACCTTGTGTCTATAAAATGAGCATCTCCCAAGATGAACTCTCCATAAATATCTGGAAAATGTCACCATCAACTTACAGTTAAGTCAAGACGTGAACCTTGGCTGACCCGCTTGTGTAGTTCCCTGTAATCCCTCACTTCCTCGCAAAGCTGGGTGGATGGTCTGAGAAACCCATGGACCTCTCAGTAAATCATAAATCCACTGGGTTGTTAGTTTGGGGGATTTGAGGAACAGATTTCAGGAAGTAGCGAGGAATAATGATGCTCTGGGATGTTTCATCATTTTCCATCCGCAAAAGAGTTTACACATGTTGTCTGTGACTTCCCCAATGGATTTGAATTTCCTCCTTGGAAGGAACTGAACCATTCCAATGTTTAATTTTTGAGTGATAATAAGCAAAATTGTATTTTAAATGATAGTCCTCCGTAATGTGAGAATTGCCGTGTCTTCAATAAAGAAACAGTCTGTCCTTACAAATGAAAATCAGACCTACTTAAGAAACAGTTCAGGAGATACATATTCTTGTCTGCAGCATTATTATACCCTTTCATTTTGTCTTCTGACACATTCTTTTCCATACTTCCAGGTAGCAAATGACTGACCTGATTTAAAGCATGTGGGAAATCCAGAAAGATACACGTGGATGGACGCGCTGTGACACTGCACACATTATTGTCAGAAATGTTCACACCTCTAGCCCACAGTTACTTGCTGTTTGCAACCATCTCAGGATTCCAGGTATTTTGCTGGTTAAAGATCCCAGCTAAACGTCTTTGAGGGTTTGTTAATATGCTGTGCATGTTTGTTAATAGGTGTACATGCTTTCAGATATGTGTTTGGTCAAAACCCAGACAAGGAGAGTGTGGGAGTGTGTCTTTTCAAAAGATTATCTAGGCAGTAAGAGAGGGACAGTGCAGAGAGCCTAAGTATCTTTAAATCAACTGCTTCAAAGCTGGCAATAACCTTGTCCCTTGTCATGGCAGCTCAGCACTCAGCACAGGCTATTTTATCTTGCTAAAGAGCAATGAAGTTGAATTCCTATCATGAAGTTGACACATGATAATAATCTGAAATCGTATTCACCTTCCAAAATGTCTCTGAACTATTTGCTTCTGATTCAATATAATTTTGGTCAATGGATGCTTCCTCACCACCTTTCAGAGATCAGGATCTGGCAACACTGGGGAAGGACTTCTTCCTTCAACATTCACAGCTAATTAGAAAGGATCTGCTTCAACATTTCACCCCTGCTCTGAGGCAGGATTATTTCTGAGGAACAGCAACTGAGTGGTCCTGCCAAAATCACACATCTGCGGTGCTAGAATTCTCTGGGGCCTCCTCTAGAGCTCAAGAGAGGGTAACACATACAATAAATGATGTGGAGAATAACAGATAGATGACAACTGACTATAGAAACACAAAGGGATGTGCTAAAGCAATATCTATCACGCTTCTCATTTAATGAGGTTATAACAAGAAGCAATGGATTTAAGATGCCGCTGGGAAAATCTGTCATTATTATTGGCCAGCATTTACAAAGCTTGATGGTTAATGCTAAGGTCCTAAATCTACTTTCAGGTATTTAGAGAAAAATTGTTCAGATTTTCAGAGGTGATGAAAAGTTGCCTTTCCAGCTTTCCTTTTCTACTGCACCAAGAACAAATCAGAAAACCTTCAAAACCATCAAAACTTTCATCTCCTACAGACATTTCTCTCCTTTATGCTAGTAATACTCTTCTTGTTCTGTCAACATTGTCTCATTCAAGCAACTTGAGTCTTTTTTAAACACCTGGGCCAAATCTTTTCTTGGACGGCTGCTGCTTGCTTCTGCAGTGCTCTCTGAAGCAGGAACATCGGCACATGGTGACATGACTGGCTCTGCTCTACCGTTAAATTGCACTATGAGACACACTAAAACCAAAGGCTGTAAAATTCTATCCTTTATAAAGCCATATCCCATAACCATGTGTGTACAATTAGCGTGTTCTGCCAGATTGTTAGGAATACTGAGCAAACACAGAGGAATGTCAGATTTTGGACCCAGCTGGGAGGTGAATAAAATCCATGGGTGTATAAATTAAAAATATTCTGGGGTAAAAAACCCCAGACATACATAAATCTGAAGTTTTTGTCTGATATAAACAATGTTGGGTAGCCTTGGATCTAGATCATACTGAGCAGGGAATCCTGTATATAACGAGCTGACTTTTTTGGCAAAAGGTGGAAGAATCTTCTCCTCAGTTTGCTTCCTGACATGGTAGCCAGGTGGGTACATGCTTGAACATGTGAGAACACCACTTCTAGACTGTAAGATCCATCTTGTCCCATCAATATGTGGCCTCAATCTGGGTTATAATATGTGTGAAGAAGTTGGTACCATCATCCACTAAAAGTGATGAGGTTTATTCATAGCATAAACTAAAAGGGAGAGTTATTTGCAGAACTGCCGAACAAGAGGGCACACCTTCTATCTGCTGGGGTGGACAGTCCCACTTCTGGTATCACAAATGGTTCTTCTGTTCTTGTAATCTCCGCTAACCCCAGGAAAGGCACCTGCTGCTGCTTCGTGACCTCTGGGTGAAGAGGCCGAGGACCTGTACCCTTGTACTGCTCTCAGCTGGCTTGCTTTTGTCTGCCTCTACCTGAGATGTCGTAACACTCATTTGAGGCCTAGGTGTTGCAAAGGCTATTTCCCTTTCCTGAAACCCAAAACTGATGGCTCACCACTGCCTGTGATGAGAGCTGCCCTGGGGTGGGAGGGGAGCAGCCCTTGGGAAGGCCTCACAGCATGGGTGATGGCCCCCCCATGGTTGGGGTCTCAGGCAATAACCTGTCATGGGAGTTGGCTTGCACAGCCCCAGTGATCACCAGGAAATCAGGGTAAAAAAGCCCAGCTAACAATTTTATCCTCTCCCCTGAAGTGTAAATACAATTGCTTTTAACTTTTTATCAGATGCTAAATGAGCCTGTTGCTGTCCACAGCTGCTGGGATCAGAGAGGAAGCGGCATCGTTCAGATGCAGCTAGAGGTCCTGGGGAAGTGACATGTCCTTTTCTCCCTTGATCCAACTGCAGGGATGATAGCCCTTGTGCTTCCTCCCAACAGTATGTGTATCTGACCTCCCTTTTGGAGAGGAGCTTCAAGGGAGCACACCTTGTGCCCTGAGTCGTACCTCATTGGCCTAGGATTGTGTATGTGAGACGATGTTGGAGCTCCTGAGATTCAGGTTAAATTCCTCGATCTGCTTCTCAAGAGACTCTGGGCCAGATAGCAATGGTCTGAAGGCTTTTATGAGCTTGAAGATACTCATCTATGCTGAGAAAAATGTCTGGCGAGGGACTTCTGGATAATCTCACTGGGAAACTACAGACACTTTAGAAGCTGAAATGCCTTTTTAAATGCCAGTCTTTAAATCTCTGTGTTTCAGCTCCCTTTATGAGGACAATTGCAGCAATGGTTGTAAAACTCTCAGAAGCTCCGTAATGAGAGACACATAAATGGAGCAGCCTAACATTGTTCTTTTACATCACCCAGTGTAAGGAGGGTAGTAAGCTTTTTGTTTTAAAATTTCGGACAAACTGAGTTTTTTTGCTGTAAAAAGGCTGGATTGTATGAACGCCTGCAGGCTTATATCAAACAGAGCCAGAGAGAGGTCCCAGATCCTGAACCTGTGGTGTTTCTGCAGGCCTCAAGTGAATCAAACAACATGCAAGGTGTGCTGTCTCCACCCAGCTGACCATCTGTCACCTCTTCCAGAGCTAGGCATGGGAGCCAGGTACTCCGGTGATGGGACACCTTGCATTGGGAATTACTCCATAATCTGCTGACAAAAAGCGCATTGTCTTCCTCCCTCTGTCCATGCAGAGTGTAACAGCCTACCTCTGCTGTCAGATGCTGTCAGAAGCCAACGCTAATGATCAAGGCAATCAGCGTAAGCTTAAACATGACATACCTATTCGTGAGAAATCTGCGTGTACTGGCCGGGTTCCTTGAGTGTTTCCTGACTTTGATGTAATTTTCTGTGCAGTCCTGATCTTTAACACCTACTTGATGGGTACAAGAAAAATCCTTGTGATAATTGTGAAGGGTTGCAATGATTTTATATAAAAAAACAAAGGTAAAAGCAATTTTGCTCATAGAATTAAACCATATTTTATTGCTTATAATCACATTTTTACTAAAGGAACAAGTACCTGGTTGTCTTATCCTGTTCAGTCTAGCTTTTCATTTTACCAGCCTCATTAACTGCTTTTAGTAAGAGTGCTATAAAAAAGGAAAATTCTGTTTATGGAGTTGAATATAGACACAGGAAGAAAGTTAGGAAAACATATACCTACTTTGGTCTTCAAGCATGAAAATATACTATCTTAAGCAACATATTTACTACAATCAGAGGAAAGACAAGAAAATGTTTATTGCTTCTATCAGCACTAATGCAGAGTCCCTTCGGTTATTTGTTTAATCCAAACAGCTTCCTGGTAGATCCAAGATGTGAGGCCTTTCTGTAATGACTTGGCAAGAGAAAGGGTCCAGAACTTCTCTGCAAACACAATTAAGTTGTCAAAGACAAGTCCCGTATTTGAATTAAAACTATAAATCTTTCATCTGCATGTACTCTACATCAAATAGCAGGAAAAGAGGCCCTCCCATCTAAGTCTTAATTACCAGAGCACTGCAGCCTTTGAGCTGACAGAGCCAATGATATCTGACCTTGTGCTCCAGCCCCAGAGTGGCATCAGTGTGATGAATGGGAACCCCTGCCTGAAATATCACAGCAAAAGGAACTGCCTCAGATGGCAAATTAAGTGCCTAACACACTGTTGGGGCTACACAAATATATAATAATGCCCTTTGCTTTGATCTGCTCATAGTAGAATGAGCAGTATGTTGAAGGCTTCAGTGTAAACACATCAAGCTTTGCCTTCTAATGACCAGCCCTTGCCATCTCCTTTCCCACACAAATGTGTGGTGGAGCGGTGGCTTTTCCTCTCTCCGATGCCACTGCTAGTTCTGTTGCACCTGGAAGAGGAGAGGTAGGTTCCACAGCTTTGTCAGGGTTTTCACTAATACTCCCACGTAACTTCCCGTGCCCCAGAGTGGGCAAGATAACTGCCCTCCATGGACAACAGGAGTTGTGAGGCTTCATTTTCCTTTTTGCAGTTCTCAGGGCGCAGGTGAGTCAAATATTGTGGCAGCTGTGTGTTCAGTTACCTTAGACCAGCAGTTCCCACCCTGCATACTGTGGGTGACAAGCGAACCTTGAGGTCCACAGTGTGGATTTCTCTCCAATTGTGAATGTTTTCAGTTCAAGGTTTGGGAAAAAGAACCATGGCGGTCCATGAGAAATGCTTACAGGGGTTGTTGGCCCAAAACTTGGCAAATGGATGCCTTGAAGCATTGCCACATTTCGTGGGGTCATCTCTGAAACAACTACCTTTCAGGATGAGGCTGTCACATTTTATGGTGTATTGATGTGACCTATTTGTCCTTGTGAGACATTTCTGAAACTCTTTGTCTCTAATTGCTGTATTGACTGCTACTGTACAACGCCTTCTTGACCTTACTTTTACATCTTAAGGCTTCACAGTGTATTATCTCCACTAATGGGTCTCATTAGCTCAGTTATTAACTCTGGCATGCAGAAGATATACCTTGTTGTTTGAATAATAGCATCAGTTATGAAGGAGGCACTGCCTATGCCCTGTAGAAGAACCTATCTATCTCAAGTATGGCATATCAAATATAAAGCATAAAATGCTTTAATTGAAAATACTTAGAAATATATCTTCCTTTTTTTTTTCCTTTTTCCCTTTTTTTCTGAAAACGCTTCACAGGAAAGGTATCGTGAATTTGCACATTTGGTATCACAAATCTATGTAAATCTCCTTGTGAAAAAGAAGTTCTGCAGTACGTGTTTTTACTCTGGTAGTGAATTATTAAACAATATTTTACAGAGCAAATTCCAGAGAGTGAACACGAAGATTAACACAGAACGTATTTGTGCAGCTAAATCAGCTACACTTAAATATTACAATCTTATTGTATTAGGTTTCTATGACAAAGAGAATACACTATCATGTATTATATAAAAAACATACCTGTATATATATGCAAACACATATATGTTCTTGTCTTTCTATATTTATATTTGTTACATTTCACAAAGAAACAAGTCTGCATTTAGTCTTATGCATGGTAGTGACTGTGCTTGCCACAAAAGCATTTGAAATTCCCAACAGAAACATACTAAAACAATACAGAAAATAAAGAATATTAACCCTGGAGAAAAATTGTTAGAGGCATATTTTGAATCTGCAAGGCTGCCAGATTACACCCACAGGCATTACTTCCATGTCTAAAGGAAACCATTCAGCATAAGAGCAGACAGGGACCAAGAAAAAGAGTGATGGTGAAGCGTTAGACCTGCATCCCTCACTTATTCCTCAGGACGTGGTCTGTTCAGTTGTGATGTGTTCGGGCAGTGGTGGGCAGGGGTTTGTTGGTTGATCCATAGCTGTCCTGGAGGGAGCCATCTCCTGATGGATGCTCTGTGTCTAGAGCCAGAGGTTAAAAGTGCAGGAGAGACCGTGAGATTCAAGGGACATAGCCAGACCTGCTTGCTTTAAGGAAAAATGATGTGACTGTGTTTTAGGGTTATAGACAGAACAGGCTTTCCCCTCCAGTGCAATTAGTGGAGATGCTTAATTAGCTTGACAAGCAGAAGGGTGTGGTGGGAATGCAAAGAGCCTGATGGGAATGTAGCCTTCCTGAATGCCTGGGAGGCCTGCAACGGACTTTATCACAGGCTGAATTTTACCCTGTGAGCTTGTATTCTCTTGATACAGAATGTGAATAATAAGGATGGGAATGGAGTATACATAACCACATATTGCCAAAAAGGGACACAATCCTATTAAAAGAAATCCACATCTTACAGGAGAATATTTACTATGGAATTTGAAACAGGAAGTTGTATAATTAACTGCACATTTCAAAGCAGTATTACGCTAAATACAATAAAAATACAGTATGAAATAAGTGGCTCAGACCCTCAGGATATAAATGAGTAAAAACCCAATTTGCTCCAATGCCCCTGTGAACAATGTACTACTAATATTAACTCAAGTGACTGCTGTGTGCCCTACCCATGCAGCATTTGCAGGACATAAAACTTGCCCTGCTAGGCACAACTTCACTCTCATTTGCATTCTGTAGGATATTTTGTATTTTGTCTTTCAGTAGACTTTCCGCAGTGTTTAAGATGTAAGGGCTGAAACAGGAGAAGAAGGGTAACTCTACTTTGAAAGCAACTGGAAAAGAATTCCTTAGGGAGAATGAGCATGACTCCAAAACTATAGAGTATAAATGGTTCTCAAGCGTCCCTCGAACTCTGGGCAAGGACATGTGTTTGCTTGCACTTCTTGTCCACACTGCCTCCGTACGCGGGTTAGCAGGGTCTACCTGTTGTGCATGGACATGATCAACATCCAATTTGTATGTGTTAAAAGACATTGCTTGTGTACACAAGCAGTTGCTGAGTAGAAACTGAACTGTCTATGGTAAACATCCCCAAATCTGTGTACGCTAAATTATGAAGTGGGTTGAGATATCACAGTCACCTGCTGTGGAGCTTTTGTGTAACTCATTTAACCCAAGGCTGCTTTGATGACAGGTGCATTAGGAATATTTCTAGGGTTATGAATATGCATGTGTCTGAATTTGAAAATATTTGGAATGGCCATGTGTACAAATCGTCTCGCATTATGTACATTTCATGAGGATGAAAGTGTTCTCCACATAAAGCAAATTTCCCTCCCAACAGTAGCTCTGAGCTGTCTAATATATTTTGCACAGTATACAGAATCTTTTCACACAGGTTGCTGGTCAGCTGCCATCCTTGCTTTCTGTTTGCCTTAGGGAAAAATACTCAAGTAGCTGTAATTATTACAGGTTGTAATTGCTCTATAGGGTATGAAAAATGGTAGTGGTAAGGCTGGGCACTGAAAAGTTACAGACTGGATGTGAGATAAAAAGAAATTTGAGATGACTGCAAAAAGAGGGACTGGCACTCATAAAAGGGCAGGCTTCACAATGATTTGCCTACTATCTGCACTCCTCTTTATTTTCCAGGTGGAAGAATGTTAAAAGAGAAACTGGAAAAGGGTTAATTGGTTATTTAAACCCACCCCTTCCCTACACAAGCCCACACATGCTAAGTGTTTGAACAGGGGCCAAGACTCTAATCCAGGCACCCCTCCCTGGGCAGCATGGGATAAACAGGAGTCCATGCTGGTGTGGCAGCAGACCTTGGGTCCCCTTTTCTCCTCAGCTCAGGGCAGCCGGCGGTCTGCCTCTAGTCATGCCAACATGCACGACACAAGTAGCAGGCTTGCACTAAATGAACTTGCATGAGCTGAAACGTTGAGGGACATCCTAATGCTATCAGCTTGTTGGATGGGCGTGAGTGGCCAGTAACTTCCAGCTGCAGCAGGGAACAGCATCCAGAAGGCAGAAATGGGAGCTGGGGTCTGACTGTAGAAACAGAACGTGTGACCACAACTGGGATGAGCAGCCCTGAGGAATTTAAAGCCCTTTGTTAGAGTATTGAAAGAAAATTTGCAAAAGTAATGTATCAGAAGGCTGAGACGTAGAAAGGCTACAGCTCAGGCTGCATAAAAGCCTTCAAAAGGCAGAAAGAGTGTACTCTGGCTTGTGTGAACGGCCGACAAACAGCATGGAGACCCAGTCGTTGGGAGTAATGGCAGACAGAGTATGAAGTTTAACAAGAACGGAGTCTGGTCTATCCTAAGGTATCCTACTGCCTAGGAATGAAATGACTGGAACAAATGTAAAAGCAATGATGACTTTCACAAATCTCCAAGCAAATTCTTCAGAAGTAGGGAGTGGGAGAGTGGGGGTTAAAAAATAAACTGATTTTAGTTATCTTTTTCTTAAAACTGACTATGACTGAAATTGGAAACCCAGACACACCATTACAAGGATATTACTGTGATGTTTCCATTTGCAACAGAAGGTAGGATTTACAGAGGTAGGATTGTGTGCACGCAATTTCCAGCCTATTCTGTATGCTCAAGAGATACTTGCAATTTGGCTGCACATCAGAAAAGCAGTCAAGCTGTACAAAAAACCCTTTTAAGTTTCACTCAGCACCATATACTGTTGCGTTCAGTGCCCTGGGTAGAGGTTTTATTAGAATTGCATACGTAGTGAAGCACAGTTTGTCTCACCTCTTGTATTTCACTGTGATTGTACTGCAAAAGGCAGTGGGCAGCTAGCACAAGATTAGCCCTCCTGTGCTCCTGGGCACATGTTTTCTCCTGGCTCCCCAGACTGCAGCTGGCAAGGACCAAGTCTGAGCAGAAACTTGTGAATTCAGCACTGAAAACCCTTTAACTGCAAGTGTTTCTTGGGCTTCTCTTTGACTGCTGATGGAGTTCATGGTTCAAAAGGATATTGTCTGCAAATTAGAAAAAGGGGTAAGGCTTAGTCAGTTACTCTTAATCACTCCAACTTCTTCAGCCACACCAAGCAACCGCAGAAACCATGCTGGCCAACAGAAAACTTAGTGAGTGAAAGGAAAATGAAAAGTTACCCGGCTTTGTATTAAAAAGGATGAGTTACGCTGGCAGCCTGCATTGGCTCTGTTCTTAGTGAGACCCATCTGTTCTGAGGAAGCTGAGAACATTTCAAGAAAATGCATCTGTAATCTCAAAAACTCCTTTACACTTTTAGGGCAAAATGTCAAATCTTCAACAGATCTCTGTCCCCAGAGTCAGAACTTGAGTCTACCTAAAGGACGTTAGTCATCTCATACCAAATGCCCATAACTCAGCCATTTGCATCCAAAACAATTGATTAGATGCAATTGGACTCAGGCGGAATAGGGCAAATCATCTGTGATTTCCCTTTTTCATTACTTTTTGCTTATTGAATGTCTTTTAGAAAAAAACCACATTGTTTGGTACCTAAGCGAACCTTCAGCTACAGCTGGTAGTTACATTTGGGAACAGATGATACAAATGTGATATGGTCCCTGTTTGAGTAGACAGTGCCTGAAACCTATTTAAAGATACATGGGTTTGTAGTCTGTTATTACATTAATATGATTTACAGTGTTATATTTCTAACAGCCATTGGATCTTGGGTGCCATCTAAGCAATTGGATACTACCTAATCAGAGCATAGTAGTCTGAACACTCCTGGCAGTATGCCAAGAAGGAGTCTTGCCTAGTCTGCAAAAGAAAGTTCAGTAGATTCTTGCTCCAACGTTTTCCATCAGGACATGAAGAATAAGGATTCTTCATTTCTTTCCTTAAGCAAAGAAGGAAGAAATCAATAGGGGGATGTTGTAAAAGAAGAAAAGGAAATACTTTTTATAAAGTGAAAGATGAGAAAATTGCAAATTACTAAACCTGTCTACTGACCATTCCCACCAAGGTCTCAGAATGACATCTGCTTGTCTTGCTGGAGCTGCATCCAAGCTGACACTGCTGAAGGCCACAGTAGAGAAGCCCTACAGCAGCTGAGCCTTTAACACGGGAAGCAGTTTTTAACACTAGCAGGAATAGAAACAGAGGAACTAAAGAATGCTGAAGAGCTTTTGGTAAAAGCACAAGGTGTAGGCACATGAATGAGTCATTGCAGGGTGAATTAAAAGGTGAACTTAGGGTGTATCTGCTGACCCACTGTAATTGCTTGCGTACCAGCTCTTACTCCTCAAACACAAGGGAGGCATGCTTCTCTTCAACTGAAAGGTAAGCAATGTGCAATTATCTATCTTTCACTGAGGGATGAAAGCCCACACACTGTCAGTTAATGGGGGCTGTTCTGATGCTCTCTTCATGCAGTCCCTTTTTTAGCCCTACAACCTGTTCGCGTCTCTGTACCCACAATCTAGCCATATCACTATGCTGAGCTTTCAAGATACTCTAGTCTTGTATACTGCAAAGTTACAGTTCCCAGACTGTTCTGCCCCCTCAGGTTGCTCTTAATTAACTAATCCATTAACTGCATTAATGGAGCAGGGAAATCCTGGGGGTGCTCATTAAAGTAGCCACTTTATAAACAGTGTCCCACTAGGCACTGCAAGGCACTGACCATTTCCCAGGCAAGTTTATTTCATCTCCTCAGAGGACAGAAGCTTCCCCTAGAATGGAGAAGCCTTCTTTGTCAACAGGCCAAGAACTTCAATGGCATGGGAGAGGGGATGAGGTAGGAGTTGTGCTTTCATCAGGCCCTCTCAGGCTTCACAGTCTAGCTTTCGGCTAAGAGATGTCATGGAAGCAGGATGAGAGCAAACAGTGTTCTCTGCTCCTATCACAAGCCAACCTAGAGCTTCTGTATGTCCCCAGATGCTCTCTCATTTGTCTTTATTTTTTCCTTTCTTCTGGCTGCAAAACAGAGGGGAAATAAGCTATAAAAGCAACCGTGAATGAATGCTGTGTATTGAAACACAGGCACTTCCTCCTTTGCTGAGAAACATATAAATGAACATCTCTGTAGGTAAAAATGCATCCCAAAAGAGGCTTTTGCCTTTTCATGTGGAGCAAAGTATGCCTTAGGATAAACCAAAATGACATAATGCAAACATGAAAAGATTGATTTCCAATAAGTCTCGAGTCACACAAACTTGTTTGTAGCATGCTATCAAATGCAGGACACAAGTGGACTCATTACATCAGCACAGGACCCTTGAAATGGACTGATGTGAAATCCAAAAATTGCTAGTGAGGGACTTTTACCCAGAAATATCTTATGTGTATAGATTCTCTCTTCCACACCTGTCACATGGCCTACAAAAGCCCAGTAGGTCCTAAAACCAACATTCGGCTGTGAGACAGAAAAATTATTCTTCTTTAAAACAAAACCATGGATTAAAATGACCAAGCAGCTTGCTGAAATACAAAACAACATTCTTGTCCAAACAACTTGTACCTCTGAACTGTAAGCCAGACCTTTACCTGGAACCACACAAGTCCCTCTGGAAACCCCATCTCAGGATTAATTCAATCACTTGCACAGTCAATACTGTGAAATCCCAAATAAAATTATTATAAACTTTACAAAATGCAGCCACACTGCTTTTCAGAGAGTGATGGGATCTATATTCCTACAAAATACTTGCTTTTCTCAGTGACAGTGTAAGAAGTCAGGGTTTAACAGTTTTGGAGTGTATGAGGGCAGATTGCTTCCTGTTGTCCCGAATTTAAACACTGTAGTAGGTGCATAAATCTGCCTGAAGGACCACATTAGTAGAGCGTCTTCACACCCTGACCTCCTTGTCACCTACCGACCTCAACTACCTCAAGCAAGGTAGATGACAGAATATCTAAACTGACTCCAAGTTGGCTCAGAAAAGTTACTCTTTTCCTTCTGAGCAAAACCCTGTTCTGATCTGACAGAGTTGCAGTGCTGACAATGCACTTTCTGGGCACTGTTTTCTATTTTGAGTTATCAGGCTCATTTCCAACAGATTCTTTTTTGTTTTTCTGTTCTCTCTCTTCTTCTGACTCTTCTAATTGTGTGAATTTGTCTGATTTTGAGGAACTGAGCCTCCAGCTTGGGAGTTTCTACACCACAACCACACCCCCCAGCTTGTTATCCCACCAGAATTCTGTGAAGATTGTGCTGTACCCTGTTGTTCACTGCGGGAGAACATGGCTCATTGCTTAATTATTGTTTCCAGGGAAAAGTCTTTCAGCACTGTCTAATTTCAATAGTATTTCTCTGACAGAGCTCCTACCATCATAGAATATACAATATGAACAAAAGGATAATAAAAAACAAGCACTAAATTCCCACCTGAAATGCAAGGTGACTTCAGCATCAGACTGAGATGCATGTCTCCTGCAAAAAGCTGGAAAATGGAGACCCCAGTCTCTGTCTCTCCTGCTGTCATGTTGTTGTATCAGGACTGCCTGACACAATAGAGAACTGAAAATTCATGTTTCCTATACAACTGTGCCATTACTTATCATTCTGCATTTCAACCTGTTGTCTTGCCTGTGTGTGAAGGAACAGTATATAGCACAGGAAAGGGTTACATAAATGTGTATCCTCACAGGCCTTTGGAAAGATAGGATTATACATAGTTACAGGCATGGATAAACTATTTGCCTAGAATCGAAGTAATTTAAAAGTGGTGTACATAGTAGAATTCAAAACAGGAACACACATGGATTAGAACAGTAGGTTTGTTTCCCCCATGAACAGTGAGGAAATATTGTTTATCCTTTATCTTTTGAAGAATATGGACTTTCACTGAGACTGGAGCTGAGAGTTGGGAACCTGTAATCATTAAGAGTCTCATGGTGATCTATCATACGCAGAACCTGGCTGAGCCAAAGCCCTGCTATCAGCTTAAGTAGTTCACTTTGCACTAACTAAAATTCCCACTGCAACTTCAAATGGAGGTCTTGGATATCCTCCTCTCACATCAGTGTGAATGTTCATCATATTAGGTAAGAATCAAGAGAAATTTTTTCTTATTTTATTCTAGGTATGACTTGCTACATGGGGTGAAGGGTACCGATTTTAGTTCTGGAGTTTTGCAAAATAAGACCTCAAAACAGTGAAACTTCAGATTTCACTATGAACAGTGAGTAGAAATTCAGAGTGGCTCAGGTATGGGGTTTTAGTTTTATAACACAGTGAACAAACCAGTGTGATAGTTTTGAAAAAGAAATAGTGCCTTAACAATTTTGGAATTGGAAATTATTTAGATCTTAATCCTTTTTAACCCAAATCATCAAAGCCTGAGTCAACAAAATATCATAGAATCATAGAATGGTTTGGGTTGGAAGGGACCTTAACAATCACCTAGTTCCCACCCCCTGCTATGGGTAGGGACACAGCCAGAACAGCAAGGACTAAGATCAGATTGCAACACTGGGAAGAAGATGTTACCTGAAATTCAGGAAACGTTTCTTCAGATTTAGATACAGTGTCACAAACCTTAAAAAATGCTTGCTCCTTATGGCCAGTAAATCAAGAAATAATGAGAGCCCGTTTCATATCACTAGCTACTACGACTAGCAAGTGCCAAGATACATAATAACAAAAATAAAGTGGCTAAAATTTTCCTCTTTAGGACACTTCAGTTTTATTTTGGGATAGAGACTAAAAATTGGTGAACAATCTTGACAATTTGAACTTTGTTCCAGCATACTGACCTCATTTAAAGAGCACTCTACTGAGAAATGGCTGCTTGCCATGATTTATTGTTTGGGCTCAAACAGAGAATTAGAAATACTGAAATAATAACTATGCCCTGAGATGGCTGGTCCTCTAATGAGTCTAAAAAAGACAGGTGTCACAGAGTGATTGGTCAAACCCGAAAGCTGTGGTATTTCCACAGCTGTTTCTAGATACCCACCTCCTTCATGACAAGCTTACGTGCTGTTGTCAGCAGTCTGTTTCCAAACAAGTTGTAACCAACACCTTTGAGGGACAGCCTGTTTCTGAAGAAGAAAGGGAGATCGCTTTGTCATGTATAAAAAATGAAGTTCAAAATAATCAGTAATCTGAAGCTGCCAGACAAGTACTTAAGCTATTGTGGTCATCTGAACAACTGTTTCCTCTTTTTAAAAGAAGTAATCTGAAAGTGAGAGTCTTTGTTGATAACGTAGAAACTTAGATTTTGGATGGTCAAATTATTTTTCTTTTTAAGAGAAGGCCAACAGGTTTTTGTTCTCCTAAAGCATTTAATGTTAGGGACACTACACTTTACAGGGTAATATCTATCTTATCTGATAGGGCTGAATTACTTAGAATGTATATTATGGAACTGAAGACAACAGTAACACAATAATGTGATGCTATGTTGATCCATATATCCAGCATATAGTTGATTTTACCTAATCTGAGATTTTTGATATAAAATTAAGGAAGTTTGAGTATACATGCCCAGATTTTACCGGATTCCATGTTAACTGTGCCATATGTTACACATTGGAGTAAAATTAATGAGAATAATGAGAGTGGAAAAGCCATTTTGTTAAACTGTTCTTTGCATATCTGTGCTGAAAGAGGCTCACACTATCAGTGATACAGCAGCCAGGACACTCAATAGAACTAAGTCAGTTTTTTCCATGAGTAAATACCTCTTTCTACAGAGCAGAACAATTGCAACAGAAAATGTGATGGGTTGCAAAAGACCTCGACCCTGATACTAAGTGACTTCTTTGACTCCGAGGTCTCTTACACTCCAGCTGGAAAGCAGAAGTTGAAGCTTGAATCTGTCGTGTCAGAAAAAATGGGTCAAATCTAACCAAAGAGGCCCTTCATCTGTCTTAGAGTTTTCTCTGTTATACAGTGTCTAATTCATGCTTATGCCATTTATACTAATTTACTACTCCCATAGTTTTTCTAACATATTTGTAAGATAAATGAATCCAACACAGATTTTATATACAGGAAATCCTTTTAATTTACATAGGGTTAGCCAGAATGTAAGCCAACCTAAAATGTGGCCCAGTGTCTTTTATAACACTTCTTACAAGGCTTCCTGAATTTTCATGAAATTCTAGTAGGCCATGCATTTGCTTAAGTAGATGGCATGGAGGATATCAAAGGAAAGTATTAGTCACACTGACTCTGGCCTAAACAGGAATGAAAACACAGGATAAAACCAGAAAAGCAAGCAGTAAGACACAGAAGTGCTGGCCACCTTGGCCAAGGGCCTCATTTTTCCAAGTTCACTTTCTTTCTACCTTTTAAGCTCTGAAACCTCGTGAGTTGAAGTACTGACAAACATTACTTTTAATCTTGTACACTTAAAGGTTTGCAAAACATTGAATATCAATTAAGTTTATGTACAGGTGTAACCCTTACCTTTGCTTGTTGCTTCTACTTGAATTCTTCAGTTCACAGAAAGCACAAAATGCATGTATCTAGTTTATTTGCATATTATTTCAACGCCAATAATGTCAAGATGTGGATCCAGTTTTCATGGAAACTACTTATGTGCTTTTGTCAAGCATTCACTTCTCCAAACAACTCAGTACAAGTAAGCAACACAACATATTTTTCACATTCGTGGCATCCTTTTTTTCTTTTTTCCTTTTGCAGTGAACTGCTCATACAAAGTTTGCATAGAAAAACAATTTGCCAAAAGTAGTGTCAACAATTTAAAAAAAAATGGCTGAAGTTCATATGGCTTACAAAGAATTTGTGGGCAGAAAGGAAGGTGAAGCACACTTGTGTGGAACCATTTTTGCATTCACGTCCTCTTCATACAGACTTGCATGGCTACTGTCAGTGATTCAGCACCAAATTTCAGTTTCTAAATACTGTAAGTTACTTTGAAAGTGTTTTTCTAAAATATTGTATGCTCTCACACTTATTGTATTTCCTATTTCTCATTGGGCTGACTTACATTTACTTGCAGTGAGCTTCAAGCTGTGATTTATCTTACCATCATACTTTTGAAACCAGTTGCCTCAAACTGAAGTGTCTAAAACCAAAGTGTTGTAAATTCCAAGTGAACATTTGCAATTGTTTTCTTTTTATTAGCTGCACAAACCTGTTAATCCCCTGGCATGTAAATAATTCGTAATGGGCTGCTAGATGTACTTGTTCATGCATTCATTCTCAGTTTAAGCAATGTTCTTCAGCAAATCTAATAGATGAAGTAATAAAAATAAACAGAAAAGGGCTTTGATAGTATTGACTCGGGCCTTGTATAAAAGCAATTTGGATACTTCAGGCTGGAAACAAGCGTTTTGTTACAAAAGCTGATAGTTCCCTGCTGTAACTCATGCTAGCAATTTCTTTCAGATGTGTCCTCACTTGAACATTCTCCTCAATCATATTGCAGATCTATGGGGCCCATATTTCCTCCTGAAAGGCGTCTCTCTTTGACGCGCTGTCATGCATTAGGTATCAGGAAAGTAGTCAAAGTCATGTGGTTTACACATGCTCATAATGATATGCCCCAATTGTGTCAGCTGGTACCATCTGCGGTGCCTGGAGCGGTGTCTGGGAGACTGTGACAACTCAATTGCAGGCTGGAGGTTTTGAAAAACAGTGGATAATTACTATTCCCTCTTAGGCAAGAGGACTCCTATGTGCAGCGCTAGGGAGGCCACATCTGTTACAAATATTACTAAGTCTCTGCCAATGATCAATATTACAATAAAAATGGTCATCAATCTGCATAAAAATCACCATTTCTTTTCAGTTCCATCCCACCGATCTCATCAAGTTGTAACTAATAAATTGATGCTCTGTCACCCTTTCTTTTTGTGTGCTTTTCTTCATGTTGGTTTTGGAAGCCATGTGTGATCCTGCCGCAGGCAAACACCTAGCAGTAAAATAAAAGGGCAAGGAGAGCTGCAGTTACTCTTGCAAAGAGGAGCTGAGTACTTGAGAAGAATGTTGAATTCTGAAATAGTAGTTCAATAATTTTCTGTAAAGTCACTGCTTTCAACTAAGCCTGTTTTTACTTAACTTGGATAAGATCTCGGCGCTTAATTATCAGGCTGATAATAGCTAGTTTGCATTTTTTAGAACAAGTATACATTGTTACCTAACAAAATTGAGAAAAATATTGAAGGAACCTTTGCTCAGATGTGTTGCCTGTGTTTTGACCTTGCAAATTCAAGGCTGATTTTAATCAGCTTCACTTCACCCTAACCTTGCTGGCCATTCACACCTCTGTCTGAGGTCTTTTTTACTGCTAAGCATGAGGATTGACAAACCATGCCATTCTTCATGCTTTTTGTCCAGCACCTATACGTGGAGACTTGATACTGTGAGTACTAGAAAACAAACCCCAATATTCTTACTGTGAAAATTTAAATATTGGATGTGATATGGATTTCTTCCCAGCTGATTCATCTTGTCCTGCATTTTATGTTAAACCTACCAGAAACAACATGACAAAGCTAGGTTTCCAATCAGCAGAAAGGAAACATGAGCTCTTGGGACCATGAAAGAAGGTGCGTCTTGAAATCAGCAGTGATAGAAAACATGCAGGGGACTTCTTACATGATATAATTCTGCATTGCCTCAAAACTGGTAAATCCTGAAGGAAAGTCTTCAGTGCCATATCAGATATATTAAAACAATGGTTGCTGCTGTGTTCCAAGTTTTGTTTTCTTCATACGGTCTAACAACAGACATAACAACAGATAAATATCAAGACAAATTTGTTAATATTGCATTATTGGCAGACAAAAAAAGATCACTTTACATTGGAATGCTGAGCTCCTGCCAACCACCAAGTGGGTAGCTCTGTTTTAGAACTTACTGCTAATGGGAAACAATATATGTGATGCACAAAAGTAGGAACAATCTGAAAGCATTTGCAAAGGGACTCTGAGAGTCCCTTGAAAAATTCGCCCTGCTTGACAGAATTTGAAAAATACATCTTGTATACAGGCAGTGGCATTTAATTTTTCCATAGTTCTTTACATCTCTGCAGTGCTCTGTGAAAGGAACTACACCGGCAAGTAGTAATATTTTATCTTAGAGATACAGATGCAAATTCATACAAAGAAGGAGTGGCTTACTCAAGGCCACCCAGGAGATGGTTGGATACCAGAAATGATAGGTTGGGAAGAGAAAACATAAAGTAGCAGGGCTGGTGTGAGAAGCATGAGGGTCTGAGATGGAGAATTAGCTTCAATATATATAACTGAAAACTGAAAACTTTTTAAATATGCCTTTACAGATTAAAAATGTTATAGCAACATGATTTTTATGTTGCTGTTAATATTTTGACACAGTGAATAGGAGGCCTTAAATGCAGAGGAACCCTTAATAGTGTGTGAATCAGTTAAGGGCTAAGATTTATACTCACAATGCTTCCAAAAATCCTGACGCTGTCAGGGTGCTGACGGTGGTCCTGCAGACAACAGACTTGGGCTTTGTCATCCTCTGTTTAAGCAAGGATGTAGGGGGTTTGCTATGTTCATGTAAGGTTGATGTTGGAAAGGGAAGAAGGAATCTGGAAAGGCTGTGTTATTGCTCCCATCCTGTGGGGATCTGTTCCTCTGTTTAGAGGGGGAGACTGTCCACCTACCATCTCACAACAACCTTTTTACAGCTTGTCCACTGAATTTCAGTCCTCATGTGATGATGGCCTTCATGGAAGGAGTGCCATCACTAAAACAGAGGGCTTCATGTGATTTCTGCTGTAGAGTCCTCTTCATTTCCTTAGGCTGTTTTTCTGTATCAAGTTAAAGACAAGACTGGATTAGGCACACTAACCGTAAAGATGATAAGCCAAATACCTAATGCAGGCGCTTACATGTACAAACGAGAATAAAATAACTTCCTTCCCTCTGTGAGGTCCCTGGTAAGACTGCAACATGGGTACTGTGTAAATGCTTTGCTGTATGGCCTTTTTCCATGGCATGCACACACGAACAGAAAAAATGGGTGAAATAGATGCATTTTACAGTATGGGCTGTAACAAATGTATGGGCTGAATCATGAAGGGCCTGAGCCCACGTCTTCCTTGGGATCTTCAGCCAGGAGTCTGGAACAGCTCACTCAGAGCGATCTCATCATGTGGAATGAATAAGGATACATCTTATAAATTATTAGATTTTGGCTGCTTTTTTTGTTTCTTTTTTTCAAGCCACTGAGGGTGAAAAAAGGAAACAAAAGGCAGATTTTGATTGATCTGGTAAATATGGATGTGGCTGGAGTTAGAAAGAATACATTAGAGAAGTGATTGATGGCCTTGATTATGGTCAGTGTAGTGAGAACACTGGCTTTCGCTGCGGCTGCAGGCTGCGGCTCGCTATTCCCTTGCTTTCTGTCTGGCAGAGCTTGTGTTTTTTTCTCAACAGGGCTGCAGAGACAAATAACAATCAAATTGTGATCTTACTGATTTTGCTAATGGTCACTTGGCATTTGCACTGTCAAATTCTTCTGTCAAAGACCCATCTTTACTGGAGTTCAACATATTCATATGGCGTATCCAGATGGCAAAACTTATTTGGCCATACACGGTTTTTTAAATTGCTCCAGAAAAAGTCAAAATTAATTTCTGTGAATATGAAGGAAAATATTTTCTGATCCACTGTTATTACGAAATTTGATTTGCTTTAAATTTGCTTTACCATTTCCTTTGGGTTCTTAGCTAACATGACTTTAATATAATAGTTTAAAAGAACCACCTGCACATGTCTGATCATGCCTCACCATAACCAAAATGCTTGTTTAATGCTGGAGCTCTGTACCAGAGGAGAATATTGCTGTATGACAGCAATTCTCCTGTTGGCCGGTGAATGCAGCAGACTGGAGAGTACTGTGTATCTCCCCAGACAAATGAATACGTCTAGCATATATGCAGCGAGTGAAGGCAGGCAGACTAGAAGAGGAAGAGAAAGCACAAAGGTAGAAATAACAAGAATAGCAATAGCAAAACATATGGATGGCTCTATTAATTGTTTTTCTTCTCTCCCTTGAATGCCAGAAGTTCCAGAAGGAGGTGGCTGTAGAAGCAGTTTTGATGAGAACAGAGAAAGGGAGGATGGAAGCTTTTGTGGAACAAGGGATGTAACAAGCATGACTGAGTGGAAATAACAGGGTAGGGAAACCAGGTTAGATTTAGCAAGAGGAGCTCAACAGCAGCAGATCTTCAAGACTAGGACATCGGACCTCTTTAGAGAACACTGAGGAAACAGGCCAATGTTCAGAGAGGCAGATGCCATGGCCAGAGTAAGAAAGATGGCTTTGTCAGCAAAATCCTGACTCCCAGCAAAGGAAGAAAGCAGTTCTGTGAGGAAGACTGCAGTAGCTGAAGAGGAAAGTGATTAGGTGTGTGTGAGTGCTTTGGCTGCAGTGATGGAAAGAAAAGGCTAGATGGCTAAAATGTGTGTGGCAGGTGTGGCTCATTTACTCCATCCTCTCACAGGAGGTGGGTTGGGAATCCACAGAAAAGGATTGCATCTCAGTGGTGTAAGGACAGTAGAACACTCTGCAGGAGGTTTATGCCAAATATTTTGTTGTGCTCTTTCTTTTGCTGCCTGTGAAGGCCATCCACAGGGAAGGAGTCGTGTTGGGTATTTATCAGACTGAGAGCCCTGTGTTAAAGACTTTGTAGAGGCTCAGCTCATTCACTAGGCTTCTCTACCTCCTTCATCCTGTTGATGCAATGTCACATTGACTACATTGTTGTGCAGAATAAGCTCCTCATTATTTGTGCAGAACATGTACAAGTTAACCCTGCAGTGGCATGGTAGGTTTCTGACATTTGCACATAATTGCTGTGACCTGATACTTGTGTAACTAGAGGATGAAAATGCTTTGCTTTATCTGAAGTGGATTTTCCATGTAATGACCATATAACTAAATTAGAGATGGATAAACTTGCTGAGATTTAATATGAGCTCATAGCAAAAAAATGTGTTTAAATAAACTTTATGTTCAGATAGGTCTTGACAACCGGCAAAAATGCTATTTCTCATTCTTTGCTAAGATATGATCTCATTACACATGAACAATCACTGCAACACATGCAGAAAATGGCATAAGAATCCCCCCTTTCTGATATTATCTCTGGTTGTCAAGTGCTAGATGCAAGGCTAATGAGCTTTGATCCAAATGCCAATCAATTTAATTCTCCCCATTATCTTGGCTGAATAGGGATATTTATTAGGTTTCCCCACACGTGCTTGCTGTGGCACAAAGGCAATGAATCATTCTTATGCCACAATAACAAAGCTGGGCTTGACTTTATCCACCAAGGACCAAAACTCTGATTCTTGCTCTGCAGGAAAAACTCAGAACATAGCATAGTTTGCAAAAGCAGATGTCCAGGAGAGCCACACTCAAGGAGATCTTGTGAAGGTGGCATTCTGGTTCATGGAGAGAAAGAAACTTGACTTACTGAGGCTACCATCATTGCTGCCAGAAGTCTAGTTTTGTGCTGGTAGGGAAGAAGATGCAGCGAAACCCAACCTTATCTTTGGATCATGATTGGTTCTTCTAGGTATGGAACTGAAACCTTAGGCAAGGCTGCTCCGTGATTCATTAGCTGTAGCAGCAGTTTCTACTGCACTGTGCTGATGATGTACACAGGCCTATCACTGATGGCAAATCAAGGCAGGTGGTGCATTGAAGTCCAAAGAGACAGAAAAAGAGGAGAGGAGACTGGTACCCAGGGCCACCCAGACAGAATGAAAAATGGGTTGTGTGCCCCCAGACCTTCTTCTGAGGGGCTTCAGAGGATCTCAGGTCAGGAAATTATGAACCTTCCTAATTAATATAGAGTATCAAGCTCAGCTGATCTGTCATGAACCTCCCAAAATACTTGTGCTTGCTGAAAATTAGTATCTCCAACCCTTGGGTTCCTGGGGATACATCAGCAGATTCGTTGCTGAAATAAGAATCTAAGCATACAGTCTTCAGTAACCGGCACAGTTGCTAACTTTTACTCAGCTGGCTTGTAATTTTAGTTTTATAAAAGCAAGGGTGATGAGAGTGGGAGTCCAGACATAAAAAATACAGAAACTGGCCTTCCCTTACTCAAACCTCTGCAATTTTTTATTCTTTACAGAGCAATATGATGTCTTGGGGATGGAATGCCAACCCCAACCTTGAGCCTCTCTTCTCAGCCTCTGTCAGCTGTGTTTCCTTAACATTATTTCAAAATCATTTAGGTATTTAATTCATTAGACTGCAAAATCCTGCTAGTCTAGCAGGGCATTTCCCAAGCTATTAGACGTGTCTGTGTGTAAGTTCACACCCATTTGATGTGCCAGCTACAATTCACAATGATAAAGGTTTATTGGAGGCTTTTCAAATATATTCCATTAATCAGATTCAAGGCAAAGTCGTTCTCAGCCTGTCTTGAATAGACCTTACCAACAGCACGTACCATGCAGTATTGTTCTCCACCAGGTAGGAAACATCTGATATAAGAAAAAGCTCATCAGCAAACCATGCTGTTACAAATGTTCCTCCACTACAGGGAAGAGATAAAAAGCAGACGGTGGGAATTTTTAGGACCAGCCCATCCCAGCTTACAATCTCTAGCCTCCACATTTTCACAGTATTTCATGAAGATTTATCAGTACACTATGACTTAATCAATCTGACCTTTAGCAAGAGGCATAAAGCTAAAAGCTTGTGTAATTCTTCAACAATTAATCAGAGAGAATCAAAGGAAAGGACTTTTCAAAAAGAAAGACAGAATAACAAATTGTTACAGGCCAAATATAGAAGAATCAGACAATTATTCACCTGGGAAATTCCCCTGGAGAAGGCAGGTTAAAGAATTACCCAGCCATTGAAGAAAAGACACCGTATCTTTCCACATACCTACGATCTTTTTAAGACCACAGACTAGACACCTTCTTAATAACCTAAACTTGACAGCAGGTCAATACAGAAATATTGCTAAAGAAAGATGGAAACAGAAACAACAACAACAAAAAACAAAAGCAGAGGATTCTACATCTTAC
This sequence comes from Rhynochetos jubatus, assembly GCA_027574665.1. Taxonomy (NCBI): domain Eukaryota; kingdom Metazoa; phylum Chordata; class Aves; order Eurypygiformes; family Rhynochetidae; genus Rhynochetos; species Rhynochetos jubatus. Next base: position 65,916,651 of record CM050690.1, on the reverse strand, counting down.
TCATTAATTTCATGAGACTTGTCACTTTCCGATTGCTTGGGGTTTTGTATGGAGACAGGGAGGAGGCAGAATCATCTCTCATCCATCCTTATCAGACTGTAGGCAAACCTGCCAAGTTTTGGTCACTGAAAGGAGTCAGATTTGAAAAATTCACTCTCTGAGTGATGGTTCAAATTTTCCATTTAGATGTACTGTGAATCTTCAGAGTTTAATGTGAGACTGCTTCAGATTGTAGGAAACTCAAGCCAAAATGGGGAGACACACTGAAACTCAGTGAGACTTGGCAGTGCATTGACTCTGCTGGGGAAGGAACAAAGGCTCAGCTAACAGCATATGCTATCTATTAAACTTTGTTCTTTGTGTGTGTAGGCAGAGAGAGGGAGAGAGTGACAGAGGTAAATACTCCATCTCTCTCTTCTTGATTTCAGGCAAAGCTTTTGCCCAGATTATCTGATAGCTAAAGTATTCCAGTGAGAGCTAGACATTTTGGAGAATCGTTTCACAAAACTAAGTTAATTTGTTGCTCTCTCTGCATTATAGGAAACTTACTCATTGACCACAATCTAAACAAATTCATTAAAACATATGTGAAATCAGGGACTATTTCAGCAATTCTCTGTTTTGTTATTGATGAAGAAACCTCTATTTCATGCCAGGAAATCTTTTGTTTTTAGGAGACAGAAGGTGCTTCCAATTAAGCAGTTCACCTGCATTATAGAAATGTATGGGTAACCTAAATGAGAATAACAATGATTTCTCAGATCCTCCATGAATATTGTAATGAGTAAGCAAAGCCCCAGAAAAAAGTCATTGAGCTCAACAGTGCTACAGCCAAGGATGCCCAGCAATGAAGGAGATTTGACCCAGTGTCCTTTTCTCAAGGATTGAAGTCCTCTCTCCAACAGTCACACAAAAAGTGTTTAAGATATGTGTGACAAAAGCAAAAAGCAGGCATAGTTTTGAAAAGAAAACCAAGAAAACCTAAAAGCCTGGCCTAGTAGGCAGCAATGTTAAAGCCACCTCTGATTTCAGTATCACCAAGATTTCACCCTTAGTTTCAGATCGGTTAAGGCTTAGACAGTGGGATAGTGAGGCTGGTCTTGGACTGCCTGATCAGTTCTTGAAAAGCCTCCTTTCCTCACCTTTGTCCCCTGGCCTTTTGACAAGCACTAGGTACATCAGTACAGCTACAAGAAAACTGGAAGGACTGGCTGATACACCAGAAGCTTGTGCTACCATCCAGAGGGACCTTGACAGACTGGAGAAATGGTCTGACAGGAATCTCATGAGGTTTAACAAGCAGAATTGCAAAGTCCTGCACTAGAAAAAGTTTCCCAGACAGACTGTGAGTTTCTATCCTTGTAAGTGTTTAAAACTTGACTTGAATCATAGAATAGTTTAGGTTGGAAGGGACCTTTAAGGGCCATCTAGTCCACCCCCGCTGCAATGATCAGGGACACCTTCCACTAGATCAGGTTGCTTAGAGCCCCATCCAACCTGACTTTGAATGTTTCCAGGGATGGGGCACCTGTCACCTCTCTGGGCAACCTGTTCCAGTGTTTCACCACCCTCACCCTAAATAATTTCTTCCTTATATCTAGTCTAAATCTACCTTATTTTAGTTTAAAACCATTACCTCTTGTTCTGTGATAACAGGCCCCAGTAAAAATTCTTGACATGATCCTGGGTAACCTGCTCTCAGTGTCCCTTCGTCAACACAGGGGTTTGACTAGACAATCACCAAAGGTCCCTTCCAACCTCAACCATTTTATGAGCCCTTGAAAATTCAGTAGCTTCATCTACTCTACTGTGTGCAGGCATCTCTGGGCTTGCTTGTTCAAGAAGCTGAGCAACAGACTCGTGAGTTTCTCTTGTAAAAGGTTGGGAAAAGAGTTCTGCCAGGTGGCAAACTGAGTAGACCAGACAGAAAGAAGTTCAGTATAGCTATTGAGCTGTGTGGTAAGTTGTGACAAATACTCCAGAGTGCCCCTAGAACTATTGTTCCATTTATTTGGCAAAATTCATCATTTTTGAAATACGATTTCCCTACTGAAGTGAAAATGAAGCTGATGATAGTGTGCACAGGCATTCTGGGCACTGTGAGCTACTGGGGATACAGAAGATACCCCCTTGATTTTGGTTGGAATTAGAATGAAATGCAACATCTCAGGTAGATCAAGGACTCAGATTTGGTCTCCTGCAGACCACAGCAATACTCTGGAAAACCCAGGTAGATAACATTTAATTTGTCATTTTATAAATGTTCTGGACAGAAGTCTTATGGAAACGTTTCCCCAGATATCATTTTGTTGGGGGAAAAAAATTCTGTTCCAGTTAACATATAACTGTACTTCAGAAAAGGAGATGATAAGATTGACAAGCAACTGTTTAACTTCCTGTCTGGAGCAAAACAAAAGATAGACATCATCTCCAGTTATTGAACAAATTTACTCCACCAGCACGTCATCAAGAAATGCTGCTAAGTTTTAATATAAACAAGTGTGTGTAGTTTATACCAGGACGTCAGACATGGTGAAGCGATCTTGAACAATTATTTGCTTTGCTAGATCTGCGGGAAATTTTTGTCCTTACGCACTTGGAAAACTCTGAGGATGCATCTCCACAGATGTCTGCTGTCAGTTGAGTACTTCAGCCCACACAATAATCCATAGAGCCAAGTCTAGATAAGGCTACCATGCATCCAGCTTTTCCAGATATGTCTCCATTTTACATTCAGAAACGATGTTTTACTCGAGGTTTTTGCATGGCTGGTTGGATCACAGGCCACTATAGGGCTGAAAGTACTGGAGACCGAACCTACTGCCTATGCTGCATGGATAGCCTATCAGTTACTGCTCCAAGCAGGACAGGCACACTAATGCCAATGCCTCTAGACAGCACAGGACTAACCATGGACATCCACAGGTGTTTCTGCCATAAAGATCCCAAAGATGGCAACTCGGTACCTCAACTTCTTCCCATGCCTTTGTTATGTTGCTTACATATGGTGAAGGCCTTGCTATTCTCCACTGCAGTAGGCAGTGGGAACACAGCTGCCTTCAGTGTGGGAACAGATGTATCCTGTTCATTATGATATCCTGCTTCAAAGTATGCCTAAATTCTTCTCAGAAAAATTATTCATAAAAGATACTAAGAGTATAACCTGTCTGTAGGGATAAATTGCTCCTTAACGCTGTCATTTGGTTTATGCCTCAAAACACACAGATGTAAGCCCTTTTCTATTTCTTGTCCAACAAAATCTTTCCTTTCCCGTTGCTCCTGTAGATGTCTAACTCACCCATTATACGTTATATAAATGGAGTTGTTTTATTGGCTGTAAATGTCTTGTTATTCTGTTTCATGTCCCCATGCTTCCGTTTAGTGGGAAAGGCAATCTTCTTTACAGCATTAATTATTTTGTACACTTCTGTCATACTGTCACTTCTTTTTCCTCTTTAATCTAAGCATCTACACTTTCCACACTTTCCTTACATAAAGAAAAAAATTTAAAAAATATTCTTCCAACCATTTTTGTCCTGTATTTCTCTGGACCCTTAGTATTTCTGCAGTATTATTTTCAAGCTGGGTGACTGGGACTGAACAGAGAGGACATGTCACTGGTTTATATAATTATATTATTTTCAATATTATTTTCTATCCTTTTCCTGCTACATTTTATCAATTTACCAACACTTTTGCTGCACACAGAGCATATGGTTTGGCTAAGATGTCTGCTATGACACTTTTTCCCTGTATGGTTGTGATTAAATTAGAGCCAAGAAATATGTCCTTCTGATTTTTCCTTCCAACTTGCATTAATTTGCCTTTGTCTGTAAGGGATTTAATCTACCATCAAGCCACCTACCTTTCTCTACTCATGCAGAAGTTTCTCACAGACTTGTCTCACTTGGACTATTCTATCTAAGTTCAGGTAATTTTCAAATCTTGTCTACTTACAGTGTGTCATGGTTTAACCCCAACCAGCAAGCACACAGCTGCTTGCTCACTTCAAGCCCAGCATGATGTGGGAGAGAATTGAAAGGCTAAAAGTGAGAAAACTCAGGGGTTCAGACAAAGACAGTTTAACAGGTCAAGCAAAAGTGCTTCTCTGTGCACTCCAGAGAAGCAAAACAAGGCATTAGTTCATTCACCACTTCCCATGGGCATGCAAGTGTTCAGCCATCTCCAGGAAAGCAGGGATCTATCACATGTAACAGTTACTTGGAAAGACAAACACCAACACTCCAAACATCCCCCCTTTCCTTCTTCTTCCCCCAGCTTTAAATGCTGAGCATGACATCATATGGTATGGAATACCCCTTTGGTCAGTTGGGGTCAGCTGTCCCGGCTCTGTGCCTTCCCAGCTTCTCGTGCACCCCCAGTCTGCTTGTTGGTGGGGTGAAGAGCAGAAAGGGCCTTGACTCTGTGTAAGTAGTGCTCAGCAACAACAAAAAAATCTCTGAATTATCAACACTGTTTTCATCACAAATCCAAAACTCAACTCCATACCAGCTACTATGAAGAAAATTAATTCTATCCCACCCAGAACCAGCACACTGTCGCTTGTTTTCTAGATCTTCTTTCTTGAAAAGCAGAAATTTTGTCCCTATTTCACAGTTTCTCTGAAATCATCTGAATTAGCAGAAGTACCCATGCAGTGCCACAGGCACAGTAATTTCCTGCGACAGCCGTTTTCCTGAAGGTAGAGTAAAAGAGAAACAACAGCACAAGTTAAACAATTGTGATACATTGACAAACCTTATCTTGCTGCAGAGTTTTAGACTCAGGTGTTGATTTTCTCATGAAGATGAGAGTTGTCCCACCCTGTTTCTCAAAACTGGGGGGAAGGTCTTTGTCTCTCAGCAGGAGAGAGACTGAGGTGTCTGTAAACAATCTCACACAGGATTACCAAGGAGGGATGTCCCTCTCAGAGCTACAAAGTCCACAGGACTATTGTGAATATGGCAGTATTAAATCTGAAGAGACTGATGTTTTATATTGCAAAGAGGAGTTGTGGGCACAGAGAAGCTTAGAGACTGATGGCAGATGTGCAGGAACAAGGGACAAAGCTGGCCAGGTGGCAACAAGGGTATGTAAGGAGCAAGTCTTTGCATGGGTGTGGTAAGGAACAACACAGACCTGATCTTTTTATTCCACGTGACAAATAAAATATACATTGCTATTCAGGTCTCCAAGATAATAATTGATTTCAGTGAAGTCTTGGTTAGGATATTTCAAATTACATAACCATAACCATAACCTATTTCTGTTATTGGAGTAAGTTCTGAAAGGCTTTTAGACTTCAGCAGAGCAAAATTACGTATCACAGAACATTATGATAATCAACCCATTGCTAGAAGTTCAGCCACATCTTTCCTTAATTCCTTTAAATCTCTGGATGTTTCCAGTCGCACCCTGGAGACTTCACTGCTTTTTCACATTTCTTCCATTTTACATTTTGACCTCTCAGACTCTGGCGTCTATTGTAACTTTGTTACTTGGAAAATAGCGGGTATTTCTCTGGTATATCAGTGATTGACTTCAACAAATGTTTTATCAGAGTCAGCATGAGAACAGAAAAACTGCAGTATCCAAATGCTGCATTGAGTTGCCTCTGCCCAAACCTCTTTAGCATCTGGGAATGAAATATGTCTCTGTGTAATCTGTTTCCCATTGCGGTTTTAAAGGTCTGCAACATTTTTATAGGCTCAAGGACCAAAGTAACTCAAGACTAAACTGTGTTGGCTCACCCTGGGGTAACCCCTATAAATGACAAACAAATCAGCATTTCACAGTTAAAAAACAACACCAAGTGTTCTACAAAATCCCCCAGAAGTTTACTGCAGTGATGCTAACAATGCTAGACATTAAGGCAAGGAATTTCCTTTTTGCATTTCAAGAGAAAAACCACCACAGCTGTTTCTCAGTGGATTCCCAGCCAAGTTGAAAAGGTCACTGACCCAGCCATGATGTAACACCAAACTGCTAATGGTGACTCCCCCAACCAGCATTTCTCTAGAACACTATCCAATAATAATTTTCACCCTACAAAGAAGGTATTTATCTAGTGCACCTCTTGCACCAAGGCCTCACCTAAAATGGGTGGCAAGGGTCTTTGCTCTTCTACTGGTTGAAGTATCTGCAGCATGTGTGTGTTAACAGACTGGTAGGAATAGGGAAAATCTGTTCCTGAAAATGTTGTGCAATACCTTCGGGTACCAGGGAGTGTGAATGATTAAGAGAAAATACTATCGTAGCCTCAACACTCATTATATAATCTATGGTGTGCTTGATTAGTCACTGCAAGGGTAGGATTTTCATATTCCTTGCAAAATGTCAAGGTTACAATACCGCCTAAACTGGAAAGGTACAAGCCATGGTCTGGAGGAGCTTTGATGCTGTGATGGGATAGTAATGGAGGCACCGTAAGTGAATATGTGGGCAAAAACATGTGTGCAGGTTACCCTTTCCCCTCCAGTGGGGCAGGAGCTGTGCCAGGTGGCCCAGACAACGCTCTCATTTCCAAGATGCTGGGGAAAACTGGAGGCCAGGGAGGGTCCGAGCAACAGGGAAAGGTTACTGGGCCTGCTGATAGCATTTGCAAAGGCAACCCCCATCTGCACTGCACCGGCATCAGTGGGAACCCGTGGAGAAGCAGCTTACTGAGAGGGAAAAGACCCAGGAAACAGTGCTGGGACCTGATGGGAGTGGACAACCAGGCTAATCCCTCCTTCAACAGGACAGCGAAGTAAAGATGAGATCTGCAATTATTTCTCCTTGTTTACAAGGCAGTGAGAAAATATGACCCTGTTGTTCACAGAATGAATATTTCCCAACAGATCTTCTCCTTTTAGCATGTATTCATTTTTACAGCCTACATTTTGAAGGATGAGATTATTGCATCACAGAGTGGGCATCTGCAGCCATGCATAAGTTACTGGGACTTCTCTTAGCTGTATGGCTAGATTCAAGCTGTTTAAGACAGTTAACCTTATCTCATGCTTATCCTTAACTATTGCATGTAATAGGTTTTACTTCTGCAGCACTGGTCCTCCAGGCACAGGGAGTTTTGGGGTGCAGTGGCAGGTGTGAGGTGAACAGACACGTTTCAGAACTCACTGCAATAAGACAGTGTTCATAAAACAGGTAGAAAATAGCCACCTTCGTAAAAGAACAGCTGGGTTTGGAAAGGACATTGCCCAACTGACCATGTTGTCATTGATAATAACAAAGCAGAACAGCCATTATAATGTCCACATTTGCACACTGGGAGGGAGGCAAAAGGTAAACCAACCTATATTTGCTGTCTCGAAGGGTTATTTCCAAATGTTCCCTCTCTGCTGCAAGCTAAACAAAACTTGTGTACCTTTGCACTTACTTCAGGTGTTCAATGAGAAGCTTTTGTACAATTCACATTGACTCTCCTTCCTTACTCAAATTACAAAAGATTTTGAGGAGGAAGTGTGTGTTGGTAAACACAATATCCAAAGCAAAGAGAAAAGAAGTACTTGTGTCTCATTATATCTGCCCTTCCTCTGTGTCCAAAGCACCTAGCTTGCCCAGAACACAGCTTTACCAGGCAGATGGCCATTTTTATTGTCTTTCTCATTTATGATTGTGCTTGTTCTTAATTGCTAGCTGGGATTAAACCACAACAATGATGCATGAAGGAAGCCAGAAAGGAGCTTGCAAAAATTTCACATTAGAAACCCACACTGTCTTTTCCTGTGTAAACACTACGGAGGTGGAAAGTGAGTGAGGGAACACTATAAAGACAGGATTGAAAAATAGATCCGGAGAGATGTTTAAAGAGAAAAATATTTTTAGCTGGCTATGGATCTAAATCTCATTTTTGACAGGTTTTGTGAATTCAGAACCTGTTTATGCTGCCCACTGCAGTGCTGAACAGAGATGCCAAAATAGGTATCAGCAGCCTTTCTGGGTACCAGCTATGACAAAGCTGTGCTGACACGATACAAGCATGGCTATCTGGATCTTCTCAGGCCAGTGCAGAGTAGAGGCATGCCTGTGCGTGCCTGCCTGTGTAAAGATAACCCAAGTCACTCAGGTGCTTCAGTCATGATATCCTTCATTTCTGGAAAGCACTGTGTATAGATATATGTGTACACTCAGGAAACGTCCAGTAACTCACAAAGCTCTGAAGAAATGGTATTGTTGTTAATATTTAGGTCACCCAATTGATAACTCAGGTAGAAAACTGTGGATAAGAAGCATCCACATGAAAAAAAAGTAAAATGGGTAAAGCTAAAAAAAAGTACACTTTCAGGTCCTCATAATGTATGTCAGAAAACAACAACGCACAATTCCAGTGGGGAAAAAACCATCAGTTTTGTGTCATTTAACTGACTAACTTATCACTTCATTGTGAAATTGGATTTCTTTCTGTTTTCTAGCTGCCCTCCTTTCTCAGCTACTTACCTTTTCTAAAGTTTACCTTTCCCACAGTTTGTCTATTAATAAACTTTGCTTAGTGACTGATTAGGAGCCACTTTGTCGCTGTTCGTGTTTCTGGATTTGAAACTGAGAATCTCAAAGGAATCTACATGGATAATCCCAATTACATTCTACTTCATTCTCATAACCTGTTAAAGATAGAAAGACCACTAGATTACCTCTGTTTGAAAAACAACCATTGCATAAGTTTTAAAATAATTTTTGTGAGAAATGTTCCTTCCCACAATCACTTCTTAAGCTGACAATGAATATTTTCTCCCAAGAATTTCAATAAAACAGAAACTTTCAGTCAAAAGTAGTGAAATACTATGAAATGTATTTTCAATTCTGTTTACTTTACATGAATTAAATTCACTGACAAAGGCTAAGGCTGAGAAATATCCAGTCTTTCTAGAAAAAGGTTTTTCTTTGTTTCCAGTATTTCAGGTATCAAAATCGTTACCGGGAAAGAGTGATTGTGCTATTTTAGATACACAATGCTGTGTGCTCTGCAGAGTACTGAGTGCTAAGAGGCTCCAGAACCAGCCCACTGGTAGATGGAAACCTTAACAGTAGAGAGGTATGAGGAAGATTTGAGACCTTTTATGGTTTTATTTGCTCATTTGCTTTTCAAGTCTCAATCTTTTCAAAAACTGCAACAAAACCCACTTATGCCCACATGTGAACTTTTGACCTGCATGAACCTGGAAAAAACCCTTCTCACAATTGCCTGTTTCACCCTACTCCTGCTGGAAGATGCGTGATGGAAAACCCTGCAGAAGACAAGCCTGCCCACAGTCCAGTGCAGGTCTATGGGTGCTTCTGCCCACTGGCAAACCCAGTGAGGCCCCTCCAGCCCTGCTCCAGAGACAGTGCAGCTGGGCATGTCTGGCACTGTCCTTATGCCAGTACATACTGCATATTATTAGCATTAACATTGTTTCTAAGTATCTCCGAAAATTAAATATCCAACTCAGATGAGTGGCTATACCTTGCCGTATCATCACATCTAAATTTTTCAGCCTCAGAGCCCCAAAGCAAAAATTTGACAATGACATCCTTTATAGCTTCAGGGATTCCAGCAGGCTGAATCCTCCCTTGAGCCGTCAAAGCTTCAGGTGCTGCTGGTGAGCAGATAGGAAGGCATCTCTGGATTTAAACATGGCAGACATTTAAGGATACACAGCAGTAGCACAGAATAATTTGGCAGCGGAGGGTGGAAGAAATGCTACATCCAATTGAAATGGCAGGAACATTCACAGGTAGGAAGAATGCAATTATCCAGTCTGGAAGCCTGCCAGGATGCCATTCATACTGCAGACTTGGCATTCCTCAAAATGAAATAACAGATGTTTTTGTGAACTTCTGTCAAGCATATGTTTTATTAATTAAATCTGTAACAACTATTCTGCCTTTGGCTCTTTTTTTTTTTTTTTTTCCCAAATAAATGCAAGAAACCTGAAATGACATTATACATAGATAGATATATTCATGCATATGCATATATACATGTATTTATACACATCCATCTTTTGGTTCAGAACAGATTAATTTTCTGAAGTAGGCGAAAGGGGAAAAAGTTGCTCTCTGGGGCCTCATGATCATCTCTAGCCTCCAATTACAAGAGAGACCCCAGACAGACAAAACATGAGAAAATATGCTGGAGGCAGCAATTCAGACTGACAGGGTGATAGACTAGGAGATCATGTAAATTTTGCTACTTTTAACCTCTCAGAGGTAGCAAAATACCTACAAGGAGGGTGATGTTGCAGGAAAGACAGACAGAAGAAGAAATGTGACATACACTGAGCAGAAGCAGGTGTACAGCCCTGCAAAGAGACAAAACCCGTTTCCCTACTCTGCAACTGACTTCTGCAAGGTGTACCTGAAGAATGGAGGTACACGTCACTGTTGCTGTCTGAGGACTTTCTAATAGGTAACACAGACAAAAGCTTGCTTCCTATTAAAAATTTCTCTACCACCCACTTCTTTTAAAAGCCCTGACAATGGAAAACAGGGGGAAACAGACTTGCTGCACTGCCAGAAAAAAACAAAAACAAACCCCAAAAAATCAACACGCACAGGAGGGTTTTTTATGTATTAATTTTTTTGGCAAGTATTGAATAAACCCACCTACATGGTAGAATATTGGCTTTCTTAGACATGAAGCAACAGAGCTGACCTGTTCCCTTTCTCTAGGAGTGATATGTTTGTATGAAATTGAAGTGCTGTGAGACGCTATAGCAACAGAAAACTGAAGTAAAATGTCTTAATATAAGTCTCCCTCCAGGTCTCAGTGACTGAAATAAGTATATTAATTGGTCTTCCTCCAGTGACATAGGAAATTCAGGTGGCTCTGCTGCCCAACATTTCAGTCCCTTCCACTGATCATAGCAGAACATGAAGTTTATCCTTTGTGATGCTATGGTGTTTGGGATGAAAGCAAGCTCTGAGGGCACTAATTCCTTCCACTTGAAAGGAGAATTCTTCAAGCAGCACTAAAAGGGAAAGTCGCCGTAGAAGATCCCATGTCCCTGACCTTGCCTCTCCAATTAAGATTTCCGGATTTGCAGAGCAAACTAAACCATTCATTTACATTTTTTTCTCAGTGAGGAATGAGCTTTTTTTGAGCCAGAACAAATGAAGCCGGAACATTTATCTTTTTCTCAAGTCTTATTTATACAGGTGTCTAGGAGTTGGACAAGTTCTTTGGTAAATAGAAATAAGTGAATTAAACAGCATTAACAGTCCTATTCTTTCAGCCAGGGTCATTAGTTTGATTAGGCTTAACATGAACATAGGGGAAAACCAGATATTTTATCTCTAAGCCACTCAAGCTAGACCGGTTATTGTTGTAACTTGACGTGAACAAATGCAGTAGTATGTCCAAATCCAGTGTTCCCACTTAAAACTGATGTTGAAAAATGGGAAATAGTTCAAAAGAGCTACATGACTCAGTGAATGAATGATCCATGAACCTTGCCTGGTGGTGAGAAACTTGATAAACTCAATCTCTCCGCTTTATCTGAAGGCAAATCAAAAGGGAAAAGTCTGATGGTAGCAGATGATCCTGTAGTAAAGCAGAAGGCAGAACACCATTTTAGGATGGGAAGTTCATCATGGTTACAAAAGACAAAAAACCCCATTTTTGACAGCAAGAGTGATTAGCACTGAAGCACCCCACCAAGGACGGGTCTACCTGGTTCAGCGCAAGGCCTGTCAGACATTCCCAGAAGAGCTCGAAGCACACTGGCTCATTTATGTGCCTCAGTGCCAGGACGGGATGTTCCCTCAGGTGCTGCAGTGCATTGACATGACACTGTACTAAGGCTCAGCACCCTGGTTTCTCAGTCTTTCGGCCCCTGCTGCTGAGCCTTGTTGGTCCTCAGGGCTTGGACCCTCTCCGCTCAGCTCTGCTTTGCCCTGCGCAGGCACAGCCTGAAGTTTACAAGCCAAGAAGGATGCTCTTTGAAATGGTACCAATACACAAGTCAGGCTGGGCTTTGCTCTGAAGTAGTTTTCAGTTCAAGCTCAATTTAAAAAAGAATTGTTCAGATCACTTCTTGATTCAAGCTCAGTCAAGTTGTCTCATGAGTCACCATCTCTGCTGGATTTAACTGAGGATTTAACTGGAGGTGATCTAAACCATCTGCAATTGCCAGTGTCTCTGTAGCAGGGACAGCATTGCAGGGCATATGGCCACAGTGAGCCAGGACCCCTGGACTACATGGTGAGAGCCAGTTCCTACTCTTTCTTTCTCTCCCCCAGCCTTGTAATGCAAGAAAATCAAGTAGGGCCCCCAGCACTGTGCTGATTTCTATTTGGTTCCCTCCCAAGGTGGTGAGAACTGTTTGGGTCCACCATCAAAAATTAATGCAATCTCCAGCTGCTCGGTGGATGCAGGCCTTGTATCTTTAAACAGGAAGAAAATTTGTTTGGAAACTATTGAGAAACCTAGTTATTTACGCCAGGAAGCCAGGAGGTAGTCCGGCCGAGGGGACAGTGCTTGGTGGACGTAGGTCTTGTATCTAAACAGGAAGAAAATTTGTTTGGAACTATTGAGAAACATAGTTATTTGTGCCAGGAAGCTAGGAGGTAGCCCTGCTGAGGGGACAGTGCATGTTCCAACAGACATGGGAGATTTGCAGGATCAGCCACAGACTAAATTCTGTGTATACATCTCAGAGTGTATAACAAGACTGAAGTCATCCATTCATGTTTGTTTTTATCTAAGCAAAGTCAACAGATTAAAATACTCCTAATTGCTAAAGAGTCAGTGCTGTGTTCTAATTATCCTGAGATCAGATGTGGACCTAGTGGTTGTATGAAATGTCTCTCTCCCAAATGTGTAGTTTCCTTGGAAGCAGAACTGAAAACAAACTGCTTTAGATGCACAACCATTAATAAGAAGAATTTTTTCAGTTAAGTAAGGTTGGTTGGCAAGGACCTCTGGAGATCGTCACATCCAAATCCCACTGCTCAAAAGAGGGCCAATTACAGTGGGTTGCTCATCACCATATCCAGTTGGGTTTTGACTGTCTCTAAGGACTGAGACTCCACAACCTCTCTGGACAAGCTGTTTCAGTGTTTGACCACTCTCATGGTTAAAAAAGGGTGGTGGGTTTTTTTTTTCTCAGACTAAAATGGAATTTTCTGTATTTCATTGAGGGCCTGTTGCTCTTGCCCTTTCACTGGATTCCACTGAGAAGGGTCTGCTTCTGATCAAAGTCAGTAAGGAGATCACCACCTGAAGTATCACCTGGTTTAGACCAGTACTGGCGTAGGTTGGGGACAGCCAAAGCACAGAAGGACCCTCTCAAGAGACCTGCCTTATCCTTTCACTGGCTTGATGGTCAAAACAAAGCTCTCTCTTGCAAAGCACCGTGAGACCTGTCTAATGCCAGTTAAATTTTATGATCAGGCAAAGCCTGTGGGAAGAGGTCATGATTTCTATCAAGACAGCAGATATAGTTGAGAAAAAAATCAGAGCTTTTGAGCCACCAGCCCCTTTTACAGGACTGTTTATTCTCATTAGAATTGGAAGTGAGTGGAAGATTTTGCCTGTACTATGCACTGCAACGGCTTAACTCTTACCTGAGTTATTCACTGTAAAAAAATCTACAGCTTTTTCTTTTCCAACATAAAATGAGAAAAATTATTTATTGAAAGAAAACATGAATGGTGTATTCAAAATAGGACAAGGCACCAACATGTTATTAATGGAAAAACAATATGTTTGATTAGACGTGCAAGAACTAATTCTGGTTTAGCCCCATGGGCAACCTGAGTTTTCCACTGCAACACCTGTCCTTGTGAATGTTGGTATAAAGCATTTTTGTCTCTGGTGGCTGGTTGAGACCAGAGGGATGGTAGAACTTTGTTATGAAATGTAAGATTGAAATCAACAAAAATCAAACCCATAATTTTTTAGTCTTATTTGATGTTGACTATATTCCTCTGTTATATGAAATTATGTCTTAGATTTGTGTGTTTTGCTTGCCCAGTTCTATAGTTCTTGTTCAGGTAAATGGTATTGATTTCAATAGAAATTTTGTCTGAACTTTATCTTGGAGCAGAAAGGCTTTAACTCTGAGTATATGCAATGTAATGCAAAAATGCCTACAGCTGAGCAGACGCCAGGTTAAATTTCAGTCATGATACATTCACTGGCATGATAACAGAATTTCCTGTTGATATCAGCAAAAATTGTCTTCAGATCTGAAGCGCTGGTATTAAGGAGATTTTAAGCTTAAGAAGAAACATATGTCCTGAAAGAAGGTGATTCCAGAATCCTATGGTGACTTCTTTCTCTCTCTCTCTCTCTTTCTCTTTCTTTCTTTCTTTCTTTCTTTCTTTCTTTCTTTCTTTCTTTCTTTCTTTCTTTCTTTCTTTCTTTCTTTCTTTCTTTCTTTCTTTCTTTCTTTCTTTCTTTCTTTCTTTCTTTCTTTCTTTCTTTCTTTCTTTCTTTCTTTCTTTCTTTCTTTCTTTCTTTCTTTCTTTCTTTCTTTCTTTCTTTCTTTCTTTCTTTCTTTCTTTCTTTCTTTCTTTCTTTCTTTCTTTCTTTCTTTCTTTCTTTCTTTCTTTCTTTCTTTCTTTCTTTCTTTCTTTCTTTCTTTCTTTCTTTCTTTCTTTCTTTCTTTCTTTCTTTCTTTCTTTCTTTCTTTCTTTCTTTCTTTCTTTCTTTCTTTCTTTCTTTCTTTCTTTCTTTCTTTCTTTCTTTCTTTCTTTCTTTCTTTCTTTCTTTCTCTCTCTCTCTCTCTTTCTCTCTTTCTCTCTCTCTCTTTCTCTCTCTTTCTTTCTCTCTTTCTCTCTCTCTCTTTCTCTCTCTTTCTTTCTCTCTTTCTTTCTCTCTTTCTTTCTCTCTCTCTCTCTCTCTCTCTCTCTCTCTCTCTCTCTTTCTCTCTTTTTCTTCCCTGTTTCTTCATACATCTCTTCTGGTCAGAGTTAGGGCCAGAAATGCCAAGTGAGTCATGCCTGTCTTGTAATCCCTCACTAATTCAGATGTTCAATAAAGGGACCTGTCAGCAGAAAACCGTTCAGTCACGTTTGGCATTGCTGACAAACGCATCTCAAGACATAGTCTGAATGCAATTTCAGTTTAGCTCAGTGAGACGAACTGCGTGTAGCCTTGACTGTGGCTTATAGCCTGGAGACACATGATGTGGACCTCAAAGTTTTGTCCAGCTCAGAGAGGCAGACAAATTTCTTCAGACTTTTTCAGAATGTACAGATTTTCAAACTGGGCTAGAAATCTCATGAGAGCAAGTCTACGTGAATATGTTTTGACAGTAGTCTGGAAGAAACACTGGAAGAGAACTGTCTACCATGGGCATTTCAGCATTTCCACTTCCCGTCTCCAAAATGGCAAAGATGTCCAGAGATAATAAAATAGAACAGCTGACCTCAGTTCTCTGACTTATAAGAGTTGTGCAAAATAAGACTTGCCTGTCTTTTTTGCCAGACACTGCATTGAAGCTGTTTACAAGCACAAATGCCTGATCTTATCAATTGTTGCCTCAGGCCTGAACATCTTACTTTCAATCAGCTGGGAGCAGAGATCTGACTGCTGGGGTACAGGCTTCCGACTTTAAACAGAATATAGCCATAATCATGACTGGGGATTTCAGGCACAGGAGGACAAGTTAACAAATTAGAAAGAAATTACTACAGCAAGTCAAGCAAGCTACAATACTATATTTTTATTGTAATACTATATTCTAACTTCAGTTAGAAGCCTGACCCCCAAATGAAGAAATGCATAAGGGAGCAGCCCCAGAACTTAGGTACCACCGAAGCTATGCAGGAAATAGCAGGGTGAGGAACAGATCCCAACACCAACGCCTCAAAAGCAATCAGTACCTGACCCCTTCCATTTGGGTTCAGAGCTGGGAACCCAGATCAGACAGGTCCTTTTCAGCACACACACCCAAGAAAAGTCTCAGCTGGAATCCCACACCTGCTGCCAGCTTTCCTGGTGGCTTAATGCTCTTGCTCTGAGGAACTCTGTCGAAACCCTACTTTGCCTATGTGAAGTAGGAGTATGAACCCAGGTTTCCCTCCCCCACTCTCAGCTGTGTTTTCTGTTCTGCGTGAGCCCATGGGCTGGTTATTTTGTGCAAGACCCAGTTCAGTAGGCAAGTTTCAAAGACACTGACCAAAGCAGAGAGGATACATGCCAGGCAGGGCAAGAGCGAGACACCTGGCAAGCTACCCTGCAGGACTGACTGACTGCACATATATCCAGTGTGTGGCGAACACATAAACACTCTGGAAACTTTACTTGGGGAAACAAAAAAGCAGAAGAAATTTGTCTTCTTCTCAAGTTAGGCAGCAGCTGAACAGGAGAGTGAAGGACTAAAATTTTGGACTCAGACAATTAAAGTGTCAGTCTCTGTGAATGTAGCTACTGGTGCCTAGAAAGAGATTAATTTAAATCTGTGTATCAGACATACACTAGAAGAAGGGTGCTTTCATTTCAGAATAGGATTTAGCCACTGTGCATAGTTAAAGAAGTATTAACAGACTGAAACTATTTTTTGAATTATATTTTAATTATACTGGTGACGCTACTGTAGGTATTATTGAAAATGCAAAGCATATGCTTTAGAGCAACAATAAAAAAGACATGTCTTGTGAGTGAGACCGTCATATTCTATCAGTAGAAGTACAAATATGGGTATTTTTTTGAGAGTTAGAAAAAGCTTGGATACTTGACACTAACAAAGAAACTAGCTTGTATTAAAATGTAGTTTGGGCAAAAGAGATAAAATTTTTTACATATTTTATACTCTTTTTATGAGCAGATTACAATATAGTGAACTTAATAGTTTTAAGATAATCATCAAGTTATTTTTACATTTTGCACATGATGCTAATTATGTTTGTAGCTTTATGGAGCTGAGTACAATGACTTTTTTATTTCTAGAATTCAAGTAATGCTTTTATAAACTTGTCTCATGCTTATTTTTTTATAAAGCTGCACAGAAAGGTCAAAGAAAGGGTTGTCTTTTATATTACGACAGCCCCCAGTGGGTTAAAGAATAAAAGTGGTTTATAAATAAAAGCCTCTTTCATCTTTCTTTTGATCCCCTCCATAACAAAACCTCCTTGCAAGTATTTTGCTTGACATAGTCATCATTTCGTATTAGTTTCAAAATATCTGCAAGACAATGTCTTGATCTTCAGCTATTGGTACACTCTGCTGGGAACAGAGAAAGCGGTTTATTGTGCAGGGAGAGAAGACACTACACACTATTTCTGTCCATGGTTTTTGGCTTCCTGACTCTTGATAAACTGGGCTGGTGATTAGACCCCATACATTTCAGGGCAGTTCCATAGCTGGAACCAGCTGGAATTACCTCCAAAAGTTGTGTGTCTTAGCCACATCCTTCATCCCTGGTTGAGCTTCCAACCTGTCGCTGTGCCAAGAGCCATGCAAATAAAAGTTCTTCAGGGAAGCCCTGGATATTTGTGCCGGGTGATTTAAGAAATTCATGCCACCAGCTGTCCTCGTGGCCTCTCAGGCAGAAGGAATGGAAGTTATGTCACATCCACACCTTTGCCTCCATATTCCCCTGCTTTGTTTTGGATCTGGCCTGAAACCTGAGGCGGCATGTTATGCCCCATGGAGGATGGCAGCAGGTTGAGAAGGTTACCTGCTGGCCATTCCAAACTCCATCAGGGACGTTGGGTAGAAGGCCAACAGGGCAAAATTGCACTTGGGCCTTTGTGGATCCCTGACACACAGGCAGAGTGGGCTCCAAGGGTAGAGCCAACAGTTTCAGCCTCTCATTTCTGTGGGCTGGCAATAAAAGGGCCTTTGAAATGAGGAGAAACCTGTCTCTTTTAGAACTCTAACTGGGCTATGTGAAAGAGAAAGAATTAATCCCACACACTGAAATAGATGAAAATAAAGGTATTTTTAAAGGAATGCATTTAACTCCACCACTAAATTATATTTCACGTTTAACATTTAAAATTTTAATCTGCTTGCATCTTGTTTCTTACCCTTAAAACATTTGGGGTTTGTTTAGTCCCTTCTCTCTGATAAAATTAAAGTTTACAAATGTATCATTAATTTTCATTTATTAAAAACAGTTTTCCCGCATAAAAGTAATTCCAGCTGATCATTAAAAACATACTTTAAGAGGCAAAGAAAATATATTGATTGCGTAGAATTTGAATGGCAAGAAATATGTTTTTAATTATTGTTATTTTATTAACGGACAAGCACTATCTTATTAAATCTAAATTGGATGTGCACCGAGGAACACTAATGCAAACCATTCCAAGACAAAAATTAAACACACGTTGGTACATAATAAAGCCCTCATGTACAATGGAGGTGGCTTACACAAAGATCTTTCAACTTTTGAACAGACCAACATGCAAGTATTTCTCTGTCTGAGTTCACGGTGAGGTCCGTAGCATAAAGTATATAACTCAAAAGAGCCTGATCCTTTTTCTGTTGGGATCGTATGTTTGTGTAGCTCCATTAACTTCCAGGCTACTGCTTCCAATTTATAACAGTTCAAAAGAAGATTTGGGCTGGAAAAGCTGAAACCATCCAGCTAAAAAATAGTAGGATAGACATAAACTTTCAAACATTGACCCCAAAAATCCCTTTCAATACAATTAAATTCCTATGTATAGCAGAATGTCACTTGTCTTGATTCCCCTTTCCTTCCCTCCCCAGGCAGCTGTTCAGTCATCACTGGAATTCAGAACAGCTGGAGATGGTCGTGGTCAGCATCATGGACCAAAGTTCATGGTCTTGACCCTGCTGGTGTTCGGCAACATGGGCTTCACAGCAAAGTCTTCTTCCTCTTCAAATTGTTTTTGGTCCAACAGCATAATAGGCCTATTGGAAGCAGCCCAGGCCTATTCCAGCTGTTTCTTCTGATACTCTCACGCCAGTAAGCAGACTCTCTAATCCTCTCTTTCACCAAAATACCTAGCAAAGCCACAGCATACACATATGCGTTGCAGGTTGCTTTGTTTTGAGCAGGGACAGTTGCTTGGACTTTCAGTGAGACTAGACTGTTGCTTCCCTCATCTGGTTCCAGAAAAACAAAACAAAACAAAACAACAAAAAAAAGAACAAGTGTATTTGGTTATTCTTTAATGAAGGGAGGTTATTAGGTCACTGGTCTGAGCACAAATCGCTCAACCCACAGCAGCAGTAGGTTTGTCCTATACATATTGGAATACCAAAAAAGAATTTTCTGTATTTACTTGGAATAACTATTTTCTGCAACAAGTCTTAAGGGTATGAACACTGTTTAGAGTGAGAAGTTAAAGGCACACAGACACAACAAAGCTCTTATTTTTTTCAGAAGAGAAGTTAATTATTTCCAGTTGTTCAGTGTTTCACAACCAGCTTCTTCAAAAGGAAGCTGAACCTCCAGCAGGTTTCTGATGCTGCTAAGGCAGCATAATAAGTGAATTGTCTCCAGAGTTGCTCTAGGTTAGTAATTTAGAAGACGTTCTGTCACTTGTATGATACTTGCATACAGCTGACTTTTCTATCTGAAAAAAAACCACAAACTACTCGGTGATCGATGACCAATAAAAGCTCAGTTCAGAGACGAGCATGCTGAAATGATCAACATTGCGGAAACCAAGCCGTTCTGTTGTTGTTGTTGGCCTTCACACCATACCTGAACAATACGCCAAGCACAGATGATACTCTATACAAATCTGAACCCCCAAAGTCTATACTTTGAGATGTCTTGGACTGCCTGCCTGAGTTGAAGGCACTGAAATTATTTGCAGAAGGTATTCTACCAGTAATTACAGAGCTCAGTTTAGCTACTGAAGTTAACGCTGATGAAGTTTCTAGCAATTTGCCTAAAAAGGCTTATTATAAATACAGCGTTAGACTCCTTTGCCATTAGCTAACAAAACCTCTCCCGGACCTACAATATTCTGGTCTCATAGAATAAGCATTTTCCAATATCAAGAACAATTTCAGCTAAGCTTTTCAAATTTTGTTTGTATTTTACTATGTTGGGAGTGCAGTTCTGCCTAGAACTTACCATGCTCAGAGAAGAAAAACAGACACGAGAGATCAGGTCTGCATGTAGTTAAATGTGTGTCCATTTGAATTTAATGAAACCACTACTATCAACAAACGAACCACTACTATAAACATTTTTAGAGTCCTAAGGTGGGTTTACACTTGGATGAGGTAGCTATACAGGGAAGCTACGTAGCTAAACTGCTCTAGCATATGTACCCTTGAAACCTCCTCAGAAGAGCTGGTTAAACTGATTACTTTTATGCAGAGGCCAGTGTCAGGGCATTGAAATCTCATTTTACTTCATAGTATCTCTGTCAGGCTCCACATGAACAATGAATGAAGCACAGTCCCAGAGGCTGACCAAGATAAAGAAACCCTGGGAAGAAGATGGAGTCGATAAAAAACTCACCAGAGTTCAAGGTGCAAGCCCACAGAAGACTGTTTCAAGCCATGGGCTCCTGGTGTGTTCAGTCACTTCATTAGCTTAAGAAATCCTAAAAAATCAGCATACTGCACCCGAACTGTGGTAACCAACAGCTCCTGGGAAGCACACAGGAAAACACAGAAATCTCCACGTTGGTGCATGCATCTGCAGGTGATGGGTGGCAGCTGAGAGGAAGGCAGCTGGCCACTGTCTTTATTGGTGATACGAGTGGTGGCCAGGGCACATCGTGTTTCCAGTATTGTTAGTTTCAGGCAGAAAAGGGCAACTATGAAACCTTAGTCCAGAAATCTCAGAAGTACTGAAGTGAAATAGAAGAACACGTTGAGGTCACAGAGCCAGTCTTGTAAATCTAGGCCTGCAGGGCTAGATTTCCGGGCTGGATTTCCCTATATTTCAGGGCTGCATCCCTGAAAAATGAGTGGATGGCAATTGGGAACAGTACTGAGCGTTCCAATCAAAGCTCACAGGGAACCCAGTCATTGATTTGATAACACAACAGAAGACCATGATCACAGATGCTGGACAGGCTTGGAAAGGTTTGGTGCTGCAAGGCTGAAGCTAAACAAATGCAGATGACAAGAGGGTGTCATGCAAAGGGTGTGGATGGGGGAGAAGGGAACCCTGCAAAGATCATCATAATGCTATTGCCATCATTGCATAATTGCTTGAACAAAGAAAGAAGGGGTGTGATGATTTCCTGGAACTGTGCTTCACATTTCACATGGAGAATTCTAAGATAGTTGTCTGAACCAGCAGCCCTAGAGCATGACTGCTCAAAAACATTCGAGGAACAACAGATTCAAACCTTAAGAGAGCGCTTGAGAAAGTGAAGGATTTAATTGAAGAGGCCCCCGGTCCTGAAATACTATGACAATAAGTACAAAAGTAACTTGTTCATGGATGCGTCCCAGGAGAGCATTGGCACAATACTTTTTCAATAATACAGTTGACGCTGGAGACAAGTGGCTAATGCATCACGGCCACTATCAAAACCTGAATGTAAATATGCCGAAAGAATGAAGGAGGCTTTGGCTGTAAGCCACGGCTGTAAAAAAAATTCCTTTATTTATGGGACACCACTGTTAGCTGAAACTGACCATAAACCACATACTGCTATTGCCAAGACAGGCCTGATAAATACCTCCTGGAGAATACAGAGATTGTTTTTTCAGCTACAAATGTATGTTTTACAAATTAAGTAAGACTGGGTGAGATTTGGTGGTTGCAGACAAACTCCTGATCATTTTATAAAACTTCCAGACATTAATCACAGATGTGCCAAGAATCCTAAAAACCCACCAAAACCCCTCTCCACTTCCAGGCAAAATGCCGACTCTGACTGCCAGTATCACTAATGAGTTAGAGATAATGGGAAAAGTAGTTCAGGCTTTGGCACAAAGCTGCCGGTGCCATACTGCAGCCCCTTATTGTACCTTAGCAGTGAGGTCTGAATATTACATACGAATTTTTAAAGAAACCCGGATGGAGAATCCCTAATGTATTAAAAAGAGGTACATGGAAGATACTAAGGGATGAGAATTTGCAGAGGAATACCAGAGGCTGTTGAGAAATCAACAGTGACTTTAAAGCTATTGAATATTATTTAAAAACTTTGCTTATGCCAGCAATACAGGACAATGCCACCCAAAAGAACCCATGAATACAGCAAAGAAAAAGAAGTACGTGTAAATCTTCTTGTAACTTTCATTTATTACATTAATGAGAATTAAAATATGTCATTATTGTTGTTGTTTCTACTGTTACTACTATTTCCCCAACATGGCCTTCCCAGCGGTTACTGCAGCCAAACAGTCAAACATATACTCCATATTCATTTTAACCAAACATGACATACCAAGCACAGTAACATCTGACAACAGGCCACAGTGCTGTGGGTATTACTGAAGGCATTTTGCACTGAAATACAGATTTAGCTTTATCGCCACTAATCCCTAGTACTGTCAAACTTTCAAGGCTAATGGAAAAGTGGCAGAAGAATACAGTGCTGTCTGTAAAAGAAAAGACTGGGAGAGTGAGACTGATCCCCATTTAGCACCACTGTAGCTGTTGCAACTGGTCTCTTGCAAAGGCAAGCTGGAGAATGCCATGTTGCAGAGAAGCTCTTGTACTGGGCTCTTGTTCACACTCAGGGCAGTGGCTAACAGAGCTCCACACTCCCTGTTTATCAGTGATCCCCAAATGCTCACCATGTTGACAATTTCTGTACTGTTATGGACATGTGCACATTTACTGGTGTGATTGCCAAACAACAAATACAAGCATGCTACAGAATGTCAGAAGAAGAGTTTTTCTGCTTCAACACAGGCGTATTTGCTGAGATGGGAAAACCGTTTAAAAGCTTGCTGACAATTTCTACATCAGGAACCATGCCCAATGAAGACAATCTTTATGGCATACTTTTTGAAGACTTCAGTTAATTCCTATTTAACCTACCTAATTATTTTTACCATTGCTGCTCCTAAAGTCCCACGATTACTCAAACATCTGTTTTCAAATTTAAAATGGACATTTTAACCCTCACTGAAGAAAAACTTGAAAATATTAGGCCCAATGGCAAAACCAAGCAAGACCCAGAACACCATCTTTTTAACTTGTTTAGGGATGACTAAAGATCTTTTTTTTTTTTTTTTTTTTTTTTCCCATCAACATCAAGATCTGGCATTTCAGAATTCTTAACCATCAGAAATCAGAAGTATATTCCCCCTGAGCATTAGGGGGAACATTGCAGCATCAATTTAAAGCCTGAGCCCAGGCACCTGGTTGTGGAGGGGAATGCACAGGATAACTTCAGCACCTTCATAGGGAGACCTTGATGCAAGCTTGAGCCTGGTTCAGTGGATGGTTTAGGCCATCCTTGAAGCTATGATAAAAGCTGCCTGTCGAAAAGCAGTGGGTGAATATGACTTCAGGGAGAGCTGGATGCTCTCCCTCCTTTGTTTTGTTCTGGTGAGTGTGAAGGAAAGGAAGTGTTTAAGATATGAAGTTAGTTAAGATATGAAGTTAGTTACTTGTTTTGTTATCATGAAGGATCATCTGGAGAGACTACCTTCAGAATTATTTCTGTAAAGGGATGTGGAGAGTAGATGTACTATCCTTACCCTTTCTGCACTTAGTTTACTCAAAGATACATATTTTCATCTCAAATAAGATTGGGCATTTCTGTCATTCATTAACACATGAATATCTGAGACTAGCACACAAAACTAATTACAAAATGGACCAAGCTTTGTAGAAAACTCAGAAGTCTCCCTTGTCTCATATTGAGGGTTGAGGAAAATGGACTTCTGTCCATCTGCGGGAAATGATGACAAAATGAAAGTTAACAACTCTTGCACATCAGAGGTAAGCAGGAGGCTTGGGAGTGCTTCAGCCCTAAGCAGAGAGGAACATCAAGCTGCACTGCAGCACACCAATAAGCAAGCTGTGTGTAAAAGTTTACACCTCGAGTCCTCCACATCACTGCTATGAAGAAATGGGAAAATACCAAGCAGAGATGCAAGCATTGTTTACATTTACTGTGGGTCAAATTTGTCTCTGGTGCACCTTGAGAACACTGTGGAGTTTTGCTTCGTTGTTACTGTTAATACATAAAATTCAGAGAACGTTTTTGTTAGTATTTCCTGGGGAAGAATTTATCTGCTGGCAACAATTCAAAAGTTAAGGAAGATTTATACACTAGAGTCCCATTTTGTATTCCTTGGGTAGAATCCCAAATTCCCTCCACTTTCACCTCCAAGGAGTCATTAGCATTTATCAGGTAAATAATCTGTAAAAGGGAGATTATACCCCTATAAATCCATTTTAATTACATTGATTTCAAAAGTGTTACTGAAGATTTATGCCCATGCAACTAAGCTCACAGTTGGTAAGCTTTCTAAGGAAGACTCTAAACATTTCCTCAAGAGAAAACAGCCCTTACCATGTGCTATTTTTTTCTGATCTATATGTCCTCACCTTCCATCATAATGAAGTATTTTATATAAATATAACATGAGGTAATGACACTGAGAAGGAAAATAAATGCACACTAGAATATCAAGCTGAAGTCTTCCCACCTGTTTTTTATTAACACAGACCACCATCTTAACATTATTGAGCATCATATTCTTATTTAACTCAGCCCATTTATTCCCTCTTTGCCTTGCCCACTCGAGAAAAGCTTTAATTCTCCACGCATTTCATCACCAGGCATGTGAGGTCCAACCGGCATCTTCACAGACTCTTCAGACTAAATTCTCTTAGCCAAATTGTATTAATTAGCTATTTTTTGTTGCATACCCAGACACTACCACACACTACTGTGCCAAGGAACAGTTTTGAATCATGACTGCAGCCTTCACTGAAGCTAGGCTGAAGCCTGTGATGTACTGTGGATACCGTTTTGGAGAGGCTCACAGGAGTTCCGGCTGAAGACCCTGGAGACCTTTGTGCCACTGCTTTACGGACAGAGCAGCAGCCTCACTTGAAGTGCCAAAATACTAAAAGTACAACCATAGAAGAAAAAACTCACATCATCTTAGAGATAAGTAAATGTTGGAAAAGGCTAACAGAAAGAAAAGAACGTGATCAGGTACACCAAACATCTGCACAACCAGATGGTTCCAGACTGTCATCAGCTGTTTATTACATACATTTTGTTCCCCCTCTTCTTACATCCTAGTCGAAGTATCATTAGCTACTAATTTTATCATACATGTCACAGATAAAAAAAAAACAAATCTCATTTTAATTTCAACAAAGTAGATGGGGAAAAAACATTGGCAAAAATGTTTTCATCTTCGACAAGACTCCCTGCTGGCAGAGACAGATCCCAAGACAGTGAGTGGATGGCATTATATGTTGCATGTCCTTGTCATCCTGATGAGTCAGGGAGAAGACTGGTTACATACCACTGATGGATCTCAGGAGCAAGTGCCACCTGGGGAAATAAGGGCAGACAGTCCCCAGAGTATTGAGAGAGGTGACATGATCAATGCTCTTAACAAGATGACTGTTGCCCAAATCAACCTGTAGCCTCCCACAAGCCTCTCACAAGGCAGCAGGTTTACTGGTTAACACAGAATCATAGCATTATTTATCATAGAATCATTGAATGGTTTGGGTTGGAAGGGACATTAAAGATCATCTAGTTCCAACCCCCCTGCCATGAGCAGGGACACCCTCCACTAGACCAGGTTGCTCAAAGCCTCATCCAGCCTGGCCTTGCACACTTCCAGGGAGAGGGCATCCACTACTTCTCTGGGCAACCTGTTCCAGTGCCTCACCACCCTCTCCAGGAAGAATTTCTTTCATAACTAATCTAAATATAATAAATATAATAATCTTCATATCTAATCTAAAACTACCTGCTTTCAATTTAACCCCATTACCCCTTGTCCTCTCACTACAGGCCATTATAAAATGTCCTCCCCCAGCTTTCTTGTAGGCCCCTTCAGGTATTGGAAGGTGCTATAATGTCTCCCTGGAGCCTTCTCTTCTCAAGGCTGAACAAGCCCAACTCTCTCAGCCTGTCCCCATAGGAAAGGTGCTCCAGCCCTCTGAGCATCTTGGTGGCCTCCTCTGGACTCACTCAAACCAGTCGATATCCTTCTTATGTTCAGGGCCCCAGAGCTGAACGCAGCACTGCAGGTAGGGTCTCACAGGAGTGGAGTGGGACAATCACCTCCCTTGACTTGCTGGCCACATTTCTCCTGATACAGCCCAGGATACGGTTGACTTTCTGGGCTGCCAGCACACACTGCCGGCTCATGTTCAGCTTTTAATCCACCAGTACCCCCAAGTCTTTCTCCTCAGGGCCGCTCTTGATCCATTCTCTGCCCAGACTGTACTTGTTCTTGGAACTGGTCTGACGCATGTGCAGGACCTTGCACTTGGCTTTGTTGAACTTCATGTGGTTGGCACAGACCCACCTCTCCAGCCTGTCCAGGCCCTCTGGATGGCATCCCTTCCTTCCAGCATGTCACTGCACCACACAGCTTGGTGACATCAGCAAACTTGTTGAGAGTGCACTCAATCCCACTGTCCATGCCACTGACAAAGATGATGAACAGCATCAATCTCAGTACCGGTTGGAAAAGACCTTTAACATCTGAGAGTCCAACCATTAACCTAACAATGCCAAGTTCACCACTAAAACATGTCCCTAAGCACCACACCTACACTTCTCTTAAATACCTCCAGGGCTGGTGACTCAACCACTTCCCTGGGCAGCCTGTTCCAGTGCCTGACAACCCTTTCAGTGAAGAAATTTTTTCTAATATCCAATCTAAACCTCTCCTGGTGCAACTTGAGGTCACTTCCTCTTGGCTTATAGCTTGTCACTTGGAAGAAGAGACCGACACCCATCTCACTACAACCTCCTTTCAGGTAGTTGTTGAGAGCGATAAGGTCTCCCCTCAGCCTCCTTTTCTCCAGGGTAAACAAGCCTGGTTCTCTCAGCTGCTCCTCACAGGACTTGTGCTCCAGACCCTTCACCAGTTTACTTGTCCTTCTCTGGACACACTCCACACCTCAATGTCTTTCTTGTAGTGAGGAGCCCAAAACGGAACACATTATTCAGGTGCAACCTTTCCATTGCTGAGGTCAGGGGAAGGATCACTTACCTAGCTCTGCTGGCCACACTGTTCCTGGTGCAGGCAAAGATGCCATTGGCCTTCTTGGCCACCTGGGCACACTGCTGGCTCATATTCAGACAGCTGTCGACCAACATACCCAGGTCCATTTCCTCTGGGCAGCTTTTCAGTCAACTTGTCCCCAGACCTGTATTATTGCAGGGGTGTGTTGTGACAAAAGTGCAGGACCCAGCTCTTGGCCTTGTTGGACCTCATACAGTTGGCCTCAGTCCATTGATCCAGCCTGTCCAGGTCCCTCTGTAGAGCCTTCCTACCCTCAGGCAGATCAACATCCCACCCAGCTTGGTGTCATCTGCAAACTCACTGAGGGTGCACTCGATCACCTCATCCAGATCATTGGTAAAGATATTGAACAGAATTTGCCCCAGTACTGAGCCCTGGGGAACACCACTTGTGACCAGCTACCAACTGAATCTAACTCCATTCACCACAACTCTTTGGGCCTGGCCATCCAGACAGTTTTTTACCCAGCAAAGAGTATGCCATCCAGGCCATGAGCAGTTTCTCCAGGAGAATGCTGTGGGAAACAGTGTTAAAGAAACATCTCCTTTAGGTTCTACTCTACAGCACAGGGATTGGTTTGTATGAATGTTCTCCTTTAAATCATCCCACAGTCTACCTAGAACACATCCTGCCCCAACATGTTTTTTTCGTCACCCATCCTGCACAATAATTTTCCATCTTGTCTTGCAAACCTAAATGTAATCTCTCATTTACTAGGAAGAAATGGGATCACAGTGCCTGTTAATGCCTCCAGATGTTCTCCCATTTGCACTGTAGGGTGATATGGCAAGAAGGCTAAGTGTGACTGGTTGTGTTCCTCTTCTCACACAGACCTCATTTCTCAAATTCCAGCTTGTTTCCCACAGGAAAACTTTCCGAAAGGCTTCTCAGCTCCTTCCTAGCTCATCTTTAAAACTACTCAGTCTTTGTTAAAAACACTGGGTTCACATCCCAGACACTTCACTTTTTGAACTTGCAGATGTTAATAAGTGGACCCAGGATGTTGTTATTATCTTGGGATTTGCTACAGAGGCTCTTTTCTGTGCAGGTGTCCCAGACGACCAGCTGAAGTATGACAAAGAAGGAGCTTTGTGCTTTGGCTGCTATTCCTACCTAGAAGCTCATACAAGTGAAATTATTATTCAAAGTTATTAGCAGATATTCAGTTACAGGATCACGGTCTAAATGAAGAATAAGACTTACTTCAGTAGCAAACTTATGGTCATGAACCTGCACACACCTGCACAATAACAAGACATACTGGTTTTAGGCTGACTCCAGCTCTGGTTTAGGAATGCTAATCAATCTGTGCAATGCCATAATTTTTGGATTTGCTTCATAGCACTTTCTAATTATCTACACTGTTTTCCTCCAGTGGCCTTTAACGCACCTCTCTCTGACACAGGGAGGGACACATGGGCTGTGCAACACACTGGCTATAGCATGAGTCTGCTGTGCTGTGGTAACTGTGCCACAACAACTATTAAAACATCTCAAAGTTTTAGGGACTAAATTAAAGGGAATAAAGCATAGATACAACCAACAGTAACACATCCGTGGCAGGGATCTCTTTACTGCTGCTGCTGTTAGCAATAGCTGCTCATGTTTCTGTAGCCTGCCTTGCCCATGGTTCTTGAAGCTTGGCATAAAGTACCTACATGAAGTGCCATGAAAATGCAGCTGCCTCTGTCCCATTGGATGGTGTCCAACTAGAACAAAATAGAAGAGAGAGTGGGAAAACTCATCTGAAATGCTTAGGACTATCAAAATGCAAACATATTCTCACGTCTTTCTGATGACACCCTGATGTCAGCAGATGTGATGCTGGCTCTGGACACCCCTGTCAGACCAGCACTGCGATTTCTAGAAGAGGCTGATAGGAGTGTGAGGCAGCTGGGACCATGCTGATGCAGCATCTCACAGCTCCAGCTTTCACCTCTGAATCTGCAGCTCTGTAGTTAAAACCCGCTTTTTGTCCCCGCTGAAGAAAGATTGTGTCATTCCTGGCTCATTTTGCATTCTCTCTGAATGCTCATGATTTTGTTTAAGATATTCACAATTTTAGAGAACTGTTTGACTGATAAAGCTTCACTGATGCACGATATAATAATGAAAATACTCCAAGACAAGATTATCCTTGTTCTATATATTCACAAAAGTTTGGTGGTGATTTTATTCCTGGTAAACACAAAAAATAAAGCTTCCTGTAGGAACCAAAGGCACTGTCAGGTACTTCATTTAGCTCCCTAAGAATGAAACAGAGCAAGTAACCTTTTTGAAGTTTCACCCTCTGGCAAGGCTCACACAGTCTGGTTTTGCCTTGTTCAAAAGGTTTAACGAGACATGGGTCTTGTGTGCGTGTGTTTCTGGAAAGAAAAAGAAAGAAGGGCTGTCAAGAGCTGGGAAGCATGAGACTGTGAGAAACAAAATAGGCTTTGTGGGCTGACCTTGGTTATCCCTCACCTACCTGGGTCTCCACATGGAAAATGGTCAGTGCCAGAAGGCGGCAAATATGCAGAAATGTTTATGTGCCTCCAAGCTTGTCAGTTTACTGTGACTGAAAAGCACTACTTTTCATAACTAACTTTGCCCTGCTTATAAATGTTTTACTATTTCGATCCAGCCCTGAAAGAGTTTGTTCAGAGCCAATTGTACTCTGTTTTCCACCAATGGCTGTGGCACTGGACTTACTGGTCCAGAGAGACCAGACCTGCGAGTGCTTAAGGGATGCACAGCTTGCAGAAGCAGTTTCTTGGAGTAGCAGGACTCCGCAGTGGAGTGGCTTCATTTTGGCAGAAAAACCCAAGGGAAAAGAAGCTGGCAGCTGGTGGGGAAAGACCTAATTGGGGGGCACATAAAAAGACATATATCACAGAAAAATTGTATCAGTTCAAGAACTACGAGAGCTCCAGTTGGTTGATTTAGAAGTTATCCAGGTATGGAATCAGTTTAAGGAGTATATTAAAATCCTAATTAATAATGTCTTACCTCAGACTTTCCTCAGCCATCTACCCAGTTCCCTATCTATTGCATTTCCACTTTTAGATAGGTTTTTCCAATTCCTGTTCCATTGCATAGTCTAATAACAGCAAGTATCTCTAAAAGCAAAGAACAGTGACTCAACAGAGCCATTAATGAGTAACCACATCTCTCCTAATACTGATACACTTCTTTAGTTGTGGTGTTCCAGGCAACCACATACTTAGCTAGTGCCTAACGCTGCCTCTGCCAATAACAAATCTGTTCCTCCTCTAAATTTGCAGATATTTCTTCCTTGCTATGGAATAGCTTACAGAAACCTTTTCCTACCACTTCCAAGCAGCCAACTGAAGTGTGTTAAAAAATTGTTTTTCTTCCAAGTCATTAATATGAAGTTACCTTTGGTTTCACTAAGTTGTTATAATAAAAGTTGCAGATCCTATACTGTGAATACTGAGGAGATATTTCCAAAGTCCTGGAAAAGGTACTTATCTCCATGATGACAACTCAGTTAGAAATTCATGATCCCAAGACAGATTTAGTGGAACATTGCAGATACTTCTCTAAACTTGAGTGTTGTAGCTCCAACTGAAGCAGCAAGGAAACTTGGATATTCACTTTGCACAATTCAATACCAGGGATTTTGCACTTTCCAGAGATGGACAAGTGTGCTGGGTTCAGTCAGGAAAGGGCTAACTCCCTTTGCTCTGGTTGCCAAGAAACTCTGTTGCTGGACAGTAAGTGAAAACATTGATAAGGCCTCAGCTGGTGCTGGGGATGGCCTGTACTGAACTCAAGGTCTTTTGTCTGCTTCGGATACTGTAGCTGACCCAGACTGACCAAGGAAGTATTTCATCCCATAGTACGTCATGTTCCGGTCTCTTTTGGGTGGGGAAGAGGGTCCGGTAGCCATCACTCTTCCCTTCTCTCTCTCTCCCTTACTCCCTTCCTTGTCTCTCTGGGCACTTGCCCACCCTTCTGCATTAGCTGCTTCGCCAACTCCTGGGCTGGCTCCTTTGTGTGGGAGCTGGTGGGTTGTTTTGAGTTTTCTGGCCGTGTTATCGGTGATAAGGTTTGCTCGGGATCTGCTGCGTAGGCTCCCGGGCTCCGGCCTTCAGGCCACGGCTCTCGGGCTGCGATCGCTCTCGGGCTGTGGGTCTCGTGCTCTCTGGGTCTGATTTTCACCCCTCAACATCTGGGTGTGCATTGGTCAGCGGATGGTGGGAAATTGTATCATATTGTATATATTGTACTGTATGTTTCATTTTCTGCTATTTTAAGTATTTATTATTAGTAGTACCTGTATATATTGATTTAGATTTAATTAGTAAATAGTTCTTATCTCAATTTTACGAGCTTCCTTATTTCTTTTTTTTCCTCCGATTCTTTCCCTCCACTGGAGGAGGGGAGGGGGATTTGTGAGAGCGGCTTCATGGTATTTTGCTAGCTGGAGTTAAACCACGACAACAAGGAACTACTTATGTGATTTTTACAGTGTCTTTTAATCACGATCTTCTAGAATTTCCTCACTGCATGAAAATACTTTCTAAACAATTCTGTAAGGCAAATCTCACCCTACAGGCTGTGAGCAACCCACTAGATATCTGCATTGAGTATATTCAATACTTAGTTTCCCAAGCCACATTGTTTGTTTCTGGATAAACAGAACTTTCCCAATAAGCTGTCTTTTGCAGATACTCATAATCCTGAATTTGATTTCTACTTTGTACCTTAAGTCTACAGTGCTTGCTTAAATTTTGCTGTTCTGACAAATAGGTTCAAAACTATTTTTATTGGCTACAAGTGGCACTGCAAATGGAAACAAAAGAGATATAAAACCATTTTGAACAACTGAAAAATTGTGAATAATTCCTCTCAGATAATCTTCACAGTATGTTTTCATATTATTGTTTCAGTGAAAAGTACGAGAAACTAGACTTTCAAAAGCTCTGAAATAAATAGGCCCTTTTGGATGTACCAAATAGTTTGATTTTATCTTAAAATTTCTTGCAAGATGATCTATTTGGAAGCTTACAAAAACTGCAACAATTAGCACAATAATTTCTAATATTTATTTTCTGTGAATCTACTGAAGTTGTCGTCACTTGGTGAAACACTTGTCAAAAAAGGGTCATATTCTTCAAAAAATTATGTCCAGTTATGCAGTAAATACTGAAAGTAACATATATTTTAGAAGAATAATGAGGATTTCCATCTTTGCTTGAAAATGAGAGCTGCATATTTCTCTGGAAATATCCTTGAGCTTTGCCTGTGGTGTTTTGATCCCTACCATCTAGCAAGTATCTTTTCTTTATGATACCAAGGCCTGATAGCTCATTACCGCCCACTAGATTCCTTTTTTTTGCATGGTCTTACTTACAAACATACAGTGAAGCACCCCTAGCCAGCCCACCTCCAAAATTCCAGCATATCTGCTCTATCTGGTAACAGCTCCATTTTCTATTTATTTATTTCCTTCATTTATTTTACTGCTGGCATCATGATTTAGTCACCGTTTCCTTGGAGCCAAGGACCTGCAGGTCTTCTACACTTACTTTAATCATGTTCTTCTTAATGGGAATCAGACAGCGGAGGCTTCTTTGAGGCACCTCCATCCCTCCCTACTCCAGGGACTCGTTTTGAAAATGATTATTTGAAGTTCACAGTAAGGAGAGGTTGCACATACACAGATCACTGGAGAAATTCTTCCAATCACAATACATTTCAGACCACTCAACCTGAAAATGTTCAACCTGATTTAGAAGTGGACCATGGGGAAAAATAGTTTTAGAGGACAATGGTTTTCCTCTATTGTGGTGTAGTGAGAAGTCTGTACGCTACTAACACATGGTTCATCACACCCAATATATTACATATTTCTCTGTCTGTGGGCAAAGCTTGCTGTGTATTTGCAAATGCTTACTCCTTATTTCAACAACATTACTTTTTTCCATTAATTGTAACACCTGAACAACAGTCATAACAGGCTTAATAGCTTATGCTGCAGGTAAGTAGTACAGGTGACAGGGGAACAAAATGCTGCCTATCTGCAAATTAAAGCATGTGTTCTCTTACCTTTTACTGAACCAGACAAAACAGACACTCCTACAGGGGCAGGTGCCTTGCAGCTGAATACACATGCTGTGACATGATATTTCACACACACAAGCTTGTAGTCCCCACTCACCCCCATTCTCCTTTATCACTCTTGCGTTCTGTCAAGACAAAGCCGTACAAATTTCCTTTTTCCTTTCTCATTCCCCAGCATTGTCCTGTAAGCAACATACATTTTCCTGTCGTTTCTACGTAGTGGCACAAGTGCAGAAGGAAAGATAGGTTAGTCTGCCGGCCTTCAAAAATCATGCAGTTCTTTCCCACAGACTATTTCATGTATCTGTACCTTGTACAAAGCAGCATAGAAAATTTCTATAAAATGGGAGATCACTAGCATGTCCTTTTCCTAGGGAGTGGGTTAACTGAGGTGTTTAGTAACAGAGGTGACCCAAGCAGCCATAACAGGCGGCAGCAGCAGCAAATCTCTCTTTGAAGTTTTTCAGCAGACTCAAACCTGGTCGTTGTTGAAGTGAGAAATAGAATTTGACTATTAAAAAGAGACTGGCCTCAATTCTTAGATCACCTCTCAATCAGTTCCTTCAGAGCTAATCCGAAGGCATTTTTCATTTGCAGATTTCCTGCCGTTTGTAGTGAGACTTATTATGCGGTATCTAAAAATAACTTGCAACATAGCCCTCAATTTTGCAGCTGTCCCACAGGAGAACAGAGCCAGGGTTACAAGCTTTTGCCTCAAGCAAAAAAGATAATTGTGAGAAAGACTGTAAGAGCTGCCAGTGTCTCTTTCTAATAATTGGGCAAAGTGGGAAACTGCTACAGGCAAAATGCCCTGCTAGTTCCATTAGGTGAGCTAATAGAAAATGTCAGCAGCTTTCGTGGTAAAGGGGTTATGTTTATTTCATTAGGTCTTTACTGAAGCTGGTAGAATAGAAAATATTTGCCGTCCAGCACAGAGGAATCTGGTGCTCTGTATCATATTTGTGGATCTATGAAAAAAAAAAAAAGCTTATTACACTCCTTATGCATTTTCATGGAATTTTTTTAGAGGAATTCAGTCCAGGAAAAAACATTATGATCATCCAGCTTGATTTGTGCAACAGAGTCCAAGGACATTTACTTGTAATTGCTCTGTCAAGTGCCTATGTTGTGGCTGAAATACCATGTAATTTCGGCAATATCACACATTCAAATGATGTCTTTGAAGTAGTTGAGAATCCCCCATGTCACCAGATAAACAGGACCAGCAGTCAACCACTCTTATGGGTACCTCTGTGAATTTATCCAGCAGACGCTACCCACCATGGAATGTTGCTGTGTCTTTGTCTACTAGTTTAAAGACCTCTCTCTTGCCTATTGGAAAATCGTTTTTCTGTGTAGGTGTGCATCAGCTGCAGTAAGTCACCTCTTAATCTTCTCCCTCTGCTCGATAAGCTAAGTAGACCTGCTTATGTTTTTCACCATAAGGCAGGCCTGCCAAACTTTAGGGCATCTTGTTGATCGTTTGTGGACCCTTCCTAAATTTCCAGTGCTGTCCTGAAATGCAGCCACCAGGTTGGACACAACCTTCCATTTCATAGAAAAGTAATATCATTCTACAGTCCTGCTCAATACTCCTATGCTTAGATATACCCCGTTCTCCTAGCAAAGCACCAGGGAGGATCTGATGCTGGCTCCAGGGCAAACCCAGTTAGAGACCAAGGTGTTTTCTGGAGCACAGCCCTCTGACTGTCAGGTTGAGGTCCAGGCTCAGTTGCTCCATCTCCTTGTCTCTCTGTATGAGCAACAGCACTGAACAAGCAGCAGTTTATCCCTGATCTTCATATGTAAATTGGTAAATTTGCATCTAATTTACATTCACTAATGTTTTTGCTGTACACATCAGCATACTAAGGCTCATTAAAAAAAAAAATTATATTAAAGCAAAAAAACTTGGACCACAGTCTCTGCAAATAGAAGAGCAAACAAAGGCCCTAGTCCCACATGCTTCTCCCTATGGGAAGATGCTCATCATCTTCTGTAGCATGTGTTAAGGCCCATGGAGGCCTGCCTACAAAGAGCATGTGCAGAACAGCTCTACCTGGTAGTTGCACTATTAAAATCAACTGAACTTTTGCCATAGGTGGTGTTATCCATATGCATAATTGTTTGCAGTATCAAAGTCCACAGTGCTTACCCTAATCAAGCATAGTATAGAAAAATACAGGAAAAGCCTTGATGGTTTTCTTAGTGTGCAAATCCCTTTTTTCCATCAGTAGAATTGTTGTTGCAAAGGTCTGCCTATGTAAAGACTATTATGGGATTGAAAAAGAAGCCAACAAACTAAATCAGAATATAAAGAGTTAATCCTCCTTTTCCAGTTCAGGGTCATGTTTGTAACAGAAGATGGAGTGGTGCAGGAAGACCAAGAGTTGAGAAGGGAATTTGCCACTGAGACACATACAGAGCCACTACAACAAGAAATGCTATCTGGACAGGAGTGCAAAGGTTACTGAAGTTAAAAAAAAGCAACACAGAGTCTTTCCATTGACATCTGCAAGCTTCAGAGCAGATCCTGAATTACACCTTTCATTTATTTCAACCTGAAAAAGTGAAAGTGATACCATTCTTTGAAAGACTGACACAATGCAGTGGGATATGAATTTCAATACAGTGTCATGATTGTTTTGCAGATCCTCCCAAGTGAGGAGCCCTTGAAGTCCCATGTCATATTTTGCCATGGGAGAGTGATCACAGTATGCTTCACTCAGGGGCCTGGTAGGGTGTCGGGGGCCATCAGTGCAGCTGAACACCAACGGATGCACTGCACAGCTGGGGATGCATTTGGAAGGACACAATAGGATGATACTGTATGGAAATAGCTGTCATTTCAAAAGCACATGCTTCCATTATAAGGAAAGAAGCTTGTAAGGAGTCTGTCACAAAAGTAAGGGAGAGTGTTATGTGTAGGCTCAATGGGCCATCCCATACACAGCATCTTTTGAATCACAGATAACTCTTCTCCAAGAAAGAAATATTTCCAGCTCAAGTGTGCAAGGCCTTTGGTCTGCTTATACGCTGTGTTTTATGGAGGGTTGTTCAGCAGTGCACTGAGAGGCTCTACCTGATGCTTGGGCTGTTTGGGTTGGGTTCTGAATGTGACGCTCATCAAAGCTATTCCCAAATAGACCTGTCTGCATCCGACCACTACATATTTCACTGTAGGAAATTCCTGCAATAATAGGTGGACATACCACAGCTGCTACACAGCATCTCTTTCCAGCTTTTATCAATCGCTGGAAAGAAAATTATCCTTTGCTGAAACAATTAGTGCCATCCAACTCTAACATGAAAATTGCTGCCTATCTCACCCAGACTTCACAGGCTGGAATTTCCTTCTAGCAGCAAAGATTTTGAAAGTCCTTCTGCTCTGACAACACATTTTCTTTTACTATTCACACATCAGGGCTACAGGATTATGAGTTGTGAAATCATTACCATAGCACTTGGGGCACGTAAAAATGTTGGCGCCTACCTAGAAGGCAGCATGTATGATATACAAACGTCACCTGCCTTATACTTCCCAAACTCCTGCTTCTGTGTTTGTACAACAGGGACTCACAGAGGTCTCAGATATGACCAGAACTCCTTTGGTCTGGCTGCTGTACAGAGAAATGCGTGAGGACCCTTTTCTTCAAGACACATAAAAAAGACACAGCAAACAGGGAATCCCACAAATTTGTAAGAAGTCAAGCATAAAGTCAGCAGCAGACCCAGGTGTACAATTCCATGATGTGACTTCATAGCAGCTATTTTTTATGCCTTCAACAGGACCCTCAGCTTCCTTGTCATCTCAACTGCTAAATAAAGAAGAAGAGAAAAACTGAGCATTATATTATTCTGCTATGAAAACAAATCAGTGAGCAGTATCTGCCTGTTATTTCTCTCCTGTGGCAGCCATCCCTGTCAGTGTCCAGATTCAAGCAATCCCTCTAAAAAGATACATCTCAGCAGGCTGACACTGCAGGTTCACAGCCAACAAGGAGGCCAGTACCTCCGTACCATTGCTCATGAATATGTGATGCAGAAGTGAGTACCTCACCTAGTTCACAGTCTGCCCTGCCAGCATCTGTTCCTCTGCCAGACAGTGCTCAGGACCTTCCTTATGGTTCAGGCAGATGCTGTGCAGCATACAGCAGATAATTTTCTTTCAAGGCAAGATCAGATCACCTCTCGTGGGCCTTTTGCTATGTGAGCTTTCAGTCTCCCAAAAGTATACCTCACATATTTCTTTGACTCACTCAAGGCACTAATTAGAAAGCATTTTTCCAAGTGCTCTGAGATATGCCTCACTGCCCATGGCAATAGGAGATATGTAAAGTCATCGCAGGATGACGATGAAAGGATGAAAGCTAAAACCATTATCTACATTAGCTGTGCCACAAAAGCTTTTATGGGAACACAGGTGAAAACTGTAATGCAGCAGATTTTCCACAACACGGTTCCTCAGCACTAGGAAGCCTACCATAATGTCGGACAAATGATGTGGGTTACATTTACCAGACCTTGGAGCACAGCAGATAAGTAATACTTCCTAAGGATGAACTCTGAGGCCAGGTGCAGGGTGTTAGTGATAAGACTGTCATTTATGCCTATACAAACGCAGAGCACCACACACTGACAGCCACCATTAACCTCTGGAAGTTTAATGAGTTACACACCCAAGAGCAGAACTTTTGAAATAGATACACAGTGCGTGGAGCATGACAGCAGTCTAAGAAAGGTCCCCTGTCCACAATACTCAACAAAGTCCTTGGAAGGAATTGCCTTTGAGCAAAGTAAGTAAAATGAAAACTACCTTTTTGTTCATATGGAATTGGACTGATGAAGTGACACTGCAAGGTGATTTTAATGCAGTTCAACTTCCCCTGTGTGACAAGCTTAAAGAGAAAGGGAAGCAGGAGGAGGAATAAATAATAGACCACCTGTGAGACTAATCACAATTGCTGAGGTCCACATTCACAAGTTTATTCCTGAAACACCTTTGCAGCCTAGATTTTTTTTTCTTGTGAAACACATCCTTTCAAAATGCTAAGTACAGAGTGAACTATTTCATTAAAATAGTCCTTTTTACCTGAGCATAGTAAGTTAGCCAAAAGCTGGAGGTAAATTTGCTCAGAATGAATTTGCAAAGTTTTATTACCCCTACTGAGAAGGCATTAGGTGTGCAGGGGAGGGAAGATCTGCAACAACTAGAAAGGTAGATCCAGCTCACACAACCTACTGCCACTGCAGTAAAGAGGAGAATTGGGTCAGTTGTGTTGCTGCCATCACCCCCAAGAGCCCCATTAAAATTAGCTTCTACTTTTCTGAGTCATTAAGGCATATGTTATTGTTGGGAAAAAGTTCTAATATCAATATCAAGTGTGAAACCCAGCAAGTCTTGCTGACATCAGGCATGCTAGCTCAGAACCACGTTCCCAGCCTGTTAGCACACAGGAAAGCACCATTATGGGCCCTTCAGTCAGGTGCATTTTGTTCTCTTTCTCTTTTTTATAAAACTTTGATCTTCCCTAAAAAGTCAGGAAATCCAAATGTTTATTGTCAACACTCAAAGTTATACTATAATTATTGTTAAATAGAATATGCTTTTCAGAATAATTTTTTAAATGCAGTAGAAGGCATTATTCAAAAGTCCTATAGTTGACAATATCTCTCTTCTACTACCTTGTGCATGTGCGGCATATTTTAAAGCCTTAGTCTGCACTTAGACCCATTCACCTAGATCCTGGGCTGAACCCCATTAGCACATCAGGCTACAGGACCAGTGATTGAGAGTTGGGACAGGGTCCTCCTTCAAAGGGGATCATGTGTCAACCTCCGACTTCCTATATTAAATCAATGGACCTAAGATTAATAGCCGTCCCTTCCAGAAATGAGTCTCACCTTGCAGGCGTGCCTGTGTTGGAGAATGTGTTATATTTGGAAGGCCTTTGGGGCTATTTTTTTCTTTTAAGATCATTTACTTTGTGAGGCTACAGCAACCTAAACATTGTACCCCATACTCCTGAGTTAGCATTTTGAAGGTTTCCCCTTTTTTGTGGCTATACATCTTGACCTTTGACATCTTCATATGGAAGAGAACAATGGGTGAAGCAGCAGCAATTTCTTAACTGCTTTAGGCAGAGGTCAGGCAGGGTGATAAGCTGAGAGTCAAGGTAACAATGCTGGGGACCGTCCCATTGTGAGCACTTTGTGTGTCAGTGAACTTGATTCATACTTAGTGTGAATAGAGGAACTCTCAGCTATTTCAGGAATGTCAGCAATTTTGTTGTAAAGCAACTTTGATCTTGCTCCAATTTCCCAGGCTCATTCATTAGCTGAGAATGTGGAGGGTAAGATAGGCTCTCTCTTCTGGGAGACTGACTGCCTGCTACTTAAATAAATCACCTACTTTTTCTCCCTGTCCTTCTTGTAATAAAACAATCCCTCACAGGTTCTCTTGCCATATGATGAAACTTTTGACTCCAAGGAAATCTCTCTCTGATGCATGGGCTAAGAGGAATGCCTTTGATTTTTGAAACTGAGGGTCAGATTCTATAAACATACCACCCCAAAGCTGATCAGTCCCCATCTCCCCCCAGAGTAACATGAGACATGCTGGTGACCTTTTGATACTTCTGACAATGTGGAAGTTGAAGAATTTTCAAGCCTCCAAAAAAAGAGAGCTCTTGTCTTTGTCCTGCTAGCTCTGGGCGTTTTGAAGTGTAGAACACACTGCTCTTTCTCCCTGGACAGGCTCTCTTACACCAGGATTGTCAGGGTAGTCTCCAAGCATCCCCCAGCAGCATGAGCATCAGCTGGACTCAACTTGCACATGCTGTTTGCTCTCTCACCCTCTCTGCAGGGGTAAAAGTGTGCCAAGAGGAAAATCTCTTTAGACAGGGTTTGGAGCAAGAGTCTTTTTTTCTCTATTCTGAGTTGGGAGAAAAATTAATATTCTAAGCTATCTTTCATTTGCACTGTTATCATAATCATATTTTTAAAAGGACACTTTTCCCTAAGGATCTTTGTTTCCCCCACCCCCCAAATAATTAAAGCTCATTTCCCACATCCTTTCCTGCCCCTGCTGTGAAGCAGGAAGTCACCTTTTAAAAAAATGTTAAGTGAAGTAGAGAGAAGCTAATTGATTCATCCAAAGGTCAGTGGGTGTCAGCAGCCGAAGGAGAAAATGAAGTGGAGCATCCCAAGTCTCCTGTGCTAGCCTTCAGAAAACATGCTCTGCCTCAGGTTTTCCCTACAGCACCACCTATGTTTTTCAATTCCTCTCAGTTAATTTCATCTCAGATCCCAGTTTTTCAGTCTCCCAGAGTTCCTGGCTTTGCAAGTAACATGTTCATGTTCTCAAACAAACAACACTCAGAACTCACCAGCACAGTTGTTAAGTCTCCTAATCTTACACATACTTACCTTAGGAAAAGAAATCACAAGCGCACTTGTTCAAACAATCTTGGTGCCAGCTTTCCCCCCGTTTTAATCTTGTAAAAATGTTTCAACTACACAATGGGATTCAGAAACATGTTTATGAACATTTTCCAAACATTTTTTAAGATTACAGTTAAAGCATTATAATTACCAAGTGATGAGACGCTGAAATCAGTGAGGGCAAGAGTATCCTATGGCTTTATCTTCTCATAGCCCACTCTCTCCATCTCCTACCATTTCAGCAAAGGCTTGGAGGTGAAAGCTGGGTGAAGCACAGCCCCTGGATCTGCTAGGCATTTTACAAGTGCCAGTATTGATTGGATGCAAAACATGCATCAGGGTCATCATAAACCCAGTCTGCTAGGATGTGGTGAAGGCTGGCTTTACAATTATCCAACTACGTGCAATATGGGTCAGAAGAAATGGGAGAGAAAACCGTCTTTTCCACATAACTCCTTGGGTAAAATCATCCCTGCAGATGCCAGAGGCATTGTCTTTTGTTCTCATTTTTAGAGCCCTGCAGCAAAACCCATGATACCTTTTACTAGCTTTCAAGTCCAGAATGGTGTAGTATCAGAAAGCAGAAATCATGCTTTGTGCTCTCCCAGAGCTTTGTGCAAGAAGATGTGCTGGAGGGAGGAACAAGGTTCTCTTCTTATCTGCACGCTGCTT
The DNA here is from genome assembly GCA_027574665.1 of Rhynochetos jubatus. Taxonomy (NCBI): domain Eukaryota; kingdom Metazoa; phylum Chordata; class Aves; order Eurypygiformes; family Rhynochetidae; genus Rhynochetos; species Rhynochetos jubatus. The sequence continues at coordinate 65,875,391 of CM050690.1, read as the reverse complement.
TTAAAACTACTTAGCATGCGGCTTCCTTGGACAATGAATGTGTTTTCCCCTGTGAGGCGGGAGGATCTGCTACAGTCTTGCTCTGCTGCACAATAAATCAGACCGTTCAAGTATGCTGTAATAAAAATACTTGCTTTGAAGTACAACCTTAAATGTCTAGTTTCCTACTGGTAACAATGATGCCTTATCATGATTTTTTTTCCTTCAGCCTGTTTTCTCTGTCCGATTGTTTTGTTAACATGTGTGGCTGTCTAACGACTGGATTTTGGATTCCAGATGTTTTGGCAAGAGAAAGCACTAAACGGTCATATACATCCCAGAAACCTCATACCACCCAAGTAGCTGTTATGTCAACTGGCTAGTGTAAGCCTACCCAGATAATTCCCCCCTCTCTCTCCCCCTAGATGGCTGCTAACCCTTTAGTCATCAATACAAAATGACAGAAATTCTTTTCCACGGCTACTATTACAGAAACATCCAGGCTGGGGGATATAAAGCCACATGCAAATAAGATCCATGTGGTTTTGATGAGAAAAAAAGGTCTTTTAATTAAATAATGAGCTCAGGCTCTTTCCTGGTGAACACAGTGATCTGCTCAATGATTATAGGTATACTTACACACACAGTCACACATACATGCATGAGTGCAGGCACACACAAGCATGCGGAAGTTCCTCTTTGCAGGCTGTTTATGATGCTAGTGGCTTTGATCTAAGCCTTTTCCTACTGGAAAACAGAAGTAGCAGGAAGAGGCAGTCACTAATTTTATGTATGTGTTGATGGGAGAAGTGTCTCCTTTGAAGAGGACAAGGCTATGTTTTACCACTTTTACTGCACAAAACCTTTACCACTTGGTATGGACTTTACTAAGGCATTCCTTCACTGCTGGTGGTCAGGAGTTAAAAGAGCAATAAATTGAGAGATCACAAATTGCACCCCAATAGAGATTAAGCCCTGGAGCCAGTCATTAAAAATGGAAGGAAGAAAGGTGCCTAAGAAGTCAGAGAAAGAGTTACAGATGACTTTAAACAACTTTCTATGTCTCTTCTCTCATGGGAAATATTGATGTGTAAATTACTGGCCTATTTCCATGTTTCCTCCTACATTTTTTCCCACTCTGAAAACCTTATTGTAGGTTGCAGTAATTTTCCTTTCTTTTTAGTACCGAAAAGCTTTAGTCCCATCACAGCCTCAGGGTTTTGGATGAAATTGGTCTCACCATAGCCAGTCTTTCTGCCCTGTGTTTTTCAAAGAATCTATCAGTCTTGCCTGGATGGTAGCCACAAGGGAGGAATCCAAGACATTAACTCCTGAAAAGAGTTGAACATAATGGATTGTCAGTTCTGACACTGCCTGTGGGGATCAGCAAAGGCAGACTTCTTTCTGGCACCTGGCTGGATTTGGTGAGTGGGAGAGAAAGGATGACTTCATTGCCGTTATTTACAGATAGTGTAGGGCTTTATGGGGGAAGGCATGATCAAAAGGTGGATTGAAACAGGCAGAAGAAGAGTGGAGTAGAAGACAGATGGATAATGGAAGCTGAGACTGGGCAGAGATCTGGGAAGTGAGGGGTGTAATCTGAAGTCTGATCCAGAAGATGCAGATTCAGAGAAAAATGACTGAGTAAGAAGTCCCAGGCAAAGGAAATTATATTAGCCATTTTATTTTTAGTGGAGTAGAAGAGAACAAGGCTTGAGATAATGTGCAGAAGAGGAAAATGCTTTGTGAGAGGAAAGCAGGGGCAGAAATGATGGACACTTAACCAGAGGACAGGAGGGAGGTAGACAGATGTTGGAAGAAAGGGTTGGTTTTGGTGTAGAAGAGCCTAGGCTGGAGTTTGCCAGCACAGTATTTGTACAAGGTCCAGCATGGTGACACAGGCCATGACAGCACCTTCATGCAAGGCTGCTCTTGACTTTATATCCCTTGGGACAGAACTGGCAGGACCTGGATATTAAGACAGAAAGAAATGACATCAAGACTATGAAAATGTGGGAAAGCTGAGGCACAGAGACTCTTCCCACTCCCACAGGTATACTTCCTGCCTTCTGTCCATCTGAATCCGGGGACTTTCTTAGCCTAAATGCTATGCTTCCCTAAAATTCATATCCCTCAAGTGTGGCACGGGGATGTTAGAGCTTTCCAAAAAGAATTATCCAAAATAATTCAATAAGGCAACTAATTAGACAATGCCTAAAAAAGAGAGACATGAAAAGCATTGCAAGTGACATTGCTATTATTTAAACTACCAAGCAAAAAAATAGCAAGCATTTTCACAGGCCTTTTCTTTACCAAGTTGACCAATGTAGACTGTCTGCGTAATAAGAAATACCACACAATCCATGAGCAGCTGGCTCAATAACTTTTATCCAGTTGCAGTGGTGATTGTCTCCAAAAGAGCCAAATTATTTATTGTTATACCATTATTTGGCTCAACTCAAATAATATTTAAAGTCAAATTCACCATTGTGAATTCCAACCGCACATATAGGACCCAAAAAAATGTACCATTCTTGGTGAATTGATCAATATCTGTAATTCAGCTGCACTTACACAACAAAAAGTTTAATCTTGTATCTACACATGAATATGAATGTGAATATGAATCTTTCTGGTTAAGAAAATCTGTGACCATGAATGTGAATGGTGAGCATAGTGGCATTGTCAGTGCCATAACTGTAAGTCTAGCAGATAACAGACATATCTAAGGCTAGAAAGACACCTCCTCTGCCTGATGAAAACTGTGTATAGAGGTCTATTCTTAAGGTCAAATTATCCTCTGAGTCTTTTTGACCATTTACTGAACTCTTACCACAGTAAGAAGTGTTGAAATAAATGCCTCCAGCTTTATGCCTTGCAGACCCTAGGACTTAGGTCTAGGTCTAATGTCTAACACCAATGTTTCAAGGTCCTGCTTTAGTTCCCCTGTGTCAAAATCATCAATCATCTACTTTCTTCAGAGCGTTTTAAAAAAATGTCCTTCAGTTTCATTCCCTTTTTCTGGAAGTTTTTATGCACCCTGTAGTTGAAACTCTAGCATTTCTTCAGCCAGGGAGACTGACATAGCAGAATGGGTACCTGAAGTTCATTAAAAGCAAGTCATGTGAATAAGAACCTACAAATCAAGCTGTTAATAATGCCTGAGAAACCAACAGGGCTTCAAGATCTGGCCAACTTGTACAGTTTTTGCATTAAATCACAGAACACTGAGCCTTCAGAATGAAGGCCAGTTCCAGGGAGACAAGTAATAGTAAAGGATGGACTATTATCTCATACTCCTGTGCCCATTTGTACAGATGCCATTCTGTTTGTTTCAAACTGATAGAGGCTGTTATAGAGTGATCACAAACCAAAATGCAAAACTAGTATTCTATTATAAATAAAATAAAACAGTATAATTTTTCTTGAAATCAAAATTATACTGGCAGGGTAAATTGTATTTTTTCATGTCAATAATTACAGAAGTAAGACAGGTAACAATTTCTAACCATCCAAACTTAGCCGCTAGTGTACAGTATGTCATGCATCCACTAAGATGTCATCTTCTTGTTCTCAAAAGAGAAAAAGATGGTATTCCAATATGTTTAGATTCTCAAAACCAAATCTAGGTTTTGTTTATTATGACACTGCTCTTGAATATTAGTATATGAGAAGCAAACGGAACTTTCATAAGAAAAAAAATAACAGCACAACAAGAATATTTTATTGACCTCCACAAAAGGCACCTGCCATCCTTGTCAATATTTGTCTGAATCTACTTGTCAGTATTTGTCTGAATCTGCCCGAAACCACTCTGATGTGAAGAAAATATTGGTGATGGCATCACTTAAACTTGTAGCTGAATCTTCCTTCACTGTAGCAGTCGGTCAAGGTTGACTTTAGCTTTGCTCCATGGTTAGATATTTATTCCTGTCCAGCTGCCACTGCCATGACAATAACTGCCAGATCCTCATCTCTTTCTTTGACTGCTCCCAGTATCCTCCCTCTCTTTTCTACTTGCCCCACTAAAATTATTTACTGATTTGAAATTTGGTCCTATGACTAAAATCTTAGGTGCAGAAATGTAAGATACAGAAAGATGCAATTGACTCAAACAAGGCCTGGACTGAACACACATATATAATTACACATGTACAATGTGTGTACCTTCCCTTCTCCACATCCATTCTTTGTTTGAAATAAATATTGGAATCGAGTGTGGATAGAACACAGGGGGCCCAGATGTGAAACTTGACACGTGTCTACCTCTTGTTGAGGATCCTAAACTAAGAGTCCCTAGGGATTTAGATACATAAATGTTTGTTTGGATGTGATAATGTGGAGCACAAGACAATCCACTCCTGTGCAGAATTATTTGTCTTTGTTGGGACATGCTGAAGATATCTTTATTTCATGACACTTGACAGGAGATATGCCACTACTTAAGGTCTCTTCTTAACTCTCCCTGTGCTGGAAGCCTAACTTCCTAACTTCAGTTGTGCTGGGCGCAACATTTACCTCACTTTATATAAAGTCAAATGGGTGTCTGCTTTACCCTGATTTTTTAAATTTATGTTGCTTCAGAGGAACATTAAGAAACTCTGATTGCCATCAAGCAATATTAAACAATGTGGTTTCAACTCCATCTCCAATTTGTTGCCTGCAAATAAAAATGTTTTAAGTGTCACTATTTGTTTTCCACTCTTTTCCTAGCCTCCTAAAAACAACATCATTAACTTGTTTCTCTAATTAGCTGGCAACATCCATTGCCAAACCAGATTGCTATGAGCTATGTCCTCTTACATGGTTTGCTTATTAGCAGAACTTATTGCAACAAAATATAAACAGCTAAGAGATTACCAGTTACTCCGGAGCTGTCAGGATATTTCTAGGATGATTACTGTAGTGTCCATGTCACTAGCAAGTGCTAATCCAGGCATGTGACTACTGACATTTATACCTACCAGATAAAGGGTGGTTTTAACTGTTTGGGTAACTAAGAGTTATAGTGGGGAGTTTCTTTGAAAAACTCAAGAGACTTAAATGCAGTTACCTTTCAGACAGAAGTCAAAGTAGCTGGAAAGCATCAGCAGAAGACTCCTTCTTTTTATATAGATTGTTAACATCAGTAGGGGATTGCAGAACTTCTCGTGGCTCTGACTGGAACTATGGGATTCCTCAGTTCTTGAAATAAAGACAATATATATTTTCTATTCAATGGTAGCTTGCTTTTCTCCTGCTTCTAGCATCATCCAGTGTGTTCTAAATTCTCAAAGTCTAAATAACACAGCCTGGCTTCCTTTCCTAGTACTTGATTCTTTGTAGTGATTCCTGGCCTGCACTGTCAACAGCTCTACAAGATGTTAATCTGCCTTACATAATAAAACAAAGTGAAATGGGAAATCTCTCCTGGATTTGGAGGACATGATCTGAACAGCTTGGAAACCCAATAATATTAGAAAAAGTCAGTCAAGAAAGGCTTTTACTCAGACATTAGTCATTACGGTATCAACCCAGAGATGAAAACCCACCACATTTCTAGAAAAGAAGCACACAGAAGGCAGCGATGAAAGTATCTCAGCCGACGGAAATTTACTGTAGAAATACAGTTTACAAGAAGTGCCAACAAATGTCAGAACGGCCACTGAAGACTAAGTCTAAATCCAGTAGGGTAACTTTAGAAAGCAATGTGCAAGAGTTTAACTCCATGACTCCTGCTGCAGTCAAAGGAAATCATAAGGCTAAAAAGCTTGCAAAGTGTCTTAAAGGTGTCTAGTATCTCTGATGTTCCTTTTTCTCCCCCATCCAACATAACTAAAAAGTCTCTATTGGTTGTTTTTCTTTTATAGTTTAAGTCACAGCTAGTCTCATACTGACTTGCCAGCATGTAAATTATAGTTTGCGTTTGTTTTTCTTCTGGAGCATGGTAGTGGGGAGAACAGCACAACAAATGGCAGGGTCAGTTCATCTCTGCTGCAAGACCACTGATTTGAGAAACCATAGAACCAGTGCAGCTAGGATTCAAGCACAAGGCATCTTAACTGACCAGTGGGTTGTATCGTGGGCATGGCTGGGCCCTTCCTCAGCTTTTTGGTATGCTTTGGAAGAACTCATGAGTTTTCCATGCTGCTAGTTTGACGCTCACAGGATATTTTTTTTCTTGGGAACTGTGGATTGGTGAATAATACAGGCCATCAGCAGCATAAGCACAAAGGTGAGGTCAGCATCTTGTTGGATGTCAATGGCAGCCCAGCTGACGTAATCTTTCACCCTTTGTCCCAATGTAAACCTCCACAGTTCAGCTTAAATTGATGCATTTTTACTGGAGTGCCTGGAGCTCCATCTCTACAGAACTGGCTGATTTCTCATAGTTCTTACAGTCCCAGTATAAGAATGAAACCCAGTCTTTGAAGACTAAAATGCTGTTAAGTACTTTGAATGCACTTCATTGGAAAACGCTTTGCATGACAACACAGTGCAGCTGCATGAACAGCTCCCTTTCCATTTGAGGACAAACGGAAACAGGAGGATAATGCACCGCCTTCTCTAGCCAGAACGTGCCTTGTACAGAAGACTCATTGTATTCAGGTGTCTTTATAATTGTGGGCCCTGACACAAAGTCACAAAGGAGGTACAAGCTGCTCTTTACAATAGCCTGATGCATCAGCTGAACATATAGAGAGAGCTGTTGGCTGGGTGACGCTCAGAGCAGTCTATAATAGTGCTCTTCTCAGCTTTGGTGCAAATGACATGCCTACTAATGATCTCACAGGCTAAACCAGGGGTGGCCTGTATCTCATAAAACTTCAAATGGCCCAGAAGCTCAAAGGACATGCTATCTGATCTAGAGAGCTGGAAGAGGAGGGCAGTCACTCAGGGATGATTCACAGACAACAGATAACAACACCATTGCAGCACAGAGCTAGGCTGGATAAGCATCTAAGACCTGAGGCTCGCTTCCCAAGTCCTCCAGGTTCAACCCTCTGGCCTAGCAAAAGGAAGGGCACCATTAAAGCTCACAAGCAACCCCTGGTCACCCCAACACAGAACTCGCTCCACCAGGCCAAACACTGCTCCCTCACTCATCTGGCTCAGATGACGCTGAGGATGATACTGCCCCATCTGATGAGGTGCTTGGCTGCATGAGATGATTTGCACAGTCTACTGCTGTTGTATAAAACATAAGCACCTGCTAAAAATCTCCCCAGAAACATTTATGTATACAGAAGCACCACAACTGAAAGGAAATGAAAAAATACTTCTAGAGGATGCAGTGAGAAACTTTAACTCCTCAGAGAGCAAATTAACAAAGTTGGCATTATCTTGCTTTCCATTTAGCTGGCTCTGTCTTAAATAGATGTGAACCTTGGATCAGAAGCAGAAGCTGATTACTACATCCTATGGAGATCTCAACGCTCCTCCTTCTTAGTTTAATCAATTCTGCCACATTGAACTTGGTTTCATTAACTGCAGATGAAATTCTGCTGGTGTGCCTTTTGACACAAGCTAGAGTAATGCCAAACAAAGTGTTGTTGCCACACCTTGATGGTAGGAAAGCTTGAGTGGCCGGCTCCCTGAGGGAAAGGTGATCTCATGAGGAGGGGACAAAATCTTGCATGAGTGATTTCTGGCCTTGCACTGAGGTTCTGGACCTTCCATCTCTTCACTGATCTTTCCTGACTAAATACATCCTTTGTAGAAGATATTTAGCTGGGTTGAACTATCCAGCTAGGTGATGATTCTGGCTGAGATGAAAACTGAGTCACCAGCAGAATTCCAGAACTGTGAGACCCCTCCTCTGACACCAGTGAGGAGAATCTCAGAAGAGAAAGAGCCAAAAACATAAGGGGAGTTTTGGTTATGGGAGAGAGGAATGTATCTAATTCTGCAGAAAAGTATTCTAGAAAAAGAGCCACCCACCATCCTCTGTCCCTCGCTCAATCTTACGCCAACCCACTATGCTTTAATTTGAGCTGAAAAGTTTCATGGATGAATTTCAACAGCCATCCTGCCTCTGTCACGATCCTAACATGAGAATGGATAGAAAAAAAGCTCTGCTTTTCTGATGGTGGTGTTGGGGGCTGTTAACCCTCTGGCTGACTGTGAATTATTTAAGAAAAGGGTCCTTGTGCTGCTCCACATGTTAGGAGGCCTATCGGTCTAAATGAAACTGCTTGGCTTTTGTTCTGGAAATTAGACTAATACTGGGTGTTTCACACTGAAACCTTACTGAAATAAAAATGTATCCAAATCTCAATACCCACATGCCGTAGACAGGCGTCTGCTTGTATACAAAAGCAGGAGTGGCTTTATGCATATTGATCTAATCTAAAAATGACAGCTTATTATCAAAATGGGGTCAAAGTTGAAGCCATTAAAAATACAGCTGGAAGTGGCAGTTTCTGAGGAAAGTAGATTTCCTGTATGACACCTCCCCCACTTGCAAATAAAACCTATATAAAACCCAAAATGACAACAAAGCATTGAGTTTGCAGTGCTTTCTTTCACTTTAATACACACATACAAGCACGTAAAGGTAAGATGAACACTTTATATGCAAAACAGAAAGAGAAGTCCTCTTTTTTTTTTTTTTTTTAATGTACTCTTTAAACATGCTACAGGGCTTAAATAATGAGGCAAACTTTGAACCGTCTTTGTTCTTCTGTAGGAATCTGAAGGGGGGGAAAATAGGCCTTTGAGGTTGTAGGAAGTGTTGCTTTATGTTCTCCTTCAAACCCCATGATTCAATTATAAAAATGCTCTGGGCTTCAGAATAATTCAAAGGTGAGAAAGGAGGCAGAAGTTGTATTCCAATGAAATCCTGAGATATGGCAGACTTTCCTAGGAAATCTAATTCAGACAGCTGTGGGTTTATAAGGATTAGACACACCTAGAAGATCAAACCCAGATGCCAAGAAAATGTTCCCAGGACTGAAATGATAAACATGCTGACATCATAGTCATTGATTTGTTTTTAAAATGCAAAGGCCTGTGTAGAAAGATTATGTTCTGATAAAAATCCCATCATTTGAAATATATAACTGTTTTCTATACACTGCTTCGCAAAGCAGCTGGAAAAACATGATCTACTAAAGATAAAGCTGTTCCTACACACAGAGTAAAAAGTACAGGGAACGAATTATAAGACATCTGAACTTAGAAAAAAATGTCATTAGTTATAGTAGGAGGAAAATGTTCTATCCCTATGAAAGGCAGTGTCTTTCAGGTTATAAGACAGCTCTGTGTGCTGGTTTTGGCTGGGGTAGAATTAATTTTCTTCATAGGAACTTCTTCATTCAACATGCTTTGGATTTGTGCTGAAAACAGTCCTGATGACACAGGGATGTTTTCATTACTGCTGAGCAGTGCTTACACAGAGTCAAGGCCTTTTCTGCTTCTCACACCACCCCACCAGCGAGGAGGCTGGGAGTGCACAAGAAGCTGGGAAGGGGCAGAGTTGGCACAGCTGACCCCAGCTGAGCAAAGGGATATTCCATACCATAGGATGTGATGCTCAGCATATAAATCTGGGGGAAGAAGAGGGAAGGGGGGTGGGGGGATGTTTGGAGTGATAGTATTTGTCTTCCCAAGTAATTGTTACACCTGGTGGAGTCCTGATTTCCTGGAGATGGCTGAACACCTGCCTGCTGGTGGGAACTGGTGAATGAATTCCTTGTTTTGCTTTGCATTTGTTTTTAGGCTTTTTCTTTACCAATTAAACTCTCTTTATCTCAACCCACAACTTTTCTCACTTTTACCTTTCTGATTCCCTCCCCCAACCCACTGTGGGAGAGTGAGCAAGCAGCTGTGTGGTGCTTAGTTGACAGCTGGGGTTAAACCACAACAATCTGAAACAACAAACTACACCTGAAATACCTTGAATGTTTCTGTTTTAGGGGCTTTCTCAAAATTCAGAACCAGATTTTACTCCAGATTACATATATCACTTTCAACTAAATAAAACACAGTATCTGAACATCTACATGGTATGATATTTAGATCCACTGAGAAGCAGAAACATTTTCTTGCCAGGATGAGCTGTATGGTCCATAGGCATAGGGAGAACAACATGCCATGACAAAGTTTATACAAAAAATAGTAAGATGTGATTTCTTTTGGAGAAAAAACTTGTTAGACAGAAACTTCCCATTCATTTCCCTCCCCCCACTAAGAAGTAGGTTCACACCAAGGCACTGGCACATGGAGCAGATAAATCTTGGAACATATTTTGGAGATGATACAGCTAGCTGTTTCTATAAGATTAGGCTACCTTTCAGTCCCAAGGTGACCAACTATTGTCATTTCAAAGACCAGAATTTTTCATCATAAGTTTTTGTGTAAACTTTAAGTCCATCAGATCAATCAAAATGAAAAATAAAGCACAACTATAAATGCATTCTACATTTCAATGATTGAATTATGAGTGATAAAAATATCTCTATTCTGCAATAAATAAATAAGGGATAATGGTCACAATATATTATAATATATGCTGAAAGGTCAATTAAGAAGCACTATATTTATATAGAGTATAAATATTTTATGTGAGGAAACAGGAAGAGGGTGTCTCAAGGTCATTGGATGAGCCTTCCAATTGCATTAGTACAAAAGTGGCAATGGAGAAGATATGACATTTTAGCTAAACAAGTACTTTGTATGAGCCCAGTTGAATAAACTGTTTTGCAAAGGGTACTTCAGTTGGATAATGCTGTGGTAATAAAGAAGGACAATAACTTTTTTACGATATACAGAGCTCCATTATCTACTCTGCAAGTGTTCCTTTTCTCCCTCTTTTTCCCAGAGGGTAAGGGGATGGAGTAGATTCAGTCACTGTTCATCCTAAATAAGAGGATCATAAAATTTAAAGAGATTATTTGGCATTAATTCATAGTAAAGAATTGCAATGCCTGATAGACAACAGAAGGGAAATGAGCTCAGAAGTCATTTCCTGAACAGTACTCGACCTCACCATTGTTGGTCAAATAGCTGCCTTGCAATGAAGAGCAAAGCTGTTTTACCAGGGGAATTAGCAGAAAGAATTAGAAGAACACTTGTCGCTGGGATTACAAAATAAAGTGAACTGATCTGATCATATATTTATTAATCACTAGACTTTATCTATACAAACAAAACTCTTTCCAAACAACATTTGTTAAAATATTTACTCCCCAGTGATCTCAATTTACACCTTTGAAGTAAAAAGGGAACCTGAGATACATTACGCTGGGACACTGACCCATTTTGCAGACATCAACAACTTCCCCTCCTCACCTTGCACCCACAAGTAGGCAGTCCAGACCTCTTCTCCTACCAACACAATTACTGACATAAATAACCAAATGCATGTAATTCAGAAATATATCAATATATGTGTATATACATGACTCCAAATTTGCAAGCCAGCCCACCTCACACCCTTCTGTTAGCCTATGGCCAGCTGCAAGTAGTGTGGTTTGGGAACTGCTGCTGAATTACAGAATCATAGAATGGTTTCACAGAATCGTAGAATAGTTTGTGTTGGAAGTGGCCTTTGAAGGTCATCCAGTCCAATCCCCATGCAATGGTCAGGGACAACTTCTACTAGGTCAGATTGCACAGAGGCCCATCCAGATCGATCCTGAATGTTTCCAGGGATGGGGCATCTATCATCTCTCAGGGCAACCTGTTCCACTGCTTCACCACTCTTATCGTAAAAATTTTCTTCCTTGTATCTAGTTTAAATCTACTCTCCTTTAGTTTAAAACCATTATCCCTTGTCCTATCACTATAAGTCCTACCAAAAAGTTTGTCCCCATCTTTCTTATAAACCCCCTTCAGGTACTGGAAGGTGCTATAAGGTCTCCCCAGAGCCTTCTCTTCTCCAGGCTGAACAACCCCAACTCTCCCAGCCTGTCCTCACAGGAGAGGTGATCCATCCTCCTGATCATTTTTGTGGGCCTCCTCTGGACCCAGTCCAACTTTCTTCTACATTTTGTAAACATTCTGACTCAGGAAACCCCTAAACCACAGACTGCAGTAACTGGACAAGACAAAAAAAGGGCAGCATTCCACAGTGTCCACTCCTTGCCTAATTTTTTTTCCGGAACATCTGCTATTTCCCAGTTACAGTGGTAGGACAGTTTGCTGAATGTAGCTTCGGCCTTAGCTGGTACAGATTTGCAAGTAAGCAAGGACACAGAGGCCACATCCAGTGAAATCAAGGATACAAACCTATGCTTCCAGCTACAGAAATGAAGGCCAGATCAGGTGTCAGGTAAACAGCATTTGAACTTTGGGAAATACCAGGATTTTACTTTTCTCATTGTGTTATTTTACCTTCCTTTATTCTTCTGTTTTCCAAATACTTAAAGAGGAACAACATATAAAATTTCTGATTTTCATCCCCTAAGTGTTTATTTTACTTACTGAAAACTGATTTTTGACAATGCATTTGTACTGTTTCTCAAACCAAGATAAATCAGGAGTAGCACCACTGATGTCAATGAGCTAGATCGACACACTGATCATCATAACAGATTTCAAAGGTTACTGTGACATTTTACAGTCTCAGAGTCCTGAGCCTAACAGTGTGTTCCTATTGAAATATTCAGCAACAGAAGAGAATACTTTGCATACAGATACCTCAGGCAAAATAAATTGGAAAAAGTGCAAACTTATTTTTATCACTAAACTCAAAGTTTTTAAAATCTTTGAACAATGTAAGTTAAAGCTACTGGGAAAACTAGATTTATGTTTCTGAGAATTCTCCTTTTCATTTCCCTCAACAGAGCAGGGCAAGGCACTCACACTAATGATCAGAAATGGCCAGTTGTATTTTGTAGAGGCTCTTCAGCTTTGATATTTGGTCTGTTTCATTCTAAGTGAAAAGAAAAGCTTTCTGACCATGACCAAACAACGGGACTGGCTAATGACTCTGTCCTGTCATTTGATCAAAAGTGTTACCTTTTTATTTTACCTCCTCTGACTCTACAAGTGAGCAGCATGACAGACCTAAATCTCAGAAATCCTCTTATTGGTATTGCAGCAGTTCTGAGAAACAGGGTTTTTCAGCAGAGCAGCATATTTCCAAGAAATGTGTATGTTCTGAAATGCCCAAGACAGCTCTACTGAGTACTATTTCTTATACAGACCGAATGGAGAACCTGCACCTGCCAACAGCTGGCTTTGCTTTGACAATCATTTGTTCCACATAACTCTAATGAACATTTTGATAATTAATCCCCCTCTCCCCTCCTGTCCTCATGCCTCTGTGGCCTGTAAAATTAAATTGGCTTATTTTGGATGTGCTTAAGAAAGACTTAACTGCTATAAATAAACAAATAAATAGGACGCAGACAAAAGCTGAGCCTGCCAAGCCCCAACAAGTCAAGGAGATGACATTGTTTGTACACGCTTGAAACCAGGGAGCAGTGAGTGATTCCAAACCAAAACGAACATGTCATGCCAGCACAAAGGAAAATTGGTATCTTCACTTTTCTGATATGCTTCACCTTCACCATTCTACACCCAGCTACCATGGAAATGTACCTGGCATGTGGTTTGGGTGCTTGATTAAATGTTTTAAAATGAACTCTGTAATGGGACTAAGATTGGTGTGGGTGCAAAATCTATTATTAGGTGGAGTGAATAGTTGTATTTCTCTGCAAATTACACCTTTATATTTCTAAGCACAGTTTCCTGTTTTGTAACATCAGGGACATTTTGTGCCCAGGGCATGACGCAGACAGTGACTGTGAATGGACGTGACATGAGCTTTCTGCAAATCCCTGTTTCCAAAGCCTTCAAGATCTGTGGAAATCATTCCACTGACTTCAATGGATTTGCATTAGAACAGCAAAGCTGAACTTAGTCATCTTTCCATTTTCCTCAAAATCAAAGGTCTACCTGAAAACATATTTGATTAGTCTATGTGTTGGAGAAAGGTGTTCTCATGGAAAACAGCAACCAACCTTGTGTGAAAATTTTCCATAATTTTCTGATGCCTTCGTAGTGAAATAATTTTATAGGTGCCTCAGTACTTTTATTGACACGTCAAATAAACAGTTTCGTGCTGTCTGAAGGAAATGGCCAGTACTGATACCTAGTGACAGTTTGCTGCAGTTGGTAAGATAATTCCACATTTAATTCTCTGTGAGCTTCTGTAGAAAGGAGGAGACTCATGGTTCAGTGGATAATCTTTTGCTCTAGCATCCCTGTTGCTTACTATTTAAGTGACTGTGTTTTATAAAGGAAGAAGAATCTGTGTCTGACATCAAGTAAAGAGAAGACTTATTATATTAGCAGGAACAAGGGAAGGAGCTCCCAAAATTAACTCAGGCGATAGCACCTAGGATTGCAAGAAGCTGGTGTAAAGGACAGAGCACTCTGATTTCTAAAGCTGCTGTTACTATTCTGTATGACTTTCATGGAAAGCTGAAAGTGAATTAGAGTCACCATGCTTGGTATGATTTGTGTCACTGAGAAATTTTTTTGATGCACGATGTCTTATAATTATGTTCTTAGGATACATCTTGCCTATACACCATCATTGTTTTGAAAGTACTGTATCAGCAGGCAGACTTTTTCAACAAAAAGGAACCACATTTGTTTAAAATATGAACATTTAATTTTTGAAGCTGTAAAAAACCCTGTGCAAGCTCAAATTCATGTTTATGTTGAATAAAGGAAACAAAGAAAGTTTTCATTCAAAACAGGAGTCTGCCTTTGAGGAAAGGAGAGAAAAGAAAGATGTTCACCCTGCCCATGGCAGCGGTGTTGGAACTAGATGATCTTTAATATCCCTTGCAACACCAAACCATTCTATGATACTATATATTCTCAGAAGGCTCCTCAGGGCGCGTCATGGTCACAGGTCCCAAGCTGAAGCTGAAGAGAGGAGGCATTCAGGAGGCCAGTGCTGCTCAGTCACTCTTCTGCCTCGTCAGCTGAGACATTGTGCTGGCTTCAGTCAGGAAAGAGTCAACTTTCTTTCGTGGCTGGTGTGAAGCTAGGTTTCTGGATTTACCCTGAGAAAAATACTGAGAAGTTGTCTTTTTAGCTGGTGCTGGGGAGTGCTTACACCAAATTCAACGTCTTTCCCAGGTTCTGATTCTGCAGCTGTAGGCAGTGTAGAGGTGGGGGACACAGTTCAGACAGTTGTCCCAAACTGACATAAGGAGTATTTCATTCAACAGTATGTCATGTTCGGTCCATAAGCAGGGAGTGGACTCAGGGGCCATTATACTCTTTTGCTGTGTCCTTAATTGCTTCTCCAACTCCTTTGTTAATTCCTTTGCTGACTCCTCTGTTAGCTCTTTAATTCTTTTGCTAATTCTTTTTGCTAATTCCTTTGCTTGCTTGTTCATTCATGAACTGGTGGGTCAGTTTGCTTTCCCAGTTGTGCTGTTGCTGATAGGGCTTGCTCAGACTCTGGTGCAATCGCTCTTGGGCTCCAGGTCTCAGGCTCTCTGGCTCTGACTCTTGCTGCTTGGGACCCAGCTGCGCATCGGTTGGCAGGTGGTGAGCAATTGTACCGTATATTTTATTTTCTGCTATTTTGATTAATTGTTATTAGTATCGGTATGTATGTGTATATATATATATTATTCATTTATATTCAATTAGTAAATAGTTCTTATCTCAATTTTATGATCTTGTCTTTTCCCTCCCATTCTCCTCCTCTGCTGGATGAGAGGGGGGTATGTGTGACAGCGGCTTCATGGTATTTCGGTTAAACCATGACAGACATTGAGGAAATAATATAAACAGCAATCCTGGTTTTTAAACACTCTTGTTCTATGCTGGTTTGCAGTTGTATCTTAACATTTTGCATGGTCAACATAACCTTTTCTTCCGTGTCAGGTCTCAACAAACTTGTACGCTCTAGGAATCTTATGATCACAGACTATTACTTTCTCAAAACCAGTGGATGCCTATGAAATGGTCTGTGTAGGCAAAGTGCAGTGAGAATTTCACCAGCCAGGACAAAGTCACACCAGACACTGCCATTATCAGGTGCCAAGCCTCAGAAGGAAAGAACACCAATACCTCTCTTCCATGGAGAGATCAGTGTAGTGACATTACTGAAAGTGGCAATCCCAAATCATCAAAGACAGTAACTGTTAAAACTGGCAGATAGACATAGCATTTTCTCAAGGCTGGGTAACAAGTTGTAATTTGGATATTTGCCAAGAAAACAGGATAGGTTGCAGTTGTTCTGGTACAAGACGCTATTACGTGTAATATGAAGATGAGTGCAAGTGCTGTGTGTTTACCCATGCAGGGTGGACATGGAGTTCTTGAGTGGTGTCTTTCTTTTGACACTCGTAATTAATACCTGTAAAAAATTATCGAGCAGGAGAGATATAAAAAGCCAAAGCCAGAGATATATATAAAAAGCATAAACACACTTACAGTGCTATATTTAGACACAGTCATTTCCTTGACACTGGATTTATATTTGGCCCATTTGAATAGAAACATAACTAGAATAGGGTATAAACATGCTGCCAAGATGACTAATCATAAGAATCCTATTGGGAACCAGCTCCAGGTATCCCAAGGCATCTGAAACTTCACAAATACCTGAAAGTATTTGCTGAAAGTATTGCTGAAAGTATTTGTTTCACATTTGAAAGATAGAACCTGAACCTCTCACTTTTGTCTTTTATCTTCCTTTGGTTATGACTTTTGTGACCTATAACTCTTTTCTTACCAGTTTAGTGTCACCATAAGGCCTAAACAAAAAGAGAAAAGCATATATAAAGAGTGTGAGCCAGAACTTGTGATACATAATAGCAACATCCACGTCATCAAGCAGGATATTAAATCCTGCACATCCTCCTGACCTGATATGACTACTCTCTCCAGGGGGCAAAAAGTGATTCAGCCTCAACATTCACTGAATAACTCATCATTCTGTTGGACTCACCAAGATGATGACTAGAGGGTATAACCACATGCTGGTTGGGATTCACATTTATTTGGTGATTTTTAACTGTGTTAGACCCAGATTCTAATTTCAGGTAAACATACCTGTCCTGCTGACATCCCTTTGTGTTACTACTGGTTTGAAACTCCAATCAAAACTTAACCTGAGGTTTGTTTGCTTGCCCAGCTGAGGTGTCTCAAGAGGGTACAGAAATAAAGGTCTCTTGTAGCAAAAAAACCAAACCAAAACCAAACCAAAACCAAACCAAAACAACAACAAAAAAAACCCCAAAAACCAGAAACAACCCAAGAAACCCCCCCAAAAAACCAAACAAAAAACCCCCCAAAAGAATCAGTTGGGAAAATAGCATTTAGGGATAAATCCAATACTCATTTCTGTCCAAAAAAGCATTTGGTCAATATAGGCCAAATGTCTCTAATTAATCTCTTTAATTGTGTGGAAGCATTTAAAATGCATGTTGTTGGTCTCAGTTGTGCTCCTTGTGGATACAACTACCAGGTTCAGTAGGAAAGGTTCTTGGATGCAGTGAAGGCCTGAACTGCTCATTCTCTACAGCACGGTTGTCCTCGGTGTCAGAAAAGAAAGCACTCACTGGGGAGCAAAGGAAAGGCTTGAGTGCTACTTCCCAACACGAGTGTAAACAGTATCATTGTCACTCATAACCCTTTGAAGTTTTACTTCTCAGTTTCCTCAAAACACAACTCAAAATATTTCTGCAACCATATTCCTCGGTTCAGGAAACACTTCTTACTGAGAAACCTTAGCCAGATTATTTCTTTTTTAACATTACTAATCCCAGTTCAACAGTTGGCCTTGTCTCAACCAGTTTGGTCTTCCTTTCTCCACCACATCTCCATCAAGGTCCTTTGGAAACATTGCTTATGCATCCCCTCCTATCCTACAAGGCGTTACTCCATGCTGTGAACATGGGTACATGCAATCTTGTCATATGGGAAAAATACCACTGTTGGGGAAAAATCAGCACAGATTCACATGGTTGAGCTGATTGTCAGAGGTCTCTGTAAATCAACCACTAGACTTCCCTACATGAAGTTGTGGTCAGACCTGGGATCATAAGGATCATAATCACACAGACCAGGAGTGGAACCCAGCCTTACCAACAGCTCAGCATGCAGTGAAAGTCTTACTGAACGCCACAGTTTGAAACTGATGCCATGGTTTTGCAGAACTCCAAGGATGCAAGAACAAGAGGGTTTTAGTTTGTGTGCTTCCCTGGAGAGCAGGCAGAGGACATTTCTGTTTGGATGAAGAGACTGGATGCCAGATGATTCCATCCCAGGTGCTTTGCATACTCTGAACCTTTGCACACGCTGCCTTAACAGGCAAAACCAACCACAGAGACGGTAATGCCATTGGAGTCACCCTAAGACGAAGGAAGCCAAAAACCCATCTGCACGCGTTCCTGTGCAACCTCCTCTAGATGAACCTGCCTTGGCAGAGGGGTTGGACTAGATGATCTCGAGAGGTCCCTTCCAACCCTGACCATTCTGTGATTCTGTGAAGTGGCAGGTGCTTTCACTGAACTCTGCTCAGGTAAAAACCGGGGACAGGGGATTGTCTCTGTCAGTGGATGAGCTTAGGTAAAGAAATGGCTGAAAGAAGAACCTGGTGGAGTGAAGCAGCTGAAGGATGTATCTCTCTCCTACTGGCTCCAACAGTGTATAAGAAAAAATGTACATTTTTTATCACAAATCTAATTACACTGTGCTTTGGGGGCTGGAAAGTCTCAAAATGGCCCTGCTAACCTCACAGACCTGAGCAGCTTTGATGTGTGTGTATAAGAAAAATCTTGTAAATCACCAAAATTGATCATTATTGCCACACAAAGGTTCTACCAGGATCTGTGTGCAGGATCTAGTAAGTGCACACCTGCCAAGATATTCACAGGTAAGAAAGTTCATAGAATCATAGAATAGTTTGTTTTGGAAGGGACCTTTGAATGTCACCCCGTCTAATCCCTGTACAATGAACAGGGACATCTTCCACTAGGACACGTTGCTCAAAGCCCCATCCATTCTGAATGTTTCCAGACAAGGAGCATCTACCACTTCTTTGGGCAACCTGTCCAGTGTTTCACCACCCCCATCATAAAAAATTTCTTCCTTGTATCCAATTTGAATCTACCCTCTTTTAGCTTAAAACCATTACCCTTTGTCCTATCACTACAGACAAAACAACCCCAACTTTCTCAGCCTATCCTCATAGGAAAGGTGAACTGCCTCCCCGGTCATTTTAGTGGGCCTCCTCTGGACCCACTCCAACAGATCCATGTCTTTCATGTACTGAGGACTCCAGATGCAGTACTCTAGGTGAGGTCTCACTAGAGCAGAGTAGAGATGGAGAATCACTTTCCTTGGTCTGCTGGCCACACTTGTTGTAGAATCATAGAATCATTAAATTGTTTAGGTTGGAAAAGACCTGTAAGATCTAGTCCAACCATTAACCATTTTGATGCAGCCCAAGGCACAGTTGGCTTTCCAGGCTGTGAGCACACATTGCCAGCTTACATCTGTTATTTTCATCCACCAGTACGCCCAGGTCCTTCTTGGCAGGGCTGTTCTCAATCCCTTTATCCCCCAGTCTGCACTGATACTGGGGACTGCCCTGACCCATGTGCAGGAACTTGCATGTGACCTTGTTGAACCTCATGAGGTTCACATGGGCTCACTTCTTGAATTTGCCCAGGTCCCTTTGAATGGTATACCACCACTCAGGTGTATCAACTGCACCAGTCAGCTTGCTATCATCTGCAAATTTGCTGAAGGTGTACTTGATCCTGCTTGATCCCAGCACAGACTCCTGAGGGACATCATTTATCACCCATTTCCATCTGGACATTGAGCCTTTGGCCACTGCTAAGTTAACAACTTCTGAATTTATGGAGTAATTAATGGTAAAAAAGAATGAAAAATTCGTAGATGGTGTTTACTCATATCTTGCAATTAATTGTATTGTTTATATATATATATATAGCCTTTTATGTGATGAATGTGAATGCAACTAATGAACCAGCATCATTTTCTAAGACTGGATATTGACGAATGCAATTTTTGCCACTGACTTTCACAGAAGAATATCTTGGTCTTCCCAGAGCTCTGCTTTGTTGCTGAGGCTTTCTGATCTCTCATTCTGTGGCAGCACATGCGGTGTTCAAAGATGAAACCATCACAAGATGGACAGCTCCAGATGGCAAGAAGAAGAAGAAGACCCTTCCCCATGTTGCTGGAGAAATGTCTGGATGTGGAAATTCAAAGACAAATTGAACCACAAGGAATTGCCAGGATAACATCCACTGAGAAACAGAAAATATTTCAGTTAAAAGTAATAACAAATGCCACCAGTGTAAATTCTCAAATCAATAACTGCACTCATCAAAAGTCACCTTTACTGCACATTTTGTCTCTTTGATTAGATTGCTTACAGCCCAGGAGCATGGCCTTGGTTTATAATTCAATCTGCTTGTCATCAACAGCAAGACTGAAAGTATATTTGCAGTGTGAAAGAGTCAATCAGGTGCAGAAAGCAAGCTGCCAAAAGTTTCCAAGGATGCAAACGAGGTAGAAAATAATAACATTGGAATCAGAGAATGATGAAAGTATTTTTATACCTTAACTCTGTTCCATGGTATTTATCGAAGTTTCACCCATCTGGGCCAACTGTTATTTACCATGGGATTTAAAAAGGGCTTGTAACACTGATTTACAGAATATTATGGGTAATCATAATTTCTTTTTACTAGCCATTAAGGACTCACCAGAGTACATTTCCATTTCCCTAACGCAGTCATGCAATTTTAGGTTGCTCAGTCTAAGTAACAGAAAGATAGGGCAGAGATTCTTAAACTTGTGGCAGTGTCTACCTGGAAAGCACACCGGGCAAAGCCTGTGGATGTTGCATGTTTAATCCAGAAAACATACGAGATAAGACTTCATCAGACATTAGGAACTAAAACATTCTAACCACTTTCTTGAAATCTGGGTTATTTGGGATCCTTCCCCTGAAGATTCACCATTGTGTGTATCAGAGTGGTTCCTACCCCCTAGGCTTTTTCAACTGTCCTGGTTCCATAAGCATGTAAAGCTTTACTACCAGGTGTATTGGCACAATTAGTAGCCTCAATTTGAACTCCACCACGGATGTGTAACTTTCATCTTGGAATCAGGCCCTTCTCAGAAAAATTAATAGTGACAACCTGCATTTAAGCATTTGGCTAATTGCTGTCCAGAGCCCTGCTGAGTTTCAATTTTCCTATTTGTCTTAAATTTAATTCCTTTTTTGTAAGAGTGTCAAATTCAATCAGATTAGTCTTTTCCAGTACAAACTTGGCAGAACCTAAAAAGTAGCTCCAGTGCCACCTAGGCTTTTGTCAGTACAAAGAAAAAGATTTCAAGTCATGTATTTATATATGTAAATTAGATCCCAATCACAGTTCTCTTTTTTTTTTAAATGTCAGTTTCAATGTCTGAACAATTTAGAACAGCTAGTGCTTGTATTGTTTCTCTAAGCCACGTGCAGATTTTATTGCCACCTGTGAGTGGAGATAATACATTCAGCATTTTCTCTACCTGACGTAGTGCAATTAATTAATAAGCACTAATGACTGTATTCTTCTTGAAAATGTACTTGGTGGTTTTGGGTTTGGTGTCTTTTTTTTTTTGTTGTTGTTCATTTTGTTTTGCCTTTTTTTTTTTAATTGAACATATTCTCCTATGATTTGAAAAACCTAAACTTCTTGTTCTAAAGAAACAGTCTAGAGGTACAGTCAGAAGCTACCAAAGGCACAGTAGGTTCCCATCAAAGAAACCTGAGAGAAACAGAAGATTGACAGTACTGAAAAAGAATATTAAATATTAAAAAGAAATAATCCTATTCCTAAGACCTCTGCCTAAGCACAGACCATAATGACAAAGGAGACATGATAAAAAAAAACTGAACAGAATTTACTTCATGTCTGGTGTTTTTGTCATCCCTGTTTCTCTCTTCTCATCACTCAGTTTCATTCCATCTCTTACACTCTCTTTTACTATCTCTTCCTCTGTCATCCTTTTTCCTCATGTCTCCTGCACAATGCTCTCTTCCTTTCTTTTGTCATCTTTTTTTTATCCTCTCCAGAGCCACAATCTCAGATTTGTGCTGTGCCACCCTTGTCCTTCTCTTTCTTCCCTCAAATACCTCCAAACAACCACAACCCAACTAGAGGCTTTTTTCTCCTACCAGTGTTTTTCTCTGCAGCTTCCCATACTTTTCCATCCTAAGAATTTCCTTCCACTGTTTCCCAGCTGGCTTCCATTATCTTTCCTCTTCTTTTCACCTTATTTCTCCTATACTCTTTTCTTTCCTTAAGTACCTCAGAATCTCCTTTCTCTCACTTCTATAGTTATGACTTGTCATCTTCTTCCTGCCTCTTTCAGGTCTCTATGTTCTTCAGGATATACAATCTTCCCAATTTCAGATGTCCTTCCAGTATCTTCTTCCATTTCTCCATCTTCTCTATTTCTTTCCAAATCCCCTTTTTGCTTTCTACCTACACCACCTCACTGTTCAGGCTCTGCTTCAGCATCAATGCTGTTCAGCTTGTACAGATACCCTTCTGTTGATATTCCATTAAATTTGCAGGTGTATGAAAATCTTCTTTAGTTTCCAAGCACTGTGAAAATGATAAAGTGTCCCCGGGCACGCCACACTCTGTTCAGAAAACAGCAGGTAGTAGGACAGTGTCTAAGGTCTCAGCAGCCGATACAGCACAGGAGGGGAGCTGACGGGTGGGAGCTGATGGTGGATGGCAGAGGAAGAGCAAAGGTTGCATCACTAGAAGGATGGTGTTACACAGCAGAGGCAAGAGATCAGCTTGCAGACGGGTCTGTTAAGGTGAGTTTCCACCATCCTCAGTGCGATGCCTCCCCAGGGACAGGGCTCCACCACGCTGGGGAAAGCCTGAGATTCAGGCAACCTGCACGCAGTTGCAAGTGGCAAGTGCTTCCCTACACTCTGCTGGCCTTGCTCCTACCTGAATGTTACTCATGAGCTGCACTGATTTAGGTTGCCAGGTGTCACTCAGGAAAGATTCTGCACAGAAGATGATTCACTAGCCATATAGCACCTGGGAGTCTGACAGCGGCTGGTATTCTTATTTATGGGTGTAGCAGGGTGTGTAGCAGTGTACATGGCCCAGTAACACCAGGAAAACGCACTAAGCAAAGAGGTTTTGAAGTGCTTAAGACCCCTGTGGATGGAAATGCTCACTTCACCTGTATGTTAGATACCCACTTGTAGTTCTTTCACTCCTTTCTCAAATGTTTGTCCTTCTTAGTCAGAGATGTACCTGCCCATGATAAGGAGAGATGAGGTTTGTTCCCACATCTCAGCTCTGACAGGACTTGAAGGGCATAGGAAAACCAAGTTCTGCTCAGAGCCAGCCCATAGTAGACCCAGAGGTAGTTGTCCTGCTAACACTGCTGCCTAACTGCATGGTGAATGCTTCACAGGGTAGCAGAGTTGTTCTCTGCCACCCTACTATTCGCACTGCTCGACAGTTCTGGTGTGAAACAGGTGGTTGTTGCTTACTCCCTTACACCTCTTCCAGCCACCAACCAGACTGAAGCTTATTGCGGTTACTGGGGCAACTAGAGTTCAGTATGGATGGTCTTCAAGCCTGTCTCCACTGTTCCCTTTATGGGACCATGGAGATGGTGTCTGAAACAACCAGAATGCAAAGAGTAGGGTCATTTCCATAGCCACAGTGACAGCTGGCCCTGCTCAATGATTTGTGATGCCAAAAGAAGCCTAATCTTTATCAAAAAGTGGAATCTCTAACATGCTTTTAATGTCATTCTTTTAAGTTTAGCTCTCCTAAAGATTTTCTTGCAGCTGCTGCTGAGTGATGGTGTTTGTGGAAGATGAGCGCAAACAGTACTGGACTGTGGATGCAGGGAGCTAAATCAGTTTGCCTTTGATCACTCTCTGGATGGAGAGATACAGATTCCCATGCATGATCAACCCTATCCAGCTAGCCAAGAAGTGGTATTTCTGACAGCTAAACAAGCAACTTCTTGTTTCTCTTCCTAGCTACAGGGTAAAGGGTAAGAAATAGTCATGTGTTAATGAGGAAGAAAACAAGGGATTAAAAATGATCATTTGTTTTTTGTAGGATAAATGACTCCTCTGACTGAATTAATTCTGTTGACTTTTTCCTTATTGTGATATTGCTTCACATGCATGGCAGTCTTCCCTTAGGCTTTAAAGCTAAAAAGACAAAAAATTATATTAAAGAATGCTTATGAATTCTTTTTCCCCAGCTGATTCTGTCCAGCCAGGAGAAAGAGAAAATGAGCTATTGATTGTGTCCCTGTCTTCTTAGTCAAGAGTACTGTATAATTATCAGGATCCAAATTCTAACTTGTCTATAATTTGAGGCTGGTCCTTCCTGAGGCTCAGTTTGGACTTGGACTGCAAGACACCCCAAAGGGACGGAAGCCACCCATGTGTACATGAAGTTTCTCAAAATTTGCTAAACTTCCTCTGAGCAGGTATTTGGGGGCCTACAGAGTTTTAGCCTAAGGCAGAGCTGCTCCAGAGATAAAATTAGGGCAAGAAGGCAATTGTATTTGTTAGAAACATCAGTTCTTTTGTCCACTGGTCCCTGGAACTTGCCCTTAGACACCACATTGTCAATTGCAGTGTAAAGCATAACTCACAGACACTAGCTGTGTTAGTAGTGGACTCTTAATGAAAAGTTTAGGGGTTTTGGGGTTGGTTTTTTTTTTTTTCCAGATACAGAAGTGTATTCTTCCATGCACCCCTATGGTCACAGTCCTGACAGCTATTTGTAAGGAAACCTTTTTCACGACAGGCAGTCATAGCAAAGGGCACTTGATTCTGTGCCAACCTTTGCATAAAAATGATATTTGATTATAAACAATTATTTTGTTAAAGCCGCTAAAGTGGTGTGCATGTGGTCATTTTCCTGCCTGTCCTTTAACAGAAGTCACAGCAAAATTGCCTGCTGTTTAATTGACTGCCTTCTGAACAGACACTGCATGCCTTCAGCATGCAGACAAAGTCAGGCGGCAGACTCATCAGCCTTTGACACTTGAACAGCACAGAAGAGCTACAGAAAGCTGCATTTGGGGAGGGGAGAGCGGTGTCCTAAAATATCCTCAGAGGCTGAGAGAAAGATGTTGCTTCTTTATACGACAGATTGCTATGGTTATCAACTAGCTCCTCAGCTGGTTTGCTCTGCAGAGGAGAAGAGTGATCATAGGCAGCAGATGTGGGGATCCACACAATGCAAGAAGGTATCAATAAGGGATTAACTATTTGATATATTTCCAAGAGATAGTAGGATTGCTGTCAGCATTCTTCACCCTAAGAAGGTCTGAGAAAATTAGATAAGCAGCCAAGATGCAGGAGGACAGAACTACCTTTCAAACTGGAGGAATGGGCTGAAAGGGCTACTGTGAAGTTCAACTAAGAAATGCAAAATCCTGCATTTGGGAAGGAATAACCCCATGTGTTGGTACAGGCTGGAGGCTCTCTAGCACCACAGCTCTGCAGAAAAGGACCTGGGAGGCCTGGTGGGCAACAAGCTGAATATAAATCAGCAGTAAGCTCTTGCAGTAATGCAAGAGTATCACCAGTAGGACAAGGCAAATGATGATTCATTTCTATTTGGCACTCATGAGGCTGCCTCTGGAGTAGTGTGAAGTTTTGGGAGTCCAGAGGGAGGCCACTAAAATGGTTAGGTGCTGGAGCATATGACATTTGAGATGCTAAGGGAATTGAGGAGAAAAGGACTCTACCTGTCTTCAGCTCCTAAGGAGACCTATAGAGAAAAGGGTTGTAGAGAAGACAGATTTTTGCCTTTTCTCAGAGGTGTGCAATCAAAGGACAATGGGTAGTGATCACAGTTTGCAACAAAGAAAATTCCAGCTGTCCATAAGGAAATTGCTCTTCCCTAAACACTGGGACAGGATGCCCAGACACATCATGGGATCTCCGTTATTCATTCTTGGACGTTTTAATAATTTGACAGGAAAACACCCTAAGCAACTTGATATAATGTTGCAGTTAGACTAGAGATCTCCAGACATCACTTTCAACCTAGAGTATTCCATGATTTTTGTGATATGTATAAAATGGGAGCATCCAGAATGCTACTGCAGAGCTCCAGAGATGGGAGGGGTTGGGACATGGGGGTGTTAGGTACCGTAAAGAACTGGAAGAACCTGGATCCTGTTATTTGGTGAAAAGGGCAAATCTTTGACTGGTATCCAGGGTGTGATCTGTCTTTTTTAGGGTTCTCTTGAAAAATGGATGCCATATTATATTTATAAATGGAGGTTTGCAATGACTTCATAAGAGAATCACTCCTAGAGATAAAGCACTGCAGTTTATAGTTTTGCCCTCGTCAAGTCTTTTCTCCTGGGTACATTTTGTACCTTTCTTAGAAGTTCCTGAAGCCATGTGATTTTGGGAGAATTTCAGGTTTTGTTTACAAGAAAAATCTGTGGGAAAGAAGCCTGGCAAATGTTAGCATGAAAAGCAACTTATTTCCTGGAAGACAAGTAAAAGATCTCAGAATGTTTTAAAAACAAAATGAATGTCAGGATTTTCAAGCTGGTCTCACGATTTTTTGAAGCTTGGCTTGTGGTTGTGTGCTGGCTGTAGTCAGCCATACTGTACAGAGAATATGCTTGAACAAAATTAGTGTGGGAAATGTATTAGTGGAATCTTTTCCATCTCCACAGCATGAGAAAACAAACTCCGTGAGATGTGAGAACCAAAGTCTAAGGTAAAGTCCAGAAAAGAATCAGTAAATGTAAGCTCCAACACTGAGGAGCCCCGTGTTTGCATCAAAGAAGTCAACGTGCCTCAGAAAGGTCACTTGAGATTTAACGAAACTGGAAATACAGCAAGAATCGTTGCTTTCTGCTTGGGAGACCAAGGGCCCTTACAGCACTGCTCATTTGTGCAGCACAGGCAGAATCTGCTGACCTAGATGAATTTTATTCCTA